>JARJIL010000003.1:64296323-65789484 GCA_038502395.1 Dittrichia graveolens
GCTAGTCCCACTCAACACCAATACACCAGGGGATCAGACACAACCCTCCGCGCTGGTGGGGGAGCATAAAGCAGTCCACCAAGCATCGTTAACGGAACGAGAGGCTCATTAGGTAACTCAGCCATTTCTGACTGATTAACCCTCATGATATAAGGCACAACGGTTCTGCAGAACCTACGATCCGGAATGTTACCTCGAATCACCATTAAATCCCGAATCTCCCGATCAAGGGTCCCTGGGATCCAGCTAACCGGCTGACCTTAACCATGCTTGCTGATGTTCGCAAACACAAACACATATCTTGTTCATTTACTTAGCATGAATATTCATTTACTTCTTGTAGCATGCATTTACATTCAGTTACTTCTTTATGGATCCAATCTGGATCCCTAGCATGTAAATCATCATATCTTCACTTATCTGATTCATTCATAATCAGTATCATGTATATCATTCATTTAACTAAGCGGTTCCAGTTTCGGATCCCGTTGGCATTCACTTAACTTACATACGACAAGTATTTAGCATGGCATAACATAGCAATTCTTATTCATTTTCTTATGAGCACAAGTACACTCAAATCACTTAGCACATAATTCTTCCTCTACCGAGGCTTATGGAAGTCAGTACTCACCTGATTAACTTAACAGATAGTTATTTAACTTCTTGCCTTGTCTAGGATATCAAGTTTACCTAGAACATTAGGATTCACATTATTATCATAACATACTTAGAATAGCTACAAAGCCAACAAAGGAAATCCCCAAATCCGGATTCCACGCAAATCCGACAGACTGTCGGATTTCATGAAATCCGACACTTCAAAGGAAATCCGATACTTTGTAAAATCCAACACTCATCGGATTTCAACACTTATGAACTCTAAAAACTTTGACATGCAATTGGAAATCCGACCTTCAATCGGAATCCGACACTTTTATCGGAATCCGACACTTTTGTCGGAATCCGACACTTTCAAAGAAATCCGATACTTTCGGATTTTGACTTGCAATTTACATGTGGACTTTAGGAAATCCGACACTCTATCGGATTTGTCAACGTGCGGATTCCGACACCTTCATGTCTTGGAATCCGACTGTTCTATCATGGAAACCGCCATCTTCATTGGCTTATTTCCAGAGCTTGTTTCTTTTTTGTTTTGACATTTATACATTCTGAAAAAACTCATTTTCATTCGTATGACTTTGAAAACAGATCAAACCTACACAATAACATCAAGCAACCAAAACCCACTTTCAAAGTAAGCTTTGAATGGTCTAAGTGGTGTTTTGCAAGGATTTGAATTTCAATCATGCTTTTAATAATCAAACAGTTTCATATGTATTGAACTTAACAACAAACAAGTATTTACCTTTTAGTTGAAATCAAAACCACCAAAATCCTTGTTGCTTCAAGAAGCGAAAGAAAACCGAGAGAGAGAAGGAGAAGTCCGAGAGTTTCTTTTGTGGTGTTTGTTTTTTTACAATGTTTGACCACTTTGACTTTTACATACATATATATGTTTTTCACAATCCAGAGGCACCGCCTCTGGATTCTTTTAATTCTATTTCTTCCATTTAACTTTACTTATACATATACATATATACCCAAAAGCACATAAGCACATTAATATACAATTAACTCTTCATTCATCTTTCCTCATTAACTTAATACAAGTTTAACAGCTAGGCCTGAATCGAGGATGTTACGGTACTTCCTTCCTAGTGAAATAATATCCTATTATTAGTCCCCAAATTCTAGTTATTAAAATTACTAATTAATCTTGTATTGTTTATATTGATTTTATAGAGACATCGTTATATGTTACAATTTTGTATCTATTTACTCAACTTTATTTCAAGTGAATATAATTATATTTTATTTTTTATATTTTATATTTACTTTTTAGGTGTTTCTATCTTATTTATATGATTTTTATACTTTAATTGTTATTTTTCAAGTCCCAATCATAAAAATTTTATTCTTCTTTATTTATTGTGCATGTCCTTTTCTGTAAGTTCATGGGTTGTACTATGGTGCAATGTTTAGTACCCTAACGAATTAGTTAAGGTTCCAAATTTTTATATGTTATTATAATATGCCTTTAGAGAATACTGTAAAAATATTAGAATTTTTAAAGATGCGTAGGTATTCTATTTGATTTATTTTAATTTAGAAGTCACTGGTCAAAATCCAGTTAATTCTCTGATACTGTTTTAAGGGTTTTAGTGACCAAACGACCTTATTTTTAAATGATTCGAATTGAGTTAAATTTCTAACTCAATAATGTAACTTTTAAAAAAAATTTGACCATTTTTAAGTTTGTATGTACCAAGTTATGATTGATTAAAGTTCATCCATGAAATTATCCAGATTTCTCAGTCTTGTGCATGCAACTTATTTTACATAGTTAATGCGTTAAAAATTAATATTTTTGAGTGAGGTTAACTTTATTTGAAATATAACTCATTAATTTAAATTTTCAAAAGAAAAACCAATTTATTTGAATAATATTTGAGTGTTTTAACAACCATGTAATTGGGTCACTTTATTGAACAGTGTGCTTTCTCACATATCTGACTTGATACGTGTGGTTGGAGGGTCAAATCCTCATGAAATCTTGAATTTCGACTTGGAATTAAAGCTCAACACAGAGATAAAACTTTTAAAAAAAAGAATCAAATCGTTTGGTTAAATATTCATTAAGTTATGGTCAATTTAAGTCAACACAAACTTTCTGCAAGAATCAGATCTTTACACCATATCAACTAATAGCTTACATTTTGTGTTCTTCACCACCAATATTATGATTTTATCATGTTATTTACTTGATTACTCAAATATTCCAGAATTTAAAACAAAAATTATATTCATGATCATATCATGATAGATCCTTCAAAGAAAACCACATGCATGTGCAAAAACCCACATGCATGTGCAAAAACCCACATGCATGTGCATAAAAACACTAATTTCTTGAGTTCTTGTTGCTTGATTCATAAAGTTTTGTTTTGAGTTGAACATTTTTATGTTTTTAGTGAATGTATCATCATCAAAACACTTTGATGTTCATCAAAATTCAGAAACTCGAGAAATTTTAAAGAAAAAGTAAGAAAAATGCAAGAAATGAAGAGATTACCCAATAGATTGCTACCTATGTTTGCTTAACTTGAATCCTTTGCTTCAATCCTTCAAGAACACTTCAAAGACTACAAGTTTATGAGGATTTGCAGCTGGTTTAATGGCTGGATGTTTAGAGAGAATGAGGAGGGAATGGTTTGAAGAGAGAGAGAGAGAGAGAGAGAGAGAGAGGTGGTGGAAATGAGTGGAAGATGACTAGAACATATGCATGTAGATAGAGTGTTGTAGTGGATTTGTGAGGTGGGACATGGCTGGCCAAATTTTGATATTAATATTGTTATTATTATTATTATTATCTTTTGTTTAAATAATAGGTATAATGTGTGTGTGTGTTGGATGTATTTTGTACATTACTGGTTTAATTAAAGTCAATACTTACAAGTTTTTCATTAGTTTTGTTGGTATTTATATAAGTTTTATATTTGGGATGAATAATATATGTAATGATGTGTTTTATTATTATTACTATTTTGATTGTTATATAAGATTTATAAATCTTGACTTTTATTTAGCCGGTTTTACCGATTTTTCGATTTTTGATGGTTTTCAGCACATCGCCGGGATTTTTAGGGAATTTAAGGCTTCTACAAAATAATTTATATTATTAATACTATTTGTATCTATTAAAAACCTATATTAAAGTTTTCTAGAAGCTAACCTGAATTTTTTTTAATTGACGGTTGTCACAAGTTACTCCGGTAATTATGCTTTTCACCAATAGTCGTTCGACAACTCCAAAATATAACTTTGTGTGTTTTACGGTATCACGCGACTATTTTCACCATTGATCTTTTTAACTGTTCAGATCAAATGCTTAAACCTTTAAAACCTTTAAACCGCCTCACCAAGGATTACTTTCCACACGCTTCATCTTTACCAGCGAACATTGCATTCATTTTGTCCTCATACGTTTCATGCTAAAATGGCTCCCAAAATGGCTTCATACTTGTTGGGATTCCATAGGGATCAAAGCACGCAATGAAAGCAAAGAAAACACACAACAAAGATCCCATGAAGTCCCAATAGTGGTGAATCTTGTATGAAAACAACATGCAACCAAAACAAGTACAAGAAGAGAAGATTCATACCCTTGAAGACGTTGAATTCTTGGCTGGAACAATGAGTTACATGAATTTTGGATGTAAACTTAGAACAATTGGATCCAAGTCCTAATGCAAGTCCACACCAAGCAATGCTTCACTCTCCTTGTACTAGCAAGCCACGAAATCACTAACACTTGGTGATATACTTCTCGAACAGCCTCAAGAAAATTTGCACAGCAACCACCACTTGATGAACTCACAACTCTCTTTGGCTTGAACTCACAAAAATAGTGTATATTGCACAAATGACCAATAGTCACTTAATGGAAAAGAGGAGAACATATATAGAGGTACAAGACATCCAAATCTACTAACAACTCGTGAATGTGGCTTGTAGTTATTGGACCAAAAAGCTGGTCCAATGAAAACACCAATGTTACTTGAACTTCTACCTTCACGACTTCTTCACCGGCTCTCACGGGCCGGGAAGGAAAAATGTACCACGACCGGCCATTAATCCTCCACGAGCCGTGGCACACCGGGCAAGAATCGTGAGGGCACTCTTCTTCACAACCTCCTTCACGAGCCGTGTATGGTCGTGAAGCCCTAGGGTTTGACGAACCATGTGGCCATGACAGGACACGTGTACACGAGCTGCGTCACGACCCGTGGAGCATCCTTCACGGTCGTGAAGCCTAGGTCAACTGGAATTTGACCATTTTCATCCTTTCCTTTTATAGTAGGCTGTTGAGATTGAAACTTGGCGTGTGACCGAATAGGCCCGTGCTTCATCGGTAGTGATATCGGCCTACATGTGTCAGTGGGCAGATTCCAACAAACTCCTACTTGCACATGACACACCGTATCTGTGGGCACCACAGACAAGGAGCAGCCTCTAGCATTACATCCCTACCCCCAACTAAACACGGGGTATGTCATCCGTGACAAATACCAAATCAAAAACTAAAAGAGTTTGACATGGTCCTATAGATAAGTGATCAATAATCATATTTTTCACGATATCCAAGTGAACACGAGACATGGTACAAAGTCATTCTCCAATCGTTCACGATTATTGTAACATCCTTAGATCGGGCCTAGTAGTTTAGGTGGCCTTGGTATGATAATTTATTATTAATTGTGATTAATTACTTTTTAATATAAATCTACATGGTTTTAATTAATTAGTTTAATTAATTAAAGAAATATATGAGGTATATGTTTATATATATATATATGTGAATTATGTACGGTTATGTATATAAATATATATATATATATATATGTATATGTGTGCTAGTATGTATGGTGTGGGGACACCTCATGCTACAAATAGAGAAAAGGATTACGTGGGATTTAATGAGTTAACATCTGAATATTGCTTCTCATTAGTAAAACCGACACTTGAAGTGTGTGTATGTGTATTTGAGAGAATAGGCAAAGAAAACAAGCAAACTTGATAGTTGAAGGTTTTGATTTGTTGTGTGTTAATTCAAAGAAAAGGTATGGTTGTAATCCTAACATGATTCTGATTATCTTAACATGTTTTGGTTGTAAAGATATGCTAAGAACATGAATACACCATGGTAGAAGTTTAGAAGTAAACTTGTTTGGTGGATTTTGCATGAATTGCCATGTTAAAAAGGATTTGATGTGTTCTTGATGTTCTATACATGTTATAAGGTGTTTATACATGTTTTAGAAGTGTTCATAATGTTTCATGAGGTTTTTAGTCGGATTTGGAAAGTTATGTTTGCTGGAAATCCGACACTTGCTTGGAGAAGATAACCTGGAATTTAGCATGTCGCAGCGCTAAACATAGGGTCGCGGCGTGACGAGGGTGGAATCCGAAGGTTTGGATTCGGATTGTTAGAATCTGATTAAATTTGCAAAACAACCTTGGAAATCCGAGACTTGGCAGAATCCGACACTTAGATCCGGATTATTGAAAATCCGACTCGAAATGCGATTTATTTTGATGCATATGGGCTGGGTTTGTTTGCTATCGGCTAATCAGTATTGGGATCTTTTGATGCATTTGGTGCAACTTAAGGTAATACTGTGTGAGAATAGCAAATGAACTATCGGTAAACCTTTGCTTTGGCCGGCATTGGTTGAATGTTCCTGCAGAACCGCCGGTCTTCCCGGGGCACGATTATCGGTTATGTGTTGTTGATATTGATGCGGTTATTTGCTGTATATCTATTGTGGTTTTACTCCATTCACTTAGCTTTGTGCTAATCCCCCACATCTCACTCTTTTTACAAGTTTTGGTAAGTCAGTGGCTCGGCTGAGAGTGGTTAGCTTGGGGAGTAATCACCTAGGACTCTGATATATTATTTTTGTGGCGAGCCGTGTTTTGTAATACTAATATTTAAACAGTTGTGTTTGTACAGTTGTAAACACTTTGGTTGTTTAATTCGCTTCCGCAATGATTATGAAAATGAATATTTTTGGGTTAAAAATACGGTGTTACAATTATGTTTCTCGGTCAAGATTGGTGGTGACCAAAAGGTGAGCTCCAACTGATCAACAATCATTGCAAGCTCCAGCATGGCCATGCATTTTAGGTCTAGGGGCCCAGTGATATCTCTCTAAACAGAGGAACAAATTCCTTCGACTACATTTCCCTAATACATTGGCAATACCTTACCCAAAAGGCTCCTTTATAATAGCCAGTTACGAACTACGTTTGAATGTAGTCAAAATAAAGCAGACCAAAATAGTGAAACACATGCATCTCCGGTCTAAGAATAAAAGATATTACCATCCTGATTTACTCTTGACATGTACCATGAAGTAAGATCAAGTGTGAGTCGTCTAATCACTTGAAGCTCTTTTTAAGTATTGGAGAAATATTACGTCCCTTGTATTCAATCCCCATTGAACACTATGACCAATCATTTCCCTCGATCTTCGTTCATACTTCCTTCCAATGAAGAATGACCGACCATGGACAATTTAGAATGTAAAACATTCAACGAAGTGATAAAACTTGCAGGGTTTGATGTGGTAAGTGCTTTCTAGTATCGTTCCTATTGATGCCAATACCAGGGTTGGATGTGGTTTTGGGGATGGATTGGCTGAGTAAGCATTGGGTGAGCATTAAATGTCATAGGAAATTGATTTCTTTTCCATTGTCTGATGGGTCGCACGTGGTGGCTCGAAGGGAAAGGAACAGGTCTACGTTTCCTATTATTTATATGTTGAAGGCTAAGAAATCCTTGAGTAAGGGATGCGAGTGTTTTCTAGCATATGCTATTGATGATAGGAACGAAAAATGGGCAGTTACTGATGTGCGAGTCGTATCAGATTTTCTTGAAGTGTTTCCGGATGAGTTACCTAGGCTACCTCCCGTTCGAGAGGTAGAGTACAAGATTGACTTAATACCAGGTTCAAATCTAGTGGCTAGATCTTCTTATAGGTTGGCTCCTTCTGAGATTAGGGAGATGATGACACAGATTCAGGATCTTTTGGATTAGGGTTTTATTCGTCCGAGTTCTTCACCGTGGGGTGCACCAGTTTTGTTTGTGAAAAAGAAAGATGGCACGCTACAGATGTGCATTGATTACAGGGAAATGAATAAGAGGACGGTAAAGAATAAATACCGTCTGCCCAGGATTGATGATTTATTTGATCAGTTGCAGGGTGCTTCGTATTTCTCTAAGATTGATTTGAGATCGGGGTTATCACCAGGTACGAGTTTGTGACAAAGATATTGCCAAGACTACTTCTGTACCCAGTATGGTCATTATGAATTCTTAGTCATGCCGTTCGGTTTGACTAATGCACCTGCAGTGTGACCGTTTCTGGATAAATCTGTTATAGTATTTATCGACGACATTTTGGTTTATTCTAAATCCGAAGCTGATCACGAGATTCATTTGAGACAAGTTCTTGAAACCTTGAAACTAGAGAAATTGTATGCCAAGTACTCAAAGTGTGAATTCTGGATACGAGAAGTTCACTTTCTTGGGCATGTAATTTGCAGTGATGGAGTCAAGGTTGATCCGGCAAAAATAGAAGCAGTAATGAATTGGGAGGCTCCGAAGTCTCCTTCTGAAATTAAAAGCTTCTTGGGATTGGCAGGATATTACAGACGGTTTATCCGAGATTTTTCTAAAATTGCGAATCCCATGACTAAGTTAACTCGCAAGGAAGTTCCATTTAAGTGGAATGAAAACAGGAGAGGGCTTTTCAGACACTGAAACGACTTTTATGTCAAGCTCCTATTCTTGCGTTACCGGATGGGTCAGATGACTTCATTGTTTATTGTGATGCTTCTCTGGTAGGGTTGGGTTGCGTGTTGATGCGGCGGGATAGAGTTATCGCCTATGCTTCTCGTCAGATGAAACCTAATGAGAAGAATTATCCAATCCATGATTTGGAACTGGCAGCTGTGGTTTTTGCGTTAAAGTTATGGCGACATTATCTTTACGGTACAAAGTGCGTTATTTGTACGGATCACAAAAACCTACAGTATGTATTTTCACAAAAGGAACTCAATATGCGACAGAGACTATGGCTGGAACTTGTTAAAGATTATGATTGCGAGATTTGCTATCATCCCGGGAAAGCCAACGTGGTAGCCGATGCTTTGAGTCGCAAGAGAGTTAGTGAACATATTAAATTCATGCGAATTGAAATAGTCTCCGACTTGATTGATAGATTGAAGCCAGCTCAGTTGGAAGCCTTGAAGGATGAAAATCTAAAGTCTGAGATTATGTTAAAGAAAAAGAATGATCTGACTGATGATTCTAGAGGATTGAAGGTTTATCAATCCCGTGTTTGGGTGCCTTTGCTTGGAGGTCTCCGGAGTTTGATTATGGCTGAAGCTCATGTTTAACGATCTAAAGGTGCTGTATTGGTGTCCTACAATGAAGACAGATGTTGCACAGTTTGTGGAGGCTTGCCATATTTGTGCATAGGTCAAGGCAGAGCACCAGAAACCCTATGGAGCATTGAAACAGTTGCAGATTCCAGAGTGGAAGTGGGAGCATATAACGATGAATTTCGTAATGAAACTTCCACGTACACAGAGGAATCATGATATGATTTGGGTGATCGTTGACAGATTGACCAAGAGTGCTCACTTCTTGCCTACGAGTGAGATGGCGTTACTCAGTAAGTTGGCTCAGTTGTATATAGATGAAATTGTTTCCCGACATGGCATACCGCTTTCGATTGTATCAGATAGAGATTCCAGGTTTGTGTCGAACTTCCGGAACAGTTTACAGCAGGAGTTGGGTACACGTGTTAATCTGAGTACAGCTTCCCACCCACATACAGATGGGCAATCTGAGAGAACTATTCAGACACTGGAGGATACGCTGCGAGCATGTGTGTTGGAATACGGAGGTTCTTGGGATTCCCATCTACCGTTGGTTGAACTCGCATATAACAATTCTTACCATTCGAGTATCGGTATGTCGCCTTATGAGATCTTATATGGTCGTTGCTGCCGTACTCCTACGTGTTGGTTAGAGGCAGGTGAGAAACAGTATGCAGGGCCTGATATTGTGCAGATCACCGCAGATAAAGTAGCTATTGCGCGAGAAAAGTTAAAAGCTGCGAGGGATCGACAAAAGATGTATGCTGATCCGCGTCGTAGGTCTGTTACTTTTGTTGAGGGGGAATTGGTTTATCTGAAGGTTTCTCCGTGGTAGGGGGTTATCCGTTTTGGGAAGCGGGGAAAGCTAGCCCCGCGGTATATTGGACCGTTTCGTGTCCAACGGGTGGTTAATGATCAGACGGTTAATCTTGATCTTCCAGCGGAATTATCAGGTATTCACAATACCTTCAACATTTGTTACTTGCGGAAATGTAGACTTGAGGATGAGAGTCAAATTCTACCTCTACATGATCTTAAAGTAGATTCTAGCAAGAAACTAGTGGAAGAACCCATTGAATTACTAGATCGGAAAGTGACGAAACTGCGTAAGAAACAGATTCCGATGGTTCTAATAAAATGGACGCACAGTTTGGGTTCAGACTTGACATGGGAAACAGAGGCTGATATGAGAGCTTATTACCCTCGGTTGTTTGTTAATGAATAGATTCCGATGACGGAATCCTGTTAAGGGGGGAGGATTTTTAACATCCTCAGATCAGGCCTAGTAGTGTAGGTGGCCTTGGTATGATAATTTGTGATTTATTGTGATTAATTACTTGTTAATATTAATCTACATGGTTTTAATTAATTAGTTTAATTAATTAAAGAAATATATGAGGTATATGTTAATATATATATATGTGAATTATGTACGGTTATGTATATAAATATATATATATGTATATGTGTGCTAGTATGTATGGTGTGGTGACACCTCATGCTGCAAATAAAGAGAAGGATTACGTGGGCTTTAATGAGTTAACATCTGAATATTGCTTCTCATTAGTAAAACCGCCACTTGAAGTGTGTGTATGTGTTTTTAAGAGAATAGGCAAAGAAAACAAGCAAACTTGATAGTTGAAGGTTTTGATTTGTTGTGTGTTAATTCAAAGAAAAGGTATGGTTGTAATCCTAACATGATTCTGATTATCTTAACATGTTTTGATTGTAAAGATATGCTAAGAACATGAATACACCATGGTAGAAGTTTAGAAGTAAACTTGTTTGGTGGGTTTTGCATGAATTGCCATGTTAAAAGGGAATTGATGTGTTCTTGATATTCTATACATGTTAAAAGGTGTTTATACATGTTTTAGAAGTTTTCATAATGTTTCATGAGGTTTTTAGTCGGATTTGGAAAGTTATGTTTGCTGGAAATCCGACACTTGCTTGGAGAAGATAACCTGGAATTTAGCATGTCACGACGCTACACTTAGGGTCACGGCTCGACGAGGGTGGAATTCGAAGGTTTGGATTCGGATTGTTAGAATCCGATTAAATTTGCAAAACAACCTTGGAAATCCGAGACTTAGCAGAATCCGACACTTAGATCCAGATTATTGAAAATCCGACTCGTAATCCAATTGTTGGGTTTCGGATTTTGAAATCCGACAGGGGTCCGGCGCGACAGATAATTTGTCGCGGCGCGACGGGCACTGTTTCAGAAAGTTGTTTGTTATTAATATGTTTTACTTGGTTTAAGTTAACATATTAACTATGTGATATATGTTTGTACATATGTGAATCATACATGTTTATGTTTGATTAAAAGGATATAAATTTATGTGTTTGGCATATATTTATGAATTCATACTGATTTTAGTTTGTTGTGTTCCCAGGAACAAGCAAGGTTCAGTAATATAAGCTTAGTGAGTGGAGTAACTGAAAGCAAGAGGTGAGTAGACGTTTACTCACAGAGGTTATTAGTTTTAACTGGATTGGGTTGCAACTACTATTGGTTTGATGCATGGATAGATTGTGCATCTGATAATTGATTAACTGTTGATTGTTAATTAATTGTGTGTCAGTAATATATATACATGAGGTTGGGAAGTCAGCTTCGGCTGGGCATATGGGCTGGGTTTGTTTGCTATCGGCTAATCAGTATTGGGATCTTTTGATGCATTTGGTGCAACTTGAGGTAATACTGTGTGAGATTGATATTGATGCGGCTATTTGCTGATATATCTGTTGTGGTTTTACTCCATTCTCTTAGTTTTGTGCTAATCCCCCACCTTTCACTCTTTTTACAGGTTTTGGTAAGTCAGCGACTCGGCTGAGAGTGGTTAGCTCGGGGAGTAATCACCTAGGACTCTGATATATTATTTTTGTGGCGAGTCGTGTTTTGTAATACTGATATTTAAACAGTTGTGTTTGTACAGTTGTAAACACTTTGGTTGTTTAATTCACTTCCGCAATGATTATGAAAATAAAGATTTTTGGGTTAAAAATACAGTGTTACAATTATGTTTCTCGATCAAGATTGGTGGTGGCCAAAAGGTGAGCTCCAACAGATCAACAATCATTGCAAGCTCGAGCATGGCCATGCATTTTAGGTCTAGGGGCCCAGGGATATCTCTCTAAACAGAGGAACAAATTCCTTCGACTACATTTCCCAAATACATCGGCAATACCTTACCCAAAAGCCTCCTTTATAATAGCCAGTTACAAACTACGTTTGAAAGTAGTCAAAATAAAGCAGACCAAAATAGTGAAACACATGCATCTCCGGTCTAAGGATAAAAGATATTACCATCCTGATTTACTCTTGACATGTACCATGAAGTAAGATCAAGTGTGGGTCGTCTAATCATTTGAAGCTCTTTTTAAGTATAGGAGAAATATTGCGTCCCTTGTATTCAATCCCCAGTGAACACTATGACCACTCATTTCCCTCGATCTTCGTTCATACTTCCTTCAAATGAAGAATGACCGACCATGGACAATTTAGAATGTAAAACATTCAACGAAGTGATAAAACATGCAAAGTTGGAACACAATAATGATTTAAAGAAAGTATTCACTACACACATATCATTAAATCTCCATTTAGTAATCAATACATTCAAAAATACAATATTGTTCAACATTCCCAATTAGATAGCAAATATATCAAATACAATAACCAATATACAACTCAAACCAAGTCACTAGCAAATCTAATCCCAATAGCACGTGTGTGGGCATCGTGCTTAACTTGTGACAACGGTTTAGTGAACGGATCCACCAAATTGCTATCCGTGTGTACTCTGCTGATGACAATGTCTCCATTTTCGACCATGTCCCGGATAAATTGATATGACCGCGGAATATGCCTCATGCGTCAGTGAGACCTTGGTTCCTTTGCTAAAGCAACGGCACCCTCGTTGTCACAGAAGATCTCAACAGGATCACTGATGCTAGGAACCACTCCCAAATCAAGCACAAATTTCCTCATCCATACGGCCTCCTTAGCAGCTTCACTGGCCGCAATGTATTCCGACTCTGTAGTAAAATCGGCCATGATGTCTTGCTTGGAGCTCCTCTAGGATATAGCACCACCGTTTAATAGGAACACGACCCGCGATTGTGATCGGCAGTTATGTCTGTCGGTTTAGAAGCTTGCGTCAGAGTAACCCTTTACTCTAAGCTCTTCCTCACCTCTGTACACCAAGAACATCTCCTTAGTCCTCCAAAGATACTTGAGAATGCTCTTCACCGCCATCCAATGGGCTTCGCCTGGGTTGGCTTAATATCTACTCGTCATGCTCAAAGCACACGATACATCAGGCCTCGTACATAGCATGGCGTACATGATCGAGCCCATGGCCAAAGCATATGGCACCCGCTTCATTCCTTCCCATTCCTCAGGGGAACTAGGGGATTGAGTCTTACTCAATACGAAACCATGTGACATAGGAATGAACCCCTTCTTGGAGTCTTCCATCCTAAACCACTTTAGGACTTAGTCAACGTATGTACTCTGGCTAAGCCCAATTAGCCTCTTGGATCTATCTCTATAGATTTTGATCCGAGGAATGTAAGTCATATCTCCTAGATCCTTCATTGAAAAACAATTGCCTAACCAGGTTTTTACACCTTGAAGGGTCGGGATATCGTTCCCAATGAGGAGTATGTCATCGACATACAAGACTAGGAATACAACTATGCTCCTACTAGATCTGACATATATGCATGGCTCATCCTTTCTTTTCAAAAATCCAAACTCTTTGACTTTCTCATCAAAGCACAGGTTCCAGCTGCGCAATGCTTGCTAAAGTCCATAAATGGACTTCTTAAGCTTGCAAACCTTATCCGGATGCTTGGCATGTACAAAACCCTCGGGTTGAGTCATATAGACTTCCTCGCTAAGTGTCCCATTACGGAACGCGGTTTTTACATCCATTTGCCAAATTTCATAATCATGAAATGCGGCAATTGCCATGAGTATCTGGATAGACTTCAACATAGCCACCGGGGAAAAGGTTTCATCATAGTCTACACCATGAGTTTGTGTGAAACCTTTAGTCACCAATAGGGCTTTAAAGGTGTCTACTTGTCCATCTATGCCGGTATTTTTCTTACAGACCCATTTGCACCCTACGGTTCTACACGCGGGTACCGGATCTACCAAATCTTAGACTTGGTTATCCGACATAGATTGCATCTTGGACTCCATCGCCTCTTTCCACCTAGCGGACTCAGGGCCCACCACGGCGTCCCGGTAAGATGATGGTTCATCATGATCCACCACTGGGTTGTAGCCCTTGGACATGAGAAACTCATATCTCTCTCGCTCATTGCGACTCCTATCGGATCTCCTAAGAGGTAAAGGATCCATGCCAGGTTCTCCATCAGTGCCGTGCTGAGAATCATTTTGTGAACTAGTGCCAACTTCAGGTTGTTCATTGGAAGGTTCTTGAATTTCTTCAAGATCTACCTTTCTCCCACTAGCGTCTTTAGAAAGCATCTCCCTCTCATGGAAGACGGCCCTCCGAGCAACAAATACCTTGTCCTCGGAAGGTTTGTAGAACAAATATCCCATAGACCCGGCATGATATCCAATGAACAATCACCTCTCGGCTCGGGGTTCCAACTTGTCCTCCACCTCTTGTCTCACGTAGGCTGGACAACCCCAAACCTTTAGATATAAAACCGATGGAACCATTACATGCCACATCTCAAAGGGTGTCTTCTTGACCTTCTTAGTTGCTACGAGGTTAAGGATTCTAACGGCCGTTTCCAATGCATAGCCCCAAAAGCTAATGGGTACATCCGTACGACTCATCATACACCGGACCATATCCAACAATGTCTGGTTTCTACCCTCGGTGACACCATTTAATTGTGGTGTCCTAGGAGGTGTCAATTGCGAAACAATTCCACGATCTTTTAGATGGTCACGAAATTCCGAACTTAGATACTCACCACCACGATCCCATCTGAGCATCTTAATTCGTTTACCCAATTGGTTCTAAACTTCATTTTTGAAAGTCTTGAAAACCTCAAAGGTTTCTGACTTTTGTCTCACCAAGTAGACATACCCATACCTACTAAAATCATCGGTAAAGGTTACGAAGTACCTTGAGTTATCCCTAGTGACATGCTTGAACGGACCACACACATCCGTGTGAACGATATCTAACAAGTCTTGGCCCCTCTGACAAACGCCGTTGAAGGGTGCTTTGTTCATCTTGCCCAATAAGCAAGATTCGCATACATCATACGACCCATGGTCAAATGATTCCAAGATCCTATCCACTTGGAGCTTGGCGATGTGTTTCTTGTTTATGTGGCCCAAATGACCATGCCATAAAGATACCTTATCCAAATCACATTTGGATTTAGAACCAACATTCATGATTGATCTATTACTTTGCAAGCATATGCTTGTTTCATATATGCTACGACATGGATGTGCTTTAAAATAAAATACATCATTCTTAAAGCAAGATATAATTCCATTAGAGAAATTAAATTGAAATCCATCGTCAACCAAAGAATTAAATGAAATAATGTTTCTAGCCATGCAGGGCGAATATGATACATTCATTAAAGAAATAGATAAGCCGGATTGGAAGGCGAGGTCCACGCTCCCAATCTTCTCAACCGGGACAACCGTCTTGTTTTCCATGATAAGATCCAGCTCCCCATTAACCAGGTCCCTACTTCTTCTTAGTACCTGCACATTCCCGGTGTCCAAGACCCAATCGTTAGAAGTAGAAGTGTTATGGAGTTCAATCATATACATACTGGAGGCGCCTTGTCCCTTGGCGCGAAGCCTCTTGAGCTCCTCTGTGTACTTGGGGCAGCTACGCCGGTAGTGTTCCTTCTCCCTGCAGAAGAAGCAGGTAGCCTCTTCGGATGAGGGGGGCTATAGGTGCGGGTTCCTTCCCCTTCGGCTCCGGGGCCGGGAGAGGTTTAGGCTTAGGTGTCGCCACCTTTGCCTTTCCCTTTCCTTTGCCTTGGAGCTTGAATCAGGCCGCTTCCTCTTAGCACCACCCTCATGGATGGCTAGGACGGGTGCGGAGGTTGATCGCTTTGCCTTGGCCATGTTAGGCTCCGCGTTCTTCAACATGCCATGCAATTCCATCAAGGACTTATCCATATTATGCATATGGTAGATCACAATGAACGGACCATAAGCTTGAGGCAAAGATTGGAGGATTATATCCGTAGCCAACTCTTTCCCCATAGGAAAGCCCAACCTCTCGAGCTGGTCAACGTATTGCTTCATACGAAGCACGTGGGAGCTCACGTTCCCGCCTCTCCTGCATCCGGCACCCTATGAAGGCCTTGACAGACTCAAAGAGTTCTTGACTCGCTTGCTGTTGGAACATTTCCTTAAGATGCGAGATCATGTCGTACGCATCAACATCCTCGAATTGCCTTTGCAATTAGGAACTCATGGTCTTCAACATGAGGCAAGTCACCTCATTTGTGTCTTTAAGGCGCTTTTCATAAGCGTCCTTAACGGCCCGCGTAGTGGTGGTAGCAGGAGCCTCTAGAAGAGGATCCTCTAGGACGTACAACTTGCTTTCATGGAGTAGGACAATTCTCTTTTTCCAAAAATGGACGGAGTGACATCTGTGTCGCGGTGTTGCTTGTAAATGTCATCTAAAAGAAGGCAAATCACACAAAAAGGTTAGTTCGATATATTTTAATCCTACTTAAATGATTACCCAATAGTTTAACACTTGAATTTAACAAGGGCTAAGAACCCAACATAACTTCACTACATGACGGGTTTACCATGGATCACTACGTGAAGGTATTTAGGCCGGTAAACGCTTTACCAATTACAATCCGTGACTACACTCTTAGGCACTTGCGGGATCCATCGGTACTCATAGCACCGGATTGGCATGTTTGATCCCTTCCCACACCGATTCCTCAATAACCCGCTATGGTAACTCGATATAGGCACAACAATTACCAAGGCGTATTAAATTGGAATTGTAAATCCTCTAACAAGATACACGATGACACCCTTGACAATCATTGGCTCGTGCTAAGCTCGACAACCAATAATTTCAAGACGCCACACTCACCTTCCACACAAGTCCACATGGAACAACTCATCCTAAGCTCGACAATTGCCACATGCTTCATTAGATTCGGGTGGTGTCATCTTTTGGATGGCGTGTGATTTACGTTTTTAAAAAAATGGGACTTTGGTTTTCGGTTAAAAAACTCTTTTCGTTTTGATTAACAAATAAGTGACAAAACGCATTTTTCACTATTTGAACATAAACACTTTATATTCGTTTGTTAATCATGTGAGCGAGCGGGGTTTGTTAAGCAATTAAGGAAAACTATATAGTTTTATTGTTTTCAAAATATTTTCTAGCATGTGAAGATCCTACAACCATGCAAGAAAATAAATAAATAAAACTACACAACCACGCATACAAAACCGATTTAAGCCAACCTAAGTGTTCCCCGGTGAGCCAACAGATGAACTAAGTATACTAAGGACAAACAATCCAAGACTTGGTTGCGTGCTCCCACTCGATCCCGCGCCTCCGGATCCGAGGTAGCCGAGACATCTCCCAAGACTCCCGATGGTTCCTCCTATCTTCTCTTCAAAATTAGAAAAATAATATAAAGAGAAATGGCATGCAAGCCACACAATCCATTCAAAGCTAATATACAAATTACAAAGAATAAATACTTTGGCGTGCAAGCCACAAATAAATAAATTATTACAAACCGGATTATATAAATTATTACAAACCACCTAATGAATGAACAACATACAAAGCAACCAATAAACCATACAATGGTCTAAGGCTCAAACCGTTGCTCACAAAAACGAAACAACCACAAAGCATGGTGTGCCAGGCCAAACCATGTACATATGCATTAGGATTCCAAACACTTTGAAATGCATATTCGTATATACACAATATACATGCATGCATGTGTGCATTTTATGCCAAAACCACCCAATACATACAAGTACATGAATTAGGATATTATGGGGCTTATCTACAAAGCTAAAAAGCCTAAAATTGATTCTGGAAAAACCAAAATCGGAATGCTAAAATCCATATCTAGTTTTCTTTTGCATAAGGCCAAAAATAGCCTGTTCACGACGCACTTTCACGAGCTACTGCTCTTCACAGGCCCTCATGGCTCGTGAAGCAAGTACGCTCCACGACTCGTGAAACAGTTTTAAACCATTCACCACTAACACCCCACGAGATTGGTCGTGTAGCCTTCACAACTCACGAAGCAAGCTTCACGGCCCGTGAAGGCTCTCTGGATAGAATGTCCAAAATCGAAAATATGGATTTTTAAGCCACAAAGGTGCATGCATCTTACAAGTATTGCTCTGATAACACTGTTGGGATTCCATGGGGATCAAAGCACGCAACGGAAGAAAAGAAAACACACAAAAAAGATCCCATGAAGTCCCAATGGTGGTGAATCCTGAAAGAAAACAACATGCAACCAAAACAAGAACAAGAAGAGAAGAGTCATACCCTTGAAGACGTTGAATTCTTTGCTGGAACAATGAGTTACACAAATTTGGGATGTTAACTTGGAACAATTGGCTCCAAATCATAATGCAAGTCCATACCGAGCAATGCTTCACTCTCCTTGTACTAGCAAGCCACGAAATCACCAACACTTGGTGATATACTTCTGGAACAGCCTCAAGAAATGGTGCATAGCAACCACCACTTGATGAACTCACAACTCTCTTAGGTTTGAACTCACAAAAATAGTGTATATTGCACAAATGACCAAGAGTCGGTTAATGGAAAAGAGGAGAGCATATATAGAGGTACAAGACCTCCAGATCTGCTAACAACTCGTGCATGTGGCTTATAGTTATTGGACCAACAAGCTGGTCCAATGAAAACACAAATGTCACTTGAACTTCTACCTTCATGACTTCTACACGGTCTCTCATGGGCCGTGAAGGATAAATGCGCCATGACCGGCCATTAATCCTCCACGATCCCTGCCGCGCCGGGCAAGAATTATGAGGGCACTCTTCTTCACGATCTCCTTCACGAGTCGTGTAGGGTCGTGAAGCCCTAGGGTTTCACGAACCATGCGGCCATGACACGACACGTGTACACAAGCTGCTTCACGACCCGTGAAGCATCCTTTGCGGTCGTGATGCATAGGTCAACTAGAATTTGACCATTTTCATCCTTTCCTTTTATAGTAGGCTGTTGAGATTGAAACTTGGAGTGTGAGTCAATACGCCCGTGCTTCATCGGCAGTGATACCAGCCTAGGTGTGTCAGCAGACAGATTCCAACAATACTGTGTTAAGCTCGTGTATGACATTATCCCTAAAATCAACCTCTCCTCCATTTGCTTCAAAGACAACAACTATTCGGCTGAACTGACTATTCCCCTTTCCACTTCTCCTTTCTTTGGAGTTATGACCTAACTTCATAACTGTCCCATGAACTTTTCTCTGTCTGTGAAAGTTCCAATGTTCGAGTAACATCTATGTGAACATTGGATGACCACTAACGTTATTGCTCCCAAAACCTCTTCTAAGCACATTCATTTCAGTATGCACTCTTGCACCTAGCCTGTTGCCCTTGTTAAGGATTTCCTCGCGACAATTTTTCATCTTCCCCGCCGTAGTTTCATTTCGGCTAACACTGATGACAAGGAAACCCTATTTGTGTTCTTCGGATATCTTGATGAACTCAAGGTCAAATGGTACTCTATGGTTCGCACTCGTCTTTCCAAAGTGCGGAATTGTATAATTGCACACCTAAACTTCTGTATGATGAGCAAAACAGGTGGTCATGATCAAGTAAGTGAAGCTATGCTGAAAATGGTCTATGCTCTGATTCATGGTCAAAATATTTACTTCGCTGAAATCATCATGGACAACCTTGTTGCGTCACTAATGGCCAAATCCGGATCTCAACACATTCTATTTCCCTGGTTTGTCTCACTAATCATCTACTCTTTGCTGACCTCTAAAGAATAAACTCAGCTTCTCATCCAGTCACTGGTCCAACTCTTCCAGGATCTGTCCGGGTAGGTTCATCCACAACCATCAATCCATCGCTCTCTGAAGCGATGCAAAGGTATGTTTCACTGAACCCTACTCCTTCTATTCGCTCCGCACTCACCGGCCTATCCACTAAACAGCCCTCAACAACTAAACAACCCGTCCTTCAAACGAAGAAAAGAAAAACCATCTCAAAACCGTCAAAACCATCTGCAAAATCCTCTAAGATATCTCAAAACCGTCAAAACCGTCCTTCCCCGCGTTCCCCTTCATACCCTCCTCTTACTCCTCTGGAGAGGATACTAAAGATGAAACCCCGCTCATTAAGTGGAAGGTTCGTTTTCAATTACCTAAATCCTCCACAGTAGTTACATCCAACCTTGCTGACAATGCGATAGACACATACCATCTATCACTGAAGCAACTCAAACTAATGAAGTGACAACTAAATCCCCAGTTGTTACTAAAGTCGTTCCCTTGCACTCTGGTCCCAAATCCCTTGACACATCAGGATGCTGATATAAATCCATCAATCGAGACTTCAAACCCCACTACCAATGATGCTCAGGTACCACCGGTCACATATGTTCACCCCTCTATCACTGCTGAAATCACCCTCACATCCCTTGATGGATCAGCAAACCTAACTATTCCTATGGATTTAGCCTGTGCATATGATGTGTCAGTACCTAAACCAACTGACTCTGATGCACTTTCCACTACTTATGATGATGCTAGAATTCCTCCAACATCTGAAGCTCCAATAGTCGAGTATACTTAAGTCCTTCTTGATGGTGAGTCTCACCCTGTATCCCTCGATGAGTCAGCACTTCCCACTGACTCTATGGATACTACCCGGGCAAATGATTTATCAGTTCCTATCTAAGCTGAGAGTGATGCCCTCCCAAATCCAATCTATTATGATGAAGTTTTACCCACATCATCTAAGAATCCCTCTGCTCATGGAGACACAATGCTTTTCCAGACTGTAACTGAAGCAACTCACCTTAATGCCCTTGATGTATGACTCCAACCCACTGATGCTATGGCTGTCCTTCCCCCTTAACCACAAAAACTCTATCTGGTTATGTAAAGACTAGATATTTGACATTCAAAAAATTCTTTGATATTTCCTTTTCCCCTCAAACAGGTTTTAATCTCCTCTCACTCTACATTCTTCATCTCCAGACCACAATGTTGATATATCTTCTTCTCGTCAAAGCCTCTCTGAAACATTTCTTTCTCTTTCTTAACTGGTGAAAACTACTTCTTTCAATCTATCATCTTATTTCAAAGATCAACGCTTGCTTCTCTAAGATTGATCTCCGGTCGAGGTACCATCAACTACGAGTTCATGAAGAAGATATTCCGAAGAATGCTTTCCGAACTCGTTACGGTCATTATGAATTTCTGGTTATGCTATTTGGCTTCACCAATGCCCCTGCCATCTTCATGGATCTAATGAATCAGGTTTGTCGTCCGCTTCTTGAAAGATCCGTGATTGTGTTTATTGATGAATTCTTGTTTACTCGAAGACGGAAGCTGATCACGAGCTTTATCTTCGACAAGTTCTCGAAACTCTTAAGCGAGAACAATTGTACGCAAAGCTGTCTAAGTGTCAATTCTGACTTAAGGAAGTTCATTTCCTTGGCCATGTTATATGTAAAGATGGTGTCAAAGTAGATCCAACTCTTCCGAAATTAAGAGTTTCCTTGGCTTGGCCGGCTACTATCGGCGGTTTATCCGCGATTTCTCAAAGCTTGCGGGTCCGTTGACCAAACTAACACGCAAAGATGTAGCTTTTATCTGATCGGAAATTCAAGAAGAAGCCTTCCAGACTTTGAAACGATTGTTATGTGGATATCCGATCCTTACTTTGCCTGAAGGTTCGGAAGACTTTACAATTTATTGTGATGCTTCGTACGCGGGTTTGGGTTGCATCCTAATACAACATGATAGAGTGATTGCCTATGCTTCTAGGCAGTTGAAATCACATGAATGGAACTAGCCAACCCATGATCTTGCGCTTGTTCCTGTTGTGTTTGCATTGAAGCTGTGGAGGCATTACCTTTATGGCACGAAGTGTGTGATATGCACTGATCACAAAAGTCTGCAGTATGTCTTTTCTCAGAAGGAACTCAACATGCAGTAACGCCATTGGTTGGAGTTAATAAAAGACTACAATTGTGAGATCCGTTACCATCCTAGTAAGGCCAATGTTGTAGCGGACGCTTTAAGCCGTAAAGGACCGACATCAGAAGCAAAATTTATGTGAATTGTAGTAGTGCCAGATTTGATTTCTAAGTTGAAGAAAGCTCAGTAGACCGCATTGCAAGAAGAAAATCTTAAAGCTGAGACAATGAAGAAACTGAAGGATCAGCTGAATGAAGATAATCGTGGGTTGAAGACTTTTCAATCCAGGATTTGGGTACCTCTCATTGGAGGTAACCGTCAGCTGATTCTGCAGGAAGCCCATAAATCCAAATTGTACATCCATCTGGGAATCACAAAGATGTACCATGACCTAAAGATGTTATACTGGTGGCCGATCTCAAGAAACACATCGCTTCGTTTGTGGAGAGATGTCAGATATGCGCACAAGTGAAGACAGAACACTAGAGACCTTATGGTAATCTGTAGCAATTGGATATTGCGGAGTTGAAATGGGATCACATCATGATGGATTTCGTGACGAAGCTACCAAAGACGTTCAGAGGGTACAACATGATCTGGGTTATTGTTGATCGACTAACGAAAAGTGCTCATTTCTTAGCAACAAATTAGTCTTCTTCACTGACTCATTTAGCTCTGTTGTATATCGATGAGATTGTGGCACGTCACGGTCTTCCTTGTTCGATTGTTTCTGATTGTGACTCTCGGTTTGTCTCAAATTTCTGGCAAAGTCTGCAGCGTGAGTTTGGCACTCGTGTTCATTATCATCCACAGACTGATGGCCAATCTGAACGTACATTCCAGACGTTGGAAGATATGCCTCGTGCGTGTGTACTCGAGTTTGGTGGATCATGGGATACTCATCTCCCACTGATTCAATTTGCTTATATTATTTCATATCATTCCAGCATTGGAATGCCACCATACGAGATGCTTTACGGAAGACGATGTCGCACTCCGACTTGTTGGTTGGAGCCTGGTGAGAAACAGTTCGCTGGACATGAGATTGTCGAGATAACTTCTGATAAAGTGAATGTGGCTCTTGAAAAGATGAAAGCAGCTCGTGACCGACAAAAGATGTATGCGGATCCTAAGCGTCGCCTAGCTACATTTAATGTTGGTGATCGCGTGTTCTTGAAGGTTTCTCCTTTGAAGGGCATCATTCGTTTTGGGTGCAAGGGGAAGCTAAGTCCATGTTTCATTGGCCCATTCAAAATTGTACGTAAAGTTAATGATCAGACGGTAACTCTTGAGCTGCCCCCTGAGCTAGCTGGTATCCACGACACCTTTAACGTGTGCTACTTACGCAAGTGTCACGTTGAAGAGGAGCAGATCATTCCACTGCAGGAGTTGAAGGTTGACTCTTCTAAGCGACTTGTTGAAGAACCTGTTGAAATTCTTGACACGAAAGTTAGGAAGCTATGTAAGAAGATAGTCAAGCTAGTCCTTGTGAAGTGGAAGCAGAACCTAGGTCCAAACTTAATTTACAAAGTCGAGGAAGAAATGAAGACAAGATACTCTCACATGTTTATCACTGAGTAGATTCCGAGGACGGAATCTTCTTAAGGGGGTAAATTTGTAACATCGTCGATTTGGGCCTAGTTGTGAGTTGTGTTGGAATGTATGTAAAAGTAGCAAATTAAGTAAAGAATCCAAATTGTAAGTTTATTATGTTAATGAGAAGGTTTAATTGTATATTAGTTTAATTAAAAGAAATAGAAATAAGAAAATCCAAAGGCAAACCGCCTCTGGAATATGTGTGTGTGATTTAGTTGAGTATATGTATGTAATTAATTAGAAAGTTAATTATAGGAAAACGTTAGGTAAAGTAATCCAGAGGCAACCGCCTCTGGATGGATAAATATATATATATGCATGCATGTGCTTTGATTGACTCAAAAGTCAAAGAAAAGCGAAACTCACAAACACAAACACACACTTCTCTCTACTCTCGGATTTTGAAGAAGAAGAAGAAAGAATCCACGGTTGTTGATTTGTAAAAGGTTAGTATTGTGATTTAAGTATAGCTAGAAGGTTTGATGCATCTTGTTAAGGCTAAAAACACAAATTCATGTAAGAATACCTTGAAGAACATGAAAACTTACTTTCTAAGTGGGTTTGCATAGTTGGTGTTCTTGTTTGGATTTAATGTGTTTAAGGTGGTTGTATGAATAGAACATGAGGTGCTAAGGTGTTCTAGGCGTAAAACCAACAAGCATGAATAGAGCATGAATGTGTCGGATTCCGAGACCTATGAAGGTGTCGGAATCCGCTGTTGTTGGAACCCGCTAGTTTGATGAAAACCGCAAGTGTTGGAATCCGATAGAAGTATCGCATTTGCTCATGGTTATCGGATTTAATGTCTCGGAATTCATTGTATCGGAATCCACTAAAGTGTCGGATTCCATATGTCTCGGATTTCCTTTCATGTGTCGGAATCCGCAAGTGTCGGATTTCGTATGTATGATTGGATTCCCAAGTGTTGGAATCCGCATGGAGAATGTCGGATTTCATGTTCATGTGTGTCGGATTTCACAAATCGGCAAGAACCATCAGATTTCTCCAAATCCGACAGGTCTGGCGGAATTGTGCTAAGTCCAAGGTTAAGTGTTTGTTTTGTAGTTCTGTTATTTATGTATGAATGATTGATGTGAGTAATGACATTCTAGGTGAACTTGTCGTGTTAGTGAAGTAAAAAAAAGTACGAGTACGTTATAAACTACTCAGGTGAGTGTCTGCTTTCATGAGACTCAGTAGAGTAAGACTTGTTGTTAGATGACTATGTGAATGATTATACATGAAAGTATTATGTATATCTAACTTGTTTTTGCAGGGTATGCTCAAGGAGGTAAGTTTATGTATTAAATGATGTTATGATGTGTATTAGTTGATACATGATGACATGTACGAATGAATAGCTAAATAATGTTGCATGTAAGATGATGGATCCCTGTGGGATCATATGTATATATGTCTGTATGTGCACAGTCTGCAGACTATCTGAAGCATGGTTAAGGTCAGTCGGATGTAACTGGATCCCATGAGTACTTCGGGGTTTCACGGTGATTCGGGAGGCATCCCGGATCCTAGGTTCTGCAGAACCGCCGTGCCTTAACGTGAGTGCTAATCAGCCGGTTGTAGCTGGATTACTTAAGGAGCCTCTGGCTCTGTGAACGATGTTTGGTGGACTGCTTTATGCTCCCCCACCAGCGCGGTTAGTCGTGTCTGATCCCCTGGTTTGAGTTGTTGAGCGGGATTGATTACCCTACAAGACATGACTCTTACTGATCTTGTTAGCAAACCGCTATGTGTTAAGCTAGCAATGATTGTTTATGTATGATCTATGTTGCATGACTTACTGTATTGATGTTTATGCTAAGTATATATACTCACTAGTTAAGTTGTTAGCTAATGGTTCTATGTTGCCCCTTTTCAGGTAAATACTAGAAGGCCTGGTGAGGCGGGTGGCTTTTGTTGTACATTGCACTTGTGGGTTAGAACACTTTGTTTTGATATTGTAAATTGATACTATGGTCGGTTCCTGTGATAGGTAACACCAATGAATGTTTTTGAAGAATGACAATGTAAATAATAGTCGTTACATTTTAAAAGAAAATTTTCCGCTGCTAAATCTGATTTATCATTAAAGTTGTTGTTTTTGGAACTGGTGTTACAGCTGAAATAATGGGGTTCTTATAAAGATTAAAGCTAACTGATGATGTGGAGAAAATTCAAAACGAAACTTCCACCACAATTCGCAATTACAACTCTGCGATGAAAGGAAGATCTTCTCAAACCGAAAAACCATATAAAACGTCCAAACCTTCTGAAGCTCAAATACTGCTGAATCAAAGAAAAAGGTTAACGTATAAAAAGTCTCAGCACCAATGGTGAGTTGCCAAACTACAAAGGCATAAACGCTTCTCACCCTTAAAAGTGATCTCAAATCCATGAGGATTTTACTTCCTCGATGCCTATGACAAGGTTAGATTTTAGAGGGTTTCAGAATTCTCCCGAGTAGATTATCTACATCTGAGGTCACTACAATATTTTCTTGACTAGAAAGATCCTAAAATAAAAGACATCCTGAGCGAATATATGAAGCATGTTCAGCTGAAGACACCTACTTAACCTATTCCGGATGAGTTCAAACCAGTTATTAATTAGAATTCATTCTTTTTGTATTTTATGTTCTTTATTCGTTCATTCTTTGTAATAAGTTGATGGTTTATAAGGGGGGGATTGTTAGTCTATTATTTTTCTATATTCCATCACTGAAGATGTATTTCAAAGAAAGCATCTGAAGGTTCTTTCTTTATTTTTCTAGTCGTCCACCTGAAGAAAAGCTCTGTCTTACTGAAGATGGACATCTCTCTAAAGTATGTCTTCAGACAGGTAATGGTCCCCTTAATTGAATGCATGTTTCAGTACTGTTGCCTGCAAGTTTAGCATGTGCGAAGTCAGCATTCCTAAATTTGCTCAACTGACTGTTTAGATTTATGTTTTTTAATTGTATGTAGAACGCTACACGTGTAACATTATTAGATGGTCAGGATTAGTTTACTTAAAATATAAATACCTTTCTCACTTCTTAGAGAAAGGTAAGCGTTTATTCGCTATTGCGTCTCAAGTAAGTTCTTGAGATTTTGTTTGTACTATGTACTCAACTTTGTTCTTGAGTGCATTTTGGAGTTTGATTATTAATATAATCCTACTTTGAAATTTTCATATTTTTGTCTTTTAAAGCTATTTCGGCACTTCGATTATATTATCTTTGTTAGTTTTACATATGTCGGGAAAAACAAACATACACTTTTAAACTCTCATA
Source organism: Dittrichia graveolens (assembly GCA_038502395.1). NCBI lineage: Eukaryota > Viridiplantae > Streptophyta > Magnoliopsida > Asterales > Asteraceae > Dittrichia > Dittrichia graveolens. The sequence goes on from JARJIL010000003.1 coordinate 64,323,373, forward strand.
ATATACCATGAAGAACTGCCCACTTTTATTTCACAATTCTTGATACTCAACTACTTCTCTTTTTGCATTTTGATTTTTCATACACTGAATAGTTTTTTTTTTTAACTTGATCTACCACTTCTTAGGTCAAAATAAGAAGGCTAAATAGGTTAATGTTTAAGCATAGAATGTATCAAAGAAAGGAAACTAAATAAAGTTTCAAGATATATTCACTAAGGGAAATAACATGGTAGGGAGTGTTACTAAAAAGAATGGGTAATGCAAAGGGCTAACCTATAATCCAACATCATTTCAACGTTCAAGTATGTTCTCAATATAATCTCAAAGAGATTACAAAGCAAATTCTAAAGAAACACATAAAGTCGGAACATCCTTCCCAAGGAAACGAATGAGACTGATATAAATGTTTCAGTCTATTAAGGCTCAAGCTCTAAATTGGTATATCTACCAAGCTAATCATTTTATAATCTCAACATAACTCTGTGTGATTTCAGATTTACAAGTCACAGCTCACTCACGTTATGCATTTTTTAACCCACTAAGAATTGTGCGACCTAGAAGCAAAAGCAAGACAAACGGAAACTAAAACACACACAAAAAATAAAAAGAACTCAAGAAAGGAGCAAAGACTACTATACGAAAACCTAAAAGCAAATAAAATAAAATAAAACAAAAACTACAAATAAATAAATAAAAATGAAGAAAAGCAACATCGAGTGTAGCCACTTTACCACCAAATATTCCACTAAGCTGGACATCTAGAGAAGTTTTCTAGTCCTCTTGAGGGTAGACATCCATTCGATCACTTCATCTTTGAATACACTTGACACTTTCAAGTTCAAAACTCCATCCCAACCTAGTCTTGTGAAACACTCAATAATACTAAACCCTTTGAGTTCTTCTTTCTTAACAACTTTATCTTGAATGAATGGTTTTTTCTTATTCAGCTTGTTTTTGAATAACTTTGGTTGAATATGATTCTCATGCAAAGACAACAAAGGGTGAGTCCCTTCTACCGATGGAGGTGGTTCTGTCAGTTGTATTTCTTGAGATGTCTCCTTAACCGGATCAGTCTCTGTGGTTTTTCGTCTCTTGCTACTAGGTTGCGATGATGGACCCACACATGTCATTCTTCAAAGAAAAGTCTAAGATTAGTCATCATGAAAAATTCCACATAACTCAATTAATACATATTAACTTCAATCCACATGTATTTCACTATACCAACCATATATGAAGACACACGACACTTGATCAACCAAAATTCAACATATATAATCATTCAAGGTCAAGAAATCAATGAACTTATGAACAAACACCCATAGCAAAACCAAGCACATTTAATCACATCGTAGGTACCGACATTAACTTCCAAACATCACCCACAACATTCAAGAACTATATATCATGAATTCCTAACCCTGCCCAATCATCACCGTGTTGCATTTAAACTCACCACATACTTAAGGGTAACAATTACTTCTAGTTAATAACCAAAGTTTTGATTTCACTTAGTAGAACGATATAAACAAGTTAAACTTGTCTAATGTCACAAATTCCTAATACAACCATACTAAAATCAAAGAACAACTAAAACTACACTTTAGATTGCACATCAATGTCTATCAAAAGCAGCTTCATCATTCCCGTTCAATTGTTCTAGAGAGTGTGACATTGGTAGTGCTGTCAATAGGGCAGAGTAGCATCATGTTGCACACCAACATCAATGGGATCTACGTGCAAGTGCATCTCTTCTTGTAATACGGGGGTAGTGGACTCGTGATGGCTGATCGGGATTTCATGTGGTTGAGTAGACGGGTTTGGCTGAACTTGTAGTGCCAACTGAGATCCATCTTGCTCTTGTATTATTTTTCTACAAAGATAACTCTCACCTGAAGCCCTTCCCATAAAGCCTATGGCTTGAAATGAAATTTGACAGATGCATCGATGGTTACGCCAAATTGGTGTTGGCTATTTATTGCTTGGAATCACTTTCTTGAATTTCAACAACTCCGAGATTTTGAATGGATGTGGAATGTATGTTATCTCTTGAAGCTCATGGGCCTTCCAACTATTCGCTAAAACCACGTGACAATATGAGATTGGATGTTCACCTGTCATGAGGGCATAGCTAATGGATACCTCGTATCAGTGAACTCTTTCTGGATAACTAATTCTAGGATTAACATTCCACATCCCAATACGCCACAACACCCTCGCCAAAGGTTTAATATTTTTTGTTAACATTCCTTCACTAGGTTCTAGGAAAACGGTTTCTAAGCGGTGGTTCCAGTCCTCTTTGTTATCCTTGATTTCAGAAAATTCCTAGTCGGTGGGGTATCTGTATTTCCCTTTTGGTTTCCCCGGAATTCCCGTATCTACTTTGAATGCTTTTCGAATAAAAGCAAGATCGAGTGTAGCCACTTTACCACCAAATTCCCCACTAAGCTAGACATCTAGAGCAGTTTTCCGGTCCTCTTGAGGGTAGACATCCATTCGATCACTTCATCTTTGAATACACTTGACACTTTAAAGTTCAAAAATCCATCCCAACCTAGTCTTGTGAAACACTCAGTAACACTAAACCCTTTGAGTTCTTCTTTCTTAACAACTTTATCTTGAATGAATGGCTTTTTCTTATTCAGCTTATCTTCGAATAACTTTGGTTGAATGTGATTCTCATGCAAAGACAACAATGGGTGAGTCCTTTATGCCAGTGGAGGTGGTTCTGTCAGTTGTATTTCTTGAGATGTTTCCTCAACCGGTCCAGTCTCCATGGTTTTTTGTCTCTTGCTATTAGGTTGAGATGACGGACCCACACATGCCATTCTTCAAAGAAAAGTCTAAGATTGGTCATCATGATAAATCCCATATAACTCAAATAATACATATTAACTTCAAGCCACATGTAATTCACTATAGCAACCATATATGAAGACACGCGACACTTGATCAACCAAATTCAACATATATAATCATTCTAGATGAAGAAATCAATGAACTTATGAACAAACACCCACAACAAAACCAAACACATTTAATCACATTGTAGGTACTGACATTAACTTCCAAACACCACCTACAACATTCATAAAATATATATCATGAATTCCTAACCCTGCCCAATCATCACCGTGTTGCATTTAAACTCACCACATACTCATGGCAAACAATTACTTCTAGTTAATAACCAAAGTTTTGATTTCACTTGGTGGAACGATGTAAACAATTTAACTTGTCTAATGTCACAAATTTGCAATACAGCCATACTAAAATCAAAGAACAACTAAAACTGCACTTCAGATTGCACATCATTATTTCCTTATTCATGTAATAACATATTGCTAATCCTTAATGCTACTCAACCACAATTCAAAATTGACTTTTTCCCAATAACTTCAAACAAACTGTACACAAATCTTAACATGTCAACATGCCAATTTCAACTCAAACTATAGCATAAACTGATCAACTCCAATTCTTTTGTTCATAAACATCAGAATTTTACCAAATAAACAGGTAACAAATTCACATAAGGCAGAGTCAAATGTAACCATTAAAGTTGAGTAAAACAAAAAACCTTAGGGTGAAATTCATCTATTTCAATTAAAATAACAAGGTGGAGCATACCTTCGGTTCAGAAGCAATACTCCATAAATTGATTCTAACCAACCAATGAAAATGACACTCTAATCTGCCAAGGACATATGAGATTCTCTAGGTAGTGATAAGGGTTGTCAATCATACTCTATTGCTCTCTCGGTCTTCACCTTTATTCGGTGTTAGGCTCGACCGAAAGATGGTGGTGGTTCACGAAGGCTATCCAACGAGAACAAAGCCAAGGGAAAGAACAACAATCGGTTGTGATTCGGAGTTCAACGACGATTGTGGCTATAGATTGTGACGGAGATGATGGTTTGTGATGGTTGCTGCGATAAAGAAGAGCGAGAGCGAACAGAGATAGAGTATATTCTCGGAATTTTAGTCGATGGAAGCTGGAGGGTGATATCGAAGCAGTCACGACGGTGGTTGGTGATGGCTCGGTCGTGGCTGTGGTGGTTTGCAATTTTTGAGAGGGGAAAGGGAGAAGGTGTGTGGGTGAAGGGAAACCGAGAGAGAAAGGGGGTTAGGGTTTAGCTTATTTTATTTTATTTATTTCTTTATTTATTGACTCCCCTTTTAACATAAGAAGCTAATGGGGTTAGGGTTTAGCTTATTTTATTTATTTATTTATTGATTGATTCCCCTTTATCATAAGGTCACATTACCCTAATCCTCACTACCTTTACCCCTCAATTATACCTTCTAAATCCTTTTCTTTTTCAGCTTTTTAAGTTTTTAAAACTTTTTTTTATAATATAAGAATTATTGAAGAATAAATAACTAACATATTGTTATAATTTGAACAATGATTAGCTCAAGTTTAATAAGACAACCTTAGAACTTTGAGAGAAATGAAATTAGGAGAAGTAGGAGAATTGTATATTAGTCCCAAATTGAGTACACAACAACAAATATTTGTAGAAGGGGGGGGGGTTGAATACAAACTTTAGCTTTTAAAAATTAAATACACACTAATATACTTTTATATAATTCTTATTGATATTGAATCAAGAATTATATGTACTAGAAGCGGAAATTCTAAGTACAATAAAAGGTGGCAATCTTTTGTCTAACACATACACAAGCTAACTCTAAAACAACTAATGTATATAGAGTCTTCAACACATGAACAAGTTTGATTCTACACAATGCTTAAACTCTACGAATTTCTCAACTGATTAGATTTTCTTTCTGTGGAGTAGAGACTTCACTGTGTTGTTATTTTGTGTGTCCACCATGCATGAGTATATATAGAAAGCTTTGGTGAATCCGGTTGCATGAAGGTAAGAGACAAAGAAGATGTGGAAATATAATATTTTAATTGTAAAGGTAGTGGGTGAAAAGTAAAGTTACTTTAATCAAATGTTTGATAAAAGTAATTGTTCTTTTATGCAAAAGTGCAACCCATTCACAATATAAAATATTAAAACCCATACCTACTGTCGTGTAGAAGTTTCTTTCCCTTTCCATGCTTGTACTTTAATCAATCCCCATGCTTCTGTTTGATTTGACTTTACCAAGTATGGGATTGTCAGCCATACTTAGTTGTTTGAACAAATCTTTAAGATCTTCGTCTGTTTGAGGTATCATTATCCTTTTCCAGGGGATAAGATCAAACCTTTTTGTCTCGTACTTGATCCAAAAAGTGCATTTTTACTTTTACAAACAAAGATCTAAGCCATAATAGAACAACACATTAACTGCCTTTTACATATGACTTACAATCTGAAAAGATAGAGTAGATTTGACATATTTCACGACTCAGCTAACAGATTGTACTAGGAACTCTCATATTCACTACTCAGTTGACAAAACATATCAGTTGATCATTTTTTGCTATGACTCAGTTGATACATATTGCTCAGCTGATCTTATAGATGCTCAGCTGATCAATAGTAAGCTTAGGAGAGCATAAGCTCATGTATTTGTTTGATTAGTTGACCAAGAATGCTCAGCTGATCAATCAAATACATTAGTTTATGAGTGGAGATGACTTGTGTAAAGGAAGACTTACATAGCTGTTGCTCTTGGCCTCAGCTGATCTATTTGTTCACTCAACTGATGAAGTAGGCACTCAGCTGATCAATTTGTTCACTTAGCCGATCAATTTGTTCACTTAGCTGATGAAGTATTTTCCTCAGCTGATCAACTTTCTTCACTCAGCTGATGGCTTGTTTTCCTCAGCTGATGGTCTTCTTCAATTGTTTTCTTCATCTGATGCTTCTTGGCTGATACATTGCGTAGGATCTAATGCTCAGCTGATGGTTCCATACTTAGCATATTTTTACATAAACTTATTCAAACAACACATGTTTGAATTCTTTCTAAGTCATACTGAACGTAGGGTTTGGTTATCATCAAATTTTATGTTTTAGGATAGGCAGAGTTGATTATTAGGGTGAAGTGACTATCTCCCCAACAATCCCCCCCTACTTGATGATGACAAAACCTTTTTCTTTTTGAAGAATCAGTTTGACTTCGAATACAAAAGATTTGAACTTTTAAGTATATTTGGCTACCTAGCTATCTATTTTTGGTAGCTCTTTTTATTTTGAACCTTGTTATGTTTTTGGTTTCTTTTCTAATGTTCCATTTTGTACTATTTTTGTGGAACCTTTTTCTGTGTTGTAGCATTTTGTTCTGTTTTTGTGGTATCTCTTTATTTTACAATTTTTATATGTTTTTGATTTTCTGATATACATAAACATCACTTGAAATAACATAATAAAGAAAGGTACAGAAGTGTTTACAGAGATTAACTACTAACTAACTAGTCTATAATATACAATCAACTAGATATCAACAAAACTTCAGAGTTAGAATCAGTCTTCAATCATCCCACCATGGTTCTTCTTTAACTTCAAACTCTTTGGCATGGGGATCTGCTTCAGCTAAGACTTCACATTGGGCTTGTACAAGGGCTTCAAAATTTTCATTTCCGGTTCTGCCTCTTGTAGATATCCTTAGCCCAAATAGAAACTTCTTGCTAGCTTTGATGATTTCAGACTGTCTAAAGAACCTCCAAGTGCCAGCTCTGTCCAGAAAGAATATACCTTCAACAGGCATAACTATAAAATTGTACAACTCAGGGGTGATGTTCAATGGAAGAGATGTGTTGAGACCCTCAAAATCAGATAAGAATTCAGGCTTGGGTAGTACCTCTCTTAGCTCAAATGGTTTAAAGGGCTTGGAGCCTTTATTATGAAGATTATCAACTGTGTGCACATGTCTGTAATAGTCACCTGGAGTGAAGGCTATTTGTGACACAGCTAGAGCTATCCAATTCTGAATCTTCTGAATGAATTGAACTTCGAGCTTAGATTTGGATTTGAAGAGAAGGTACAGGATCTCAACTAACTCTATGAACCCATAAATGTGACACCTCTCACAGGATACAACTTCACAGCTGTTGAAGTTGTTTTGCCTTATAGCTTTAAGGTAGGGTTCACCATCACCTTTGTGGACAGTGGCTCTTGTAATTGGAGTTGGTTCTATTCTGTTTCTGAGAAAGTTAATCCTTTCTCTGAAGCTTTGAAACCTTTGTTGACTTAGATTGATGGGAGCAGATAGATCAAGGTTGAAGAGGGTTTTGATAGCATCCGCATGAGATCTAGCTTTAAGCAGTTCAGACTGAGATTTCTCCCTTGCCAATTTTTGTTAAGCAGCAGCTTGATTTTGAACTTGCTCTTGTTCTTGCCGATATGCTAGCTCCTTTGCTTGGTATATTTCTTCAACTGAAACACCCAATGCTTAAGCCATTTGGGCATTTTCCCTTTCTTCTTGTTCTTTAAGAGCAAGCTCCATTTTCATTTGATCATCTGCTTCAACTTGCTCAGGTGTCATTTTTTTTTGCCTTTGTCCTTAGGAGTAAAGGTTAAAGCCTTTTAGACTGATGGGGTTGATTGGACTGGAGGAGCAAATGGCTTTGGGTTTTGTCTTCTTCTTCTGAGGATGTCAGATAGTGGAGTATCATCCTCATCATCAGAATCAGACTCTATATCAATTGGAGGAGAGCAACCCTCAGCAACTTTTCTTCTTGGCTTTGGCCTAATAGCCATTCTTTTTAACCTTTTAGGAAACCTTTGCTCCCCCTCAGAAGGTGCTTTTCTTTTAAGAGGTGGAGGAGTTGTTTCTTTGGGTGCTTCCTACTGCAATATTTTTGTGGCAGTTTCAGAATAAGCAGCATCTATTTCCTCTAAGTCAGGATCATCCTCCCTTGAAGAACATGAGAATTTCTCCCCCTTTTTGGCATCATCAAAAGGAGGAGGGGAGTCACCTACTGTTGGCTTTTGGGATGGGGTAGGGGCAGGGGTAGGTGTAGGGGTGGAGGAAGGGGTATAGGATGGGAGAGAGGTAATTTTAGAGATTTGAAGAGAGAGGTCATCCTTGAGATCCCTAAGAGCTTTCCATAAAGAAAGATGTCTCATGCGGCTTTGTTCTATGAGGGATTCCATATAATCAAGGATGCCTTTGAGGAAGGAAGGCATTGGTAGGGGTTGTTCTGGGATGGGGACAGATATGTTTGGGTTGATTGGGCGCGGGGTTTGGAGTTGGGATAGTAGGTTTGAGATGGTGTGGTTGAGGGAAGAGATAGTGGATTGAGGAAGGATGGGAATTTGTGATTGAGATGGGAGAATGGTGGATAGATGGTCTCTTTTGTTTAGGATTGGGGTAAGATTAATGGGTGCAGGGGAGGGTTGGGGTGGGGTCTTTAGGGACTCAATGTCTTTTGTAAGTTTAGATAGTTGAGTAGAGGTTTGTGTTTGAAAGGCTTGGAAGGTTTGGGTTAGGTGATCAAGGTTTTGGTTTATTGTTCGGATAAGGGTAAGGATTGGTGTTTGGGTAGAAGTAGATGGTTTAGAGGTGGAAGAGGTGGAGAGAGGTTCAAAGAACTTTGGTAAGGTTTGTGTCCCCTCATTTGAGCCTTGGAGTATAAGCTCAAATTCATTGGGGAGGAGTGTTGAGCCCTGTGCAAGTGGTTGGTTTGTACCACTAGCATTGGCAGGCTGTGCTTGTGTAAGAATAGAATCAATAATAGGCGCAAGATAAGTGGACTGAGTGTGGGTTGCACTGAATAACAGGAAATCCCTTATTGGATCCACATTCTGTTGGGAGAATGTGAATGGTATAGACTGACTCAATGTTGGGATAGACAGCATGACCTTGGGTTAAGGTCTGTCTTTCAATGAGATCAACCTGTTGGGAGGTTGTCTCAGCTAACGGCTTAAGTCCCATTTTTACAGATGTATCCTGTTGTGAGGATACATCCAATGGTTGAAAGGTTGCAACATCCAATTGCTCCCCCTCAACATGAGAAAGGGTAATTGGAGTTGAGGTCAAAGGTGTGGATTGCACTCCCTCAAAGTGCTCATAATGAGTCACTTCTGGTGACCTTGTATATATGGGGCTACGAATAGGAGTAGAACTAGTGACCACAAGAGGTTCACTAGAGCTTGGCTGTTGGAGTGGTGTATGGACTGGAGAGGAGGATGGGCTATCAAAGGTTGGGACTACCATTTGAATATCCTCCGAGGTGGAGTCAGAACTGTCCTTACCTTGGGACATGATGTGCCTGCTTCTGTCAATGAGCTCCAGAAGTTGCTCAGAAATCTCTTGTTCTTGGGCATCACCATCATCACCAAGAGGACTTAACACCATTGGACTGATTGCAGTAAATTCACCAGCATCACCATCACCAGCATCATCATCATCATTCTTAGAGCCAGTGTGCCTTTCATCAGCATCATCACCATTATTATCATCATCATTTTCATCACCATCATTATCATCATCTTTTTCATCACCATCACCAGCATTAACATTGTCATTTGCAGCATCTATTAGCTCTTGCATTTGGCCAGTGAATGGAGGACCTCTATTTGCCTTTAGAAAATGGAATATCTTTTCTCCCATGGCAGGGACAGGAATATGCTCAAGATGTTCAATCAAGCCCACGTAATCATATTCTCCAATCTCCCTCATAGCTATCAGGCTTAATAGTCGAATGTATGGCACCTGAGACCTTGATGATTTCTTGTTGGTGCTTTGAGTGATTTTATTAATAAGGTCAGAAAATATGACTTGAGCAAAGTCGATATTTACACCAAAGACTAGGGTATAGAGCACCAGAAGCTCGGTTTGATTGATGAGATGATGGCTATCAGATTTCGGACCGAAGCAACGTATGACCACGTTGGCCAAATACTTCCACGGATGAGCAAGAGCAGAGACTTTAACTTGACCATGCACTACAAGTTCATTGTAGCCGATGGTTTGCAGAACTGTTTGAACTTCTGCTCTGGAGGGAAAAGCTGTGTAAGGTGGGAAGTGAGGAATGCCAGAGGCTTCGCGAAGTGTTTCGGTGGTGATCTGGAGATGGTAGTTTCCTTGTGCTAGGGTGCAGTGGATGGTGTTGGTGTTTAGGTTATAGGTTGAGGAGTACCATAGCTCACCGATAATGGTAGGGTATATGTAGTGTGGATCAGTAGTGAGACTATCGAATAAGGGATGAGCTTCAAGGAACTGAACCATTGGTTCATAGCCTTGGTTTTCTCGCGAGGCAGGGATGGTGGTGCAGAGTAGAATGTTGTTGGGAGTTATATTCATTGGTTGATTGGGTGCAACATTCTCACCAGGGTTAACAGTAGGGTCTGGAATATAGGTGGCCATTTGGTAGGGATGATGAACAGTGATTATCGAGAGAGAAGGTAGGGTAGTTCTTTGTAGAGAGAGAGAGGGAATTTGGAAAGTTTGAACAGGTAAAGGTGAATGAGAGAGAAAGTGGGATATTTATGAAGGTTAGTTAACAGAGATCGTTAGATACTGACAAAAGATCTAACGGAAAACAAATTAATTAGCTATTAAATGAAATCTGACAAACGGAGTAAATAACTAGGGTTAAAAAAGCATTAAATGAGTGTAAAAAGTAAAAATTTACCAAGTGTAGAACCATCAGCTGATCATACAAATGTATCAGCTGTTAGTGAAAATTTGGAATATCAGCTGAGGAAAGTACTCAGCTGAGCATAGTTACTCAGTTTACACGAATTAAGTAAGACTTAGATATGCTTAGATAAGTATCTAATAATTTTCAACACTTATAAACTAACACAAACTAAATTACCACTATTCTAAACTAAAAATCAAGCATACCTAGTTTGGATATTAGGAAATTGAACCTTGCTTCATCTAATGGATTTGTGAATAAATCTGCAAGTTGTAAATCAGTTTTGATGTAGTGCAAAGTTACCTTCTTCTTTTGCACATTATCTCTAAGAAAATGATGTCTGATTTCAATATGCTTTGTCTTTGAATGCATGACTGCATTATTTGAGATGGAGATTGCACTTGTATTGTCACATAGAATTGGGGTGTCTTCAAACTTCATATCATAGTCAATTAGTTGATTTTGTAACCTTAAAATTTGAGCACAACAGCTTCGTGCATTAATGTATTCTGCCTCTGCAGTGGATGTTGACAGTGAATTCTGCTTCTTACTAGACTAACTAATCAATCTTCCTCCTAGAAGTTGACAACCACCTGAAGTACTTTTTCTGTTTAATGTACATCCTGCAAAATCAAAATCTGAATATCCAACTAACTCAAAATCTGAGTCTTTGGGGTACCAAAGACCAAGATTAGGAGTTCCTTTGAGATATCTGAATATTCTCTTAACAGTAGCAAGATGTGATTCATTAGGATCTGCTTGATATCTTGCACAGAGACGTGTTGAAAACAGTATATCCGGTCTACTTGCAGTGAGGTATAAAAGTGACCCAATCATTCCTCTATAAGTAGTAATGTTCACTGATTTGCCATCAGTGTCCTTTCCTAACTTGATAAAAGTAGACATAGGTGTTTTCATTGAAGAACAGTTTTCAAAATCAAACTTCTTGAGTAAATCTTTGACATACTTAGTTTGATGAATGAAAATACAATCAACCTCTTGTTTAATTTGCAAACTAAGAAAATAGTTTAACTCACCCATCATGCTCATCTGATAACTATCAGACATGAGTTTAGAAAACTTTTTGCATAGTTCCAAATTAGTAGACCCAAATATTATATCATCTACATATATCTGCACAAGTATCACATCACCTTTGTACATTCTAATAATTAAAGTGCTATCAATGCATCCTCTTGCAAAACCCTTGTTAATGAGAAAAGAAGAGAGGGTGTCATACCAGGCTCTTGGAGCTTGCTTAAGACCATATAAAGCTTTGTTTAGAAAGTAAACATGATCAGGTAAGCTTGACTCCTCAAAACCAGGAGGTTGTTTTACATACACCTCTTCTTTCATATCTCCATTCAGAAATGCACTATTCACATCCATTTGAAAAACTTTGAAGTTTTTGAAGGCAACATAGGCTAGGAATAGTCTGATAGCTTCCAATATTGTTGACAATACCCCTGTGCCACTAGCCTTGCTTTGTTTCTGATGATTTGCCCATTTTCATCTAGCTTATTTCTGTACACCCACTTTGTTCCAATGATGGATTTATCCTTTGGTTTGGGTACCAAAGTCCATACATTATTATTTTTTTTTTTGAATTTTGCCAGTTCCTCTTGCATGGCAGATACCCAGTGCGGATCTTTGAGAGCTTCATCAACCTTCTTTGGTTCAATCATTGAGACAAATCCAGAATACAAGCAGATGTTGCAAGCTTTTAATCTTGTTCTAACTGGATCATCTATGTTGCCTATCACCAAATTATGAGGATGGTGCTTGAGGTCTTTGAAGGCTTTTTGGATTGCTTGGGAATTGGGATTCATTTGGATTTGGGAAGAAGAAGTTATGTGGTGGCTATCAGCAGTAGAAATGAATTCATTTTGAGTGGCTGATATAACTTCATTATTGCAATCTGTGGGTATCTCTACTGAAGAGGGAATGAGTGATATGGAATTGGAATCCAATGAAGTTGAGTTATTTTCCACATGATTCAATAGAGGTATAGGATTGGATGAGGATGGTTGCACATGGTTAAAAATTTGGATAGGAACACGTTCATCTATATCATCAGTAGCTGGTGGAGAGGGATCTACTTCCTCTGGAGGAACTTCTCCAATTTGCATAAGATCATTAAATTCTTCACCTGAAACATTATTAGAAGAACATGAAGCAACAAAGTCATTTTCATTGAAACTTACATTGATGGATTCTTCTATGACTTTGGTTCTGAGGTTGTATACTCTGCATGCTTTAGAAATCACTGAGTAACCTACAAACACTCCTTCATCAGCTTTAGGAGCAAACTTATGCAATTGATCTTTTTGATTGAGTATGAAACATTGACAACCAAATATATGCAGAAAGCTGATGCTTGGCTTTCTTCCCTTGAGCATTTCATATGGAGTTTTGTTGTGCCTCTTGATAATAAGGGACCTGTTCTATGTGAAACATGCACAACTTATAGCCTCAGCCCAGAAATTAAATGGTAACCCACTTTCACATAACATGGTTCTGGCAGCTTCAATCAATGTTCTATTTCTTCTTTCAGCTACACCATTTTGTTATGGGGTTCTTGGAGCAAAAAAGTTTTTAGATATCCCTTTCTCATCACAGAAGGATTCCAGAGTTTGATTTATGAATTCAGTTCCATGATCACTTCTAAGACTCCTCACCAGATTGCCATTCAACACTTCCATCTTTTTTATAAAACAAATAATCTCTTCAGCGGCCTCACTCTTTTCTTTAAGAAAGAAAACCCAAGTGTATCTTGAGAATTCATCAGCCAATACAAGAGCATACTTACTTCCACCAATACTAGCAGTTGCAACAGGACCAAAGAGATCCATGTGCAACATATAGAAAGGTTCTGTAATTGACAAGGCCTGCTTGGATGGAAATGATGTCTTATGCTGCTTTCCCTTCTCATAAGCAGTGCAAGGTTTAGGCTTAAGATAAGCCAGTGAAGGTAGTCCTGACACTAGTTCACCCTTGCTCAACTTGTTGATATTTTTGAAATTAAGGTGAGAAAGCCTCTTGTGCCATAGCCAATTTGTATCCTCATTATTCTTGGAGTACAAACATGTTTCCTTTGAAGGGTCACCAGAGGACATGTCAAGTGTATACACATCCTTGGTTCTCTTGGCACTAAACACTATATTACCTTCTTTATTTATGATGGAGCCTCCTGTCTTTGTGAAGTGGACTTCATTATCTCCATCACACAATTGACTTATGCTTATGAGATTATATTTCTGCCCTTTGACATATGAAACTTTTGATAGTTTGAGGTTCCCATTATGAAGCTCACCATAGCCTTTTGTTTGCCCATGGTTGTTGTCACCAAAGGTCACCCTTGGACCTTTCTCTTTCTTGTAGCTACTAGGCAAAGCCTTGTTACCTGTCATGGTTCTTGAACATCCATTGTCAAGAAACCAAGAACCAACACCCTACACAGATTTGAATGAAAGAAGAGTTAGTGACACAAGTAGGAATCCACTACTTAGTGGATCCCTGTGGAATGCACCTAGCTGTCCACTTCATCTCAGGTTTCTTATGTATGAGAGGAATGACTATGTTATCATCACAAGTCCATTGTCTTGAATTCCCTTCTAAAGAACATTCAAATGCCTTATGCTCTTTGCTTCCACATTTATAACATTTTTGAGATTTTGTGGTCTTGGAGCATTGAACAACCTGGTTTGAATGCCTATGAGATTTCTTATCAGTCATCATTTGACTAACTTGACCATTCAGCTTATGAAGCTTATCCTGTAAATTTCTTAGAAAGTTTTTGACCAAGTTTTGGAATGGCAGAAATGGGTACAATGTGAACATCATTCTTTTTACTCATAGTTTCTTCTATTGAAAGAGAGTTGATTACTTCTAGATCAACTAATTGTTTAGAGATGAACTATGATCAGCTGAGCATTTATCATATACTAACCTATCAGTTGATGAAGTAGTATTAGCTAATGATTCTTCAGTTTGTGAAATGCTAAGAACTAGGTCATCTGTTTTCAAGGTTTGACAACATAATGTCTCTGAGGTCTCAACTAATGATTCCTTTCCTTTACTCACATCCTTTGACTTTGTGTTATGAGTATTTTTACATTTTGAAATCTTACTAGAGGATGATTCAACAGAAGGAATAATTGATTCTTTTGAGTGGGAACTCTTGCTTCTAACAAACTTATTTGTGAACACACTTTTGCCTTTAACAGTTTTGTGAAACGTCTGTGGTAATTTCCACCAATAATAGCTTGAACTTGTTTGGGTATCTACTCCTTGACACACTGAGTGGTCTTTTCTGCAGATACACACCAAGACTTTACTACTTTTTGGAGGTCATTAAACTTTTTGGTTGCTTCACTAGTTTCTTTTACTAAGATCTCATTAAGTATCTTTTGATTAGCTAGTTCCTCATTTAAGATTGTTATCTGCTTAAGTTCCTCATCCTTAAGAATTAACTTTTCCTTTAGTATTTCTACTTCTAGTTTTGGCTTCTTCTCTCTTTGAATAGCAGACTGGAAATCAATACACAAGTAATCAATCATAGCATTCTTCTCACTATCATCATAGTTAATAAATTTTCCAACCTGATACATAGAAGAAGGATCCCAGTTGGTAGTTGAACAAGCTTTAGCAGCCTTTTTCATGTCTTCATCAAAGGAACTACCATCATTGTTGTTGGCCATCATGCAAAACTGAGCAGAGATCACCTCATCTTCATCTGAGGAGAGATCTTCTTCTGCCCAATCTTTTTCTTCAGCAACAAGAACTTGGCCTTGGGCTTTCTTCTTCTTCTTCTTGTCAAGGACAGTAGCAAGGAGTTTCTTATACTTGGCTTCATAATCAATTTTGCCCTCCTGCTTTTGCACAGATGAAGAACCAGTGTTATATTTGAACTTACAGTCACTGGCTATGTGGCCAATCTTGCCACACTTATAACACTCTGCTGTAGAGGCATCAAAAGTGGATTTGGGTTTGACAAACTTTGATGACATCTTGCTGAACCTTTTGACACCAAAACAAAGTTGCTCTTGGTTATGTCTGCCCTTTTCAAGTCATTAACTAGGCAGTTGAACCTGGTGTATGTCTGTTGAGGTGGAGCTTCTTGTTCTCTTTCACCTCTTCAGTCCCTTCATATGCAACTGTGAGTGTATCTAACATCTCTTTAGCAGAAGAACAATTAAGCACTTGATGATAGATTTCATTTGGTAGTGCAGAGACAAGAGCTGATCTAGCCTTAACATCTAGGCTAACCAACCTCTTATCTTCATCTGTCCACAGATGCATGGGTTTGGTTATGATTCTTTCTGTTGTAGAGGTTTGACCTTCAGATTCTAATGGAATGGATAACACTGATGTTGGAACATAAGGACCATCAGTGACTACTTCAAGCATTTGGATATCAAGGGTGGATAGTGAAATATGTGCTCTACTTTTCCACATGGAGAAATTTTCTGCATCAAACATGGGACATCTTGTTAAGGACCCATTGTTTGAGATAATCATGTTGTTTGCGGATGAGGCCATATTGAGAGGGGTAGAAGCAGTTGTAGAGTCAGCAAAACAGATCTAGATATTGATTATCTAACCTGCTCTGATACCAGTTGTTAGTCCCACATTGAGTACACAACAACAAATGTTTGTAGAAGGGGGGGTTGAATACATACTTTAGCTTTTAAAAATTAAAGACACACTAATATACTTTTATATAATTCTTACTGATATTGAATCAAGAATTACATGTACTAGAAGCGGAAATTCTAATTACAATAAAAGGTGGCAATCTTTTTGTCTAACACATAGACAAGCTAACTCTAAAACAACTAATGTATATAGAGTGTTCAACACATGAACAAGTTTGATTCCACACAATGCTTAAACTCTACGAATTTCTCAACTGATTAGATTTTCTTTCTGTGGAGTAGAGACTTCACTGTGTTGTTTTTTTGTATGTCCACCATGCATGAGTATATATAGAAATCTTTGGTGAATCCGGTTGCATGAAGGTAAGAGACAAAGAAGATGAGGAAATATAATATTTTAATTGTAAAGGTAGTGGGTGAAAAGTAAAGTTACTTTAATCAAATGTTTGATAAAAGTAATTGTACTTTTCTGCAAAAGTGCAACCCATTCACAATATAAAATATTAAAACCCATACCTACAGTCATGTAGAAGTTTCTTTCCCTTTCCATGCTTGTACTTTAATCAATCACCATGCTTCTGTTTGATTTGACTTTACCAAGTATGGATTGCCAGCCATACTTAGTTGTTTGAACAAATCTTTCAGATCTTCGGCTGTTTGAGGTATCATTATCCTTTTCCAGAGGATAAGATCAAACCTTTTTGTTTCGTACTTGATCCAAAAAGTGCAATTTTACTTTGACAAACAAAGATCTAAGGCATAATAGAACAACACATGTTATGCCTTTTACATACGACTTACAATCTGAAAAGATAGAGTAGATTTGACATTTTTCACGACTCAGCTAACAGATTGTACTAGAAACTCTGATATTCATTACTCAGTTGACAAAACATATCAGTTGATCACTTTTTGCTAGGACTCAGTTGATACATATTCCTCAGCTGATCATATAGATGCTCAGCTGATCAATAGTAAGCTTAGGAGAGCATAAGCTCATGTATTTGTTTGATCAGTTGATCAAGAATGCTCAGCTGATCAATCAAATACATCAGTTTATGAGTGGAGATGACTTGTGTAAAGGAAGACTTACTTAGCTGTTGCTCTTGGCCTCAGCTGATATATTTGTGCACTCAGCTGATGAAGTAGGCACTCAGCTGATCAATTTGTTCACTCAGCTGATTAATTTGTTCACTTAGCTGATGAAGTATTTTCTTCAGCTGATCAACTTTGTTCACTCAGCTGATGGTTTGTTTTCCTCAACTGATGGTCTTCTTCACTTGTTTTCTTCATCTGATGATCCTTGGCTAATATCCCTTGGCTGATACATTGAGTAGAATCTAATGCTCAGCTGATGGTTCCATACTTAGCATATTTTTACATAAACTAATTCAAACAACACATGTTTGAATTCTTTCTAAGTCATACTGAATGTAGGGTTTGGTTATCATCAAATTCTATGTTTTAGGATAGGCAGAGTTGATTATTAGGGTGAAGTGATTATCTCCCAAACAATTTATTACTAGACATTGATTTGATTATAAGTTGACAATAGGTTGCTTGTAGTAAAAATGTGTCCATCCATATATTTATATGTTATATATATTTATAACACTCCCCATTGGATGACACATTGGGTGTGTTTGGCAACAGACTTATAAGGGATTATAAGGACTTGGGATTCTAGTTTTTATAAGCTCCAGCCCTCTAGCCTCGTTCGGGTGTTAAAATATTAAGGGGATTATTAAAAATATGAGCCCCCATAATCCCCTCCATTATAATCCCCTAAAAGTAGCTTATCAAATGAGGATTCGGATTATGATTAGGCCATATTACCATACTACCCCCATATAACCATAATATTAATATATATATATATATATACATATATATACCCTTGATATCTACAATTGATATGTACGATCCTATATTAATGTACTATTTCATCATACATATACATCAATTATCCTCCTGCCAAGTTTACAATTATCATATATAAATATACAAATCAATCCTATATTAATATAGGCTATATATATATATCATATCCTCTAGCCTTCAAAACCTCATATCAATTTTGAATATCTTGAGTTCTTGTAATTGTGAACCACTCATTATATTGAAGTAAGTTCTTATATTCTTCTATGTGCCTTTGAGTTTTAAATACTATTGTTTGTGATATATCTTTCTAGCTCTAGGTTTTAAAGAACTCGTGTGTAACTTTGATTTGTTGTTTCTTTCTAGTTTTTTGACTTTGAGATTTAAATGCTATGCGTGTCTCGTTGTATGGTGTATGGTTTTTTGATACTTTGGTTGTATGGTGTTGATAGGTTAGGTTAAAAACTCACTATCTATCAAAACGCATATGTTGTGCATTATGTATGTATATATATATATGTATATATATATATGAGGATATTTGTTAATGTATGTTTTGTCACACAACAATCAAGGATTAATTATAAATATGGACGTCTATGTGTGTGTGTATATATATATATATAATGATATATGTGTTTGTTGTATGGTGTATCACACAATAAAGGATGAGTGTGTTGCACATGATGAGTATTATGATGATAAAAGTGTGTATTTTATGATATATGTTTTTTCACACAATCAAGGATACGTTTGTATTGCGCATGAGTCACACACACTTTTGTGTATTCTTTTTTCACATATTATTTCACCTGCTAATAGTGAATGATTAATATTTGGGTAATCTTCTTTATTTAGATGGTTTCTGGTAGTGATAATGCGAAACAAAAAAAACTTTCTACCAGCGGGACGAATATATTTTGACTTTATGTGAGTTGTTAAACAAATTCATTAAGAAAAATGGTCGAACATCACCATTTAAAAATGGTATTTGGTTCCATACTCGAAGACAAGATATCATCATTCTCAATTTCAAAATGAGCTACCAAATAACATGCAAGAATCTTTCAATCGTTCTCATTCGTCTCTAAGAAGTTATATTGAAAGATAATTTGGAATCATAAAGAAAAGATGGAAAATACTTACTGATATGCCTAAATTTATCGTGGAAATGCAAATCGATGTTATTATCGCCGCATTTGCTTTACATAACTACATTCGTAAAAATTCTGAAGAAGACTTGGTGTTTACTACGATGGAGGGACACCCAAATTACCTACCACGTGACGTTATTCATGATGTTCATAACCACTACACAAATAATGAAGATTCCTATGAAAGGACAACTAATAATATGAAAGAAATTAGTAACTAGATTGCAAGTTTCATATGGAATTCACGAGGTTAATAACTTTTTTTAGTAGAGCAACGTGAATAGTTTATTACGGATATTTTAATTAAGCATTTACGTAATAGTACAATTTTATTGTTACTTAATTAATATGTTAAAATAGCATATTTAATTATTTTTATTTACTATTTAATTTATTATGTGTGTGAGTTGTATTATATATAATCAATTAATCATATGCCCTATTACGTAATTTGGCAATTTCCAACTCTAGCCCCAGCTTTTCTACCGAACACTTTCTAATAAATATAATCTCCAGCTCCAGCCTTAAATTCCAGCCCCAGCCTCAGTCCCAGCCCCAGCTAGTTTTGCCGAACACACCCTAAGGATAAGTTTGATTAGTTTAAGGTTATCCATTAACATGTCAATTCAAATTAAATCACACAAACTAGAAAAAAATTTGGAAAGAAGGATGGAGCTTTAGGAGGGAAGAACAAGTGTTGAACTTTGCAACTGAAATCTATAAATCAACAAGATTTAGATTAAATTAAGGTATGAATAATCTTCCGTTTCATGTTTAATTCAAGTTTAGAGCATACGGGTAGGTTTTTATGTAGAATTGATGTCTAGTTTGTTAATTGATGTTATAGTATGTAAAAACAACTATATAAGTTGTTACAGTGTCGGGAAAAACCAAATGATGGAAAGATTGAGTTTTGGACACCAAATGGGTCAAAAACAATATTGTTTATCGAGAACAGCAGGTTGTGTACAGGGGCTGTCTAGGTGTAGGGTGTCCATGTAGCCAAGGGCGTGTAGGTCAACACGACATTTTTGGTTTATACACGGCCCTGCATACACCTAGTATTAAACAGGCGGTGTAACCTTAGTCTGGGTGTGTACGGTAAAGTTACACGGCCCTTGTAGGTGACTACACTGCCCGTGGAGGCCTTATCTCAACAGAATTTTATAATTAATGCGTGCTTATATTATATGTCTATAGGGTTGCATGTTGTGAATTGCTATTATCGAAGGACTGTTATTGTATGTGTATAAACTATAAGGTGAGTTTACTCGATCTCCTTTACTGTGAAAGTGATATATTGTAATACCCACATCTTAAAAATGTACCAAAATATTTGTAATGAATACTATTGGTGATTTACGCTCAATGTGACTGGAATTATTTAAGTAATGGGAGTTATGTTGTTGTATATATGTATGTATATAAACTATGGATGATGATTCACTAAGAAGGATTGAGCTTAAATATATTTCATCCATTGAGAATTTATGATTTGCATTGGACTTTGAGGTTTAAGTTGGGCTTAGGCCCACAAGAGGTTGGAAATGAGTATAAATAGAAGTTAGGGCACAACCTCCTACAGATTCTCTATCACTTCATTGTTCCATTGAAAGGTTTTGTGTGAGAGTGCTGGTGCCATTGAAGTCACGAGAAAGAGGAAAAAAGAGTTGCTTCAATTTGTGGAAACTTGAGATTTTCAGCAAAGAAATCATCAGGTAATGTTTCTCTACTCTTTAGAATCATGTAGACATCATTCTTGCAACATTAAAGTGATGATTGAATGTTTCAGAATATGGGTTTTTGGGTTTAGAGGGTTTATGTAAAACCCAGGAAAACTAGCTCACCAAGAACACCTTGAATGTTGATATAAAATGATTCTAAGTTTAAAGGAAGGTTTTATATAAGTGGAGAAATATTTTGCAACAAGTTTGAGTTGAATTGGTTGACTTTTTAGAAAGCTTGATTATGGCTATGGAGTCTGGGTTTTTCTAAATGTTTAACCTACAGGGAAGAAGATGTGCCATGCGACAGTCACATGGCCATTTGAGTGTGCCATGCAACAGTCACATGGGCATAGGGATTGTTCATACGACTTTTTTGTATTGTGTAGTAGTTCATGTGACTCTCATTGTCAGTTCATGCGACTTTCATGTGAGGTATAGTAGTTCATGTGACTTTAGCACTTGTATGTGGTTCCATGCGACTTTTGAGTATTGAATAGTAGTTCATGCGACTTTCATGTATCCATTAGTAGTCCATGCGACTTTCAGCTTTTGATATTATGCCATATGACTCTTAATGTTATTTCATGCGACTTCCATGTGACATATGTATGCAAGTTCATGCGACTTCCATGTGACATATGTATGCAAGTTCATGCGACTTTTAGCCCCAGTATGTGTGCCATGCGACTTTCATGTGTACAAGTATCAGTTCATGCGATTTTCAAACCCAGTATGCGTGCCATGCGACTTTCATGTGCATAAGTATCAGTTCATGCGACTTTCAGTCCCAGTATGTGTGCCATGCGACTTTCATGTGCATAAGTATCAGTTAATGCGACTTTCACATGATGATAGTGTTCCATGCGACCTTCAAGTAGTGAATGTCAGTTCATGCCTCTTTCAGGCCATGCATGCGTGGCATGTGACTTTCAGTGAGTAACAGTTAAATAAAGTAGTAACCAATGTTTAGACTTGGTCAGGTAGCAGTTAGTTAAGGAGCTAAGCAAGCTAAGTCCTTCAGTAGGAACTGAATAGCTAAGACAGCGGACAGGTGAGTATTCTCACTTATAACTCGAATAGATTCCAGATATATGTATGCATGTGAATGCTAAATATTTATGATTATACGAGTTATAGGTGATGTGCTTAGACCGTTTACTTCTGTAACGGGTATGTTTAGACCATTTACTTCGGTAACGGGTATGTTTAGACCGTTTACTTCGGTAACGGGTATGTTTAGACCGTTTACTTCGGTAACGGGTATGATTAGACCGTTCACTTCGGTGACGGGTATGTTCAGACCGTTCACTCCGGTGACGGGTACGTTTAGACCGTTCACTCCGGTGACGGGTATGTTAGACCGTACACTTCGGTGTCGGGTATGGGACCAGCACTTCGGTGCTGGGTATGTTAGACCGTTGTGACGACAACGGATGAGACAAGACCATCCTATCATTTTGTAAAAATTTTGTTGTAGAACCGGAGAAACTAGAAATGCCACTAGAGGTAGAAATAGCCAATGATAAGGCTTTGAGTGTATCTAACATTTATAGGAACAATGTAATAGTAATAGACAATGTAAGGTTTCCTATAGACTTACTGCCAACCCCGATGCAGGAATTTCAAGTAATTGTGGGAATGGACTTGCTGGGGCGTCACCAGGCCAATATCGTGTGCAAGCAGGGCATCATACGGATCCAGAATCTGAGTAGGGGAGAAATCTCCATCTACGGCCAAAAACAGAAGGGAACGACAGTATGCTGCACCATAACCAAAGCCGCAAAGTATTTACGGTGCGCTGCGTTTATCGCACACGTCATCGACTCGAAGAAAGAAAAGAAATAGTTAGAGGTATCCGACGTACCCGTGGTGTTTGAATACCCCGAGGTATTCCCGTCAAATCTGCCAGGGATACCACCGGACCGACAAGTAGAATTCCGTATAGATTTGGTACAAGGAGCAGTACCTATCGCGAAAGCGCCATACTGTTTAGCACCGCTAGAGATGTAGGAGTTAATGACGCAGCTGCAAGAACTACTCGACAAGGGTTTCATCCGACCTAGTAGCTCACCATGGGAGCCCCGGTCCTGTTTGTAAAGAAAAAGGATGGAACTTTCAGAATGTGCATCAATTACCGAGAGCTTAACAAGGTAATAGTGAAGAATAGGTATCCATTACCTCGAATAGACGACCTATTCGATCAGTTACAAGGGGCGTCCTGCTTTTCAAAGATAGACTTGCGGTCGGGTTATCATCAGCTCAAAGCCCGAGAAGAAGATGTAGCAAAGACGGCATTTCGAACGAGGTAAGGGCACTTCGAGTTCGTGGTGATGCCTTTCGGCCTCACGAATGCGCCCGCAGCTTTCATGGATCTAATGAATCGGGTTTGCCGACCGATGCTTGATAAGTCAGTGATTGTGTTCATCGATGATATCCTAGTCTACTCCAAGACCGAGGCGGAACATGAGAAACACCTTCAAGAGGTGCTAGAGACATTAAAAAGGGAGAAGTTGTACGCAAAATTTTCAAAATGCGAGTTCTGGTTAAAGGAGGTGCAATTTCTCGGGCACCTGGTGAACCGCGAGGGAATCAAAGTGGACCCAGCAAAGATAGAGGCCGTAATGAGATGGGAAACACCGAAGAGTCCGACGGAGATCCGAAGCTTCTTGGGTTTAGCCGGTTACTACAGACGATTCATCAAAGATTTCTCGAAGCTGGCAGTGCCACTGACTAAGCTGACGAAGAAGAATACCCCTTTTAGTTGGGGAGCTGATCAACAGAAAGCGTTCGAGACCCTTCGGGGCAAACTATGCGAAGCTCCGGTACTGACCTTACCTGAAGGAATGGAAGATTTAGTGGTGTATTGCGATGCCTCTCATGTGGGGCTCGGGTGTGTTCTTATGAAGAGGGGGAAGGTTATCGCTTATGCTTCAAGACAACTAAAACCTCACGAGTGTAATTATCCAACTCACGACCTAGAATTGGCAGTAGTTGTATTCGCGCTCAAGATTTGGCGACAATACTTATACGGAGTTAAATGCACCATCTACACAGATCACAAAAGCTTGAAGTATTTCACCAACCAAAAGAATTTGAACATGCGACAGCGGAGGTGGCTAGACCTCGTCAAGGATTATGACTGTGAAATCTTGTATCACCCAGGAAAGGCCAACGTGGTGGCGGATGCGTTGAGTCGAAAGACGAGCCAGTTGCAGTTCAGTGTTAAATGTCTAAGAATGATGGTTACAACCTCACTATTCGAGATGATTCTGACGACCCAGGTTGAGGCAGCAAAGGAGGAAAACCAGAAAGTGGAGCGGATTAAAGAGCAATTAGCCTTCATGGCCAATGATAGTCGGGGATTGTGGACCCGTTACGGGAGGATTTGGGTACCAAACGCTACAGAGGTTCGAAGTGTTATCCTAGATGAAGCTCACAAATCAAACTTTTCTATACACCCGGGGGCTACTAAGATGTACCGAGACTTAAAAATGGATTACTAGTGGCCAGGGATGAAGAGAGACGTGGCGAGTTATGTAGAAAAGTGTCTAACGTGTCTACGGGTGAAAGCAGAACACTAGAGATCACACGGTAAGCTGCAACCGTTAGAGATACCGGTGTGGAAATGGGAGCACGTAACCATGGATTTGATAACAAATCTTCCTAAGTCACCGAGAAAATTTGACGCCATTTGGGTTGTGGTGGATAGATTGACCAAGAGCGCGCATTTCATACCCATCCGGGAAGCTAGCTCGGCAGAGAAATTGGCAGATATTTACGTGAAAGAGATAATCTCAAGGCACGGAGTGCCAGTTACTATCATTTCAGATCGGGATGTGCGGTTCACATCCAGGTTTTGGAACAAGTTTCATGAGGATTTGGGCATGCGAATAAATCTCAGCACAGCATACCACCCGCAAACCGATGGGCAGAGCGAGAGAACAATACAGACTCTGGAAGATATGTTAAGAGCTTGTGTGATCGACTTCGGGGGAAGTTGGGATTTGTACTTACCTCTCGCAGAATTTTCCTACAACAACAGTTACCACGCCAGCATCGGAATGTCTCCTTATGAGATGTTGTATGGGAGGAAGTGTAGAACTCTGATCTGCTGGGGGGAAGTGGGACAGAAAGAGCTGGGTAACACAAAGATAGTTCAGAAAACATCGGAGTGCGTGCAGCAAGTTCGCGAGCGATTGAAAGCGGATCAGTGCCGGCAGAAAAGCTATGCAGATAAGCGTAGATCGTTATTAGAATTTCAAGTGGGTGACCATGTGTTACTCAAGGTATCCCCGTGGAAGGGGGTGATTCATTTCAGAAAGCGCGGGAAGTTGAAACCTAGGTTCATAGGACCGTTTAAGGTCATTGCGAGAGTTGGCAAGGTGGCCTATCGTTTAGAGCTACCAGAGGAGTTATCGAAAATACATAACACTTTCCACGTTTCACATTTGAGGATGTGCTTGGCTGATGAGTCGGCATTTGTACCGTTGGAGGACATCACCGTGGACGAGAAGTTGAATTATGTTGAGAAGCCAGTTGCAATCATTGAAAGAAGAATCAAACAGCTACACAACAAACAAGTAGGGATGGTTAAGGTGCAGTGGGAGCACCGGAAAGGATCAGAGTGGACCTCGGAGTCCGAAGATGAGATGAAGAAGAACTACCCAACGTTGTTCGAATAAGGATTTCGAGGACGAAATCGTGTTTAAGTGGGGGAGAGTTGTAATACCCGCATCTTAAAAATGTACCAGAATATTTGTAATGAATATTATTGGTTATTTACGCGCAATGTGATTGGAATTATTTAAGTAATGGGAGTTATGTTGTTGTGTGTATATATATATATATATATGTATATAAACTATGGATGATGATTCATTAAGAAGGATTGGGCTTAAATATGTTTCATCCATTGAGAATTTATGATTTGCATTGGACTTGGAGGTTTAAGTTGGGCTTAGGCCCACAAGAGGTTGGAAATGAGTATAAATAGAAGTTAGGGCACATCCTCCCACACATTCTCTATCACTTCACTGTTCCTTTGAAAGGTTTTGTGTGAGAGTGCTGGTGCCATTGATGTCACGAGAAAGAGGAAGAAAGAGTTGCTTCAATTTGTGGAAATTTGAGATTTTCAGCAAAGAAATCATCAGGTAATGTTTCTCTACTCTTTAGAATCATGTAGACATCATTCTTGCAACATTAAAGTGATGATTGAATGTTTCAGAATATGGGTTTTTGGGTTTAGAGGGTTTATCTAAAACCTAGGAAAAGTAGCTCACCAAGAACACCTTGAATGTTGATATAAAATGATTCTAAGTTTAAAGGAAGGTTTTATATAAGTGGAGAAATGTTTTGCAACAAGTTTGAGTTGAATTGGTTGACTTTTTAGAAAGCTTGATTATGGCTATGGAGTCTGGGTCTTTCTAAATGTTGAACCTACTGGGAAGAAGATGTGCCATGCGACAGTCACATGGCCACTTGAGTGTGCCATGCGACAGTCACATGGGCACAGGGATTGTTCATGCGACTTTTGTGTATTGTGTAGTAGCTCATGTGACTTTCATTGTCAGTTCATGCGACTTTCATTTGAGGTATAGTAGTTCATGCGACTTTGGGACTTGTATGTGGTTCCATACGACTTTTGAGTATTGAATAGTAGTTCATGCGACCTTCATGTATCCATTAGTACTCCATGCGACTTTCAGCTTTTGATATTATGCCATGCGACTCTTAATGTTATTTCATGCGACTTCCATGTGACATATGTATGCAAGTTCATGCGACTTTTAGTCCCAGTATGTATGCCATGCGACTTTCATGTGCACAAGTATCAGTTCATGCGACTTTCAGACCCAGTATGTGTGTCATGCGACTTTCATGTGCATAAGTATCAGTTCATGTGACTTCCAGTCCCAGTATGTGTGCCATGCGACTTTCATGTGCATAAGTATCAGTTCATGTGACTTTCACATGATGATAGTGTTCCATGCGACCTTCAACTAGTGAATGTCAGTTCATGCCTCTTTCAGGCATGCATGCGTGGCATGTGACTTTCAGTGAGTAACAGTTAAATACAGTAGTAACCAATGTTTAGACTTGGTCAGGTAGCAGTCTGTTGCGGAGCTAAGCAAGCTAAGTCCTTAAGTAGAAACTGCATAGCTAAGCAAGCTAAGTACTTCGGTAACGGGTATGTTTAGACCGTTTACTTCGGTAACTGGTATGATTAGACCGTTCACTTCGGTGACCGGTATGTTCAGACCGTTCACTCCGGTGACGGGTACGTTTAGACCGTTCACTCCGGTGATGGGTATGTTAGACCGTACACTTCGGTGTCGGGTATGGGACCAGCACTTCGGTGCCGGGTGTGTTACACCCTTGTGACGACAATGGGTGAGACGAGACCGTCCTAGTGACGGGTATGATGAGACCACTTACTACGGTAGTGGGTATGAGTTGAGTAGTATGTGAACTATTTTGGTTGTAAGTAGTATACTCGCTAAGCCTTGGGCTTACTGTTGTTGTTTCGTATCTTTTCAGGTAACGACCATGGCTGGGCTCCAGCGCAGTGATGATAGCTCTTATCCCAAGCTTCCGCAATCTTTTGACATAGTTTCAACATTTATAGTTTTAATTACAGACAATGAGAACGATTGTAACTTAATGGATTATGCGTGTTTATTTACTAAACAATTGGTTGTGTAATTACGTTATCAATGACTTTGAATATCCTTTATGAATGAATTTATGTTTCAAAAAAATTTTGGGACGTTACATATATGAGTATTAGGACAACATGCTATACAGTTATGTGTTCTTTGAGCATTCAGGGTTAGCTTGGTACTATGTTGGGTTAGGGCTCCCAGTATTTGTTATTAGGTCTCTCAGGGCTTGTTGATGCAGAATCATTAATGCTTACTTATTGCAGTACTTTGTTCATTCGGTATGCTTACTAAGCGAAAGCTTATTAGTTATATGTTTCTCTTCGAGTAAATCTGGAATAGATAAAAGCAAGGCTCCAGCTGGTTGCTGATAGCAATGGCTCTTACTTTTGAAAAACTCTTAAGAGAACTTTTTGTGTACATATATGATCATAACTATTATCTTTTAACTGCTTTGTGATACTACGGTTATAGATTGTAGTCATAACTTTAAAATATGGATTCTTCTTAAATATTATAAAAATTAAAAGATGAGTTGTGACGTCCGTCACCAAAACAGGGGGAAGTTAACTCGACCTGTAACCTACCGCCACTATTTAGTCCATTTTATGTGCCCGTGTAATTTCTAAGATCTATTGAGTGCTAAATTCATAAGGACAAGTAAGATTGTGTCAACGGTAGAAATAGGTCGAAGTCTTACACTTCAGTGAGTTGAACAAACTTTTAGTGCACCAGCTAGGTGAACAATTGTCTTTAGAGCAATGTAGTGGTGAGTTAACTACACAGATTTATGGATCATGAAAGCCAAAACTCTAAACTAATTAAGACCTTTAAAGGTTCACCCAAGAAATCTAGCAAAATGTACACCACATTAGAAACCAAATATACGTACAAGAAATGGGACATACTAAACACAAAATAATAACAATATTAGATCAAATAATAATAATAATAATAATAATAATAATAATAATAATAATAATAATAATAATAATAATAATAATAATAATATGATGATGATGATTAGTACTATAAATAATCCTTAGATAGTAAACTACTCACTTTAAACAAAATGATAATTATGTAACACATGAAGGGTCAAATGCACATACAAGCAACAAAAAAATAATTAAAGATGTGTATACAATAAATATAAAAGAAAAGAAAATTAAATATATCTATGTTCAAAAAAATCGACCAGCTCATTAGACATAATAAACTTCCAAAAAAAATATTATAACTCACCAAAAATAGGGGATTTTGTTCATATAATGGAGACTTCCCTTAAACACCATATACACACACAACCATCAAAAATTCGGCCCCCATCTTCATCCTCCTGTCCAACTAAGTTCTCAAACTCTCTCAACTCCATAGCCATTGTTCTTCAAGGTTCTAAGCAAGCTAGGCACTTGATCTCCATTCAAGAAGCTTTGGTAAGTATATGTCGTTTCAATTCTTTAAAACTTCTACTCTTGTTTCCATAAGCATAACCCTTGGTGGTGAACCATCATAGGGACCAAACACAACAATATCATACATAAAGTAATGATTTTGATGTGTTTGGGTGAATAACATATCCATAAGATTGGTATCAGAGCCATTGTTTATAGAGAATTAGGTGGCATGACCTAGATTATAACCTAAGTACCTCATGTAGCTGCATAATAGGAACTATGTGTGCATACTATTTCATTTCGCGAATTCTCACGCTTTAGCCAAATCGGCTAACGCAAACCGCATACAACATTCTTCAAAATTTTAACCTCCGTTAATTATTCTATCTAGGAAACGATGGTACGGACAATCCGAACCCCTACCCGCTCAGAGTTGACGATCACTTCCTTAAAAAGGAAACTCGAGGAAAGAGATGAACAAATCCGGGAACAAGAGAATGAGATATGTCAACTCAAAATGGTAATGCAATCGGTCGGGATGATTCAAACAAAGGATGGGCAACACCATGTGCCCGAACATGAGGCGATGAGTCGTCCTCAATACGCCCCTCTCGGTCACCCAAAGTCCGTACCAGCAAGGTACGAGGATCCATACGAGAGATTAAGAGTGGTGGGGGAGAATCGTACCGACCATCAATTGAAAAATCAAGTGAATATACTGAAAGAGAGGGCGGATCGCCAATGAAGGGAACAAATGCAGCAGGGAAGTTTTGACGTGATTGTGGGGATGGATTAGTTATCGGGTCTTAAGGCTGAAATTGTCTGCCACGAGAAAGTAGTGCGTATACCTTTGCTGAATGGGGAGGTACTAGAGGTTTGCAGTGAACGGTCCGAAGAAAACTTGAAACATCCCAAGAGTGCGACTACGAACGAGAGAAGACTTGAAGATATCCAAACGGTACGGGATTTCCCTCAGGTATTTCCGGAAGATTTATCGGGTTTACCCCCTTCACGACATGTGGAATTTGGCATCGATTTAATCCCTAGAGCAACTCCTATCGCAAGGTCGCCATATCCATTGGCACCATCAGAGATGCAAGAACTGGCTGGTCAACTCCAAGAACTCCAAAGCAAAGGATTTATCCGACCCAGCCATTCGCCTTGGGGAGCGCCTGTCCTATTGGTTAAGAAGAAGAAGAGTTCATTTCGAATATGTATCGACTACCGTGAGCTAAACAAACTAACCATCAAAAATTGGTACCCTCTTCCTAGTATTGATGACTTGTTCGACCAGTTGCAAGGTTCGCATTACTTCTCCAAGATAGACCTTCGTTCGGGTTATCATCATTTGAGTGTACGCGAGGCTGACATTCCAAAGACCACGTTTAGAACTCGTTATGGACATTTTGAGTTCACGGTCATGCCTTTTGGTTTGAGTAACGCCCCTGCGATGTTCAAGGACCAAATGAACCATGTATGCAAACCATTCCTTGATAAATTAGTTATTGCCTTTATTGATGATATCCTAATCTATTCCAAGTCTAAGGAGGAAAACGAGGGACATCTAAAGTTAATTCTGGAACTACTTAAGAAGTAGAAGCTATTTGCCAAGTTTTTGAAATGCGATTTTTGGTTACGGGAAGTACATTTCCTAGGTCATGTAGTCAACAACAACGATATACATGTAGACCCCGGTAAGATCGAAGCAATAAAGAAGTGGAGTACCCCTAAAACACCCTCAGAAATTCGTTCATTCCTTGGGTTAGCAGGTTACTATAGATGGTTTATGGAGAATTTCTCAAAGATTGCCAAGCCCCTCACTCTTCTAACACAAAATGACAAGAAGTTCGATTAGAATGATGATCAAGAGTCAGCCTTTTAGACATAAAAGGATAGGTTGTGTAACGCTCCAATATTGACGCTTCCCAATGGACTCGAAGACTTTGTAGTATACTGCGACACATTGAACTAGGGTCTTGGATGTGTGTTGATGCAAAGGGTCAAAGTAATAGCATACTCGTCCCGGCAATCAAAAATCCACAAGAAAAACTATACTACCACCCATAATTTAGAACTTGGAGCCATGGTTTTTGCACTCAAGAATCGGAAACACTACTTGTATGGTACGAAAAGTATTATTTACACCGACCACAAGAGCTTACAGCATATCTTCAGTCAAAAGGAGTTAAACATGAGACAAAGGCATTGGATCGAACTTTTCAGTGATTATGATTGTGAAATTTGTTACCACCCAGGTAAGGCGAATGTGGTAGCTAATGCCTTAAGTAGGAAGGAGAGGGTCAAGCCGAGGAGAATACGGGCAATGAGCATGACAATACAATCGGGTATCAAGGACAAGATACTCGAAGCTCAGAAAGAAGCAATGGATGAAAAGAACGCTTCGAATGAGATGTTGCGAGGGCTAGACAAACAATTAGAGAAAAGAGAGGACGGTGGGTTATACTTGGTGGAATGAATCTTGGTTCCAAGAGCTGGAGATTTGAGGACACTAATAATGGATGAGGCTCACATGACGAGGTATTCCGTTCATCCCGGTGTGGATAAGATGTACCACGATCTCCGAGATATCTATTAGTGGCTGGGAATGAAAAAGGACATAGCCACCTATGTTAACAAATGTCTGACTTGCTCAAAAGTAAAAGCCGAGCATCAGAGACCTTCGGGCCTACTACAACAGCCAGAAATTCCCCAATGGAAATAGGAAAACATAACCATGGATTTTATCACGAAATTGCCCGGGACCGGTAGTAGACACGATTCAATATGGGTTATCGTGGATAGAATGACAAAGTCAGCCCACTTCCTTGCAATTCGGGAAGATTACAAAATGGATAAGGTGGCAAGAATATACATTAATGAGGTAGTGGCTAGACATGGGGTGCCCGTGTCTATTATATCCAATCGGGATAGTCGATTCAATTCACGGTTTTGGCAGACACTACACAAGGCTTTGGGAACAAAATTGGACATGAGTACGGCCTACCATCCTCAAACTGATGGACAGAGCGAGCGTACTATCCAGACTTTGGAATATATGTTGAGGGCATGTGTAATTGACTTTGGATGAAGCTGGGACATGCACCTTCCTCTGAGTGGTATACACGATACGTTGCGCGTATCAAATCTAAAGAAATGTTTGGCGGATGCGAATCTGCATGTGCCATTAAACGAAATCAAAGTAGACAACACGTTGCGCTTCGTGGAGGAACCTGTGGAAGTCTTGGACTGAGAGACGAAGAAACTAAAAAGAAGCAGGATCCCGATCGTCAAGGTCTGCTGGAACTCAAAACGCAGACCAGAGTTTACTTGGGAGCGGGAAGACCAGGTGAGGACCAAATACCCGCATCTCTTTGACAAGTAAGATTCTAACCTCATTATCAGTTGAATTTCAAGACGAAATTCTTCTAACAGGGGAATGTTGTGACATCCGTCACCAAAACAGGGGGGAGTTAACTCGACCTGTAACCTACCGCCCATATTTAGTCCATTTTATAACTCACCAAAAATAGGGGATTTCTTTCATATAATGGAGACTTCTCTTAAACACCATATACACACACACAACCATCAAAAATTTGGCCCCCATCTTCATCCTCCTCTCCAACCAAGTTCTCAAACACTCTCAACTCCATAGCCAATGTTCTTCAAGGTTCTAAGAAAGCAAGGCACTTGTTCTCCATTCAAGAAGCTTTGGTAAGTATATGTCCTTTTGATTCTTTAAAGTTCTACTCTTGTTTCATTAAGCATAATCTTGGTGGTGAACCATCATAGGGACCAAACACAACAATATCATACATAAAGTAATGATTTTGATGTGTTTGGGTGAATAACTGTAACATCCTCGATTGGGCCTAGCTGTTAACCATGTGTTGTTAAGTTAAGAAGTTATGTAAAGAGTTTATACTAGTTATGTTAATGAAGAGTTAATTGTATGTATGTATGTTATGTGTTTTGTGTATATATGTATATATATTGAAAGTTAGTTAAGTAAAAGAAAAGAAAAAGAATTAAAAGAAATCCAGAGGCGGTGCCTCTGGATTGTGAGTTAATATAAATATGTAAAACTTTGACTTGTGGTCAAAGTTGGTGAAAAAGGCAAGAAGACACTCGCACAAGCAAATTATCGGAATTCCCTCTACTCTCTTTCGGTTTCCACTCGGTTCTCTTGAAGTGAAAGATATAGTGTTTTGATTTACAAGCAAAGGTAAACACTTGTTTGTTGTTAAGATTTAATATATGTGAAACTGTCTTTATGAATTAAAACATGATAAACTACTCAAGTCCTTGCAAAACACCATTTAGAACATTCAAGGCTTACTTTGCAAGTGGGTTTGGTTGTTTGGTGTTATTGTGTGGGTTTGATGTGTTTTCAAACTCATACTAATGAAAATGGAAGTTTTTAGAATATATAAATGTTCAAACAAACAAGAATGAATTCTGGAAGTAAGCCAAAATGGAGTTGGCGGATTTCCAACAAGAAGTTGCCGGATTCCGAGACATGAGTGTGTCGGAATCCGCAAGTTGCCAAATCCGATAAGTGTCGGATTCGGAGACTTAAGGGTGTCGGAATCCGTATGTCGTGTAAATCCGAGTATTTTTCCAAATCCGATGGAGAATCGAATTACTTAGAGTTTACATGTTTAGTTCACAAGTCAAATCCGATGAGCGTCGGATTTATCCTATGTGTCGGATTCTGATAAAGTATCGGATTCCAATGTGTTACCAAGTCCATCGTGTTGAAATCGGATGAGTGTCAGATTTCATATAATATCGGATTTCCTTGGGATTATCGGATTTCATGTAATCCGACAGATTGTGTCGGATTTATGTGGAATCCGGATTTCAGGATTTCCTTTGTTAACTTTTAAGCTATGCTAAGTATGTTAAGATAATTGATACAAGTCCTAATGTTCTAGGTGAACCTGACGCCCTAGACAAGGCAGGAATTTAAATAACTATCTGTTTAAGCCACTCAGGTGAGTACCGACTTCCATAAGCCTAAGTAGAGGAAGAATTATGTGTTAAGTGATTTAAGTGCACTTGTGCTCATAAGTAAATGACTAAGAATTTCCATGCTACTTTAAGCACAATGCCATGCTAAATAATTGTCGTGCGTAAGATTAAGTGCATGCCAACGGGATCCAGAATTGGAACAGCCTAGTTAAATGAATGATATGTATGCTAGGGATCCAGACTGGATCCATCATGAATTAAGTAAAGATAAATACATGATAAAAGAAGTAATTGAAAATTCATGCTAAGATATGTGTATGTGTTCGCGGACATCTTCAAGCATGATTAAGGTTAGCCGGATAGCTGGATCCCAGGACCCTTGATCAGGAGATTCGGGATTTAATGGTGATTCGAGGTAACCTTCTGGATCATAGGTTCTGCAGAACCGCCGTGCCTTATATCATGAGGGGTAATCAGTCAGAAATGGTTGAGTCACCTAAGGAGCCTCTGGTTCCGTTAACGATGCTTGGTGGACTGCTTTATGCTCCCCCACCAGCGCGGAGGGTTGTTTCTGATCCCTCGGTGTATTGGTGTTGAGTGGGACTAGCTATCCTGCAAGAAACAACTTATACCGATCATGTCAACACACCACAATGTGATAAGATAGCATTGTATGCTTATTCCTGTTATACATGACTTACTTTAATGATGCTTATGCTAAGTTTGTGCTCACTAGCTAAGTGTAGCTAACGGTGCCATGTTTACTGCTTTTGTAGATCAAAGTTACATTGCCTGGTGAGCCAGGTCCCCTGCCTCTGGATATTTTTGCTGCAACACTTATGTTGTAATAAATACATTATGGTCGGTTATTGTAGAGTAACACCTGATACTGAAACAAAGTTTATTGTAAATATTTCCGCTGCTTAATGTTATTTGATTGTGATTAAGTTCACATTTGTTTAAAAACGCAAATTTTTGCCAAAATCTGGTATATGCAAAGGTGGTGTTACAATAACAAATCCATAAAATTGGTTTACCTGAACAAACCTACGAGCTCACAAACATTAAGTTCACTATACTATTATTGTGTACCATGTCTTACGTGTTTATTGTCATACAACTCACTATACATGGCAAAATTTATTTTACTTGCAAACCTACGAGCTCACAAACATTGTGTTGACATTTTTCGAGTGTTCATTTTCAGGTAATGCTAATAACAGTGCATAAGGAGCCTAGTGACTCTAGACGACCTTAGCGTGACTTGAACCATTAACTATGAAGTTTTGTTTCTTATTTATATACTTTGATTTACTCGAATACATAAGCTTTGGGCTTGTAGCCCCGTATAACTGTCCCGGGTTGTGGGAAGAATTACTTTATTATTTTCTCGTTTTCATGTTGACTATGATTATTGTGGGGTGACTTACCACGGCACAAGTCCCCTCTTGTGTCGGGTAAACGTCATGACGCATTGGTATGTTCAATTAGAATTTTCTCTATACTTCAAATCAATGTGTTATGACGATTCTCTCCGTCACACTCCGTGTTTCTGCCTAGGCTGGGTGTGACATGAGTCGTTACAACTGTAACACCCTGATTTTCAGTCCAAGTTTAAATTTTTCAAAAATCATTTGAAAACCATTTTTATACAAAACCCTTAAAATTTATCGCGGAAGCATTTTCATTTCCTGTAAATATCTCAACAATAAACATTTACAGCATTTATAATCCAAAGCCTTGGGTGTTACCACAGTCAATCTCACGACCATAAACATAGAGTAGGAAATCCAGAATTACCGGAATTTTAACCAAGCCAAGGCCAAGCCCACAGCAACTACCCGCCTTACCAAGGCATCTATACAACCTGCGAATAACAAACATTTTAAACCACACTGTTAGCTATAAACATAGCTAGTGAGTACAACCAAATACATTAGTTTTATCAAAAACAAGTCATCCTTTTCACTTTTGAAAACATCCGTTTGGCAATGAATATCCTTTTAAAAATTCCACATAATAGCACATAAGGATGCGGGTCTGGCCATTGGGCCACAATGTATACACGTGGTAGCTAGCCACGGTCAACACGTGCCCACATGGGGGATAACCACATCACTCCGTCAAGGTGGGGGATGCACAAAGCAGTCCACCATACAACGGTTATCTAGAGTGTAAGCCCTGTTCACCAAATCCACTTGTGTTGCCACGGGTTCCGTGGCTCGTCAGGCCAGTGAGCACACACAGTCATGATGGCTACTGACATACCCCTCCACTCTCTGCACCGATCCCTCAGCCACCCGTACCTCGGGGTCCCCCCCCAATTGCCGAAGCCACAGGAACCGTTGTGTACGTCTAAATGACTAGGAACCCTAAGGTAAAGAGTTATATCACACAGTGGTCCGGACCGAAGCACGTATACCCCGAAGTGTCACATAAGCACATACCCTGAAGGGTCACATAGGCACATACCCCGAAGGATCATAAGATCTCTTACCCCGAAGGGTCATAAAACCATTTACCCCGAAGGGTCATAAAAACAGTTGCCATGAAGGCCACAATCATCTTGCCATAAAGGCCAATTAATCCAAACATATCAGTTCATCAATAAAACGAGCAAGTTTCACAATTTAAATCAGTTGAGCATGAATGCTCAACAATCAAAACCATATTTGGCATCTCAATGCCTAAAACATCTTTAGTGAAAACATGAGTTTCATTAAGTCAAAACCATATCTTTTGTTTCAAAATCAAAGTTCACTCCCATATGGAGTACCATGTTTCAAAACCATTCATTAATCACAATTTAAACATAGACCATCTCCAACATGGAGCAATGGTCTTATTTTGAAAACCATCATTTAAAGCACATCTTATGTCAATTACGCAATTTCTCATTCTTAAACCCAAAGGTTTTATAAAGCATTTATACTTCACGTAAACCATAATATAAACAATAGTTGGTTTACACATTCTTTAAGTTCCAAAAGCCTTATAAACATTTACAATTCATATAACCCGCATTTATAATCAATTGCATAATCCACATTCTTTGATTCATCAAGAATCATTAAAAATTTCCAAACAATCAAAACACAACCTGATGACTTGTAATCTTATCAAACAGTTGGGTATCCGCAGGGTGTACTCACCTGAGGGTGTGATGAGGATCACAACCCCATCCAAACCAAAGCTTAATACTTGATCATAAACCTATCATCACCAAAACACAAGGTTAACTTAGTTAAGTTAACCACTCATGGAAGTTACACACAAGTGTGGACTCAAAACACAACTTAATAGCTCATTTCGGGTCTTTTGGACTCCCTAAAACCATTAGAAACGAACCCCAATCAATTACAAGGTCAAATGGGGTCAAAAACAAGATTTTGGAACTTTCAGGGGTCCTCGCGCCGCGAGACAAGAAGCCTCGCGCCGGGAAGAAATCTCTGGAAAAGTGGCCTTCGACCACACTAAACCTCGCGCGGCGAGGCGCGAGCCCTCGTAAATAGTAACTTGCACCTTGTTGTTTGACACTATGCCGGCCAAAACCCAATTTCTTCCAAAGCAAACTTATTTGCAGCACATAGAACACTCAATAATACTTCAAAACATCACAATAACAACCCCATAACTAGGATTCATCAACACTTG
The DNA here is from genome assembly GCA_038502395.1 of Dittrichia graveolens. Lineage (NCBI taxonomy): Eukaryota > Viridiplantae > Streptophyta > Magnoliopsida > Asterales > Asteraceae > Dittrichia > Dittrichia graveolens. The sequence continues at coordinate 64,361,022 of JARJIL010000003.1, forward strand.
GGTAATTAAACCCTAATTCAAGGATTTTGACACATTTACCCAAACAAAACTCATACTTCAACCACCAACCACTATAAATGACACCAACAACCATCAAAATTTAAAATCAACATTAAATAAGGTTAGAACTTACTTGATGCATAAACCCCCAACTTGGGTAGTAGACTTCTTGCTCAAATCATGGTTAAATAGGAAGAAATTGAAGAACAAACACCCCCAAGCCTTGAATCCAAGCAAGAGGCACCAATTCTTCCTCTATCTTCTTCAACTCTCACTCTAGAACTCTCATCATCTCTCTCTCTCTTGATGCAGAATCTGGAGATTGACTCAAATGAGTCAAATTTCTAGAGTTTTCCCCCATTTATAACCCATATTTTCATAAATGACCCTCTAGTTTCAAACTTAACCCATTTAGCCCTTTAAGTTTGTCAACCTTTGCACACAACACCCACAACTCATAACATTTTTAAAACAATAATTCAACGATTTAACTATGTTATACTATTGTGTTTTACTAATACGATTCACAATTCTTTAAAAACTATATAACCCCTATTTAATCAACATTTAGACTATAATAAAATTTCGGAATATTACAATTCCTCCCTCCTTAACAAGATTCCGTCCTCGGAATCAAATCAATCCACAAGCTTAGGTATTTTCACATGTTTGCACTAAGATCCTAACTAGGATCATTTAATTCAACCATTAACATCAACTCTTTCATAATTACTTAATCAATTACTTTTACTAGACCTTTAAAATAGCCTAGTATCTCACCACTACGGGTACATGAATATCTCCCAATGGGACTATCAGAGATCCACATCATCATCCCAAACTTTACAGCTCTTAAGCCGTATAGTTTTAAGGCTAGCTATTGCTCACACTAGATAGTGATCTACCAATCACTTCTCAATATTTCAAGCACTATGGCAATTGTAAGCCAACTCGGGCAAACGACCCATTCATGAACTCATATATGTCACTTCTAAACATTCCTCCCATAATTCGAGTAACTCCCAAGTGTTCATTCATAACTGAATATCATGATTCCATGTCTTAACACAATCAAATTCATTAAATACTTGTCCCTAATTTGGACAAGTAAACACATAAGTAACTTTAAGATGAAATCATTTTTTCATCAATTGGTCAACAAAGACCCAACTCATATAATCTTCTCTCAAGGTTCTTAACAACCTTGGCACACGACCCAGAGGGTATAAACTGTCTTCTATTTCTAGAATTTCTACGGTAAAATTACCGATCACAATATGGCACATCTCATAGCTCGAAGGTTCTAAGCATCATAACTTAATTCAATAACCATGCATATCATCAACATTAATAGCTAGCACACGAGTTCAGATCTCTGCACAATACCAGCACGACACCAAGGAAGGTTCACCAGAACCAACATACGTTTAACACAAATAACTCACACTTCATATCAAACCTTAAGGCTCAAATTGACCCATTGGTCAAAATATCACAATATCGTCCCTAAGACGATCATATCTACAAGCACAATCTTACTTAGAGATCTTTATCTCGCAAGGCCTCTCGTTGAGCACCTCTAAGTCGCCTTATTAAGTTCATAACAACTTTTGGTCAAAAGACCTACAATATCCCTATTAGGACTATAATCTAGCGACTCCATACTTAGGTCACAGCTTTGCTATGCCCGGCTAAACAGACCTCAAGGTCAAAGCTACCGACCAACTCGAGTTACCGGCATCGCCACATGCTCCTAATGGTCATATACTCAGTCATCTCTTGTGGTCTCAAGGAACCACACTATGCTTAACACCTGTAAGCTAGCTACTTGTCACAAGGATATCTATTATCAAAATAGTAGGATCTTAACTCTATCTCATAGTCTGAGGACCTACCTCAATACCTGCACAGGAGCTTCACTTTCGGTTCAGCTCCACTACTCTCTAAATCTCTTTTGGTATCCAAAGACATAAACAAAGTGAAACACTCCTTAGGTAACAAACTACCCATTGCACTAAGATGTCACAATCAAATCAAATTTAACCCAAAGAATCACATTTGATTCCAAAAGTAACCACTATGAGGTCCTAAAGATTTTTTCACCTCAAAGGTAAATCTATAGACCCCCAACACCATATCACATAAAATTTCATGTTCTTAATGGAATTCATATTCATACAACAACTGGATCGTTGATCCAACCAAAACTAACTGGAATCATTAAGAAACTCTTTTCAACAATACCCAAAACGGGTCACTTAGTCGACTTATCAACCCTCAATCATCAACACTTATCGCAGTTCTAATGAACTTACAATTAATCATTCCCACTATTGGGGATAAATTGACACATAAGGTCACACCAAGATATAATCCAAATTTTTTTTATATCACAAAACTGACCTTATAATTGGTCTATCCTCATAAGAGGTTCAATAATTCTCAATTATCTTTCTTTAACACAGCTCTCTAAATCATCAAAGAAGAGAGAATTTGGTTACACCGACTCTTGAGTGATCAAATCACTAATCAATAGCATCACAGTCTTAGTTTCATAAAATCTTAACCACTAGAGAGTTCATATCTCTAAGGTTAATCAACAACTTAATCATAAGGTTACTCAGAGTACAACCTTACTTAAACATTTTGTTACATACTCTCAATCACTAGATACGATTGGGATTTCCCCAACTTACTTATACCTCTCATCTCCTCTAAGCACATAACAAGTGCCAAGAGTGGTTAACCGCTTTCAATCAAACTTGAGAGCTTACGTGACTAAAGGTTTTCAATTCATCTTAGTCATTCTACATTACATCTCAACGTGAGACCCATTAGATCACAAGATCTATACTAGATTTCCATGAGGAGTCCAACTCATTTGGACCAAACCACACCACCTCAATGGTGACACAATATCTATTCTTCTATCATAGAAGATACACTTCAAAAGAAGATTCCTGTTTCTTTCGGAGAAACTCACAAACACTCTTTCTTTTATAACTTAACTCATCAGAGTAAGTCTGCCATACATGAAATATTAACTTTCAATTTCAATTTCAACTTACCCACTAATCCCAATAGGATTTCTACGTAGATAGAGAAACAGCTCTCAAGTCAAAACACATAGAATGTCACTAACAGATGACTCTAACAATTATACATAAAGGATCCGAACCCGCAACCGCAGTCGCATAAAGGGTTCATTCTATAGACCAAATCGTCTTTTATATCACTTCACATAAGGTGCCTCCCTCCTTGAACCAAGGATAATTGGTATTTTTTTTTTCTGATCTAACTCCATTCCATGGAGTTCATCCCTTACTTACCTTATCATTAAGGCATACTAAACAAAGCTTCTAAGATCATAATCTCATGTTTCCATTGGCGAAACTAACCTTAATCAAGAATTAGTTTCTCATATATCATCAAGGAAGCATTTCCTTCTAAACCAGGCTATCCTTACAAAGGTTCATCAATGACTTATCCATAATACAGGATTCTAAACACAAGTTCAAACAGCTTTCTGTCTCTATCCGAGGTTCTACGTGAACCAAGACATCCATTCTTAGTACTCAACAGTACAATTAACTTCCAAACTGCTACCTTAAACTAGGCTTTTCATAATTGTATCTCAGCTCAGAGGTCAAACTTAGTAACAGAGGGCTAGCGACACACTTGAGTTACCTAACACTCAGGTAACTCTCATCCTAACCCAAGTTACCCTCTTCCAGTTCAAATAGATTTCCTGTAATGGTCGGCCTGGTTTGAGACCAAACACTAACTCGAGTGCATGATTCACTCAAACCCAGGCTCTGATACCAACTTGTAACCCTTAAAATTTATCGCGGAAGCATTTTCATTTCCTGTAAATATCTCAACAATAAACATTTACAGCATTCATAATCTAAAGCCTTAGGTGTTACCATAGTCAATCTCACGACCATAAACATAGAGTAGGAAATCCAGAATTACCGGAATTGTAACCAAGCCAAGGCCAAGCCCACAGCAACTACCCGCCTCACCAAGGAATCTATACAACCTGCGGATACAAAACATTTTAAACCACACTGTTAGCAATAAACATAGCTAGTGAGTACAACCAAATACATTAGTTTTATAAAAACCAAGTCATCCTTTTCACTTTTGAAAACATCCGTTTGGCAATCAATATACTTTTAAAAATTCCACATAATAGCACATAAGGAAGCGGGTCTGTCTATTGGGCCACAATGTATCCATGTGGTAGCTAGCCACGGTCAACACGTGCCCACATGGGGGATAACCACATCACCCCGTCAAGGTGGGGGATGCACAAAGCAGTCAACCATACAACGGTTATCTGGAGTGTAAGCCCTGTTCACCAAATCCACTTGTGTTGCCACGGGTTCGGTGGCTCGTTAGCCCAGTGAACACACACGGTCATGATGGCTACTGACATACCCCTCCACTCTCTGCACCGATCCCTCAGCCACCCGTACCTCGGGGTCCCCCCAATTGCCGAAGCCACAGGAACCGTTGTGTACATCTAAATGACTAGGAACCCTATGGTAAAGAGTTATATCACACAGTGGTCCGGACCGAAGCACGTATACCCCGAAGTGTCACATAAGCACATACCCCGAAGGGTCACATAGGCACATACCCCGAACGGTCATAAGATCTCTTACCCCGAAGTGTCATAAAACCATTTACCCCGAAGGGTCATAAAAACAGTTGCCATGAAGGCCACAATCATCTTGCCATAAAGGCCAATTAATCCAAACATATCAGTTCATCAATAAAACGAGCAAGTTTCATAATTTAAATCACTTGATCATGAATGCTCGACAATCAAAACCATATTTGGCATCTCAATGCCTAAAACATCTTTAGTGAAAACATGAGTTTCATTAAGACAAAACCATATCTTTTGTTTCAAAATCAAAGTTCACTCCCATATGGAGTACCATGTTTCAAAACCATTCATTAATCACAATTTACACATAGACCATCTCCAACATGGAGCAATGGTCTTATTTTGAAAACCATCATTTAAAGCACATCTTAAGTCAATTACGCAATTTCTCATTCTTAAACCCAAAGGTTTCATAAAGCATTTATACTTCACGTAAACCATATTATAAACAATAGTTGGTTTACACATTCTTTAAGTTCCAAAAGCCTTATAAACATTTGCAATTCATATAACCCGCATTTATAATCAATTGCATAATCCACATTCTTTGATTCATCAAGAATCATTAAAAATTGCCAAACAAACAAAACACAACATGATGACTTGTAATCTTATCAAACAGTTGGGTATCCGCAGGGTGCACTCACCTGAGAGTGTGATGAGGATCACAACCCCATCCAAACCAAAGCTTAATACTTGATCATAAACCTAAGATCACCAAAACACAAGGTTAACTTAGTTAAGTTAACCACTCATGGAAGTTACACACAAGTGTGGACTCAAAACACAACTTAATAGCTCATTTTGGGTCTTTCGGACTCCCTTTGGACTCCCTAAAACCATTAGAAACAAACCCCAATCAATTACAAGGTCAAATGGGGTCAAAAACAAGATTTTGGACCTTTCAGGGGTCCTCGCGCCGCGAGACAAAAAGCCTCGCGCCGGGAAGAAATCTCTGGAAAAGTGGCCTTCGACCACACTGAACCTCGCGCCGCGAGCCCTCGTAAACAGTAACTTGCAGCTTGTTGTTTGACACTATGCCGGCCAAAACCCAATTTCTTTCAAAGCAAACTTATTTGCAGCACATAGAACACTCAATAATGCTTCAAAACATCACAATAACAACCCCATAACTAGGATTCATCAAGACTTGGGTAATCAAACCCTAATTCAAGGATTTTGACCCATTTACCCAAACAAAACTCATACTTCAACCACCAACCACTATAAATGACACCAACAACCATCAAAACTCAAAATCAACACTAAATAAGGTTAGAACTTACTTGATGCATAAACCCCCAACTTGGGTAGTAGACTTCTTGCTCAAATCATGGTTAAATAGGAAGAAATTGAAGAACAAACACCCCCAAGCCTTGAATCCAAGCAAGAGGCACCAATTCTTCCTCTATCTTCTTCAACTCTCACTCTAGAACTTTCACCATCTCTCTCTCTTGATGCACAATCTGGAGATTGACTCAAATGAGTCAAATTTCTAGAGTTTTCCCTGATTTATAACACATATTTTCATAAATGACCCATTTAGTTTCAAACTTAACCCATTTAGCCCTTTAAGTTTATCAACCTTTACACACACACCCACAACTCATAACATTTTTAAAACAATAATTCAACGATTTAACTATGTTATACCATTGTGTTTTACTAATACGATTCACAATTCTTTAAAAACTATATAACCCCTATTTAATCAACATTTAGACTATAATAAAATTTCGAAATATTACAACAACGATAAAGAATAAATTAGTTAATTTGGGCATGGCCATGCACTTCATTAGTGTTAGTCAGTAATGTGTGCCAGAAATATCTCTCTTTAAACAAGAGGTATAAATCTCATCTTGCACATTTACATTTAGTAAAATGGCTTCCGCTTAATCTAGGCATGTCCTTATGACCACCCATTTATAGTGTGGCGTTAGAACGCACTAAGTATCCAGATGTCCCCGAATCCAAAACCAAATACCGCATGTTTAATGACAACGTATGTGAGAAATACTTAATGCATAGTCCGCTATTTTCAGCGGTGGATCAGTCCAACATTCGTATTCTAACGAATATCCGTGAATCTTGTTACATAACTCATATAGCTATATTCAATACTCTTGAATATCTACCAAAATAACCATGATTTTACGACCCTATCTTAGTTTCCACAATGATCAGTAGTTACGGATAAATTTTAAATAAATCAAATTTATTTCTCGAGATACCTAAAAACACACAAAATTGCGAAGAAAAATGAAACTAATAATGAATCCCGGGAGGAATAAATACACAACTATCAATGCTTCAGTGTTACGATTCAGTGATTCATGGCATCTATTGAAAATTACTTTCACTAGTTTTAACCATAAGTATCACCCGCTACGGTTTAAAATCCCTATCATTTAATGATTATATTAATTTGACTGACCCGGAAAACACAAGTCTATTATCATTATAAAATAATACTCTTACTTAGTTTTGCTAGAAAATTGTTTTACAAACTTTAAACAATTCGAGACTTTAGTTTATATTATTCCATTAACTATAAACTTGAAGAAATTAGAATAACTTTAAACAATCCCACAACTATCGTTACTTGCTAAGTAGATCTATAAGATATGTTATATTGAAAAATAATAATTTTCATTTAATAAACTCATACACTCAATCCTAGTGTCTTACAACACTTATCTCTATTAATAGATATTTAATATCTTATTTACTATTTCCAACACTAATTTCTATATAGGGTAGAGATCAAGTAAAAAGAAAATTAAAGTAAAAAGGGTAAAAGGGATGATTATTTGATCATTTTTCGGTATATATATTCATCATCTTTATTGATTAAAACTAGTTCTTCATCAATTTCTTTTTGATGAATCCAACATATTCATCACTTTTTAGATGAAAGCATTTTGTTCATCAACAAATTATTCCAAAATTTTGTTTTCAAAATCTGTATTTGAAATTAAAAAGAAATTGATGAAGAACTAGTTTTAATCAATAAAGATGATGAACTAACGATTATCAGTTGATATATATACCGAAAAATGATCAAATAATCATCCCTTTTACACTTTATATATATATATATATATATATATATATATATATATATATATATATATATATAGTCATGACATTAAACTATTCTTGAATTTAAGACATAGACATGACATTACTCTAAGTCTAAATCTTTGTATTATAAGATAAACTTGTTTCATAACCTTTAAACACTTTTTTTCAGTACAACTCAAACACTACCACCAGACCTTAGGAAGATAGTTCAATCACTGAAACCTCTTATTTTGAAAAACATTCAAAATTCCCGTCAAATTATATATACTCAAATCCAACATACTAATACTTTTATGTTGAATATTATTAGTTTTAACGTGATTATTCATTTCTACTTATTTTCTAAGAAGATTCTATATCTAAAAACTCGAGAACTAATAAATAATTTATTTCTTTTTCCGACAAATATTTTAATATACGTCTAGTGCTCTGACTAAGATTTATGAAAACTAAAACCTTTCTTAAATTTATCCTCTTGACATAGTCAAAACATGACTATTTAGTTAAATTGTCAATTTTAAGTAATAGGTCCAATAGTAGACCTATATATTTGATTTTTAATGTTTATAAAACCGACTGGATTTTCACATATCCCTAATTTCTATTATAGTATTTGGTTTTACTAAACATAATATTATTATGAGTACGATACATTTGTAATATTACTTTAAATTCTTGACTAAAATATAGGATTATAAAAAACTTGATTATAAATACTATTTTAATTCTTTTATACTCTAAAATGTTTCATTTTCAAAGCACGTGTCTATGAAATAATATATTTATTTCATGTGTTTTTACCAAGTTTCAAACTTGAAAAAGTCGGTTTTCGTTTTCATAAAACTTTATTCGACTTACTTCGATACTTTTAGAAAGACTTATCTAATAAAAAAACTTTTGTTGTCGAAGTATCCAGGGAAAAGTTATTAGTGAATCGGTTATAATATAAAAACTAGGCGATAACTATTTGATTTTAAGCATTAGATATAAATAATAAATCTCTACTAAGTCAAACACTACAAGAAAAAAGACCTTTAGCGGCGACATATGTCGTCGCAAAAGGTCAAAATGTCGCCTCATAAAACCTATTGCGGCGACATGTCGCCGCAAAAAACTTGTGCCAAAAACCTATTTGTGACGACATAGGTAACTATTAGCGGCGACACACAACGGACCAACAATTTGCCACGTGTCCACTATTTGCGGCGACAATTTTCGTTTTGCGGCGACATATATTATATTATTTATAAATAAAGAATAATATATTCAACACTTTTTGCAGCGACAAGTTACCCTTTTGCGGCGACATCTAATATTTAATTCTTTTAAAATTCATTTTATATTTAATCCTTTTGTGGCAACATATACGATATTTTTTTTAAATAATAATTAAAATGGAATTTCTCAGATTCGACGCTAAAGGTCTTTTGCGGCGACATGTCGCCGCAAAAAGTCCTTTTTTTTACAGCAGCTTGCTGTAATTTGTGTTTACACCCGGTATTTCCGAGTTAATAATCATAAACCTGCTATATTCACAGACATTCCCATACGATAAGCAACTAAAATAAAACAATACAACATATGAAAGAGGTCAAATAACTACTTGATACAAAACAAACGATAGTTTGAATGTCAACAAAAATGTTTTAAAACAAATGACATGTTTGTTAACAAACTAATTATCACTATTGTCTTCATCGTTAGACTCTTCATGACGGGGTATATTGGTGTTGTGCTGATTCTGATATTTGAGTGGAAGATGGAAGATTGACACTAATACCTGCGTGTACTAAGGCTTGATAGATTGCCTATGTATTACTCTCTTGAACACGTGCCAGATTTTGAATTTGGGAACGTTGAGACTCAAACATTTCATCTACCGCAGCCTGTGTATACAATCGTCCGGTGGCACGTGATTGTGCGCTCGATCGTTGCGTGGATGAAGATGATGAACTTAACGTTCTACCTACTCCACGAACATGTCCACGGCGTTCACCCAACACCGACCGCAGGATTTCTTCTTCGCTCAACAGATCCTGGCTCCCAACTTGGCCGTCCCTCAAAAAGACCATACGGCGCTGAGTAAAGACGCCATTGCGTGAATGCTAGGGGGTTCAAACGTTTCTGGGTCACGCTATAAACAAATAAAAAGACCCGACATTTATAGTAATTATGACCCGTTAGAGGTGAATATAACCCATAAATAGCAATTATGACCCGTTAGAAGCGAGTATAACCCATAAATAGCAATTATGACCCGTTAGATGCGAGTATAACCCATAAATAGCAATTATGACATGTTAGAAGTGAGTATAACCAATAAATAGCAATTATGATCTGTTATAAGTGAATATAACTCATTTATAGCAATTACGACCCGTTAGAAGTGAGTATAACTCATTTATAGCAATTATGACCGGTTAGAAGCGTGTATAACCCATAAATAGCAATTATGACCCGTTAGAAGTGAATATAACTCATTTATAGCAATTACGACCCGTTAGAATTGAGTATACCTAGCCTTAGCAACTTTCAATTTTTCTTTGAAGAACACAGCAGAACTAGTGCCTATAGCAAGAGCCTAGCAAGTATACAACTTGAGGTAAGCTTTCAAACTTTGTTTTTTGAAGTTTTGTATGTTAAACACATGATTCTAATGGTGGAATCATGTTAGGACTTCTTTATATGGTTTAGATTAAGTATATCAGTTGTAGGAGTTGTAGGAAAACACCTCTAGTTGATTTTATGATGAAACTATCGGATTTTTGGTGAAATCCGACAGTTCTTGATAAGAACAGACTGCTAGTCTATAGTGTACACGGCCAGTGTAGTGGTACACGGCCGTGTAGTAGTAAAGGCGGTCACAGGGCCATGTAAGGTTACATGGTCGTGTAGCATAAGAGGTACATGCCCCGTGTAGAGGTACACGGCCCGTGTAGGGTGACTAGACTGGCCATGTTGCCAGCTTAGGCCGTGTAGCATTAAAGGGACACGGCCCATGTAGGGATATACGGCCCGTGTAGGCCCTATTTTAGATCAGAACGCCTTATGTATTATTTATGTATTGTTTATATAGGAGGTGATTGACATATTACCTGTAACACCGTGATTTTGAGAACTAAATTTTTCTTTTTAAAATACAATTTGAGATTTCAAACTGCGTAGGTTTGACTGTAAATAGGACAATCAAACCTGTCTTATAATTTAAAAATGCAGCGGAAGTAAAAACATGTGGCAAACTATATAAACATTCAAAATGATGCCACAAACGACAGTTGGTGTTACGGAATTCATAACCGGCTGACCATTATCTTAAACATACATAAACATAGTTTAAACATAAAAGCAGTGTTCCTCCCAAAGCAATAACTACCCACAGGCTCCCGAGCTCACTGAGGATTACCTTCACATGTGGAGTGTAGCAACTGTTAGCTATAATAGCTAGTGAGTACCAAATAGCATGCAATCAATATAAGTACATCACATATCATCAATCATGCTCGGATAGTTCTATCCTAGCATCTCGTGATGAGTTGGCGTAGTCAGGAGGTAGCATATCTTGCAGGGGAGCTAACCCGGCTCAATGCACCAAACTGGGGTACCAAACACATCAACCGCCCCGGTGGGGGAGCTATACAGCGTCCACCGTTGCGTTTTGGAATCCGCAGATTCCTCTGTTGTACAGCCGCAGCTATACCCAAAGAGGACAAACCTTGTCCGGGGCAAACCTTGCCCAATAAGTAGGACAACTTGGTCCGGGGCAAACCTTGCCCAATAGATCCGTACCGATCACAAACAGATAGTATGATTCAACCGAATCATCAATCAATCAATCATCAATGCGCGCATATATTCATTTATCATCATAGCATACACCTAAACAAGTGCATACTACATTGTGTCAACATGTTAAGTTCTAGCATCATCATGCAATCCTACACTTAAACAAGTGCGTGTACAAATCATGGTATACAATTTTGTAATCATTGTTAATATGTATTATAGGTATATTAATTGTTATGACATTAGACAATCACATGGTAGGCTAGAATAAGCAAAGACCTTGCTTTGGCAAACACGAATTGTCAATTCAACCTATAATACCAAGACTTACGCATCACTCATTTGAATACGCAAGGAGCGTCTAGGATACTTGAAACAATACCCTAATGATGCTATTTTACCATTTATTAACTAACTATAGCAGACCAAGCAACAATACGCGAACACGTAGCACAAAACAGCAAAGAAAGTTGTGTGCAGGGGTGTCGCGCCGCGACACAGCCTTGTCGCGCCGCGACCAGCGTGCAGCAGCTGCAGCTGTGTCTATTTTGTGCACAGCAAGCCCATTTTGGCTCATTTCAACTCCAAATCAATTTTGGTAAAAATCTAGTGTTTCATAGGACCATTTGACACTTGTGGAAGCTTTCTAACATAAAAAACTCCTATCCAATTAATTCATACGAAAATCCCATTTAAATAGACAAAGACGTGCGCATAATGGCCAAAACTTGATGTAGACCAATTCCAACACTTGCAACACACCATATATACCTAATATGATGTATTGAAGGTGTTGTAACTGACCAAAACCTTTAAACTCATTGTTTGGTACCATTTTCCAATTTCTTGCCTATTTAAGGCCTATTTTTCACTATTTTAGCCAATTCAAGCAAAATAACCATTCCAATTCAAAACCAATGTTCTAATCAATTCATACAAGTCATATGAACCTATTAGAACCTTAAAAATCAGTTCTTGATGTGTAAAAACAGATTTAGGCCATTTTGACCCATTTAGGCTAAATATTGGATTTGTGCATAAACACCACTTCTAATGCACCAAATGAGTTCTAATCAATCCTAACAAGTTATAAGATCAATTAGTACACTAAATTTCAGTTCTTGAAGGTCAAATTCAGTTTGACCCGTATTTGACCAATTTTGACCCATTTGAGCCAAAATTCAAAACTCATCAAGAACACTACTTTAATTCATGGAATTGGTTCCTATACACTTATAAATGATATTAGAACCTATTTCAATCATAAATTTTAGTTCTTGATTGCTAAATCAAAGAACCCACTTGAAACCTAGAATTTCAAGTCTTGAAAGGCATAATCAAGAACAAGAATGAATTGGAACTTACAATGATCAAAAGATATTTAGGAATTGATCTTGGAGTGATTCTAAGCCTTAATTCACTGCTGGAACAAAGCTTAGTGAGTTTTCTTTCAAAAACCCAAAATCAAGAACATGAAGAACAAGCATGGAGATGAAGCTTACTAGGTTATAGATGAAGAAGATGATGATTGTGGACTGATTTCACCCTTAATTTGTTGCTGGAATTTGTTGTTTGCTAAGCTCCTTTGATCTTCTTCTTCAACATTTGCAAGAACAGAAGAAGTCTTGAGTGTGTGTGTGTGTGTTACGTGTGTGTGTGTCTGTGTATTGACAAAGGGTTGGACCGACTTGTGGGTATTATTATCCACAAGTGGGTATTTTATTCCCCTTTCCAACTTACAACTCATCTCTCGTTTAACCGTTTCAACTAACGAGGATATTTCTGAAATCCTTGTTTGAAACTGTTCGATATTTTATATTCTTTATCTATATTTATTAATATTTTTAATAACCCTTTTATTTATTATTTTCCATATTTTATATCATTTCCTAGAATATATACTTATATTATTTAATTAAATTAAATAATTGACGTACCATAATCGGACACGTCTAGGCCCGTTTTGAGGATGTTACATTCCCTGTATCATTGATCTGTGGAGTTTTGAGGAGGTGTAGGAAAACACCTCTAGTTGATTTTATGATGAAACTATCGGATTTTTGGTGAAATCCGACAGTTCTTGATAAGAACAGTCTGCTGGTCTGTAGTGTACACGGCCAGTGTAGTGGTACACGGCCGTGTAGTAGTAAAGGCGGTCACAGGGCCATGTAAGGTTACATGGTCGTGTAGCATAAGAGGTACATGCCCCGTGTAGAGGTACACGACCCGTGTACGGTGACTAGACCACACTGGCCATGTTGCCAGCTTAGGTTGTGTAGCATTAAAGGGACACGGCCCGTGTAGGGATATACGGCCCGTGTACGCCCTATTTCAGATCAGAATGCCTTATGTATTATTTATGTATTGTTTATATAGGAGGGGGATTGACATATTACCTGTATCATTGATCTGTGGAGTATTGCATATTACAGTTATAAGGTGAGTCTTCTAGACTTCACTTCATATCAGCAGCATGTGTAGTTTCATATCAGATTACTAACATGCTATGTTATACATGTGTATATGTAAGCGTACTGCTATGTGCGGTAAGGCTCAGATGCGGTTCAGTACTGTGACCTATGTTGCTGCCCTGGTCTATAACCAGAGGCTAGCTTTGATTGCCAGACATGCGTGTATTATCTTCATGTGATTGTATACGTGTGTTCATATGATGTTTTGTTTAGATTACTCACTAAGCTCTCGTAGCTTATCAGATACTATTTTAAAATGTTTTGCAGGATGCAGGAAGGGCAAAGGCAAAGCTCCTGTTTGACTGCTTTTCAGTTTTAAACAATAAACTCTTAACGCCCGGTTGTGTAAATATTTCACTTTGACAATACACTACATTTGTACTTAAGGGTGTATCTTTTGCTGCTAGCACAGTTTTGTTATGAAAACGTTTCCACATATGTCTTTTAAACCAGATATGTGCTTTTATGAAAAATATTCTACTTTTACATTGTTTATTGAAATTGGGGCGTTACAACTTGGTATCAGAGCCACGCTTTGAGAGATCTGGATTGTGTGAAGCACAATCTGGACTTGAACCATGGTTTTGAAAATTTTGTCAAACTGGAGGCTTGTACTTGCAGCTTGGTGAGTAAACTAACAGTTTAAATTCATTGTACTTTATACGGAGATTGATATGTTATGTGCAGAATCTTTATGATTTATATGATATTATGATATTATACTAATGATACTTGGCATAAGCCTGTGAATCGGGACTTTTTGTGGTAAAGTTAAGATAGAACGTGTGTAGTGTGTTTAGAATAATATAGGTCCCATATTATTATAAACACATGATACTTGTTGGAACTTAGTGGAATCATGAAGGATCTTGTGAATCTGGTGAAGGGTACTTGTAAGAAGATGGTATACCTGGCATAGTATGTTTAAATAGAATGCCTTAGTATGTATATAAATACTTTGGTTTTAAAGATAAGGTATACTGAGTTGTTAGATCTATGAGTATTTAGTTCATATAGAGGGTGGTGTGATAAAGCTACCTATATCTTAATGCTTTATCTATACTATCAGGATGGTTAATACTAGAGGTTTGCGAGCAGCTAATAGACAGACAGGTGGTCCCAGCCATAGACCAGAGGGTATAGAAATCAGTGT
The DNA here is from genome assembly GCA_038502395.1 of Dittrichia graveolens. Classification (NCBI taxonomy): domain Eukaryota; kingdom Viridiplantae; phylum Streptophyta; class Magnoliopsida; order Asterales; family Asteraceae; genus Dittrichia; species Dittrichia graveolens. The sequence goes on from JARJIL010000003.1 coordinate 64,376,194, forward strand.
TACTGGTGAGCAAATTCCGATTAGGAATCAACAGGTTGTGAATGAGGGAGCACCGGATCTGATTAAAAGAATAGTGGAACCTACCATACAAGAGACTGTCGCCAGGGAGATCGGCAGAGCATTCCTTTCATTGTTACCCAGGTGGTAGAACAGATAAAAGATCAGAACAGAGAAATGATCAGACAAGAGCTGGCAACCAGATTTGCTGCAGGTGGCGAAGGATTTAATCCCCAGCAACAAGTGATTATTCGTGATGCACCTAAGAGTTGCACGTTCAGAGATTTTTCAGCATGTCAACCTCCATTGTTTCAGGGGTCTACCGATCCAGTTATCAGCCACATATGGATCTCAGAGATAGAGGGTGCTTTTCTTACCTGCTCATGTGTACCTGAGTTTAAAGTGAGATACGCTACCGATCAGATGCGGGGCGCTACAAAAGATTGGTGGGATATGGAGGTGAAGCAGAGGGGTTATACTTAGATTGAGACTATGACTTGGGAACAATTTAAAGAACTGGTGATAGAGCAGTTTGTTCCTCAGTCCGAGATTGACAGGATAGTGGATGAGTTTCACAGGCTGAAGCAGACAACAGAAACTGTTCCATAGATTAATGCTAAATTTTTAGAACAAGCACGCTTTTGCCCCGATTATGTTGCAAATGAAAAGATGAAGATGTACAGGTATATGATGGTACTTAAACCAAGTGTGAGGGAGTTTATTGATGCCAGTAAGCATCAGATGTTGAAGTCCATGATGGACGCAGCCAGAGCAAGGGAATTGGAATTGGAAAGACAAGATAAAGAGAGAAAGGTGATTGAGAAAGCTGCACCAGTTTACAAGAAACAGAGAGTTGAGTCATCAGATAAGAAGGTGGTGCAAAAGACTTACCCGTTATGTCGGAATTGTAAGAAGCATCACCTGGGAGAATGTCGGCTCGGGTCTTCTGCATGTTATAAGTGTGGCAAGACAGGTCATTTGGGGAGTGATTGCAAGAATCCGTTACGTGTATACTTTAACTGTTATCAGCTGGGCCATCAGAGGTCAGAATGCCCAAAACTGTCATCAAATGCACCGTCTACCGGATCGAGACCTGCTCCAGCTCTACCCCCGCCCCGAAGTTCTGGGGTGAAAGAAGTGAAAAAGGAAGAAACTTCCAGACCTAAAGGAAGGGCTTTCCAGCTTACGGCCGAGGAAGCTAAAACCGAACCTGATGTAGTAACAGGTACATATCTTGTCAACAATTTGCCTGCTCTTGTGCTATTTGATTCTGGTGCAAGTAAATCATTTGTATCTGTTTCTTTCTGCAAAAATTTCAACCAAATGTGTGAAAAGCTAGATTCTCCCCTTGAAGTTGAAATTGCTGATAATAAAACTGTAACTGTATCTGATGTGTATAAGCGTAATGTGTTAGAAGTAGATACGGTTAGATTCCCTATTGAACTTATACCCATGACTATGAGAGAATTCCAAGTAGTGGTTGGAATGGATTGGTTAGGTTATAACCAGGCTACCATCATGTGTAGGCAGAAAGTTATACGAGTTCATACCCCAAGTGGGGAAGAACTATCTATATATGGTGATTTCAGAAAAGGAAAATCATGTGTATGTTCAGTGTCTAGAGCCCGAAAGTATTTGCAGCATGGGTATACAGCTTTCTTAGCTTATGTGATAGATACAAAATTAGAAAAGAGACATACGAGCCTAGATGATGTGAGGGTAGTATGTAAATACCTTGATGTCTTCCTTGAAGACTTACTAGGTGTGCCACCAGACAGACAAGTCGAGTTCAGAATTGATTTAGTACCGGAAGCTTCACCAGTTACCAGAGCTCCATACAGACTTGCTCCACCAGAGATGCAAGAATTGATGAAACAACTGCAGGAGCTGTAAGATAAGGGGTTTATTAGACCCAGTAGTTCTCCCTGGGGTGCTCCAATATTATTCATTAAGAAGAAGGATGGTACCTTTCGTATGTGCATTAATTATCGTGAGCTTAATAAGGTGACCATCAAGAATAAATACCCGTTACGCAGAATAGATGATCTGTTTGATCAGTTACAGGGAGCATCGTGGTTTTCTAAAATAGACTTGAGGTTAGGGTACCACCAGTTAAAAATCAGAAAGGAAGATATTCCTAAAACCGCATTCAGAACCCGATACGGACATTTTGAGTTCGTGGTGATGCCGTTTGGTCTTACGAATGCACCGGCAGCATTTATGGATCAGATGAACAGAGTTTGTAGACCAATGTTAGATAAATCGGTGATTGTGTTTATTGACGATATACTGATTTATTCGAGGAATCCGGAGGATCACGAAAGACATCTGAGAGAAGTTTTGGAAACCTTGAGAAGAGAACGATTATATGCCAAATTTTCTAAATGTGAATTTTGGATTCAAGAAGTGCAATTTCTGGGTCATTTAATTAATCAAGATGGGATTAAAGTGGATCCTGTGAAGGTAGATGCTGTGATGAAATGGGAACCGCCAAGGAACCCGACCGAAGTTCGAAGTTTTCTGGGATTGGCAGGTTATTACTAGAGATTTATTCAGAATTTTTCCAAAACTGCTGTTCCTTTAACCCAGTTAACTAAAAAGAATGCCGAATTTGTTTGGGGTAGTGAACAACAGTCTTCTTTCTCAACTCTTAAACAAAATTTATGTGAGGCACCAGTTCTCGCTTTACCAGAAGGGGTTGAAGATATGGTAGTATTCTATGATGCTTCACATCGTGGATTGGGTTGTGTACTGATGCAGAAAGGTAGAGTTATAGTTTATGCTTCATGGCAGTTGAAGCCACATGAAAGTAACTACCCAACTCATGATTTGGAGTTAGCAGCAATAGTCTTTGCACTCAAGATATGGAGGAATTATTTATATGGTGTGAGATTCACTATTTATACAGATCATGAAAGTTTGAAGTATTTCAAAGATCAGAAGAATCTCAACATGAGACAGAGGCGTTGGCTAGAATTGTTGAAAGATTATGATTGTGATATACTCTATCATCCAGGGAAAGCAAATGTGGTAGCTGATGCTCTAAGCAGAAAGTCAGGAATGGTGCTTGTGAAGAACCAATTTCTAAGATGACAGTTACGATGACTATCATTGATGTTATACGAAAAGCTCAGTTAGAAGCAATCAGAAGTGAAAATCATAACTCAGAATGAATTAAGTGGTAGGTGGCAGATTTGATTAAAGACAGTCATGATGTATGGACCCGTTATAGTCGTATATGGGTACCAGTTTATGGTGATGCACGCCAGACACTTCCTAATGAGGCTCATAAGTCTAGATTCTCTATTCATCCATGGGCTACTAAAATGTATAAGGATCTGAAGATTTATTATTGATGGACAGGCATGAAACGTGATGTAGCAAGATATGTAGAAAGATGCCTTACTTGTTTACAAGTGAAAGCTGAACACCAGAAACCTCACGGGAAGTTGCAACCGTTAGAAATTCTAGTCTGGAAATGGGAAAACATTACTATGGACCTGATTACCAAATAACCTAGGACCCCACGTGGTTATGATGCTATATGGGTAATCGTAGATAGGTTAAATAAGAGTGCACATTTTATTCCAATTAAGGAGACTTATCCTTCAGAAAGTTTGGCAGATGTTTATGTTAAAGAGATTGTGACTCGCCATGGTGTACCAGTTTCAATTGTGTCAGATAGAGATACCAGATTTACTTCTAGATTCTGGAGCAAAATTTATGAAGATCTTGGAACTAGATTACATCTCAGCACAGCATATCATCCTCAGACTGATGGTCAGAGTGAAAGAACTATTCAAACTCTGGAAGATATGCTGCGAGCATGTGCTATTGATTTCGGGGGAAGCTGGGATTCTTATTTACCATTGGCAGAGTTTTCGTATAATAACAGCTATCATTTCAATATCGGGATGCCCCTGTAGGAAATGCTTTATGGTAGGAAGTGCATAACACCGGTATGCTGGGGTGAAGTGGGTTAGAGAGAGTTGGGCAGTACAGAAGTGGTTCAACAAACGACAGAACAGATTCAACTTATTAGAGATAGATTGCTAACTGCCTAGAGTAGACAGAAAAGTTATGCAGATAGACGCAGATCACCGCTTGAGTTTCAGGTGGGAGACTATGTGCTGTTAAAAGTGTCACCGTGGAAAGACGTTATCCGATTCAGAAAGAGATGAAAGCTCAGTCCAAGGTTTATTGGACCATTCAAGATTGTTGCACGTGTGGGAAAGGTTGCTTACAGATTAGAGTTACCAGCTGAACTGTCTCAGATTCATAACACCTTCCATGTATCGCACCTCAGAAAATGTTTAGCAGACGAGTCTGCAATTGTACCGTTGGAAGATGTTACTGTTGATAATAGATTGAACTACGTGGAGCAGCCTATAGCTATATTGGAAAGAAAGATCAAGACCCTACGTAACAAACAGATTGGACTGGTCAAAGTCCAATGGAAGCACAGGATAGGCTCAGACTACAATTTCACATAACTTCCTCAATTCAACATTTCGGGCTTCTCCGCGCCCTTTCTTGCCTACAATTTCAAGCAAACAAATTAAATTAAACTATAACAACTTAATGGACAAGAGTAGTTTAAGTCCATCACCGGCACAAGCACCAGAAGGTGGTTGCAAATTACCACCCGGAGGATCACTACCACAATCTCCACCATGACCACGTGCCACAGCTGCCATCTGTAAAAAAATATAAATATACGAACAAACACCTGAAATGAGCATTAATGTTAGTTTACAAATAACAATTATATAAATCAAACAACTTAATCATAATCATCACTACTACAAATTTGTCTTTTTACAAAATACAATTTCAGATCAATCTGATTCATCACTACAAATTTGTGGTTCACATTCTTGTTCAGAATCGGATTCTTCATTATCATAATCATCAATATCATCATCAATATTTATATGTTCGGGCAAAGGAACATGTTCAACTTCTATGGATTGACCTATACTCAAATTTGTATAAGTCAAATGATCCAAATCAACACACAATGATAGATCAGATGAAATGATGTCATGTATAATATCTTCGTCATCCTCAGCAATGATATCTGTAACACCCAAGGTTCGATATTCCTAAAATTATTATTTAACAGGAAGGGTTATACGTTTTTACAAGTAGTATTTATGTGTTTAGATGTAAATATAAAACTAGAGGGGCTAAAACCGTCAAATTGCAACTTGATTAAGTCCATTGGCTGTTGTGTCAATACTTGAAACTTAAATATATAAATTTCACCAACTTTGACTTAGTAGTCAAAGTTCTCATTTTAACTTCTGCAAACCCACGAGTTCAAGAGCTAGCCATAGCAACTTTCATTTTTTCTTTGAAGAACACAACAGAACTAGTGCCTATAGCAAGAGCCTAGCAAGTATACAACTTGAGGTAAGCTTTCAAAATTTGTTTTTTGAAGTTTTGTATGTTAAACACATGATTCTAATGGTGGAATCATGTTAGGACTTCTTTATATGGTTTAGATTAAGTATATCAGTTGTAGGAGGTGTAGGAAAACACCTCTAGTTGATTTTATGATGAAACTATCGGATTTTTGGTGAAATCCGACAGTTCTTGATAAGAACAATCTGCTGGTCTGTAGTGTACACGGCCAGTGTAGTGGTACACGGCCGTGTAGTAGTAAAGGCGGTCACAGGGCCATGTAAGGTTACATGGTCGTGTAGCATAAGAGGTACACGCCCCGTGTAGAGGTACACGGCCCGTGTACGGTGACTAGACCACACTGGCCATGTTGCCAGCTTAGGTTGTGTAGCATTAAAGGGACACGGCCCGTGTAGGGATATACGGCCCGTGTACGCCCTATTTCAGATCAGATGCCTTATGTATTATTTATGTATTGTTTATATAGGAGGGGGATTGACATATTACCTGTATCATTGATCTGTGGAGTATTGCATATTACAGTTATAAGGTGAGTCTTCTAGACTTCACTTCATATCAGCAGCATGTGTAGTTTCATATCAGATTACTAACATGCTATGTTATACATGTGTATATGTAAGCGTACTGCTATGTGCGGTAAGGCTCAGATGCGGTTCAGTACTGTGACCTATGTTGCTGCCCTGGTCTATAACCAGAGGCTAGCTTTGATTGCCAGACATGCGTGTATTATCTTCATGTGATTGTATACGTGTGTTCATATGATGTTTTGTTTAGATTACTCACTAAGCTCTCGTAGCTTATCAGATACTATTTTAAAATGTTTTGCAGGATGCAGCAAGGGCAAAGGCAAAGCTCCTGTTTGACTGCTTTTCAGTTTTAAACAATAAACTCTTAACGCCTTGTTGTGTAAATATTTCACTTTAACAGTACACTACGTTTGTACTTAAGGGTGTATCTTTTGCTGCTAGCAAAGTGTTGTTATGAAAACGTTTCCGCTTATGTCTTTTAAACTAGATATGTGCTTTTATGAAAAATATTCTACTTTTACATTGTTTATTGAAATTGGGCCGTTACAATATCCCGGTCCCATACATTGTTTACTGAACGACCTTCCAATAATGTTGGCTTGATTCACCTATTTGACGGCCTTTAGACGGGTCATCAAGGTAAAAGACTTGATTTGCGTGTGTTGCAAGAATGTATTGGTCTTCCACAAACCATTCAGTTTGAGTAGAAATACTGGTTATGTTATTCTTAGTGACACAGAGTTGTTGATTATCGGTTTTAAACCATAATTAATAAGAATACAAATCACGTATTAATTTTTTTTCCTAAGGAATGCGAGTTGTTTGTAGCAGGGTGGCTGTCCTAACCCACTTTTTGAATACCTTATCTCATATGTGAATACATATTACATGATCGGTCATTTAAGAAAAATTCGGCAGCATTTACCCTTAGCTCCCAAGTATATAAATAATATATACCCAGGAAGCATAGAGTAAATGACAACCAAATATTTCGTAAAAACCCAACCATGTAACAAGCATTCACATCCTAAATGAGATAAAGTATTCAAAAAGCCGTCCCAACATGGGAACAACCCGAAATTAATTTCGAGCAGGAATTCTAAGCTCACAGACGCAAATGAACAATTAGTATAATTACTAACACTAAATGAACAATTATTTTAACAAAATTACATGGAATAACTAACATTAATCTAATTTCTAACATTGTTATAAATTAGATTAATCTAATTGCTAACATTGATCTAATTTCTAACATTATTAGTATACTAACAATAATTAAAGATTAACACTAGCTAACAATAATCTAACATTATTAAAGCCAAATAATAATTTAACATCATCAATTAAATAAAAACACTAACATTGAAGATCAACACTATTAACACTAAACTAACAATAATTAAAGATTAACATAAATCAACAATAAACTAACATTATTAACACTAAATAATAATCTAACATTATCAACTAAAACAAATTAATATTAACAAAAATAAAAACACTAACATTGAAGATCAACACTAATTCAAGATGAACACTAACTAACAATAATCTAGCATTATTTACACAAAATAATAATCTAAAATCATCAAATAAACTATTTAACACATAATTATATATATAATCAAGTATTGTAACATTGATCTAACATTTAACATTATTAGCTAGTGTACGAACAATAATTAAAGATTAACATAAATCAACAATAAACTAACATTATTAACACTAAATAATAATCTAACATTATCAACTAAAACAAATTAATATTAAAACTAATAAAAACTAATATAATCTAACTTTAAATTAACTAAATTTATAATCTAACATAATTAAATAAACAAATTAACTAAAATTATAATCTAACATAAATAAAATGGAAGCTAATAAAACTAAAATTATAATCTAACACATAAAATATTAAAATTAAAAAGAAAAAACTTTGAATGTTACCGGCGGCAGGGAGGTGACCGGCGGCAGGAAGGTGACCGGCGGTGGAGAAAAAATTCGGAGCAGGGAGGTGACCGGCGGTGGAGGAAAGAACAATCGACCTCCAAATCAAAAACCATATATTAACAACAAACGTTAACCAGAAATAGAAAAAGAAACAAAAAAGAAACAGAAATGAGCATCTTACCGGCGGTGGAGCGGCGGCAGCGGCGGTGGAGGACGCCGGAGCAGGAGGAGAAGAGAGGAGGCGTGGACCGACTGCGTGTGGGGTCTACGGCGACGGCGTCGACTCCGGCTCGTGGGGCGACAGCGACGGCGAGGCGTGGGGGGCGGCGCTGCGATCGATCGACAAAAAAAAGAGGAGAAAATGAGAAAAAATAAAGACCTGTAACCTAATAAATCGTAAAACTTTTTGTGGCAACACCTTTTGTGGCGACAATCAACAATTTGCGGCGACATATAATGAACTAGAATTAAAAAAAGGAAAATTATTTTGCGGCGACAATTACCTTTTTGCGGCGACGTGAATTATTTTAGGTGGGAAAATGTCCCGCCATTATTTTCGTGGAAATAAAAAATATCAAAATTAAATCATTAGAGTATTAGCGGCGACAAATTTTTCCGCAAAAAGTCGTTGAAAGTCAAGCCACCTTGACTGGAATTTTGTCTTTTAGTGGTCCTTTTGAGGCGACATTTGTCGCTGCAAATAACTGGCGCCGCAAATAAGTGTTTTTTCTTGTATTGAAACTTAACTTGTTGTTACAACTATAGTCCGACTCTGCTTGTTAGATTCACACACGCACATATATTAATAACTAAATAATTCCATAAAAAATCATGCAAAATATTCGAGAAACCCAAGAATATCTAAAAGGAAATTTTTTCAGCAAACTGAGAATTTTCAGTACTCTAAAGGTAATAATATTCATAAAAGTTGCACGTAGATCCACTTGCCTTGACCTCCAACAATAAAATTGCAAAACATTAGTATACTCATAATAAAATATAGAGAGAAAGTGAAACCTTAAGTAAGTCACATAACGCTTTGGGCAATCATTCTTCCAATGACCGACCTCATTGCACTTGAAGCACCGGTTCTCTGCTCTCGTCTTTTTCAGTTTGCTCTTCTTGCCCTTGCCCTTGGCCTTGGCCTATGCCACATATTATCTTGGCTTGGAGATATCCTTGCCTCTTCCGTTGCGCCCTTTCATCTTATTCACGCCTCATCCATGACCATTAGGACATCTTTGGACTTCGTCCAGATTTTCAACTCGGCCGTCCTAAGCATGGAATGTAGTTCAATTATGGATTTCTCCATATTGTTCATATTGTTCAAGTTCAATTACTAGCTACAACGTGCCCGGGTTCCTAAGTCTCTTTAGATGGTCAATATGCGCCTTGATTTTCATCACGTGGGAGCTGACCAAGGTCCCTTTAGCTCTATTGTATGCGCTTAATCCGCTTTAAGCAATATAGGTGTTGCTAGAAAGGTTGCAAATCTGATCTAAGATTGCTTGGAGTTTTATTTATGTTTTTAAGAGAAACTTACTATTTCCATCATTTTAAAATACCTTTTTAAAACAACTATTTTAAAATCACAATTTACATGCATACGGTATAAAAGGTAGGGGTGTTGTTCGATTATTTTATTCGGTTTTCGGGTTATTCGAGTATTTCATTTTTAAAAAACTAACCGTTAACCGAACTGTATAAGAAATTTTGGCGTTTGTAATTAGGGTTTAAACGAAAAAGATTTTTTGCTTTTCCTTTTTTTTGTGAAGTTTTTCTGTTGTTTGTTTAATGAACTAATAGGGACAAAAAAATCATCGAAATGGTCGTAACCTCTCAAGATGTTTCATATTTGTATTCTCATATTTTTTTAATAGAAGTATTTAATAAATATAATTATGCATATAAAATGACCACGAGTCTTCATAAGACTTTCTAAAAAAATAATCAATTAGGTATTTGATTAAATCGAACAAATTAAGTTACTTGGTGAATGTAAATTTTTTAATTAAGTGGATATTTATACTACACTTGCTAACTTTTTATTCAGTGATGTGTAACCAAATATGGTGTTTACATAAATCAAATATGATGTGAAACCAAATATAGTGCTTACAAAAACCAAACATAGTGGTCACAAAAACTTAAATTAATAGATTTTGATTCTAAAGAAAACATGTCAAAAATAGTGAAGCTTTAACATAGCGTACCCTAATTCCAAATGCCATTACGAGATCAACAACGGTTAAAAGTGAATCCTTAAATTGACATTTCGTACGTGACACTTGTTTTTAAAATAGTTATTTTGAAAGCAGTCTCTTTATCTGAGGGTCTATATCTTATTTCCATCCTACATAATTCTTGACCGGATTTAGCATTGTTGTTGTGTAGTTGCAGTGGTACTAGATGCAATTAGATTTTAAAGGGTGGATGGATTTTATATTAATGAGTGTCTTCTGTTTTAATAAATGTGATAGATTGTTTCTTTTGTGTGTGTATATATACATGTCTCTATATATAATAGAGAAAGAGATTAGATGCAATGATTATATATAAGGATCCACAACAAATAGTCTTAAAATACAAATTCTACAAACACTTTATTTTGTCAGGAAAATCACTATATCCGGCTTAAATCACCACACATCTTGTCTAAATAACTTTAAGTCTTCTTAAAACTAGTGCATCTTAGTTAAGGATTCAATGTTTCTTATGGCTGCGTAAGAAGATGATCAAGTTGGTTCTTGTGAAGGTTGAGCTCAAAACTAGTGCAACTTAGTGAAGGTTGGGCTCAACATTCTTGGTTCCTCGTTCCCCTTTCTCCTCTGCAGTTCACAGCAAGCACACACGCATACACTCAATGTATGAACAATGTAGGTGAATGGAACAGTGACATGCTTGGAGGCTATACCCTAATATATATATATATATATATATATATATATGTGTGTGTGTGTGTGTGTGTGTGTCTTTCTCCTTGGGCCAAGCCCACCCATGATCACCTTTGTTCATGCCCAAGATACCTTAATTGCATTTTAGCCCATCACAAAATTTTAAATCCTAGATTAGTAATCTAGGCCCATCATATACATATATATATATATACATATCCATTTAGACAAACAAACCCAACAATTCACAACCCTTGTAATTTATCCAACTTTCAATAAACGTTCCAAATTTCGAATATGGGTATTACACAATGGTGAGAAACTAATATGGTGCAAAGCCCTAAATCTCAAGCATGGGTCCGGACCAAAACTCATACCACAAGGGTCACGTATATCACATGCCATTAAGGCCAAGTAACTCAAGCATTTAAGCTCATCAATAAGCAAATATATGTCACATAACTCATAGCTCTTTAGCATCAATGCTGAATAAACAATATCATATCACACTCTAAGTGCAAACATAACTTATCAATTCAAAATCACATAAGTTAATACGAAGTTATAACTCACTCCTACATGGAGTGTCATATCACAACAAATTATCATGTTACTAACTTAGACCTGCTCCTAAGTGGAGTGTTGGTCTAACTTTGATTTCCATAATGATGTTCATCAACGTGGAAAGATTACACAAGTTCCACATCCTTCAAATCATTGAGTTTTGTCAAACAATTTGCCAAACATATAAAAACACAATTTATGATGACTTATTATCTTTTAAAAAAGCTAGGTATCTACAAGGTATACTCATCTGAGGGTGTGATGATCACATGTAACGTCTTTGTAACACCAGAAAACTCAAGCCATTTTTTTAAAACGCTACAGAAGCTTAATTACATAAATTCACTTTACAAACGTTTCAAATATGTACAATACAAAAATATCTATTTTCAACAAATAAAACAAAGTCATGGTGTTACAAAAATAACAGGATCGTTTCTTCTACAAAATCTATCAGAGTCAGGTCAACTTTTCCTTCGGCTAAAACTACAAACACAGACCTGCAAAGACAACAATTGAGGGGAATTAGCAAAAAGCTAAGTGAGTAGAGTCTAAGCACAAACGCAAACATCAACAGTCAATATCAAAGCATGTAATCACATATCCAAGAAGACCGGAGGTTCGGCGCAGAACCTACAACCAATGCCGGCTAAAGCAAAGGTTTACCGATAGCCCTCTACTGAGTTGGCACAGTGAAAATTCCCCTCTGATGCAACGTACGCACCAGTAAGACTATCACTGTACAACCAACCAGTAAACGAGCCCAGCCCAATTCTACGTGTAGCTGACTTCTCAAACGTAACTCAATATCATCCAAAGAACGCGTATCGGCCAAATATTCATGCAACAGATATCAACAATCAATAATCACAATCAACAATTCAATCAATCAATCTTCCCAACACAATCACATGCATCACATCAATAACATTAACCCTAATCTTTACCATCCGCGATTAACGTCCACTCATCTCAAAATCAACGCGAACTCAGATGTCTAATATCACAGAGTCTTTGGAATGCCTGAAAACACAGCAACAACCAAATCAGTCTCGAATGTATAAATATATCTATCCACATACATTTATATATTTATCATTCACGAACACAAACTAAATCTCATAAGATAAAATAAATAATCAAACAAAAACAAATCCAATCACAATTGTCGGAATTCCAAACCATCGGATTTAGAAACTATCAATTCAATCTGTCGGATTCTCCACAATCGGATTTGAGAATCCGTCGGATTTCAAATCTGTCGGATTCTGAGTTTTTTCTCAGATTAGGGTATCGGTTTTCAAGTGTAGGAGTTGGCTTTGTCGGTTTTTAGCATTTATCGGATTCTTAGGTCTCAACTCTTGGTCTCGGATTTTGGGTTCCAGATTTCAAGGTATCGGATTCTATGTAATCGGATTTGGGGTATCTGGATTTCAGTCTCTCGGATTTTATAAGTGTCGGTTTCTATAAAAACAGAATTTCATCATCTTCTTCCTAAACACAATCTGCCAACTTCATCATCATCATAATAAAATCCAGAAGTTATAAAATTCATCAAAACTTTCTAGAAACATGTTTAAACATATACAACCATGTATTCATGTATCACAAACACTTCATAACCATATAAATCTTCAAAACAAACAAAACCCATTTAGTCAATAACCTTCAAACTTCATTCATGGTGATTATACATGGATTCAAATCAGAAAACACATCAAGATGAGTGATAACATGATATAATAACATACCAACCTTTAATTTACATTTTTGGAAACAAAATCTCCAAATCCGATTCCTTCTTTTTTGCTTGTCTACGATCGAGAGTTAACACACAAAACATACACTATATTTTTCTTTTCATTGAAAATTCAAATGTTAATACCTTATAAAATAAACTATGTATACACATACACCTAATACACAAATCGAAGCAGGAGGTGGCTAACCCACCTCTTGATTCACATACAAACATACACGTATTTTATCAATATTCATACATACAGACATACACATATATTCATACTAACACATGCACACATATAATAATCTTTTTTCAATTATTTAAATTAACCATATAATCACATTAAAACAAATAAACACATACCGCTAACCTGCTAATCTACTAGCGAGGTTTGCGGGTGTTACAAATCTCCCCTCCTTAAGAGGATTCCGTCCTCGGAATCTCTTCTTGTCCAAACAAATGCGGATATCTTTCTTTCATCTCTACTTCAGTCTCCCAAGACATTTCAGAACCTAAACTGTGCTTCCATTTGACCAACACCATTGGAATCTGCTTCTTTCGGAGCTTGGTCACCTTACGATACAACAGTTCAATAGGTTCCTTTATCAATCTTTTCTTTGAATCAACTTTCAAATCTTGTACTGGGAGAATCTGACTTTCATCTCCGACCTTACATTTTCTGAGATAGTAAACGTTGAAGGTATGATGAATAGCTACAAGCTCTATTGGAAGATCTAGTGTAACTGTCTGATCATTCACTATCTGACGAATGCGGAAGGGACCAATAAAACGGGGAGCCCACTTCCCTCATTTGCCGTAGCGAATCACACCTTTCCACGGAGAAACTTTCAGATACACCAACTCCCCCACATCAAACGTTACTAGACGACGTCGTGGATCTACATACATTTTCTATCTATCTCTGGCAGCTTTCAACTTCTCTATGGCAATAGCAACCTTGTCAGCAGTCAACTGAACAATCTCAGGCCCTGCAAACTGTTTCTCACCAGCCTCTAACCAACAAGTCAGAGTACGGCAGTGACGACCGTACAACATTTCATACGGAGGCATTCCAATACTAGAGTGGTAAGAATTGTTATACGCAAACTCTATCAATGGCAGGTGTGAATCCCAAGATCCACCATACTCAATTACACAGGCACGTAACATATCTTCGAGTGTCTGTATGGTTCGTTCATTCTGATCGTCAGTCTGGGATGATAAGCAGTACTCAAATTAATTCTCATCCCAAATGCTCTCTGTAAAGTCCTTCAGAAATTCAAAACAAACCTGGAGTCTCTGTCAGATACAATAGACATCGGTATACCATGCCTCGCAACAATCTCGTCGATGTATAGTTGGGCCAATTTACTCAAAGAAGCCGTCTCACAAGTAGCCAGAAAGTGAGCACTTTTTGTCAATCGATCCACAATCAACCATATCATATCATGATTCTTCGGAGTACACGGATGTTGCGTTACAAAATCCATCATTATGTGTTCCCACTTCCACTCAGGAATCTCTCACTGTTTCAAGGATCCGTAAGGCTTCTGATGTTCTGCCTTCACTTGCGCGCATATATGACATGACTCCACAAAATGTGCCACATCCGCTTTCATCGTAGGCCACCAGTAAAGCACTTTCAAGTCGTTATACATTTTAGTGGTTCCTAGGTGTACTGACAATCTCGACTTGTGTGCTTCAGTTAAATTAAGTTTCTCAAATCTCCAAGCATAGGCACCCAAACACGGGTTTTAAATACCTTCAATCCATGAGATCGTTATTAAGTTCATCCTAACGTTTCCTCATTAGTTAAGTCTTCAAATTTTCCTCCTTTAGAGCTTCCAGCTGAGCAGACTTTAGTCTATCCACTAAATCAGATACTATCTCCATACGTTTAAACTGGATAGAACTTGCAGCTCCCTTGCGACTTATGGCATCCGCCACCACATTCGCTTTCCCAGGGTGATATCTGATCTCGCAATCATAATCTTTTATCAATTCCACCCATCGTCTCTGTCTCATATTCAGTTCTTTCTGTGTAAATACATACTGAAGACTTTTATGATTTGTACAAATTACACATTTGGTGCCATACAAGTAATGTCTCCACAGTTTGAGCGTAAATACCACAGCTGCTAGCTCCAAATCGTGAGTCGGGAAAATTTTTTCATGAGGTTTCAACTGTCTTGAAGCATACGCAATCCCCCGATCTCTCTGCATTAACACACATCCCAATCCAGCAAATGACGCATCACAATATACAATAAAATCATCTGATCCACTTGGCAAAGCAAGGATAGGAGCTTGGCACAACAATTGCTTCAGCATCTGAAAAGCTTAATCTTGTTCATTACCCCACACAAACTTCACGTCTTTCCGAGTTAACTTAGTCAATGGACCCGCAATCTTGGAGAAATCCGTGATAAATCGGTGGTAGTATCCAGCCAATCCAAGAAAACTCTTTATCTTTGACGGTGTCTTTGGAGCGTTCCAGTTCATTACTGCTTCCACTTTTGAAGGATCCACTTTTACTCCCTCGTTACAGATAACATGCCCCAAGAACTGAACCTCTCTAAACCAGAATTCGCACTTTGAGAATATCGCATACAAACGTTCTTTCTTCAAAGTCTCCAGAATCTGTCTCAAATGTTCATGTTCCAACTCAGTCTTTGAATAAATTAGAATATCATCAATAAAGACTATCACAAAATCATCCAAGAATGGTCGAAAAACTTTGTTCATAAGATCCATAAATATTGCACGTGCATTGGTTAAGCCGAATGGCATAACCAAGAACTCGTAGTGACCATAACGCGTACGAAAAGCTGTCTTTGACACATCTTCTTCAGAAACACGTACTTGATGATAACCCGATCTCAAGTCAATCTTGGAAAAGAAAGAAGCTCCCTGTAACTGATCAAATAAGTCATCAATTCTGGGCAACAGATACTTATTCTTTATCGTCTTTTTGTTCAACTCACGGTACTCGATACACATACGCAACGTACCGTCTTTCTTTTTCACAAATAATACTGGTGCACCCCACGGAGACGAGCTCGGACGAATAAAGCCTTTGTCTAACAGATCCTGAATTTGCGTCATCATCTCTCGAATCTCTGAAGGTGCCAATCTGTACGCAGCCTTTGCCACTGGTCGAGAACCAGGGATCAAATCAATCTTGAACTCTACCTCGCGAACTTGTGACATCCGTCACCAAAGCAAGTCAGCCAGTTTAGACTTTAACTTATTTTTATGTTTCATGCGTTTGATTTCTCTCAGAAACCCTAAAAATCCAAACGAGTGATAAGTATTAGAAGTTATACTCTCCCCATGCACTATTCAAACCATGACATTTAGATAATTCCATAGTTACATGCCTAAAGTGTGAAACTAATTCATTACATGCACCTTGAATGCACATCAAGGGTGACACAAGTTCAAATATTAAATTGAGCTCAGGAGAATAAGAGTGCAAGTCTTAGAACATTTGCTATAAGTACATGAACTCTGTTAGGTTTCGAGTAATTTTAAAGAAGTATAGTGCACTAACAATGCAACCATTTGACACCAAAATTAAAGTAATAATAATAATAACACAACAAATAAGTTGGAACTACAAACCAAAATAACAAAATCCTACAACAACTCTTAAAAGTTAATAACTTAAACTAATAATATGAATTGTAACACATGAATTATCAAATGCACCTACAAGAAATGTAGCTTGCTAAATAGAAGACAATAAAGATATTAAGTAATAATAAATAAAATATATACATATGTAAGAAGATTTTCGGCCAACCTTTTAAAAGAAAAAGAATAAGGCTTTTATTTGAACATAGAGAATTGTTTCCTAATCCTAAAGAATTTCCAAAAATAGAAAACACCAACTCCATAAACCCTAGCCCCCATCCATCGAAAAATTCATCAGCCCTACTCTCCCATCTTCGATTCTTTGAAGGCCAAGAACAAGCTTTGGTTGTGTTCTTCAAGATTTCAAGAAATCAAGTCACGTTGGTCACCATTCAAAAATACTTAGGTATGAATCTATTCTTATGTATCTTAGATATTTTTCTTGTTCTTTTCCATAATCTTGGCTAATGAAGCAACTCCTAAACTAAGCACCCAAGAACATCCAAAATGAAGTTTAATACTCATGAATGCCGATTCTTACAAACACTTGTGTAATACTTGAATCAAAACTACCTTTTAAAAGTTTTGAGAATCTGACAAAAACCTTGAGTCGTGTTTAAAAGGTCATAACATGGGCAATTTTTGGATGTTTTTATCGTATTTTAAGTCTAAACAGAAGTACTTTGAGTCTACTTTCTACTCCAATTGGTCTCATCTAAAAACAATATCGTTGGTCGTCCAAATAGATTAAAACATTTTGGTGCACAAATCTGGATTTTTGGGACAAAAGCGTAGGTAATTTACCTGCACTATAAAACTCTTATTTTGATAAATAAAACCGTGAGATTCATACAAGACAAATCTTTTTGTGTCTATATGGTTCTGTAAAAAGTTTTGAAATTAATTCGTTCGTTTACTATTTTAAATAGAAATAAACTTTCTGTCGCATAAAACAGTGGTATTTTCGGGTTAGTCGATTATCACGAATTTATTTTAATATAAAAGTAAAGGACTAAATTCTGGAAAAATTAGGGTTTCATCTAGAGACATGGAAGTACATTTCATAAAAATTTAGTAATTTAACTAGGTTATTTAGAGGGGTTTAAAAATACAATATGGGACTACAAATTCTGCCAGAAAACTACTTGACTCCTAAAAAGTGTTTCTAAAAGCATTAAAATAAAATAATTGAATTTATAACATATCTAAGTAATAATACAAGTATACCTTACATAAGAAAGGCATTATTCAAAGTATTTGATATAATACAAGATCAATCTATCAAAGTTAGATTGCTATCTAAGAGTTTCACACCATAGAAACTGATGTCATGAAACCTATTGTAGATCTTTGAGCGGGATTCATCTCACTAGCTACTATCAACCCTTAAGGTGAGTACTCGTGGCCCCTTTTGCATGTTTTTCTTGGGGGAAAATGACACTCAATGAATTGCTTTATTTTTTATGACGTGAATTGAAATTCTTTTCTTTTTGACAACTTGGATTATGTGTTACATGCTTGTGTGAACCCGGTGATGGGTTAAGTCAATCAAACTAACCCCGTGATGGGTTAAGTCAATCAAACTAACCCCGTGATGGGTTAAGTCAATCAAATGAACCCGGTGATGGGTTAAGCCAATTCAATTCAAATTTACCCAACTTAGTGCTCCAGCTGGTAGGCCTTCTTGGATGACAAAATCACGTTGGACATTGTGGTCCGGTTATCATTATTCATATTGGACATTGTGGTCCGCATATCATTATTCAGATTGGACATTGTGGTCCAGTTATCATTATTCTTATTGCGAGTATGTGTTACACTATATCCATTGTCAAACTATTGTATACACGGCAAATCAATTATTTTGTTTAAACCTGCGAGCTCACCAACCATTGTGTTGACATTTTTAGAGTGTTCATTTTCAGGTAATACTAACTCTAACGCTTAAGGATCCTGGAAGACTCTAGTCGGGCCTTAGCGTGACTCATAGCGAGAATCGAACTCTTCTTATTATTTTGTGATGTGGGTGTTTGTTAACACTTCAAATTATTATATGGTTTTGGGCTTGTCGCCCGTATACTTGACCCAGGTTGTGGGGTTTACATTCGCACGATCATTTACTTTCGTTGATTGTCTATGTTGCCGTGGAACCGACTTAACACGGCACAAGACTCCTCTTGTGTTGGGGAAATGTCGTGACATGTTGGATTAATTGCATTTAGTGATTTTCTCTATTTTATGTCAATGTGTTATGACGATCCTCTCCGTCACACTTCGCGATTCCGCCTTGGCGGGGTGTGACAGAACTGGAGGCAACCCTCTGGAAACACATCCAGGTATTCCGTTACCACCCGAACATCCGTCATAGTTTGCTTTTCTTTCTTTCCGTCGATAACGTACGCCGTGTATGATTCACATCCTCTATCCAATGCTTTCTTTGCTTTTAAACAAGAAATGATTGGGATCACAGATCCAACTTTCTCACCCATTGCTACAACTCGTGTACCATCCGCCAACGGGAAAGAAATCAACTTCCTGTGGCACTTAATACATGCTTGATTCAAACTCAGCCAATCTATCCCGAGCACCACATCAAAACCAGATAGTGGCATAACAAGAAAATAAACAGGAAAACACATGCCATCAATATCAATTTTAGCTCTAGCCACAACAGTCGTGACCGGAACCATCATGCCATCAACTACTTCTATTTCAAAAGCATTAGCTAGCTTAATAACAGGTACGTTCAATTTATCACAGAATTCCACAGAAATAAAAGAGCGGTTTGCCCCAATGTCAAATAATACTCTAGCAGGAGTAGAGTTTATCAAAAACATATTCGTGATGACATCTTCTGTGGTGGCATCATCCTGAACGCCCGACCCTCAGCAGTGGGTGGGTTCTTTCTTTTCTGACCAGCTAAAGACGATCCCCCCAGCCGCTCCTGCTCCTGACCCAGATCCTAACTTCTTATTCATCGGGCTGTCACATACTCTATGCCCCTCTTTCTGACAATTCCAGCAAACGCTCTTCTGGAATCTACAACTCTTAAAATCGTGGCCGAACTAACCATACTTCACGCATCTCAGTGTCTGTGGCGTACACTGACCATTATGAAATGATTTGCACCTGCCACACCAAGGTGCCCACTGATTAGACCCACCCGAAGTAGGCCTCTTATTTTTCTCTCCCTGCCTACTACTACTACTCTACCCTCCCTGTTTCTACTAGGTGTTGTAATGTTCAAATCTTGACCTTTGTTGGGAAATCCTCTCCCCGCTCAACCTGTTTCTCGCAATTAAATCCCCTTTTGCCGATTTAGCTAAAGTGAAAGCCTGGGATAGGGTGGTAGCCCACCTAGTGGTGCTACGGAAATCTGGATGCAAAGCTCTAACAAAATGAGCAATCTTTGATTCTTCATCAGGTACCCAGTGTTTCACAAATGTCATCTTCTCATTAAATTTCTTGATCAAGTCATCCACAGTCATATTCCCCGTCATTTGCAAATCCATAAATTCCTTCTTGATTTTGGCAATCTCAAAGGAACTGCAATATTGCCCGCACAACTTTTCCTGGAATTGACTCCAGGTGATGCTCTCCTACTGTTGTTCAGTGAAATGGCCAGTAATCAAGTCCCACCAAACCATCACATCTCCTTTCAACATCCTCGTCGCATATTTCACCTTCAATTCATTTTCGCAATTACAAGCGTCCAATGCCTTCACCATTTCTCTCAACCAATTTAAAGTAACATTGGGATCAGAGCTCCCTCTATACTCTGAAGGTTTACAATCCAAAACTTGTTTATACGTGTACGGTTGCTTATATCCTGGAAACGCAAAAGGGTATGCTCCCTGTGGTGAAAATGGATATTAAAACGGTTGTTGCATCATCTATGTCACCTGGTGTAGGTGTATCGTTACCGGTGCTGTGGTTGCCTGGGTAGGAATCGTAGTTGGCACCGGGGTTGGTTCAGGTTGGTTCTGTTGCTGTTGCTCCATACTATGAACTTTATTCCTGAGATCCACTAGTTCATTTTCCAACTGATAAACATACTCGCTTCGGTCTTCTTCGCGAGCCTAACCTGATGTTCCTGCAATCTCTATATTCCCCAAGTGTTCAACCACTAGTGCTTCAGAAGTATCTTGCGTCACAGGAGGAAGGATGGGGGTTTCTTTGTCAGCCATAATGTGTTACAATCACATCACCTCACAACTCATTAGCATAAACCGTTAGTACACAAAATACTAACTACTACAAACATCTCTAACTCACCCTAATTCCCCCCGAAGGAAAGCTTGACCCGTCATGAGCCAAGATTTGGGAATGCAATACTCTAGCTGTGCATGCATCGTCAAACCTAAGCTCTGATACCAAACTGTAACAGCGGAAAACTCAAGCCATTTTTTTTAAAATAGTGCGGAAGCTTAGTTACATAAATTCACTTTACAAACGTTTCAAATATGTACAATACAAAAATATCCGTTTTCAACCAATAAAACAAAGTCATGGTGTTACAAAAATAATAGGATCGTTTCTTTTACAAAATCTATCAGAGTCAAGTCAACTTTTCCTTTTGCTAACACCACAAACACAAACCTGCAAAGACAACAACTGAGGGGAATTAGCACAAAGCTAAGTGAGTAGAGGCTAAGCACAAACGCAAACATCAATAGTCAATATCAAAGCATGTAATCACATATCCAAGAAGACCGGCAGTTCGGCGCAGAACCTACAACCAATGCAGGCCAAAGCAAAGGTTTACCGATAGCCCTCTACTGTGTTGGCATAGTGAAAATTCCCCTCTGATGCAACGTATGTACCAGTAAGACTATCACTGTACAACCAACCAGTAAACGAGCCCAGCCTAATTCTACGTGTAGCGGACTTCTCAAACGCAACTCAATATCATCCAAAGAGCGCGTATCGGCCAAATACTCATGCAACAGATATCAACAAGCAAAATCACAATCAACAATTCAATCAATCAATCTTCCCAACACAATCACATGCATCACATCAATAACATTAACCATAATCTTTACCATCTGCGATTAACATCCACTCACCTCAAAATCAACGCGAACTCAGATGTCTAATATCACTGAGTCTTTGGATTGCCTGAAAACACAGCAACAACCAAATCATTCTCGAATATATAAATATATCTATCCACATACATTTATATATTTATCATTCACGAACACAAACTAAATCTCATAAGATAAAATAAACAATCAAACAAACAAAAACAAGTCCAATCACAATTGTCAGAATTCCAAACCATCGGATTTGGAAACTATCGGGATTCAAACTGTCCGATTCTCCACAATCGGATTTGAGAATCTGTCGGATTCTGAGTTTTTTCTCAGATTTGGGTATCGGTTTTCAAGTGTAGGATTTGGCTTTGTCGGTTTTTAGCATTTATCAGATTCTTAGGTCTCAACTCTTGGTCTCGGATTTTGGGTTCTGGATTTCAAAACTTCCGGATTTAAAGGTATCGGATTCTATGTAATTGGATTTGGGGTATCTGGATTTCAGTCTCTCGGATTTTATAAGTGTCGGTTTCTATAAAACCGAATTTCATCATCTTCTTCCTCAACACAATCCGCCAACTTCATCATCATTATAATAAAATCCAAAAGTTATAAAATTCATCAAAACATTCCAGAAATATGTTTAAACATATACAACCATGTATTCATGTATCACAAACACTTCATAACAATATAAATCTTCAAAACTAACAAAACCCATTTAGTCAATAACCTTCAAACTTCATTCATGATGATTATACATGTATTCATGGATTCAAATCAGAAAACACATCAAGATGAGTAATAACATGATATAATCACATACCAACCTTTAATTTAGATTTTTTGAAACAAAATCTTCAAATCCGATTCCTTCTTTTTTGCTTGTCTACGGCAGAGAGTTAACACACAAAACACACACTACACTTTTCTTTTCTTTGAAAATTCAAATGCTAATACCTTATCAAATAAACTATGTATGCACATACACCTAATACACAAATCGAAGCAAGAGGTGGCTAACCCACCTCTTGATTCACATATGTGACAACCGTCAATTAATAACTTCAGGTTAGCTTCTAGAAAACTTTAATATAGGTTTTTAATACCTACAAATAGTATTAATAATATAAATTATTTTGTAAAAGCCTTAAATTCCCTAAAAATCCTGGTGATGTGCTTAAAACCTTCAAAAATCGAAAAATCGGCAAAACTGCCTAATTAAAAGTCAAGATTTATAAATTTTATATAACAATCAAAATAATAAGAACAAAACACATCATTACATATATTATTTATCCCAAATATAAAACTAATATAAATACCAACAAAACTAATCAAAAACTAGTAAGTATTGACTTTAATTGCATCACCAATGTACAAAATACATCCAACACACACACATTATACATATTAATTAAACAAAAGATAATAATAATAATAACAATATTAATATCAAAATTTGGCCATCCATGTCCCACCTCAGAAACCCACTACAACATTCTATCTACATGCATATATTCTAGTCATCTTCCACTCATTTGCACCACCTCACTCTCTCTCTCTCTCTTCAAACCATTCTCTCCTCCTTCTCTCTACATTCTAGCCCCAAATCAGCTGCAAATCATCATAAGCTTCCATATTTTAAAGTGTTCTTGAAGGATTGAAGCAAAAGATTCAAAGTAAGGAAGCATAGGTAGCAATCTCTTGGGTAATCTCTTCATTTCTTGCATTTTTCTTACTTTTTCTTCAAGATTTCTTGAGTTTCTGAAATTTTATGAACATCAAAGTGTTTGATGGTGATACATTCACTAAAAACATAAAAAAATTCAAATCAAAACAAAACTTTAGGAATCAAGCAACTAGAACTCAAGAAATTAGTGTTTTTATGCACTTGCATGTGGGTTTTTGCACATGCATGTGGTTTTCTTTGAAGGATCTATCATGATATGATCATGCATGGAACTGAGAAATCTGGATAATTTCATGGATGAACTTTAATCGATCATAACTTGGTACACACAAACTTAAAAATGGTCAACTTTTTTTAAACGTTACATTATTGAGTTAGAAATTTAACCCAATTTGAATCATCTAAAAATAAGGTCGTTTGCTCACTCAAACCCTTAAAAACAATATGAGAGTGTTAACTGGATTTTGACCAGTGACCTCTAAATTTAAATAAATCAAATATAATACCTATGAATCTTTAAAAATTCTAATATTTTTACAGTATTCTCTAAAGTCATATTATAATAACATATAAAAATTTGGAACCTTAAATAATTTGTTAGGGTTGTAAACATTGCAACAAAGTACAACCCATGAAGCTGACAAAAAAGGACCTGCATAGTAAATAAAGAAGAATAAAATCTTTATGATTGGGACTTGAAAAATAACAATTAAAGTATAAAAATCATATAAATAAGACAGAAACACCTAAAAAGTAAATATACAATATAAAATATAAAATATAATTGTATTCACATGAAATAAAGTTGGGTAAATATATATATAATTGTAACATATAACAATATCACTATAAAATCAATATAAATAATACAAGATTAATTATTAATTTTAATAACTCGAATTTGGGGACTAATAATACGATATTATTTCACTAGGAAGGAAGCACCACGGGAATTTCAAGATTTTGTGAATTGTTTTAAGACGCGTTAAACTCTGTCAAGTGAGTATTCACGGCCCCACTTTTTATTGTTTTGAATATTTTTGGGGGAAAAGCATGCTACTATTTAAATCATCGGTTGATCTGTTTATCAAACTGTTATCTTATCTTCGCACTTTGGTATATATGCTTATGTTTAACGATTATGAGTTTCTCTCTTTATGTAAGTCCCACCGTTCAACACTACCTATTAGCTCATTGTATTGAGCCGTTAGTAATCTATGGATAACGGTACTAGGTTGACACCCCACTTACTTGTGTAAGTGCATAATTACTGTGACACAAGCTTTGTTTATTACTCTATGGGCATTCAGTCAGTAGGCTTAGGTAGTGGGCTCTTTGAGTTAGCATTTTGCACATACTTATACCACGTGCAAACTAAACAACCGATTTACATACTCATTGTTTAGTGATGAACATTTTTGGCATTAAAATCTTATTTTATTGCATATCAAAACTTGTGATCTCACCAACTATTTCTATAGTTGACACTCTCTTTATCATGCTTTTCAGGAAATCATTAGTAAGTGGTCAGCACCTGTTTGGCATGCATGTGGCAGCATTATCTAGCAATTTAGATTATGTTATTTTCCAAACTTTTGAACAATCATCGAAACTTGTTGTAAACAATTGTACTACTTTTAATTATCTATGGTTGGTGTGATCTTGTACCTTATGCTATGAAACCATGAACTGTTACACCTCGTTATTCCGCTTTAGCGGGGTGTGACAGATTTGGTATCAGAGCCGAAGGTTATAGAGAATATCGGTTTTCTTTTAGAAAACCTAAACTATAGCCTAAAGCTGGAAATAACATTCAAAACTACTAAACAAATTACTAGTATAATTAAGTCGAGTATTACACTATCATACCATAATTAAACAAAGCTTGATCACCTATGTTTAATTTAGTAAAGATAGTGCAACGCTCGAATTAGTTATATTAGAAGTTTGTTTAAGTGGATATTTATCTTTAAACTTAAGTAGCATGCGTGTTTTTTTCTTGTGGGTAATCATTGCATGAATAATTGCATGGCACATCACATTATAGATGCCATTATTATACATATAGTTCCTTAAGTACACTTGACCTCTATGTTATTACATTGTTAGTGAGTAAGGATACTTTTTTCTTAGTAGCATTATGTCTTCCAAATCTTCCCATACGGTATACTCTGCTGATGAGTCCAGCTACGTTACTGGACGTTATCCATGACACACCCCTACTACCTCTGAAGAGGAGGACCCGTATGAGGATCACGGGTCAGAGCATGAAGTGTCAAGCGGTAGTACTCTTACTGACATTCCACAGGAGCCACTTGCACTCGTCTTAACTATCCCACCTCAACCTACTACTGCTCTACCTCGTGGGCCCCGTATCCGGATGACGCCTCGAAAGAGGGTCCCTATCCCTTGGAGGATTGGTTCTTGCGGACATGGTGTTGTTGGTGGTTGTTTATTTGTGGTGGTACTGATTAGAGGATGGTCATATCAGTTATTTAGTCCAAAAACTTTTATCTAGTATGCTATTACATTTGATATTATGTATTCGGTTTTTCAGACAATTTCATTTGTGGAGATTTAAAAAAAATTATTATCACATTGATGTATGTTCACATCAAATTTTGTACTTTTATTTTAAATGAGAAAATATGTATGAACAATGTACCCGTGTATTGTGAAAATGAAAGTCCTTATTATCATAGTTAGGTAGTTCGTTATTATTTATCCAAAATTTTGTATCTTGTTGTATTAATTAAATTAACAATTTGTTACGGTCAAAATTATGACAAACTTTTCATTAAAACAAATGTTTATGAATGTGTTTCTAGAATCATGCCACCTAAAAGAATCACACAAAGGAACAACAATGACCAAGAGACCAACCTGGCACGATTAGTGGCTCAACAGATCGCTGCAGCAATATTGAACATTGTCAGCCAAGTCACGACGGGTATTAATGCTAACCCAGGGAATAATAATGGAGGGGGAAACAATGACGGGGATAGAAACAATGAAGGCGGAGGAGGAAACAACAACAACAATAACAACAACAATAATAACAACAACAATAACAACAACAACAACAACAATATGGGGTGTACCTACAAGACGTTTAGAGCCTCCAATCCAAATGAATTCCATGGGAAAAAGGGTGTTGTTGGATTGCTACAATGGATAGAGAGTACGGAATCCGTACTCAGTATTAGCAAGTGTTCTGATGATTGCAAGGTAGAGTTTGCAGCTTGTCTACTTCAGAACAGAGCATTGACCTGGTGGAACACGCAGGTCCAAACCCGTGGTCGAGAAGAAGCAAACAGATTAAGCTGGGAAGATTTCAAGAAATTGCTCATGGAAGAGTTCTGCCAGAGAGACGAAATTCAGAAATCGGAAGCTGAGATTTGGAATCATACAATGGTAGGGATGGAGATTAGTAAATACATTGACCGTTTTCACGAACTCGCAAAACTAGTGCCTCGACTGGTTACACCTGAAAAGAATAAAATCGAGAGGTTTATCTGGGGTTATCACCCGAAATCCAAGGAATGGCTACCTCGGCAAACCCCACTACTATTCAAAGTGCTGTGAGTTTAGCAAATCGGTTGACCAATGATGCGGTCCGTTCAGGGAAGGTTGCCCAGACAAAGGTTGAAGGAAAAAGGAAGTGGGAAAACCAGGTAGGGAAAAAGAACGGTGCTAGACCTGACAAAAAATTCAAGGGAGCAAAGAACTTTGGGGTCCAAATTCAAGAAGCTGGACGTTACAGCGGCCTACACCCCAAGTGTAACAAATGCAACTTTCACCATGGGGGTGTTTGCCCTACCTGTACAAATTGCAAGAAGATTGGACATTTCGCCAAATACTGCAAGGCAACCAAAGAAACGAACGAAGTAAAAGGGGCATGCTTCGAATGTGGGAGTCAGGACCACTTTTGAAACACGTGTCCTAAGTTAAACAGAGGACCAAACCATAACAATGCTGGAAACAAGGCGCGAGGACGAGCATTTGTCATCGGAGCCGAAGAAGCAAAGCAAAACCAAAACGTGGTAACCGGTACGTTTCTCTTGAATGATCATTATGTATCTGTATTATTTGACTCTAGAGTGGATAGGAGTTTCATTTCTGCAGAATTTAGATCCTTGCTCAATATGAAATCTAAGAAATTGGAAGATGCCTATATAATTGAATTCGCCAATGGTCATGAAACTAAGACTAGTGATGTCCTAGTTGATTGCACTTTGAACTTAGGTGATAAGTTATTTAATATCGATCTTATACCAATTAATTTGGGAAGTTTTAACGTAGTTGTGGGTATGGATTGGTTGTCCAAAAATCGAGCAGAAATTTGTTGTTCCGAAAAGGTCGTGAAGATACCTCTTTTGAACGATGACACTCTTGTTATACAAGGAGATAAACCAGGGAAAGGCCTGAAGATTGTATCGTATATGAAGATTCGGAAATGTTTGGGGAAGAAATGTGTTGCGTTTTTGGCTTACGTCATGGATAAGAAGTCAAAGGAGAAATGGATCCAGGATATTCCCCTAGTCAGAGACTATCCAGAAGTATTCCTGGATGATCTACCTAGTTTACCTTCATCGAGGAAAGTCGAATTCCAAATTGATTTAGTTCCTGGAGGAGCAGCAGTAGCCAAAGCGCCTTACCGCTTAGCGCCAGATGAGATGTAGCAGTTGTCAAGCTAACTTCAGGAACTTTTGGATAAAGGATTTATACGGCTGAGTTCCTCACTGTGGGGAGCGCCTGTGTTATTCGTCAAGAAGAAAGACGGTTCATTTAGAATGTGCATTGATTATCGTGAATTAAATAAATTGACAATCAAAAATCGATATCCCCTTCCTCGAATCGATGATCTATTTGACCAACTGCAAGCTGCATCATGTTTTTCAAAAATCGATCTCCGTTCAGGATATAATCAATTGTGAGTTCGCGAAGAAGACATACCTAAAACGGCTTTTAGGACTCGTTATGGACATTACGAGTTTCTTGTTATGCCTTTTGGTTTAACAAACGCCCCAGCTGTGTTCATGGATCTGATGAATAGAGTTTGCAGACCCTATTTAGACAAGTTTGTTATAGTTTTCATAGATGATATATTGATCTATTCCCGTAGCAAAGAAGATGACGAGCAACATTTAAAGCTAGTACTGGAATTACTCAAGGACCAGAAGTTGTATGCCAAATTCTCCGAATGTAAATTTTGGATTCGGGAAGTACAATTTCTAGGTCACATTGTTGGTGAAAAAGGGATTCACGTAGATCCTACAAAAATTGAAGCTATTAAAAGATGGGAAGCCCCAAAGACTCCAACCGAAATTCGTAAATTTTTGGGTTTAGCTAGGTATTACCAACGATTCATTAAGGACTTTTCTAAGATTGCCCAGCCGCTAACCTCTTTGACTCAGAAAGACAAGAAGTTTAGTTGGGGTGACAGACAGGAAGAAGCGTTCCAGAAGCTAAAGCATAAGCTATGCAATGCACCAATTCTAGCACTGCCAAAAGGATTGGAGAACTTTGTAGTATATTGTGATGCTTGTCTTCAAGGTTTGGGATGTGTATTGATGCAAAAAGACAAAGTTATTGCTTATGCTTCAAGACAACTTAAAGTTCACGAGAAGAACTACACCACTCATGACCTAGAACTTGGAGCAGTAGTTTTTGCACTTAAAATTTGGAGACATTATTTGTATGGTAGTAAGTGCACTATCTTCACCGATCATAAGAGTCTTCAACACATCCTTGATCAGAAAATGCTTAACATGAGGCAAAGAAGATGGGTGGAGTTACTCAACGACTATGATTGTGAAATTAAATATCACCCAGGCAAGGTTAATGTTGGTCCCAAAGAGGGTAAACAAGCAACCGATACAGTGTAGAAGGGGGGTGGATGAATACACTTTAAACAACCAATTAAATTTAATCAAATATATATTGACTAATAAAATGAACTGGTTACAATTTTTACTTTCTAATCAAATCAACAGGATGATTTGATATTACACTTATTATAAACTCAACTTCTCTCTAAACACTCTTGAATCACAAACTAATTGATGATCGAACTTCTTGTTAAAACTAATTAACAAGAATTCTAGAAAACTCTCTTTTAACTTTGAACTCACAAAGTTATCGCAACACACGAGTATCAAGTATGAACATAGGCTTCGCAACTTATGCTGTTCTTGTTCTGTGTATCACGCATACATCGTGTAAACCCATAAAAGGTTTATACTTATACTTGATGTATCTACGAATAAATCGCAGTTTAAAGATAGAACTTATCTTTTCTTTAAAACCATAACAAACTCCTCAATTAGAACATATCTAACTAATTCCGTTTGAGATTTCTATCCAACTAATAGATAGTTTAAATTAGGTTCAGATACTCTAATTTAAATGTTGTAGATATTGAGAGTTTATAGCATAATTTAAAACTTACTTAAATTCTTTAAACTGACTTCTGGCGCTGAGCTGACTTACTCAGCTTGACATTGTCAAGCTGAGTTCTTGAATCCTTGGTTCTTGAATCTTCAAGTCTTAAATTCTTCAAGTCTTCACTCTTGAAACCTATCTCAGCTTAGAAGTCACTGAGTTATCTAGTACTTACATAGAAAACTCTATATCTGTTTGTACGCTGACTACTCAGCCTAAGTTGACTTGTCAGTCTACAACAGACTTCCATAATTCCTAATGTTTAACCTATCCTCTATACATATCTATGGTTAAAGAATCTCCCCTTATTTGATGATGACAAAATATTGAATCAAAGTAAGTATAGGTTAAAGAATTATGTTGAACAACTCTGGACCTGACCAAAGTTAGTTCTTGAAATAAGTATTGAACTGATCTATACCTTTTCATCATTTCTTGAACTTACAAGACTTTAGGTTACAAATCTACTATAAGACTTGTATTCTAAGTATTTGAACATACAATTACTTAGACACTTAACTTATCAAAATTTATTTAAGTTCTGAACTTACAAAACTTTTAACACTGAAGTTATCAGTTTATACTTGAACATATCAATAGTCAGCTTAACCTTACTAAGCTGTTTATTTGAACACATCAAACCGTTGAACATATCAAACTTGAATTTTCATTAATGAACATATCATTTACATTTTAGCTTGATCATTTTGATCAGCTTAGGCACACTTAGTGCTTACAAAAATTTATAGAACTAATCTATTTAATCAACAGGATTTCCAAATTCTAACCACATATTATAACACTTAAGCTCCCAGATGGTTGCTTCTTTGATAGCACTGATAAGAGTTTCTTCACCATCTTGATATTCTTTCATCTCATCCCTTCTAGACCTGATAGCCCTGTTAAGCTGATATCTGAATGGTGAGTTCTGAACTGAGTCATCACATAGAATCCTCAGATACAGAATTTGCTCCAAGCTAGCCAAGTGCATACTGGCTTCCTCCAAGAAACATTTATTTCCTTCGACATCCAAGTACATGAAGCATGCTAGGGGTTGATCAATATATGTATTCTCCTTGAATTCAACACCCTTGGGAAGTTGTAGGCTGAGAGTTCTGTCTTTTCTTTGCCTTGCTGCTCTTTCTCTTGCAGCTTTGTTTCTGTTGAAGAAGACATCGAACTCAGCTGTGGGAACTTCTCCAAGCTGATCAATTTTAATAAATATTCTCTTCATCTCATCAATGACCTCTTGTTTGATCTGACTTTTATTTATCTTTCGCACAATTGAGGCCACTATTTTTAACTCGGAGAATCCCAACTTGTATAATCTCCTCAGATCCAGTCCTACTTCAGCTTTGTTTTCTAATACAAAGTTGAGTAGAACCAACTCACTTTTTATGCTCAAAGTTAGAGTTTTAATCTTATGAACAAAATATTTTCTCTTGTAGCAGTATCTAACATCATCGTCAGTATATGTAATTGGCTCAGCTCTAGGTCCAAAATAGTCAGCCTCAGCTTCAGCTAGTGCAGCATCAGCTTTGGCCTGTTCTCTTTGTAGTTCAGCTTGCCTCTGCTGTTCTTTCAATTCTTCTAATGACATACCAAGTTCTATGGCCATTTCTTGTAACATTTGTTCAGTTAATATATCACTAGCCTTCTGTGCTGCATCAACTTCATCACTAGAGTTAGAGTCAGCTTCAGCAACTTGGGACTGACCTTGTTTCTCAGGCTCTGAAATGATGACTTTCCTTCTCTTGGCTTAAGACTTAGTACTTGTTATTTTCTTTCTCTTTACCGTCTCAAACACCTTGCTTTTCCCTTTATCCATTTGAGAGGGTTGATCTACGGTATTCATGAACTGATCATGAGTTTCTTCTTCTATTTGCACTTCCTCAGTATTCTCCCCCTCAACTTTATCATCATCTTTCTTTGATTCTTCCTCCCCTTTTTTGTCATCATCAATGGGGGAGGGTCTTAGTTTGAGCACAAAGTTCTCCAAGTTGGCTATAGAGTTTGATAGATCGGTCAGCTTGCGCGTCAACTTGGCTTTATCACTCTTCCTCTTCTTGTGCAAAAGCTCAAATTGAGCTTGTAGATACCTCATAATGGAGTTAACATCAGTGTGTTCAGTAACTAAGGTCTCCACCGGTCTCGTTGTAAACTCAAAGTCCTCCTGTCCAGTGGAGTAATGTAGTTCCACTATATGAGTGGCTGTTGAGTGTTCCTCAATAGGTGAGAATGTGGGCCCCATATCCATAGGTTGGTGCTGACCTAAGGAATCAAGGGGGCCAGACTGGGGACCCCGTAAACCTTGCTGGTGTATGAAAGATTCATTGACAGGTCATGCAATAGGGTGTGAGAAGAGAAATGAAGTTGAAGAACCAATGTCGTGTGATTGGGTGATAGGTTGGGCTAGTCTGAGTGGTGAGGAGAGGGTTAGTTGATCCTGAGGAGAGATGAATTGTTCAATGTAACCTTCATGGGTCTGTGAAGCACAGTAGCGGGTTCTCCCATGGCTAGGATAGGTATGGGCTGAGTAGACACCATACCCGGCTTAGGCTGACTGGTTGAACTGAGCTTCGAGGTTGGCACCTTAAGAGAAGGTATCTCCCCCTCAACTTTTGCTGGTAGAGGTGTCAATGTGACATCAGCTCCAAGGTCCTTTTGAGGTGAAGGACCACCTTTGGCAGTTTTTCTGGTATAGGTGTGAGATATAACCTTGGTAGCAGTGGGCTGACCAAGGTGGGCTTTAGAGTGTAAGATAGATGGGGAAGTTTGTGGTGGATGAGAGGGGTTAGACCGAGTTGGAAGTTTGTTTAGGTGATGGAGAAATATGAGAGAAAGAAGGAGAGGAGGGAAGAGAAGTTATACCTGCACCAATTAGCGGGGACTCTGAGCTAGGGAACATACTCTCTTGCTCAGAGCTGGATGTGGAGGACTCAGCTTCAGAAGCATTGATGCTTTCTGTTTTCTCCTCATCATTAGTAACTTCCTCAGCTTCACTTGACTCTAGGGTCGGAAGCTGTGCATATACCCTCATCTGAGCACTCATTGTAGGGTGCTTAGGGAAAATATCGTGGGCAAACATCCTTGAGCTGAGAACAGGGGTAGGGGTTGACTCATATTGGGCAGTGTATCTTCTACCCATTCTGTCCTTGATCACCATCGATAAAAATCTTATAAAGGGCACAATGGTATCTCTTATTTTCTTGGTCACCAGGGACTTGAGTGCCTCAAAGATTAACTCAGCGTAGTCCAATCTTCGATCATAAAATATGTTGTCGAGAAGTTGCATCTCAAAGTCATTTACATTATCAAGTCCACCCACTTTGTATCCAAGTGATCGAATCGCTAACGACACCATGAATCCCCATGCTATTTGGAAAATAGATTTCCTTATCACTCCAACGACTTGAGGATGACCCATTAAGGGTAAGACGCTCCGTGATGTTTCCCTCGAAACCGTTGCCTCATACTGATTGTGGACAAGGAGATGAAGATTTCGTCGGAGACAATTAGTATCTATGTCGATTGCCACTTGTCCACTTACAACTGTGCCTCTTATTACTTGTTGATTTGCATCTAGTCTGCACGTGTACCACAGCTCGGTGAGGAGTTGTGGGATGAGCACAGTAGGACCAGCAAGATAAGCGTGTGCCAGGGGACCCTGTCGAATGTAGGAGACCCACTCCTCGTATCCCCTGCCAATCTTTGATTTGGGAATGTCGATACAGGATACGACATTGTTTTGTTTGTACACGGGAAGTGCATTATTATTGAAATTTCCACCACATATCATCTGATCAGATAAATTTAGAGTGTAACCCTCCATTAAAAGTGAACTTATCGTATTGGATTGCACTTAGCAGTAGTAAGGTTTAGCATTGAGCAATGGGCACTGCACACAGCAAGATGAGGGTTTAGAAGTAGAGAGGAAAGAGTGATTTGGAAGAATTAATTGGAAGCGTAAACTAATTACAGTGAAGAGTATCTCTATTTGTACCTTTTCAATGTGAGAGAAAAGTTACCGTTAGCAGATGGTAATAAATATAGCCGTTACAGTGAAAACCGATTACTGATTCGGTTATAACGACTCCTTTGATATAGGTTACCTTAACATACACTGTTACATTGATCCGAATTTTATCAAGATTAATGAAATTACTTTTATGAACAAATCTTTTAAAAAATTATAAACGACTTACGTCTATTTTAAAATAGGACATACCGTTAATATTTTGGACTTACCATAGGGTCGGACTGACCATTTGTTAGGACTAACCTAGGCATGTGGAACTGACCACACTTCAGGACTGATTCCTCAGCTCGGAATGAGCACTCAGCTCAGAATGACACTTAGTCAAGGTTAGCACTTAGCATATATTAAACAGAGATAAAGAATTAATGGACATACCAAATTAAGGGTTGAGCATGCCAAGCTTGCCAAGTAGAGTCGTGAATCTTGTGCCTTCAATTGGTTTAGTGAAGATATATGCAAGATGAACTTCAGTTTCAATGAAGACTAACTCTATCTTTCCCTTTTCAACTATGTCTCTGATGAAGTGATGTCTTATCTCAATGTGCTTTGTTCTTGAGTGGAAAACTGGATTGTGTGTAATGGCAATAGCACTTTGATTATCACAAAATATGGGAGTCTTCAAATATTGCAAATCAAAATCCCTTAGCTGATGTTGCATCCATAGTATTTGAGCACAACAGCTCCCTGCTGCAACATACTCTGCTTCAGCTGTGGAGATTGCCACTGAGTTTTGTTTCTTACTTGTCCAGCTGACTAACTTACCACCCAACAGTTGACATCCTCCAGTAGTACTCTTGCTGTCTAGACCACAACCTGCAAAGTCTAAATCCGAGTACCCTATCAAATCAAATCCTGATCCTTTGGGATACCACAAACCTAAATTAGGTGCTCCCTTCAGGTATTTGAGAATTCATTTAACAGCTACCAAGTGTGATTCCTTTGGATCAGCCTGATATCGTGCACAAACACATGTAGCAAACATTATATCAGGTCTACTTGCTGTCAAGTAGAGTAATGAACCGATCATTCCTCTATAAGTAGTCTGACATACAAATTTCCCATCAATGTCCTTGTGCAACTTGACATTGTGTAACATTGGAGATTTTGCAGGATGGCTTGAGTCTAATCCATATTTCTTAATCAGATAAAAAACATACTTGCTCTGATTAATGAATATACCATCTTCTTTCTGGGTAATTTGAAGTCCCAAAAAATAAGTCATCTCACCCATCATGCTCATTCTGTATTGATTATACATTATCTTTGAAAACCAATCACATAGACCTTGGTTTGTTGAACCAAGGATAATGTCATCCACATAGATTTGAACCAGAATGACATGTCCTCTCATTTTTCTTATAAATAAAGTTTTATCAATGCTTCCTATAATAAAATCATTTGCAAGTAGATAGGTGGACAGTGTATCATACCATGCTCTTGGAGCTTGTTTGAGTCCATACAGAGCCTTGTCTAACTTATAGACATAATCAGGATGTTTAGGATCAACAAACCCAGGAGGTTGTTTCACATAGACTTCTTCCTGTAATGCTCCATTTAGAAAAGCACTTTTAACATCCATTTGATATACTTTAAAATTTTTGAATGCTGCATAGGCTAGAAACAATCTTATGGCTTCAATCCTTGTAACAGGGGCAAAGGTCTCATCATAGTCGATACCTTCTTCTTGTCTATACCCCTGAGCTACTAGCCTTGCCTTATTTCTGATCACTACTCCATCCTTGTCCATTTTGTTTCTATAGACCCACTTAGTGCCTATAATTGTCATTCCTTTGGGGGCAGGGACAAGGGTCCAGACCTTATTTCTTTGAAATTCTGTCAGCTTCTCTTGCATAGCTTCAATCCAATCTTCATCTTTTAGAGCTTCCTCAGTCTTCTTTGGTTCCATTTGAGATAGAAAACTAGAGTAGGCAACATAGTTTGCATTTGCCTTAGATCTAGTTAACACACCATCTTCAATGTTACCGATAATGTCATCAAGTGGATGATCTTTTAATACTTTGAAAGTTGTATTAGGAGACTGTGGTTCTGGGTCTAAATCGGAGCAGTGTCTCTCAGGCTGAACATGACTTACTTCTTCAGTCTGAGTAGGGATTGAGAGATCACTTAGATTTTCAATCTGACTTGTACCTGATGATTCACCTAGATTCTTAGGCTGATGATCAGTTTCAACAGAATTATTGATGTGATCATCTTCAATATTTGTGGCTTCGTTAGTTGATATTACCTTTTCAGATTTGCCACCATCCTTATCATCAGAATCATCCATAACATACATGGGATTTGATGTGAGATCTTCTTTGCTTCTTTCAAGCTCACTCAGACTAACTGGGTCAGCGTGAGCTTTGTCAGATCGATCAATACTTGTCTCATCAAACGTAACATGTACCGACTCTTCAATGACCTTTCTTTTAAAATTATAGACTCTGTAAGCTTTGGAGATTGAAGAATATCCAACAAATATGCCTTGATCAGCTTTGGGTTCCAACTTATGGAGCTGATCTCTTTGGTTTAGCACATAGCATGTTGAACCAAAAATATGGAAATATCCAATATTACGTTTTCTGCCATGATACATCTCATAGGATGTTTTACCATGTCTTTTAACTATTATAGATCTATTCTGGGTATAACAGGCTGTACTTACAGCTTCTGCCCAGAAGCTCAGCTTAAGCTTTGCTCCACATAACATAGTTCTGGCAGCTTCAATTAAAGTTCTATTCCTCCTTTCAGCAACTCCATTTTGTTGTGGAGTTCTTACAGATGAGAAATTCTGGATGATTCCCTTTTTTTCACAAAAGCCTTCCAGAACTGAGTTTCTAAACTCAGTTCGATGATCACTCCTGAGCTGTTTAAGAGACTTACCCTTCTGCAACTCTTCTTGTCTTATGAAGCTAATTAACTCATACGCAGCTTCACTTTTGGCTTTTAAGAAGATTACCCAAGTAAATCTTGTAAACTCATCAACAATCACTAGGGTATACTTTTTGCCTCTTAGGATTGGGGTGCTTATAGGTCCAAATAAGTCCAAATGCAACATATGCAATGGTTCTGTAATTGACAAATTCTGCTTGGACTTGAAAGATCCCTTATGATGTTTTCCCATCTCACAAGCTGAACAAAGTTTGTCCTTAGCAAATGTGATCTTTGGTAGACCCGAAACTAAATCTTTGCTAGACAATTTGTTAATATATTTGAAATTTAGATGTGACAGTCTTTTGTGCCACAACCAACTCAGCTTGGGGGTTGAGTCAGAATACAAATAGGTTTCGGTTGAAGGATCTGCAGAGCTGATATCTAACAAATAGATATCTCTCTCTCTTTGTGCCATTAGTATTGGCTTTCCTTTCTTATCATTAATTGTTCCTGCATGCTTTCTGAAGGTGACTTCATAATCCTCATCACACAGTTGAATGATACTTATCAGATTGTGTTTAAGGCCTTCAACGTATGCTATCTTTTTGAAAGTGACTGTTCTTGCAGTTATCTTTCCATAACCTTTAGTCCTTCCTTGAGAATTATCCCCAAATGTCACCTTGGGTCCTTCATTATTTTGGAATTCACTTAGAATCTCCTTGCTTCCTATCATGTGCCTTGAGCATCCACTGTCTAGGTACCACTTATAGGAGCCCTGCAAATGATCAACTAAGCATATTAGTTCCTTTTAGGAACCCACTGTTTTGTGGGTTCTGAGGATGAGCACTTAGCTAATCCATTGGAAGCTGACTGATCAGCTTTAAGAGATTCTGAGTCTGTTTTAGACCGATCATCCTTTACTTTTTCAGGCCTAAGATTGGTACTTACACAATCTTTGGCTTCATGACCTCTGTCACCACACTTATAGCATTTTCTGCTAAATATAGGTGTTTGGGTGATTTCTTTAAGTTTTCCAACATTAAATTTGGATTAAGTTTTAGGGTCATAGGATGTGGATAACCTTTCAATCCTTTTAGACAGACTGTCTACTTGATTTTCTCTAACCTTGGACTTACCTTTGTCAGCTTTATGGTTACCCTCATTTGGTGAAGTCTGACTTACAGACAATTTTCTGTTTTTATAACTTCTTTCAGAACTGACCAGAGAGTTATTTCTCTTTGACTTATTTGGAGTTATCCTGTCAAAGACAGTTGTTCTAACAGGATTGTAATCCAATCTTTTGAAAACTGACTTACAATTTCTGTTAGATCTGGAACATTCAGCTTGATGGTTTGAATGAATAACCTAGGGGCTTTAGATTGGTCTCACAAACTTATTGGCTTTGACCTGTTTTCCATCCTTGTTCCTTAAAAATGTCTTTGGAAGTATTTCATCCGATTTCACATTTTTGCCTTCAAGACTGACTTGTTCTTTGATGATCTCATCAGCTGCAGCACTATAATCTCCCCCAAGTACTGCTTTTACTTGAATTGGTATCTGCTGATTGATACATTTTTCTGCTTCCCTTGACGACTTACACCAAGATTGACAGATCTTTCTTAGATTGTCAGCTTATTCTTTTGATTCTTGCAATTCTTCACTTAGAAGTTTGTTAATATGAAGCTAACACTCATAATCACTTTGAGTCTTTTTACCAGCATTTATGATAGTTTCAGAGTGTTTAAGTTCATCTTTTAATTTTGATATTTCAGTTTTTAAATCAGATTGAACATTGAGAGAGGTTTTGAAATCATTCAACAAATAATTGAACATTAAACATTTTTGTTCATCAGTGTAAGAGCTAAAGTTATTTACCTTATACATTGAGGCAGGATCCCAGTTGTTGGTTTGCTCACTCAGCTTAGCCGCTTCTGCTAGATTCTCATCAAAGGAACTATCTTCTAACTCAAAGTCAACTTGTTCCTCTTCATCCTCAATGGCCATCAAACACCTATTTGGCTCATCATCATCAGAGGTAGATGATCCAGTATCCCAAGTCTCAGCGAGAAGACCTTTGGTTTTTTCATCTGGCTTGGCTTTGAGTCTTTGATATTTCTTTTTATATTTATCAGCTCTGTAGGCATTCTTGTCAGCCACTGAAGCTGATTCTCCCTTCTTAACTCTGCACTCAGCAGCTATGTGTCCTATCTTCTGACAGTTG
The DNA here is from genome assembly GCA_038502395.1 of Dittrichia graveolens. Taxonomy (NCBI): domain Eukaryota; kingdom Viridiplantae; phylum Streptophyta; class Magnoliopsida; order Asterales; family Asteraceae; genus Dittrichia; species Dittrichia graveolens. The sequence continues at coordinate 64,415,246 of JARJIL010000003.1, forward strand.
TAGCACTTAGCTTTCATAGAATCAAAAGTAGACTTACCACCTTTCAGATTGACCCCTTCCTCTTCTGAATTTTCTAAAATTCCTTGCTAACATTGCCATTTGTTCAGTAAGAGCATCCATCTCTTCATCATCTGAATCTGAGTTAGGACTTACTTCTTCATATTCAGATTCAGAGTCAGTCTCAGCTTGAGACTTTTTAGATCCTTTCTTCTTCTTTTCTTCAACTAATGCAGATCCAGCATTATTGATAGATTCTTTCAGTTGCTGCTGGGCCACTTTCTTCTGTTCCATGATCTGTTGATGATTTAGAAGGAAACCATAGATAGATCTGAGATCATATTTTCCTAAGGTTCCTCCAGCATGAAGTGCAATGGTGATCTCATTGAATTGTTCTAGTAACACATCCAAGAACTTGAGTACCAACTCACTTTCATCTTTCTTGACACCTACCAAGAGCGTATCATTAATCAAGCATTGAAATCTGGTAAACAGATCAGCCAAAGTTTCATTCCTTTTGGCAAATAAAGTCTCATAAGAACGACTCAGATTTGTCTTCTTATTTTGCTTGACCAAGTCAGTGCCTTCATACGTAACACTGAGAGTATCCCACATCTCTTTTGCAGTTTGGCACCCAGCCACAGTATGCATAAGAGGGTTTGTCAAAGAATTTGCTATAATGCTCTGTGCCTTGTCATCAAGGTTGAATAGTTTATGATCCTCTTCAGTCCAAGATGCTTCAGGCTTGGGAGTTTCTCCAGAGGGAACAAATTTGTCAGAGGCAGTAATATGGATCTTGGGTATTATTGGGCCATCTTGAATCACGATACTGATCCTGTGATCCACGGACTTCAGATATAGCATAGCCCTGAACTTCCACATAGGATAGTCAGTGCCATAAAAAATAGGACACCCTTTGGCCGCCATTGTTGGGATATGACTTGATTGCTTGTTAGTTGACATCTTAACTTCTTGTTAGCAGATCTTGATCTTCAACTTACGAAGAAACTTGCTCTGATACCAGTTGTTGGTCCCAAAGAGGGTAAACAAGCAACCGATACAGTGTAGAAGGGGGGGGGATGAATACACTTTAAACAACCAATTAAATTTAATCAAATGTATATTGACTAATAAAATGAACTGGTTACAATTTTTACTTTCTAATCAAATCAACAGGATGATTTGATATTACACTTATTATAAACTCAACTTCTCTCTAAACACTCTTGAATCACAAACTAATTGATGATCGAACTTCTTGTTAAAACTAATTAACAAGAATTCTGGAAAACCCTCTTTTAACTTTGAACTCACAAAGTTATCGCAACACACGCGTATCAAGTATGAACATAGGATTCGCAACTTATGTTGTTCTTGTTCTGTGTATCACGCATACATCGTGTATACCCATAAAAGGTTTATACTTATACTTGATGTATGTACGAATAAATCGCAGTTTAAAGATAGAACTTATCTTTTCTTTAAAACCGTAACAAACTCCTTAATTAGAACATATCTAACTAATTCCGTTTGAGATTTCTATCCAACTAATAGATAGTTTAAATTATGTTCAGATACTCTAATTTAAATTTTGTAGATATTGAGAGTTTAAAGCAGAATTTAAAACTTACTTAATTTCTTTAAACTGATTTCTGGCGCTGAGCTCACTTACTCAGCTTGACATTGTCAAGCTGAGTTCTTGAATCTTCAAGTCTTCAATTCTTCAATTCTTCAAGTCTTCACTCTTGAAACCTATCTCAGCTTAGAAGTCACTGAGTTATCTAGTACTTACATAGAAAACTCTATATCTGTTTGTACGCTGACTACTCAGCCTAAGCTGACTAGTCAGTCTACAACAGACTTACATAATTCCTAATGTTTAACCTATCATCTATACATATCTATGGTTTGTCTCATCAAATCTAACTTTTCTGAACATAGGACTAACAGTTAATGTGGTAGCCGACGCGCTTAGCAGGAAGGTAAGGGCTAAACCTTCAAGAGTGCGAGCATTAGGAGCACTTGTTCAGACAAGCCTAAAGACAAGAATCCTCGAAGCTCAGGATTAGGCGTTAAAAGGAGAAAACTTGAGGAATGAGACCTTGCACCAACTCGAACATAGATTTGAAACTAAATCCGATGGGGTCCGCTACTTTGAAGACAGAGTGTGGATACCAAAAATTAACAACTTGTGATCAACAATCCTAGCCGAAGCTCATAAATCTAGGTATTCAATTCATCCCGGCGCAGACAAAATGTACAAGGATCTCAAGGAATATTATTGGTGGCCGGGAATGAAGAAGGACATAGCTTTGTATGTGGGAAAGTGTTTGACTTGTTCAAAAGTCAAAGCAGAACATCAAAAGCCATCTGGTTTGTTGCAACAACCAGAGATTCAACAGTGGAAATGGGAACAAATTTCCATGGACTTCATAACCAAATTACCTAGGACCGTTAGGAGTCATGATGCAATTTGGGTAATAGTGGATCGATTGACAAATTCTGCACATTTCATTCCTATCAAAGAAAGTTACAAGATGGAGAAGCTTGCCCAAATTTACATTGATGAAATCGTTACATGCCATGGAGTGCCAATTTCAATCATTTCAGATAGAGATAGCTGCTTCACGTCTCGATTCTGGCAGTCCCTTCACAAAGCACTCGGTACATGATTAAATTTGAGCACAGCTTATCATCCACAAACCGACAGGCAGACTGAGCGATCTATACAAACGTTAGAAGACATGTAAAGGGCTTGTGTGATAGATTTTGGCGGAAGTTGGGATTCTCACTTACCTTTGTATGGACGGAAGTGTCGTTCACCACTTAATTGGTGTGAAATTGGTGATAAGCAATTAATTGGACCTGACATTTTTCAAGAAACAACCAACAAGATTTCGATCATTAAAGATATAATTAAAACCGCGAGAGATCGTCAGAAGAGTTACACAGATAACTGTAGAAAACCTTTAAAATTCCAATTCGGGGATAAAGTACTTCTAAAGGTGTCACCATGGAAAGGGCTAGTACGTTTTGGAAAGAAAGGAAAATTAAGCCCTAGGTACGTTGGACCATTTAAGATCATTGAAAGGATCGGTCCGGTTGCGTATAAACTTAAACTGCCTCAGGAAATCAATGTCATCCATAATATATTCCATGTATTGAATCTCAAGAAGTGTTTAGCTAATGAATCAGTAGTCGTACCCTTTGAAGACATTCAAGTTGACGAGAAGTTGTCGTTCAAAGAAGAACCAATCGAAATTCTCGACCGAGAGATCAAGCGACTCAGACAAAAGAAGATTCCAATTTGGAAAGTTCGTTGTAACTCAAGGCATGGATCGGAATATACATGGGAATGAGAGGATTATATCAAACTTAAATATCCTCACCTCTTTTCCCGTAAGTAGTCCGAAGATGTCAAAAGCTAATTTCGGGACGAAATTCTTTCAACTAGGGGAGACTGTGACAACCGTCAATTAATAATTTCAGGCTATCTTCTAGAAAACTTTAATATAGGTTTTTAATAGCTACAAATAGTATTAATAATATAAATTATTTTGTAAAAGCCTTAAATTCCCTAAAAATCCCGGTGATGTGCTTAAAACCTTCAAAAATCGAAAAATCGGTAAAACCGCCTAATTAAAAGTCAAGATTTATAAATTTTATATAACAATCAAAATAATAAGAACAAAACACATCATTACATATATTATTTATCCAAAATATAAAACTTATATAAATACCAACAAAACTAATCAAAAACTTGTAAGTATTGACTTTAATTAAACCACCAATGTACAAAATACATCCAACACACACACATTATACATATTAATTAAAAAAAGATAATAATAATAATAATAACAATATTAATATCAAAATTTGGCCAGCCATGTCCCACCTCACAAACCCACTACAAGACTCTATCTACATGCATATATTCTAGTCATCTTCCACTCATTTGCACCACCTCACTCTCTCTCTCTTCAAACCATTCTCTCCTCCTTCTCTCTACATTTGTAACGCCCCAAAAACCAAATTTAAAATATTAAGATCAAAAAAGTTTAACATAAAAGCGGAAGCAATACTTATTTGAAAACCTGACGTATCAATAGATACTCACGTAAATACTGTCATAAGTTTTGTACCAAAAACTTAATATTTACAACCAGCCGTTAATTTCAAAGAGTTTAACAATTGGAAGTCAAACCGGAGCTTTGCCTTTGCCTTTGATAACACCTGCAAAACATTTTAAAAATAGTATCTGATAAGCTACGAGAGCTTAGTGAGTAGTCTAAACATAACATCGTATGAGCACACGTATACAATCACATGAAGATAATACACGCATGTCTGGCAATCAAAGCTAGCCTGTGGTTCTAGACCCAGGGCAGCATCGTAGGTCACAGTACTGTACCGTATCTGAGCCATACTACACATAGCAGTACGCTTACATATTCACATGTATAACATAGCATGTTATCAATCTGATATGAAACTACACATGCTGCTGATATGAAGTGAAGTCTAGAAGACTCACCTTATAACAGTAATATGCAATACTTCATAGATCACTGATACAGGTAATATGTCAATCACCTCCTATATAAACAATACATAAATAATACATAAGTCATTCTGATCTGAAATAGGGCCTACACGGGCCGTGTCCCATTAATGCTACATGACCTAAGCTGGCAACATGGCCAGTGTGGTCTAGTCACCCTACACGGGCCGTGTACCTCTACACGGGCCGTGTACCACTCATGCTACACGACCACGTACCCCTACATGGACCTATGACCGCCTTGCACACTACACGGCCGTGTAACGCTACACGGGCCGTGTACCTCTTATACTACACGACCATGTAACCTTACATGGCCCTGTGACGGCCATAACTACTACACGGCCGTGTACCGCTACACGGGCCGTGTACACTACAGCCCAGCAGGCTGTTCTTGCCAAGAACAGTCGGATTTCACCAAGAAATCCCATAACTTTGATATAAACTGACTATAGGTGTTTTCCTACACCTCCTACAACTGATATATATGATCTAAACTATACAAAACAACTATAACATGATTCCACTATTGAAACCATGTGATTAAACATATAAAGCTTCAAAAACAAGGTTTGAAAGCTTACCTCAAGTTATACACTTGCTAGATCTTGGCTATAGGCACTTGATTCACTGATTTGATCTCTAAAATGGAGAGGTTATGAGCTTCTATGGTTGTGATCGTGAATGGCAGGAAGCAAATGGGTAAACTTTGACTTCTAAGTCAAAGTTGGCACATATATATAAATATAGTTTGAGCAATTGACATAACAGCCCCCTGAACTATATCAACTTACAATCTGACGGTTTTAGCCCCTCTAGTTTAAAACCCCATCTTATCACGTATATCCGTTTATAACTCGGGTAACACCTTGTACTTTTCTTGCATAAACTTAATAATTAAATTCTGGGTGTTACAACTCTTCCCCACTTGAATTGATTTCGTCCCCGAAATCAACTGCCGAAGAGTTCTGAATAAATATCATCCTTTTTTGTTAAAGCCCTCATACATACTCTGACCTCTTTCTACGCTTTTACCGGTCCTTGACCCATCTACTCTGTTTTATCATAGATTTAACTGCTAAAAATCTTCTGAGATATAATATACGAAACGTGTTCTAAATTTATAACAACTCTTCTGATAACTCTGATCTATAAACGGCCCTTCCCCTCATGTATAGTAATTCTGTACAACCATTCGAATTTCAGACTTAATTTTTCCACCTTTCTGAATCTGTTCACGTCTTTCCATAGTGATACTTTCAACAATACATACTTCTCCCCTGAAACTGATGTGATGATCTCTATTTATCTGTAAAACTCTTCTGTCTATTCTGGGCGTCAAACAATCTACTACATACGTTCTGAATCTGTGCTGTCTTTCGTTGTATCATTTCTGTGCTACCCCATACATTATGACTCACGTCACCCAATACACTAAAGTTTGGCAGTAATATCATAAAATTTCATACATTGGCATCCCGGTACGGAACCTGTATCTGTTGTAATACGAATTCTGTCAAGCAAATATGTACCCCAGTTTTCTTCTGACTTAATAACATATTTATAAAACATGCTTTCCATCTTCTGGATATTTCTTTCATTCTGACTATACTGAGATGAAGCTTAATCCTTAACTTTATATGAAATTTGTTCCGAATTCTAGAAGTGGATCTGATATCATTGTCTGAATCAATAAACACTTACATACTATGACATAACACACTGCTTCACATACACATCTGTTAACTGTTCTGATGAATGAGTTTCTCTAATGGAAACTACATATACATTTTTTAACCTGCCTACAATCACTCATAACACATTAGAACTTCATAGAGTTTTTTTTTGGATAATTTGGCATTCAGGTTCATACTAATATTTCCATATATAATTTCTGACGTTTGGCCTTCTTTCATACACCTTTATAAGTATTTCTCCATTTATCTAACTATATCTTGTTTTATATCCGGTCACCAATAATCCACCCTCAGGTCCTTATAAAATTGGTAACTTATGATTGAATGGAAAATCTAAACTTGTGAGCTTCATTTAATTGTGTCTGACTTGCATCTCCATAACCTGATACTCACCTTCGGTTATATCTAATCAGTATATCACAACTGTCTTTAATCGGATTTATTTCCTGTCATGCTCATCCATTGTTTAATATACTTTTCACTTTTGATTTCTACTGACTGACCTGTTCCCATTTCATCTGAATATAAGCGTTGTAATTATCATCTAGATAGTTAACTCATACAAGTATTATTTCTGATTTCCTGTTCAAACTGTCGGCTATATCATTAGCCTTACCCTGAATAATATAATATTCTACTCACAATTCCCTCACTGATTCTGACCACTGTTTCTATCGCCTTTAAAGGTCCTTCTCATCCAACAATTATCTCTAACTTTTATAATTTCATGTAAACAACTCTACACATAAAGAAATACCTAATATCATCATATCATACTGAATGCTACCATAGCGTACTAGCGGTAGTCTTACACTACCTATGAATGCTATTGCGGCACACTAACAATAGTCTTACATCCACATATCCACCCACTATTGAGGTAATATCCTTACGTATCATATAACTAACATACCACATATACTACTATGTGGGTCTGTATACTCATTCTCATACGATTAAACTGTTTAAAAGTGTAAATAATAACTCTGCCCCTCTTCATCCATCCAAATCAATGTACTGTCATCACACAATGCTATCGTCTCTTCAATCGATTCCGGTAGTACAAACTGTTGCTTCACATAATTTATGCAATTAATCCCATCTAACTGTTGATTACTGTCGGGTTCTTTGGCGGCTCCCAGTTCATCACCTTCTATACTTCTCAGAATTCATCTCGATCCCACCCCTATTAAAAAATTATCTAAAGAATTTCATTCCTTACATCTTAAATTCATATTGAAAACTTAACATATAACTAATTTCTGCTCTAAGTCACTAAAACTTTTCAAACATGATTCTCATGATCTGATAAACTTCTGAAATAAATACATATATCGTTGAAGAACACAATTACTGACTTACTTAACATTGACTTATACACCCTATTCATTTAATACATAATCACTACTGGTGCGTTAGCAAAGCTAACAGGTATCATAACTACTTCAAAATATCTAAACATTTCTGAACACAGTTTAAGGAATACCATCCCTTCTGGTCTGAGACTGAAGAAAATCCGATCGTGAGTCAGCTTTGACAACCACTTTACCCCATTACAACTGATCAAATAATTCTCATATTCTGAACATCGGACATATATTCATGATCACTTTATTGAGCCCACAATAATTAATACAAATAACATAAATACACATCATGAAATGCTACTGGGTCTTATAACCCCCCACATGTAATAATTCTTGAAATCATTTCAATAATTCCTGTATCTCTGAAGGAGCAAGTCTGTACGTAGTTCTCATAATCAGTGAAGCTTTCAACACCACACAAATTCTAAACATACACTGTTTGTCTGGCAGTAACCTTGGCTATTTCTTGAATTACCTAACAAGATACTCACATACTACTTTCATATCTTTCTAGCTCATTTCGTCCTCTAATGAGTTAATATTTATAACATAGGTTGAGAAAAATAATGTACCCATACTGAAGACACTTCCCAGCTTTTGAAACTGTACACCCGTATAACCTACCTGTTTTAATTTTAGCATATATAATTAGTTCTTCCCCACTTGGGATATGAACTCGTATCACTTATGTTCACATAACATCATAACCTGGTTATAATTTAACCAGTCCATTTCAACTACTATTTGGAACTCACTCATATTCATAGGTACAAAATATTTCTCACCCGTACTTCAACCAATAACACAAAATCTTCTGTGATTATGCCTCTTTCAACAATTTATTATCTAAGAAAAGTACATACTGGTTCTACATCATTTACATACATAATAAAAGAAACCTTACATCGTTTCCACTTATTTATTTAATATCTCCACTGACGAATTCCAGCTAGTTAGGACATTCTGAGGACTCATGCCCGTACTGAGCACAGTCATAACAAAACTTTCCCAAAGATAAACAATCCTTATAGTTATGTCCTACTTCTCCACACGTATAACAACTTTTAGTTCTATACTTACACTGGCCCATATGGTTCTTACCACAAGTCTCGCATCCTGTTCTTCTATGGGATCCCTTGGCTTTTATCTCCATTTTATCTTCTTTTATCTCGTTAATCATTTCATCCTTCAATATATGAAATTCTTCTCGGACTACACTTCGTATCTCATTCTTCATTTCAGTCATAATAGACGGCATAACTGTTTTAATACATTTTTCAAACTCGTCCAAGACGACACCCCTAAGGTGTTTGGTAGGTATGGCTCCACGCCTTTCCTCATAAAGGGAAATATAATCTTCCACCTCTCCTATAGTAACCATGTCAGGGTTTCCTTCATTTCTTACTTCATTTTCTGTTCTAGAATTCGCATTAGGGTCCATTACACTGTAACAAAACAATTCTTGGTCAGTCATAATATCAATCACATCTCGTACCATTATACTTGCCTTTATTTCACAAACACTCCACTCATTTACCGTATTTGAATAATATCATAGATCATACCAATACATACCTCTTTCCACTTTGTTTTAACTTACATTAGTTCTCATAATAACTTTATGTACATGACATCTCTAAATTTGCTTTATTATCACTCCTTTTTCAATTAATCTTGATACTGACTCTTATCTGATCATTTCTCTGTTCTTTTATCTGTTCCACAAGTCATACAACAATATATAGCATAAACTCTGCTTCACCACTTTACTAAGTTTTCCGCACTGAATTCTTCAGATGTAGGTTCTGATATCTAACAATTATATCTGGGCTTAAACACCCTATCATACTTTATTCTTATAAAAATACGTTCACTTGTAATACTGATATTTATCCTTTTGTGTCTGTGACTAAAATCACTCTTAGGATTATACACTACTCTTGAACCTCTTGTATATATCATTCTGGTAGTATAGATAAAGCATTAAAGCAAAAGGTAGCTTTATCACACTATCCTATATAACAAACAGTTACTTGTATATCCACATATCAGTACACCTATTATCATATCAAAAGTATTTCTATACATACTAAGGCATTCTACATATATTCTCAGGTGTACTATCTTTACAAGTACCCCTCACCCGATTCACAAGATTCCTCATGATTCCATTAAGTTCCAACATGTACCATGTGTTTGTAATAATATGGGCCCTTATATTACTCTAAACACATTACACACGTCTGATGTTAACTTAATCACAAAAAGTCCCGATTTACAGGCTTAGGCCATATATCACTAATAAATCATATCACATGTTCATATAACAATTTAATTTATTATGAATGCTCACATAAAACTAACTCTTATCAGTTGTAAATATATATAACATATCTGTCTTAAGCATATCCTATACTCGTATATAATACTTACATAATACATAATCAATATAACTGTTAGTATACTCACCAAGTTGTAAAGCCCCAAAAACCAAATTTAAAATATTAAGATCAAACACCTATAAGTGTTCGCATCTCAAAGTTTAACATAAAAGCGGAAGCAATACTTATTTGAAAACCTGACGTTTCAATAGATAATCACGTAAATACTGTCATAAGTTTGGTACCAAAAACTTAATATTTACAACCAGGCGTTAATTTCAAAGAGTTTAACAATTGGAAGTCAAACCGGAGCTTTGCCCTTGCCTTTGATAAAACCTGCAAAACATTTTAAAAATAGTATCTGATAAGCTACGAGAGCTTAGTGAGTAGTCTAAACATAACATCGTATGAGCACACGTATACAATCACATGAAGATAATACACGCATGTCTGGCAATCAAAGCTAGCCTTTGGTTCTAGACCCAGGGCAGCATCGCAGGTCACAATACGGTACCGTATCTGAGCCATACTGCACATAGCAGTAGGCTTACATATTCACATGTATAACATAGCATGTTAGCAATCTGATATGAAACTACACATGCTGCTGATATGAAGTAAAGTCTAGAAGACTCACCTTATAACTGTAATATGCAATACTTCATAGATCAATGATACAGGTAATATGTCAATCACCTCCTACATAAACAATACATAAATAATACATAAGTCATTCTGATCTAAAATAGGGCCTACACGGGCCGTGTATCCCTACACGGGCCGTGTCCCATTAATGCTACATGACCTAAGCTGGCAACATGGCCAGTGTGGTCTAGTCACCCTACACGGGCCGTGTACCACTCATGCTACACGACCATGTACCCCTACATGGCCCTATTACCGCCTTGCACACTACACGGCCGTGTACCGCTACACGGACCGTGTACCTCTTATACTACACGACCATGTAACCTTACATGGCCCTGTGACCGCCATAACTACTACACGGCCGTGTACCGCTACACGGGCCATGTACACTACAGCCTAGCTGACTGTTCTTGCCAAGAACAGTCGGATTTCACCAAGAAATCCCATAACTTCGACATAAACTGACTAGAGGTGTTTTCCTACACCTCCTACAACTGATATATATGATCTAAACTATACAAAACAACTATAACATGATTCCACTATTGAAACCATGTGATTAAACATATAAAGCTTCAAAAACAAGGTTTGAAAGCTTACCTCAAGTTATACACTTGCTAGATCTTGACTATAGGCACTTGATTTACTGATTTGATCTCTAAAATGGAGAGGTTATGAGCTGCTATGGTTGTGATCGTGAATGGCAGGAAGCAAATGGGTAAACTTTGACTTCTAAGTCAAAGTTGGCACATATATATAAATATAGTTTGAGCAATTGACATAACAGCCCCCTGAACTATATCAACTTACAATCTGACGGTTTTAGCCCCTCTAGTTTAAAACCCCATCTTATCACGTATATCCGTTTATAACTCGGGTAACACCTTGTACTTTTCTTGCATAAACTTAATAATTAAATTCTGGGTGTTACAACATTGCAGCACCAAATCAGCTGCAAATCATTATAAGCTTCCATATTTTAAAGTGTTCTTGAAGGATTGAAGCAAAAGATTCAAAGTAAGCAAGCATAGGTAGCAATCTCTTGGGTAATCTCTTTATTTCTTGCATTTTTCTTACTTTTTCTTCAAGATTTCTTGAGTTTCTGAAATATTATGAACATCAAAGTGTTTTGATGATGATACATTCACTAAAAACATAAAAAATTTCAACTCAAAACAAAACTTTATGAATCAAGCAACAAGAACTCAAGAAATTAGTGTTTTTATGCACATGCATGTGGGTGTTTCCACATGCATGTGGTTTTCGTTGAAGGATCTATCATGATATGATCATGCATGGAACTGAGAAATCTGGATAATTTCATGGATGAACTTTAATCGATCATAACTTGGTACACACAAACTTAAAAATGGTCAACTTTTTTTAAAAGTTACATTATTGAGTTAGAAATTTAACCCAATTTGAATCATCTAAAAATAATGTCGTTTGGTCACTCAAACCCTTAAAACAATATGAGAGTATTAACTGGATTTTGACCAGTGACCTCTAAATTTAAATAAATCAAATATAATACCTATGAATCTTTGAAAATTCTAATATTTTTACAGTATTCTCTAAAGTCATATTATAATAACATATAAAAATTTGGAAACTTAAATAATTCGTTAGGGTAGTAAACATTGCACCAAAGTACAACCCATGAAGCTGATAGAAAAGGACTTGCACAGTAAATAAAGAAGAATAAAATCTTTATGATTGGGACTTGAAAAATAACAATTAAAGTATAAAAATCATATAAATAAGACAGAAACACCTATAAAGTAAATATACAATATAAAACATAAAATATAATTGTATTCACATGAAATAAAGTTGGGTAAATATATATATATAATTGTAACATATAAGAATATCATTATAAAATCAATATATATAATACAAGATTGATTATTAATTTTAATAACTAGAATTTGGGGACTAATAATAGGGTATTATTTCACTAGGAAGGAAGCACCGCGGGAATTGAAGATTTTGCGAATTGTTTTAAGACGCCTTAAACTCTGTCAAGTGAGTATTCACGGCCCCACTTTTTATTGTTTTGAATATTTTTGGGGGAAAAGCATGCTACTATTTAAATCATCGGTTGATCTGTTTATCAAACTATTATCTTATCTTCACACTTTTGTATATATGCTTATGTTTAACGATTATGAGTTTCTCTCATTATGTAAGTCCCACCATTCAACACTAGCTATTAACTCATTGTATTAAGCCGTTAGTAATCTATGGATAGCGCTATTAGGTTGACACCCCACTTACTTGTGTAAGTGCATAATTAGTGCGAAACAGACTTTGTTTATTACTCTATGGGCATTCAGTCAGTAGGCTTAGGTAGTGGGCTCTTTGCGTTAGCATTCTGCATATACTTATACCACGTGTAAACTAAACAACCGATTTACATACTCATCGTTCAGTGATGAACGTTTTTGGCATTAAAATCTTATTTTATTGCATATCAAAACCTGTGATCTTACCAACTATTTCTATAGTTGACACTCTCTTTATCATGCTTTTTCAGGAAATCATTAGTAAGTGGTCAGCACCTGTTTGGCATGCATGTGGCAGCATTATCTAGCAATTTACATTATGTTATTTTCCAACTTTTGAACAATTATCGAAACTTGTTGTAAACAATTGTGCTACTTTTAATTATCTATGGTTGGTGTGATCTTGTACCTTATGCTATGAAACCGTAAACTGTTACATCTCGTGATTCCGCTTTAGCGGAGTGTGACAACATACAAACATACACGTATTTTATCAATATACATACATACATACATACATACGCATATATTCATACTAACACATGCATGCATATAATAATCCTTTTTCAATTATTTAAATTAACTATAAAATCACATTAAAAGAAATAAACACATACCACTAACCCGCTAATCTACTAGCCCAGGTTTGCGGGTGTTATAGCCTTAAAGTTTAAAATTCGTTATGACTAAGTGTTATAAAATATTAGAGGTGTTTATAAAACTAGGGGGCTAAAGTTGTCATTTTAAAAGATGGTAAGTCCAGGGGCTGTTTTGTAATTCCTTGAAAGTGTGTATATATATATGTGTATATATATATATAAGTGTTAGTAATTTGACTTATGATTGTCAAACCACTCATTTTGCACAACCATACTTATAGCACCTATTTTCTTGCCTCCTTTTGATCAAGAACAACAAGACTAGAGTGTAGTAATAACATCTAAGTGATCCTTAGTAGCAAGGTATGTGTTCTTGATTGAGTTTTGTGTCAGGAAAGGGATTTCGAAGGTGGGATCATTGATCTTTGCATGTTAATGTGTTTGTAGTTGTTTAATAGTTTCAGATGGTGTAGTATGGTTTGCAAGTGCTGGAAAACACTTGTGTTTGAGTTTTATGTGACTTTTGTTAGATTTAAGGTAGGGTAGTCATGGAACTGCTGCTCTAGTTCATGAGGCATGGGTGTGCCTATGGAGGTACGACCGTGCCAGGTGGCTTTGACTGGCATTGTTCTTGGGTGTCTGGGCATGCCTATGTAAGGTACGGTCGTGCCTGGCCGAGTACGCCCAAGTTTGAGTTAGGCCTTGTCTGGGCCTGAGTTGTAAGGCACGGGCATGCCTTTAAGAAAGCAGGGGTGTGCCTATGCCATGTTATCTTTTAGTTGTCCAACAGAGTTGTAAGCTTGATGCACTGATTGTATATTGCTTGTAGGTAATAAGTATTGGCGTACTTATGGTGATACGGTCGAGTTAGCACTGTTTGACATATGTCTTAGCTTTCAGATGAGTATACAATTCCTTTAGTAGATTAGCATATGCGTATGCACAAAATGAACATCATGATATTTTTGTTATGTGTTATATTTGTTATATGTATTCAATGTTATGTGTTATATTTGTTATGGTGATACGGTCGAGTTAGCACTGTTTGACATATGTCTAAGCATTGAGATGAGTATAATATACCTTTAGTAGATTAGCATATGCGTATGCACAAAATGAACATCATGATATTTGTGTTATGTGTTTTATTTGTTATATGTATTCAATTTGTAGTGGCATGGTACAGGGTTACGCGCGAGGTGTAACTTTGTGCCTGGTGTATAGCTATACCGAGATGTAGCTATGCACGGGGAAAGCAACAGGGTACAGAGTTACGCGCGAGGTGTAAATTTGTACCCAGAACAGTGTTATGGTATATAGCTATGCAGGTGATGTAACTGTATAGCAATGAAGTGTAAATGAGTATGGCTACGCAGGTGGTGTAGCTATACTCTAGAGTAGTAGCAAGGTATACAACGAGCTGTATACCAAAAGCAGTAGGGGCTAGGCTACACACGAGGTGTAGATATGCCCAGAACAGTAACAGTTGGTGCCGGGTTGCAGGTGTTACAGCTTGGATGCGAGACATCTTGAGGAGACTTTACTCATGTTATATGTTACTTATGTTCAGCTAGTATGCTTACTAAGCATTAGCTTATGTTTCAGTGTTTTATGTTGCAGGTGGCACAAGTTCCAGCAAGGGTAAGGCCCTAACGCAGTGTTCAGCTGGATAGCTCCTAGTTTTGAGAAACAAACTTTTGACACCACTTTTGTAAAAGTTAGCATGTGTGTACTAAGAAACCGTATTTTGTAAACTTCTGATATCTTTTGGGTGCTAACTTGTAAGATTATATTTTTGAGTTAATACTGGAAAAGTGGTGTTACAACTTGATATCAGAGCCAAGGTTTGAGGGATTCGGGCACACATGAGTGTGATGTGTTAACTTAAACCATGGTTTTGAGATTAAGTGAAGCTATCCCTAGGTAGTAAACCTTGGTGAGTATACGAGTAGTAGAAGTTTTTTTCATTGCTATCTATTTTAGCAATGTGAGCATGAGATAACTTGTATATGCATGAGTAGCACATGTATGTGGCTAAGTGTACAATATTGATTTATGAAGTGGGAACCTGATTGGTCAAGTTAAGCATAAGTAAGATATAATGAGTTCATAATAATATAGGGCCTATATTGTTATAAAACATGGTACATACCGAAGCTTTGTGAGATCATGATGGACCCTACAGATTATGTGTGATAGCGTGTTTAATATAACAAGTTAAGGATAGTTTTGATATAGAAAGAGTTTGTATGTGACGGACACAGAAGCCTAAGGCAAGCAGACCTCGGAAAGCTAGAGACATGTATTATTCAGATGCAATTCCTATCCCAAGCGTTAGACTTGCGGGTAATCCTACTGGAGTGATTCCAGTTACAGAGGAATTACAAGACTATAAGAATAGCACAGTAAGGGAGACAATATCTATAGAGTTGGGTAAATCACTATAGAATAACATCACTTCTATAAGCACCCACGTGGTTGAGCAAGTGTAAGAGAGGCTGGAAGTGATGTTACAGCAACGTGTAGAAATAAAGATTTTTCAGCAAGCACATCGCCTCTTTTTGAATGGGGTTACAGATTCGATTGTGAATAATCGTTGGTTAGTATAGACGGAAGGGGCGTTCCGTATAGTTGGATGTATATTAGAATGAAAAGTTATGTATGTTTCGAACTTGTTGCATGGAGCAGCAAAACACCGGTGGACATTGTTATTACAAAGGAAACAATTGGGCAATAACTTGGCCTCAATTTAAATAAATGTTAGAGGTGCGGTTTGCACCAAGAATCTCAAATAGATAAGATCACATAAGAGTTTTAGCTTCATGACAGACGACAGAAGTGGTGGATAATATCACCAAGAAGTTGTAAGAAATTACTTGTTTTTGTTCAGAGGATATTGCTATTGATCCTATGAAATTGTAGCGATACATTTCGATACTTAGGATTGACATCTGTAAAGTTTAGTGATGGTTATTTGTAACATAGGGGATGAGATGATGAGAATGGAAAGAGGAAGGTTGAGCCAGCAAATGTGTTAAGTAAGAGATTAGTGTTTGTACTATAGTCGCGAGGGTTAGTTCCACACTCAGATATGTAAAGTGTGAGAAACAGGGGCATGTGGCCAAAGATTGTAATAGCTTGCTCCAAGTGTGTCATTGTTACTAACCTTAGCATAATAAAGCTTGTTGTCCTAAGCTGAAAACTTTAAAGAGAAGTATAGTGAATCCTCTATCCCCCACTACATTTTAGCAATGGTAGGGATAAGAAAGTGAAGGTTCCCCCATCAAAGGGCAGAGCCTTCCATCTTAAGGTTGTGGAGGAAAGGGGTGGAACTGGACGTAGTGGCAAGTACCTTTGTTGTTAATAGTACACCTACCCTAGTATTGTTTGACTTTGGTGCAATTAGATCCTTTGTTGCTATTTCATTTTGTGTTCAATTGAGTATTCCACCTAGTAAAATAGAGTTCCCTCTTGAGGAAGAAATAGATGATGATGATAAGACTACTATTAAGAATAATATGCGTAAGAATAATGTGATAGAGATAGACACTTGCCAGTTTCCTATCATTCTTATACCAATCATGATGAAAAGGTTTTAAGTAATAGTTGGCATGAATTGGTTGAGTCAGTATCAAGCTCAAATATTCATTAAACAGAGAACAGTACGAGTTCAGACCCCAATGCAAGTATAAGAGCCGGTATTTTTGTTTGTAAGCAAAAGTAAGAAAGTATCTAGTCCTTGGTGATACAACATTATTAGCTTTTGTGGGAGATCCTAGCAGGAAGAAAAAGCAGTAGCAGATTCCAAATATACATGTAGTTTTGACTACCCTGATGTATTTCCCGATGACTTGTAAGGGATTCCACCAACTATGGAATTCAAGATTTGGTTTTGTACCAGGAAGGGAACCAAAAGTTAAAGCTTCCTATAGTCTGGCACTATTTGAAATGCAGTAATGGATAAAGCAATTGAAAGAAGCGATGGTTAAAGGTTTTATCGGACATGGTACCTTACGATGGGGTGCATTGAGTTAGTTGTGAAAAAGAGAAAGATGATATGTTCAGAATGTGTACAGATTAAATAGTTAATGAATAGAGTGTATCGACCCATGCTCGATTATTGGTGATTGTGTTTATTGATAATATGCTATTTACTCGAAGATTTCAGAAGTGCATGATGTTCATCTCATAGGAGTATTAGAAAAGCTACGCAGGAAAAAATTGTATGTGAAAATCTCCTAGTGTAAATTTTTGTCAGAAGAAGTGCAATTCTTAGGTCACCTCATTAAGCAGAAAGGGATTAAAGTAGATCTAGCCAAGGTGGAAGCAGTGATGAAATGGGACCTACCTCAAAATCCTCCAGAAGTAGGAAGTTTTCTTGAGCTTGTAGCGTACTAAATATAATTAGCAGCAAGTGTTTAATATATTGAAGTATGAATGGTGTAATACTACAGTATTAACACTGCTAGGTGGAAAGGAAGCATGATGATCTTATTAGAAATGGGCTTTGTGTTTGTTATCTAGTTAATTTTGTACTTAGAATGTCACCTTTAGTGATATGTATATAAGGTGACTTAGGCTTAGTTTCATGTAACCTTTTCATATATTCAATATAAGAACACACACGTAAATTTGCTCTCTACTTGAATCTTCTATTGTACTCGTTTTTGCTCTATTAATTGGTATGAGAGCCTAATCTTTGACGAAAGATGGCCCGTGATTGAAGAATGAGAGAGAAAACAATAACATTTGAAACAAATTTGTCGGATTTAAGAGTTTTGGGTCGACTTTTGGAAAATTCTGATTTTAACCGATTTGACAGTGAAAATGGATGGTTTGTAGCTCATTTGATTCGCATTCAACATTAGTTTCAATCCGTAATAGTCCGCGATCGTGAATTTCAACATTGAATTGTAATTTTCCTATTTTGCGAGTTCTTGACTGTTTTAATAAAAAATGTATTCATTCGATTGAATTTTGTTGTAAATTTGCATTCTTAGTGTAATTCGCACATAGACGAAGCCAAAGGAACAAGAAATTTTCGAATTTGATCAAGATTTGAAGATTTTTGAGTTTTTTTAAGTTGGCGGATTACTTTGCATAAAAACAGTCGGATTTGAGCTTAGGAACAATCGGATTTCTCCAAATCCGAAAGAAATTATCGGATTCCGACAATTTTTGAAAGTGTCGGATTTGAGGTTACGTATTCTTGAAGTTTAAAGGATTTTGAAAACCATTGGACTTGAAATCATCGGATTTTAAGTGATTGAATTTGAAGTACCAGATTATGAAAACATCGGATTCTTAGTTGCGGTTTGTGCTGCGGATTGAGTTACGGATTTAAGTTGCGGATTGTGTATCGGATTTTGAGTTGCTGATTTGCTTGGACTCGGATTTATGAATTTCAAAGTTTATTTACGTATTCCAAGGATTGACATACGGATTTTAAGGATTTGCTTAGTTGCGGATTTTTGTGACTATCGGATTTTGAGTTGAGGTTTTGACTATCGGATTTGACTCTCGGATTTGAGTCTATCGGATTTTGATTTGTTGTTAACGGGATTTTGAATCAGCGGATTCTTCAATTTACATTTTTTTAAAGAAAAGATCCGGTAGCAAAGATGGGTACTTTTAGTGAAACCTTATCGTTTGGGTCTGATACAAAATCACCTGTACTCTACAGAGGTGAGTATCACGTATGGAATGGAAGATTTATGGACTTTATAGAGAACAATGAACTTTGTGGTGAAGAGATGAAGAAAAGTATTCTTGAGGGTAATGGGGTGTTTAGAATAGACTAAGAAGCTAATCTTAACCATAACCCACCACTTGATGAAATACATAGAGAGAAACTTCCAAGTGAATACATTGCTGAGGAAAAGCATAGGGCTACAGAAGACATAAAAGCAAAATATCATCTTAAAAATGGTCTAGCATCTTAATTTTTACATTAAAGTAAATGGCTTGAATACAACTACAGAAATTTGGGATGTGATTAAGAGTTAAATGGAAGGTACTGAATCTGGACTGTGGATAAAGGAGACAACATTGGTCAATTCTTTTGACCATTTTAGAGCAAGAGATGGTGAAGCACTGATTGAAACATACAGTCGGTACTGTAAATTACTAAATGATCCGTGAAACCAAAAGCTTGATGACTATTCAAATTTAACCAAGAATACAAGGTTTCTGAATTCTTTGGGTCCTGAATGGAAATCACAGGTAGCAATTTACAGGAAGATGAATCAGAAAAATCTGAACAAAGTCCCTCACCACATGATATTCGAAGAACTAAACCAATATCAAGATGATGTTGGTGTGGGTGCACAAAAGGAAAATATTGATCCACTGGCTTTGGTGGTTAATAACAAAAGAGTGAAAAGTTCTTCAAAATCTGTCAAAATGAAGCAAATTCAAGAGACAGATTCTTCAGATTCAGAGGAAGAAAGTTTGATGGATAAGGAGAAGATCATGCAAGCAATGGCTTATCTAACAAACATGATGCAAAACAGGTACCTAAACAATAAAACTAACAACAAGCAGAGGTTTACATTTGGATCAAGACGCAGGGATGACCAATTCTAGAGAAAGGAAGCTCAAAGGCTTGAAAAGAGGTATGAAAGAAAAGTTGAAACTGCCTAAGAGAGAAAGTGCTACAACTGTGGTCGCACTGGGCATTTCATAAGGGATTGCAAGAAGCCTAAAGTCAAGTATTCGGAATATTACAAGGCTAAACTCAATCTGATTAAACAGAGAAATAGTGGACAAGTTCTGATTGCTAAGGAGGATCAGTTTCTGTTAGTTACGGACAATAGTGATGAAGACACGAATGTCCATGCACATTTTGTCCTCATGGCTAATGTCGAGGAGTTCGAATTTGAAGAAACTGATGGTGAGAGTGATGATGAGATGGTGAATGTGTTCTCTGAAGAACTACCTCTACCTGAAACAGAAGATGTGAATATGAGAGATAATTTTGGATTTATGGCAAAATTTGATGAGTCAGATGTTGAGAGTGAGTATGAGGAAGAAGAAGAAGAAGAAGAGGCGAAGGTTGCTACTGAAAGCACAAGCCAGAATGTTGCAGATCAAAATGAAGCTAAATAAAGGGTAATGTTAGATCATTCTGAATTTCCTGCTGATTACATACTAACTCTTATGCAACAGGTGGAGCATTTAACATCAAAGAATCAATCGCTCACAACCAAGAATCAAAAGCTGCAAGAAAAGAATTTAAATCTTAAAATGGATCAAGTAGCAAAAAGTGAAGTTGAATTAACAAATCCATCATCAAAGATAATCGAACTTCAACAAGCAATCAAAGACAAAGAGAATGAATTACTTAAATTGCAAAAAGATACAGAGTTAAAAGTTCATGATTTGAATGCTACAAATCTAAGTGCAAAAATAAACCTTAATTTAATCATGAAAGAGAAGAAAAATCTTGATGTGAAGGTACAAAATCTTAAAGAAAGAGTAAAGAAACAAGTAACCAAACGTCATAATATTCTTAAAAACCTTGAACCAGATGTAAAGAAAAGATACAAAGGTTTAGGGTATGATGAAAACAACTTCTTTTCTAAAATAAAATGCACTCAATTATATCAACTTGATAGAATGAATCAAGGTTGGACGTCAAAAATGATATTTGTGGGAGAAGAAGAAATAAAACATGAAGTGGAATTAAAAAGAAAAACCGAAACCAAACTTCAAAATACTTTGAACTATGATGAATTAAATGCAACATATGAAGTTGGTGAGACCAGTGGTGGATATTCTTCATCTTCTGAAGAGTGTTTTATTCCTCTTCCACCAGAAGAGAAGAAAGAATAAAAAAGTCAAGAAGAAAAGCCAAAAGAAACTGCATGAATCTATATTCCACACATGGAATTGCAGAAGAGACAAGAACTTTTTGAGTTGGCATGCATCAACCAGAAAATTATCTTCGATGTGGAAAATTGTGTTCTAAAAGAAACAATCTTCAATCTCAACAAAAAGTTAAATAATTCCGCCGCACCTGATATAGCTGAGAAAATAAAGATTGAAATAACTGAAAGTGAATTAAACAATTCTGACATTGCACAATACTTAATTCCACAATTTATATTAAATGCAATTGAAAGGAGAATGCAAAAGGAGAATATCGAGAGGTTGCTAACAGAATTAGACAGGTATCTCGACATTGTGTATCCAGAGTGTCCCAAGGCATGTAGGGAGTTCGTTGCACATAAATGTAATCAATTTTGTGATCCCAACAGTGTCAGGGAGGAAGGATCATAAAAAATGCCAAAAATTACAAAGTCATCAACTTCACATGTTTCCAAGAATGTTAAACCACTTCATGCTACTAACAAAATTTCTGTTTTTGAATTAAAATCAGATCACACAAAAGGAAAAGGAGTTTCAAGCAAAGATGTGATGACGACAATCAACAAAGAAGTGAAGAATGGTGGTGCATCTAAGGCACAGATGAAGTGGATTGCTAAAGCAAAGTTGAAGGAAAAAGAAAAGAAGTCTATGAATGTAATCAAAACTGTTTCAAAGAAAACAATTAAACCTTTCTGTAATGTTCATAAATCTTACTGCAGTAAAAATTGTGAATCATTGTTTTCATGGAAAATCAAGACTCAAAAATCAAAATAAAAAATACCTGAGGAAAAGATGAACTGTGTTGGAATTGGATGTTTAGAAGACCACTTTGAATTTAATTGTTGTTATCATCAAGATCGGATGAAAAGCAGAATGAACCCAAAGAAAAATTGGAAGAATCCAAATGAAAATAAAATTTTGTTCTGGTTTGTAAATAAACATGAATACATCATTCATCAATGGATTTAGAACCATGAAAGAATTGGGTTTTTAAAAAGGTATGCTCACACAAGAATACCAGTTCGGCCAGGACAATGGAAGGAACTTCTACTAATAATGAACGCCAATCAAAAAGCTGAAACAACCCCATCACATCAAAACAAATTCACACCAATCAAACAAATTCAATGGAAATCTGCTTCATATTCATCAATGACAACAAATTCAAAGAAAAATAAAAAACAAAGAATGGATACTACTGCTTCACAAACACCACAAGTGAAGATGGATTGTTAAAAGAACTGTTAAGAAAGAAAGTTCAATTCTTGATACTATGTCTGAATTTTCTAACATAAAAGGTCACAAATCTTTGTGGGCGCCTCAGTCTAGTTTCATTTCCATGTGCCGAAAGATCATATTTGGTACATGGACTCTGGCTGTACGAAACACATGACTGGCAACAAGGGTCTTCTCAAACATTTTGTGGGTAAATTATAACACCGCTTCTGAATTCAGTTGCTTTAATGACAAAACAGATTTCGGCAGCGGAAATTTTTTCTTTTTTTAAAACAACCAAACAGTTATTTACATTAACAACTTCTGAAAACAACATAGGTGTTACCAAGTACAGGAACCGACCATAGTATCTATTTACATTACATCGTAAAATATAAGTGTTCCACCCACAAGGGGTAATACATTCCCATAAGTAACCTGCCTCGCAGGCCATCTAGTCTTTACCTGAAAAGGGAAACATAGTATCATTAGCTACACTAGCTAGTGAGTACATACAGTCATAAGCATCAATACAGAAAGTCATGCATCGTATCATAAACAGTCATTGCTAGCTTAGCACATAGCGGTGTGCTGACATGATCAGTAAGAGTCGTGTCTTGCAGGGTAATCAATCCCACTCAACAACTAAGAATGGGGAATCAGACACGACCAATCCGCGCTAGTGGGGGAGCACAAGGCAGTTCACCAAGCATCTTTCACAGAGTCAAAGTCTCCACAGGTAATCGAGCTACAACCGGCAGATCACCACTCACGTTAAGGCATGGCGGTTCTGCAGAACCTATGACCAGGATGCCTCCTGAGTCACTGTGAAATCCCAAAGGATCCAGTTACAACCGACTGACCTTAACCATGCGTCAGATAGTCTACAAACAGTGCACATACACATATAAGTTCATTTGATCCCACAGGGATCCATCATTTCACATATAACATCACACAGTTATTCATACGTTCATATCGTCATATATTAACTAAGTGGTTCCAATCTGGACCCACTGACATGCACCTGATACATATTCTAACGTCATATAAATCATACACTTACCTCTTTAAGCGTACCTGCAAAAGCAAGTCAGTCATACATAGCACATTCGCATAGCATTTATCATGCAAGCCTTACTCTACTAAGTCTCATGAAAGCAGGCACTCACCTGAGCTGTTTATTAGGCACAGGTACTTGACCTTGACTTCACAGATACAATAAGTTCACCTAACATAGCACATTGACTTCAATCATTCACATGTGCATTCACGACTTACAAATAACATTCTATTTTGAACATTTCACAAATCCGCTAGGACTGTCGGATTTGGGGAAATCCGATGGTCCTATCGGATTCATGAAATCCGATACTTCCCAACCATGAAATCCGATACTTCCCTTGATCGGATTCCAACACTTAGGAATCTCACTATTGATATGAAATCCGACACTTGCGGATTTCAACACATATAAGGAAACCCGAAACTTGGGAATCCGACACTTTAGGAAATCCTAATCATGAAATCCGATAGACTTGCGGAATCCGACACTTCTATCGGATTCCGACAGTTCCTTCGGTTTTCCACACATGCGGATTCCAACAACTTGATCAACTCGGAATCCGACAACCTCATAGACTGGAATTCCAATACATTCATTTAAGCATCTAAACAACTTCATTTTGGCTTGCTTTAAGCCCAGAAGTCTTTAGAACATTATAACATCACCATTCCATCATCATAAACACATGAAATCACAACAAGAACACCATTCATGCAAAACCCACTTAGAAAGTGAGTTTCCATATTCTTCAAGATGTTCTTGCATGGATTCATGTTTCTTAGCATGTTACACACGATTCTAATCTTCTAAACATATCAGAATCATGTTGCTCACCTTCGTAGATCAACAACCGACTTCTTCTGTTCTTCTTTTAGAAATCCGAGTGTAGCTGTAGCGAGAGAGAAAAGAGAGAAAGTGTGCTTGCGTTTCTGTGTGTTTGTCTTTGCTATGTTTGACTTTAGTCAACAAAACACACACATATACTTTCTAACATTACATAGGCGGTTGCCACCTTTCTTCACTAAAGGTTTTCCTAAATATCTAATTACATAAATTATTAATATACATACATATTAATCATGCATACGTACATACATAACCCACATAAAATACACACCTTAATTCACTTAATTCAACAAGTACATACACAAAATACCTCTTATTACAATAACTATACATATATACGTACTAATTGCAACTAGGCCCAAGTTGAGGATGTTACAAATCTACCCCCCTTAAGAGGATTCCGTCCTCGGAATCCGCTCAATGATAAACAGGTGAAGGTACATTGTCTTCATTTCGTCCTCAACTTCCACGTCAGGTTTGGACCTAGGTTGTGCTTCCACTTCACAAGGATTAGTTTGATCATCTTCTTACGTAGCTTCTTGATCTTAGTGTCAAGAATCTCACAAGTTATTCAACTAGTCGCTTGGAAGAGTAAACTTTCAATTCCTGCAAAGGAATAATCTGTTCTTCTTAAATGTGGCACTTGCGTAAGTAACACACGTTAAAGGTGTCATGAATTCCAGATAATTCAGGCGGCAGCTCTAGAGTCACCAACTGATCATTCACCTTGCGTACAATCTTGAATGAGCCAATGAAACATGGACTTAGCTTCCCCTTGCGCCCGAAACGAATGACGCCTTTCTAAGGAGAAACTTTTAAGAACACACGGTTACCAACTTCAAATGTAGCGGGATGACGCTTTGGATCCGCATACATCTTCTGTCGATCGCGGACTGCTTTTAGCTTTTCAAGAGCCACATTGACTTTGTCAGAAGTTATCTGGACGATTTCAGGTCCAGCGAACTGTTTCTCACCAGGCTCCAACCAACAGGTCGGAGTGCGACATCGTCTTCCGTAAAGCATCTCGTATGGTGGCATTCCAATGCTGGAATGATATGAATTATTATAAACAAATTCAATCAATGGGAGATGAGAATCCCACGATCCACCAAATTCAAGTACACAGGCACGAAGCATATCTTCTAACGTCTGTATCATACGTTCAGAATGGCCATCAGTCTGCGGATGATAGGCAGTGCTCAGATGAGCACGAGTGCCAAGTTCGTGTTGCAGACTCTGCCAAAAATTCGAGACAAACCGAGAGTCACGATCAGATACAATCGAACAGGGAAGACCGTGACGTGACACAATCTCATCGATATACAACTGGGCTAAACGGGTTAGCGAAGTAGACTCGTTCGTTGCCAAGAAATGAGCACTTTTCGTTAGTCGATCAACAATAACCTAGATCATGTCGTGCCCTCTGGACGTTCTCGGTAGCTTCGTCACGAAATCCATCGTGATATTATCCCATTTCCACTCCGGAATATCCAACTGCTGCAGATTACCATAAGGTCTCTGGTGCTCCGTCTTTACTTGCGTGCAGATATGACATCTCTCCACGAATGAAGCGATGTCTTTCTTCAGGGTTGGCCACCAGTATAGCATCTTCAAGTCGTGGTACATTTTTGTAATTCCCGGATGGACAGATAGTTTGGACTTATGGGTTTCTTGCATAATCAGCTCACGGTTACCTCCAGCAGAAGGTACCCAAATCCTGGATTGAAAAGTCTTCAACCCACTATTATCTTCGGCAAGCTGATCCTTTAATTTCTTCATTGTCTCAGCCTTCAGATTTTCTTCTTGCAATGCAGTCTGCTGAGCTTCCTTCAGTCTAGAAATCAAATCTAAGACAATAGTGATCCTCATAAACTTAGCTTCTGCTTTCGGTCCTTTACGGCTTAAAGAGTCCGCTACAACATTGGCCTTGCTAGGATGGTAACGGATCTCATAATCGTAGTCTTTTATTAACTCCAACCAACGCCGTTGCTGCATGTTGAGTTCTTTCTAAGAAAAGAAATACTGAAGACTTTTGTGATCTGTGCAAATCACACACTTCGTGCCATAAAGATAATGCCTCCACAACTTCATTGCAACCACAACAACAACAAGCTCACGATCATGGGTTGGGTAGTTCCGCTCATGTGATTTCAACTGCCTAGAAGCGTAGGCAATTACTTTATCACGTTGCCTCAGGACGCAACCCAAACCCGCGTACGACGCATCACAATATACCGTGAAGTCCTCCGATAGTAGCCAGCCAAACCAAGGAAGCTTTTAATTTCGGAAGGAGTCCGAGGAACTCCCCAATTCATCACACCCTCCACTTTAGCCGGATGTACTTTAACGCCATCATGACATATAACATGGCCATGGAAATGAACTTCCTTAAGCCAGAATTCACACTTGGATAGCTTAGCATACAATTGTTCTCGCTTTAGAGTCTCGAGAACCTGAGGAAGATGAAGCTCGTGATCAGCTTCCGTCTTCGAGTAAACAAGAATGTCATCAATGAATACAATCATAGATCTGTCAAGAAATGGGCCATAAACCTGATTCATCAGATCCATGAAGACGGCAGGGGCATTGGTTAAGCCGAATGGCATAACCAGAAATTCGTAGTGACCATAACGAGTTCGAAATGCAGTCTTCAGCACGTCTTCTTCACGAAATCGTACTTGGTGATACCCCGACTGGAGATCAATCTTAGAGAAGCATGTAGCTCCCTGTAACTCATCAAAAAGATCGTCTATTCGAGGAAGATGATATTTATTCTTTACCGTTCGTTTGTTAAGCTCCCTGTAATCTATGCACATTCGCATGGTTCCGTCCTTTTTCTTCACAAACAACACAAGAGCTCCCCACGGCGAGGAACTTGAACAAATAAAACCTTTGTCGAGTAACTCCAGAATTTGAGTCATCATCTCTCTTATTTCAGAAGGAGCAAGACGATACGGAGAACGAGCCACAGGCGTAGCTCCTGGAATAAGCTCTATCTTGAATTCAACATCACGAATCGGAGGCAAACCTAGAAGTTCTTCAGGGAATACCTCAGGGTAGTCAGACACCACCCGAATATCACAAACTGGTCGCTTTTCCATCGTAGCATCAATAACGTATGCCAGATAAGAGTCACAACCTTTGGCAATCGACTTTTGAGCTTTAATCATGGAGACAATGGGAATATCAGAATCCCGTTGTTTTCCATGTGCAACAACATAAGATCCATCTGAAAGAGGGATCTTAATCATCTTTTTGGAACAGATAATCTCAGCATCACGCTTGCTGAGCCAATCTATCCCGATCACGACATCAAAGCCCGCAATAGGCATAACAAATAAAGAAATAGGGATATTACTCCCGCCAATATAAATCGCAGCTATTGGGACTTTCTCTGTAACAGAGACTACTTTGTCGTCAGCGACTTCTACTTTGAGCGGCTCAGTCAAAAGGACAATTGGTAATTGTAATCTTCTACGACAGGCCACAGATACAAAGGAGTAGGTAGCTCCAGAGTCAAATAAAACACTAGCAGGGATATAATTAATAAGAAAAGTACCCGTGACAACATCCCCTGTTGCTTTGGCCTCATCCGCCGTCATCTGAAACGCCCCGCCTTTCGCGCGGGGCGCATCATCTCTTTTCGGTCCTCTAGAAGAAGAAGTCCCTTTGGCTCCAGCACTTTGTCTATCTGGGTAGTCTGTCAGCTTGTGCCCAGGCTTGTGGCACCGGTAGCATCCATCCTCTTTGAAACCACACTCTGTCGTAGCGTGGCCCTTCTGCCCGCACCTTCAGCAACGTCTGGTAGAGTTGGAACACTCACCAGAGTGATAAGTTCGGCATAGAGAACACCAAGGAGAATTAGGCCTCGGTTTCTTAGAGGAATCAGTCTTCCCACCTGCAGTGGATTGTCCTTTGAAAGGACCCGATTTATCAGACGGATTAAACTTCCTCTTTGACCCTGCACCGGCAGATTCGCCCTTGCAGTATATACGGTAACTTTCTAACTGTCAGGCTATATGAAACGCCCGATCCAGTTCAACAGCAGCCCGTACATGAGGTCGAAATTCCAGTGGCAGAGCTGCCACAAACCGCCTTATCTTGGTGGTCTCGTCTCGGATCAGATGGGGAACAAACCGCATCTTATTAGTAAACACGGTTATATGTTCTTCGATTGGCGTGTCCCCTTTCTTGAGATCATTAAAATCTCTCTCCATTCTTTCCAAGTCATACTCGGTGCAATACTTCTTCAGCACCTTCTCAGAGAACTGCTCCCAAGTGAGAGCTCTCAACACTTCTTTTCGAACCGACGCTTTTACCGTATCCCACCAAAAGATGGCACGGCCTTTCAACATACGTACTGCATACTTGACACAGTACTCAGGTTCACATTCGCAAGATTCGAAAACTTGCTCCATCTCCCAGAGCCACTGTATGGTAACTGTGGGGTTATCACTCCCCTGGAATGTCGGAGGATTGCAAGTTAAAAACTTCTTGTATGAACAAATCTTGCGGGGCTTGTTCAACGTAGCTTGCAATAAGAGCTCCTTCGTTACTCGAAGCTCCTCCTCCAATCGCCTAATAATAGTAGCCTAATCTGGCTCAGGCCTGCCACCACCAATATCGTGCTGAGATCTCTGATCTTCAGCCTGATGAGGCATATGAGAAGCCTTATCTTCTAATTCTTTAATGGCTTGTTCTGTATGGCCACGTTCGGCAGACATCTTTATAGATTTCTATATGACAAAGAAAGAGTAATTAATACTCTATCTCACTTACTTTACTTAACAAGGCATCATATAATACTAGCATACATATATCACTCTCACTTAATCCTCCCCTTAGGAACACTTCTTTATGGTCGGGCCCGAGCTTGAGATCGAATACTCTTTCAAGTACCCAATTCACAAAAACTTAGGCTCTGATACCTAATTGTAACACCGCTTCTGAATTAGTTACTTTAATGACAAAACAGATTTTGGCAGCGGAAATTTTTTCTTTTTTTAAAACAACAAAACAGTTGTTTACATTAATAACTTCTCAAAACAACATAGGAGTTACCAAGTACAGGAACCGACCATAGTATCTGTTTACATTACATCATAAAATATAAGTGTTCTACCCACAAGGGGCAATACATTCCCATAAGTAACCCGCCTCGCAGGCTATCTAGTCTTTACCTGAAAAGGGAAACATAGTATCACTAGCTACACTAGCTAGTGAGTACATACAGTCATAAGCATCAATACAGAAACTCATGCATCGTATCATAAACAGTCATTTCTAGCTTAAGACATAGCGGTGTGCTGACATGATCAGTAAGAGTCGTGTCTTGCAGGGTAATCAATCCCGCTCAACAACTCAGACTGGGAATCAGATACAACCAATCCGCGCTGGTGGGGGAGCACAAGGCATTCCACCAAGCATTGTTCATAGAGTCAAAGACTCCACAGGTAATCCAGCTACAACCGACTTATCACCGCTCACGTTAAGGCACGGCGGTTCTGCAGAACCTATGATCTAGGATGCCTCTTGAGTCACCGTGAAATCCCAAAGGATCCAGTTACAACCGACCGACCTTAACCATGCGTCCGATAGTCTGCAGATAGTGTACATACACATATACGTTCATTTGATCCCACAGGGATCCATCATTTCACATATAACATCACACAGTTATTCATATCATCATATATTAACTAAGTGGTTCCAATCTGGACCCACTGGCATGCACCTGATACATATTCTAACATCATATAAATCATAAACTTATCTCTTTGAGCGTACCTGACAAAGCAAGTCGGTTATACATAGCACATTCGCATAGCATTTATCATGCAAGCCTTACTCTACTGAGTCTCATGAAAGCAGGCACTCACCTGAGCTGTTTATTAGGCACAGGTACTTGACCTTGACTTCACAGATACAATAAGTTCACCTAACATAGCACATTGACTTCAATCATTCACATGTGCATTCACGACTTACAAATAACATTCTATTTTGAACATTTAACAAATCGGCTAGGACTGTCGGATTTGGGGAAATCCGATGGTCCTATCGGATTCATGAAATCCGATACTTCCCAACCATGAAATCCGATAATTCCCCTGATTGGATTCCAACACTTAGGATTCATGAAATCCGACACTTCTATCGGATTCCGATAGTTCCTTCGGTTTTCCACACATGCGGATTCCGACAACTTCATCAACTCGGAATCCGACAACCTCATAGACTGGAATTCGATACATTCATTTAAGTATCTAAACAACTTCATTTTGGCTTGCTTTAAGCCCAGAACTCTTTAGAGCATTATAACATCACCATTCCATCATCATAAACACATAAAATCACAACAAGAACGCCATTCATGTAAAACCCACTGACAAAGTGAGTTTCCATATTCTTCAAGATGTTCTTGAATGGATTTATGGTTCTTAGCATGTTACACACGATTCGAATCTTCTAAACATATCAGAATCATGTTGCTCACCTTCGTAGATCAACAATCGACTTCTTCTGTTCTTCTTTTAGAAATCCGAGAGCAGCAGCAGCGAGAGTGAAAAGAGAGAAAGTGTGCTTGCGGTTTTATGTGTTTGTCTTTGCTATGTTTGACTTTAGTCAACAAAACACACACATATACTTTCTAACATTACATAGGCGGTTGCCACCTTTCTTCACTAAAGGTTTTCCTAAATATCTAATTACATACATACTTAATATACATACATATTAATCATGCATACGTACATACATAACACACATAAAATACACACCTTAATTCACTTAATTCAACAAGTACATACAAAATACCTCTTATTACAATAACTATACATATGTACGCACTAATTGCAACTAGGCCCAAGTTGAGGATGTTACATAAATATTTTGGGAATGTCAAGTTTGGAAATGACCAAGTCTCACCGATATTCGGCCATGGAGTAATAGAAACTGGAAACATGAAGATTGAGAAGGTGTCTTATGTAGAGGGTTTAGGTCACAACTTATTCAGTATAGGACAATTCTATGACACAGGAATGGAAGTTGTGTTCAAGAAGACTTCATGTTCATTAAGGATAGAGGAAGGTACTGAGATTTTGGGTGGGAACAGAAAATCAAACTTGTACACAATTGATTTGTCTGAAAAAGGTACAGGTTCGCCAGTATGCCTATTGACCAAAGCTTCGTCAGATCTGAATTGGTCATGGCATCGGAAATTATCACACCCGAATTTCAAAAACATGAACAAGCTGGTGAATGAAAATTTGGTCAAAGGTCTACCAAAGTTAAATTTTGAAAAAGATCATCTGTGCAAGTACTGTTACTCGGGAAAAATGAAGAGAGTACCATAAGAAGTCAGTCAAATATCTTCAACTATAGCTCCCTTGCAGTTGATACACATGGACCTCTGTGGACCAATGAAGGTACAGTCTAGAAATGCAAAGAGATATATCCTGATGATGGTGGATGATTACTCCCGGTATGCGTGGGTCCGTTTTGTGAGTCATAAAAGTGAAGTTCCTCAACAAGTTATCTTGTTTCCGAAGAAGCACAAGACTCAACAAGGACAACCGGTGAAAGCCATAAGAACTAATAATGGAACAGAGTTCAAGAACAGGACACTAGATTCCTACTTGGATTCTCAAGGAATCACGTATCAATTTCGGCAGCATATACTCCAGAGCAGAATGGAGAAGTTGAAAGAAAGAACATAATATTAATTGAAGTTGCGCGAACGATGCTACAGTATTCAAAGCTACCACCATCATATTAGGCTGAAGCCGTGAACACAGCATGCTATACATAAAATCGATCCTTAATTCATCATCGCTTTAATAAAACTCCTTACAAATTATGTAATTGACTAGTACCTAATATCGAATACTTTCATGTATTTGGTAATAGATGTTTTGTGCTGAATGAAACTGTAACAACCCCATACAGGGCCTAGTCGTGTTCAAATCTGGTACATCTAAATTCTAATTTAATTATTGGATAAAAAGGAATTAAATATAAATAATGGATTAAATTAGAAAAATAGAAGAAAATAATAAAGAAATGATAATATTAAAATATTATGAAAAATAGATAATAATAATGAAATATTAAACGATTTAGAACGAGGTTTTCAAAAATATCCCCGTTGGTTCAAACGGATATTCGTACGTTAAGTTGTATGTTGAAAAGGGGAACAAAATACCCACTTGTAGATAATATTAACCCACAAGTAGGCATAGGTCTGTATACCCACGTTACCACCTCTTCACAAACACACAGACTCTTTTCCAAACTCTTGACTTGTGTTCTTGGCTATTCAAGGAGAGATTCAAAGAGAAACGTTCCAAGCTTCAAGAATTACTGCTGGAATTCAATTGCAATATGTAGTAAATCAGTTACTTCATCTTCAATTTGTAATTTTTCTTCCTTGAATCCATGTTCTTCAAGCTTTTGACCATTTAGGTCAAATGGGTCAAATTGGCAAATTGACCTCTATAATTTGTTCTACTGAATCCATGTTCTTCAAGCTTTTGACCATTTGTGCAAGCAGTTCTAAGCCCTTGTGGGCGCAAGCAGTCTTGCTTGTGGCCGTAAAGGACCCTGTTCCAGCACACATTTTGCTGTTTCGGGTTGTACTGATATACGGGATGTTTGTTTAGGTACTTCAATTGATCCCGGAGCTTCTGTAAAGTAGTGTTTAGTATTCTAGCTCGTTAGGAGAGTGCCTGATAACATAACGATTAATATATCTATAACATTATATGTTATAGATATTTTATCACTGGCACCTTTCTTATTAACAATTCTCCTGCCTGGGTTTTATTTGATTCAGGAGCAACATATTCTTTCATCTCTATATTCTTATGTGCTAAACAGCAACTGGCTATCTGTACAGTGACTGATCCATTAAGCGTTGTAGTTGCTAGTGGTATGATAGTCTCTGTTGTTCATAGAGTTCCTATCGCACTGATTGATATTGACGGGACTAGTTTCCCTGTTTCTTTTCTAGTTATGCCGATTGATGGGTTTGATGTAGTAATCGGGATGGATTGGCTCAACAATCAAAATGCTGAGATTATTTGCTCTAAAAAGATTATTAAAATCCCTTTTTCTGATGGGTCATATGCTGTGGCTCGTGGTGAGGGAAGAACTTCTGAAATTCCATTGATTTCTCTGATGAAAGCTCGCAAGTTTGTAGCCAAGGGATGTAAGTCCTACTTGGCTTATGTTATTGATACACACATGGAGAAGAAAGTTGTAAATGACATTCGGGTAGTTTCTAAATACCCGGGTGTTTTCCCTGATGAATTACCAGGTTTGCCACCGGTAAGAGATGTAGAATATCAAATAGATCTTGTACCATGTGCTACGCCTGTAGCAAGATCTCCTTATCGTCTTGCACCATCTGAGGTCCACGAGATGATGACTCAGATACAGGAACTTCTTGATAGGGGTTTCATTCGTCCCAACTCTTCGCCTTGGGGAGCTCCAGTCTTGTTTGTAAAAAAGAAAGACGGGACGATGCGGATGTGCATTGACTACAGGGTGCTGAATAAGCGAACTGTAAAGAACAAGTACCCCCTTCCTCGTATTGATGATCTGTTTGATCAACTTCAGGGTGCTACTTGCTTTTCAAAGATAGATCTTCATTCTGGTTATCATCATGTCCGTGTACGCGATGAAGATATTCCAAAGATGGCATTCAGGACGAGATATGGGCATTATGAGTTTCTTGTGATGCCTTTTGGTTTGACGAATGCTCTAGCAATATTTATGGACCTTATGAATCGGGTCTGTCGTGCCTTTCTTGACAAATTTGTCATTGTATTCATCGATGATATTCTTATATATTCCAAATCTGAAGCAGAACACGAGGCACATCTTTGCATAGTTCTTGATACTCTGATGCGAGAACAATTATATCCTAAGTTCCCTAAATGCGAGTTCTGGCTCGAAAAGATACACTTCCTTGGGCATGTGATAAGCAAGGATGGTGTAATGGTTGATTCAGCCAAAGTTGAGGCGGTGATGAATTGGGGAATTCCCAAAACCCCATTTGATATTCCTAGCTTCTTAGGACTTGCCGGTTATTATCGGTGATTCATTCAGAATTTTTCCAAGATTGTAGGTCCTCTTACGAAGCTTACATGAAAGGATGTTCCCTATTTGTGTTCTGATGAACAGGATAAAGCCTTCCAGACATTGAAGTAGTTATTATGTCAAGCTCCAATTCTGACTCTGCTTAATGGGTTAGAAGACTTTGTTGCTTATTGTGATGCTTCTTACACAGGTTTGGGAAGTGTCCTTATGAAGAAGGATAAAGTGATAGCTTACGCTTCTCGCCAACTGAAGCCACATGAGAAGAGCTACCCGACTCATGATCTAGAGTTGGCAGCTGTTGTCTTTGCTCTAAAACTATGGCGCCACTACTTGTATGGCACCAAATGTGTGGTATTCACTGATCATAAGAGTCTCTAGTATGTTTCTACATAGAAGGAGCTCAATATGAGGCAACGCAGGTGGATGGAATTGATTAAGGACTATGATTACCACCCGGGCAAGGCTAAGATGGTGGCTGATGCTTTAAGCCAAAAACGCTCCACAAAAAACCGTTAAATTCATGAAAATAACTATTGTTTCTGATCTTATCACTCGTTTGAAGGAGGATCAGCAAGAAGCCTTAACAGAAGCTAATCTGAAGGCTGAGGTTATGACCAAGATGAAGGAGCAGTTACAAGATGACAACAGGGGATTTAAGATATACAGGTCCCGAATTTGGGTACATAGCATCAGAGGGAACCGAGATCTTATCTTGAAGGATGCACACAGTTCTCGTCTATCTGTTCATCCTGGGTGCACGAAGATGTACCATGATCTTAAGGCACTTTACTGGTGGCCTACTCTGAAACGCGACATTGCCACTTATGTGGAGAAATGTTAGATCTGTGCACAGGTGAAGACCGAGAACCAACGACCCTATGGTAATTTGCAAAAATTACCAAATCAAGAATGGAAATGGGACAACATCCCCTTGGATTTCGTTACTAAACTGCCCAGGAGTTCAAAAGGGCACAACATGATCTGGGTGATTGTTGACAAACTCACCAAGAGTGCACACTTCCTAGCAGTTAATGAATCTTCTTCTATGCCAAGACTTTCTCAGATATATATCAATGAGATTGTTGCTCGACACGGTGTTCCTCTATCTACTGTTTCTGATAGAGATACACGCTTTTTTTCACACTTTTGGAGCAGTCTTCAACGGGAGCTCGGTACTCGTGTTCATTTGAGTACCGCATATCATCCGCAGACAGACGGACAGTCCGAAAGGACTATCCAAACTCTTGAAGACATGCTACGCGCATGTGTGCTCGAATACGGTGGCTCGTGGGATTCTCATTTGCCTTTGATTGAGTTTGCTTATAATAACTCATATCATTCTAGTATCGGTATGCCACCGTATGAGATGCTTTATGGTAGGCGTTGTCGCACACCTACCTGTTGGCTTAAACCAGGGGAGAAGCAGTATGCTGGACCTGATCTGGTCCAGATTATAGTAGATAAAGTTAAGCTTGCACGTGAGAAGCTTAAAGCAGCCAGGGATAGGCAAAAGATGTATGCAGATCCCAAACGCAGGCCGGTTACCTTTGAAATTGGTGATCGGGTATTCTTGAAGGTTTTTCCCTGGAAGGGTGTTATTAGATTCGGCAGGAAGCGCAAGCTGAGTCCGAGATACATTGGTCCTTTCAGAATTATCCAAAAAGTTAAAGAGCAAACAATATCTTTGAAATTACCTCCACAGCTATAAGGTATTTATAATACCTTCAATGTTTGTTATCTTCGTAAGTGCAAGGTGGATGAAGATCAGATTCTACCCTTGCATGATCTGAAGGTTGATTCTTCTACACGGCTCGTGGAAGAACCAGTCGAGATTCTGAACACGAAGACTAAGTGGCTGACAAAGAAGACTATTCAGCTGTTCTTGGTCAGATGGAAGCACAACCTCGGGTCAAACATGACATGGGAGACCGAGGAGGATATGCGGGCCCGCTATCCCCATTTGTTCACTTAAAGTAGATTCCGAGGACGGAATCTTTTTAAGGGGGGTAGATTTGTAACAACCTCATACATGGCCTCGTCATGTTCGAATCTGGTACGTCTAAATTTTAATTTAATTATTGGATAAAAAGGAATTAAATATAAATAATGGATTAAATTAGAAAAATAGAAGAAAATAATAAAGAAATGATAATATTAAAATATTAAGAAAAATAGATAATAATGAAATATTAAACGATTTAGAACGAGGTTTCCAAAAATATCCCCGTTGGTTAAAACGGGTATTTGTGTGTTAAGTTGTATGTTGAAAAGGGGAACAAGATACCCACTTGTGGATAATATTAACCCACAAGTAGGCATAGGTCTGTATACCCACGTTACCACCTCTTCACAAACACACAGACTCTTTTCCAAACTCTTGACTTGTGTTCTTGGCTATTCAAGGAGAGATTCAAAGAGAAACCTTCCAAGCTTCAAGAATTACTGCTGGAATTCAATTGCAATCTGTTGTAAATCAGTTACTTCATCTTCTCCATCTTCAATTTGTAAGCTTTCTTCCTTGAATCCATGTTCTTCAAGCTTTTGACCATTTAGGTCAAATGGGTCAAATTGGCAAATTGACCTCTATAATTTGTTCTATTGATTCCAATCTATTCCTACATCATTCTTAAGTGTTTAGCAACCTGAATTGGTAATTAAATCAGTGTTCTTGATAGAATTCTTGAATTAAAGTGCAAATGGGTCAAAATGTAGATTTTGATCCCAATCCTTGAATTTGATGTTAAAGTGTGAATTGATACTTGTTTCTAACTTAGTTTACATGCCAAATTAGTTTGTGAACACTGGAAATTGGTTTGGAATCGATTGGATATGTTTTGGGGTTGAAATGGCCAAAAGCAGGGGGCTGGAATCGCACTGTCTGTGTAGACATGCTTGCGGGCGCAAGGACCACCCTTGCGGCCGCAAGAGGCACGACTTATGGGCGCAAGGGATTGCCTTGCGGCTGCAAGGACCTCCTTGCGGGCGCAAGCAGTTCTAAGCCCTTGTGGGCGCCAGCAGTCTTGCTTGTGGCCGTAAAGGACCCTATTCCTTTGTTATTTCGGGTTAAACTGATATACGGGATATTTGTTTTGGTACTTCAATTGATCCCGGAGCTTCTGTAAAGTAGCGTTTAGTATTCTAGCTCGTCAGGTGAGTGTCTGATAACATAACGATTAATATATCTATAACATATATTAACAATGATTACGGAATTGTGTACCATGATTTGTACACGCACTTGTTTAAGTGGATTGCATGATGATGCTAGAATTTACCATGTTAACACGATGTAGTATGCATTTGATTAGGTGTATGCTATGATGATAATTGAATATATGCGCGCATTGATTGATTGGTTGATGATTCGATTGAATCAGATTATCTGTTTGTGATCGGTACGGATCTATTAGGCAAGGTTTGCCCCGGACAAAGTTGTCCTACATTTAGAACAAAGCTGTTCTACCAAAGGGACAAAGTTGCCCCCTATGGGTTTAGCTCAGGGCTTTACTCAGAAAAATCGGTTGATTCTGAAACGCAACATTGGACGCTTAACAGCTCCGCCACCGGAGCGGTTGATGTGTCTGGTACCCGAGTTTGGTGCATTGAGCTGGGTTAGCTCCCCTACAAGATATGCTACCTCCTGACTACGCCAGCTAATCGCGAGATGCTAGGATAGAACTATCTGAGCATGATTGATAATATGTGATGTACTTATGTTGATCGCATGCTATTGGAGTAATCACTAGCTTTTATAGCAAACAGATGCTACACTCCACATGTGCAGGTGATCCTCAGTGATCTCGGGACCCTGCGGGTAGTTTGATTTCTTAGGAGGAACACTATGTTTGTAATAACTCGGATATTATGTTGTTTGTAACTGATGATGGTCGACCGGATAACTAACAGTAACACCAAACGCTTATGTGGCAACTTTTAATTGTAATATATATTTGCCACGTGTTTTAATATTCCGCTGCGAGTTTTTAATTGGAATTCATAAATAAGCATTTTAAAAAGAAAAATTTGGTTCTCGAAATCGCGGTGTTACAGAAACGGACAAACTGTCAAAGTTTGATCCAAAAGTAGACGAAGGCATTTTCTTAGGTTACTCAATGGATAAAAAAGCCTTTAGAATTCTGAATCGGATAACTAACATGATTGTTGAAAGCATGAATGTTATGTTTGACGATTTGGTAAATCTAAATACTTTAACGGGTAAACCTTCCTCATCGAAAAACAAATTTTCAAAACTAACAACACTGATGAGTCATTCAGTAGAACTGAGGATATAAGTTTTGACTTCATGTTTGATTTCTTTAAAAATAATGATAACTTATCTATTGTTTTACAGGATAGTCAACAACTTCAACAAGAGTCTGTGATGCGAATTGAGCCACCTAGTGTGTCTACAATTCAACAGCAGACAGAACATTCTGAAAATTCGGAGTTTGAAGCGACAAATGATCTCGTTCCTCAAGAAAGTCCAAGATATGATGAAATTCATCAATCTATGGAAGAAATAAATTCTGACGAGATAAGGAATATTAATGACTACATTCAGGTTCAATCCCCCGAACTTGTTTAGCTTAAGAGTCTTTCTAAGACTCAAGTGATTGGACGTTTGAACGCCGGTGTTCAAACAAGATCTGCAACTGCTAACAAGTGCCTACATTCTAGTTTTCTCAGCATGCTTGAACACACAAGAGTATTGGAAGCTCTAGCAGATCCTGATTGGATAATTGTTATGGAAGATGAACTTAATCGGTTTGAGCGACTCAGAGTGTGGAGGTTAGTTCCAAAACCAGAAGATAAATCTATTGTGGGTACTAAGTGGGTATTTAAGAATAAGAAGGATTCGAATAGAGTGGTGGTTAGGAACAAGGCAAGGCTAGTGGCTAAGGGGTATAATCAACAAGAAGGGATTGATTTTGATGAAACATTCTCCCTTATAGCAAGGATAGAAGCGATAAGACTATTCCTAGCTTATGCCTCTTACAAAAACTTCATGGTTTTTCAAATCGACGTTAACACTGCATTCCTCAATGGGAAATTAAAAGAGGAGGTGTATGTTAGTCAACCAGAAGGTTTTGTAGATCCTAGCAGACCCAATGACGTCTACATTCTGGACAAAGCTATTTACGGTTTAAATCAAGCCCTGAGAGCTTCGTATGATGAGCTGTCAGAACATCTACTACAAGAGGGATACATCAAAGGGAAAACGGACACCACGTTGTTTAAAAATAAAATGGGAAAAGACTACGTGTTGGTACAGATATATGTAGATGACATAATATTTGGATCTACAAATCCTTAATATGGCAATGAATTTTCTAATACAATGAAAAAACGCTATGAAATGAGCATGATGGGGGAAGTTACTTTTTTCCTCGGATTGAAAATTAAACAAATGAACCATGGGATTTTTATAAATCAGGCTAAGTATATCAAGGATTTGTTAAAGATATTTGATATGACTAGCTGTTCTTCAATAAACACACCCATGGCTTCAACAACAAAACTATGTGTTGATCTAGATGGAAAGGCGGTAGATTTGAAAACATATCGAGGAATGATTGGTTCATTGCTATATTTGACGGCAAGTAGGTCGGATTTCAGGCAAATCCTAAAGAATCTCATTTATTGGTGGTAAAACACATTTTTAGATACCTTAAGGGTACCCCAGATCTTGGTTTGTGGTATCCTAGAGATTCAGGATTTGAACTCATTTCGTATTCTGATGCAAATTATGCCGGATGCATGCTAAATAGAAAGAGTACATCTGGGAGTGCACGTTTCTTCGGAGACAGACTGGTATGCTGGGCATCCAAGAAGCAGAACTGTGTATCGTCGTCAACAGCTGAAGCAGAATACATTGCTGTTGCAAACTACTGTCCACAGTGTCTCTGGATTCGGACTCGGCTATTAGATTTTAGTCTTGAATATAACAAGATTACATTGTTGTGTGACTCTCAAAGTGCTATAGCCATTACATGTAATCCGGTACATCATTCTAAAACTAAACATATTGACATCAAATACCATTTTATAAAAGATTATGCTGAAAAAGGCTTAATTGAATAAAAATATGTTCAAACTGAAAACCAACTTGCTGATATTTTCACAAAAGCTTTAGACGAATCTCGTTTTAATGCTTTGGTGTCAAGATTAGGAATGTTGAATTTGACTGTTTGACATATCATTGTGTTTTATCAGATCTTACACAGTATTTGTTAGTGGTGCAGGTATAAAAGCTGGGTCAAAGGAATTGAAATATCAAATACAAGTTATGAATCACGAATGATTCAGACTTGTAGGGGGAGAAAATACAACAGGTTTTGTATATACTCAACGAAAAATCAAAAACATTTGCAAAACATTAAAATTCAAAAATATTTTTTTCTTCATCTCAAATTGATGTACATTTGTGCATGATTTGAGGGGGAGTTTATGGTTATTTTTGAATTTGAAACTCAAATTTTAAAATTTTTTTGATTGAAATTCAAAAAATTTCATCATCATGGTCTTAGTGTATATATTCAAGATGATATGTTGGGTTGAGAGGGAGTTTGTTGCTTTGAAAGAACAAAATTTTGGTCTTAAGTGTTCAAAATCTGCAAACGTTGTCGGATTTAGTCAAAATCCATCATATTTTGTCGGATTTCTTCATAATCCGTGACTTTTGTCGGTTTTTTATTCCAAATCCGAAACTTTGTGTATATCGGATTTCAATGGGTTGGGTTTTAAACCATGGGTATCGGATTCTTTGTTTTCCTATAAAAGGGAAAATCGACTATAGTGTCAGTTTTCTGAACATCAAACTAGTTTCTCTCTCAAAAGAACGAATTTTCGAAGTTGTTGTTTTCACGTTTTGTTGATAGATCTGAGATCGTTGTTTATAAAATTCTTGAAATTTCATGAATATTTACATGGTTTTTAATTGTTTTATTGTGACTTCGAAAACTCGAAGCTGTCGGTATTAAAACAATTAAATCAAGAGTTGTTTTTTTGTGTGTTACACTCGGATTTAGGACATTTGAGGGTTGAGTTTTGATTTCAAATACATCAATCTTTCAGTTGATCTATGTTGAGTTTTTGATTGTCGGTTTTTTAAGTTCATTCGGGAAAATTTGATTTTTGAAACACGATGAATCTTGTTTAGGAGTTGAATGAGTCGATTGATTCAAAAGGAGTGTTTTGATCAAGTTTAATTGCATAAAACTTTGAATTTTGGTTGGTTCAAGTAACGAATTCGAACGTTTTAATCTGTCGGTTTTCGAAACTGGGTGATGTTCAACACATGGATGAACAGTCGGATTTGTAGAGAATCCGATAGTTTATACAGATTTCAATGTTGTCGGATTTATACAGATTTCCGAGACATAACAAAGATTGAATAGCGAATAATACCCGAACTGATTTTTTCACATCCACTCAACCATATATTTGGGACTCATTGTCTCTGACTGAATGTGGGCAAGGAAATCCTCTGATTTATGGTATGATTGATTCACTGGAGTTTGAGATGGGCATTGAAGGTATCCATCGCATTCTAAGATTACCAAAACAGAATACCTATCCCTCCTAACCTGATTATGACCAAATCCCGACTGACAGACAGATTATACATCATGTT
The DNA here is from genome assembly GCA_038502395.1 of Dittrichia graveolens. NCBI lineage: Eukaryota > Viridiplantae > Streptophyta > Magnoliopsida > Asterales > Asteraceae > Dittrichia > Dittrichia graveolens. Next base: position 64,457,520 of record JARJIL010000003.1, read on the forward strand.
ATGGATCTCGGGTGGAGTGGAGATGAGCTTACAGGGATGTCTAAATTCAAACGTTCTGGATTGGTTCCACAATGGCAGACACTATACGCAATTATCATGTGTTGCTTGACGAGTGTTACCAAATGAATTGGCGGTGCAAATGCTTTTGCATTGAAAGTACTTGTTGGAATAGCTAAGCATTTTCACTTTGATTATGCAGAGTTGATTTTTATTGAAATTTCAAAGGTGGTTTGTGAGAAGGTGATCCCAGGCAAAAGGCGAAATTTCTTGCCGTTTCCTCGATTCTTAACGATGATAATTCAAAGGCTAATGGCCAGATATATTGAAATCTCTAGGCGGGATGATGAGCCAGTTCCACAAATCCAAATGATGATTAAACTATACAAAATTCCAGCTTTGTCAAATGTAAATACCTTCGTGATGCCGGTTGTATTGGTTTAGTTGTTAGACCTTGAAAGTTAAGTTGTCCAGCGGTATGTGAGAGAGAATGGGATTGTTCTTATGAATCGGCAAGAGCCTGCTAATTCTACCCTGAGAACACTATGTCCCGAGGATAGTGAATCTAGGAGTCAGTCTTCTATGGGAGAAGCTGACAGGGATCTGATAAGTGAAAAATTTGATCAGAGGGGTGCTGGTACTTCAACAGGTAATCTAAGTGATCCCGGACATGTTACCCCACCTGAAACCAAATCGGCTAAGGAATTTGTTTCAAGGCTGATTTTAAAGCTGTAATTGAACATCTGAACGTTAGAATTGATGATACACAAAGGGTTCAAGCTCAGAGGCTAATTGAGCTGAAAAGGCGGAATGATTGAATTGAGGCCAAGTTGGATGAGTTGATTGAAAAGAGGGAAAATGAAATAAAAGAAAAAGTGACTGATGTGTTAACTGTTGATGATTGTAAATGGCTTTTGCTTGTGAGGTTAATTGGTCGTGTTGAAAATACCTTGGAGGAGTTTGATTTGTTATCTTTACTGAGAACAGAGGTTGAGTCTGTTGGGATTCCGTGGGGATCAAAGCACGCAACGGAAGCAACCAAAACATACACAAACGATCCCATGAAGTCCCAATGGTGGTGAAAACTTGTAAGATCAAACATGCAACCAAAAGGGAACAAGGAGAAGAAGAGAAATCAAATCATAACCTTGAAGACTTTGATAAAATGCTGGAAAAACTACGAATTTGGGATGAACTCTTGAGACAAAAGGCTCCCAGCACCAAAGAAGTCGACACCAAGCTTAGCGTCTTTCTCCTTGTACTAGCAAGTCACCAAACCACCAACACTTGACAATTTGGTTCTGGAACAACCCTTGACCAACACTAGAAGATCACCAACACATGGTCTTGTGCTTCTCTTAACTTAGAACTCTCACTTGTATATCACTCTAATGTATATGATTGCAAGAGTTAACTGAGAGTGAATAATGAACCAAGAACACTCCTAATATAGAGATATCTTCTGTTCATTCTTCTCCAGGGTTGGACACAATGGCACATTTCATTGGACCAACAAGATGGTCCAATAAAATGCAAGTCTCACTTAGAATTCTGCCTTCACGACTTCTTCACGGGTTCTCATGGGCCGTGAAGGATGAATGCGCCACGACCGGCCATTAATCCTCCACGAGCCGTGCCGCGCCGTGCAAGAATCGTGAGGGTTGTGCCTTCATGACCTCCTTCACGGGCCGTGTAGGGTCGTGAAGCCCTAGGGTTTCAAGAACCATGTGGCCCACGACAGGGCTCGTGTACACAAGCTGCTTCACGACCCGTGGAGCATCCCTCACGGTCGTGAAGCTTAGGTAAGATTGAATTTGACCATTTTGACCATTTCCTCTTATAGCAAGCTGTCGACATTGAAACTTGGCGTGTGACCCAATAGGCCCGCGCTTCATTGGTAGTGATGCCGGCCTACGTGTGTCGGTGGGCAGATTCCAACACACTCCCACTTGCACATGATACACCGTACCCATGGGAACCACAGACAGGGAGCGGCCTCTAGCAAGGCATCCATGCCCCCAACTAAACACGGGGTATGTCATCCCCGACAAGTACCAAGTCAAAACTAAAAGAGTTTGACATGGTCTTATAGATAAGTGATCAATCATCCTATTGTTCGCGAAATCCAAGTGAACACGAGACATGGTACAAAGTCATTCTCCGATCGTTCACGATTATGTTTCTTGAACAAGATTGGTGGTGACCAAATGATGAGTTGCAACTGATCAACAATCCTTGCAAGCTCGAGCATGGCCATGCATTTTTGGTGTCAGCGCCTAATCATCGAGGGGCCAGGGATATCTCTCTAAACAGAGGAACAAATTCCTTCGACTACATTGCCTCCAATACAATGGCAATACTTTACCCAAATACCTCCTTTATAATAGCCAGTTACGGACTACATTTGAAAGCAGTCAGAATAAAGCAAACCAAAATAGTGAAACACATGCATCTCCGGTCTAAGGATAAAAGATATTATCATCCTGATTTACTCTTGACATGTACCATGAAGTAAGATCAGGTGTGGGTCATCCAATCACTTGATACTCTTTTCAAGTATAGGTGAAATATTGCGTCCCTTGTATTCAATCTCTTTGAACACTATGACCAATCATTTCCCTCGTTCTTCGTTCATACTTCCTTCCATGAAGAATGACCGATCGTGGACTATTTAGAATGTAAAACATTCAAGGAAGAGATAAAACATGCAAAGTTAGAACACAATAATGATTTAAGGAAAGTATTCGCTACACGCGTATCATTATAATCTCCATTAAATAATCAACACATTCAAAAATACAATATTGCTTAATGTTCCCAATAACATAGTAAATACATCGAATACAATAACCAATATGCAACTCAAACAAAGTCACTAGCAAATCTAATCCCAATAGCACGTATGTGGGCATCGTGCTTAGCTTGTGACAACGGTTTAGTGAAAAGATCCGCCAAATTGCTATCCGTGTGTACTTTGCTGATGACGATGTCTCCATTCTCGACCACGTCTCAGATAAAATGATATTTCTGCAAAATATGCCTCGTGCGTCGATGAGACCTCGGTTCCTTTGCCAAAGCAACGACATCCTCATTGTCGCAGAAGATCTGAACATGGTCACTGATGCTAGGAACCACTCCCAAATCAAGAAGAAATTTCCTCATCCATACGGCCTCCTTAGCAGCTTCACTGGCCGCAATATATACCGACTCGGTAGTGGAATCGGCCACGGTGTCTTGCTTGAAGCACCTCCAGGATATAGAACCGCCGTATAATAGGAACACGAACCCCGATTGTGATCGGCAGTCATCCTATCAGTTTGGAAGCTTGCGTCAGAGTAACCCTTTACTCTAAGCTCTCCCTCACCTCCGTACAGCAAGAACATCTCCTTAGTCCTCCGAAGATACTTGAGAATGGTCTTCACCGCCGTCCAATGAGCTTCGCATGGGTTGGCTTGATATCTACTCGTGATGCTCAAGGCACACAATACATCAGGCCTCGTACATAGCATGGCGTACATGATCGAGCCCACAGCCGAAGCATATGGCACTCGCTTCATTACTTCCCGTTCCTCTGGGGAACTAGGGGATTGAGTCTTACTCAATACCAAACCATGTGACATAGGAATGAACCCCTTCTTGGAGTCTTCCATCCTAAACCGCTTTAGGACTTTGTCAACATATGTACTTTGGCTAAGCCCAATTAACCTCTTGGATCTATCTCTATAGATTTTGATCCCAAGAATATAAGTCGCATCTCCTAGATCCTTCATTGTAAAACAATTGCCTAACTAGGTTTTTACACGTTGAAGGGTTGGGACATCGTTCCTAATGAGGAGTATGTCATCGACATACAAGACTAGGATGCAACTATGCTCCTACTTGCCATGACATATACGCATGGCTCATCCTTGCTTTTCGAAAAGCCAAACTCTTTGAATTTCTCATCAAAGCAGAGGTTCCAGCTACCCGATGCTTGCTTAACTCCATAAATGGACTTCTTAAGCTTGTAGACCTTATCCGAATGCTTGGCTTGTACAAAACCCTCGGGTTGAGTCATATAGACTTCCTCGCTAAGTATCCCATTGAGGAACACGGTTTTTACATCCATTTGCCAAATCTCATAATCATGAAATGCGGCAATTGCCATGAGTATCCGGATAGACTTCAACATAGCCACTGGGGAAAAGGTTTCATCATAGTCTACACCAAGAGTTTGTGTGAAACCCTTAGCCACCAGTCGGGCTTTGAAGGTGTCTACCTCTCCATCTATGCCGGTCTTTTTCTTAAAGACCCATTTGCACTCTACGGGTCTACACCCAGGTACCGGATCAACCAAATCCCAGACTTGGTTATCGGACATAGATTGCATCTCGGACTCCATTGCCTCTTTCCACCTAGCGGACTCAGGGCCCACCACGGCGTCCCGATAAGATGATGGTTCATCATGATCCACCACTAGGTCGCAGCCCTCAGACATGAGAAACCCATCTCTCTGGCTCACTGCGACCACTACCGGATCTTCTAAGGGGTAAAGGATCCATGTTAGGTTCTCCAGCAGCGCCGTGCTGAAAAGCATCTTGTGAACTAGCACCAACTTCAGGTTGGTCATTGGAAGGTTCTTGAATTTCTTCAAGATCAACCTTTCTCCCACTAGCGTCTTTGGATAGCATCTCCCTTTCAAGGAAGACGGACCTCCGAACAACAAATACCTTGTTCTCGGAAGGTTTGTAAAAGAAATATCCCATAGACCCAGCAGGATATCCAATGAACAAACACCTCTCGGCTCGGGGTTCCAATTTGTCCTCCACCTCACATCTCACGTAGGCAGGACAACCCCAAACCTTTTGATATGAAAGCGATGGAACCTTTCCATGCCACATCTCAAAGGGTGTCTTCTTGACCTTCTTAGTTGGTACGAGGTTAAGGATTCTAACGGCCATTTCCAATACATAGCCCCAAAAGCTAATGGGTACATCCGTACGACTCATCATACACCGGACCATATCCAACAATGTTCGGTTCCTCCTCTCGACACACCATTTAATTGTTGTGTCCTAGGAGGTGTCAATTGCGAAACAATTCCACAATCTTTTGGATAGTCAATGAATTCCGAAATTAGATACTCACCACCATGATCCGATCTGAGCATCTTAATTCGTTTACCCAATTGGTTCTGAACTTCGTTTTTCAAAGTTTTGAAAACCTCAAAGGTTTCCAACTTTTGTGTCACCAAGTAGACATACCCATACCTACTAAAATCATCGGTAAAGGTTACGAAGTACCTTGAGTTATCCCTATTGACATGCTTGAACGGACCACATACATCCGTGTGAACGATATCCAACAAGTCTTTGCCCCTTTCACAAACGCCGGTGAAGGGTGCTTTGGTCATTTTGCCCAATAAGCAAGATTCGCATGCATCATCCGATCCATGGTCAAATGATTCCAAGATCCCATCCGCTTGGAGCTTGGCGATGCGTTTCTTGTTTATGTGGCCCAAACGACCATGCCATAAAGATAACTTATCAAAATCACATTTGGATTTAGAACCAACATTCATGATTGATCTATTACTTTGCAAGCATACGCTTGTCTCATATATGCCACGACATGGATGTGCTTTAAAATAAAATAATTCATTCTTAAAGCAAGAAATAATTCCATTAGAGAAATTAAAATTAAATCCATCGTCAACAAGTGCATAAAATGATAAAATGTTTCTTGCCATGCAGGGCGAATAAGATACATTTAATAAAGTAATAAATAAGCCGGATGGAAAGGCAAGGTCCACGCTCCCAATCTTCTCAACCGGGACAACCGCCTTGTTTCCCATGATGAGATCCAGCTCCCCATCAATGAAGTCCCTACTTCTTCTTAGTACCTGCAAATTATTAACTATGTGAGTACCACATCCGGTGTCCAAGACCCAAGAGTTTGAAGTAGAAGTGTTATGGAGTTCAATCATATACATACCAGAGGCGCCTTGTCCCTTGGTGCGAAGCCTCTTGAGCTCCTCTGTGTACTTGGGACAACTAAGCCGGTAGTGTCCCTTCTCCCCGCAGAAGAAGCAAGTGGCCTCTTCCGGTGAGGGGGCTTTAGGAGCAGGTTCCTTCCCCTTCGGCTCCGGCACAGGGAGCGGTTTGGGCTTAGGTGTTGCCACCTTGGCCTTCCCCTTCCCTTTGCCCTTGGAGCTTGAAGTGGGCCGCTTCCTCTTAGCTCCACCCACATGGATGGCTAGGACGGGTACGGAGGTTGATGGCTTTGCCTTGGCCATGTTAGACTCGGCGGTCTTCAACATGTCGTGCAACTCCATCAAGGACCTGTCTATGTTATGCATATGGTAGTTCACAATGAACGGACCATATGCTTGAGGCAAAGATTGGAGGATAATATCCGTAGCCAACTCTTTCCCCATAGAAAAGCCCAACCTCTCGAGCTGGTCCACATATTGCTTCATACGAAGCACGTGGGAGCTCACGTTCCCGCCTTCCGGCATCCGGCACCCTATGAAGGCCTTGACACACTCGTAGAGTTCTTGCCTCGCTTGTTGTTGGAACATTTCCTTCAGCTGCGAGATCATGTCAAACGCACCAACGTCCTCGAATTGCCTTTGCAACTCGGAACTCATGGTCGTCAACATGAGGCAAGTCACCTCATTAGTGTCTTTAAGGCGCTTCTCATAAGCGTCCTTAACGGCCCGCGTAGCGGTGGTAGCAGGAGCCTCCGGAAGAGGATCCTATAGGACGTACAACTTACTTTCATGGCGTAAGACGATTCTCAATTTCCTATGCCAATCCATAAAGTTTACTTCCACGAGTTTCTCTTTTTCCAAAAATGGACGGAGTGACATGTGCGTCGAGGTGTTGCTTGTAGATGCCATCTAAAAGAAGGCAAAGCACACAAAAAGGTTAGTTCAACATATTTTAATCCTTGTTAAATAATCACCCAATAGTTTAACACTTAAATTTAACAAGGGCTAAGAACCCAACATAACTTCACTACATGACGGGTTTACCGCGGATTACTTCGTGAAGGTATTTAGGACGGTTAACGCTTTACCAATTGCAATCCGTGATTACAACTCTTAGGCACTTGCGGGATCCATCGGTACTCATAGCACCGGTTTGGCATGTTTGATCCCTACTCACACCGATTCCTCAATAAGCCACTTTGGTAACTCGGTATAGGCACTACAATTACCAAGGCGTATTAAATTGGAATTGCAAATCGTCCAACAAGATACACGATGACGCCCTTGACAATAATTGGCTCGTGCTAAGCTCGACAACCAAAAATTTCATGACGCCACACGCATCTTCCACACAAGTCCACATGGAACAACTCGTGCTAAGCTCGACAATTGTCCCATGCTTCATTAGATTCGGGTGGTGTCATCTTTTGGATGGCGTGTGATTTACATTTTTAAGAAAAACGGGACTTTTGTTTTTCCGGTTAAAAACCTCTTTTCGTTTTGATTAACAAATAAGTGACAAAACGCATTTTTCACCATTTGAACATTAACACTTTATATTCGTTTGTTAATCATGTGAGCGAGCTGGGTTTGTTAACTAATTAAGGAAAACTATATTGTTTTTTTATTTTCAAAAGATTTTCTAGCATGCGAAGATCCTACAACCACGCAAGAAAATAAATAAAACTACACAACCACGCAAACAAAACCGATTTGAGCCAACCTAAGTGTTTCTCGGTGAGCCAACTGGGGAACTAAGTCTACTAAGGATAAACAATCCAAGACTTGGTGGCGTGCTCCCACTCGATCCCGCGCCTCCGGATCCGAGATAGCCGAGACGTCTCCCAAGACTCCCATTGGTGTCTCCGGTCTTCTCTTCTTATTACATACATAATTTAAAGAGAAATGGCATACAAGCCACATAATCTATTATAAGCTAATTTACAAATTACAAAGAATAAATACTTTGGTGTGCAAGCCACAAATAAATAAATTATTACAAACCGGATTAACTAAATTATTACAAACCAAATGTGGTACAAACCACCAAATGAATGAACAACAAATAAAGCAACCAAACAACCACACAAAGGTCTAGGCTCAAACCGGTGCTCACAAAAACGAAACAACCACAAAGCATGGTATGCCACACCAAACCATGCACAAATCAACATCCCAATTAAATTTATTCAAAAACTAAAGGCACAAGAATAAACCTTGTACATATGCATTAGGATTCCAAACACTTCGAAATCTATATTCATATATACACAATATACATGTATGCACCTGTGCATTTTATGCCAAAAACCACCCAATACATACATATACAAGAATTAGGATATTATGGGGCTTAATCTACAAGGCTAAAAAGCCTAAAATGATTATAGAAACACCAAAACCAAATGCTAAAATCCATATCAAGTTTTATTTTTTTCAAAAAGGCCAAAAACAGCCTGTTCACGACGCCTTCACGAGCTACTGCTCTTCACGGGACCTTACGAGCCGTGAAGGCAGTACACTTCACGACTTGTGAAACAGTTTAAAAACCTTTCACGACTAACACTCCATGAGTCTGGTCGTGTGGACTTCACAACCCGTGAAGCAAGCTCCACGGCTCGTGAAGACCTTCTGGACAGAATGTCCAAAATCGAAAATATGGATTTTCAAGCCACAAAGGTGCATGCATCTTACAAGTATGGCTCTGATACCACTGTTGGGATACCATGGGGATCAAAGCACGCAACGGAAGCAACAAAAACACACACAATGATCCCATGAAGTCCCAATGGTGGTGAAAATATGTAAGATCAAACATGCAACCAAAAAGGAACAAGGAGAAGAAGATAAATCAAATCATACCCTTGAAGGCTTTGATAAAATGCTGGAACAACTTCGAATTTGGTATGAGCTCTTGAAACAAAAGGCACCAAGCACAAAAGAAGTCCACACCAAGCTTAGCTTCTTTCTCCTTGTACTAGCAAGCCACCAAACTACCAACACTTGACAATTTGGTTCTGCAACAGCCCTTGAACAACACTAGAAGATCACCAACACAAGGTCTTGTGCTTCTCTTAACATAGAATAGTCACTTGTATATCACTCTAATGTATATGATTGCAAGAGTTAACCAAGAGTGACTAATGAACCAAGAACACTCCTAATATAGAGATATCTTCTGTTCATTCTTCTCTAGGGTCGGACACAATGGCACAATTTCCTTGGACCAACAAGATGGTCCAATAAAATGCAAGTGTCACTTAGAATTCTGCCTTCACGACTTCTTCACGGGCTCTCACGGGCCGTGAAGGATGAATGCGCCATGACCGGCCATTAATCCTCCACAAGCCGTGCTGCACCGTGCAAAAATTGTGAGGGTTGTGACTTTACAACCTCCTTCATGGTCCATGTAGGGTCGTGAAGCCCTAAGGTTTCACGAACCATGCGGCCCACGACAGGACTCGTGTACACCATCTGCTTCACGACCCGTGGAGCATCCTTCACGGTCGTGAAGCTTAGGTCAACTTGAATTTGACCATTTTGACACTTTCCTCTTATAGAAGGCTGTCGAGATTGAAACTTGGCGTGTGACCCAATAGCCCCGCGCTTCATTGGAAGTGACGCCGGCCTACGTGTGTCGGTGTGCAGATTCCAACAGAGTCTACTTGCAAAACCGCTGCCAGGTCATCAAAAAGGCCTAGGCATGACGATGATGACCCAGACACCGATCATCCTGAAGGGGGAGAAAAGAATAAAAACATATTTTGATACCCCGGCTGCTTAGAGGATTGGTGAAGTTGCTGCAAAATAGGATGAAACTTTTTTTAAACAAAAACATAAAGGCAAGCAAAAAGAATTGGAAGTTGTGGAGATCGGTTTTGAATTTGAGAATGTTGATACTCTAGATGTGGAGGATGAGGATCTGACGTTGGCTTTATGCTTAAGTAAGCAGACGGATGAGGTTCAAGTCACACAAAAGGTTGAAAAGCCTGAATTGGAAAAGTATAATTTGAAAAGTGTTCTAAAAGTGAATAGAGAAGTAACATAATAGTTTCCGCCATCTCCTTGAAAATTCAGAACAACTCCAGCTGATATCATCCGACAACAGCGCAAAGAAACTCAAATGCAAGAAATATCCAAAGACGCTGATTGGGAGATTTCTAAAAATGTTCAAATATATCCGGTTCACACTGGCTCTTTACGAAATGTAAGAAAAAGCTATGTGCTCACAAGAGCGGCCTTGAAAAAGAAAGCCAGAAACCGGAGATATCAAGACATACCTGTGGCCTTTCTGGAGGAGAAATTCATTAACATCTACACACATCAAATTAAAGAAATGCACGATATCAACCTGATGGGTGCTAAAAATGTGAATGAAGCTCGAATGAAATTATTTCTCAACATGCACACTGCAAAGAAAGAGGATGTTGAATCAGCATATCAGATCATCAAGGTCAACTATGTCTCAGTTCAAAGAGTTTTATTCATCAATATGATCTGCTATCAAGTCACAAGGTCTGATCTTGAAAGTTATTCTATTGGGCATGTAGAACTAAAATTCCTAAGCCTTGGTGATATAAACTTCTTGGTTGAGTAGCTTGAGACCAAATTAGAAAAGAATGTGGAGGAATCTACAGGATATCAAAAGCTTTGGGAGTTCATGAGGTACAGAAGCCAAAGGGCTAAGGAGACTAATCTCCAGTTGGGAGTAGAAGCTGATAAGGAAAAAATTAATGTAATGAAACCGAAAGCAAATCATTCAAAGCTTAGCCAGTTGGAGATGTTTCAGGTGATATGGAGTTGTGATGATGAATTCAAGGGAGATGAAGGAATCGTTCTGTTCAATAGTAAAAATGAAAAGTTCTTTATGAGATTTGATGAGGTGAATGCGTACTCAGACGGATCCTTAAAGATTTGATCTATCAAAATCAAAGAGTACACCATAAGCTTAAAAGAAAACATCGATCAGGCACCAAGAGTCAGATTGACAGAAGTGATTAAATTGTTCGATGCCAAGAGTGACGAAAGAAAAATGATAAGGCAATGGCAAAGGAAAACCGGACAAAGAAATACTAACTAGATACAAACAAGGGGGGATTGTTAGAAATGGGTTTTGTGTTTGTTATCTACTTAGATTTTGTACTTATCTATTTAATATTGTACTTAGAATGCCACCTTTAGTGATATGTATATAAGTTGACTTAGGCTTAGTTTCATGTAACCTTTTCATATAGTCAATATAAGAACACACACTTAAAGGTGTATTTGCTCTCTACTTGAATCTTCTATTGTACTCGTTTTTGCTCTATCAGATCTATAGTGGTGCCTTTTATTGGGGGTTGGGTTGTACAAAAAGAGAAGGTTAATGTTTATGTTTCTCTCTAGTTAAAGATACACGAAAGCAACTCCCCAACTCATGATTTAGAATAGACAGTAGTTGTCTTTGCTCTTAAGATAGAGCGGCATTGTTCTTATGAAGTTAAGTGTACAATTTACTCAGATCCTAACAGCCTTAACTATTTCCTAGAGCAAAAGAACATGAAAATATGTTAGAGACAGTAGTTAGAGCTTTTAAAAGACTGTAACTATGGGATTTTAAACCACTCAGCTAAAGCGAATGTGGTTGCAGATGTTTTGAGTAGAAAATCAGGAACTACATAGATACACATGCATACAGTGAGAATGGAAATCATTAATCCTATACTTGATAAGTTTAATGTAGCTTAGATTGAAACTGATAAAAAAAGCAATCAGAAGTATAATACCAAAGGTTAAGTGTCAAAGTTAGTAGAAGATAGTCGCCAGGAATGAAACGTGATATAGCAAGACATATCAAAAGAGGTCTAACTTGTCTTGAGGTAAAAGAAGAGCACCAAAAGCCACATGGGAAGTTGCAGTCACTAGAGATATCAGCATGGAAGTAATAGAATGTTAAAGTGAATTTGATTGTCATATTACCTAGAAGTCCTCGGGGGTTTGATGCTATATGAGTAGTAATTGATAGACTTACGAAGAGTGTAGATTTTGTTGCAATAATGGAATAATATTCTTCGGAAAGAATGAAAGATGTTTATTTGAAAGAGATAGCAGCTATATACATGGATTCCCTGTTTTTTATTTGTAGATTTTATTGTTTCAGATAGAGAATCTGATGGGTGTTTTTATATATACTGTTCACATACATAATTTGATGATGATGTGCCTATTTTGTCTATAATAGTTGTTCTTTGATATACCTTTGTGTTTGTGATAGGTGTGTGAGAAATGGAGCTTAAATGAAGATATTTGGTAATTTAAATGCAGATGATGAAAGCTTACAAGAAATGGGTATGAATGTGTTATGATATGAGATTTTAATAAGAAAGACCAAAGAAAACAAGCCAAAAGTAGAGTTAATCAGCATTACTCTCAAAGCCTTCACACTGAGGAGTAAAGAAAACTTACACTAGAGTAATGCTAGTGCCTTCCTTTCTTTTCTTCTCTAAATTAGCTCTTTCCTTTTCTCCACCCCTATCTTTGCTTACACGATTTTGGGAGCCCCAAAACCCTAGTTTTCTGTCCCAAAACTCATCTACTTCATCCTAGAACACATCCCTTTGAACCCACAATCATATTCCTTTCATATCAACCAAAGATATTCAACCCGTTTGACCCGTTTAAGCATTCTTCATCAAGGTGTTGTAGAGAGACACCATTGGAGCACCTAATCATCATCCTCCCATGGTGAAATCAAGGTTTGTCAAGATTTAAAGGTGGTTTTTGGATGATTACTTCTTCAACATCTTCAATAGTCATATAGTTAGTCGGATTACATCATTTCTCCACCCACTTCTCCATCTACACAACCCCTAGTTTAGTCTATCATTTGAAGATGTATTCTAATACGATATTTGCATCTTTGAAAACCATTATGCTCGGCTAAACACCCCGTGATTGCAACTAGGATTAGGGTTTGGTTAATATATCTCTATATTTGATGAATAATTGTGTACATCATCATGTAGCTATGACCGTAAATGTCACAAAGTAATCCTCCCTGCTATCTGGATATTTTGACCGGTCCCTTCATCAAACTTCACATCCCTACCGATGTATAGATTATTAGTTCATTGTCATACAATCGGTAGGCCTTTTTGCTCGAATCAAATCTAAAATGAATTATCAGCTAACTGTAATCATATAACTTGTAGAGGTACTACTTGGGTGCCTTCATATTAGCAATAAAACTGAATATTCAAATAGGTTCAAGAGCTGACTTTTTACATAACCAAGCCTCGAATGGTATCTTCTTCTGCAATGCTTTAATGGAAAGATTTTTAAGTAGGTAGAAGGCATGTCTTTGGGCTTCTTGTAATAATTTCAATGGTAATCTATTACTCGTGACATGCTATGAACCATATCAAGGACGGTTCGATTTCGCCGCTCCCCTACCCCATTTTGTTGGGAACTATATAGTATGGTGTATTTCTCGTAATTGAGACATTCTCAAATTAATTTGTGGAATCTTGTGACATGAAGTGTAAAACCCCGGCCCGAGGTTCAAATATTTTATATTTAGTCTATATTAATTTGTTTGAGTTTTTATAAATTATTAGAATTAATTTTATTTATGGTTATGGAACCTTAGGAACTGAACCCCTAATTTGCATTAAACCTATTCATGTGACGTTTTCGATACCACTCAATAACACTATTTATGATTAGTATCCTATTTACGATTTATAGGATTTCAATTCCATTCTAGCCCTGATGTACGATTCTTCTTAGCATACTGATTTTACGACTCACTTATGTTACCATTTATGATTCACCACTTCACCTTGTTTTATGATTTGATGAAACCCAAGAATATTATAAATCAAACTTAACCATCTCTTAGTCAAATTACATGATTTTTGTTGCATTAACTCCTAGACATCATAAAAACAACCCCCTAATCACTAATTGCAGTTTTTACAAGATTTAGTGATCCAAAAACACATGTATGATCTAGGTTATGTCTACATGGTATGAACAACCCAAAATAAATCCAAACCCCACTAAAATTTAATCAATTGACAAGCTATTGATATAAAAATGATCACAAAGATGCTAGGGACCATATCTGATGTTTTTCCCTTAAAAAATCATTTTGATGTTAAAATGGCCAAGTTCTTCAACTGGTTTCATCTCGCTTTACATATAGCTTCACGATCCAAAAATGTGGCTATTGTAGATGATATGGGTACTTGTCCCTGAATCTGAGTTTAAATACCCTTCTCTACTTTGTTTTGGTCACTTTTACTCCGTTAGTTTAAAATTAATGTAATCACCAATCATGCACACACAAATAATAGAATTCTAATATTAATAGCTTTGAAGTATTACACTTGGGAGAATGGGTATTGAATTATTAAAAGTATTTCCATTGAAATAAATTATTAGATTCACGAAGAGAGGCATCCTTAGCCCTAGATTCATTGGTCACTTCAAAATTATTGAACGACTTCGAAATGTTTCATACAAATTGGAACTTCTGGAAGTGTTATCAAGAATTCACTATACCTTCTACTAGTCTCATATGTGTGTATATTCTAGATGTCTTTCAAAGAAAGCATCTGAAGGTTCATTCTTTATTAATTGTAAATTGTCCTGACACCACACATCTGAAGAAAGAAGCCCGCATGTTCATCTGAAGATTAGTTCTGAAGAGGAATGCAAAGTGAAGTAACTCTTCAGTCATAAAGAGGCTATTACAACTGAAATCACGTTTCAGTACTAACATCTACCAGTTAAGCAATGTGCGAAATCAACGCACCTATATTTGCTCAATCGGCAGTTTGGATTTCTGTTTCCTAACTTTATGTAGAGAAATACACGTGTAATTTATTTAGATGGTCAGGATTAGTTTACTTAGTGTATAAATACCTTCTCACTGTTTGAGAAAGATAATCGTTTGTTCACTAATTTGCTTTCAAGTTTGTTCTTGATTTTAGTTTGTACTCTGTACTCAAGTCTGTTCTTGAGTGCTCTTTGAAGTTTGATTATTAATATTATCCTGCTTTGAAAACTTTCATGTTCGTATTTTAAAACTATTTCCGCACTTAGATTAATTTTCTTTGTTAGTTTTACATCTTTCGGGAAAAACAATTGGTATCAGAGCATGTTCTATAAATTAGTGATCTGTTCAAGATATCAAAATTCGAGTACATGGAAAATGGCTCTTCTGCCAAACCTCCCAAGTTCTCAATTGAACACTTTCCTAGTTGTAAAAATCAAATGCTCCTTTATTTAAAAAACATTGACTATAATTCTCTTTCTATTCTTGAGGAAGGTCCCTATGTTCCTCTAACACATCCAAAACCAAGATCTCAATGGACTTAAGAGTAGAAAAAGCTTGTTGGCCTAGATACCAATATTAGAAACAGTATAGTGATCGCTTTACCCAATGAGATCTTTCATATTGTTTTCAATCTTATAACTGCTAAAGATATGTGGGAAAGTATTTCCGTATCCTTTGAAGGTACTGTGGAAGTAAGAGAGAACAAGAAAACAAAAATCGTCCAGAAGTATGAAGGCTTCTGTGCCAAAGATTCAGAAACTATTAATGAAGTCTATACTAGGTTTACATGTCTTATAAATGACATGCTTGAAGTTGGAGTTGTAAGAGAATAATTTCACATACTAAATCGATTTCTTGATTCCCTTCCCTCTGAATGGGATACGATGTGAATGATTTTGAGAACCAATGTTTTTCCTGAATAAGTATAAAACTAACAATGAATAAGATCAAAGTGCGGAAATAGTTTTAAAGCAACGAACACACGAAAGTTTTCAAAGTACGATTATATTAATAACCAAACTTCTAAGAGTGCACAAGAACAAACTTGAGCACCGAGTACAAACTAAATCAAGAACAAACTTGAATGCAAATTAGCGAACAAAAGCTTAACCTTTACTCGTTTAACGAGCATGTGTTTATAGGCTAAGTAAACTAATCCTAACCTTCTAATTTATTTACACGTGTACCGCTCAACACATAATTAGGAAGAGAAAACAAGATTGTCGTTTCGAGCTCCTTCAGAATGCGCAGATCGTGCACTTTACATAACAGGAAGATTCAGGTTGTCAGATGTATCTTCAGTGTAGAAGACGCTTTGATGACTGAAGACTAACTTCAACTGATGTTCACTTCAGAACTAATCTTCAGATGAACTTCGGGCTTCTTTCTTCCGATGGCACGTCAGAACAGCATACAAAAGAATAAGATATTACACCTTCAGTCGCTTTCTTCGAAAGCTCCTTCAGGAATGGAATATATACAAATAAAGGACTAACAATCTCCCCCTATTTGTTTATAATTCATGACTATTTACAAAATAAATAAAGAATAAAAGAATTACTATTCTAAATATTCGGTTTGAACTCTTCAGAATCGAGTTCCTTTGGAGTTTTGAGCTCCATTTGTTTCAAGTATTCAACCAGAATGTCTTTGACTGCCAGATCTTTATTGTCTATGAAGTATCGGAGAGATCTTAGATGAAGCCTATCAGCCTTTGCGAATTCTGACACTCTCTAAAAGCGAATCTTGTCTTATGTATCAAGAAAGTAAAATCCCCTTAGATTTGAGAGAACTTTACCCACTTTAGGAATGTGACCAGGAGGCAACGTAGTGTCAAAACCTTTGCAATTTGGAAGCTCTCCAATAGATATCAACTCCAGGATTTGTTGCTGAGACGTTTTGTGAGTTTGCCTCCTTCTATGAAATTTTAACTTTTCAGCTCGAGTGGGTTTTTCCTTCTGTGGCACGAATACTGCACCAAATCCCCTCTTCTTAACTTCCTCTTCATAATATTCAATCACTTTGGTGATTTCTCGTTGTATGAACTTAAAATCATTAGTTTGCTTGCGTTTTGATAAACAAGCAATTATTTCATTCCATTCAGAAACAGCATAATTGAGTTGGACATTTCTTGACTGATTGTACACTGAAGAGAGGAAGATTTTTGCACTGAACATTCAGAAAGATTTCATTGTTAACTTTGTTTAGCTTTATTCCCATGATTTTATCTGGATGCATTCTTTGATGTCCAGAGCTTAACCACTTCTCTTGTTTTTCCTCCATGATCTTTTTCTTCTCCTCTTTTAAAGCTTTTTCAACTTCAATATCCTCTTGAATTTGTTTTTGGTGATCGAAGGGAGATAGATCAATTTTGTTCGCAACAAGTTCTTCAAGTGCCAATTTCTCTGCTGCTATTCTGCCAAGTTCATCAGCCACTTTCAAGTCTTTGTCTCTTGGATTTTCATCATCTGAGTCACTGAGATCATATATACCCTTACTCATTTGATCATCCTGAGAACTTATCACCAATTTACCTTTACCTTTATCAGACTGACTTGGCTAACCACTAGATGAAGGAGCAGCTGATTGTATGGGAATTTGAGAGGCTTTAGCTTCAGTTATAATTTGCTGACATTCAGCTCCATCTAGCTTTGAACTGAAAAGTTCAGCTTCAGCCTTTCTTTGACCAAGGAGACTCTTGAGCTCCCACTCAGCAAGTGCCTTAGCTTTTTCAGCTTTGGCTAATCTGGCCTCGAAATCGATCAAGGCATTATTCTTGTTTTCCGCAGCGGCTTTGAGTTGAGCCACTTCATCTTCTAATCTTTGTAAGTATTCAACACGTGAATACTTTCTTTCCCATTTGATTATCTTCCTATCAGCGGTAGCCTTCTTTCTCATAATCTGACAGATTTTGGACTGTCTTCAAACTTTCTCCCTCTTGGAAGCTGCGGATATATCTGAAGCTTCTATCGACTAAGACAGGGCCAAAATCTCTCTGGAGAGGCCAGAGAAGGAGGGAGCAAATAACTCTTGTAACTGACTAGTTGCAGCTTCAGAAATATTGACAGCATGGATGTTGTCAACCTTGGATGAAAGAGAATTGACAGATGTGGATAGAGCAGAGAGTTAGGAGTTGAGTTTAGAGAACTCACTAGTGGCAGAATCAGCTATAGTTTTGACAAGATTTCGAAGGGTTTTGAACATCCCATGAAGTATCAGATTCTTACAATCAATGGATGGGGTGAGGGTGGTGAACTGAGTTTTGATAGAATCAAAAAGAGAGTGGAGCTCAGTTTCAAGCTTGGCTTGATTATTGGCGACACAATGTCCTTGAAAGGTGTTTGTCTTAACTGAATTAGAGACAGAAAGGACGAGTTCAGATAGACTTTCCAATGAGGAAGCAATGTCTATTAAAGGCTCAGAGGGTTGGGAATGTACAGACTGGGGGGATTGAAGAAAATCAAAAGCATCACTGTCATCAAAACGATTGACAGTTGTATCAGGAGAAGGGATATCAAACAAGTT
Organism: Dittrichia graveolens; assembly: GCA_038502395.1. Lineage (NCBI taxonomy): Eukaryota > Viridiplantae > Streptophyta > Magnoliopsida > Asterales > Asteraceae > Dittrichia > Dittrichia graveolens. Next base: position 64,475,834 of record JARJIL010000003.1, read on the forward strand.
GCTTAGGAGAGATGTGGAGGCCGTAGCATCAGTAGGAGGGACTGATGCATCAAGGGCCTTGGGCACATTTACTTTAGTTACAGTCTGGTTTAAGACTGTGTCTTCATTAGCATGGGGAATCTCAACTGAAGGAGGTTGAACTTCAGTCTCATTGATTTTGGAAGGTTGGGCATCACTCTCAGTTTAGTGTGGAACTGATAAATCACCTGCCCTAGTAGAATCCATAGTGTCAATTGGGTTTTGTGACACATCAAGGGATTTGGGTACAGTTTCATCTTTAGGGTGGACTGAAGAGTCATCAACTGGTTAGACCTCAGAAACTAGAAGAATTATAGTTTCATCATTGGTGTTAGGCTGAACATCAGAGTTAGCCAGTTTGGGTGCTGACACATCATGTGCTTGGTCGATGTCCATAGGACCAGTTGGGTTTACTAATACATTAAGGGATAGAGGGGAAATTTTAGCAGAAGCAGGAATGGGTGTTCCCTGTTCTGGTGGTACCTGAGTTGTAGTGGGTGTGCTAGCAGACTCATTGGTGGGGATAGAGGAAGTCTCGGCTGACTTGTCAGTGTCCTGAACTTGTGGTAGTAGAGGGGGGACTTCAGGAACAGCTTGGTTTTGAGCTATCTCGTCATCAGTCAGACTAGGTTTAGAAACTTTAAGTAAAGGAGAACGTACCTGAATAGCTTCTGCGGGTTTTGATGAGTGAAGCTAAGTTTTGCAAAGAATCAACGGGGTATCGTCAGGGGAATCCTCACTGGAAGCATAGTGGGAGATGATGGGACTGGAGGGAAAGTTGGGTTTGTGGCGTTTGGTAGTTGAGAGTGATTTGAGCGGTTGAGTGGTGGTGGTTTGTTTAGTGTTGGTGGTGGAGTTGGGTACGGTTGAGGGTTGGATGGATGGTTTAGACGAAGTGGACATCAGCTTCCTTTTCTTTGTTTTCGATGGCGAAGACTGAAGCACTTGGCGTTGAGGTTTAGAAGGTTCAGTTTCAGTTGACAACCCTAAATATGGTATCGGAATGGCAGGAGAAGGTTTCAGCGAGATTATTGTAAGCACTGGTGTAGTCAAGGCGGGGTTGAAGGTAGACGAAGAACCTGTCCATACTAAACCTGGTAGCGAGGGAGATGGTAGTAGAACTGAAGAAGAATTGTATACTTCAGTCGGCAGCAAGGAGTAGATAACCAATGACACAAACCTAGGAAAAAGAATGTGTTGAGACCTTGTTCGGGCCGTCAGTGAGACCACAAGACTTTCCATGATGAGTTCAGCATAGTCATTGTTATGACCATGGATAATGGTATAGGCCATTTTCAGAACGGCTTCATTGAACTGGTCAAGACCACCGGTTTTGCTTGTCATACAGAAGTTTAGATGAGCAATCTAAAGTGAAAACTTTGGCCGGAGGTTTTGGGGTTAATGACTTTAGGGGTAATCCAGAACACACAGAGGTGTGCTTCAAACATTGGAACCTTTGCGAAGAGAGCAAAGTTCAAGGGGCAGTTACGAAGGTAGGTCTTGATTTGGTGAAGTGGTGAGGATGAAGAAGGAATGGTTAGGTCAGTGGCGTAGTTGTTGTCTTTGAAACAGATGGACTCTAGTGGGATTTTGGGAACGACATCATTTGGAAGAGTTACCTTTGTAGAAGCAATTTTGGGGGCCATGAGAACAAGCACAAGAGTTGTTTTTGCTTTTGAACAAGAGAAATCGCCGGAGAAGATGATTTGCAGGTGAAGAACTTGAAAGGGCGATTTGGGGGTTTTTAAGGGTTTAAACTGAATCAATCTTGGTGGTTGAGTAAATCTAGGGTGAAAACAAGCGCGTGATTCCGGAAAATACTCAAGGATAACTTTTGTAATGTCAAACAGTTATTAGGTAAACCAATTTACCCGGTGTTATCTTGGAAATAGCTCAGCCTCATCAACAAACCATTAGCATGGAGATAAAATTTCACAATGCAAAGGAAAAAATATCCAAACTTTGCATTTGAAATTTTAATCTCAACAGAAATAAAGTAGATGGAAGGAAATAAAAAGAAGAAACACAATGCCAACAAGAATAATAGTTAAGCTTGGAAATGACTAATTCCATATATGAACAAAAGATGATTACATGATGTTAATCACGATTTACATAGATTGCCAAAAGAAAATTACAACCATGTTTAAGATAGAACAAATATTTGAGATGATACTTCTATCCCAATCCCTTCATCAGGGATGCGAACAGTGATCACGTAGCACACCGGGAAGAAAACGAAAGTGATAGTGAACTCCGTGAGTTTTCAAGAAAGTGAAAGATTTTCTGTGAATTGTTTCTTGTTTTGCAGAAGATGAAAAAGGAAAGAAAATCTTTGGATGTTTATAAAGAAAATAACTCATGATTACACTTGAGAGATGATTTGATAGTCAGAGAGAGGCAGGGTAAAAGTAATTATTTAAGCTTAGCTATTAGGGTGGCTGGCATTAAATGTGACAAGAAAGAATGAATAGTAACAATCAAACTTACCTAAAATAGCTACATTGCTGAAGGATTTAGCATTCCTATTTCTGCAACCAGTTGATTGAACCGGTGTTCATCTAGGGCTTTCGTGAAGATGTCAGCGAGCTGATGTTCACTAGAGATGAAACAAAGCTCAATTTCATTCTTTGCTATGTGATCTCGAATAAAATGATGGCGTACAACAATATGCTTTGTACGAGAGTGGAGCACCAGATTATTGGAGATTGCAATAGCACTTGTGTTATCACAATAGATAGGAGTGCGTTGAAAGGAGATGCCATAGTCAGCGAGCTGATGTTGCATCCATAAGACTTGTGTGCAACAACTCCCAGCTGAAATGTATTCAGCTTTAGTGGTGGATAGAGCGATGGAGTTCTGGTTTTTGCTTTGCCAACTTACTAGTTTTCCACCTAGTAGCTGACACCCACCTGTAGTACTCTTCCTGTCAATCTGACATCCGGCATAATCTGAATCTGAAAATCCAATTAATTCAAAGCCGGAGTCTCTGGAGTAACATAGCCCAAGTTCAGGTGTACCTTTCAGGTATCTAAAAATTCGTTTGACAGCCATCAGATGTGATTCCTTTGGATTCACCTGAAACCTTGCACATAAGCATGTGGAGAACTTGATATCAGGACGACTGGCCGTCAGATATAGCATGGATCCGATCATCCCTCTGAATGTGGGAAGATCAACTGCTTTCCCATTCGGATCAGCTGTGAGCTTGGTTTTTGGAACAATGGGAGTTTCATTGGGGAGGAGTCTGAAAAGTTGAACTTCTTTAGTAAGTCATTGACATATTTCCCTTGATTAATGAAGATACCTTGGTCAGATTGCTTAATCTGAAGCCCAAGGAAGAAATTCAGTTTTCCCATCATGCTCATCTTGAATTTCTCTAACATGATTTTCTCAAATTTCTTGCATAAACGATTGTGAATAGAACCAAATATAATATCATCAACATAAATTTGAACTAGAATGAGTTCACCTTTTTCTCTACACTGAAATAGTGTTTTATCGATGTTCCCTCTCTGAAATCCATTCTTCAGAAGATGAGTGGACAAAGTATCATACCAGGCACGCGGAGCTTGTTTCATTCCATAAAGAGCTTTGTCAAGCTTATACACATGGTTTGGAATCTTGGGACTTTCGAATCCAGGAGGTTGTTGAACAAATACTTCTTCTTGATGTTCTCAATTCAGAAAGGCGCTCTTAACTTGCCTCCAGACGAGCAAGTGGAGCAAACGTTTCATCATAATCTATTCCTTCCTCTTGACAGTAGCCCTTTGCAACTAATCTGGCCTTGTTACGCACAACTGACCTAGTTTCATCACGTTTGTTTCTAAAGACCCATTTTGTGCCAATAATGGACTTATATTCAGGTGGGGCAATCAGCTTCCAAACCTTGTTCCTTTCAAATTCATTAAGCTCGTCTTGCATAGCGACCACCCATTTTGGGTCCTTCAAAGCTTCATCGAGTTTCTTTTGTTCGACCTGTGAAATAAATTCAGAGAACATGCAAAATGCAGATGTAATCGAATTTCGGGTTTGCACACCAGTATTTGGATTACCAATCACATTTGTGATAGGATGATCTCGAGTCCATTTCGTGACCCTTTATGGTTGCTCCTGTTGTTCATCAGCAGAGGAGTCATTTGTTTCCAGAGGATCTTCAGTGACTGGATTCATATTAATAGAAACAACATTATCATCAGTGTTTACCTCCTGAGAGTAGTCATCCATGTCATCATTGAATGACTCTTGTAGAAGAGCATCAAATTCATCAGAGACAATTTGATCAGTATGATTTGAGGTAGAATTTGTATCAAATTCATCAAAGGTGACATTTATTGTTTCCACCACAGAGTTTTTCTTGGGAAGAAAAACACGATAAGCTTTAGAAATGTCAGAATAGCCTAGGAACACTCCTTGTTCCCCTTTTGGATCAAATTTGCTTTTCTGATCTTTGGTGTTCAGGATGAAGCATGTGATTCCAAAAACTTTGAAGTATCCAACATTGGGTGACTTCAGATAAAGTAACTCGTAAGGAGTTTTGCTATGGCGTTTGACAATGATGAACCTGTTCTGAGTGTAGCAAGCGGCATTAACAGCTTCAGCCCAGAAATGCCCTTTCAGAGATGCTTCAGCTAACATAGTTTGGGCTGCTTCTATCAAGGTCCTATTTCTTTTTTCAGCCACCTTATTTTACTGAGGGGTATATGGGACTAAGAAGTTTTGGATGATGCCATTTTCATCACAAAAATCTTGAAGAGTAGAGTTCCTGAACTCTATTCCATGATCACTACGAAGCTGTTTAACTTGTGTGTCAAACTGTCTTTGAACACGACGAATAAAGCTCATCAGAATTTCAGTAGTATAACTTTTGTTGTGCAAAAAGAATACCCATGTGAACCTGGTGTATTCATCAACAACAACCAGGATGTATTTCTTGCCTCTCATATTACGGGAACTAACAGGACCAAAGAGATCCGTATGAAGTATGTGAAAGGCGGAGTTAACTTGGTTACAATGTTTGGATTCGAAGACAGACTTCGTTTGCTTTCCCTTCTCACATGCATGACACAGCTTTGTCTTTCTAAAACCGAACTGACGGTGGACCTCTAGTAAGCTGAAGCTTAGAGAGTTTGCTGATATTTTGAAGTTGAGATGGGATAACCTTTTGTGCCATAACCAGTTAACTTTGGAATCAGCTTCTGAAAAGAAACAAGCATCTTTTTCATAGGTGGTAGAGTTGAAACAACAACGTACATGTTACCCTGCCTTTTTGCTTGCAAGACTTCTTTTCCTTTCTTATTGAACCTTTGGAGTTTTTGAAATGTACTTCATAATCTGCATCACATAACTGACTGATGCTGATCAGGTTGTGTTCAAGTCCTGTAACATGAACAACATTTTTAATGTTGACTGAACCTTGGTTATAATAACCATAACCATCAGTTTTGCCACATTTTCCTCCACCAAATGTAACTTTGGGGCCATTTACTGCTTGAACCCCATTCAGTAGGGACTTACATCCGGTCATATGCCTTGAGCATCCACTATCAAGGTACCAAATGTTATCATGCTGACCGCCCTACACAAATAGTTTAAAAGTTAGTTAATTTGATGAGCCCAAACTTTACTGGGCTCCAAAACACAAAGCCTAGACGAGCAACTAGAAACTTTGCCTTTATTAGAACAAGAAGTCGCTTCATGACCTCTTACTCCACATTTATAGCACTTTCGAGTTGATTTAGAATTCTTTGCCTTAACTCTTTTATTCTTTTTCTCTTTTTCACCAATTAACTTTAAAATATTTAAAAGAGAATCCTTAACTTCTTTGAGTTTAGATACAGGCAGAGCAAAGATTTTATCAATGTTTTTGGTTTTGGATGGTTTTAAATTTTCAGCTGTGGATTGTAAGGTTTCAAGTGATGATTCTTCATTTGACGAGATTAAAGGGATGATAATGTCATAGAAGACACAGGATTCAGGAAGAAAGCTAGAGTTGGATAACTCAGCTATTTTGATATCAGAAGATACTTCACCAACAGATTCAGACGAAGACTGGTTGAGAGTTATAGTACAGGTTTCAGATACAACTTTAGGTTGGGTTTCAATTGTGGTTTCAGACACAACTTCAGGTTGGGTTTCAGTAGGACTTGGTGTAATAGGTATCTCAGGGATTGGTTCAGGAGTTTTGTTGGCAAGGGTATCGTACTCAGTAGAAAGTTAAAGATTTCTAATTTCAGAATTTGTTCTTTCAGAAAAACTCGGATTTAAAACTTCAGATTTGGTGAATCTCTTTTTAAGGAGATTTTGATTTCCAACATCATTAACGCTTATGTCATTAAAAATCATTTCATCGACATTTTTACACTTTTTGCTAAACTCAGCGGCTTGTTTAATGTGTCCAATGCCTACTCTTTCTCTTTGAATAACCATCTGATGATTTATACTCTCAAATGCTAGTGTATTTGGAGTCAACCAAAGATCAATAATCGACTGACGATCTTTCACCTTTTCGTTAGAGTCTTGCAAATCCATTTTAACATTTTTGAGTTCATTTGTTAAAACTTCAAGATGATTTCTTAAGGAATTTTTTAGTTCATTTTCATTTTCTTTCTCGTTTAGATTTGTTTTGATTGTTATGCGCAACTGTCAGATAAGAACACAAATAAGCAAACATATCATCCTTCTCATTCATTGAATAATTTTTTAAATTAGATACCTTATACATCATGGTGGGATTCCATCCTTCTGCTGAGCTCAATTTTTTAGCGTCAGCCAGATCCTTGCTGAACTTGCTTTCAGTGGCCATTAATCACATTTCAGGATGTGCAGTTCAAAGAACTTCTTCAGCCATCAGACACTTTCCTCTAACTTCATTTTATTCTTCCTTATGTGAAGAAGTTTCAGAACTAGTCTAGTTAAGGTCATCAGCAATCATGGCCTTTTCTTTCTTCTTTTCATTTGATGCTTTTAGGGCCTTATGTTTAGCCTTGTATTTATCAGCCTTTGATGGAAACCCTTTCTTAGGATTTGAAGAGGTCTCCTTCACAAAACAGTCAGCTGCATAATGACCAGGCTTCCCACATTTGAAGCACTCATTCTTGGACCCTTTAGATGACCCCTTTTTCTCTGAAGAGAAGTTCTTATCAAACCTTCTTTTCCCATCAGATTTAAACTTCTGAAACTTTTTATAATTTTTCATGATGAAGGCTTTTTCTATATCTTCATCATCAGATCTTTCTACCTCCTCAGCATCGTTCATCTGAGGCTCATCTTCAGAATCAGAGTCTTCAGTTGGCCTGTATTTGACTCTCTGAGGATTTTCAGCAACTAGGGCCAGAGTTTTTTGAAGGCCTTCTTCAAATCAGTTTTCTGAATGCGGGTTTGTTCGTCATTTAGCAGGATTCCGTATAGCATACGCGTGTTCATGTCCCTGAGCATGTTGTTTGTTCTCAGGATCATGCACATGGTATCCCATTCGAACGGGAGGGAATCCAGAAATCTGTTTAGGATTTGGAATTGCTCTCTGAGAACTCCAACTTCAATCATGTCGGTCAGTAGACATGTGAATCTGGTGTAGACCTCAGTGAGAGACTCTGAGTCTTTTGCACAGAAGCTTTCATACTTGCATATGATGTTGGTCTTCTTCCTCTCACGAACTTCAATAGTTCCTTTGAACGATATGCATATGCTCTCCCACATATCCTTAGCTGTCTTCAGATTACAAACAGTATGAAATATTTCATTAGGTAAAGCAATAACAATACTGTTTCGTATCTTAGCATCTAGACCCACTAGCTTCTTCTCCTCCTCTGTCCATTGAGATCTTGGTTCGGATGAGAGGGAATGGAGGTTTCAGCAGAACCAGTCTCCTTGGAGATGGTTTGAGGAATGTAAGGACCTTCCTCCAAAATAATAAGAGAGTTGCAATCAAGATTTTCTAAATACAATAACATTCTGTTTTTCCAGCTAGAAAAATGTTCGATAGAAAACTTTGGTGGTTTGGCAGATGAGCCATTATCGATGTAATCAAACTTCGACATGTTGAACAGATCACTAATTTATAGATAAAATTAGAACCTGCTCTGATACCAATTGTTTTTCCAGAATAAGTATAAAACTAACAGTGAATAAGATCAAAGTGCGGAAATAGTTTTAAAGCAACGAACACACGAAAGTTTTCAAGGTAAGATTATATTATTAAGCAAACTTCAAAGAGTGCACAAGAACAAACTTGAGCACTGAGTACAAACTAAATCAAGAACAAACTTGAATGCAAATTAGCGAACAAACGCTTAACCTTTTCTCGTTTAACGAGCAGGTGTTTATAGGCTAAGTAAACTAATCTTGACCATCTAATTTATTTACACGTGTACCGCTCTACACATAATTGGGAACAGAAAACAAGATTGTCGTTTCGAGCTCCTTCAGAATGCGCAGATCGTGCACTTTACATAACAGGAAGATTCTGGTTGTCAGATGTATCTTCAGTGCAGAAGACGCTTTGATGACTGAAGACTAACTTCAGTTGACGTTCACTTCAGAGCTAATCTTCAGATGAACTTCGGGCTTCTTTCTTCAGATAGCACATCAGAACAGTTTACAAAAGAATAAGATATTACACCTTCAGTCACTTTCTTCGAAAGCTCCTTCAGGAATGGAATATATACAAATAAAGGACTAACAATCTCCCCTATTTGTTTATAATCCATGAATACTTACAAAATAAATAAAGAATAGAAAGAATAAAGAATAAAAGAATTACTATTCTAAATATCCGGTTTGAACTCTTCAGAATCGAGTTCCTTTGGAGTTTTGAGCTCTATTTGTTTCAAGTATTCAACCAGAATGTCTTTAACTGCCGGATCTTTATTGTCTATGAAGTATCTGAGAGATCTTAAAAGTTTCTTAATAGATTTCAACACGGCCACTGCGGAGAAAGTTTCATCATAATCGACACCATGTGTCTGGGTGAAACCTTTAGCCACCAGTCAGGCTTTGAAAGTGTTAACTTTTCTATCCATGTCTGTCTTCTTCTTGAAGACCCATTTACACCCTATTGGTTTGCAATCGGGTGTATGATCAACCAGTTCCCAAACCTGGTTATCCTCCATGGATTGCATCTTGTTATCTATTGCCTCCTTCTACTTAGCAGACCCGTGACCCGCTGCCGCTTCCTGATAGTTGGTGGGCTCATTAAGATCCACCAATAACTCGTCGCCCTTAGATATGAGAAACCCATATCTCTCTGGCTCATGGCAAGTTCTACCGGATCTACGGGGAGGTAATGGATGTACGTTAGCCTCTGCATTGTCATGCTCGGATTCAACCTCACCAGGTTGTTGGCTAGTGCCAACGTCAGGTCTTTCATCCATTGACTCTTGAACTTATTCAAGATCAATCTTAGTCCCGCCTTGCTAATTGGATATTAATTCTCTTTCTAAAAAGACCGCCCTCCGAGAAACAAATACTTTCTTCGTGGAAGGTTTATAGAATATATATCCAATACCCGTAGCTAGATATCCGATGAAATAACACTTTTCAGATCGGGGCTCTAACTTGTTATCTACCTCACGTCGTACATAGGCTTGACAACCCCAAACTTTTTATAGGCAAGAACGGGAGGTTTCCCATGCCACATCTCGAAAGGTGTTTTCTCGACCTTCTTCGTTGGAACGAGATTAAGGATTCTTGTTGCCGTTTCAAGAGCATAACCCCAAAGGCTTATAGGCACTTGGGTGTGACTCATCATAGACCGAATCATATCTAACAATGTTCGGTTCTTCCTCTCGGCGACACCATTTAATTGTGGCGTCCTAGGAGGTGTAAGTTGTGAGATAATTCCACAACCCTTAAGATGATCATGAAACTCTTGACTAAGATACTCAACACCTCTATCGGATCTAAGTATCTTAATCTTTTTGCCCAATTGATTCTCTACTTCGTTTTGGAAAGTCTTAAAGACCTCAAAGGTCTCGGACTTTTGTCTAACCAAGTAGACATACCCATACCTACTATAATCATCTATAAAGGTAACAAGGTATCTAGAATTGTCTCTTGTGATGTGCTTAAATGGACCACACACATCGGAATGTATGATGTCCAATAAGTCTTTTCCTCTCTCATTCACACCGGAAAAAGGTGCTTTTGTCATCTTGCCTAATAAACAAGATTCGCATACTTCATTTGACTCGTGGTCAAATGATTACAAGATCCCATCCGCTTGGAGCTTAGCGATACGAGTCTTGTTTATATGGCCAAGTCGACCATGCCACAAAGACAATTTTTCTAAACCATTTTTAGACGTTGAATCAATATTCATGATTGAACGATTACCACTAACGTATGCATCTACTTCATAAATATCACGACAAGGATAAGCTTTAAAATAACAAATATTATTTTTAAAACAAACAATAACTCCATAGTCAAATTAAAAACCAAAACCATTGTCGTGTAATGCATGAAAAGAAATAATGTTTCGTGCCACAATCGGCGAATAGCATACGTTTAATAATAAAATAGAAAATCCGGAATTAAAAGATAATTCGACTTCTCCTCAAGCCTTGACCGGGACAATCTCCTTGTTTCCCATTATCAAGTCAAGCTCGCCATTCTCCATCCGTCTACTTGTCTTTAGCACCTGCACAATATTACAAACGTGAGTGCCACAGCCGGTATATAATACCTAACTACCAGATGTAGAAGTATGATGAAGTTCAATCATGTACGTACATGAATCGGAAGTTCCTCCGATGCTCAACCCCTTGAGCTTCTTTAGACCTTCTAGGTACCCCGGGCAGTTTCGGCGCCAATGGCCCTTCTTCCCGCAGAAGAAGCATTCCGCTTCATTCGGAGTTTTAGCTTGGGGAACCATTTTCCCCTTGCCTTTACCCTCCGAATCGGGGTTGGAATTGGCAGCGCCAATCTTCCGCTTCCCTTTACCCTTAGGGGTATAAGCGGATCTCTTCTTCTTCCGGATTCGCCCCTCCCTTATAGCAAGAACGGGATTTGGAACGGCGGGCTTGTTCTTGGTCATTCTAGACTCCGTTGTCTTAAGCATACCATGAAGCTGCATAATGGACTTATCCATACTATGCATATGATAACTCATAACGAATTGATCATACGCGGTGGGCAGGGACCATAGGATCAAATCCACAACTAGCTCCCTCCCTATGGTAGATCCGAGCGGTTCCATGCGCTCCACGTTTGCTTTCATGCGCAACACGTGAGCACTCACATTCCCGCCATCGTCCATCTTGCTACCAAGTACCGTCTTAAGACACTCAAACCTCTCTTGTCTCGCTTGCTGCTGGAACATTTCCTTAAGTTGAGCGATCAAGTCAAATGCACTCAAATAATCCATTTGCTTCTGGAGCTCGGGGATCAAAGTACTTAGGATGAGGCAAATAATGTCCTCAGTATCCTTGACACACTTCTCATAAGCGTCTCGGATTGCCTGAGTGGCATTGGCAGCAGGAGCCTCGGGTAGGGCCTCCTCTATGGTAACCATCTTCCCTTCTTGGCGTAAGACAAGTTTAAGTTGCCTAAACCAATCCAAGAAGTTGTTACCATTGAGTTTCTCCTTCTCAAGGAAAACTCTAAGCATAAAATGGTTGGTGGTGTTGGTGTTGCTTGAAGACGCCATCTAAAATAACAAAGTAGTTTTAGTTAGTTTGGAAATCCTTGTTAAAATAAGTACCCATAGTTTTAAACTAAAAAAATTATTTGTAACAAGGACTAAGAACCTTATTTCACCTCGCACCGTGACGGGTTTACCGCGGATCACGTGGCGAAGCTATTTAGGCCGGCAACCATTTTACCAATTATAATCTCTATTACAACTCTTACACACTTGCAGGATCCGTTGACATCCATTATGTCGGTTGGCATGGTTCATCCATATCTTACACCAATCTTAATATATAATTTTTGTTTAGCTCGTGCTTAGCTCGACAACTAACCAAGAATTATATACTAACATTGTAAATCGTCCGACAAGACACACGGGTGGCACTCTCGACCATTAATTGGCTCGTGCTTAGCTCAACAACCAATCATGCGAGTTACCCCACTCACCTTCCACACAACTACACAAGGAATGACTTGTGCTTAGCTCGGCAATCATCCTTGCTTCGTTAGATTTGGGTGGTGTCATCTTACGGATGCTGCGTGATTTACATTTTGAAAAACGGAATTTTGTTTCCGGTTTATAAAAACCCTTTTGTGAATTAACAAAGTAAGTGTCAAAACAATTTTAAGCACTGTTAATGTAATACCATTTTTATATTGTCTTTGTCAATTCTATTCGCGTGCAATTGTTAACCATTTTAACAAAGATTGTATTTTATTTAATTTTATAGAAAATATGTCTAGCATGCGAATCCTAATCCATGCATAGAAAAATAAAATACAACCACGCAAATATATATATATATATATATATAATTCGGTAACATGCCCAAAAATCCTATGCGTTTTCTCCGTGAGCCACAACGGGGAAAACGAGGCTAAAATCTAAGGACAAGATATAGTCTCGTTCGATGAGCTCCCACTGAATCCAATACCTCCAATAGCATGTTGATTCCTTCTTGCCAAGACGTCATCACCATGACTCCCGTTGACTATTCCGGTTTTAATTCTATACTATATACAAATACATAGAATATATATAAACGATACGCAGGTCGCATTCCTATGCTATTTATACAAATACATAGAATAAAACATACAGCGTGCAAGCCGCACCAATAAACAAATAAATAAATATTGTTACAACAATACATCACGCAGGCCGGCAAAAACCAAAATAATCAACCACCACAACACATAGGTCTAAGGGCATAGCATGTTACCGAATCAAACCAAAACATATCACATAGAAACATGGTGTGCCACACATAACCATGATACATAAATACATATCTATATTTTAGTTAAGATTGTCAAAACATCAAAGGCACCAAAAAGACAATCTTTGTACATATGCATTAGTGTACCAAACCATTTTTGAGACACATATTCATATATACATTTATAAGTTTATATTTGTGTACACTTCATGCCAAGTTACAACAAATATATAAATATAAAAACTAAAATATTAACAAGACTACGAACAAATCTATTCTAGCACAACAAGAGTCTCAATGAAGAACCAATTTTAAGAAAACACTTTTCTTATCAAAAAAACATTTATGGTTTTTCTAGACTCAATAGTGCAAAGCCATGTTAGATATGGCTCTGATACCACTGAAGGTATTCGTTTGGCAAAATCAAGTAGCAACGGAAGCAATATGTATAACAAAATCTAAGCCAAACAAACGAATACATCCCCATGGACCAAAATCTAACAATGAAATTGCAACTAAAAGATAAACAAGATGGGATGAAAATTTTATACCTCAATGCAAATCACAAAGAAAACCTTTCTTGTCAAGAAGCTAAGAATCCAAATAAGAATCCCTCTAGTGTTGTCCACCCCAAGCTTCCTTGACTTCCAAATGCTAGTTTGTTGATGCAAAAACACCAAAGCCACAATCAAGTATCTATCTTAGACTCTTGTGCACCAATAAGAACACCAAGAACAAGATGAAGTTTGAGAGAGTTTTCTTGTATCAACCAAGAGACAAAGTGTAACGTCCCAAACTTTTTTTTTAACAATTAAACGAAGATTATGCTTGATAATTCACCACCAATAAAACATTGTACAAGTTAATTACATCCCCGGGTGTTAACCCATAAATTCAAATGTAATTGTTTTGAATACATCCTTAAAACAAAATAGTTAAAAACATTGCGGAAGCTTGTGAAGATATGAGCTATCAACCGCGTGCTGGAGCCCCGCCGTGGCCATCACCTAAAAAGAAGGTTAAACGACAACCGTAAGCACGAAGCTTAGCGAGTACACTTACTTACAATCAACCATATGGCATCACATCAATTGCTTTACATTCATGTTACATCTTTCATTCCCGCTACCGTAGTAGTCGGTCCCATCATACCCGTCACCGTAGTGAACAGTCTAGTCATTCCCGTCACCGGAGTGCATGGTCCTATCATTCCCATCACCGAAGTGAACGGTCCAATCATTCCCGCCACCGAAGTGCATGGTCCCATCATTCCCGTCACCGAAGTGAACGGTCCAATCATTCCCGCCACCGAAGTGCACGGTCCCGTCATTCTCATCACTGAAGTGAACGGTCCAATCATACCCACCACCGAAGTGAACGGTCTAAACAATAGCATAACATGATAGAAATATCAGTTCATCAATTAATCATTTCATCATTCATCATTCATGTAGCATATAGCACATTCAACACATACATCATAAGGTTTAGATAGTAAGTAAGAATACTCACTTGTCTGTAGTCTTAGTTTTCTCAATCTTAGCTTACTAGTACACTCGTGGTTACTTGCTAGTCAACCGTCACCTACAATAGGTCTAATAAATCAATACCGTGCACGAATCCCTTGTTCGTTTATTCATATAATACATTCGAGCCTCACAAGGCAGTAACAACAAGAAATTCACTAAAGTCCATAAAGTCGGGGACGCGTCGCGTCCAACAAACCGACGCGTCGCGTCAATGCAAAGTGTCGGATTCCCCAATCCGGGTTCGACTGTCGGATTTCAAATCATTTTGCAACAATCGGATTGTTAGACTCGGATTTCAACTCATCCGGATTTCATATGTCGCATGCAATAGAAAGTGAAAAGTCGCATAGGGTAAACACATGAAAGTCGCATGGTGTGTTTCATAAGTAACGAAAGTCTCATGAGGTAAGTTTAGGGTACAAGCGAAAGTCGCATGAAAGTTTCCAAGTGTAAAAGTCGCATGAAGGCTCCATGCGATAGTCGCATGAGGGTTTCAAAGGAAAGTCGCATTGATTTTGTTTGTGAGGTGAAAGTCGCATGGGGTATCATGTGAAGGTCGCATGGCACAAAACAGAAGGTCACATGGGGTAAAATATGAAAGTCGGATGAAACAAAGTGTGAAAGTCGCATGAGGCATGCGAAAGTCGCATGGGGTTAACTGGGGTTCAACTGAAAGTCGCATGGAACAAAACAATAGGTCGCACGACTTATTCATCCTTGTCAGTTCATATTTTTTTCAACTTTCAGACTCCATGGCCAAAATCATGTTTTTTCAAAACTCAACTAAATCATTTCATTTTGGTTTCAAAACATTTCTCCATTCATTTAAACACTTCTTTCAAGATTTAAGCACATTTCATCAAGTTTTCAAGTTCATATCTACATTTCTTTTTCTCTGGTTCTTCTTAAACCCAGAACCCAAAAACCCAGAAGCTAACTCATGCTATCATCATCTAAACAAGATAAAATTGATACCTACAGTATCCTAGTGAGGTAAGAAACATTACCTGATGATTCTTGTAGCAATTCATTGAGTTTCCCAACTGATTCTTGCCTCTTCTTCCTTGCTTCCTCGTGGGGTTTTAGCACACACTCAAGAACACACTCAAACTTTCTCTCTTAATGAAACAGTGACAATTCCTTTGGGGGTTGTGCCCTATTTTACCTTATATACATCCTTTAAAAGGCTTAAGCCCAAATTCACATTGATTTGGGCCCAACAACAATAATCCAATAATATATACAACTAGTCCATTAACCCTTATATCTTCAAGCCCAACATCATTATCCAATATATTTTACAATTAAATTCACAATATTATTTCTCAACACATTGATTTGGGCCCAACAATAATAATCCAATAATATATACCACTCGGACTAGCTCCAACTGATAGCTCATTGTAACATTTATCACTTGAAAAGTTTCAAAACTTTGTTTAAGATCTTTCACGAACCAAGGTTTAAGTTCAAACACGCGGAAACATATTCGAATCTCTTAAACCAAGGCTCTGATACCAAGTTGTAACGTCCCAATTTTTTTTAACAATTAAACGAAGAGTATGCTTGATAATTCACCACCAATAAAACATTGTACAAGTTAATTACAGCCCCAGGTGTAAACCCATAAATTCAAATGTAATTGTTTTGAATACATCCTTAAAACAAAATGTGACAACCGTCAATTAGAATTTCAGGTTAGCTTCTAGAAAACTTTAATATAAGTTTTTAATAGCTACAAATAGTATTAATAACATAAATTATTTTGTAGAAACCTTTTATCCCCTAAAAATCCCGGCGATGTGCTTAAATTCTTCAAAAATCGTAAAATCGGTAAAACCGCCTAATTAAAAGTCCAGATTTATAAATTTTATATAACAATCAAAATAATAAGAACAAAACACATCATTACATATATTATCTATCCCAAATATAAAACTTATATAAATACCAACAAAACTAATCAAAAACTTGTAAGTATTGACTTTAATTGAACCACCAATGTACAAAATACATCCAACACACACATTTTACATATTAATTAAACAAAAGATAATAATAATAATAACAATATTAATATTAAAATTTGGCCAGCCATGTCCCACCTCACAAACCCACTACAACACTTTATCTACATGCATATATTCTAGTCATCTTCCACTCATTTGCACCACCTCACTCTCTCTCTCTCTCTCTAAGCCCATTCTCTCCACCTTATCTCTACATTCCAACCCCCAAATCAGCTGCAAATCATCATAAGCTTCCATATTTTAAAGTGTTCTTGAAGGATTGAAGCAAAAGATTCAAAGTAAGCAGGTATAGGTAGCAATCTCTTGGGTAATCTCTTCATTTCTTGCATTTTCTTACTTTTTCTTCAAGATTTCTTGAGTTTCTGAAATTTTATGAACATCAAAGTGATTTGATGATGATACATTCACTAAAAATATAAAAATGTTCAACTCAAAAACAAAACTTTATGAATCAAGCAACAAGAACTCAAGAAATTAGTGTTTTTATGCACATGCATGTGGGTTTTTGCACATGCATGTGGTTTTCTTTGAAGGATCTATCATGATATGAACATGCATGCAATTTTTGTTTTAAAATCTGGAATATTTGAGTAATCAAGTAAATAACATGATAAAATCATAATATTGGTGGTGATGAACACAAAATGTAAGCTATTAGTTGATATGGTGTAAAGATCTGATTCTGGCAGAAAGTTTGTGTTGACTTAAAATGACCATAACTTAATGAATATTTAACCAAACGATTTAATTCTTTTTTTAAAAGTTTTATCTCTGTGTTGAGCTTCATTTCCAAGTGGAAATTAAGATTTCATGAGTATTTGACCCTCCAACCACGTGTATCAAGCCAGATATGTCAGAAAGCTCACTGTTCAATAAAGTGACCCAATTGCATGGTTGTTAAACCACTCAAATATTATTCAAATAAATTGGTTTTTCTTCTGGAAATTTAATTTAATGAGTTATATTTCAAATAAAGTTAACCTCACTCAAAAATATTAATTTTTGACCCATTAACTATGTAAAATAAGTTGCATGCACAAAACTGAGAAATCTGGATAATTTCATGGATGAACTTTAATCAATCATAACTTGGTACACAGAAACTTAAAAATGGTCAACTTTTTTGAAAAGTTACATTATCGAGTTAGAAATTTAACCCAATTGGAATCATCTAAAAATAAGTTCGTTTGGTCACTCAAACCCTTAAAACAATATGAGAGTGTTAACTGGATTTTGACCAGTGACCTCTAAATTTAAATAAATCAAATAAAATACCTATGAATCTTTAGAAATTCTAATATTTTTACAGTATTCTTTAAAGACATATTATAATAACATATAAAAACTTGTAACCTTAAATATTTCGTTAGGATACTAAACATTGTACTAAAGTACAACCCATGAAGCTGACAGAAAAGGACTTGCACAGTAAATAAAGAAAAATAAAATATTTATGATTGGAACTTGAAAAATAATAATTAAAGTATAAAAATCACATAAATAAGATACAAACACCTAAAAAAGTAAATATAAAATATAAAACATAAAATATAAATGTATTCACATGAAATAAAGTTGGGTAAATATATATATAATTCTAACATATAACGAGATCACTATAAAATCAATATAAACAATACAAGATTAATTATTAATTTTAATAACTAGAATTTGGGGACTAATAATAGGATATTATTCCACTAGGAAGGAAGCACCGCGGGAATTCAAGACCTTACGAATTATTTTAAGAACGCGTTAGACTTTGTCAGGTGAGTATTCACGGCCCCACTTTTTATTGTTTTGAATATTTTTGGGGGAAAAGCATGCTACTATTTAAATCATCGGTTGATCTGTTTATCAAACTGTTATCTTATCTTTGCACTTTGGTATATATGCTTATGTTTAACGATTATGAGTTTCTCTCTTTATGTAAGTCCCACCGTTCAACACTACCTATTAACTCATTGTATCAAGCCGTTAGTAATCTATGGATAGCGCTATTAGGTTGACACCCCACTTACTTGTGTAAGTGCATAATTACTGTGAAACAGGCTCTATTTATTACTCTATGGGCATTCAGTCAGTAGGCTTAGGTAGTGGGCTCTTTGCGTTAACATTCTGCATATACTTATACCACGTGCAAACTAAACAACCAATTTACATACTTATCGTTCAGTGCTGAACGTTTTTGGCATTAAAATCTTATTTTATTGCATATCAAAACCTGTGATCTCACCAACTATTTCTATAGTTGACACTCTCTTTATCATGCTTTTCAGGAAATCATTAGTAAGTGGTCAGCACCTGTTTGGCATGCATGTGGCAGCATTATTTAGCAATTTACATTATGTTATTTTCCAAACTTTTAAACAATTATCGAAACTTGGTGTAAACAATTGTACTACTTTTCATTATCTATGGTTGGTGAAATCTTGTACCTTATGCTATGAAACCGTACACTGTTACATCTCGTTATTCCGCTTTAGCGGGGTGTGACACAAAATAGTTAAAAACTTTGCGGAAGCTTGTGGAGATATGAGATATCAACCGCGTGTTGGAGCCCCGCCGTGGCCATCACCTGAAAAGAAGGTTAAACGACAACCGTAAGCATGAAGCTTAGCGACTACACTTACTTACAATCAACCATATGGCATCACATCAATTGCTTTACATTCATGTTACATCTTTCATTCCCGCTACCGTAGTATTCAGTCCCATCATACCCGTCTCCGTAGTGAACGGTCTAGTCATTCCCGTCACCGGAGTGCACGGTCCCATCATTCCCGTCACCGAAGTGAACGGTCCAATCATTCCCGCCACCGAAGTGCACGGTCCCATCATTCCTGTCACCGAAGTGAACGGTCCAATCATTCCCGCCACCGAAGTGCACGGTCCCATCATTCCTGTCACCGAAGTGAACGGTCCAATCATTCCCACCACCGAAGTGCACGGTCCCATCATTCACGTCACTGAAGTGAATGGTCCAATCATTCCCGCCACCGAAGTGAACGGTCTAAACAATAGCATAACATGATACAAATATCAGTTCATCAATTCATCATTTCATCATTCATCACTCATGTGAACGGTCCAATCATTCCCACCACCGAAGTGAACAGTCCATTCATTCCCACCACCAAAGTGCACGGTCCCATCATTCCCGTCACTGAAGTGAATGGTCCAATCATTCCCGCCACCGAAGTGAACGGTCTAAACAATACTCACCTGTCTGCAGTCTTAGTTTTCTCAATCTTAGCTTACTAGTACACTCGTGGTTCCTTGCTAGTCAACCGTCACCTACAATAGGTCTAATAAATCAATAACGTGCACGAATCCCTTGTTCGTTTATTCATATAATACATTCGAGCCTCACAAGGCAGTAACAATAAGAAATTCACTAAAGTCCATAAAGTCGGGGACGCGTCGCGTCCAACAAACCGATGCGTCGCATCAATGCAAAGTGTCGGATTCCCCAATCCAGGTTCGACTGTCGGATTTCAACTCATTTTGCAACTATCGGATTGTTAGACTCGGATTTCAACTCATCCGGATTTAATATGTCGCATGCAATAGAAAGTGAAAGTCGCATAGGGTAAACACATGAAAGTCGCATGGTGTGTTTCATAAGCAACAAAAGTCGCATGAGGTAAGTTTAGGGTACAAGCGAAAGTCGCATGAAAGGTTCCAAGTGTAAAAGTCGCATGATGCGACAGTCGCATGAGGGTTTCTAAGGAAAGTCGCATGGCAAAAAACAGAAGGTCGCATGGGGTAAAATATGAAAGTCGGATGAAACAAAGTGTGAAAGTCGCATGAGGCATGCGAAAGTCGCATGGGGTTAATTGGGGTTCAACTGAAAGTCGCATGGAACAAAACAATAGGTCGCACGACTTATTTCATCCCTGTCAATTCATCTTTTTTTCAACTTTCATGCTCCATGGCAAAAATCATGTTCTTTCAAAACTCAACCATTATATTTTGGTTTCAACACATTTCTCCATTCATTTAAACACTTCTTTCAAGATTTAAGCACATTTCATCAAGTTTTCAAGTTCATATCTACATTTCTTTTTCTCTGGTTCTTCTTAAACCCAGAACCCAAAAACCCAGAAGCTAACTCATGCTATCATCATCTAAACAAGATAAAATTGATACCTACAGTATCCTAGTGAGGTAAGAAACATTACCTGATGAATCTTGTAGCAATTCTTTGAGTTTCCCAACTGATTCTTGCCTCTTCTTCCTTGCTTCCTCGTGGGGTTTTAGCACACACTCAAGAACACACTCAAACTTTCTCTCTCAATGAAACAGTGACAATTCCTTTGGGGGCTGTGCCCTATTTTACCTTGTATACATCCTTTAAAAGGCTTAAGCCAAAATTCACATTGATTTGGGCCCAACAACAATAATCCAATAATATATACAACTAGTCCATTAACCCTTATATCTTCAAGCCCAACATCATTATCTAATATATTTTACAATTAAATTCACAATATTATTTCTCAACACAATATTTCCTTTATTTATTTTCGAAGTTCGGGTATTACACAAAGAACAAACCAAAAGTCTCTACAAGAGCAGAGAATTCGTTGCCTCTTTGTCTACCACAATTAATAGATGTTAACACCATTAAACCAAGTGTTTAAGGCTGTTAATTCTGCTGTTACAGCGAACGTACACGGCCAGTGTTGATCAATACGGCCGTGTAGGCCCAATGTCCACGACCCCAATTGGGCTAAGACGGCCCGTGTCTAATAGGCACAACACGGCCCGTGTTCATCTACACGGCCCGTGTATGCCCAAATGGCACGACCTTGAACTGGGCCAATACGCCTCAAGTATGTTGGACAGGACACGGCCCGTGTTCAGGAACACGGCCCGTGTACCATCCTGCCAAAACCCATTTAGGCCTTTCTCTCTCTTTTGCTTGATCGTATTGCCGGAATCAATACTTGGTGTGTGACCCAATAGGCCTATACCTCATCGGTAGTGCAATTAACTCGTTCGTGTTAGCGAGCATATTCCAATAGACTCCCACTTACACGTGACACGACTACGAAAAAATAAAACAAACATAGAGCGGCCTCTAGCAAGACATCTATGCTCCCAAGTTAGTATAGGGTATGCCACTCTTGACAAGATCCCCAATCACAAAATGATTTCCCTAAAGATAAATGAACATGTACATCCCTTTGTTCGCGATATCCAATGTGAACACAAGGCATGGAATATAGTCAACCTTCAGATCGTTCACGATTATGTTTTTCGATTCTATATTAGTGGTGACCAACAAATCAAGTTAACATTGATCCATCATCAATATAACTTGAGCACGGCCATGCATATGAATGTCAGCACTCAATCATCAAGGGGCCTATGGATATTCTCTCTATACATAGAGGAACAAATACCTTTCGACTACATAGTCCCGCCACATAGATAATACTCTACCCAAACATCTCCCTTATAACGACCAGTTACGGACCGCGTTAGAAAATGATCAAAGCAAAGCAGACCTATGCTTTGAGATAACTTGTATCTCTAGTTTAAGGATGAAATGTCATTACCATCCCGAGTTACTTGTGACTAAAACCATGAAGTAAACTCGAGTGCGGGTCCTCCAATCACTTGAAACCCCTTTCAAGTATAGGCAAGAATCACGTTTTATCAAAACCAATTATTTACCTCAATCTTAATTCATACTTCTTTCCCACAAAGTATGACCGATTATGGAGATTTAAAGATTGTAAAACCATCTAGGGAAGAAATTAAACATGCAAAGATAGAACACAATAAAGACTAAATGTAAGTAACCGCAACACGCGTATATATAGATCTCTACTATATAAATCGAAACAAACATTAGTGACATTACTGCTTAATGTTCCCAAATACATAATGGTCCAAAAATAAATTAAAACTAAATCTAAACCAAATCATGAGCAAATCTAACACCTATCGCCATAGTGTGAGAATCATGAGAAGCTTGTGACAATGGTTTAGTAAACGGATCGGCTAAATTGCCTTCCGAGGATACTCTACTAATAGCGACTTCACCACTTTCAATCATCTCTCTAATCAAGTCGTACTTACGAGGTATGTTCCTCGTTCTCTTGTGAGCTCTCGGTTCCTTCGCTAAGGACACAACACCCTCATTGTCACAAAAGATCTCAATAGGGTCGGATATGCTAGGAACCACTCCAAGGTCTCGGATGAACTTCCTTATCCACACAGCTTCTTTGGCAGCTTCACTTGCCGCAATGTATTCTGACTCTATAGTAGAATCAGCTACCGTGTCTTGCTTTGAACTTCTCCAAGTAATAGCCCCACCATTCAATAGGAACACAAACCCCGATTGTGATCGACAGTCATCCCTATCAGTTTGGAAGCTAGCGTCAGAGTAACCCTTTACTTTGAGCTCTTCCTCACCACCAAAGATTAAGAACATCTCTTTAGTCCTCCTAAGATACTTAAGAATGTTCTTTACCACAACCCAATGGGCTTTCCCCGGGTTTCCCTGATATCTACTAGTCAGGCTAAAAGTGCATGACACATCAGGACGAGTACATAACATGGCGTACATGATCGAGCCCACGGCCGAAGCATATGGTACTCGCTTCATAACTTCTAGTTCCTCTTGAGAACTAGGACATTGAGTCTTACTCAATATCACTCCATGCGACATAGGAAGATTTCCTTTCTTGGAGTCCTCCATCTTGAACCGCTTCAAGATTTTGTCAATGTATGTACTTTAACTCAACCCGAGAATTTTTCTAGATCTATCTCTATAGATCTTGATACCCAGAATATATGTCGCTTCTCCTAAGTCTTTCATTGAAAAGCATTTTCCAAGCCAAGTTTTGACTCTTTGCAAGGTTGGAACATCCTTTCCAGTGAGTAGGATATCATCCACATACAAGACTAAGAAAACAACGGCGCTCCCACTAGCCCTAACGTATACACATGGATCGTCTACACTCTTCGAAAAACTAAACTCTTTGATTTTCTCATCAAAGCATAGATTCCAACTACGAGATACTTGTTTAAGTCCATAAATGGACTTCTTTAGTCTACACACTCATTAGGATGCTTCGGATGTACAAAACCCTCAGGCTGCGTCATATACACCTCTTCGGAGAGCTTCCCATTAAGGAAGGCAGTTTTGACATCCAATTGCCATATTTTGTAATCATGAAATGCGGAGAGATTTTAAAAGTATCCTAATAGATTTCAACATGGCCACTGGGGAGAAAGTTTCATCATAATCGACACCATGTGTCTAGGTGAAACCTTTGGCCACCAGTCGGGCTTTGAAAGTGTTAACTTTTCCATCCATGCCCGTCTTCTTCTTAAAGACCCACTTACACCCTATTGGTTTGCAACTGGGTGTAGGATCAACCAGTTCCCCAACTTGGTTATCCTCCATGGATTGCATCTCGTTATCCATTGCCTCCTTCCACTTAGTAGACCCGTGACCCGCTGCCGCTTCCCGATAGTTGGTGGGCTCATTAACATCCACCAATAACTAGTCGCCCTCAGATATGAGAAACCCATATCTCTCTGGCTTATAGCGAGTTCTACCGGATCTATGGGGAGGTAATGGATGTACGTTAGCCTCCGCATTGTCATGCTCAGACTCAACCTCACTAGGTTGTTGGCTAGTGCCAACGTCAGGTCTTTCATCCGTTGACTCTTGAACTTCTTCAAGATCAATCTTAGTCCCGTCTTACTGATTGGATATTAATTCTCTTTCTAAAAAGACCGCCCTCCGAGCAACAAATACGTTGTTCTTGAAAGGTTTATAGAATATATATCCAATACCCGCAGCTGGATATCCGATGAAATAACACTTTTCAAATTGGAGCTCTAACTTGTCATCTACCTCACGTCGTACGTAGGCTTAACAACCCCAAATCTTTAGATAGGCAAGAAGGGGAGGTTTCCCATGCCACATCTTAAAAGGTGTTTTCTCGACCTTCTTCGTTGGAACGAGATTAAGGATTATTGTTTCTGTTTCGAGAGCATAACCCCAAAGGCTTATAGGCACTTGGGTGTGACTCATCATAGACCGAATCATATCTAACAATATTCGGTTCTTCCTCTCGGCGACACCATTTAATTGTGGCGTCCTAGGAGGTGTAAGTTGTGAGATAATTCCACAACCCTTAAGATGATCACGAAACTCTTGACTAAGATACTCACCAACCCTATCGGATCTAAGTATCTTAATATTTTTGCCCAATTGATTCTCTACTTCATTATGGAAAGTCTTAAAGACCTCAAAGGTCTCGGACTTTTGTCTAACCAAGTAGACATACCCTTACCTACTATAATCATCTATAAAGGTAACGAAGTATCTAGAATTATCTCTTGTGATGTGCTTAAATGGACCACACACATCGGAATGTATGATGTCCAATAAGTCTTTTCCCCTCTCATTCACGCCGGAAAAGGGTACTTTTGTCATCTTGCCTAATAAACAAGATTCGCATACTTCCTTTGACTCATGGTCAAATGATTCCAAGATCCCATCCGCTTGGAGCTTAGCGATACGAGTCTTGTTTATATGGCCAAGTCGACCATGCCACAAAGACAATTTGTCTAAACCATTTTTAGACGTTGAATCAATATTCATGATTGAACGATTATCACTAATGTATGCATCTACTTCATAAATAACAAACATTATTTTTAAAATAAACAATAACTCCATAGTCAAATGAAAAACCAAAACCATTGTCGTGTAATGCATGAAAAGAAATAATGTTTCGCAACACAAGCGGCAAATAGCATACGTTTAATAATAATATAGAAAAACCGGAAATAGAAGATAATTCGACTTCTCCTCGAGCCTTGACCGGGACAATCTCCTTGTTTCCCATTACAAACGCGAGTGCCACAGCCGGTATCTAATACCTAACTACCAGATATACAAGTATGATGAAGTTCAATCATGTACGTACCTGAATCGGAAGTTCCTCCGATGCTCAATTCCTTGAGCTTCTTTAGACCTTCTAGGTATCCCAGGCAATTACGGCGCCAATGGCCCTTCTTCCCGCAGAAGAAGCATTCCGCTTCATTCGGAGTTTTAGCTTGGGGAACCATCTTCCCCTTGCCTTTACCCTCCGAAGCGGGGTTAGACTTGGCAGCGCCAGTCTTCCCTTCTCCTTACCCTTAGGGGTATAAGCGGATCTCTTCTTCCGGATTCGCCCCTCCCTTATAGCATGAACGGGATTTGGAACGGCGGGCTTGTTTTTGGTCATGCTAGACTCCGTTGTGTGAAGCATACCATGACGCTCCATAATGGACTTATCAATACTATGCATATGATAACTCATAACGAATTGATCATACGCGGAGGGCAGGGACCATATGCTCAAATCTACGGCTAGCTCCCTCCCTATGGTAAATCCGAGCCGTTCCATGCGCTCCACGTTTGCTTTCATGCGCAACACGTGAGCACTCACATTCCCGCCATCGGCCATCTTGCCACCAAGTACTGTCTTAAGACACTCAAACCTCTCTTGTCTCGCTTGCTGCTGGAACATTTCCTTAAGCTGAGCGATCAAGTCAAAAGCACTCAAATGATCCTTTGCTTCTGGAGCTCGGGGATCGTAGTACTTAGGATGAGGCAAGTAATGTCCTCAGTATCCTTGACAAGTTTAAGTTGCCTAAACCAATCCAAGAAGTTGTTACCATTGAGTTTCTCCTTCTCAAGGAAAACTCTAAGCGAAAAATGGTTGGTGGTGTTGGTGTTGCTTGAAGACGCCATCTAAAATAGCAATGTAGTTTTAGTTAGTTTGAAGATCCTTGTTAAAATAAGTACCCATAGTTTTAAACAAAACAATTTATTTGTAACAAGGACAAAGAACCTTATTTCACCTCGCACCGTGACAAGTTTACCGCGGATCACGTGGCGAAGCTATTTAGGCCGGCAAACATTTTACCAATTGTAATCTCTATTACAACTCTTAGAAACTTACGGGATCCGTTGACATCCATTATGTCGGTTGGCATGTTTGATCCCTATCTTACACCAATCTTAATATATAATTTTTGTTTAGCTCGTGCTTAGCTCTACAACTAACCAAGAATTATATACTAAAATTGTAAATCGTCCGACAAGACACACGGGTGGCACTCTCGACCATTAATTGGCTCGTGCTTAGCTCGATAACCAATCATGCGAGTTACCCCACTCACCTTCCACACAACTACACAAGGAATGGCTCGTGCTTAGCTTGACAATCATCCTTAATTCGTTAGATTCGGGTGGTGTCATCTTACGGATGGTGTGCGATTTACATTTTGAAAAACGGGATTATGTTTCCGGTTTATAAAAACCTTTTGTGAATTAACAAAATAAGTGTCAAAACGATTTTAAGCACTTTTAATATAATACCATTTTTATATTGTCTTTGTCAATTCTATTAGCGTGCAATTGTTAACCATTTTAACAAACATTGTATTTTATTTAATTTTATGGAAAATTGTCTAGCATGCGAATCCTAATGCATGCATAGAAAAATAAAATACAACCACGAAAATATATATATATATATATATATATATAATTCGGTAACATGCCCAGAAATCCTATGCGTTTTCCCCGTGAGCCACAACGGGGAAAACGAGGACAAAATCTAAGGACAAGATATAGTCTCGTTGGGTGAGCTACCACTGAATCCAACACCTCCAATAGCATGTTGATTCCTTCTCGCCAAGAAGTCATCACCATGACTCCCGTTGACTATAACGATTTTAATTATATACTATATACAAATACATACAATATATATAAACGACACACAGGTCGCATTCCTATGCTATTTATACAAATACATAGAATAAAAGAAACGGTGTGCAAGCCGCACCAATAAACAAATAAATAAATATTGTTACAACAATACAGCATGCAGGCCGCCATAAACCAAAATAATCAACCACCACAACACATAGGTCTAAGGGCATAAGATGTTACCGAATCAAACCAAAACATATCACATAGAAACATGGTGTGCCACACATAACCATGATACATAAATACATATCTATATTTTAGTTAAGATTGTCAAAACATCAAAGGCACCAAAAAGACAATCTTTGTACATATGCATTAGTGTACCAAACCATTTTTGAGACACATATTCATATATATATTTATAAGTATATATTTGTGTACACTTCATGCCAAGTTACAACAAATATATATAAATATAAAAACTAAAATATTAACAAGACTACGAACAAATCTATTCTAGCACAACAAGAGTCTCAATAAAAAACCAATTTTAAGAAAACACTTTTCTTATCAAAAAAAACTTTTATGGTTTTTCTAGACTCAATAGTGCAAAGCCATGTTAGATATGGTTCTGATACCACTGAAGGTATTCGTTTGGCAAAATCAAGTAGCAACGGAAGCAATATTTATAACAAAATCTAAGCCAAACAAACGAATACTGTTAGTCCCAAGTGGTTCGAGTATGAATGGAGTAATGCAAGAATGTAGGGTGTAGAAGATTTACACCATACAAAACACACACTTAAACATTGATTATGGAAAAACTCACATATTACAAGGGTCATATCCCTATTTATACTCTCTGAGGACATTCTCACAGATTGCGCATTTTGTAGGAGCTTTGCACCTATAGTATCGCAGTGCTACCAAATGAGGCCAGTTTGACATGATCTTAAGAATTGCAGATTTCTGTGAAGTGTCTGTTGGAATTGTCAGAAGGAGGGGCACAAAGTTGGTGAGTGCCCAGTTGGAAAGAAAACCTGATCAGGGTCAGGAGCAGGAACGGCTGGGGGGTCATCTTCAGCTACCGGTCAGAAAACAAAGAACCCACCCACTTATGAGGGTAGGGCGTTTAAGATGATGATGGATGATGCCACCACCACTGATAATGTTATCACGGGTATATTTTTTATAAACTCTACTCCTGCTAGAGTATTGTTTGATTATGGAGCTAATCGCTAATTTGTTTCTATGGAATTCTATGATAAACTGAATGTGCCTGTAATTAAGCTTGCTAATTCCTTAGAAATTGAAGTAGCAGATAGTATGATGGTTCCGGTCACGACTGCTATGGCTAGAGCTAAAGCTGATATAGATGGTGCATGATTTCGTGTTTATTTCTGTTATGTTTTTATCTGGTTTTGATGTGGTGCTCGGGATGGATTGGCTAAGTTTGAACCAAGCCAATATTAAGTGTCACAAGAAGTTGATTTCATTCCCATTGGCGGATGGCACGCGTGTTGTAGCAAGGGGGTGAGAAAGCTAGATCTGTTGTTCCTATCATTTCATGTTTGAAATCTAAGAAAGCGTTGGATAGAGATGTGAATCTTACATGGGGTATGTTATTGATGGAAAGAAAGAAAAGCAAACGATGAGTGATATTCGGGTGGTAACGGAATACCCGGATGTGTTTCCAGAAGAACTACCAGGGTTGCCTCCTATTCGCGAGGTAGAGTTCAAGATTGATTTGATCCCTGGGTCTCGACCAGTGGCATAATCTCCTTATAGATTGACACCTTCAAAATTTTTTGAGATGATGACACAGATCCAGGATTTGTTAGACAAGGGTTTTATTCGTCCAAGTTCTCCATAGGGTGCACCAGTGTTATTTGTGAGGAAGAAAGACGGTACTTTGCGTATGTGTATCGACTACCATGAACTGAATAAGAAGACGATAAAGAATAAGTATCCGTTGCCCAGAATTAATGACTTATTCGACCAGTTACATGGTCCTTCGTTCTTTTTCAAGATTGATTTGAGATCCGGGTATCATCAGGTGCTTGTATCTGATGAAGATGTGTCCAAGACAACTTTTTGTACGCGTTATGGCCACTATGAATTCTTAGTGATGTTCGTCTTAACTAATGCACCTATAGTATTCATGGATTTAATGAACAGAGCATGTTGACCATTTTTGGACGAATTTGTGATTGTCTTTATCGATGATATCCTAATTTATTTAAAGACTGAGTTAGAACATGAGCAGCACTTGAGACAAGTTTTGGAGACTCTAAAGAAAGAACAGATTTATGCAAAATTCTCGAAGTGTGAATTTTGGTTGAGAGAGGTCCAGTTCTTTGGGCACATGATTTGTGATGAAGGAGTGAAAGTTGATACTTCGAAATTGGAAACAGTGATGAACTAGAAGGCTCCAAAGACACCTTCAGAGATAAAGAGTTTTCTTGGATTGGCTGGGTATTATCGCAGATTTATAAAGGATTTCTCCAAGATTGCCGGTATATTAACCATATTGACTCAAAAAGATGTGAAGTTTGTGTGGGGTGATGATCAGGATAATGCTTTTCAGAGTTTGAAACAGTTGTTATGCCAAGCTCCCATCCTTGCTTTGCCAAGTGGATCAGATGATTTTATTGTGTATTGCAATGCGTCTTTTTCCGGTTTGGGCGTGTTAATGCGGAGAGATCAAGTAATTGCCTATGCTTCAAGACAATTAAAACCACATGAAAGGAATTACCCGACTCACAACTTGGAGTTAGCAGAAGTTGTGTTTGCGCTTAAACTGTGGAGGCATTATTGTATGGTACTAAATGCGTAATTTGTACGGATCACAAGAGTTTAGAGTATGTGTTTACTCAGAAGGAATTAAACATGAGACAGAGGCAATTGGGGAGCTGATCAAACATTATGATTACAAAATCAAATACCATCCTAGAAAGACAAATGTGGTGGCAGATTCCCTAAGTCGTAAAGGAGCTGGAAGTCCAATCCAATTCATGCGTATGGAAATAGTATCAGATTTAGTAGATAGACTAAAGTCTTCTCAGTTGGAAGCTTTGAAAGAAGAAAACCTAAAAACATAGTTAATGAAGAAAAGAAGAGAGGAACTGACTGATGATTCTCGTGGATTCAAAGTATACAAGACTCATGTTTGGGTGCCTATGCTTGGAGAATTGAGAAAGTTGGTTTTAACAGAAGCACACAAGTTGAGACTGTCAGTACACCCAGGAAGCACCAAAATGTATAACGATTTGAAAGTGCTTTACTGGTGGCCAACAATGAAATAGGATGTGGCACATTTCATGGAACCCTGTCATGTATGGGCACAAGTAAAAGCAGAACATCAAAAGCCATAAGGATCCTTGAAACAGTTGAAGATCCCTGAGTGGAAGTGGGAACATATAACGATGGATTTTATAACAAAACTTCCGCATACTCGGAAGAACCACAACATGATATTGGTGATTGTAGATCGATTAATGAAAAGTGCTCACTTTCTGCCTACCTGTGAGACAGCTTCTTTGAGTAAGTTGGCACAACTTTACATTGACGAGATCGTTTCGAGGCATGGCATACCATTATCAATTGTATCTGACCGGGATTCCAGGTTTGTTTCTAACTTCTGGAGAAGTTTACAGAGAGAGTTGGGGATGAGAATTAACTTGAGTACTGCTTATCATCCCTAGACTGATGGTCAAATTGAACGAACCATACAGACACTCGAAGATATGTTAGGTGCCTGTGAAATTGAGTATGGTGGATCTTGGGATTTGCACCTGCCGTTGATTGAATTTGCGTATAACAATTCTTACCACTCTAGTATTGGAATGCCTCCGTATGAAATGTTGTAAGGTCATCGTTGCCGTACCCGACTTGTTAGTTAGAGGCTTGTGAGAACAGTTTGCAGGTCCAGAGATTGTTCAGTTAACAGTAGATAAGGTTGCTATTGCTAGAGAAAAGTTAAACGCTACCAGAGATAGGCAGAAGATTTATGCAGATCCGCGTCGTCATTATGTATCATTTGATGTGGGTGAGCTTGTGTATTTAAAAGTCTCGCCGTGGAAAGCTATTATCCGTTTCGGCAAGCATGGGAAGTTAGCTCCCCATCCTTTCCGTGTACGGCAGATAATAAATGATCAGACAGTTACATTGGATCTTCCAGCAGAGTTGGTAGGTATTCATGATACGTTTAATGTTGTTATCTGAGGAAATGTAAAGTTGAAGATGAGAGTCAGATTCTCCTAGTACATGAATTGAAGGTGGATTCAAAGAAAAGACTCATAGAGGAACCTGTTGAACTGTTGGATCGTAAAGTGACCAAGCTCCGTAAGAAGCAGATTCCACTGGTGTTGGTCAAGTGGAAGCACAATTTAGGTTCTGACTTGACCTGGGAGACTGAGGCTGATATGAGAGACAGATACCCTCAGTTGTTTGAACAAGAAAGGATTCCGAAGATAGAATCTTCTTAAGGAGGGGAGATTTGTAACACCAGCAAACCCGGGCTAGTCGATTAGCGGGTTAGCAGTACGTGCTTATTTGTGTTTAATTTGTTTATGTGGTTATTTAAGTTAATTGATTAAATTAACTAATTAAATATATATATATATATATGGGAAAATCCCGACACATGAAATCCGAAAGCTGAAATCCGATTTCCCGAAATCTGATAGACTTGAAATCCGACAACTACACACGACGCAATGTATCGGATTGTTGGACACGACGCGTCCTCGGTTTTTTTCAGAATATTTTCTTGTTTATTGATTTCTTGATGTTGTATGTTATATATTTAATCATACGTGGATTAAGCTTAGTGTTTATGAACAATCGATATATATATATATATATATATATATGTGTGTGTGTGTGTGTGTGTGTGTGGGCAAATATATTTATGAATCCAAGATTGATTTCGTTGTTACTGTGTCTTCAGGAAACACAAAGACTCAGTGATATAAGATATCTGAGTTTTGCGTTTGGAATCACGAGGTGAGTGGATGTTAACTCACTCATGGTAAAAGTTATGATTGATATGATTGATGTGATGCATGCGTATGTGATTGATAGACTTGAGTCTGATTGTTGATTGTTGATAGATTATATCTGTTGCATGACTATTTGGCCGATACGTGCTCGAGGGATAATATCAAGTTGCGTTTGAGAAGTCAGCTGTACATAGAATTGGGCGGGGCTCGTCTGCTGATTGGTTGAACAGTGGTAGTCCTACTGATGCATGCGTTGTGTCAGCGGGGAATTTCACTGTGCCAATTCAGCGGAGGGCTATCGGTAAACCTTTGCTTCGGCCGGCTTTGGTTGTAGGTTCTGCGCGGAACCACCAGTCTTCTTGATTGTGTGGTTACATGCTTTGATATCGATTGTTGATGTTTGCCTTTGTGATTAGCTTCTTCTCACATAGCTTTGTGCTAATTCCCCTCAATTGATGTTTTTGCATGTTTGTGAGTTGTTGGTATTTGTAAAAGGAAAGCTCGACCCTGCTCTGATATGTTTATGTATTTTTAAATGAAAACGAGCCATGTGTATTTTGTAACCCCAAGACAAATGTTGTATCGTTTTGTGAACAGATGTTTTCATTGATGATTGTAAATATTGTACTTTATGTAAAGTTTGTTTAATTAAGCTTCCACAACGTGTTTTGAAAAAAATGGCTTGGGATTTCCGATGTTAAATTTATCTACCGCTGAAGCTGAATACGTTTCAGCTGGGAGTTGTTGTGCACAAATATTGTGAATGCAACATCAACTTGTTGATTATGGCCTATCGTTTTAGAAAACTCCCATATACTACGACAAAACCAGTGCCATTGCTATATCCAATAATCCAATCCTTCATTCTCGTACTAAGCACATTGATGTATGTCATCATTTCATTCGAGGTCATATTGCGAAGAACGAAATCGAGCTTCAGTTTATTTCGACTGAATATCAGCTCGCTGATATCTTTACCAAAGCATTGGATGAACACCGGTTCAATCTGCTGGTAGCTGAAATAGGAATGCTAAATCCGTCATAAATGTGACACCTTCGGTTAAAATTTTATTGTTAATATTTGTTCTTTCTTGTCACATTTAATGTCAGCCACCCTAAAAGCTAAGTTTGCATAATTACTTTCTCCCTACCTCACGCTAACTGTCAAATCATTTCTGAAATGTAATCATGAACTATTTTTTATAAAAAGACAATAATTTTTCCATTTTCCCTCCACCTACTTCCTCCTTAAAATCTTTCCCATTTTCTCTCCAACTGGAATTCATGGAGTTTCCGATCACGTTCGCTTTCTTTCCAGTGTGCTATGTCATTATCATCCGCATACCGGATGACGGTGTAGGCATTGAAGTCTCCTCTCAAATATATGTAATTACCTGAAAGGAGATTTCTAGGAATTATTTGTAACACCCTCAAACCTGGGCTAGGAGATTAGCAGGTTTGTGGTATTTGCTTATTTGTTTTAATTGTGATTAATTGAGTAATTGGTTAATCTAATTAAAGATTAAGTTTAATTATTTGTATGTATATATGAAACCATATGTATGCATGCATATGTGTGTGCACGTGTTGATGGGAAGAGGTGGGTATGCCACCTCCTATTTTATTGTGTATACGTGGAGTTAGTAGGAAGAATCCTCATTATCTCAATTCAAGAAAAGTATTGTGTGTGTGTGTTGTGTGTTTCTCTCGGTTAAAGAACAAGAACAAGGAAACAATCGGTTTTTCAGAGTTGTGGATTTTGTGATTCAAGATTAAAGGTTTGACATTAATTTGATGTATTGCATTCTAGTTTGATTAAGTTGGATGATTAAATAACATGATTATATGAAAATCACAAGAATCGGTTTTGATGAAATATAAATTTTATGGATTTTATGTGTTCATATGATATTTGTGTTTATATGATGATATGATGCATGGAAATATGTTTAGATAGATGAAAATATGTTTTTGAAATGATTTGATGAAAGTTATAAATTCTGGGCTTGAGATGGCATGATGAAGTTTTCGGATTTAGTTGAAGAAGAAGGTGAAAACCGAATGAAGAAATCCGATTAATGCAAGAAACGATATATGAAATCCTAGTGGTAAAATCTGATTGTTATAATCCGGAACTCAAAAACCGACACTTGTGAATCTGAGTTAAAAATCCAACACTTGTATAACCAAGACTTAGAAATCTGATTGTTAGGTATGAAATCCGAAAGTTAGAATCCTATACCTAAATCCGAATGTGAGAAACTGAGACCCCAAATCCGATTCATTTAGAAATCCGATTGATGTAATTCGAATACTTGAAATCCGACGAGGTTGATAGAATCTGATTGAAGTGAAAATCTGAATACTTGGAATTTAACTAAGGGAAATCCGATATTTTAGAGTTAATCGGATTCCCAAATCCGAAAGTGGGAAATCCGATAGTCAAGTTGCGGATTCTTGGAATCCGACAGTTTTTATGGAAATACGATACTTGTGTTTTGAACTTATATTTGTTTATTGTTAGATGTTGGTTTGATGAATGATTTATAAAATATGGATACGATATAATTATGAGATTGAAACTGATTTGATTATTGCTGTGTTTACAGTCAATCCTAAGACTCAGTGATATTAGACTTCTGAGTTCAAGACTGAAACTGAGGTGAGTGGACGTTGAACACGGATGGTAAAGATTGCAGTTAATTTTATTGATGTGAAGCATGATTGTGGTTTGTGATTGAATTGATTGAACTGCTGATTGTGTTAATGAAATGTTGATAACTGCTGCATGAATATTTGGTCGATACGTACTCTTAGGATGATTTTGAGTTGCGTTGAGAAGTCAGCTATACGTGGACTTGGGCTGGGCTTGTCTAACTGGTTGGTTGAACAGTAGTAGCCTTTCTGTTGTATTTGTTGCTCAAAGGGGAGTTTACTGTGCCAATCTAGTGGAAAGCTATCGGTAAACCTTTGATTTGGCCGGCATTAGTTGTAGGTTCTGCGCCGAACCGCCGGTCTTCTCTGGATATGTGATTACATGATTGATGATTGATTGTGAATGTTTGCATTTGTTGCTTTAGCCTCCACTCACTTAGTTTTGTGCTAATTCCCCTCAGTTGATGTTTTGCAGGTTCGTGTTACATTTGAAGAAGGAAGAGTTGACCATTACTCTGATACTTATTTTGAAAAAGAGACGAGCCAGTTTTATTTTGTAACACCAAACAAATTCATGATGTTGTTAACTTTTGAAACAAATGAATGTATATCTGTGAATATTGATTTTATGTAATCAAGTTAGTTTAATTTAGTTTCCGCAGTGCGTGTTTAAAAAAATGACTTGTGATTTTCCGGTGTTACATTATTTAGCTTGGGCTTTTGATTAATGTAATCCCTCTTTTGTGTGAAAATGGTTAAAGTTGTATCCAAGCTTAATTTTTTACGTTGTTGGCATTGATTGTTCGTTATTTACTCTTGTTTGTGTTGATTTATTTGTTTGGTTTATTGCATATTGTGGATTACGAATTCTGAAGAGTGATATGAACATTATTTTCGGATTTTCCGGTGATATTCTTCATCTTACTTACTTGTGCAATTCTATTCATAGTTACATATGGTTTGTTGTTAATAATACAAGTTAATCAAAGTTACTCCAGTAAATATCCCTTCACCAATAACTGCTTGACATACCAAAAAGTAACTTTGCGCGTTTTCCTCTCCCACGCGCCCATTTTCACCCTTAATTTACTCAACCGTTCAGATCATCGCCTTAAACCCCTTAAAACCCCAAACCACCTCTTCTAGATTTCCTCTCTCTCACTTCATCATCTCCGGCGAAAATAGCATTGAAATTCAATGTTTCTTACTATGCTTACAAATGGCTCCCAAAATTGCTTCTACTAATGTCGTTCTCCCAGATGATGTTATCCCCAAAATTCCACTCACTTCCATCTGTTTCAAGGATAACAACTACCCTGCTGATCTTAGTGTTCCTCTTTCTTGTTCCCCCTTTCATCAAGTTATAACCTATCTTCATAACTGTCCTCTAAATTTTGCCTTATCTGCTAAGGTACCAATGTTTGAGGAACATCTCTGCGAATTTTAGATGACTGCTAAAGTCATCGAACCAAAAACTCCTCTTCATCGCATTCACTTCAGTATGCTCTCTAGAACAAAACCAGCTACAATCTCAAAAGATTTTCTAGTCACTATTCTACATCTTCCCGGAATCTTACTCCAGCCACTCAAAATGCAAAGGATCTCCTTTTCGTCTTCTTTCACTATGCTGATGAGCACAAAGTGAAAGAAAACTCAATGGTTCACACTCGTCTTTCAAAAGAGTGGAACTATATAATCACCCATTTGAACTTCTTGTAGTCTTGATCAAGTTAACGAAGTTGTGCTGAAAATGGTCTTTGCTCTAATTCACGGTCATAACATTGACTTCGCTGAACTAATCATGGACAGTCTTGTTGCTTCGCTGACTACTCGCTCCAGGTCTCAACACATTCCTTTTCCAAGGTTTGTCTCTTTGATCATCCACTCGCTGTTGTCCATTGAAGAGTATAACTATGCTTCCATTCCTGTCACTACACCAACACTGCCTGGATCTGTATGGGCAGGCTCCACCTCAGCATTTAATCCATCGCTTACCACAACGATGCTCGGGTATGTTCTCATGACTTCTTCTCCTGAAATTCCTATACCTATATCAGGCTTATCCTCTGAAACCGAACCCACTCAGACTGCGCCTTTTTCTCCCATTCCCAAAACCAAAAAAAAGGGAAGGAAATTACTAACCCAACCAAACCATCAAAAGCTCCAATCAACCCTAAATCTTCCACCGCTGCTAAAAGATCTAATCATACCACTTCCACCACCCTTTTTGTCTCCTACTCTGCTTCAAGAGAGGATACTGATGATGATACTTCACTCATCCAATGAAAAGTTCAAATACTGAAACCGCAACTGTCTTCTGCTAATAAGGTACAAGAACCCTTGATTCTTGTCTCTAAACTAATTACGACTAATGAAGAGACAGCCAAATACAAAGCTATTAATGAAGTCACCCGTGAACAAGTCCAAGACGCTGACATGGAACAGTCAGTTGAGACTTTTACACCCCCTACCAATGAGTTAGTTAGCACACCCACTACTACTCAGGTACCACCAGTTCTGGAAATTACCATTCCTGAAACAGCTGTTATTCTCCCAACATCCCGACCCAACTAATACTATGGATCTAGACAATGCACATGATGTGTCAGAAATGAAAACAACTGGCCCTGATGCAACTAACCTTGCTAATGAAGAAACTACAATTCCCATAGTTTCTGAAGCCCCACTTGTCTATGATCCTTCTGTCCACCCTAAAGTTGAGACTTCACTTAAATCCCTTAATGTGTAACAAAACCTCACTGACACTATGGATTCTCCCAGGGTAAATGATTTATCAGTTCCAATCCAAACTAAGAGTGATGCCCTCCCCAAACAAATCAGTGATACTAAAATACTACCCATTTTAGTTGAGATTCCCGGTGCTAATGAAGACACGGTCATAGACCAGACTGTAACTAAAGCAACTACTTCTGAAGCCCCTATTGCATTAGTTTAACCCACTGATGCTACAACTTACCAACCTTCTCACCCTGATCTATGCTCTCTTGAAGGATTCTTCGATCTTCCCCTCTCTCCTCAAATAGGTGTCAATCCTTTTGATGACACTGGTGACTTTTCTTCTCTTCAATCCCCGACCTCTGTACCTTTTGAACCTTCAGTGGACATTGCTTCTTCTTTGGAATGTCTGTCTGATACTCTTCTTTCTCTCTCTCATCTAGTTAAAACCACCTCTTTCAATATTTCTTGTTCTACCACAGATCAACACAAGTTTCAAACTGATTTCAAATCTCTTGCTGATTCTCTGCTTTAGAAATCCACATCTCTATCTAAGGATTTGGATTTTAGCAATCACATACGTCTCACCATGTACAAACAGTTTCATGTTATGCTCTCTACTATGGTTGAATCTGCCACCATTGAATTCTTCAATCTTACCTCTCAACTTCAACATCTTTCTTCTACTGTAAATACTCTTTCCTCCTCAATAGATAAGTACTATGATGTCAGCCTCTCTGAAGCCACGATAAAACATGTAAAGGAATTATTTGCTCCTTTGTTTGCAGGGCTATCTGATTAGATTCAGGAATTGTCTCGATCTATAGAAGCTTCCGGAATCTCCTCTACTTCTAAGGGGGAGAAGTTTCGATGACAGTCCAATATATATCAGATAATAAGAAAGAAGGTCGCCGCTGAAAGAAAGCAATTTTTATGCCAAAAGAAATTTTCAAGAGCCACTGCAATGCAAAGTCTAGAAGATGAAGTAGCACGTCTGAGATATGTCAGTGAAGATCAAAATAAAGCTTTGAATGAAGCTAAAGAATTATTGTTAACAGCTGGAAAAGATAAAGCTATAGCTGAAGAAGCTAGGGCAGTTCCTGAGGGGGAGCTTAAAGATTTCCTTGATCAAAGAAAGGCTAAAGTGGATCTTTTTAAATCTGATATTGATGGAGCTGAGTGTCAGGAAATAATAGAAGCAGCTGAAACAAAAGCAGCAGCTGAACCAACCACATTAAGTGCTAAACACAAAAAAACTTGTTTTAGAAGCCTTGATTTCTGAAGGACCAAATGTTCCCTTAACCGGTGGTCAACCTAGTCAAGTTGACAAAGGGAAGAATCTCGTGGTGATAAGTTCTCCGGATGATCTGATGAGGGTATGTATATATGGGGAAGACGAATCAGATGACTCAGATGAAGAAAATCCATTGTTAAAAGAGAAAACGATTACTGAAGAGCTTGGTAGACAAGCAGCAGAAAAGCTTGCCTCTGAAGAAGCTGCGGCAAATGAAGTAAATATGTCTCATCGGGCATACCAACAGAAGCTTCAGGAAGAAATTGAGGCTGAAAAGGAAAAATTAGCCAAAAGAAAACAACTTACGACCGAATAACAACAGCAATGGCTATCCACCATAAATCAAAGGGCTCAACCTAAGAAAATAACGTCAATAAGGCTGAAGAAGGAGCATAATGAAATCTTTCTGAACCTTCAACGAAAAGCCACTCCAATTTTCTGGAAGTTTTCAATAAAGCAAGTCAAATTGAAGTGTGGCTACACTGAGTGGGTTGAAATAATGGCATGCCTGTCAAAGCATAAGTTGACTAAGGACGTAGAAACAGTTCAGAGGGAAATCTCCAAAGTCAGTGAATATTATGAGAAGCAAATAAAAGAGAAAATATCTTGTTTTTCCCGAATATGAATAAAACTAACTTGAATTAAATCAAAGTGCCGAAATAGTTTTAAAACAACGAACACACGAAAGTTTTCAAAGTAAGATTATATTAATAACCAAACTTCAAAGAGTGCATAAGAACAAACTTGAGCACCGAGTACAAACTAAATCAAGAACAAACTTGAATGCAAATTAGCGAACAAACGCTTTTTTTTCTCGTTAATCGAGCAGGTATTTATAGGCTAAGTAAACTAATCATGACCATCGAATTTATTTACACATGTACCATTCTACACTTAATTAGGAACAAAAAACAAGATTGTCGTTTCGAGCTCCTTCAGAATGCGCAGATCGTGCACTTTACATAACAGGAAGATCCTGGTTATCAGATGTATCTTCAGTTCAGAAGACCCTTTGATGACTGAAGACAAACTTCAGCTGACGTTCACTTCAGAACTAATCTTCAGATGAACTACAAGCTTCTTTCTTCAGATGTCGTCAGAACAGTTTACAAAAGAATGATATATTACACCTTCAGTAGCATTCTTCGAAAGCTTGTTCAGGAATGGAATATATACAAATAAAAGGACTAACAATCTCCCCCTATTTGTTTATAATCCATGACTATGTACAAAATGAATAAAGAAAAGAAAGAATAAAGAATAAAGAATAAAGAATTACTATTCTACATGTCCGGTTTAAACTCTTCAGGAGAGGACTCTTTTGGAGCTTTGAGCTTCAATTGCTTCAAGTATTCCACCAAAATGTCTTTGACTTTTGGATCTTTATTATCTATGAAGTATCAAAGAGATCTCAGATGAAGCCAATCAGCCTTGGCAAAGTCTGAAACTCTCTAAAACCGCATTTTGTCACATGCATCAAGAAAATAAAATCCCCTCGGATTTGAGAGAACTTTACCCACTTCAGTAATGAAGCGGGGAGGCAACGTGGTGTCGAAGCCTTTGCAGTTTGGAAGCTCTCCAATGAATATCAGCTCCAAAATTTGTTGCTGAGATTTCTTGAGAGTAAGCCTCCTTCTCTGAAACTTTAACTTTTCAGCTCGAGTGGGTTTCTCTTTCTGTGTCATGACAGTTGCATCAGATCCCCTCTTCTTTACCTCTTCCTCATAATATTCAATTACCTTGTTGATCTCTCGTTGAATGAAATTAACATCATCAGTTTGCTTGCGTTTTGATAAACAAGCAAGTATTTTGTTCCATTCAGACACAGCATAGTTGAGTTAAACATCCTTGACAGATTGTATGTTGAAGATACGAAGATTTTTGCGCTGAACCGTCAGAAAGGTT
Source organism: Dittrichia graveolens (assembly GCA_038502395.1). NCBI lineage: Eukaryota > Viridiplantae > Streptophyta > Magnoliopsida > Asterales > Asteraceae > Dittrichia > Dittrichia graveolens. The sequence goes on from JARJIL010000003.1 coordinate 64,516,596, forward strand.
TCATTATTTACTTTCTTCAGCTTGATTGCAATGATTTTATCAGGATGCCTTCTTTGATGTCGAGAGCCTAGCCACTTTTCTTGCTTTTGTTCCATGATCCTTTTCTTCTCCTCAATTAAAGCTTTTTCAGTTTCAATCTTTTCAAGAATCTGTTTTTGAAGATCGAAAGGATCAAGATCAATTTTGTTAGCAGCAAGCTCTTCAAGTGCAAATTTCTCTGCTGCTATTCTGCCAAGTTCATCAGCCACTTTCAAGTCTTTTACTCTTGGATTTTCGTCATCTGAGTCACTTAAATCATATATACTTTTACTCATCTAATCATCCGGAGAGACTATCACCATTTTTCCTTTACCTTTGTCAGATTGGCTTGGCTGACCACTAGATGAAGGAGCAGCTGATTGACTATGAATCTGAGAGGCTTTAGCTTCAGTTATTATTTGCTGACATTCAGCTCCATCTAATTCTGAACTGAACAGATCAGCTTCATCCTTTCTTTGATCAAGGAGATTCTTGAGCTCCCCCACAACAAGTGCCTTAGCTTCCTCAGCTTTGGCTAATTTAGCCTCGAAGTCGATCAAAGCCTTATTCTTGTCTTCTTTAGTGGCTTTGAGGTGTGCCACTTCTTCTTCTAATCTTTGTAGGTATACAACACGTGAATACTTTTTATCCCATTTGATTATTTTCCGATCAGCGGTTGCCTTCCTTCTTATGATCTGACAGATTTTGGAATGTCTTCTTATTTTCTCCCCATTAGAAGCTGCAGAGAGTCCTAAAGCTTCTACCGAGTGAGACAAGGCCGAAATCTCCCTCGAAAGTCCACAGAAGGAGGGAGCAAACAAATCTTGCAAGCGATGAGTTGCATTTTCAGAAAGATTGACAGCATGGATTTTGTCAACCTTGGAGGAAAGGAAATTTACAGTGGTGAAGAGAGAAGAGAGTTGAGTGTTTAGCTTGAAAAACTCAAGAGTGGCGGAATCGCCTATTGTTTTGATAAGATGGTGAAGGGTCTTGTACATCCCATGAAGAATCAGATTTTTACAATCAATGGTTTGGGTGAGGGTGGTAAACTGAGTTTTGATAGACTCAACAAGAGACTTGATCTCAAATTCATGCTTTGCTTGATTATTGGCGACACACGTACCCTGAAAGGTATTGGACTTAACAGAACTAGAAACAAAAAGAACGAGTTCAGATAGACTTTCCAAAGAGGAAGCAATGTCTATTGAAGGCTCAGAGGTTTGAGAATTGACAGACTTAGGGGATTGAAGAAAATCAAAAGCATCACTATCATCAAAAGGATTGATAGTGGTATCAGGATAAGGAATATCAAACAAGGTGTTTAGGATAGATGGGGAGGCCATAGCATCAGGAGGAGTGACTGATGCATCAAGGGCCTGAGGCTCATTTGCTTCAGTTACAGTCTGATTTAAGACTGTGTCTTCATTAGCATTAGGAATCTTGACTGAGGGAGGTTGAACTTCAGTGTCATTAATGAGGGAAGGTTGGACATCACTCTCAGTTTGGTGTGAAACTAATAAATCATTTGCCCTAGTAGAATCCATAGTGTCAATGGGGTTTTGTGACATATCAAGGGATTTGGGTGCAGTCTCATCTTCAGGGTGAACTGAAGAGTCATCAATTTGTTGGACCTTCGAAACTAGGGAAATTGTAGTCTCATCATTGGTGATAGGCTGAGCATTAGTGTCAGCCATTTTGGGTGCTGACTCATCATGTGCTTGGTTAATATCCATAGTGTCAGTTGGGTTTACTGATACATTAAGGGATAGATGGGGAAGTTCAGCAGAGACAGGAATGGATGTTCCCTATTCTGGTCGTACCTGAGTTGTAGTGGGTTTGCTGGCAGACTCAATGGTGGATAAAGAAGAAGTCTCGGCTGACTGGTGTTTGTCAGTGTCCTGAACTTGTGAGAGTGGAAGAGGGACTTGAGGGACACCTTGGTTTTGAGCTGTCACTTCATCAGTCAGACTTGGTTTAGAGACTTTAAGTAAAAGAGATCTTACCTTAACAGCGTCTGTGGATGTGGATGAGTGAAGCTGAGTTTTGCGAAGAATCAGCGGGGTATCGTCAGGCAAATCCTCACTTGAAGCATAGTGAGATATGATGGGACTGGAGAACATAGTGGGTTTGTGGCGTTTAGAGAGTGATCTTAGCGGGTGAGTGGTAGTTGGTTGTTTAGAAGTGGATTTGGGTATGGATGAAGGGTTGGTGGATGGCTTAGATGTGGTGGTCATCAGTTTCCTTTTCTTTATCTTTGATGGAGAGGACTGAGATTTTTGTATTTGAGGTTCCGAAGAGGCAGCTTCAGAAGATAAACCCGAATATGGTGGTGGAATGGCAGGAGAAGGCTTCAGCGAGACTAGTGCAAGCATTGGAGGAGTCAGTGCTGGGTTGAAGGCAGATGAGGAGCCGGTCCATACTGAACCCGGTAGGGAAGGGGATGGAAGTAGGACCGAAGCAGAATTGTATGCTTCAGGTGTTAATAGTGAGTAGATAACCAATGATACAAACCTGGGAAAAGGAATGTGTTGAGACCTTGTTCGTGCTGTCAGTGAGACCACCAGACTCTCCATGATAAGTTCAGCGAAGTCAATGTTATGACCATGGATAATGGCATAGGCCATTTTCAGAACAGCTTTATTGACTTGGTCAAGACCACCAGTTTTGCTCGTCATACAGAAATTCAGATGAGCAATCAGACAGTTCCACTCCTTTGGAAGACGAGTGCGAACCATACAATTACGTTTGACCTTGTGCTCATCAGCATATTGAAAGAAGGAGAAGAGCATCTCCTTAGCGTTAGCAGTGAATGAGGTGAGTTCCCGGCGAGGAAAATGAAGAACGGATGCAAGAAACTTCGTGGTGAGGTCAGCAAATTTGCTACTAGAGAGCATACTGAAGTGAATACTTTGGCCGGAGGTTTTGGGCTTGATGACTTCAGCGGTCATCCAGAACTCACAGAGGTGTTCTTCAAACATTGGAACCTTTGCAGAGAGAGCAAAGTTCAATGGGCAGTTGCGAAGATAGGTCATAATTTGGTGAAGTGGTGAGGAAGCTGAAGGGATGGCTAGGTCAGCGGCGAAATAGTTGTCTTTGAAACATATGGATTCCAGTTGGATTTTAGGGATAACATCAGACTGAAGAGTTACCTTGGTGGAAGCAATTTTGGGGGCCATTGATTCAAGCACAAGAGTTGATTTTGCTTTCGAACAAGGGAGATCGCCGGAGAAGATGAGTTGTAGGTAAAGAACTTGAAGAGGTAATATTGGGTTTTAAAGGGGTTTAAACTGAATCAATCTTGGCGGTTGAGTAAATCTAGGGTGAAAATAAGCGTGTGAAGCCGGAAATTACGCACGGATAACTTTTGTGATGTCAAACAGTTATTGGGTAAACTAATTTACCCAGAATTATCTTGGAACTTGCTATACTTCAACAACACACCATTAGCAGGAAGATAAAAATTTCACAGTACAAAGGGAAAGAAAAAAAATATCCAAACTTTGCATTTGAAATTTTTATCTAAACAAACAAAAGAAACAAAAACAAATAAATAACAAATAACACAATGCCAACAAGAATAATAGTTAGGCCTGTAAATTTCTAATACCATATCTGAACAAAAGATTACATGATGTTAAGCATGAGTTACATGGACTGTCAAAAAACAATTACATCATGTTTATGATAACATAAAGATTTGAGATGAAACTTCAATCCCAATCCCTTCATCGGGGATGCGTATAGTGATAACATAGCATACTAGGAAGAAAACGAAGGTAATGGTGAATTCCATGAGTTGTTGAGAAAGTGAAAGATTTTCTTTGAATCGGATTTTGATTTACAGAAGATGAAAAAGGAAAGAAAATCTTTGGATGTTTATAAAGAAATTTACTCATGATTACGCTTCAGAGATGATTTGACAGTCAGAGAGAAGCAGGGTAAAGTTAATTATTCAAGCTTAGCTATTAGGGTGACTGGCGTTAAATGTGACAAGAAAGAATGAACAGTAACAATCAAACTTACCTGAAATAGCTATATTTTTGAAGGATTTAGCATTCCTATTTCTGCAATCAGTTGATTGAACCGGTGTTCATCTAAGGCTTTTGTGAAGATGTCAGCCAGCTGATGTTCAGTGGAGATGAAACGAAGCTCAATTTCATTCTTGGCTATATGATCACGAATAAAGTGATGGCGAACATCAATGTCCTTTGTGCGAGAATGAAGCACTGGATTATAGGAGATGGCAATAGCACTTGTGTTATCACAATAGATGGGAGTGCACTGAAAGGAGATGCCATAGTCAACAAGCTGATGTTGCACCCATAAAACTTGTGCGCGACAACTCCCAGCTGAAATGTATTCAGCTTCAGCGGTGGATAGAGAAATGGAGTTATGTTTCTTGCTTTGCCAACTTACTAGTTTTCCACCTAGTAGCTGATAGCCACCGGTAGTACTTTTCCTATCAATCTGACATCCGGCATAGTCTGAATCCGAAAATCCATTTAACTCAAAGCCGGAGTCTCTGGAGTACCATAGCCCAAGTTCAGGAGTACGTTGAAGGTATCTGAAAATACGTCTGACAGCCGTCAGATGTGATTCTTTTGGGTTTGCCTGAAATCTTGCACATAGGCATGTGGAGAACATTATATCAGGGCGACTGGCTGTTAGATATAGTAAGGATCCGATCATCCCTCTGAAGATATGAAGATCAACTGCTTTCCCATTCGGATCAGCGGTAATCTTGGTCTTTGGAACAATGGGAGTCTTCATAAGGGAAGAGTTTGAAAATTTGAACTTTTTGAGTAAGTCTTTGACGTATTTCCCTTGATTAATGAAGATGCCTTGGTCAGATTGCTTTATCTGAAGCCCAAGGAAGAAATTCAGTTCTCCCATCATGCTCATTTTGAACTTTCTGACATTATTTTCTCAAATTTCTTGCATAAACGATTGCCAGTTGAGCCAAATATGATGTCATCGACATAAATTTGAACTAGAATGAGTTCACCTTTTTCTCTACACTGAAATAGAGTTTTATCGATGTTCCCTCTCTGAAATCCATTTTTCAGAAGATGAGTTGACAAAGTGTCGTACCAGGCACGTGGAGCCTGTTTCAGTCCATAAAGGGCTTTATCGAGCTTATAAACGTGATTTGGAAACTTGGGATTTTCGAATCCAGGAGGTTGCAGAACAAATACTTCTTCTTGAAGTTCCCCATTCAGAAAGACACTTTTGACATCCATCTGAAAGACCTTGAATCCCTTGAAGGCTGCAAAGGCTAAGAACATATGTATTGCCTCCAAACGAGCAACTGGAGCAAATGTTTCATCATAATCTATCCCTTCCTATTGACAGTAGCCTTTTGCAACTAGTCTAGCTTTGTTACGCACAACTGACCCAGTTTCATCACGTTTGTTCCTGAAGACCCATTTTGTGCCAATAATGGACTTGTCTTCAGGTGGGTTAATCAGCGTCCGCACCTTGTTCCTTTCAAATTCATTGAGCTCATCTTGCATAGCGACCACCCAGTTTGGATCCTTCAGTGCTTCATCGACTTTCTTTGGTTTGACCTGTGATATAAATTCAGAGAACATGCAGAATACAGACGTGGTTGCATTTGGGGTTTGCACACCAGTATTTGGATCACCAATCACATTTGTGATGGGATGAGCTCGAGTCCATTTTGTAACCCTTTGTGGTTGATCATGTTGTTCTTGCTCTTGCTGATATGCTAGCTCTTTGGCTTGGTAGATTTCTTCAACTGAAACACCTAATTCTTGAGCCATTTGAGCATTTTCCCTTTCTTCCTGTTCTTTAAGAGCAAGCTCCCTTTTCATTTGAGCATCTGCTTCAACTTGCTCATCTATCATCTTTTGTTTGCCTTTATCCTTAGGAGCAGAGGTTGAAGCCTTTTGGACTAGTGGGGTTGATTGGACTGGTGGAAAAGATGGCTTAGGGCTCTGTCTTCTTCTTCTTAGGATGTCAGAAAGTGGAGTATCATCCTCATCATCAGAATCAGACTCTATGTTGATTTGTGGAGAGCAACCCTCAACAAATTTTCTTTTAGGCTTTGGCCTGTTTGCCATCCTTTTCAGCCTTTTGGGAAACCTTTGCTCCCCCTCAGAAGGTGCTTTTCTTTTAATAGGTGAGGGAGTTGTTGCTTTGGGTGCTTCCTGCTGCATGATTTTTGAGGCAGTTTCAGCATAGGCAGCATCAATATCCTCTGAGTTAGGATCATCCTCCCTTGAAGAACTTGAGAATTTCTCCCCCTTTTTGGCATCATCAAAAGGAGGAGGGGAGTCACCTGCTGCAGGCTTATGGGATGGGGTAGGAGCAGGGGTAGGGGTATGGGTTGAGGAAGGGGTAAAGGTAATTTTAGAGAGCTGAAGAGAGAGGTAATCCTTGAGATCTTTAATGGCTTTCCACAATGAGAGATGACTCATTCTGGATTGTTCTTTTATGGTTTTTATGTCATCAAGGATGCCTTTGAGAAATGAAGGCATGGGAAGAAGTTGTTCAGGAATGGATACAGAAATGTTTGGGTTGATTAGGCGTAAGGTTTGGAGTTGGGATAGGAGGTTGGATATGGTTTGGTTTAGGGTAGATATAGTAGATTTAGGAAGGATGGGTATTGGTGGTTGAGACGGAAGAAGGGTAGAAAGATGGTCTATTTTAGTAAGGATTGGAGTAAGAGTAATGGGTGCAGGGGAGGGTGTGGGTGGGGTTTTTAGAGACTCAATGTCTTTGGTGAGTTGAGACAATTGAGCAGAGGTTTGGGTTTGGAAGGTGTGGGTTAGTTGATCAAGGTTTTGGTTAATTGTCTGGATAAGGGTAAGGTTTGGGGTTTGGGTAGAGACGGATGAGGTAGAGGTGGAAGGAGTAGATAAAGGTTCAAAGAACTTGGGTAAGGTTTGTGTCCCCTCATTTGAGCCTTGGTGTATAAGCTCAAATTCATTGGGGAAGAGTGTTGAGCCCTGTGCCAGTGGTTGGTTTGTACCACTAGCATTTGCAGGCTGTGCTTATGTAAGAATAGAATCAATGATGGGTGCATGATAAGTGGACTGAGTGTGGGATGCACTCAATAACAGGGAATCCCTTATTGGATCCACATTCTGTTGGGAGAATGTGGATAGTATAGCCTGACTCAATCGTGGGATAGACACAGTGTGACCTTGGGTTGAGGTCTATCTTTCAATGAGATCAACCTTTTGGGAGGTTGTCTCAGCTAACGGTTTAAGTCCAATTTTTACAGATGTATCCTATTGTGAGGATACGTCCACTGGTTCAAAGGTTGCAACATCCAATTGCTCCTCCTCAACATGAGGAAGGGTAATTGGAGTTGAGGTCAGAGGTGTGGATTGCACTCCCTCAAAGTGCTCATAATGAGTCACTTCTGGTGACCTTGTATATATGGGGCTATAGATAGGAGCAGAACTAGTGACCACAGGAGGTTCACTAGCGCTTGGTTGTTGGAGTGGTGTATGGACTGGAGAGGAGGATGGGCTATCAAAGGTTAGGACTACCATTTGAATATCCTCAGAGGTGGAATCAGTACTGTTCTTACCTTGGCACATGATGTGCCTACTTCTGTCAATGAGCTCCAGAAGTTGCTCAGAGATCTCTTGTTCTTGGGCATCACCATCATCACCAAGAGGACTTAACTCCATTGGACTGATAGGAGCAAAATCACCAGCATCACCATCACTAGCATCATCATCATCATCCTTAGAGCCAGTGTGGCTTTCATTAGCATCATCATCACCATCATTATCATCATCATTTTCATCACCATCATCAGCATTTGCATTTTTGTTTGCAGCATCTATCAGCTCTTGCATTTGGGTAGTGATTGGAGGACCTCTGTTTGCCTTTAAGAAATGGAATATCTTTTCACCCATGGCAGGGACAGGAATATGCTCAAGATGTTCGATTAAGCCCACATAATCATCCTCTCCAATCTCCCTCATAGCTATCAGGCTCAATAGTCTAATGTAGGGCACCTGCGACCTCGATGATTTCTTGTTGGTGCTCTGGGTGATTTTATCAATAAGGTCCGAAAATATCACTTGAGCAAAGTCAATATTTACCCCGAAGACTAGGGCATAGAGCACAAGGAGCTCGGTTTGGTTGATGAGATGATGGCTTCCAGATTTACAACCGAAGCAACGTATAACCACGTTGGCCAAATACTTCCATGGATGAGCGAGAGCAGAGACTTTGACTTGGCCATGCACTACAGGTTCATTGTAGCCGATGGTGTCTAAAACGGTTTGAACTTCTGCTCTGGAGGGAAAGCGGTGTACGGTGGGAAGTTAGGAATAGCAGAGGCTTCACGAAGGGTTTCGGTGGTGATCTGGAGATGGTAGTTTCCTTGGGCTAGGGTGTAGTGGATGGTGTTGGTGTTTAGGTTATAGGTTGCGGAGTACCATAGTTCACCGATAATGGTAGGGTAAATGTAGTGTGGATCAGCGGTGAGACTTTCAAACAAGGGATGGGCTTGAAGGAACTGAACCATTGGTTTATAAACTTAGTTTTCTCGCGAGGCAAGGATGGTGGTGCAGAGTAGAATGTTGTTGGGAGTTATATTCATCGGTTGATTGGGTGCTACATTCTCACCAGGGTTAACAGCAGGGTCTGGAATATAGGTGGCCATTTTGTAGGGATGATGAACAGTGAGTATCGAGAGAGAAGGTAGGGTAGTTCTTTGTAGAGAGAGAGGGAATTTGGAAAGTTTGAACAAGTAAAGGTGAATGAGAAAGAAATTGGGATATTTATGAAGTTTAGTTAACAGAGATCGTTAGATACTGACAAAAGATCTAACGGAAAACAACTTAATTAGCTATTAAATGAAAACTGACAAACGGAGTAAATAACTTGGGTTAAAAAGCATTAAATGAGAGTAACAAGTGAAAATTTACTAAGTGTAGAATCATCTGCTGATCATAGGAGTGTATCAGCTGTTGGGTATCAGCTAATGAAAAACTATTAGTTGAGGGGTATCAGCGGATGGAAAACTATCACCTGATAGTGAGAATTTGGGTATCAGCTGAGTAAAGTACTTAGTTGAGCTTGTCTTCCTTATCTTAAAGTGATCAGCTGAGTAAATTTGATCAGCTGATAGGTATCAGCTGAGCATAGTTACTCAGTTTACACAAATTAAATAAGACTTAGATATGCTTAAATAAGTAACTTATAATTTTCAACACTTATAAATTAACACAAACTAAATTACCACTATTCTAAACTAAAAATTAAGCATACCTAGTTTGGATATTAGAAAATTGAACCTTGCTTCATCTAATGGCTTTGTGAATAAGTCTTCAAGTTGTAAATCAGTGTTGATGTAGTGCAAAGTGACCTTCTTCTTTTGCACATTATCTCTGAGAAAATGATGTCTGATTTCAATATGCTTTGTTTTTTAATGCATGACTGGATTATTTGAGATGGAGATTGCACTTGTATTGTCACATAGAATTGGGGTGTCTTCAAACTTCATATCATAATCAAGTAGTTGATTTTGTAACCACAAAATTTGAGCACAATGCTTCCTGCAGCAATGTATTCTGCCTCTGCAGTAGATGTTGACACTGAATTCTGTTTCTTACTAGAACAACTAATCAATCTTCCTCCTAGAAGTTGACAGCCACCTGAAGAACTTTTTCTGTCTAGTGTGCATCCTGCAAAATCAGAATCAGAATATCCAACTAACTCAAAATTAGAGTCTTTGGGGTACCAAAGACCAAGATTAGGAGTTCCTTTGAGATATCTGAATATTCTCTTAACAACATCAAGATGTGATTCTTTAGGATCAGCTTGATATCTTGCACAGAGACATGTTGAAAACATTATATCTGGTCTACTTGCAGTGAGGTATAAAAGTGACCCAATCATTCCTCTATAAGTAGTAATGTTCACTGATTTGCCATCAGTGTCCTTTCCTAACTTGATAGAAGTAGACATAGGTGTTTTCATTGAAGAACAGTTTTCAAAATCAAACTTTTTGAGTAAATCTTTGACATACTTTGTTTGATGAATGAAAATACCATCAACCTCTTGTTTAATTTGCAAACCAAGGAAATAGTTTAACTCACCCATCATGCTCATCTGATAATTATCAGACATGAGTTTAGAAAACTTTTTGCATAGTTCCAAATTAGTAGACCCAAATATTATATCATCTACATATATCTGCACAAGTATCACATCACCTTTGTACTTCCTAATAAATAAAGTGCAATCTATGCATCCTCTTGTAAAACCTTTGTTAATGAGAAAAGAAGAGAGGGTATCATACCAGGCTCTTGGATCTTGCTTAAGACCATATAAAGCTTTGTTTAGAAAGTAAACATGATCAGGTAAGCTTGACTCCTCAAAACTAGGAGGTTGTTTGACATACACCTCTTCTTTCAAATCTCCATTCAGAAATGCACTCTTCACATCCATTTGAAAAACTTTGAAGCTTTTGAAGGCAGCATAGGCTAGGAATAGTCTGATAGCTTCCAATCTTGCAACAGGGGCAAAGGTTTCACCAAAATCAATACCTTCTTCTTAACAGTACCCCTATGCCACTATCCTTGCTTTGTTTCTGATGATTTGCCCATTTTCATCTAGCTTATTTCTGAACACCCACTTTGTTCCAATGATGGATTTATCCTTTGGTTTGGGTACCAAAGTCCATACATTATTTCTTTTGAATTCTGTCAGTTCCTCTTGCATGGCAGACACCCAGTGGGGATCATTGAGAGCTTCATCAACCTTCTTTGGTTCAAGCATTGAGACAAATCCAGAATACAAGCAGATGTTGCAAGCTTTTGATCTTGTTCTAACTGGATCATCTATGTTGCCTATCACCAAATTATGAGGATGGTGCTTGAGGTCTTTGAAGGCTTTTTGGATTTCTTGGGAATTGGGATTCATTTGGATTTGGGGATAACAATATACAACATTCAAAATGGTAACATTATCCCCATGAAAAATGATAAAAATACTCATTTCCAGCCAAAAATGATATAAATACACATGTTTTAGCCAAAAATTATATAAATACACACGTTTCTAAATGAAAATGATATAGATACACTCCTTCCAAGCAAAAATGATATAAATTCACATGATTCACCATGATAACATTTTGTTATCATTTTCATATAATTTATATTTTCAAAATAAATTTTTCAGAAATATGGTAAAAGTGGTCTTGTTTGAAATATGATTAAAAAATAAGCAGATTGATATAATATTTTTGCTCAAATTCTGAAAATTGAAATTGTTATGGTCATTTAAAGATTTAAGGGGGTAAAAAATGAAAAAGAAAGTTGGAGAGGGACTTTAAGAAGGCGTGTGGGTTGTTTAATAATTTGTAATTCGTATTTTGCCCTTTTAAATGAATGTTTGAGATTTGGCCTTTAAGATATATGTTTAAGGGTGGAGGCTATGTGGAACCTCACCCTATATATATATCTAGGGTGAGGTTATTGTAAGAGGGTAATCAATATAAGAGGGATAATGTAACACCGTGATTTTCAGTACAAATTTAAACATTTCAAAACCAATTTTAAACATAATTGCGGAAGCATTTTCATTTCCTGTAAATATTTCAAAAAAAATATAAAACCTTTCAACAATAAATTTATCAATGAATATAATCCAAAACTTTTGATGTTACCATAGTCAATCTCATGACCATAATCAAAAGAGTAGGAAATCCAAGATTACCGAAAATGCAACCAAATCGATACTATGCCCAATGCATCTACCCGCCTTACCAAGGCATCTAGATATCCTGCGGATACAAAACATTTTACACACGGGGTTAGCTATAAACATAGCTAGTGAGTACAACCAAAAACATTTGTCTTTTCAAAACCAAGTCATCAATTTTATTTTTTTTTGAAAAAAATAAGTTTGGCAACAATCATAATTTAAAGGTATACACATAAGCACATAAGGATGCGGGTCTGTCCATTGAGCCACAATATCCCCACGTGGTAGCTAGCCACGGTCAACACGTGCTCAAATGGGGGATAACAACATCTCCCTGTCATGGTGGGGGAAGCACGAAGCAGTCCACCATACAACGGTTATTTGGAGTGTAAGCCCTGTTCCACATGTCCACTCATGTTGCTTAGGTTTGGTGGCTCGTCAGCCCAGTGAACCCACGCGGTCATAATGGGTACTGACATACCCCTCCACTCTCTACACCGATTCCTCAACCACCCGTGTATCGAGGTTCCTCAATTGCCAAAGCCACATGAACCAGTACACGTCTCAATGCCTAGGAACCCAATGGTACAGAATACATATCTCAACAGTGGTTCGAACCAAGGCACATACCACAAGGGTCACATATATCACATGCCATAAGGCCAAGTAACTCAAGCATATAAGCTTATCACAAAACACATAAGGGTCACAATAGCATAAATACTCAAGTGACAATATCACATTTGGCATCTCAATGCCTATATCATAGTTTAGGTACAAACACAATTTCTATTAACTTAAAAGCATAAGTGTTCTTTAATATCAAAAGTTACTCTTGCATTGAGTATCCCGTTTCAAAACCATCAAGTAAAACTCAACATAAGCATAGACCATCTCCAAAATGGAGCAATGGTCTTGTTTTGAAAACCATTTTTAAACACATCATATAATGAATACAAAGTTTCCACATCCTTAAAATCATTAAATTTCATAAAACATTTGCCAAACATATCAAACACATTCATGATCACCACCCAAACCAAAGACAACAAGCTTACAAGTAGCTCCAAAATACTCTCATATCTAAACAAGAGCAAAACCATTTACCACTTAATCATTATTACTCAAACGAATGACCCCAAGTTTCATCTATGGTTATATGGTGTCCAAACCTTCCATAAGACTCGTTTCCTAATCGCTTGACAATTCAATGATGTCCAAGCCGAACAACCCATATGAACCAAGTCCTAATTGGGATTAAGGACTCTTAATATACAAAAAAGATGGTATCAGTGCATACCAATATCCTTAAAGGGAGTTTAGAGTTCAAACTTATTGAAAGTTGAACTTGCTTGCATGAAAACATCCTTCAAAATTGACCCTTATGTATTGTACTAGCATTTTACCATTTAAAACATTTGATTTAGCCTCTGATGTCTGAAAGTAACTTAAAGTATACTCAAAGAGATTTCCGACAACGTATAATCAGATTTCTAACGATTTTTCTTTGATTTTATATGATATTTACAAAACTGGTCATATTTCAAAGTCGGGCTCGCGGCGTGAAACCTGATCCTCGCGCCGCGAGTAAATCTCTGGAACCCCAAAACTCACCCAAACGACGTCCTCGCGCCGCGAGACATCCCCCTCACGCCGTGAGACACCCCTTTGTGCTGCGAGACATCTGCAAGTCAAATTTTGCTTCCTTTTAAGTCCAAAACTCATCTTTTGCAACCCAAATCAAGCTCAAATAAAGTGAACACCTAAAATGGTACCAAAACATATCCAAAGACACTATTTAACTTGAACATCACATATGTTTGGGTAATTAAACTCTAACTTGAAGATTTGACCCATTTGACTACTAAAGTCAAACAAAACACCATTAATACTCAAAATCATATTCTCCACTCTTAAAATTCTTTTACATACTACAACAAGTTCAAACATAATAAACAAGGATTATTCATAACTTCTTTGAATTAGCCCCAACTTGATGGGTTTTTGACCCATTATCTAACTTCAATCTCATATATCAACAAATCATCACCAAATATAGTTTGTATATCTAAAATCAAACACAAATACAAGTTAATACTTACTTGATTACCAAGCCCCAACTAGATGGATCTCTCATCCTTGCTCAAAGCCAAGTTTGGATACTTTTATGGATGCTAAAACACACTCTTAAGCTTAAACACACTTTCAGTCACCAAATAATCCTTGATTTCTTCTTGTTTTCCTTCCTTCTCCACTTTCAACCATCTTTCTCTCTCTCCCTTGCCTTTCTCGATCTTTCTCCAGAGAAGAAGACTCAAAATGAGTCAATTCTTCTAGTTTCTTCTTTTTATACCCAATTTCACAAACACTCCCCCTAGTTTCCAAGCTCTACACCTCTTACCCTCCAAGTTTCATCAATTTTACACATAAAACCCTCAAACCACAACATCTAGAATACCAAGTTTTTAAAGCATTAACCATTTGTACCTTGTGCATTAGTAATTATATCTCATGGCCAAATATTATTAAATAACTATAATCACTCTTGTAAATGCTAAATTTTCCAAATTATCTATAACTTATTTCATCGACATATAAAAGACCTTATTAGGCAATATAGATAATGTTCTGAAATTTGGAATATTACAGTTCCTCCCTCCTTAAAAAGATTCCGTCCTCGGAATTGAATCAATCAACAAGTTCACATTATAAACACATCTTTTGCAAAGATCCTAGATAGGATCACATAACTTGGCTAACGGTATCAACCATTTCATAATCTCTTAATCTTTCTTTCTACAAAAGTAGTCATTACTCTTATCTAAACTCAAATTCTAAATCAATCGATTAGGACACTTAATCATCGATATAGCTTGTCTGTACAGCTTTTCTAAATCAAATCTCAAAATCAATTCCTTTACACTAGACCTTCTAACATAGCATAGTATCTCATTACTAAATGGTTCATAAATAACTCCCAATTGGACTATCAAGAATTTAACCTCACTAACCCAAGCTTTATGACTCTTAAGTCATATATTCTCATGGCTAACTATCGATCACACTGGTTAGTGATCTACCAATTACTTTTCAATTCTCAATTACCCAAATTAGCTCTTAAAGGTTCTTTATAGTATATCTCATTTTCCCATTACTCTTTGGAAATATACACCATCAAATGGTAGTTGCATTACCTCTCCATTAACTCAAAGGGAAAATACTCCACATACGTACATAGGGGCTCCTTATAAGTATCTCTCCAATACTTGGAGTAACACAAAATATTTATCCATAAGGAATACCATAATTCCATTCTTTGACACAATCATATCCATACAAATCTTGCTTACATGATTAGGATGGTAAACTTACCATTGTTACTAAAATAAAATCATTCTTTCATCAATTGGTCAACAAAGACCCAGATCATAATATCTCCTCTCAAGATTCTTAACAATCTTGATACATAACCAAAAGTATATAAACTAACTTCTATTTCAGAAATTTCTAATGGTAAATAATTACCGATTACACAATAGCACTTCACATAACTTAGATGTTCAAAGCATCATACCTTAATTCAATGGCTATACTTGCCACTAAACATCAATAACTAATGCACAAGTTCAAATTTCTACACAATACTAACACAATACCAAAGAAAGGTTCATCTGAACCAGTATACTACAACACAGTTAATGCATAATTCATATCAAACCTTAAAGCTCGAATTGACCCAACAGCCATAGTTGGCGCGATTATCATCCTTAAGACAATCACTATAGTAAGCACATACTCTACTCAAAGATCTTTATCCCGCAAGGCCTTCGTCGTGCACCTCTAAGTCGCCTCATAAAGTCCAACACATCTTTTGGTCTGAAAGACCAACAATAACACTATTAGGATTATAACCTTGTGACTCCAAACTTAGGTCACAACTTTTGCCATGCTTGGATAAAACGGATCTCAAGATCAAAACTCTCGACCAACTCAAGCTACCGGCATCGCCGCATGCTTCCCTATGCTCGAATAATCAGTCATCTTCTATGTTCTAAGACACCACGCTATATTTACCAACATATAAGTCAACTGCTCTTTGTCATAAATGACATTTATCAACAAAATAAAATAGTTTTAACTTTGTCTCACTGTCAAGGACTATGTCCCAAATCACAAATAGGGGTCTCACTTTCAAATCAACTCCTCTGATTTCTAAATTCTATCTTAGATATCATAATCATAAGCAGAGTGAATCACTCCTGTGAGCATCAATCCACACGTTATTCCAAAATAACACAATCAATACAAATCTAACCCAAAGAATCACATTTTCATCTCAAGAGACTAACCATTAACTAATCCATCCTCAAAAGAGTCTTAACATTCTAGCAATTATCTTTCCTTTACACAACTCTCTAAGTCATCAAAGAAAGAGACTTGGCTACTCAGATTATTAAGTGAACACAACACTAACCAATAACACCATATTCTTTATTTCAGAAAGTTTCAAACACTAGAGAGTTATAATCTCTAAGATTATTCAACAACTTAATCACAAGATTACTCAATGTACAACCTTACTTAAATATTTCATTACATGGTTTCAATCACCAATATACCATTGGAATTCCCCAATTGACGTTATACCTCTTATCTCCTCTAAACACCTAAATAAGTGCTAAGAGTGGTTTATAACTTTCAACCGCAACGTGTGAGCTTATGCGACTAAAAGATTTTTAATTCAAACTTAAACATTCTACATCACATCTCAACATGAGACTCGTTAGATCACAAGATCCATAACTGGTTTCAATAAGAAATCCAACTCATTCGAACTAAGCCGTACCATCTCAATATTGACACAATGTCTATTATTTTATCACAAAAGCTACAATCCAAAAGAGATTTTTTTTTATTTCTTTTGAAGGAACACACAAACACTAATTCACTTTTCACATAACATCATCAGAATAAATCTGTCACACATGGAATAGTAACTTTTGTTCCAATTTTGTAACACCCAAGGTTCGAATTCCCAAATTAATATTTTAATAGGAGGTATTATATGTTTATATAAGTTATCTTATGAGATTAGATGTGTTTTTAAAACTAGAGGGACTTAAATTGTCATTTTATAAGCTGAAATAGTCCAGGGACCATTTATGTAATTATGCCAAAGTTATAAGATATACATGGCTTTATGAACATGGACTTTATTGCTTCAATACACAGACACAGCAGCATACCATCTTGTTCTGGTGATTTTTGAGGCACAAACACAACAATATCATCAGCTAATTAGCAGCAAGCAAGCTAGCATAGTAGAGGTATGAAGTTCTTGAATTGGTTGTTGTGTTCTAAGTCTTCTTATCGGTCAAAGATTGATCACAAGGATCAAATCATGTTAATTAGTATTATATTATGTTTATTAGCTGTTGTGGGTGTAGGAAAACACTCCATATATGTCTTAGAATGTTAAAGTTGAGTTTTTATAAAGTTTTGGCCAGATTCACAGTTGTTGTCGGTCAAAACTGTGCAGACCAGGGGAGGGCACGGGCATACCCAAGGAGGGTACGGGCGTGCCTTTCGCCCCGTGGCAAACCCTAGTTCATCAAGTACCCCCGTGCTTTCAGGCATAGGCACAGGCGTACCTTAGCAAGGCACAGGCGTGATTGCAGGATAGGTACGCCCATGCCTGGTGAGAGTTTAACCGTGCCTAGGTTGCAAGCACGGGCGTGCCTTAGAAAGGTACGGCCGTGCCCTAGCCCTGTTCAGTTCAGTTTGATTAGTCAGAGATGTTAATACATATATTATTGATATTATGTTTTAGAAACCAGTTGTGGACCTATACATTGATCATTATCGTTTGTGGATCTGTTCAGATTATAAATATCAGAAGGTGAATCTTCTAGACTTCACTTCATATCAGCAGCATGTGTAGTTTCATATCAGATTGCTAACATGCTATGTTATACATGTGAATATGTAAGCTTACTGCTATGTGTAGTAGGCTCAGATGCGGTACAGTACTGTGACCTATGTTGTTGCCCTGGGTCTAGAACCAGAGGCTAGCATTGTTTGCCAGACATACGTGTATTATCTTCATACGATTTTATACGTGGGTTTATATGATGTTTAGTCTGGTTTACTCACTAAACTCTCGTAGCTTATCAGATACTATTTTTAAAATGTTTTGCAGGTTTTTAACAAAGACAAGGGCAAAGCTTCGGTTTGACTAGCATTTGATAAACTCTTTGAAATTAATGCCTAGTTTGTGAATATCAAGCTTTTGGTACCAAACTTGTGTCAGTATTTTTGTGCGTATCTATTGATACATCAGTATTTCAAATCGGTATTGCTTCCGCTTTTATGTTAAACTTTAAGATGCGAACACTTATAGGTGTTTGATCTTAATATTTCAAATTATGTAATTTGGGGCGTTACAACTTGGTTTCAGAGCCACGGTTTGAGGGATCTGGGTGTGTACAAGACATATTCTGGACTTAAACCATGGTTCTGCGGATTTTGAAAATTGTCAAACTCGAGGCTTGCAACTTGGTGAGTATACTAGCAATTATACTGATTATGTATTATGTGAGCATTGTATGCTAGTACAGGATATGCTTAAGACAGGTATGTTATATGTGTATACAACTGTTAAGAGTTGCTTTTATATGTGCATTCAAGAAGAATTTAGTGTTATATGAATATATGAGAACATGATGTATAAACTTTGACCTAAGCCTGTGAATCGGCACTTTTTGTGATGAAGTTAAGATCAAACGTGTGTAGTGTGTTTAGAGTAATATAAGGGCCCATATTATTACAAACACATTATACATGTTGGAGCTTAATGGAATCATAAGGAATCTTGTGAATCGGGTGAGGGGTACTTGTAAAGGTAGTACACCTGAGAATATATGTAGCAAGCCTTAGTATGCATAGAAATACTTTGAATCTGATGATAGGTGTACTGATATACAAGTAACTGTTTGTTATATAGGATAGTGTGATAAAGCCACCTTTTGCTTTAATGCTTTATCTATACTACCAGAATGATATATACAAGAGGTTCAAGAGTAGTGTATAACCCTAAGGGTGATTTTAGTCACAGACACGAAGGGATAAATATCAGAGTTACAAGTGAATGTATCCTTATAAGAATATAGCATGATAGGGTGTTTGAGCCCCATATATAAATTGTAAAATATCAGAACCTACATATGAAGAATTCAGTGCAGAAAACATAGTAAAGTGATGAGGCCGAGTTTATGCTATATACTGTTGTATGGGTTGTAGAACAGATAAAAGAACAAAGAAATAATCAGATAAGAGTCAGTATCAAGATTAATTGTAAAAGGAGTGGTAATAAAGCAAATTTACAGATGTCATGTACATAAAGTTATTATGAGAACTAAGGAAAGTAAGTTAACACAAAGTGAAAAGAGGTATGTATTGGTATGATCTACGATATTATTCAAAGACGGTAAATGAGTAGAGTGTTTGCGAAATAAAGGCAAGTATAATGGTGCGAGATGTGATTGATATTATGACTAACCAAGAATTGTTTTGTTACAGTGTAATGGATCCTAATGTGAATTCTAGAATAGAAAATGAAGTAAGAAATGAAGGAAACCCTGACATGGTTACCATAGGAGAGGTTGAAGACTATATTTCCCTTTATGGGGAAAGGCGTGGAGCCATACCTACCAAACACCTTAGGGGTGTCGTCTCGGATGAGTTTGAAAAATGTATTAAGACAGGTATGCCGTCCATTATGACTAAAATGAAGAATGAGATACGAAGTGTAGTCCGAGAAGAATTTCATATATTGAAGGATGAAATGATTAATGAGATAAAAGAAGACAAAATGGAGAGAAAAGTCGAGGGATCCCATAGAAGAACAGGATGTGAGACTTGTGGTAAGAACCATACGGGCCAGTGTAAGTATAAAACTAAAGGTTGTTATACGTGTGGGGAAGTGGGACATAATTATAAGGATTGTTTATCCTTGGGAAAGTTTTGTTATGACTATGCTCAATACGGGCATGAGTCCTCAGAATGTCCTAACTAGCTGGAATTCGTCAGTAGAGATATTAAATAAATAAGTGGAAACGATGTAAGGTTTCTTTTATTATGTATGTAAATTATGTAGAACCGGTATGTACTTTTCTTAGATAATAAATTGTTGAAAGAGGCAGAATCAAAGTAGATTGTGTGTTATTGGTTGAAGTACGGGTAAGAAAAATTTTGTACCTATGAATATGAGTGAGTTCCAAATAGTAGTTGGAATGGACTGGTTAAATTATAACCAGGTTATGATATTATGTAAACAGAAGTGATACTAGTTCATATCCCAAGTGGGGAAGAACTAATTATATGTGCTAAAATTAAAACAGGTAGGTTACATGGGTGTACAGTTTCAAAAGCTGGGGAGTGTCTTCAGCATGGATACATTATTTCCCTCAACCTATGTTATAAATATTAACTTATAGAGGATCAGATGAGCTAGAAAGATATGAAAGTAATATGTGAGTATCTGATTATGTAATGCAAGAAATCGCCAAGGTTACTGCTAGACAGACAGAGTATGTTTAGAATTTGTGTGGTGTTGCAAGCTTCACGGATTACGAGAACTACGTACAGACATGCTCCTTCAGAGATACAAGAATTATTACATGTGGGGGTTTATGAGACCCAGTAGCTTTTCATGATGTGTACTTATGTTATGTGTATTAATTATTGTGAGCTTAATAAAGTAATCAAGAATATATGTACGTGGTTCAGAATATGTGAATTATTTGATCAGTTATAATGGGGTAAGTGGTTGTCAAAACTGACTCAAGGTCGGATTTTCTTCAGCCTAAGATCAGAATGGATGACATTCCTTAAATGGTGTTCAGAAACGTATAAATATTTTGAAGTGGTTATGATACCTTTTGGCCTTGCTAACGCACCAGCAGTGATTATGTATTAAATGAATAGGGTATATAGGCCAATGTTAAGTAAGTCAGTGATTGTGTTCTTCAACGATATATGTATTTATTTCAGAGGCTTATCAGATCATGGGAATCATGTTTAAAAAGTTTTAGTGACGCAGAGCAGAAAATAGTTATATGTTAAGTTTCAGTGTGAATTTAAGATGTAAGGAATGAAACTCTTTAGACAATTTATTAGTAGGAATGGGATCGAGATTAATTCTGAGAAGTAGAGAAGGTGATGAATTGGGAGCCGCCAAAGAACCCGACAGTAATCAACAGTTCTATGGGATTAATTGCAGAAATTATGTGAAGCAATAGTTTGCACTACCTGAATTGATTGAAGAGATGATAGCATTGTGTGATGACTGATACAGTGGTTTGGATGGATGCAGAGGGCCATAGTTGTTATTTGCACTTCTAGACAGTTTAATCGTATGAGAATGAATATACAGAATCGCACCTGATAGTAGTATATGTGGCATGTTATTTATATGATACGGGAGGATTATACCTCGATAGTGGATGGATATGTGGATGTAAGACTATTGTTAGTGCGCCACAATAGCATTCATAAGTAGTATAAGACTACCGCTAGTGCACTAAGGTAGCATTTAGTATGATATGATGAGATTATGTATTTATATGTGAGGTGTTGTTTATATGAAATTATAAAAGTTAGAAATAATTGTTGAATGAGAAAGACCTTTAAAGGCAACAGAAACACTGGTCAGAATTAGTGAAGGATTGTGAGTAGAATATTATATTATTCAGGGTAAGGCTAACAAGAAATCAGAAATAATACTTGTATGAATTAATTATCTAAATGACAGTTACGACTCTCTTACTAAGAGGTGATAAGAACAGTTCAGTGAAAAGTGATCAAAGGTGAAAAGTATCATAAAGAATGGATAAAAGGGGACAATTAGTTAATCCGTTTAAAAACAGTCGTGATATATTAATTGAATATGATCGTATATGAGTATCAGGTTACGAAGATGTGTATAAGACACATCCATATGGAGTTCATAAGTTTATAATGATGGTGTTACCAGAAGTTAATAATGGTATGAATAACTAAAGGACAGATTATTGATAGCTGGAGGTGAAACTAGATATGGTTAGACAAGTGGAGAAATATCATCAAAGGTGTATAACTTGTTTCCACTAGAGAAACTTATTAATCAGAACAGTTAACAGATGTGTAGGTGAAAAAGATTGTGTTATGTCATAGCATATCAGTGTTTATGGATTTAGAAAATGATACGAGATCCACTTCTAGAATTCAAAATAGATTTTATATAAATTTAAGGATTAAGCTTCATCTCAGTACAATCAAAATGAAAGAAATATACAGATGATGAAAAGCATGTTTTATGATTGTGTTATTAATTCAGAAGAAAACTGGGGGTACATATTTGCTTAAGAGAGTTTCGTATTACAACAAATTCAAGTTCAGCACCGGGATGCCAACGTATGAAATTGTATGATATTACTGCCAAACTCCAGAGTATTCAGTAAAGTGGGTCAGAAAACGTGGGGTAGTATAGAAATGATGCAGTGAAAGATAGAACAGATTCAGAAGATATGTAATAGATTGTTTGACGTCCAGAATAGAAAAAAGGGCTATACAGATAAACATAAATGGCCACATCAGTCTTAATGGGGGAATATATATCATTGGCAGTAGCATTGTGGGAAAGTGTGATCAGTAATTCAGAAATTATTGTATATGAGGGGAAGGGCATTTTGTAGATCAGAGTTATCAGAAGAGTTGTTATAAATTCAGAACACCTTTCATGTGTTATATCTCAGAAGATGTTTCGCAGTTAAATTTATAATAAACAGAGTAGATGGGTCAAGGACCGGTAAAAGTGTAGAGAGGGGTCAAAGTATGTATGAGTGTCTGAACAAAAAATGATGATGTTTATTCAGAACACTTCGGCAGTTGATTTCGAGGACGAAATCATTCCAAATGGGGAAGAGTTGTAACACCCAAGGTTCGAATTCCCAAATTAATATTTTAATAGGAGGTATTATATGTTTATATAAGTTACCTTATGAGATTAGACGTGTTTTTAAAACTAGAGGGACTTAAATTGTCATTTTATAAGCTGAAATAGTCCAGGGACCATTTATGTAATTATGCCAAAGTTATAAGATATACATGGCTTTATGAACATGGACTTTATTGCTTCAATACACAGACACAGCAGCATACCATCTTGTTCTGGTGATTTTTGAGGCACAAACACAACAATATCATCAGCTAATTAGCAGCAAGCAAGCTAGCATAGTAGATGTATGAAGTTCTTGAATTGGCTGTTGTGTTCTAAGTCTTCTTATAGGTCAAAGATTGATCACAAGGATCAAATCATGTTAATTAGTAGTATATTATGTTTATTAGCTGTTGTGGGTGTAGGAAAACACCCCATATATGTCTTAGAATGTTAAAGTTGAGTTTTTATGAAGTTTTGGCCGGATTCACAATTGCTGTCGGTCAGAACTGTGCAGACCAGGGGAGGGCACGGGCGTACCCAAGGAGGGTACGGGCGTGCCTTTCGCCCCGTGGCAAACCCTAGTTCATCAGGTACCCCCGTGCTTTCAGGCATAGGCACGGGTGTACCTTAGCAAGGCACGGGCGTGACTGTAGGATAGGTACGCCCATGCCTGGTGAGAGTTTAACCGTGCCTAGGTTGCAGGCACGGGTGTGCCTTAGAAAGGTACGGCCGTGCCCTAGCCCTGTCAAGTTCAGTTTAATTAGTCAGCAGATATTAATACATATATTATTGATATTATGTTGTAGAAACCAGTAGTGGACCTATACATTGATCATTATCGTTTGTGGATCTGTTCAGATTATAAATATCAGAAGGTGAGTCTTCTAGACTTCACTTCATATCAGCAGCATGTGTAGTTTCATATCAGATTGCTAACATGCTATGTTATACATGTGAATATGTAAGCTTACTGCTATGTGTAGTAGGGCTCAGATGCGGTACAGTACTGTGACCTATGTTGTTGCCCTAGGTCTAGAACCATAGGCTAGCATTGTTTTCCAGACATACGTGTATTATCTTCATATGATTTTATATGTGGGTTTAAATGATGTTTAGTCCGGTTTACTCACTAAGCTCTCGTAGCTTATCAGATACTATTTTTAAAATGTTTTGCAGGTTTTTACCAAAGACAAGGGCAAAGCTTCGGTTTGACTAGCATTTGATAAACTCTTTGAAATTAACGCCTGGTTTGTGAATATCAAGCTTTTGGTACCAAACTTATGTAAGTATTTTTGTGCGTATCTATTGATACATCAGGATTTCAAATCGGTATTGCTTCCGCTTTTATGTTAAACTTTAAGATGCGAACACTTATAGGTGTTTGATCTTAATATTTCAAATTATGTAATTTGGGGCGTTACAAATTTCATCTTAACCAATAATCTCAATATGATTCATACTTAGATAGAGAATAAATTCTTAAGTCAAAACACATAGAATGACACTAATAAATAGTTCTATTAATAACTCATTAATGATCCAAACCCGCAACCGCAGTTGCATAAAGGGTTCATTCCATGGACCAAATCACTTCACATAAGGTTCCTCCCTCCTTGAGCCAAGAATAATGGCACTTTTATTATCCAACTCCTTTCTATGAAGTTCATAACTTGCTCACCTTGTTAATTAAGGTATACTAAACATAGCTTTAATAACATAGTCTCATGTTTCTATTCGTGAAAGTTATCTTAATCAAGACTTAGTTTCCCATTTTCGTGCTAAAAGCGTCTTTTACCTCATCAAGGAAATCTTTCCTTCTAACTGGTACATCATTACAAAGGAATCCATCAATGACTTAACAATAATACAGACCTCAATACACAGGCTCAAACAGCTTTCTATCACTATCCAAGGTTCAATCTTAACCAAGACCACTATTCTTAGTACTCAATAGTACAATTAACTTCTAAACTGCTACCCAAGGTAGACTGTTACATAAGGCTTAACACATAATTGAAGTCAAACTTAATAACATAGGGCTAGCAACACACTTGAGTTAACTAACACTCGGGCAACTCTCATCCTAACCCAAGTTACCTCCCCAACTCAAATGGATTTCCTTTATGGCCGGCCTAGTTTCAGACCAAAGACTAACTCGAGTGCATGATTCCCTCAAACCCAGGCTCTGGTACCAACTTGTAACACCCTGATTTTCAGTACAAATTTAAACTTTTCAAAACCAAATTTAAAACATATTTGAAACATAATTGCAGAAGCATTTTTATTTCATGTAAATATTTCAACAAAATATAAAACCTTTCAACAATAAATATTATCAATGAATATAATTCAAAACTTTTGGTGTTACCACAGTTAATCTCACGACCATAATCAAAAGAGTAGGAAATCCAAGATTACCGAAAATGCAACCAAATAGATACTATGTCCAATGCATCTACCCGCCTCACCAAGGCATCTAGACATCTTGCGGATACAAAAAAATTTACACACGGGGTTAGCTATAAACATAGCTAGTGAGTACAACCAAAAACATTTGTCTTTTCAAAACCAAGTCATCATTTTTTTTGAAAACACAATTTTGGCAACAATCATACTTTAAAAGTATACACATAAGCACATAAGTACGCGGGTCTGTCCATTAAGCCATAATATCTCCACGTGGTAGCTAGCCATGGTCAACACGTGCTCAAATGGGGGATAACCACATATCACCGTCAAGGTGGGGGAAGCACGAAGCAGTCCACCATACAACGGTTATCTGGAGTGTAAGCCCTATTCCCCAAGTCCACTCGTGTTGCTTAGGTTCGGTGGCTCGTCAGCCTAGTGAACCCACACGGTCATAATGGGTACTGACATACCCCTCCACTCTCTGCACCGATTCCTCAACCACCCGTGTATCGAGTTTCCTCAATTTCCGAAGCCACATGAACCAGTACACGTCTCAATGGCTAGGAACCCTATGGTATAGAGTACATATCGCAACAGTGGTCCGAACCAAGGCACATACCACAAGGGTCACATATATCACATGCCATAATGCCAAGTAACTCAAGCATATAAGCTTATCACAAAACACATAAGGGTCACAATTCATATCACTTGAGCATAAATGCTCAACAAACGAGATCACATTTGGCATCTCAATGCCCATATCATAGTTTAGGTACAAACACAATTTTTATTACCTTAAAAGCATAGGTGTTCTTCAATATCAAAACTTACTCCTGCATGGAGTATCCCGTTTCAAAACCATCAAGTAAAACATAACATAAACATAGACCATCTCTAAAATGGAGCAATGGTCTTGTTTTGAAAACCATTTTTAAACACATCATATAATGAATACAAAGTTTCCACATCCTTAAAATCATTAAATTTCATAAAACATTTGACAAACATATCAAACACATTCATGATGACTTATAAACTTTAACAATAGTTGGGTATCCGCAGGGTGTACTCACCTAAAGGGTGTGATGAGGATCACCACCCAAACCAAAGGCAACAAGCTTACAAGTAGCTCCAAAATACTCTCATATCTAAACAAGAGCAAAACCATTTACCACTTAATCATTATTACTCAAACGAATGACCCCAAGTTTCATCTATGGTTATATTGTCCAAACCTTCCATAAGACTCATTTCCTAATCGCTTGACAATTCAATAATGTCCAAGCCGAACAACCCATATGAACCAAGTCCTAATTGGGATTAAGGACTCTTAATATACAACAAAGATGGTATCAGTGCATACCAATATCCTTAAAGGGAGTTTAGAGTTCAAACTTATTGAAAGTTGAACTTGCTTGCATGAAAACATCCTTCAAAATTGACCCTTATGTATTGTACTAGCATTTTACTATTTAAAACATTTGATTTAGCCTCTGATGTCTGAAAGTAACTTAAAGTATACTCAAAGAGATTTCCGACAACGTATAACATGATTTCTAACGATTTTTCTTTGATTTTATATGATATTTACAAAACTGGTCATATTTCACAGTCGGGCTCGCGGCGCGAAACATGATCCTGGCGCCACGAGGAAATCTCTGGAACCCTAGAACTCACCCAAACGACGTCCTCTCGCCGCGAGACACCCCCTCGCGCCGCGAGACATCTGCAAGTCAAATTTTGCTTCTTTTTAAGTTAAAAACTCATCTTTTGCAACCCAAATCAAGCTCAAATAAGGTGAACACTTAAAATGGTATCAAAACATACCCAAAGACACCATTTAACTTGAACATCACATATGTTTGGGTAATTAAACTCTAACTTGAAGATTTGACCCATTTGACTACTAAAGTCAAACAAAACACCATTAATACTTAAAATCATATTCTCCACTCTTAAAATTCTTTTACATACTACAACAAGTTCAAACATAATAAACAAGGATTATTCATAACTTCTTTGAATTAGCCCCAACTTGATGGGTTTTTGACCCATTATCTAACTTCAATCCCATATATCAACAAATCATCACCAAATACACTTTGTATATCTAGAATCAAACACAAATACAAGTTAATACTTACTTGATTACCAAGCCCCAACTAGATGGATCTCTCTTCCTTGCTCAAAGCCAAGTTTGGATGCTTGTATGGATGCTAAAACACACTCTTAAGCTTAAACACACTTTAAGTCACTAAATAATCCTTGATTTCTTCTTGTTTTCCTTCCTTCTCCACTTTCAACCATTTTTCTCTCTCTCCCTTGCCTTTCTCGATCTTTCTCCAGAGAAGAAGACTCAAAATGAGTCAATTCTTCTAGTTTCTTCTTTTTATACCCAATTTCACAAACACTCCCCCTAGTTTCCAAGCTCTACACCTCTTACCCTCCAAGTTTCATCAATTTTACACATAAAACCCTCAAACCACAACATCTAGAATACCAAGTTTTTAAAGCTTTAACCATTTGTACCTTGTGCATTAGTACTTATATCTCATGGCCAAATATTATTAAATAACTATAATCACTCTTGTAAACGCTAAATTTTCCAAATTATCTATAATTTATTTTATCGACATATAAAACACCTTATTAGGCAATATAGATAGTGTTCTAAAACTTGGAATATTACATATAAGAGGTGAATTACGACCTTTGGATTCATCTGACTCCTAAAATTTAGGGTTTTTTAAATTTATATTTTAAAAAACTCAAATAAGGGTATAATAGTCACTTCTTGATGTTATTACAAGTTTAATTTGGAAACTTGGGATTCACGCCAAAATTGACTTTTGATGAACAACTTTATGATAATTAAATTGATGAACAAGAACATATTATTTTTTATGTAGGCTATTTTGATCTTTAAAATAACTAATAAGCTAAATCTTTTAACATACAAAGGACAACATTTCATAATGAATACAATTCATGATCTCATGAATAAATAGAGTTTTTTATGAATACAATTTATGATTAACATTGATCAATTAAAAGTATCTAGATACAAAGAACTAAGAAAATTATACATGAATAAAAAAAGTTATCAATAATTATAGAAGGTGAGACTGTAGTGGTAAAACAATACAAGTGATGAACATCGAAACACTAGATCTACTCTGGCTAACAACAACATGTTCTTGTCTGCCCCAAAACCCTAGATCATCGCAAAGAGTGAAAAGTGTAGAGAGTAGTGGTTGGAGAAACAAAACGACATTGGGTGACGGCTAACATCACCACAATGAAGAGGAGCGATAATGGACACCCAATCTTGTAGATCATAGCAATAATGGCCATAGGGCAGTTGGGCATCGCCACAGTGTAGTGGAGGAGCGGTGGTGGTGGTTGGAGCAACATAACGACGTAGGTGATGGCTAACGGCGACTAACGCACGTACAGACATCCAATCTCGTAGATGAGAGTGATAATTCCATAGATGGCAGTCGGACGTCGTCGCCGTGTAGAGGAGGAGTGGCGGTGGTGGTTGGAACAACAAAATGACTTGGGTGATGGTTAACAGTAACACACATACTGTCACCTAATATCGTATATGAGAGCGATAATGGCCATAGGGGGCGGTCGGACTTTGCCGCCGTGTATAGGAGGAGCGGCGGTGGGTAATGAGATGACCCAAAAGAGACTGAGATGATTTAGGGTTTATGGGAATATTTCTTGAAAGTGGATACCGTAACATATAGGAATTAATTTTTAAAGGATGGGGCCCATAAGAGCATCCAACCCCCTACTTCCCCTTGCCACATCTGTGCCATATCATTTTTTACTTTCATTCACATTCATCCCACTAACCCCCACATCCATCCCCTCAACCATTCTATATATTTTTTAAAAGTTATAAATATAGAGAGAGTAGAGAGATAGAGAGAAGAAGAGAGAGAAACATACTCACTTAAAGTGAGTTACAACCAGCTAAGAACACTCACTTAAAGTGAAGGGGGTGGGGGCAAAGGTGAGCTCCCCATCAGCTAGTTGGATGCACATAGTCTAACTATCTATATCTCTTATAACTTAATAACCTTTCTATCCTATGTGGCATCCTTCATTGATCCCTAATTTTTGAATCTAAGGTAATTAGGATGGGTGGATGAATGATGTGGCACCAAATTAGAAGTTTGGGCTTAAAGTGTCACCGGGATGAATTTGTAAGGTAAAGTTATGTAAATAGTGTTCTTCTTTAATACCCTACCGTCGGTTACAACTAAGAATATCAATTATGTAATTAGTGTATTAATGAGGTAGAGTTATGCAATTAGTGTTCTTCCTTAATGCCCTAAGGTCTATAAATTTGAAAGCTTCCTTCTTTCTTTCTTGTCTTTTTGTTCAAAGATAATATGATAATATTAGTGAGGTGATTTGTTTAGTTGGAATGAAGTTCACTATTTGTGCTAAGTATTTTATCTTTACGTATGAAAATTGATCTTTCTGCTTTGTAGGTGAAGAAAGTAAATGAGAATAGTACTACATTTGAGCTCCAGCCAAAGGTTTATAAATTTTAAAGCTTCTTTCTTTTTACGCTTTTTGTTCAAAGAAAATGATGATATTAGTAAGGTAATTTGTTTAGTTGGAATGAAGTTCATTATTTGTGTTAAATCTTTTATTATTTACCCATAAAAATTGACCTTTATGCTTTGTAGGTCAAAAAAGTTTTCATTGTTGTTTTCATTTGAGCTCCAACCGAAGGTTTTTAAATTCGAAAGCTTCCTTCTTTATTCGCTTTTTGTTCAAAGGTAATGACGATATTAGTGAGGTAGTTTGTTTAGTTAGAATGAAGTTCACTATTTGTGCTAAATCTTTTATTCTTTACCTATGAAAATTGAACTTTATGCTTTGTAGGTGAAGAATGTTATCATTGTTGTTTTCACTGTTGTTAATCTAAGTGATGAATATGGAGGTTGAATTATTGAAGGTATTTTATGTCTTGGTTATTTAACAATGATAAGTACATAAAGAGTACAAGGAATTATGAAGCTTACTTTATTTTTTTTAATTTAATTATAGGATGATGATACAAACAACAAAGTTGTGATTGATAGTGATGATTGTGAAAATATGAGTCCTAAGGTTGGGTTGAAAACAAATACCACGGGTCCATCCGGAAAACGTCACAATATTGATGACAAAGATGGGATGTAGAAGGATCTACACTTGTGAATATGAAGTTTATGTTTGTGAAGAAAGAAAAAGTTTAAAGGATTTAAGATGGCTGCCGTTTATATTAATGTCTTTTATTTTTTACTTTTATAAAATAAGTAGGTTAATTATCTTTGGTAGTATTTCTCAAACACTAATTTATTTCACCGTATGATAATTAGGTCATTTGGAAATAATATACATTGGTTTGAGTTTTAAAATATAGTTTTCATGATTGGAATTATTAAGCTATTTGGTTTGAGTTTTAAAATATAAGTTTTCATGTTTGAAATTATTAATTTCTTTGTGTTGTGTGTTAGTATATATGTGTGTATTGTTCAATTAATCTCTACACATAATATGTTTGTATTTCGGCTTTGTTATACAACGATTTCCTAATTTTAGTGTAGGATGACTATACAAATAAATAGTGATGATTGTGAAATTGTGACTCATAAGGTGGCTCGAAAATGGTTTTGACTTTTATCAAATAAATAGCATAGTTATCTTTGGCGTATTTTCCAAAACACTAATCCATTTTACCATATGATAATTAGGTCATCTGAAAATAATATACTTTGGTTTTAGTTTTAAAATATCAGTTTTCATGTTTGAAATTATTAACTGATCTTAATAATGATTTACGTCATCTCTATTAAAAATGTTGTTGTAACTTATATGTTACTATTGTAACATAACAATACCCATAAAACAATTCAAATTTATTACACATTAATGTTAATTATTACACTTAAATAGCAACCTGTAACTATAAAATTATAAATTTTTACCCATGTCCATAATTGTTATATATTTTTTATGATAAATTATTTGTAACTTATATTTTACTAGAATAACCTAAGACATATATTAAACTACACAGATTTATTAGACATTAATGATAATTATTAATATTAAATAGCAATTATTATTTATCATTAAAATATCAATTGTTATAGGTTAACAATACTAATGTAAATATCAAAATTTATTACTCATCAATATTAATTATTATTCTTAAATCATAATTATGATTTATCATTACTTATACTCTATTAATTTATTTACAATTTCATATGTACAAGATTGTATATGAAGATTCATAAGAAATCCAACACTACCATAATATAATGAGGGAGAATCTAAGTATTTCTCATTTACAACAATGTAAGTTTTTATCATAAAATGCACTCTTTATTGTTTTACCTACTTCAATATTGTTGTATGTTTATTGATTCTTCTAATTATTAAAATTGTTAATGCCAAATATATTTACAATCTACAAAAGCCAAAAGATTGATTCTCAAAATATCAATTATTATATGTTAAAAATACTTTTGTAATCATCAAAATATATTACTTATTAATATTAA
This sequence comes from Dittrichia graveolens, assembly GCA_038502395.1. Classification (NCBI taxonomy): domain Eukaryota; kingdom Viridiplantae; phylum Streptophyta; class Magnoliopsida; order Asterales; family Asteraceae; genus Dittrichia; species Dittrichia graveolens. The sequence continues at coordinate 64,548,282 of JARJIL010000003.1, forward strand.
TTATTACTCTTAAATTGCAATTATGATTATCATTACTTTATACTCTATTATAATTTCTCATCCCAAATCTATTTACAACTTCATATGCACAAGATTGTATGATAAGATTACTAATTATGACTTTTTACCTAAAAATTCTCTCACAAAAACTACTTTAGATATTACAAACCATGTTTATAACATCTGATTCATAAAAATTAATCAATGTAGATTTAGAATGCATGGGATGGATTGTATATACTATACAAGACAACAATTTCTTAGGACACCACATTTAGTGAACAAACCATAACATATCAGGTATGTACAAATTATAACCTTATTCTACATTCAAGAAATATATAGTGATTTCATGAAAGATAACATGTCAACAATCTCAAATGTAGGACTTAAACAATTCATTTCTATAATCAATCAACTTTGACACTACCACAAAACATGCAATATATACTCACTTATGAGTGTATGAGGTTGATGTGATGTTCGATGAATCTCTACCGGTTGGTTTATGTGGACCAACATGGAAAAATGAGTGTATGAGGTTGATGTGATGTTCGATGAATCTCTACCGGTTGGTTTATGTGGACCAACATGGAAAAAATTATGTAAAGATCTTAAAATCATTCCAGGACATTATCTCGTGTTTGATCATAATGGAAGGAATGATAAGCCTTACATACTTTGACATATCCGGCAAATAAATTATCCCTACACATGAAGAGGTGAATAAGGCTACAGAAGAAGATATCAAAACAATGAATGATGGAAGAACTGGTGGAGGGATTTCAAAAAACCTTAAAAGTTAAGACAACGTACTAAGTTGCTTTTTACAATTGATGTGAATGTCTTACAAAACAATTATCAAGTGGTGTTTACAGTTACATCACCTTATCGCTGCTAGCATACTTACAAGTAACTATGATTGTTTTCGGTGCTTTACTTTAAAAAAGAAAATACAAATAAACAGTTTTAAGGTAGCACAATAATAACCATATATACCAAACATTGTCTACTTTAGAATATATTCTGGTAGTATAATTCTTTGTAAATTAAACAAATAAGATATTTGTATAATAGTGAATTATACTTTGAGAAACATTTTCTTTCTTTTTCATATACCAATGAATTGATACGAGCTTACTTAAAGTAACATAACAAACTAAAAAAAGAATTTCATAACCAAGCAAGATAATTTATACAATTTGTGTAGAATGTTAGTGTATGTACTCTCCTTATTTGAAATATGGTCGGTAACTTACTTTAAAAAAACATTAATATTAAACAAAGTTAATAAATACATTATAACCTGGCCCGTGTTTACACGGGCGTGAGATCTAGTGAAGGATAGACTTAATATCTAAAAGTCTAAAATACCGTTCAATTAATTGTGCCAAGTGTCACTCTCACAATACATCTTACACAAAACCCCTATTACTTATTCAAATCCTATATATATATATATATATATATATATATATATATATATATATATATATATATATATATATAGGGAACGGTTCAAACTAGAACTGTTTTTCGTACAAGAACTGCGAGAACTATTTGTAACATCATTAATGACTCTAATAGGGGGTGTTTTGGTCATTTATATAGTTACCCAACCATAAATTGTGTACGGGTGAGCCGTCATTAATTTACGAGGCTTGATTAATATCACTCATTAATGCTTCTTTAATAAGCCATTAATGAGGACATTAATGACTCATTTAATGAGCTATTACCATTAATAGCCATTAATTTATTTAAATCAAGTGCTAAGATTTGTTCTCGCAGTTCTTGTACGAAAAACGGTTCTCGTTTGAATCATCGTCTGTATATAAATATAACTTTAATTAAATACACAATTTCATAACCTTTACTTTAACATATCCGTACAAAATTAACCTAATAGAGGTTAATGTCGGATTGTCCCTATTTTGAGACTGCTTTTGTATGCTTTGTTTCATTTATGATTAGTGAATGTGGTTAATAGATTAAGTATTATTTAAGAAAAAATCGATTGCATTTCTCCTTACTCCCACGAGCTTACATTTTATACGTATTCGTATGGAATTAAGGGGAAATGTTGTCGGTTTTTTTTCAAAATATTACTCAATTTGTTAACATAATATCACATATGAGACAAAGTATTCAAAAACTGGGTTAGGATTGACAACCATGCAGCCACATTCTTACACATTAGTACACATTTATATTAGGTATGCATGCATTTTATTATATCGGCTCTTATTAAATTGTAGATGGATCGTAGTGTCTGGATGTATGGAAAACGTACTACAAACGAGTTTATAAGAGGATTGTTAGATCTAATAAGAGTTACTCATAATCACAGAGTGAAAAAACAAAAGACTAAAATTTGTTGTCCTTGTACAATTGTGCAAATTTCAACCGCTTTGTTGATAATAATGGAAATTAGAAACTATCTTAAAAAAATGGGTTTGTGAATGGGTATACTTGTTGGGATTCGCATAGTGAATGGGCATACTCGTGAATGTTCTTGGAAGTCCCCTTTTAGTTTTGTGTACTAGTGATAGCTGATTTCGGTGTGATGGTCTCGGCAATCCTTATGATATATCTGTCACCAACATTGTTTCAAGAGCACCAAAATTCACATGTCCAATCCAAACATGCCATAACCATGCTTGATCATACATTTTTGTTAGTAAACATACCAGCTCGCACTCGTTTAACACCACTTTGTTCATGGGTTCAAGGGTTCAATTACTTCCGATACCTTGAGCCGGCATGATGACCTTCATCTTTATGGATCATGCGGGACATATATTTAGGCATAAACCCCCTCACAACTACCATGTGTACGCAAAATCATATCCAAGAATCTAATATATAAATATCAGTGTTGTGAAAGTCGGCCTAGGCGGCCGACTAGTAGGCGCCTAGTTAGCAGTGGCCATAAACGTTGGAGAATAATGGCTAGTCATACTTATTCCTCGGTTTAGGTCAAAGTCAGGGCTAGGCAGCACTAGGCGGGGCTAGGCGGACTAATCGGCTCTAGGCGGCCAAGTGATCAACGAAGTCAAAAAAATATTTTTTTAATTTTTTCATTAACATTATAAGGATACTTCACATTTCATTATTTATTGAGTATTATTTTTATATTTTCAAATTTGGACTTGAATAATTCATAGTTCACACTTTGATTTTTGATGAGTGTCGGATTTCAAAAATGTTTTAAACTAGTATTTGATGCTTTGAACAATTATATTAGTGTTTCTAAACATATGTTTTGAATCCTATGAATATTATATTTATATTTATATTTGAGTATTTATGAACATGTAGTATATATAGTTTTGAAATTTATATGTAAAAAATACAATCCGAGTACTTCCCGCTTAGGCCGAATACTCACTACTCCCCGCCAACTGCGTAGCGAGTTTTACAACATTAATAAATATATATATATATAAGATTGTGATGTCATCTTCTTCTTTTTTTAAATAAATTTTCAGCAATCAACGTCTACAATTTCATAAAACTCCCTTAAAAATAGGAGATGATCACATCATTATAACTTAAATTTCAAAAAAAAAACCCTTCTAAAATACAATTCTTATTCCTCCTATTCGATAATCTCCATCCTTAAAAAAAGTTCAAAAATTTTAAAGAACTCTCTTAAAAACAAGAGATGATCACATTATTATAACTAAAATTTCAAAAAAAACCATTCTAAAATACGATTCTTATTCCTCCTATTCGATAATCTTCTTCTTTTTTTAAATAAATTCTATAATTTCAAAAAAACTCCCTTAAAAATAGGTTAGATAGGGCTCCCTGTCTTGCGGTTCAAATTTATTTAAAAGATTAAATTATGTAAAGAAGGAAAATTCAACCTAAGTATATAACCATTGTTTGATCTTCATTCAAAACTTTATTACAAATAGAATTCATGTCATGTGTACTTTATTCTTCTAAACAAGACAACAAAGTACTATTAATTAATTAATTCTTCTCCAATAACGCCAAACTAAATAAATCTAATTTTTTTACTTCATAATAATTTCATCATCTAATTTAGAAAAAATCCCAACTAATTTGAAGATAATCCTAACTAATTTGGAAGAATATTATATTAGTTAATCCTAACTACTTTAGATATTATCCTAACTAATTTAGAAGAATATTAGATTAGTTAAACAAATATAGAAATATTCAAATTTAATTCGGTAAAATGAATTTTAAAATATTTAAACCAAGCCCAAATGAATTTTAAATAATGCCGCCGTTTCCTACTTAATTTAAATAACTTAATCCCCTAGTAACAAGCTATACACTCTAAAGATTTGGTGATAGTGATGATCACAAGTGGCCTATATTGAACTTTAAAATAATCCCAGTTTCAATTGTACAAAAAATGTTGTGGTGCTGCATTTCCAGACTTCGGTATCTCAGATGTTGATTTGATTCTTCTTTATTTTTGATAACGATCAACTATAGAGAATAAACAACGCTCTTCACATCTTCAAAGTGATCTTTATTGGAACAATCTTCAACTGCTAAGAAGAAATCATGGTTAAGAAATTCTACAAAAGACAAGTCTGTTCAAAATAAAAAAAATATCAATTGAAAATAATGGAAGAGCTCCACGAAGTCCGTTAATCGACATATCTAATGGTATGTTTAATGTTTACAAAATCATTAGATGTATTAGTTTAGATTTACTCATTTTTAAATACATTCTATATTTTATGTATGTTTTACAGTTTTATTTGGATATTAAGTTAATTATAAGGAAAAGAGAAAACATTTGTACGAGATAAAGTTTAATTTGTAGAGCTAAAACTTCTCAACTAATAACTTTAAAAAAATATACTAGTTAAAGCCACCTGTACTCCATTACGAATTAAACTCAACAGCTGACTCCTTAAACATAGCTGCTACTTCCACTAACAAATAAACTAAGCTTTACACTTTGACTTTCAATAAACCAAATAGACATGAATGACAATTTCACACTATTACAAAAAATACATTTAGACCCCTTTTTTTAAGACCTTTTGATCCGGTTTTGATGGGGTTTAAAAGGGAGAGCCCGAAAGTCGGGGATTCAAGTCTGGTTAAAAAATCGGGTCTATATGTTACTTTTAAGCCCTGTTTTTATATAATATAAAAACAGGGTCCGGATATTTCCTTGCAAGGTTCAAATATTCACTTTTATGCCTTGTTATTTAGTTAATAAACCGGGTTTGAATCTTTACATTTAAAAAAACATTTTTTGTTTTTTGTTGATCCTGCTATTATTGGCTAACAATATTCAAACCAACTAATAACATACCAGGTGTATCATACAAAAACTACTCACTAATAAATAAAAATCATTTAAGTCAAATTGGCAGGGGCGGACCCCCCTTATGTGTGGCGGGGTCACGGGACACCATTCAATTTCTTTTTCGTAGTATTAATTTTATTTTTTTTTTAGACGGTGCTACCATTAAAATTTCGGGGTGCTACCGGTCATTATTTAAATGCTACCATAACCTAATCAAAACTAAAAAAAAAACATATAAGTTTTATAAATTGTTGTCTTGTATTTGAATTTATATCTTTAAAATATCTTAATATTTATGAGCTGGATAGTTAATATTAATTAACTATAAAGTAGAAATGGGTTTGTATTAAAATTGCAATTGGATTTGGGATTTTGGGCTGCTGACTTGCTGAGGCCTGGCCAAAGGCCAAGGCCATCTTGTTCATTTCTTCAATTTCCTCGCTGCTTAATCGGGAGAAAAACAGAAAACAAATCAGAGTCCATTCTGCCGCCTGTGCCCCTGCCCTACTTCGATTACCGCCTCCCCCACTTGACCTCCGCCACTCGCCGGACCGCCACTCGCTGCCACCAGCCTACCGAGCTCCGACCCTGCCGACCTGCACCCTCCGCCCCTCTCTTCCGAGTTCTGACCTGGCCCTCCGCCCCTCGCCCCCTCCATTCTACTGCCTGAGTTTTTCCCCTGACTTTTTTAGTTTTATAGTTTTATTACTTGTTTAGTTAATTAGTCATTTAATTGATTGTTAGTCATTAATTTATTTATGTTAGTATTTAGATTATAGACCTGTGAGGCTATGAGTTTTTTTCCCTAATTTTTTTAGTTTTATACTTTTATTACTTGTTTAGTTAATTAATTGTTTAATTACTTGTTTAGTTTTATACTTTTATACCTTTAGATTGTTAGTCATTAGTTTATACTTTTATTACTTGTTTAGTTGATTAATTTTTTTAGTCATTACTTGTTTATGTTAGATTGTAACTTAGATGTTAGTCATTTTGTAGTTATGAACTAATTTATTTTTGTTAGATTGTTAGGTATTGTTTGAATCCATAAAAAGGTATTTAAAGAAAAGGGCACTTAGTAGCGGTGAAGGATCTTCATCTCCACCAACCAATTACTCTAATTCAGTTATTTTTTATATAAACAATCTTTCTTGGGATCCCTTGGATAGACCAAGAATAATCGATTACCACCCTAACCAACGAGATGAAATAAGACGGCTATATTTGCAAAGAGGACCTTGTCAACCATGTGTGCATGTATTTCCATCAAAAATAATTGGGGGTAAAGCTAGACGTTTTGTTGTTACTTGGTTTAACGATTATCCATGGTTAGAGTATAGTATAAAAGCGGATAAAGTTTGTTGTTTGTGGTGTTATTTATTTAGAGATAACACTGGCAATCAAAAGGGGAATGATGAATTTGTTACTGATGGTTTAGTAGTTAGGGTAAAAAAGATAGACTTGATGTGTCGGTCTAAAGAGAGAAAGTCGGTCTATTTCTAGCGCTTTCTATAAAAAAGTGAAACTTCAAAGGAACAATATCGTGTTCGATTGACTTTTACAATTGATGTGTGTAGATTGTTGTTGAATTGTGAATTAGCATTTCGTGGTCATGATGAGTCCGAAAGCTCTTTGAAATGGGGAAATTTTTTGGAAGTATTAAAGTTTGCTGGAAAACAAAATGAGAGTATTGCTGATGTTACATTAGGAAAGACTCCTAAAAACCATCAAGTGATTTCTCCTAGGATTCAAAAAGACATTGTTCAATGTTTTCCTTGAGAGATACTCAAAGGAAATTTTGATGAAATGGGTAATGATGTGTTTTCCTTGTTGGTTGACGAGTCTAGTGACATGTCTAGAAAAGAACAAATGTCAGTGGTGGTAAGATATGTTGATGCACGCGGCCTTGTTAAGGAGAGATTAATTGGTCTTGTTCATGTGACAGATACATCTTCCTTGACTCTTAATGCTTCCATTGATGAGTTGTTTGCTAAACATCGACTGAGCTTGAAACAACTTAGAGATCAAGGATATGATGGAGCAAGTAATATGCGTGGTGAGTTTAATGGTTTGAAAGCTATGATCTTGAAGGAAAATAGCTCGGCATATTATGTACATTGTTTTGCTCACCAATTTCAACTAGTAGTTGTGGCGGTTGCAAAACACCATTTTGGTGTTGGATATTTCTTTGATATGCTATCGACAACGTTGAATGTGGTTAGTGCTTCTTGAAAAAGAGAAGACATGATTCGTGAAGGGTATAAAGTAAGATTGGAAGAAGAAATTGGAAAGGGAGAAATTGAAACGGGTCAAGGGTTAAATCAAGAGAAATCTTTGATGCGAGCAAGAGATTCGCGATAGGTTTATCATCACAAGACTATGACGAGTTTGGTTTCTTTTTTTCCGGAAGTTATTTCGGTTCTTGAATATGTCTACAAGGAAGCGGATAATACTTTGAGCCGACGACAAGCATTCGGTATTCTTAACTACTTTCACGCATTTGACTTTGTTTTCTACTTGCATTTGATGTTGCATATCTTAGGACTTACTGTAACACCCTCAATTTTAGCACAAATTTAAACTTTTTAAATTTAAACAAAAGCAACATTGTTTTGATATTAGTTTACATCACCATGTGGAAGCTGTGTTAGATTATACAAAAGTTTGGTGTTACTTGTTAACCCGAATACATGGCCATTAATTACAAATAAACAAAATAGAAGAAATAGTCATGTATTCCAAACATATCATCAAGCAACAAATCCATCCCAAAAGCATATACCCGCCTCACCGGCATCAATCTAACATTTATCTAAGGATACGAAAACATACACACGAATTTATTAACATAAGCTAGTGAGTGAACTAGTACACGTCTCAATGGCTAGGAATCATCATGGTACAAAGTACCAATCATAAACATAGGTCCGCACCAGAACGATCAATCACAACACAAGCAAGTTATACACATATGTCACTAACTTGCCAAAATCAATCACATAGCATAGAATGCTTCAAATCAGGGGTAACATATGTTCAATACTTAAATCATTATCATAAACATGATAATAAACAATAACAATTCACATTGATGCCACATATATGTATAAAACACAGTACATAAGAAAATAGTTGATGACTTGCACGTTTAAAACAATTTGTGTATCCGCAGGGCACAACTCACCTATTTCAAGTGATGAGGATCACTTCCACTACAAATCAAAGCTATAGGTCAATTGCACGAAGATCCTATGATCACAACACTGTGTTAACTTAGTTAAGTTAACCAAGCATGAAGGTTCTACAAGAGCATTGACTCTAAAATCAACTTATGTGCGTTTTTCGGGTCTAAAAGACTTCATATAACCCTTATAAAACCTTAAAATCAATCCCCAAACAAGTACATAGTCAATTGGGGTCAAAATCATGAGTTTTGGGGGTTTCAAGGTGGCCGACGCCGTGAAACAGGTCATCTCGCTCCGCGAGAAATTCCCTGGAAAACATCAAGTTCTGGCCGACATGGCTCGCGCCACGACTCACATGGCCCGCGCCGCAAGCCCGCGTGAACAGTGTTCTGCAGCTTTGTTTTGAACATCCATCCGACTAAAATCCAATTTTTACCAATTCTAACTTAGTTTCAACATACCAAAGACTCATTTAACACTTCATAACAACAAAACATCAACACTTTACTTAATTTTGATCAACAAAACCCTAACTACAAGAATTAACCCAAATTTGACCCATTTGTCAAATCCTTCCACAAAAACAACTATAAACCATTACAAACAACAATCATAACTTACAATCAAACACAAGATAAGTTTAGAACTTACTTGATTCAAAACCCAACTTGAGTAATCAACTTGCTATGCTCAACCAAAGCCAAGAATAAAGGAAATTGAAGCCTAAACACCAAAAATTCTTGAATCCCAACACAAGAACCACACTTTCTCTTGATTCTCCCTTCTTTCCCTTTGAAATTCTCTAGAAATCTCTTTCTTCTTCTCCTATGTTTCTTTCTCTAGGAAATATTGAGGTCTTGACCCCAATTTATTGGTGGTCAATTGACTTATAAACACATATTTACACATATAGCCCCTACACTTCCTAACTCTTGCATTTTATTATCAATTTAGGAAGTAATTATACATACACAACATATAACATTTAAATAGCATCTTATACACATAATTCTACTAATTCTTACTAAAACTTGCATTATATATATTTTATAATTTTACAAAATTTCGGGTATTACATTTCCTCCCTCCTTACAATGATTCCGTCCTCCGAATCAATCCTAGCTAAACAAATGAGGGTAACGGGTTTTCATATCGTCTTCGATCTCCTAAGTCAAGATATGACCTTGACTGTGCTTCCACTGAACCAAAACTAAAGGAATCAAATGTTTCCTTAGTTTCTTCGTCTTTCTATCCACAATTGCCATGGGTTCTTCCACCAATCGCTTTTTCGGATCGACCCGCAATTCATTGATAGGAATGACTTGATTATCCTCTACTTTAGTCTTTTTGAAGTTACAAACATGGAAAGTGTTGTGAACACCTTCTAATTCCAGAGGTAACTCTAATTCGTACGCTTGCTCGTTGACCCGCTTTAGAATCTTGAATGGCCTAATATACCTCGGGCTTAACTTTCCACGCTTTCGAAACCGAATCACCTCCTTCTAGGGTGAAACCTTAAGCATTACTTGATCACCGGCTTCAAAAGTCATAGGCTTCCTCTTCTTATCCGCGTACATCTTTTGACGATCACGTGCGGCTTTGAGCTTTTCTAGTGCAATTTTGACCTTGTCGGCGGTCAACTGAACAATTTCCGGACCTGCATACTGCTTATCACCCGTTTCCAGCCAACATGTAGGGGTTCGGCATTGCCTTCCATATAGCATCTCGTATGGAGGCATACCAATGCTAGAATGGTAGGAATTATTATATGCAAACTCGGTCAAGGGTAGATAATAATTCCATGATCCACCGAATTCTAGAACAAAAGAGCGAAGCATATCTTCCAGTGTTTGAATGGTTCTTTCGGATTGACCATCCGTTTGCGGGTGATAGGCTGTGCTAAGATGGACAGGAGTTAGATGCAAAATGCGAATCTCTATCTGAGACGATGGATAGAGTTACTCCATGTCTAGACAAAATTTCATCCATGTACAACTTTGCCAATTTATCTAATGAAGTTGTTTCGCGAGTAGCCAAAAAATGAACACACTTGGTCAAACAATCAACTATAACCCAAATCATGTCATGCCCATTAGCAGTCTTTGGCCATTTTGTAACGAAATCCATTGTAATGCGATCCCACTTCCATTCTGGAATTTCCAAAGGTTGAAGATTTCCATATGGTCGTTCATGTTCGATCTTGACTTGTGCACAAATAGAACACTTCTCAACATAAGAAGCAATATCTACTTTCATCCCGAGCTACCAATACAAAGATTTTAGATCATGATGCATTTTTGTGCAACCCGGATGCACGGAAATTATAGAACGATGGACATCATGTAGAATCACCTCACAATTGTTGCCAAACTTTGGCACCCAAACGCGACCCACAAAGATTTTCAAACCGCGACTATCTTCTTCTAGGCGATCTTTAAGTTTCATCATTTGCTCATCTTTAAGATTCTCGTCTTTCAAAGCCTCTTGTTGACCTATCTTCAAGTTTTCCACCAATTTAGACATCACCTCCATTCGAAAAGATTGGTAACACAAGGCATTTATTTGAGTTTTGCGGCTTAGAGCATCCGCCACAACATTAGCCTTTCCCGGATGATACCGAATCTCACAATCATAGTCTTTAATCAATTCGATCCATCGGCGTTGCCGCATGTTTAAATCTTTTTTATCAAAGATATGCTGAAAGCTTTTATGATCAGTGAAAATTACACAATGAGTACCATAGAGATAATGGGGCTAAAGTTTCAAAGCAAAGATCACAGTAGCCATCTCCAAATCATGAGTTGGATAGTTGGCTTCATGAGGCTTCAACTGCCGTGATGCATAAGCAATAACCTTGCCTCTCTACATCAGAAAACATCCCAAACCGGATCTGGATGCATCACTATAAACCATAAAATCTTGTGATCCTTCGGGAAGAGATAAAACAGGAGTTTGACATAGTAATCTCTTAAAGGTCTGAAAAGCATTCTCTTGAACATTAGTCCAAGAATAAGGAACATTCTTACGAGTTAGCTTGGTTAGCGGCCCCGCTATCTTGGAAAAATCACGAATAAACCGACGGTAGTAACCCGCGAGACCAAGAAAACTTTTGATTTCAGAAGGGGATTTAGGAGATTCCCACTTCATAACCGCTTCAATCTTAGAAAAATCGACCTTAACACCTTCTTCACAGATAACATGGTCAAGGAACTGAACTTCCCTAAGCCAGAATTCACATTTCGAGAATTTTGCATAGAGATTTTCATGCCGAAGAACTTCAAGAACTTCCCAAAGATGTACTTCATGATCTTTCTCGGTTTTAGAATAAACCAAGATATCATCAATAAACACGATTACAAACTTATCCAAGAAACGACGACATACTCAATTCATAAGATCCATGAACACCACAGGAGCATTGGTTAAACCAAAAGGCATCATAAGGAATTCATAATGCCTGTATCAAGCTCTGAATGCAGTCTTGGGAATATCATCTTCTTTGACACGAACTTGATGATACCCCGAACGTAGATCAATCTTAGAAAAGTAACTAGCTCCTTGAAGCTGGTCAAACAAATCATCAATTCGAGGGAGCGGATATTTGTTCTTGATGGTTCTTTTATTCAACTCTCGATAGTCAATGCATATTCGAAGAGTACCATCCTTTTTCTTGACAAATAACACTGGTGCTCCCCAAGGCGAGGAACTCGGTCTAACAAATCCCTTATCCAAAAGATCTTGGATTTGGGTTATCATTTCCCAAATCTCAGATGGTGCTAAACGATACGGAACTTTGGCACTAGGAGTTGCCCCAAGAACCAGATCTACTTGAAACTCAACCTCACGAATCGGAGGTAAGCCGGGAAGATCATCAGGAAACACGTCGAGGAATTCATTAACAATTCTGACATCCCCAACACTTTTCTTCTCCTTATTGACATCAAGAACATATGCTAGAAAGGATTCACAGCCCTTCCGTAAACATTTTTGGGCTTTCATAACAGACAAAATTTCCAATTCAGATTTGCGCTTCTCGCCCCGAGCTATAACATATTCACCATTGGGCAAAGGGATTTTGATCAATTTCTTAGAACAAAGAATTCTTGCATGATTGGCGCTAAGCCAATTCATACCGATAACAACATCAAAAGAAGATATGTGAACAAGTAACAGGCATATTAGAAAAGAGCTTCCATCAATATCAAAGGTACACCTATCGCAGATATCAGTCATAGAAATAATCTTGCCATTAGCAGTTTCAACATCAAAAGGTTTGGCAAGATTACTAAAAGGCAATTTAAGTTTCTCACAGAAAGCATATGACAGAAAAGATCTATTCGCTCCAGAATCAAATAACACGTATGTAGGTGTAGAATTCAATAGAAACATACCGGACACTACATCCCCTGCCTCACGAGCCTCACAACAGTAATTTGAAATGCTCGCCCTTTTGCTTTTGGAGTGTCTTTGCCCTTTGAGGATGATCTACCTGTTCCTCCCTCCTTACACTAAAGGCAATCAGCCATCTTATGACCAGGCTTGTGACAATTAAAACAAACACTTTCTTTATGCTTGCAATTAGTTGGGATGTGGCCAGGCTTGCCACAACGGAAACAAGCTTTGGTAGCTTTGGTACAGTCCCCTTTGTGATGAGACCTACACATTTTGCACCACCGCGGTTTAGAGTCATCATCTTTGGGTTTGGAGAAGGAGGATGAGGTTACTTTCTTCTTAGACTGACCACCAGAGGGCTCAACCTTCCTCTTTTCACCACTCAACTTCTTGGCTTGTTTGTGTTGGGTTTTGGTGGCATCTAGAAAGCGCAGCGGAAACAAAAACAAGTATAAAACAATTTCATTTTATGCCACCAACACACCACCCAATGGACCACACTCTAGACAATGGCAAAGCAATTAAAAAGAAAGGAACAAGTATAAGAAAATATAGCATACTATTTCCTTCTAGCTCCTTGTTGATGATGAATGTGAGAATACAATGTTGTATTCCTCTACCGGTATCCACACCAAGTTTGGTTTGATCCTCACTTGCTAGAGTGCTTGTATGCCAACAAGAACACCACCACTAATGAACCAACATCACTTGAAGATTATGAGTGCCTTAGCTTCCTTCCAAGTGTGTTTAGAGAGAGTATGAACTAAGATGCAAGTTACAAGTTCATGTGTTGATAATATGTATCTATATTATCCAAGATTGGCTAACCCATCATACTAGACTTCTAGGACAATTTATAGACCCATTCCAACAGCCAAAGAACGTCCATAATAAGTCTAGCATGAATATCCAAAAAGCCACATTAAATCTAGACTTAAAAGCCTAATTGAATTGGCTGTTATAGCGTGAAGCACAGCCGTACCTTTTAAAGCACGGCCGTGCCAGCCCAAGCAAGCACGCCCCGAGTCACACAAGACTTGGGCCCGTACCCTGACCATAAGCACGGCCGTACCAACAAGATGTACGGCCGTGCATAGCACTACCAAAACCATTTTTGGCATTTTTCTCTCTCTCGTTCAAAGGTGTTGTCGGAATCAATACTTGGCGTGTGACCCAGTAGGCCTATGCCTTATCGGCAGTGATACCAACTCGTGTGTGTCAGTGGGCATATTCCAACAAACTCCCACTTGAACATGACACACCCACGAAAGGTAACACCGACATAGAGCGGCCTCTAGCAAGGCATCTATGCCCCCAAGTCGGCATAGGGTATGTCGCCCATGAGAAGTACCAACCTGTAAAGAATGGTCCTACAGATAAGTGATTATTCATCCCTTCGTTCATGATATCCATTGTGAATGCAGGTCATGGAACACCGTCAACCCCAAATCATTCACGATTATGTTTCTTGATCTAGACTAACTATGACGAACAACACAAGTTGAAAAATTGATCCACTATCAATTCAACTTAGGCACGGCCATGCATTTTGATGTCATTAGTTCAGTCAACGAGGGGCCTAGGGATATCTCTCTAAAGAGGAACGAATACCTTTGACTACAACGTTCCATCATAATAACAAGTTCTTGCCTAAAAAATTCACTTATAACAGCCAGTTATGAACTGCGTTAGAAATCAATCTAAACAAGACCATATTATTAATCAAGAAGCGCATATATCTCCAGTAGAAGGACAAAAAATTTTATCATCCTGATTTACTCGTGATCATGTCCATGAAGTAAACTCAGGTGCGGGTCCTCCAATTACTTGATCACTATTAAGTACAAGCTAGTGTTGCGAAAACATGTATTCAATCCACTATGAATACTTTACCAACCACTTGCCTCGATCTTAATTCACTTCTTCCTTCTAATAAAGAACGACCGATCGTGGAGCATTTAGAATAAATAAATTTATTCAAGGAAGTGATTAAACATGCTAAGATGGAACACAATAAAGGCTAACGAAAGTACCCGCTCCGCGCGCATTATCAAATCTCCATTTGATAATCGATACAATCAAAGCACATTATTGCTTTAATGTTCCCAACTCAAAATATATCAAATTCAACTAAACAAACCCAAGCCAAAGCCACTTGTAAACCAAGTGTATGCAAGCCTAGTATGAAAACTCATCACTAGCTAACGACTAAAGCTTAGTAAGCGGATTCACAAAGTGGCATCCATGTGTACTCTAACAATCACCATATCTTCTCTCGACCAAACACTTATAAAGTGTGCACCGGCAAGATCATGGTCCTTTGTTCAAGCCTTCGTGCTCTCATTGTTTCAAAGAACCCAATGGACTTAACGATGCTTCGAACAATTTTTTTTCCGTCTATGAGCCACTGTACTATTATTGTTTCAAAGAACCCAATAAAGTCACAATGCGCAAGACTATGGTTCATATATATATATATATATAAGCCATCATACTCTTATTTTTTCAAAAGAGCCCAATAGAGTAAATGATGCTTAAAGAACCACTCTAGTTGATAACACTCCACTTAACAACACAACAATAACAATTCACCAAGAGTAATATATTACTCAAATTTCCTTGTTACCACCGAACATCAACTTGAAGAACAATGTACCAAGAGTTTTTCCAAGTATGTCAAAATGAGAGAAAAGAAACCATGTGATAAACCAAGATGCTAATTAAATTAACACACTAGTCCATCATGTTTCAATATCACTCTCTTAGTTTTCACTCCGAAAAATCCACGTTCGTATCCTCCCAATTCTTCATATAAAGCAATAATTCCTCAACCCCGGTTTTATAAACCGCCAAATTAGGATATTATCCATAATAAGAATTATATTATGGATACACAATATTTGGAACGTAAGCGCTCGCACTAGCTCTGACATACATCCAAGTTTAATCTTCCCTTTTCGAAAACTCAAATCTATGATTTTCTCATTAAAGTGAAGATTACAACCTTGCGATGTTTATTGAGTCTACGAGGATACTTTCAACGTACAAGACCTTCGGAAAGTGTTGAAACACTCTTCCTCAAAATTCCCATAAAGGAATACGATCTTTACATTGTAGTGATAAACACATGTATCCGAGTAACCTTCAACATAACCACTAGGACAATTTCCTTGTGATACCATCCTCATGGTCAATCATAACGGAAAATTTATCATTAGTCGGCATTTGAAGTTCAAGTCCATGAATAGACTTCTTGGGCTCGTAGACTTTACGAGGATACTAATAATGTACAAGACTCTCGGAGAGTATTAAAACACTTCCTCAAAATTTCTATAAAGGAATAGAGTCTTTTCATTTCACTATCATACCTTCATAATCAAGAAAAGGCAATGATACACCATATGTCATCCAAGTAGACTTCAACATAACCACCAGGAAAATTTTCTTTTATGATACCGTCCTCATGGTCAATCATATTAGAATTTTTACCACCGGTCAGCATTTGAAGTTGTCTACATCTCAATCCATACATATCCTTAGGTTTATGCCAAGGCATCGGATCAACCAGTCCTATACTTGGATATCCTACATGGATTGTATCCCATTCTTATTACCTCTCTCCTCCTAGTAGACACTAGACCCACTATGACTTCCAATAGTTGATGAATTCAACTAATCCATCATCGAGTTATCTTCCTCTAGATATAAAACATATATCTATCCGGCCTTACGACAACTCCTATCAGAAATAGGAAGAGTAACGAATTATGCCAGGTACTCCAACATCGCCATGCTGAGTTCCAATCATTACAGATGGTATGCTAGTGCCAACATCAGGTATTACTCCCACTGGCTCCCATAGATATTAGACTTCCACTTGCTATTGAGCGAGAAAACTTGTCCTCAAAAGTTCGTGAAACAAATATCTCATGCCTAATGGAGTAGCATCTTTTGTCCCCGGATTCTACCACCTCACGTCTACACGTAGGCTGGATAATCTAGGTTTTGAGATAGACAAGCAAAGACACTCTGTCTACTCTTTTCTCCTAAGATGCGTACTAAACCATCTTTGTTGATTTTATATATAGAACATTTCCCGCCATACTTAAGCATCCCAACACATTGGGTATCAATTTGCGATCCATCAAGACCCGAATATTCGGTTCCTCCTCTACACGACCCATATGCCAATGTGTCCTAGGAGAAATAATTTATGAGATAATCCCACAATTCTTATGATGATCACAAAATTCATATATTAAGATACTCAACATCTTTACAAGATTTAAGTAACTTAACCTTTTGTCCACAAACCTCATTAAGGTAATCAATGAACACCTCAAAGGTTTCAAATATACCTATCCCTACTACCACCACGAGTAAAGGTAACGAAGTGCAAGTAGTTATCCCCATGGATTTGCTTGAACGAATTAAACACACAAGTGTGAACTAATTACAACAAGCTCTCAATCCTCTTACATACGCCGATGAAAGATGTACAAGTCATTTAGCCTAATAAACAATTCTCGCACTCAACATTTGATCAATTATCAAATGCATCCAAGATTCCAAACCACACGGAACTTGGTGACGTAAATCTTGTTTACATAGCTAAATAATGTTGTCACTTGGATAACTAATCCAAACCAATTTTGGATTTAAACACATTATTCATGATTACTTTATTACTTTTAAGCAAAAGCTTATAAATGCCATGACATGGATAACCTTTGAAATAAACCACTAATATATAAATATATCAAATACAAAGTAATATCCATCGTCAACCAATTGATAATAGACTTAATATTTCTCTCACCACGCAGGGCAGCCAAAATATTAATCTAATAAAGTAATAAAATAGCTAGATGAAATGGCGAGATCAAAACTCCCAATCCTCTCTATCGAGACAACGTCCAAGTTTCCCAATCTTGAGCTCTAGCTCTCCATGCCTTATCAGCTACTTCTTCTGTTTAACACCTACACTTTGTAACAAAACAATTTTGCAACAAACGTGAGTCTTATAGCCAGCATTTCAATAAATCTAGCCAAGAAGTAGAAAAGCAATGAAGCTAATCATGAATGTACCTCATGACAAGGAGCTATTCCCTTGCCTCATAGGAAGCTTTAACTCCTCCGAACACTCAGGACAAGCGTGGCGGCGCCAATCTCCATATTTACCGCATAAATAGCAAACTTCTCCCTTAGGAGTCGTATTCTTTTCAGTTTTACGTTCCTCAAATAACCGGGTGGGAACGAACTTGCGTTTGGCCATGTTAGACTCGAAAGTCTTAAGCATGCCATGCAACTCGTCTAAGGATTCTACCATTTTGTCCTTTTGATTGTTTTTGATAAACTCATCATAAGACGTGGGCAGGGATTGGAGAATCATATTCACCGCAAGCTCCCTCCCAATGGGAAATCCTAGTATTTCCATTTGGTTAATGTATGCCTTCATACGAAGCACATGAACACTAACCTTCACACCTTCCTACATCCGGCAACAGACAAGGGCCTTGACACACATAAAGTTTTCCTCTCTAATCTGATGTTGGAACAAGTCCTTAAACCGATTAGTCATGTCATACGCACTCATATGCCCGAGTTGCTTTCACAGCTTGCAGCTTATAGTCGATAACATGAAAGAAGAAACATCTTTTGCGTCCTCGATACGCTTTTCAAAGGCGTATCTAGTGGCCCAACTTGTGTTGGCAGCAGGTGGTTTCAGAAGAGGTTCCTCGAGGATGTGCAACTTAGATTCATGGCGAAGGACAATTCGCTATTGCCTATACCAATCCACAAAGTTAACGCCTACGAGTTTCTCCTTTTCTAGGAACGAACGGAGAGATAAATTCGGTGTTGCATTGTTAACGTTTGTCATCTACAATTTTAGAGTACACGTTTTAGTGAATTTAGATATAATCCTTGTATAAATAATTACCCAAATAGTTTTCAAAAACCAATTATTTAAACAAGGCTAGAAACCATATTTCACTTTACCTTATGACGGGTTTACCGCGGATCACAAAGCAAAGCTATTTAGGCCGGTAACCATCTTACCGATTTCAAACACTTTGCAACTTCTAGATCCTTGTGGGATCCATTGACAATCAAAATGTCTTTTGGCATCTTTGATCTCTTCTCGCACCAATTCTAACTTGATCCCCTTAAATGACTCGGCTAGAGCTCGACGCCACCTAAGTGTCACAAAAGGAATTGTAAACCGCCCCTAAAGACATACGGTGGAACTCTCGCCAATAATTGGCTCGTGCTAAGATCGACAATCAATATTGCTAGTTACCACACTCACCTTCCACAAAGTTCCACTCCGCATGACTCGTGCTAAAGCTCGACAATCATCCAAGTTTCACTAGATTCGGGTGGTGTCGTCTTACGGATGGCGCGTGATTTACATTTTAAAAACAGGATTTCGTTTTTTCGGTTAAAACAATTTTAACCTATTTTGCGAATTAACAAATCAAGTGATAAATACAATTTTTATCCACTTATAATATAATACAAATTTATATTATCTTGTTAATTCTATACGCGCGGAAAGGAATATAAACCAATTTTATAAATCTTTGTGTTTTATATATTTTGAAAAATTATCTAGCATACGATATCCTACACATCCATGCAAAATAATAAATATATAAAACAACCACACAAACACAATAGTTCGGTAACATGCCCAAATCCTATGCGTTTTCCCCGTAAGACATACGAGGAAAACAAGGTCAACTAAGGAATCCAATATCCAAAGCACCTAGCCGGGTGTGTGTTGGAATATGCCCGCTGACACGAACGAGTTAATGGCACTGCTGATGAAGTATAGGCCTATTAGGTCGCTAACCAAGTATTGATTCCGGCAACATGATCAAGCAAAAGAGAGAAAAAGGCCAAAATGGGTTTTGGCAGCATGGTACACGAGCAGTGTTCTTGAACACGGGCCGTGTCCAACCCAACTAGCACGGGGCGTTTTGGCCCAAGTAGAGGCCGTGTGCTTTAGGCCTACACGGCCGTGTAGATGAACACAGGCCGTGTTGGGTCTGTTAGACACGGGCTAACTTGGCCCAATTGAGGCCGTGGGCTTTGGGCCTACACGGCCGTGTTGACCAACACGGGCCGTGTACAGTCTCTGTAACAGCAGAATTAACATCTCTTAACTCACATTTTAATGTGATGAAGTTGAGGTTAATGAGAGCTACATTTTTCTCTGCACATGAACAGACTTGAGTGGGTTCAAGAGGTTCTTGGAAGTTGAAATTCTCTCTTGGTTGTTTTTCTTGAAGGTGATCAAGTTTGATGCACATGAAAAGTTAACATACACTTTGTGGTCTAGACTTGATGCACAAATGTGTTGCTTGTTCTTGTATCGTGTTGTTTTGGTGTCTACACCAACCTACTAGCATTGGGGAATCAAGTGTGCTTGGGGTGGACTACTCTAGAGGAATTCTTCCTTGAATTCTACACACTTTGACAAAGAAGAAAGCTTTGGTGATCTTGCATTATGGTATAACCTTTCTTCTGCCTTGTTTATTATGTTCTAGTTGCAACTTCATGTTTAGATATTGGTCCATGGCATGTGTGTTTGTTTGGCTAGTTTCGTTTTTGTATTGTATCTTGCTTCCGTTGCTACTCGATTATGCCAAACAAATACCTTCAGTGGTATCAGAGCCATATCTAACATGGCTTTGCACTAACGAGTCTAGAAAAACCATATGAATATTTTATACAAGGAAATTCTTTTCTTGAAAGTTTTTCGTGTAGATTTTCGTTAGGCTAAAATTGATATATTTGTAGCCTACATAATAATCATATAAATATTTTTATATTAGAAAATTGTTTTCTAGAAATGATTTTTCATGTAGATTCATGTTAGGCTAAAATTGGTATATTTGTAGCCTACCTAAGATGTTAGTTTTTACATCAAGTCTCAAAACCCATATAAGTACATTTATATAAGAAAATTGTTTTCTTAAAATTGGTTTTTCCATTGAGACTCTTGTTGTGCTAAAATAGATTTATTCGTAGATGTGTTAGTATATATTTTAGTTTTTATATTTATATATTTGTTGTAACTTGGCATGAAGTGTACACAAATATATACTTATAAATATATATATGAATATGTGTCTCAAAAAATGGTTTGGTACACTAATGCATATGTACAAGGATTGTCATTTTGGTGCCTTTGATGTTGTTGACAATCTTGACTAAAATATAGATATGTATATATTTATATCATGGTTTTGTGTGGCACACCATGTTTCTCTTATGCTGCGTTTGGTTAATTCGGTAACACGATATGCCCTTAGACCTATGTGTTGTGGTGGTTGAATGATTCGGTTTTTTGGTGGCCTGCGTGCCGTATTGATGTAAATATTTATTTATTTATTTATTTATTTGTTGGTGCGGCTTGCACGCCGTTTATTTTATTCCGTGTATTTGTATAAATAGTGTAGGAATGCGACCTGCGTGTCGTTTATATATATATATATATATTCTATGTATTTGTAAATAGTATAGAATTAGAACCGGAGAAATCAACGGGAGTCATGGTGATGACGTGTTGGCGAGAAGGAATCAACACGCTATTGGAGGTGTTGGATTCGGTGGGAGCTCACCCAACGAGACTTTACCTTGTCCTTAGGTTTTGGCCTTGTTTTCCCCGTTGTGGCTCACGGGGGAAACGCATAGGATTTTTGGGCATGTTACCGAATTAGACATATATATATATATATATTTGCGTGGTTGTGTTTTATTTTTCTATGCATGGATTAGGATTCGCATTGTGACATTCGGCAACAAATTTCTCAGGTTAACCATTAGAAATTCTAATTTTAAGCCTAGTATGACTAAAAATAGTATTTATGATTTAAATACATCAATAATAATATTAGATTTCATAGAAATCCTGCCTATATGGTTAGAACCTTTCCGAGCTCGAAAAATTGAATTATTAAAAGTTGAGAATTACAAATCATGTACAATAATAATAATAATATCAATAAAAATAATTAAATATATCATAATAAATATAAATAAGTTAAAATATAAAACATATATATATATATAAACTTATAAAAGTAATTAAAACTTTGTAATTAAAAGATTTAAACAAAATCACCAATTATACAAAATTTATTTAAACAAATTACACATAATTATTCAAAAAAATAAAATAAATAAAAGAAACCCCCCCTCATAATTCTCTTGCCTCCTTCTCTTCCCAAGAAACCACCCCTTGATCTCCCCCATGTCCTATATAATCCCCCTTCCTCTCTTAATCATTTCATTTACCACCACACTCAATCTCTTCTCTTTCACCACCAAAAATCTCCCAAGAACAAAAAGAATTGTTCATCTTGTGAAGATCCAACACCAAATCAAAGGCAAGAGTTGGTAAGATGATAATATAACACTCAACTCTACTCTTCTACTCTTCTACTTTACTTCTTTCTTCTTTCTTTTATTTATTTTCTTTGTTGTTCATCTTATTTCCTTTATATATATACATATATATATATATCATGTAAATATAAACATCCTACCAATTTTTTAAGCAGCACATGAAATGTGCATCATCCTACCATTATTGTATAGAACTTAATCAACTAAAAATCAAGAAAATAAGACTTTGATTATGCATGTGTTTCATCTTAACAAATGTTGTAAGGAACACATAAAATGTGTATCATCCTACCATTGTTGTAAGAACACATGGATTATCAAAGCTTATACTCATACAATATGATTATTCATGAATATAAATATGTTATATTAAAGTTATGACCCATAAGCAAAAAGAATCACAAATCTGGCAGATTCTGATGTTAGAACTCCCCATTTGTTTTTGTTATATCTGGAGTTATAGGTATCAAAATCAGTTGATTTTTTTTCTAATCTTAGCTTAAAGTGTTACCTTTCATTTAAACCTGGATTCACTAATTTTTATTAACGTTTGATCCTTCAAAAATATTTAAAAAGACACATATGTTGAATCTGGAAATCTGACAGATTTAGAAGGGTACACTTTAAACGCGTGTAACTTACTTATTCTTGGGTCAAAATACGTCTAGTTTTTTTAAAAAGTTTAATCCTTGAACCATGGTTAATTCCCATTTTGAATCATGTAAAAACGAGGTCGTATGAGCTCAAAACAGACGTTTTAGTAACAACATATCATCCAAACACTGATCAGTGGACATTTTATACACTTTTAATTATTAAAAATACTAAACATGGATTATAAATTCCTATATTTTTACTGGACATTCTAGAAACATTTATTAAGATTATATTAAAATATAAAGCCTTTATATGACTCCTAAAATATAGTTTTTAATTTTTAAAGTTTAACTTATGAATTTTGGAAAAATAGAAACAACCTTTAACTATTTAATAAATAAGTTAACAACAAATAAATAATACAAAATAATAAATAAAATAAGTCTAATAGAGCTACATACCTCTTGTATTAGGAAAGGAGCTTCGGTAGGAACAAGAAATCCTTACGAGTAAACACATTTGCATACCGAGTGAGTATCATAGCCCCTTTTTACCGTATTTCATATTATTTTTGGGGTGAAAGCATGTGTATATATTTCATGAAAAGTTTATTGCCTATCTTCTTATATATTTCAAATATTATTTTGAGCACTTATGGTATTATTCTTTGATGTGCTTGGGTGATCGTTGTAAGGCCCTTTCGTTGGACATTATCCCTTAACTCCGCTAGTGAGCCGATGGTATTTGAAAGTAGCGCTATTTGGAGATTCTGACGTCTCCCATTTATGGTTGACGAACTATAGATGTACTTTACCACTACTAACGTCATTTAATATAGGCGTTAGGTTTATCATGGGCAATTGGTTGTCGGCTAGGTTGGATAATGGCTCAAGCAACAATCATCATAGTCTATTACTACCATGTGCAACGTATTGGACAATATAATACATCTTCTATCATTCGCGCATACTTTTATTTTATTCCAAAAACCTCCATCAATTATTTAAACTTTTCTCATTTAAAAGTTATTTTGTGCATATATTAAGAAAACCTACGAACTCACCAACTCTAGTAGTTGACCATTTCTTTCTTTTACCCGTGCTTTCAGGTGATCGTCGTTAGGTACCTTATGCATAGAAGCATGATGTGTGGCATCTTCATCTTCATCGTCACGTTTTATAAAAACAATATCTATTTTATTTTCACATCGTACAAGACAATGTCATTTAATTATTATTCGGTTGTGTAACTTTTATTTATGTTTTACCCGAACTATTTATTTTGTTAAGTTAATGTAATGGTTATTGTCTATATACCTTGTGCGATGATATCTTGTGCTGTGACACCTCGTGTTTCCGCTTTAGCGGGGTGTGACACGCATGCTAAATAATTTTTCTATAAAATTAAATAAAATACAACGTTTGTTAAAATGGTTTACAATCTCGCGCAAATTGAATTGACAAAGAAAATATAAACTTGGTATTATATTTAAAAGTGGTTAAAAATCATTTTGACACTTAATTTCTTAATTCACAAGAAGGTTTTTAGAAACCGGAAACAAAATCCCGTTTTTCAAAATGTAAATCACGCACCATCCGTAAGATGACACCACCCGAATCTAACGAAACAAGGATGATTGTCGAGCTAAGCACGAGTCATTCCTTGTGTAGTTGTGTGGAAGGTGAGTGGGGTAACTCACATGATTGGTTGTCGAGCTAAGCACGAGCTAATTGATGGTCGGGAGTGCCACCCGTGTGTCTTGCCGGACGGTTTACAATTTTAGTATATAATTCTTGATTAGTTGTCGAGCTAAGCACGAGCTAAACAAAAATTATATATTAAGATTGGTGTAAGGAAGGGATCAAACATGCCAACCGACATAATGGATGTCAACGGATCCCGCAAGTGTCTAAGAGTTGTAATAGAGATTACAATTGGTAAAATGGTTGTCGGCCTAAATAGCTTCGCCACGTGATCCGCGGTAAACCCGTCACGGTGCGAGGTGAAATAAGGTTCTTAGCCCTTGTTATGAATAATTGTTTTATCTAAAACTATGGGGTAATTATTCTTAACAAGGTCTATCTAAACTAACCAAAACTCATATTATTGTTATTTATAGATGTCAAATCATAACAATACCACGTCAAACATCTCACTTCGTGTGTTCCTAGAAAGGGAGAAACTCACGGGGGTGAACTTTATTGCATGGCTTAGGCAATTGAGGGTTGTCCTTCGCCATGAATCAAAGTTGCACATCCTTGAGGAACCCCTTCCGGAGCCACCTGCTACCAACGCGACTTGGGCCGTCCGATACGGGTATGAAAAACGTGTTGAGGACATGCACGATGTTGCCTGCCTCATGTTGTCAATTATGAGCTCGGAGTTGCGAAAGCAGCTCGAGCACATGAGTGTGTACAATATGTTAAACAAGCTCAAGGACATGTTCCGACAGCAAGTTAGGCAGGAAAACTATGAGTGTGTTAAAAGCTTAGTCGGTTGTAGGCTGCAAGAAGGCGGGAATGTTGGTCTTCACGTCCTTAAGATGAAGGCAAACGTGGACCAAATGGAGAGGTTAGGATTTCCTATTGGGAGAGAGCTTGATGTGGATATTGTACTCCAGTCTCTGCCCGCATCATATGGTCAGTTTGTCACAAACTATCATATGCAAGGAATGGAGAAGTCCTTAAGCGAATTGCATGACATGTTGAAGTCTGCGGAATCTGGCATGGCCAAGCATAATTCCACCTCTACCACTCCCGCATTGGGCTTAAAGAAACAAAAGAAAAGGAAGAAGAAACCGACCCTAAGAGGAAAGGTTGGAGTTTCCAAGCCTATCCTTAATATTGAGTCGAAGGACATAGAGAATGTGCCTCAAGAAGAGACTCAAGAAAATGTGGTTTGCTACTTCTGTCGAAGATTTGGAAATTGGGGCCGTCACGCCTGCCCTACGTGCCGAGAGGATATAAAACTTCTCAGGAAAGAGAGAGTTAACTTTCCATCTTCAGGTACGTTCATGATTCATTGCTATTCTTCTATAAGCTGGGTTGTTGACCCGAGCGGATTGACTCACGTTTGTCACAAATTTGTTTGTTACAAAGTGTAGGTCCTTTGTTGAAAGAAAAGCATAAAGAACCAGATCTCGAACGAGGAAACCATGGTGATTGTCCTCCAAGAGAAGATAAGGAGACTTGATCTCGCTTTTGTCACCGGTTTATTTATTATTTTGTATTATTGCCCTGCGTGGCAAGTGACATCTCTTTGTATGCTCGTTTTCATTTATGGTGGACATAATTTTGAAGTTTTAAGAATTGAGGTTGAACCTTTTTTAAATGTTATTTATTCAAGGTTTTTTTTATGTCATAGCTCATGTGTTGTTTTGCCCTGCGTGGTGTACAACTTTACATGTGGTGACAATGAGGTTATTCTTAAAATACGAATTTTATTATGAAAATCTATTGTGAGATATTTTTCCCATGTCATGGAATACACAAGGATTTGTTACATGTAATAAAATATTCATGAATAATTGATTCTGAATCCAAAATAGTTTGGATGAGTTATCTTTGTGTGATAATCAACGTAACCACATAAACAAGAATATATCGCCTAGATCCATGTGGTTAGGATCTCGGAATAGTTTAGTCTCGGGCTAAACGCTTTGATGTTGATCTTGTTTATTAGGCTAAGATGATTATGAGATCCTTCGCCGGAGTTTGTGAGAGGATTTTAAGCTTGTTGGATATTGATCACACTTTGTGGATAATCCGTTCAAGCATACCATAACGAATAACGAAAGATAAACCTCTTCATCACTACCTTGATGGTAGTAATTGCGAGACGTTTATTAGTTTAGGCATATGTCTGAAACCTTGTTGGTGTTTAGAATTAGCCAAAACAACTTTAAGAATCAATAGGGCATATAGATTAAGGTACTTAGATCTAGTTAAGATGCTAAGGTATCTATTATCTATATATTGGATGACCATATAGTGAATTGTGGAATTGTTTCACAATTCATATCCTACTAAGACGCGTTGATCCGGTTTATGACGGGTCGATAATGTGTATCCGGTTTGTTGGGATATTCATTTGCCATTGGGACTAAGTCCTCAAATCCAAATTCAATTGATAGTCTATTTAGCATTTATTGAGATACGACTAGAAAGGTTCTATGCTTGTCTATCTTATAGTTCGAAGTTATCCATTCTACGTTCAGTGGGAGATGGATAAACTTGAAATCGAGAAGTGCTAATACATTTGAGGAGTTCTTCTAAGTTTTAGTTATTTAACCTTTTGAGAACAATGTTTGTTGCTTAAAAGGGGAAAAAGAAAGAAACTAAAACTAAGGCATTCCAGTGGAAGAACGTGGAACTTAAATGAAGACTTGATGATGATACTAGCATATAATCTGATATCTTTGATAGATGATCAGCATGGTTATGCTGGTATGCCTGACTAAGAATCATTACTTCTTTTAATTCTGATTAAAGTCATATTGAGCCAAAGAGATATGGGTTTCTCATATCTAAGTGGTAATGACTTAATGGTGAGTCGTGGTAATGACTTAATGGTGAGTCTTGTTGAGTTCGCCACCTATCGGAAGACGTAGTGGATCTAGAATTTGCTAAAAATAAAAGAAGTAAATGATAAAGAGATGCAATCCATTTGGAATGTCCAAGTGCTTGACTTGACTTGATCTCATACCTAGGTGTATACCAAGGTGGTAGTGATGGGATTAACATGGATGGAATTGTAGACAACTTCAAATACTGACTAGTGGTAAAGTTTTTCATGGTGGTTATGGAGAAACTTGTCCTAGTGGCTATGTTGAAGAATGTTTGATACTCGTGGATATTAATGACTGCGTTTCGTCATGAAACAATATGATGAGGAAGTGCTTATAACACTATCCGAAGGTCTTAATATACGTCCGTAGTATCCGAATTATGTCTACAAAAGTGGATAAGACCACTTCGGGCTTATTCTTGCATCTTGAAGGAAATATATCTTTGCTTACTATTAGAAGATCATAGTGATGAGTTTTCTAAAAGTATAGATAAAACCTTTTACGTATGTCAGGGCTAGTGGGAGCTTTGTTGTATTCCTAGTGTTAAATGTCTATGGAAGATAATGTCCCGATATTAGGTTATCTGCAAACCTAATTCAGGAATTACTGCTTCATAGGGGCATTTAAGAGATACAAAATTGGATAGTATTTAGTTCAAGAAATATAGAGATATGTTCTTGATGTTTGACGACTTGAATAGGCTTGGAGTAAGTAGTTACTCTAGTGCGTGTTTCCGCTAGGATAACTGTTGATCTTTGATCAAAGTTGATGATCCTAACTTGTGGTGTTGTATGTTGATTCTTAAGTATCACTAACCCTATTGTGGGCTTTTTGAGACAATGAGGGTGTGATTACTTTAACTTTTTTGAAAAGTAAGATCTCTTTGATGCATACTTTTGAAGTTGTCTTGTCAAGAGAGATATAATTGAATAACAAAAGAACTTGTGGATGTTGTGGGACGAATCCACTAGTTAAGCCGTTGTTATGGACTAGTGGTGTTTGTCATACTAGGTCCATTAGCATGTCTAATGCGTATAAATTGGATTGAATATGTTTTGGTTTATGATTGATTTGTACTTATATTTTGGGGACGTTAAGCAATATTGCAATTCATACCATATCGATTATTAAATGGAGATTTAATAATACGCCGAGGGCGGGTATTTTATGAATCTATATTGTGTTCCATCTTAGCATGTTTAAAGACTTCCAAGAATGGTTTCCATTCTAAAATCTCCACAATCAGTTATACTTTATGGGAAGGAAGTATAAATTAAGATTGAGGTAAAGAGTTGGTTTTGTTAAACGTGATTCTTGCCTATACTTGAAAGGGGTTTCAAGTGATTGGAGGACCCGCACCCGACTTCGCTTCATGGTTCTAGTCATAAGAAACTCGGGATGATGATGATGTTTCATCCTTAAACTAGAGATGCATTTGATTCCAAAGCATAGGTCTTCTTTGCTTTGATCGTTTTCTAACGCAGTCCGTAACTGGTCGTTATAAGGGAGATGATTGGGTAGAGTGTTATCTATGTGGCGGGACTATGTAGTCGAAAGAAATTTGTTCCTCTATGTATAGAGAAGATATCCATGGGCCCCTCGATGATTGAGTGCTGACGTTCATATGCATGGCCGTGCTCAAGTTATATTGATGATGGATCAATGTTAAGTTGGTTTGTTGGTCACCACTAATCTACAATCGAGAAACAAAATCGTGAACGATCTGAAGGTTGACTTTATTCCATGCCTTATGTTCACATAGGATATCGCGAACAAAGGGATGTATATGTTCATTTATCTTTAGGACAATCATTACATGATTGGGATCTTGTCAAGAGTGGCATACCCTATACTGACTTGGGAGCATAGATGTCTTGCTAGAGGCCGCTCTATGTTTGTGTTATTTTTTGTAGTCGTGCCACGTGCAAGTGGGAGTCTGTTGGAATATGCCCGCTGACACGAACGAGTTAATGGCACTGCTGATGAAGTATAGGCCTATTAGGTCGCACACCAAGTATTGATTCCGGAAACACGACCAAGCAAAAGAGAGAAAAAGGCCAAAATGGGTTTTGGCAGCATGGTACACGGGCTGTGTTCTTGAACACGGGCCGTGTCCAGCCCAACTAGCACGGGGCGTTTTGGCCCAAGTAGAGGCCGTGTGCTTTGGGCCTACACGGCCGTGTAGATGAACACGGGCCGTGTTGGGTCTGTTAGACACGGGCTAACTTGGCCCAATTGAGGCCGTGGGCTTTGGGCCTACACGGCCGTGTTGACCAACACGGGCCGTGTACAGTCTCTGTAACAGCAGAATTAACATCTCTTAACTCACATTTTAATGTGATGAAGTTGAGGTTAATGAGAGCTACGTTTTTCTCTGCACATGAACAGACTTGAGTGGTTTCAAGAGGTTCTTGGAAGTTGAAATTCTCTCTTGGTTGTTTTTCTTGAAGGTGATTAAGTTTGATGCACATGAAAAGTTAACATACACTTTGTGGTCTAGACTTGATGCACAAAGGTGTTGCTTGTTCTTGTATCGTGTTGTTTTGGTGTCTACACCAACCTACTAGCATTGGGGAATCAAGTGTGCATGGGGTGGACTACTCTAGAGGAATTCTTCCTTGAATTCTACACACTTTGACAAAGAAGAAAGCTTTGGTGATCTTGCATTATGGTATAACCTTTCTTCTTCCTTGTTTATTATGTTCTAGTTGCAACTTCATGTTTAGATATTGGTCCATGGCATGTGTGTTTGTTTGGCTAGTTTCGTTTTTGTATTGTATCTTGCTTCTGTTGCTACTCGATTATGCCAAACAAATACCTTTAGTGTGCTCCCACTAAAGCCGGCATCTCCAAAAGGCAATCCGGACTCCATGTTGCGGAGACATCAACGCCGTGATTCCCGTTGGTTTATTACATACAAAATCAACTTCAATACTATTTTACAAATAGATAGAAGAAGAAATGGCATGCAAGCCACAATCCTATGCTACTAATACAAGTACAAAGGAATAAATAAACGGCATGCAAGCCGTACCAAATAATAATAATAATAATAATAATAATAATAGTAATAATAATAAATTACAACAATACGGCATGCAGGCCACCAAAACCAAATAAACCAAACACCACAACACATAGGTCTAAAGGGCATCTAGTTACCGAACCACAACCAAACACAACTAAAGCAAAACCATGGTGTGCCACAAAACCATGTCAAATATATTTTGATTAATATTACCAACAAAACACCCAAGGCACAAAAGGCAATCCTTGTACATATGCATTAGTAATTTTAATACACCTTTAAAATTACATATTCATATATACACCTATATATATATATTTATGTACTTCATGCCAAGTCATACAAAATATATAAATTCAAGGAATCAAAATATAGTGGGGGAATGACCAAATCCAAGACTGGTCTAACACAATCAAAAACCGGATTTTAAGAACACCAATATCACAGTTTCAAAAATCCAGATTCCGGCCGAAACACGACGGGGCACGGGCGTACCCTATGAAGGGTATGGGCGTGCCCTCCGTGTGCCAGTACACTGATTTAAACATTTTTAATCTGGTTAAAAGAAATCTGCCGGCAGTGCCCGTACCCCACCGGTACGGCCATGCCCCGGCCGCCGGCACGCCCCGTACCCCATAAGGTACGGCTGTGCCCGGTCAACGGAAAACTCATTTTTGACAGAAAATTCCAGTTTTAAAACCAAGAGTGCAAAGCCATGTTAGAGATGGCTCTGATACCACTGTTGGGTTTTGGTAGAATCTAGAAAGCACAGCGGAAACAAAAACAAGTATAAAACAATTTCATTTTATGCCACCAACACACCACCCAATGGACCACACTCTAGACAATGGCAAAGAAACTAAAAAGAAAGGAACAAGTATAAGAAAATATACCATACTATTTCCTTCTAGCTCCTTGTTGATGATGAATGTGAGAATACAATGTTGTATTCCTCTACCGGTATCCACACCAAGTTTGGTTTGATCCTCACTTGCTAGAGTGCTTGTATGACAACAAGAACACCACCACTAAAGAACCAACATCACTTGAAGATTATGAGTACCTTAGCTTCCTTCCAAGTGTGTTTTGAGAGAGTATGAACGAACATGCAAGTTACAAGTTCATGTGTTGATAATATGTATCTATATTATCCAAGATTGGCTAACCCATCATACTAGACTTCTAGGACAATTTATAGACCCATTCCAACAGCCAAAAAACGTCCATAATAAGTCTAGCATGAATAGCCATAAAGCCACATTAAATCTAGATTTAAAAAAAAATGCCCAATTGAAATGGCTGTTACAGCGTGAAGCACAGCCGTACCTTTTAAAGCACGGCCATGCCAGCCCAAGCAAGCACGCCCCGAGTCACACAAGACTTGGGCCCGTACCCTAACCATAAGCACGGCCATACCAATAAGAAGCACGGTCGTGCTTTGCACACCACGACCGTACCAACAAGATGTACGGCCGTGCATAGCACTACCAAAACCATTTTTGGCGTTTTTCTCTCTCTCATTCAAAGGTGTTGTCGCAATCAATACTTGGCGTGTGACCCAGTAGGCCTATGCCTTATCGGCAGTGATACCAACTCGTGTGTGTCAGTGGGCATATTCCAACAGTTTGGAAGCCTTGAAGTCATCGAACAAGAACTTGGCTTTTTGAGTTGCCGAGAGGAGAGTAGGACAATCTCTAATGTGAATTTTATACTCGGGAGGTATGGTTTCAACAAACCGCTTGACTTTAGCTTTTTCATATGGAACCTAAGTGGTCACAAAGCTGAGATGCTCATTAAACTTACGAACATGTTCATCCATAGTTGAATCACCCAATTTCATATTCAGGAACTCCCTTTCAAGGCACTTCAGATCTCTTTCACTATCGAATTCCTTCTAAAATAGATCAAGGAATTCATCCTTACCCAACTTATCAGCTTCACCTTTAGGCATTACTGCCTTGATAGTGTTCCATCAGACTAAAGCTCTTCCTTTGAGTTGTTTCACAGAATAAGGAACTTTGTGTTCCTCATCACAATCACAGGAAGTAAAAGTTTGCTCCATTTCCCGGATCCAACTAAAAGTCACAATCGGATCATCACTACCTTCATA
Source organism: Dittrichia graveolens (assembly GCA_038502395.1). Classification (NCBI taxonomy): domain Eukaryota; kingdom Viridiplantae; phylum Streptophyta; class Magnoliopsida; order Asterales; family Asteraceae; genus Dittrichia; species Dittrichia graveolens. Next base: position 64,580,886 of record JARJIL010000003.1, read on the forward strand.
GGTAGGAGGTTTGCAGTTCAAGAAGGTTTTGTAGGAAATGGTGGGTTTCCTTAAGAGAGAGGCATCACTAGACTCTCCATGAGTCGAGGTCTTTGGTGAGTCATTGTTCTTTTTCAATAGGTTTTCTAACTCCTTGATGCAAGTCAGGAGTTGAGCTATCACGGAGGACTAATCATTGAGGTTACCCGAGTGGGGTTGAGAATGCTGGGTATGTTGAGAACCAGTATTTCCACCCGGTTGAGAATGCTCTGGAGGTATCTCATCACCTCCGGTTTGAACAAATAAGAAGTTATCATCATTGTGGGCATCCATAGCTTAATTCTTGTCTACTACAAACAATTAGACAACAACATGTAGCATATTAAGCCAAAAGAATCAGCAGTTTATCACAAATGGAAACAAGGTTTCCTATCTCTCATACAAATATCAACTTAATCCCATAGCCCACCCGATATGTTTGGATCTTTAATTAATAGTCGGCTTCGGTTTGAGACCGAACACACGCTAAAGTGCTCGATTCTCTCAAACCTCGGCTCTGATAACAACTTTTAACAACCTCAATTTTAGAACAAATTAAAACTTTTTAAATTTAAACAAAAGCAACATTGTTTTGATATTAGTTTACATCACCATGCGGAAGCTGTGTTAGATTATACAAAAGTTTGGTGTTACTTGTTGACCCGAATAAACGACCATTAATTACAAATAAACAAAATAGAGGAAATAACCTAGTATTCCAAACATATCATCAGGCAACAAGTCCATCCCAAAAGCATATACCCACCTCACCGGCATCAATCTATCATTTATCTACGGATACGAAAACATACACACGAATTTATTAGCATAAGCTAGTGAGTGCACCAAAATAGTCTAATCAAGTAAACAAGTCATCATCACATGTAAAACAGTTATGGCATCATTAAACTAATCACATAAGATGTGAAGGACAAGTCCACTTGAGCTTCTATAGTAGCCAACCATGGTCAACAAGTCCTCGTGGGGGTATGTCCACATCTCCCGTCAAGGTAGGGGAAGCACGAAGCACTCCACCATACAACGGTTATCTGGAGTGTATGACCTGTTCCCCAAGTCCACTCGTGTTGCTTAGGTTCGGTGGCTCGTCAGCCCAGTGAACCCATACGGTCATAATGGGTACTATCATACCCCTCCACTCTTTGCACCCATTCCTCAACCACCCGTGTATCGAGGTTCCTCAATTGCTGAAGCCACATGAACGAGTACACGTCTCAATGGCTAGGAATAATCACGGTACAAATTACCAATCACAAACATAGGTCCGGACCACAAGGATCAATCACAACACAAGCATGTTATACACATATGTCACTAACTTGCCAAAATCAATCACATAGCATAGAATGATTCAAATCAGGGGTAACATATGTTCAATACTTGAATCATTATCATAAACATGATAATAAACAATAACAATTCACATTGATGCCACATATATGTATAAAACACAGTACATAAGAAAATAGTTGATGACTTGCACGTTTAAAAACAATTTATGTATCCACAGGGCATAACTCACCTGCTTGAAGTGATGAGGATCACTTTCACTTCAAATCAAAGCTATAGGTCAATTGCATGAAGATCCTATGATCACAACACAATGTTAACTTAGTTAAGTTAACCAAACATGAAGGTTCTACAAGAGCATTGACTCTAAACTCAATTTATGTGCATTTTTCGGTTCTAAAAGACTTCATATAACCCTAATAAAACCTTAAAATCAATCCCTAAACAAGTACATAGTCAATTGGGGTCACAATCATGAGTTTTGGAGGTTTCAAGGTGGCTCGCGCCGCGAAACAGGTCATCTTGGTCCGCGAGAAATTCCCTGGAAAACATCAAGTTCTGCCCGGCATGGCTCGCGCCGCGAGCCCGCGTGAACAGTGTTCTGCAGCTTTGTTTTGAACATCCATCCGACTAAAATCCAATTTTTACCAATTCTAACTTACTGTCAACATACCAAAGACTCATGTAACACTTCATAACAACAAAACATCAACACTTTACTTAATTTTGATCAACAAAACCCTAACTACAAGAATTAACCTAAATTTGACCCATTTGTCAAATCTTTCAACAAAAACAACTATAAACCATTACAAACAAGAATCATAACTTAAAATCAAACAAAAGATAAGTTTAGATTTTACTTGATTCAAAACCCAACTTGAGTAATCAACTTTCTATGCTCAACCAAAGCCAAGAATAAAGGAAATTGAAGCCTAAACGTAACACCCTGATTTTTAGTACAAATTTAAATTTTTCGAAATCTCAGTTCAAAACATACTTTATACATAATTGCGGAAGCATTTTAATCTTCTGTAAATATTTCAACAAAATATAAAACCTTTCAACAGTAAACATTATCAATAAATGTAATCCAGAACTTTTGGTGTTACCACAGTCAATCTCACGACCATAATCAAAAGAGTAGGAAATCCAAGATTACTGGAAATGCAACCAATACAATACTAGCCCAAGGCATCTACCCGCCTCACCATGGCCTCTAGACATCCTGCGGATGTCAGGATCGGATATTACCAATATCAATAACAAGAATTATCTTTTGAATAAAATCAGAGTTGTTAAAAGACAATCTTTTAGTTTGATCACATTCAACTAAGAAGTTGCGGAATCACTCTTAATTGATTTATAAAGGTTTTAACACACGAACAATTGAATCAATCACAAAGAAATACTGCCAAACATAAGATGTTTATTAATAACCAATGATGATTACAATATTCACCTACACCTCCAATCTAACTCTTTTGTTAGACGAAGAACACTTTATGTTCTTAGGTTTCAAAGAAACTTGGAGGCTAACACACTTTCTGAAAGCAAATAACAATACGAATGAGTGCGAACACTAACAGAATCGAATTACAAAACAAGCGATCCTAAAACAATATTCTAATCAAGTATTTATAGACTCTTGATCCTCCTTGAATAGTTGACAGTTAGGTAATCTTCTATCTTGCGAGATAATCTTGATGATCTTCCAAATAGATAAGATATCCCTCAGATCCATAAAGATAGTAGTTTCCATGAATAGCTCAACAGAAACTGTTTGTTGAATAAACAGTTCTGAGTTTCTTCTAACAGTCTTCTCTTCAAGGTCTTCTAACAGTTGTTATGATTGAACTAACGGTTCTAAGCTTTTGTACTAACAGTTGTACCACTCACAGCAACTGTTAGTCACAACTGTTTTCACAAATCAACATAACAGTTTTCAACTGTTTTCTCAAAATAACTCTAACAGTTTTACCTTTGCATGTCCAACACTTTCAATCACTTAGCAAATTTCCCAACAATCTCCCCCTAACTTAAGGTATTGAACAATAAACTTAAGTTGTTTTGTTTTATAGGGTTCAACCACAGAAAGATTAACATAAGCAAAGAAAATATTAAATATGCAAAGTCAAACTGTTACAATCAAATTATAAAGAAAGAAAATTACACTTTCTTTGACTGCAAAGACTCCAATCTTTCTTTTAGCCTTTTAATCAAATATTCCTTGACTTTAACAGGGCCGAAGAACTTTGCTTTCATCAAATATAGAAGCTTTGTTTTCCTGTGCTCGATGAATTCAATGTCAAACCATTGAGTTATTGCACTTCCCATTACCATGTGATAAGTTCTTGACTTAGCATATACCTTTACAGAACTAATTGGGAAGGCTTATTTAGCTATCAACATGGGCATTACTTTCAATGGATTACGTATGCTTGTTAAGTGCCCCATCAAGACTCTGATTTCAATCTCAACAGCTTCTCCATAATGCCTTGTGCCATATTCATACATCTCTTGTACATCCCTTCTAGTCACACTTTCCATTAGATGCAAGAAGCTAGCATAGATTTCAATTGGTTCTAGCTCTCTTATGATTGTTACCCCTTGCATTCCAGTTTCAATCCTCAGCATTTCAAATCTCCACTCAGTGATGTGGGATTTTTGGCCTAGTTGCTCTTCCACAAGTTTATCTAATTTTTCTTCAACTTCCACTCTAAGTCTGTCTTGTAGAATGGTTTAAACCATACCAGCTTTAGCTTTCTCTTCAAATTTTTGAACTTTTTAGGATTGTTGAGACTGTGTTGTTGGCTTTTTCATTTCAACTGTTGGCTTGGAAGGTGGAACTGCTGCTTTCTACCTTTCAATTCTTTTTCTCTTTACTCCCTTATCAACCTTCTTTGCCCTTTCTTCTTCATCAATCTCCTTTGTGAATTCTGTAACACCCGCAAACCTGGGCTAGTTGTTTGGTGGGTTAGCGGTGCGTTCATATTTATGATTAAATTGCATTTGTTTGGTTAAGTGCTTTTGTGGGATTAATTAAAATTAATAAATTGGTTTAGTTTATTATGTGTATATATTATATTAGTTTACTGGCAACAAAAGGAATAAAAGAAAGTTTAAGTTATGTATGCATGCAAATTGGTGTATGTATGTATGTATGTATGTATGTATGTATGTATGTAGGGTGATGACACCTCATGGTTGTGAAATTATTTAGGAAATACACGTGTGTGTGTGTGTGTGTAAATATATCTGTTGACATTTACATGTTATTAATTGAAAAGAAGGAAAAGTGAAAACTGTGTGTGTGTTCTCTGGAAGAAAGAAGAACAAAGAAAGAAGAAAACTTGAATTCTTGAAATTGAAGAATTGTGGTCTATAAATTCAAAAGAAGGTGAGGATATGTTTATAGCATGCTAAGGTTCATCTTTATGTGTTTATTTGATTGATTTCATGGTTATATAGAGTTTCACCATTGATGGGTTTTAAGAAGATGGATGAAAATGGGCTTTGATGATTTTGTTGTTTTGATTGATTAAAAAGATGTTTATGATGTTTTATATGCATGATATATGATATGTGTGAGTTTAGATTGAAGAAATATAATGTTGGAAATGATTACAAGAAATTTAAGTTGGTTGGAAATCGAATTTAAGAAGATGATGGTTAGAATCCTTGAGTGTCGCGGCGCTACGTTGAAGGTCGCGGCGTGACCTTGTTGAAATCCGACAATATTGAGTCGGTTTGTGAGAATCCGAAAGTTACTAATCCAAAACCTCGAAATCCGACACTAGCAATCCGAGTGAATGAAATCCGACCCCAAATCCGACAACCAAATCCGGGAACTCAAATCCGATGCCCAAATCCGATGGATGAAATCCGGAAGTCGAAATCCGATAGTGTCGTGGCGCGACACATGTGTTGGTCGCGGCGCGACAGGCCCTGTTTCAGAAGAATTATTTGTTTTGTTTATGTATCTTATATTGAGTCATTTTCATGAATATAAGATATAAATATATGTGGAAAGATATATTTATATGTTCGAGAGTGATTCGGTTGTTGCTGTGTTTCCAGGCAAACCACAGACTCAGTGATATTAGACTATTGAGCACGCGTGAATCGAGGACTGATGTGAGTGGAAGTTTACTCACGGGTGGTATTGGTGGTAACGTTATGAATTGAATGATTTAAGGATTGTTTGATTGCAATGTTTGATTGATGTTTTGAGTATGTGATTATTGATTGATGAAGTTCAATATGCGAAGATAGATTGATTGATATGCCATGATAGAGTGTTAAGTCTGCTATTTGTCAAACGAGAATTATATGTTCATATATGATATATGTGATAGAGTTTGATTGTGATTGTGATGGAAAGTGTATCTGCATTGTTTGAGAACCAACTTCTGTGCAACGGGTTGGTAGAGATCAGCTTCTGTGTAAGGGCTGGTTGGGGTCAGCTACTGTTGTAAGAGATGGGCTCGTCTGCGATTGGTAGTCTCCTGATGCATGCGTTGTATCAGTGGGGAATTTCACTGTGCCAATCGGCAGGGAGCTATCGGTAAACCTTTACTTTGGCTGGCACTGGTTGTAGGTTCGGCAGAACCATCGGTCCTCGGGATTGAAGAGATTATTGAATTGACGGATTGTTTGAGGATTGATGTTCAGAGGTTCATGGTGAACTCTGATTGTTTGTTAGCTTGTTTGTAGCTTCCATTCACTTAGCTTTGTGCTTATCCCCCACGGTTGATTGCTTTTTGCAGGTTTTTGTGAGTAGCTGTTTAGCTTTGTTTGTGGAAAGGGAAACTTGATCAATACTCTGATATTGTGTTTTGAGAAGTGACGAGCCATGTTTTATAATCTTTTGTAACACAAACAGATGTTGTAATTTGTAAAATTACTTTGTACATTGTGGATGTTTAAGTTAATGAAATTAAGTATATGCTTCTGCAGCGTTTAAAAAAAATGGCTTGAGAATTTACGGTGTTACAAGTTGGTATCAGAGCCTAGGTTGGCGATGCAGGCATGGCTAGAGTGTTACGTTCCCAAATCTTGGCTCGTGTTGGGTCAAAGTTTCCTTTGGGGGGATTTAGAGTGAATTGGAATTGTTGCGTGATAGTTTATGTACTAACGGTTTATTTAATGAGCTTGTGAGATGATGTGATTGTACAAATATGATTGACAGCGATACCCCTGCTGACACTCCTGTGATCTGTAACACCCCAAAATGGGCCTAGTTGTACCCATTGTATTTAGAGTTATAACCTTGTGAATTAAATAAGAAATAGTGATTAAGGAATGAAGGTGTAAAATAATGTTTAATAAAAGTAGGTGATAAATAAAAAATAGTTATTATTTATAAAATGGTTTTAGATAAGGATTCCAGAAATATCCCCGTTAGTTTAAACGGGTAAACGGATATTGTGTTGTAAGTTGAAAAGGGGAACAAAATACCCCTTGTGGATATATTAGAAACCAAAGTCGGTCTTGACTTATTTACACAGATACACACATACGTAGCTACACACCACACACACACTTCACACATACACTAAACTCTCTTAGTGTACTTGAAGATTGAAGAAGGAATCAAACCAAGATCATCAAGGGCTTGAACTAAGCTGATAATCAAGTCCAGAATCTGTATCTAACATCAGATTCATCATCTTCTTCAAGCTTGTAAGCTTCCTCCATTTTGTTCTTGAGTTCTTGATTTTTTAGGTCAAATTGGCAAAAACTCTAAATTGGTTTCTATAATTGAAACCAATGATTCCAACAAGTTTCTACTCCTATTCTAAGCTTAAATGAATCAGAAACTTGAATTAAAGTAAGGTTTATGGATTGATTTGGAGAAATTAGGCAAATGGGTCAAATTGGGTGATTTTGGTACAACTTCATGAATGGTATGTTAAAGGGTGTTTTGAAACATGTTTCTAGCTTAGTTTGAATTCCTTGTTCATATATGAATGCTGGAAAATGGTTTGGAATCGATTGGTAAAGATTTGGGTTTGGAAATGGCCAAAACAAGGGCTGGAACTCGACACTGGTCTGTGCAGACTTGCTTGCGGGCGCAAGGAGATCCTTTGCGGCCGCAAGGAGCTGTGCTTGCGGGCGCAAGGACCTCCTTTGCGGGCGTAAGCATAGTTCTGCCCTTAGGGGCGCAAGTAAAGCACTTTCCTTGTGGGCGCAAGCATGTGCTTGTGGCCGTAAGGATCCTTTTTTCAGCACAAAATTTACTGTTTAATGTGGTATTGATATATGAGATATTGTTTAGGTGATTCCAGCGACTGGGAAGAGCCTGAACAGTATAATTGCTTAGTTTAGACGCTCGGGTGAGTATTGACTTTCATGAGTTCAATAAAGGGAGATTTAATTGGACTTAAAGTGTCGTTAGGGTGTTATTACTACTATTTTGGTAGTAATACTTTGTGTGTATGTCCATTTGATGTAACTAACGATGTTTTAGGTAAAACCAACAAACAAGAAGAGTCGGAACACTATGTTCTTCTGTGGTAGCCCTACAGGTGAGTACCGAATTAACTTGTAACTATTATGCAGTATATATGGACTTATTGGTTACCGTTAGGTGTATACGAGATATGATAATTACGATTATGATCCGTAAGATTGTAGAGTGAATTTAAACTGGTGTATATAGAAACGAGAAGCATAGATGCCCGTACAGTTTAAGTTTATAATGATAATGGAAAATTATGTATTATATGATATGTATGCATGTTAATGGATCTAGATTGGATTTGCCTTGTTAAGTTGTTAGTTATTGTAGAGTGCATGCCAGCGGATCCAAATTTGGAGCCGCCTAGTTAGAACTTGTAATTATGTATGCAATGGATCCTGATTTGGATCGACCATATGGAATTATTGTTATATATGCTATTGGACCCTGATGGGTTCCCTATGTTGAAACAAGTATTGTCATGATAAATGATATGCCAGACATGTATTTAAGTACATGTGCATATATTGTTGAATATGGGTTATATGTAAAATGCATGCATGCAATTGTTCCTGAGAAGGATTTCTGATGAGCTATGTGTATGTCCGGACAGTTCTTGATTGAGGTCAGCTTCGGCTAGGTCCAGAGCCTTCAGGCATAATGTTTCTAGACAAACGGTACTCGAGTACCGTTCCTTAGAGTATTTGGGAGGTGATTGCCTTAATTGCCTAGCCTATGGGCATTCTTGGTTCCAAAACGAGCTTGGTGATTCACTCATGTGATGAGACCGGCAAGGGATGGTAGTGTTTGATTCCCCCGGTGGTGGTGTTTTGAGCTGGATTTGCTACCCGGCAATATAATACACTCGCTGGACATGTCAGCACTCTGCTATGTGATAGGATAGCATTGTTTGCTAGTTCCTGTGTTATATGACTTGCATGTATGTATATTGCTACATTGCCATGCTTATGATGAGAAGAATAGGATGGCCTATGTGCTGCATGATGCTTAGGGTTAAGTTTGTATTCACTAGCTTTTAAAGCTAACCCCCTCCCAATATTTATGTATGGCTTTGCAGATGAACGCTTAGCATGTGTCTGGGATTGCAAATTCGTGTTGGGACATTTGTTGCTTAATGCAGAAATGCTGGTCGGTCGGTATTAATGTTGGTAACACCAGTTTGGAAATGAAGAAAATGTTTTTAAAGACTTCCGCTGTTTTGATAATTACTAAAATAATGTTTGAATTTTGGTTTTAAAACGACTAAAATTGACTCTGAAATTGCGGTGTTACAGTTAGGTATCAGAGCCTAAGTTTGAGTGAATTGGACATCTGATTGGTGTTCAGTCTCAAACTCGGGCCCAACCATCATAGTGTCCCAAGGTTATTATGAGTATGTTATGCATTATATGCAAATGTATGTGAGGCAAGAGTGTATCTTGCTTCAGTATTGATAAACTAGGTTGCCTAAAGATAGGATGGCCTAGTAGAATGAAAGTGATAGCTTGATGTTAAGTCACAAGAAGTGAATTGGAAGTAAGAAAGTATTGGACTATGAAACTAAATAAGTACGTAAAACTTATGATAAGTGCCTTAATGGTACAATTTGGTTGAGTTATGGAAGATAATTCAAAACGATAACGGTAAAGGTGTAAAATGCGATTACCAATATAATATTGGTTACATAATAGAGTGTGAGACTAAAGATGTCAAGAGATGTGAAATGGTAATGATCATGAATCTAAAACCAAGTGTGTGTATATTTCAAGTGAAAAGAGATGTTTAGATCAATCTAATGTAATTAGACTGATAATGTTAGATAAAAGTGATGCCAAATGAATAGCTGGAATAATAGTAGTTTTGAGGACTACTAGTAATATGATAAACAGGGGAATTGTCCTCAATTCCTATGAAAAGTAAAAAATAGTAAATGATGAAGTTTGATCACGGATTCTAAGTGAATCCTATGGTATGAAGAAGAGTTTTGATGAATAAGTTACGCTAAGATAAATGTCGATTAGAATCGAATATGAATCAAATACAATCGTTCTATTTTTAAATAATTAGAATGATTGATGATGAGGTGTTAAAGAAATATGAGTTGATAAGAATTGAATTTGGAATACAAAGATATTAAAGAAATATACTTTGGATGTGATGCAGTACCTCAACGGTACATGATATCTTATGATAAATGAAACCTTAAATGACATGTAAAACGCCATAAGTGTATTGATGAAATCTAAGTGATTAATAAAAGAAGAATTGTGGGTATACGATTAGTTAACCCAAAATGTTGAATGAGATTGAATAGAAGTAAGATTAACTCGAATGGGTTAGTAGTGTCCCTTGATATTAGAAAGCAATTCGTAAGATGTTTGAATTATAATATGCAAGTGTAATTAACACTTCACAGTTGAATCATTCATGAGATCGAATGTGAAAATGAATAATAGTCATAAAATCATTGTTAAGATGTAATGTATTGAGCTCAAATCTCAAAGCTTAATTGTTGATTTTGTGACTAACCAAATGTGTAGGATATTCAAAAGCATAAGTAATGATATGGCATGGTTCAAATGAACAATGACATAAGGACATAACTGTCCAAATGTATAAGTAAAGCGACGATAAATTCTAAAAGTTAAAAGTGAAATGAATATGAAGGTAACCCTGAATAATCGGTGGTTACAAGTAAACAAGTGAAGTGAGTGATTGAGACAAAAATAGGCACACATAGTCCCATTTGGTAGTAAACGAAATCTAAGATTATGAGGTGTATAAAGTAATACATGTGTGTAAGATTACAATGGTACATGGCAATTCATTATGGTATGAATTTCCAGAAATGATAAGTTCATCTACGAGTGTAACTATGATCATAAGAGTAGAGGCCCTTATGAGGTAAAGATAAGAAAGGTTAAGTGTGTTTGGAAATAAGTGATAAACTCACAAGTGGTGATTTACTAAAGTGAAGTATATGTATAGGAATAAAAATTTAGTTAATGTTATGAATGGGTAGTGTTTTGATAAACACCATTCTTAACATAAGATGAAATATGAGAAATTGTTTAGAAAGACATAATGTGAAAGTAAGTAATGTGAGAACCAACGATGTTTTAAGGTTATGTTAAGTAATGTATATAGGTGTAATAAAAGAATACTTGGAGGTATTCCAAGTGTAATGTGACTTTCAAGTGGGTTAAGAAATAACCTACAAATTGTAAGTGGTTATGATAATAGTAATATGTTTGAGTGACTCGATCACTCGAAAGAATTAAGGTTGACATGGTAAGAGACGTGTAAATGACATTAAGTACATGTGAAAGATAACTGTTAGGTAAAGTGTTTAATAGACAACAAGTTTGTTGAACACTGCCTTAGATGGAAGATGTAAAGTTGTCATAAGTATAATGTAAGTGTTAATGATACTAATACGATAATGAAGTATTTGAATACTAAATGTGTAACTGATGTTACATAATCAGTTGTAAGATTGTATGATATACAGACGTTGTAAGTGTATAATGTGATAAAAGATGATTATATTGATCATGCTAGTATGTGAATCCAATTATGAAAGAGAATGATTAGAAGGTAATGTGAGTAATGGATTCGCTAGAGTGTATTAATTTAATTGAGACAATCCTTGTCTAAGGATTTGTATTTAGACAAGAATTTGTTTGTGTGTAGGATTCAACCTCTTGAGGTAAAGTAGTGATGTATGATTAACTGAAAATGTCAATTAAAGTAACCGCAAATGAAACTGATGTTAATCATCGGTGACCAAATATAGAGATGTGGATAATGTAATAAAAGAAAGAGATAAAACCATAAGAATATGTGCCTATACATGTACGTGTACATGTACAGACTAGAGAAAAAGTGTTTAAAGTTTAGTTAAGTTGTCAATGATGACTACAGACGGGAACACTTGTCTTGTGATGGAAGAAGAAGATATCGTATAGAGTTTGGATGAAAGATGAATGGTGATCTATTCATGAGATGTTAGTGAACTCTATAATGAGAAGTAGAGGTCATGATGAATGTAGAAACCCCAAAGGGGTGTATTCGATGATTCTTGGTGATATTAAGCTTGATTGTAAGTGTTGCTATTTGATTGAATGATAAATGTGGTTTATAACTACGTAGATAGCTGTGACAGGATTCCGAGGACGGAATCTTCTTTAAGGGGGTAGATTTGTAACACCCCAAAATGGGCCTAGTTGTACCCATTGTATTTAGAGTTGTAACCTTGTGAATTAAATAAGAAATAGTGATTAAGGAATGAAGGTGTAAGATAATGTTTAATAAAAGTAGGTGATAAATAAATAATAGTTATTATTTATTAAATGGTTTTAGATAAGGATTCCAGAAATATCCCCGTTAGTTTAAACGGGTAAACGGATATTGAGTTGTAAGTTGAATAGAGGAACAAAATACCCCTTGTAGATATATTAGAAACCAAAGTCGGTCTTGACTTATTTACACAGATACACACATACGTAGCTACACACCACACACACACTTCACACATACACTAAACTCTCTTAGTGTTCTTGAAGATTGAAGAAGGAATCAAACCAAGATCATCAAGGGCTGGAACTAAGTTGATAATCAAGTCCAGAATCTGTATCTAACATCAGATTCATCATCTTCTTCAAGCTTGTAAGCTTCCTCCATTTTGTTCTTGAGTTCTTGACTTTTTAGGTCAAATTGGCAAAAACTCCAAATTGGTTTCTATAATTGAAACCAATGATTCCAACAAGTTTCTACTCCTATTCTAAGCTTAAATGAATCAAAAACTTGAATTAAAGTAAGGTTTATGGATTGATTTGGAGAAATTAGGCAAATGGGTCAAATTGGGTGATTTTGGTACAAATTCATGAATAGTATGTTAAAGGGTGTTTTGAAACATGTTTCTAGCTTAGTTTGAATGCCTTGTTCATATATGAATGCTGGAAAATGGTTTGGAATCGATTGGTAAAGATTTGGGTTTGGAAATGGCCAAAACAAGGGCTGGAACTCGACACTGGTCTGTGCAGACTTGCTTGCGGGCGCAAGGAGATCCTTTGCGGCCGCAAGGAGCTGTGCTTGCGGGCGCAAGGACCTCCTTTGCGGGCGCAAGCATAGTTCTGACCTTAGGGGTGCAAGTAAAGCACTTTCCTTGTAGGTGCAAGCATGTGCTTATGGCCGTAGGATCTCTGTTTCAGCACAAAATTTACTGTTTAATGTGGTATTGATATATGGGATATTGTTTAGGTGATTCTAGCGACTGGGAAGAGCCTGAACAGTATAATTGCTTAGTTTAGACGCTCAGGTGAGTATTGACTTTCATAAGTTCAATAAAGGGAGATTTAATTGGACTTAAAGTGTCGTTAGGGTGTTATTACTACTATTTTGGTAGTAATACTTTGTGTGTATGTCCGTTTGATGTAAGTAACGATGTTTTAGGTAAAACCAACGAACAAGAAGAGCCGGAACACTATGTTCTCCTGTGGTAGCCCTACAGGTGAGTACCAACTTAACTTGTAACTATTATGCAGTATATATGGACTTATTGGTTACCGTTAGGTGTATACGAGATATGATAATTACGATTATGATTCGTAAGATTGTAGAGTGAATTTAAACTGGTGTATATAGAAACGAGAAGCATAGATGCCCGTACAGTTTAAGTTTATAATGATAATGGAAAATTATGTATTATATGATATGTATGCATGTTAATGGATCTAGATTGGATCTGCCTTGTTAAGTTGTTAGTTATTGTAGAGTGCATGCCAGCGGATCCAAATTTGGAGCCGCCTAGTTAGAACTTGTAATTATGTATGCAATGGATCCTGATTTGGATCGACCATATGGAATTATTGTTATATATGCTATTGGACCCTGATGGGATCCCCATGTTGATACAAGTATTGTCATGATAAATGATATGCCAGACATGTATTTAAGTACATGTGCATATATTTTTGAATATGGGTTATAAGTAAAATGCATGCATGCAATTGTTCCTGAAAAGGATTTCTGATGAGCTATGTGTATGTCTGGACAGTTCTTGATTGAGGTCAGCTTCGGCTGGGTCCAGAGCCTTCAAGCATAATGTTTCTGGACTAGCGGTACTCGAGTGCCGTTCCTTAGAGTATTTGGGAGGTGATTGCCTTAACTGGCTAGCCTATGGGCATTCTTGGTTCCAAAACGAGCTTGGTGATTCACTCATGTGATGAGACCGGCAAGGGATGGTAGTGTTTGATTCCCCCGGTGGTGGTGTTTTGAGCTGGATTTGCTACCCGGCAATATAATACACTCGCTGGACATGTCAGCACTCTGCTATGTGATAGGATAGCATTGTTTGCTAGTTCCTGTGTTATATGACTTGCATGTATGTATATTGCTACGTTGCCATGCTTATGATGGGAAGAATAGGATGGCCTATGTGCTGCATGATGCTTAGGGTTAAGTTTGTATTCACTAGCTTTTAAAGCTAACCCCCTCCCAGTATTTATGTATGGCTTTGCAGATGAACGCTTAGCATGTGTCTGGGATTGCAAATTCGTGTTGGGACATTTGTTGCTTAATGCAGATATGCTGGTCGGTCGGTATTAATGTTGGTAACACCAGTTTGGAAATGAAGAAAATTTTTTTAAAGACTTCCGCTGTTTTGATAATTACTAAAATAATGTTTGACTTTTGGTTTTAAAACGACTAAAATTGACTCTGAAATTGCGGTGTTACAGTTAGGTATTAGAGCCTAAGTTTGAGTGAATTGGACATCTGATTGGTGTTCAGTCTCAAACTCGGGCCCAACCATCATAGTGTCCCAAGGTTATTACTAAAATAATGTTTGTCTTTTGGTTTTAAAACGACTAAAATTAACTCTGAAATTGCGGTGTTACATGATCCAAGAAGTGGCTGGAATTTCATCAGTGGATGTTTTGAATGTAACAGGTCAAGTTGGTACCTCAGGTTTTGAATCTGGAACGGATCAGAGGGAATATATTTCCAAGTTGGAGAATGAGCCGTGGGAACTCAGAAACGCTATGAGTAATATGGAACGAGAGAGGAGTATCCATAATGAACGAATTCAGATTCCTACATCTATCACAACTCAAGCTACAACTGTGCCAGTAACGATTCCGTTTCCTCCTATATCACAAGTGGCACAATCATCGAGTTTTCATCCTTTTACTACCCAAGGAGCTTATCCTATTGCGTATCCAGGATTTATACCAACATGTACGTATAAGCAATTTTTGGATTGTAAGCCTTCAGAGTACTATGGAAGTATAGACCCCAATATAACTTTGAATTGGTTGCGAGAAATGGTAAAGGATTTTGAAGCGTGCAATTGCGAGGATGAATTGCGAGTTTGTTTTGTGACACGTATGCTTAAAGGAGATGCTATGGTTTGGTGGGATTCCCTCAATGGTCATTTCTCTAAACAACAGCAAGACAATGTGACTTGGGATCAGTTTAAGGAGAAACTGTGTGAGCAGTATTGCAATACTTTTGAGATAGCTCGTATCAAAAGAGAATTCATGGAGTTACGTATGACTAAAGACATAAATGTGGATGAAGTAATCAAACAATTTAACGAGAGATTGCGTTTTGTGAAGCAATGGGTACCTGATGAGGCATTGAAGATACAACACTTTGTGGGAGCTTTGCTTCTAGAATTTCGAAATACTACCAGATGGGCTAGTACACTGTTGTAACACAGGGGTTTCGAGAACCAGATTTTTCTTTTTAAAATTCTTATTTATCATTTTCATTTATAACCTCACAGCGGAAATAGAAAAACACGTGGCAAATATATTACAATAAAAAGTTGCCACATACAAGTTTGGTGTTACTGTTACTTATCCGGTCGACCATTATCAGTTACAAACCAACATAATATCAGAGTTATTACAAACAAAGTGTTCCTCCTATGAAATCAAACTACCCGTAGGGTCCTGAGCTTACTGAGGATCACCGGCACATGTAGGGTGTATCATCTGTTAACTATAATAGCTAGTGAGTACTCAAATAGCATGCGATCAACATAAATACATCACATATCATTAATCATGCTCAGATAGTTCTATCCTAGCATCTCGCGATGAGCTAGCGTAGTCAGGTGGTAACATATCTTGCAAGGGAGCTAACCCAGCTCAATGCACCAAACAGGGGTACCAGACACATCAACCGCTCCGGTGGGGGAGCTGTTAAGCGTCCACCGTTGCGTTTCAGAATCAACCGATTCTTCTGAGTAAACCCGTAAGCTAAACCCACAGGGGACAAACCTTGTCCGGGGCAAACCTTGCCCAATAAGTAGGACAAACCTTGTCCGGGGCAAACCTTGCCCAATAGATCTGTACCGATCACAAACAGATAATCTGATTCAATCGAATCAACAAACAATGCGCACACATATTCAATCATCATCATAGCATACACCTAATCAAGTGCATACTACATTTTGTCAACATGGTAAATTCTAGCATCATCATGCAATCCTACACTTAAACAAGTGCGTGTACAAATCATGGTATACAGTTCCATAATCATTGTTAACATATGTTATAGATATATTAATCGTTATGTTATCAGGCACTCACCTGTCGAGCTAGATTACTTTACTATATGATACTGAAGCTTCTAGATCAACGGGAATACCTAAACAGGGTTTACAGCTATTAAAACCTTGTAAAACAGATTCTGCCAGGGGCAGGGCATGCCCGTACCTTGCCAAGGCACGCCCGTGCCTGGTGAGGCATGCCCCGGGTACGCCCCGTACCTGGGTCTCAGGTACACCCCGTGACTTCAGGGTACCCCCGGGCTCGCTAGGGTACGGCCGTGCTTCCCAGGTACGCCCTGAGGTACGGTCTGTTCTTGAGAGGCACGCCCGTGCCCTTCAATGTACAGCAGCAGGTTCGTGCAGCACCTGCTGTTTCCATCCAAAAACTTACCAAATCTTTACTAGAGTATTACCAATCGGTTTCTAAGGTTCATATGTGAAATAACACATCAAAACCAACCTAAAGACAACATTTTTACACACCAAAACAACCAATTCAGTGTTTGGGACCAAAATTATCATTTTGACCCATTTACCACTTTAATTTCCAAAATCAAACTAAACCATCATTTTAATTACAGAATTGGATTCCTATGAACCTAATAATCATCTAGGAACAGATTGGTAACATCAAGATCAATTATTGGGTTCAATTTTGTAACACCGGAAAACTCACAAGCCATTTTTTTTAAATACGCTGCGGAAGCTTTTAAATAAACAAACCATTTACATACAACTCAAAATTAACAACTGTACAAACATTGTTCACAAAATAAGTATCATTGTTGTGTTACAAAAACTACAGGCTCGTTTCGTTTCAAAAATAATATCAGAGTCAGGTCATCTCTTTCCTTTTGCCAAACTCACAAACACGAACCTGCAAAAGCAACAACTGAGGGGAATTAGCACAAAGCTAATTGAGTAGAGGCTAAACACCAAAAGCAAACATTCACAATCAATATCAAAGCATGTAACCATGTATCCCGAGAAGACCGGCGGTTCGGCGCAGAACCTACAACCAATGCCGGCCAAAGCAAAGGTTTACCGATATCCTTCCACTGAATTGGCACAACGCACTCCCCCTTTGGTGCAACATATGCACCATTAAGGCTAACACTGTTCAACCAATCAGTGAGCAAGCCCAGCCCAATTCTACGTATAGCTGACTTCCCAACGCAACTCAAAATCATACTAAGTGTGCGTATTGACCAAATATTCACGCAGCAGATATCAACAATTAATATCACAACCAACAGTTCAATCAATCCAATCCAATCACAATCATGCCTCACACCAATAACATTAACCGAAATCTTTACCATCCGCGATCAACGCCCACTCACCTCAAAATCAACACGGGCTCAGAAGTCTAATCTTACTGAGTCTTTGGATTACCTGAAAACACAGCAACAATCAAATCAGTCATGAATATATAAATATATCTTCTCATATATATTTATATCTCAAATTTATCAAAACATCTCAATTAAATCACATAATAAACAAACCAACTCAAACCAAGCAAAATATATAAAAAAGTAAGTTAACATTCGGATTTGGGCCTGTCGCGCCGCGACATCCCCTTCGTCGCGCCGCGACGTGCATCGGATTTCAAATCCGGAACCTATAATCGGATTCTCATGCGGATTTCATCAAGACTCGGTTTTAGGAGTCGGATTTGACATAGTTTCGGATTTTATGATCGGATTTTCACTATCAATCGGATTTCCCAAGTCCTAAATGCCTCACACTCGGATTTCTCCAAAATCCGAAACCCTAGCTTCGGTTTCTTGAATGTCGCGCCGCGACACTCTAGTGTAGCGCCGCTACACTCGTAATTTCAGAATTTTCTTCTTCCTTAATGTGTCGGATTTACAGCCAAATTCCTCCAAAACTTATTCCAATTTCATAATATTTCTACCAAAACACATATTTAGCATTTACCAAGCATGTAGATCATCAAAAACATGTTTTTACTCCTTCATAACATCAAATCATTCAAAACCTATTTATCAAGCTTCTTTCAAACTTAAAAATGGTATAACATCATAAATTCATGCTTTTCACTATTTAAACACATCAACATGTATCATAACAAGTTACAAACACCATATTACCTTTCTTTTGAATTAAAGATCACAAAATCTTGATCTTAGGATTTCAAGTTGGTGACTTTCTTCACAAATGGTTTTGTTGTCAAGATACACACACTACACCTTGCACACTTTTGAAGAAATGAACAGATGTTCCACGTATACATACACATTTGTTTGAAGTAAGTAGGAGGTGGCAAGTTAATTTTTTATTGAAATCCTATTCTTTCAAACTCAAGCACACATACATACATACATACCAACATATTAAACTTATATTTTTGTTTCCTTTTACATTTCCACCAGTAACATGTATATATATTTATAATTTCATATAATAAATTTCATTTAACATTAATTAAACACATAATCAAATAAAACAAACCAATTACGTACCGCCAACCCGCTAATCTCCTAGCCCAGGGTTACGGGTGTTACAAATTTCAATTAAACCCAATTGGAACCTAACTTGATAGTGAAGAACAAGACTTGGAACTTACTTGAATAGGAAGATGATTAGAGAAGATTTTACAGCAGATCAAAACTTGATTTCAGTGCTTGAATTCACAGCAAACAGATTGCTTGGATGATCTCTTGGACTCTCCTTCAATTTGCAAGAACACAACAAAGTCAAGAGACAAAACACAAAGTCTGTGTTTTGCAAAGGGTGATCTACACGTGGGTTTCCACAAGGTGCCTACTTGTGGGTTATGCATATCCACAAGTGGGTATCTTGTTCCCCTTTCCAACTTACAACTTAACGCATGAACACCCGTTTTAACCAACGGGGATATTTTTGGAAACCTCATTCTAAAGCATTTAATAATTTATTATTCTTATGTATTTATCATAATATTTTAATATTTTCACTTCTTTATTATTTTCTTATATTTTTCCCAAATAATCAATTATATATATATATTTAATAAGAATTGAAACGTACCAGATTCGAACACGACTAGGCCCATTTTGAGGTTGTTACAAATCTACCCCCCTTAAAAAGATTCAGTCCTCGGAATCTATTTTAAGTGAACAGATGGGGATAGCGGGCCCTCATATCCTACTCGGTCTCCCACATCAGGTTTGACCCGAGGTTGTGCTTCCATTTGACCAAGACCAGCTTAATTGTCTTCTTTCTCAGCCGCTTAGTCTTCGTGTTCAGAATCTCAACGGGTTCTTCCACGAGCCGTGTAGAAGAATCAACTTTCAAATCATGCAAGGGTAGAATCTGATCTTCATCCACCTTGCACTTACGAAGATAGCAAACATTGAAGGTATTATGAATACCTGATAGCTCTGGAGGTAACTCCAAAGATACTGTCTGCTCATTGACTTTCTGGATAATCCTGAAAGGACCAATATATCTCGGACTCAGCTTTCCCTTCTTGCCGAATCTGATAACACCCTTCCAGGGAGAAACCTTCAAGAATACCTGATCACCAACTTCAAAGGTAACCGGCCTGCGTTTAGAATCAGCATACATCTTTTGCCTATCCCTGGCTGCTTTAAGCTTCTCATGTGCAAGCTTAACTTTATCTGCTGTAATCTGGACCAGATCAGGTCCAGCATATTGCTTCTCCCCTGGTTCAAGCCAACAGGTAGGTGTGCGACAACACCTACCATAAAGCATCTCATACGGTGGCATACCGATACTAGAATGATATGACTTATTATAAGCAAACTCAATCAAAGGCAAATGAGAATCCCACGAGCCACCGTATTCAAACACACATGCACGTAACATGTCTTCAAGAGTTTGGATAGTCCTTTCAGACTGTCCATCTATCTGTGGATGATATTCGGTACTCAAATGAACACGAGTACCGAGCTCCCGTTGAAGACTGCTCCAAAAGTGTGAAACAAAACGTGTATCTCTATCAGAGACAATAGATATATGAACACCGTGTCGAGCAACAATCTCATTGATATATATTTGAGCAAGTCGAGGCATAGAAGAAGATTCATTCACAACTAGGAAGTGTGCACTCTTGGTGAGTCTGTCAACAATCACCCAGATCATGTCATGCCTTTTAGAAGTCCTGGGCAGTTTAGTAACAAAATCCATGGTAATGTTGTCCCATTTCCATTCCGGAATTGGTAGTTCTTGCAAATTACCATAGGGTCTTTGGTGCTCAGTCTTCACCTGTGCACAGATCTGACATTTCTCCACATAGGAGGCAATATCATGTTTCAATGTAGGCCACTAGTAAAGTTCCTTAAGATCATGGTACATTTTAGTGCACCTAGGATGAATAGATAGATGAGAATTATGCGCCTCCTTCAAGATAAGATCCCGGTTTCCTCCGATGCTAGGTACCCAGATTCGGGACCTATATGTCTTCAATCGCCTGCTGTCATCTTGTAGCTACTCCTTCATCTTTGTCATAACCTCAAACTTCAGATTAGCTTCTAATAAGGCTTCCTGTTGAGCCTCCTTCAAACGAGTGATAAGATCAGAAACAATAGTAATTTTTATGAATTTAACGGTTTCTGAGGAGCCCTTTCAGCTTAAAGCATCAGCCACAACGTTAGCCTTGCTCGGGTGGTATTTCATTTCACAATCATAGTCCTTAATCAATTCCATCTACCTGTGTTGCCTCATATTGAGCTCCTTCTGTGTAGAAACATACTGGAGACACTTATGATCAATGAATACCACACATTTGGTGCCATACAAGTAGTGGCGCCATAGTTTCAGAGCAAAGACAACAGCTGCCAACTCTAGATCATGAGTCGAATAGCTCTTTTCATGTGGCTTCAGTTGGCGGGAAGCATAAGATATAACCTTTTCCTTCTGTATAAGGACACTTCCCAAACCTGCATAAGAAGCATCATAGTAAACAATAAAATCTTCTGACCCGTCTGGCAGAGTCAGAATTGGAGCTTGACATAAGAGTTGTTTCAATGTCTGAAAGGCATTGTCTTGTTCATCAGACCACGAATAGGGAACATCCTTTCGTGTAAGTTTCATCAAAGGACCTGCAATCTTAGAAAAATTCTGAATGAATCACCGATAATACCCGGCAAGTCCTAAGAAGCTACGAATCTCAGATGGGATTTTGGGAATTCCCCAATTCATCACCGCTTCAACTTTCACTAGATCAACCATTACACCATCCTTGCTTATCACATGCCCAAGGAAGTGTATCTTTTCGACCCAGAACTCGCATTTAGAGAATTTAGCATATAATTGTTCTCGCATCAAAGTATCAAGAACTATGTGAAGATGTGTCTCGTGTTCTGCTACAGATTTGGAATAAATAAGAATGTCATCGATGAATACAATGACAAATTTGTCAAGAAAGGCACGACAGACACGGTTCATAAGATCCATAAATATTGCGGAAGATTCGTCAATCCGAAAGGCATCACAAGAAACTCATAATGCCCATATCTCGTTCTAAAATCCGTCTTTGGAATATCTTCATCGCATACACGGACTTGATGATAACCAGAACGAAGATCTATCTTTGAAAAGCAAGTAGCACCCTGAAGTTGATCAAACAGATCATCAATACGAGGAAGAGGGTACTTGTTCTTTACAGTTCGCTTATTCAGCTCCATGTAGTCAATGTACATCCGCATCGTTCCGTCTTTCTTTTTAACAAACAAGACTGGAGCTCCCCAAGGCGAAGAGCTGGGACGAATGAAACCTTTATCAAGAAGTTCCTGTATCTGAGTCATCATTTCGCAGACCTCAAATGATGCAAGACGATAAGGAGATCTTGCTACAGGCGTAGTACCTCGTACAAGATCTATCTGATATTCTACATCTCTTACTGGTGGCAAACCCGGTAATTCATCAGGGAAAACACCCGGGTATTCAGAAACTACCCGAATGTCATTTACAGCTTTCTTCTCCATATGTGTATCAATAACACAAGCCAAATAGGACTCACATCCCTTGGCTACAAACTTGCAAGCTTTCATCAAAGAAATCAATGGAGTTTTAGAAGTTCTTCCTTCACCACGATCCACAACATATGACCCGTCGGAGAAAGGAATTTTAATAATCTTCTTCGAGCAAATAATCTCAGCATTTTGATTGCTGAGCCAATCCATCCCGATTACTACATCAAACCCAGCAATCGGCATAACCAGAAAAGAAACAGGAAAACTAGTCCCGTCAATATCAATCAGTGCGATAGGAACTCTATGAACAACAGAGACTATCCTACCACTAGCAACTTCAACGCTTAACAGATCAGTTAGTGTACAAATAGGCAGTTGCAGTTTAGCACATAAGAATACAGTGATGAAAGAATATGTTGCTCCTAAATCAAATAAAACACAGGCAGGAGAATTATTAATAAGAAATGTGCCAGTGATAACATAACCTGCAGCCTTAGCCTCATCGGCTGTCATTTGAAAAGCCCTGCCAGGTGCACATGGTGCAACATTCTTCCCCCGACCCGAGGAAGATCCACCAGCTCCTCCTGATCCGGTGTTGGAACCCGACCTACAGTCAACCAATCGGTGTCCTGGCTTTAGACATTTATGGCACACATTGTCTTTATATTTACAGCTTTTAGCTATATGCCCCTTTTGCCCACATTTAGGACACCTCAAAGTATCCTTGGTATAATTCCCGGTATGCCTAGATCGACACAAAGCACATGATAAATCATGAGAAGGACTATACCTCAAACTCCCTTGTTGCTGCTGGTGTTGATGTGGCTGCCTCTGCCATGATCCTCCACCTGTAGCCTTTGAACCAGAAGACTGTTCAAACTTCCTTTTGGAAGTTCCCCCAGCCTGTGAGGCATGTTCAGTCTCATACCGGCGTGCAATATCAAACGCCCTATCCAGAGTGGTGGCAAAACGGACGGATGATCGATACACCGGTGGCAGAGCGAGTGCAAAGCGATTAATCTTTGCATCCTCGTCAGGTAAAGAACCCTGCACGAAACGAACCAATTCGGTATACCTGGTAATAAGTTCCTCAACTGATCAATTTCCTTTAGACAAGTCTTGGAACTCGTTAGCCACCGACTCTACTGCTTGGGCCGAACAATATTTAGCCCTTAGGATCCTTAGAAAATCCGTCCATGTCATGGAATTAAGGACAACGGCAGGTGTAGAAGCTATCACCGTATCATACGAGGAAACCGCTCTACCTCGCAGCATCTTTCTTGCATATGCCACCTTCTTGGATTCTTCAGCCTCACATGTCTCGAAGGCCAATTCAATATCGCGGATCCACCGTTCCGCGACAACCATATCCATATCACCATCAAAAGTAGGTGGTGAACACATCATGAAGGCCTTTAATCCCATGGCCAGTTTCTTTTCGGGAACACGTTCCTCAGAGGCCTTAAGACGAGCCTCCAAGTCACGAATATATGCCTCTCTATCATCGCTTCGCGACATTGTCAATCCCTAAGTTCTGTTAGATCATTAAAGTCAGACATACTTAGTATACTTTTCCATACTTGATTAATCATGGCAATCAATTAAACAAATAATCAACAACTATGTTAGTTATGTGAATCATATCAATCTCTCTCACACCCCAATACCTCCCGAGGAACACTTTAAATAATGGTTGAGAACCTGAATTTGAGACTAAATACTCTTTCAAGTATCCAATTCACTCAAACTTAGGCTCTGATACCAGCTTGTAACACCGGGGTTTTGAGAACCAGATTTTTCTTTTTAAAATCCTTATTTATCATTTTCATTTATAACCTCGCAGCGGAAATAGAAAAACACGTGGCAAATATATTACAATAAAAAGTTGCCACATACAAGTTTGGTGTTACCGTTAGTTATCCGGTCGACCATTATCAGTTACAAACCAACATAATATCAGAGTTATTACAAACAAAGCGTTCCTCCAATGAAATCAAACTACCCGCAGGGTCCCGAGCTCATTGAGAATCACGTGCACATGTAGGGTGTAGCATCTGTTAGCTATAATAGCTAGTGAGTACTCAAATAGCATGCAATCAACATAAATACATCACATATCATCAATCATGCTCAGATAGTTCTATCCTAGCATCTCGCGATGAGCTGGCGTAGTCAGGTGGTAACATATCTTGCGGGGGAGCTAACCCGGCTCAATACACCAAACTGGGATACCAGACACATCAACCGCTCCGGTGGGGGAGCTGTTAAGCGTCCACCGTTGCGTTTCAGAATCAACCGATTCTTCTGAGTAAACCCGTAAGCTAAACCCACAGGGGACAAACCTTGTGCGGGGCAAACCTTGCCCAATAAGTAGGACAAACCTTGTCAGGGGCAAACCTTGCCCAATAGATCGTACCGATCACAAACAGATAATCTGATTCAATCGAATCAACAAACAATGCGCGCACATATTCAATCATCATCATAGCATACACCTAATCAAGTGCATACTACATTGTGTCAACATGGTAAATTCTAGCATCATCATGCAATCCTACACTTAAACAAGTGTGTGTACAAATCATGGTATACAGTTCCGTAATCATTGTTAACATATGTTATAGATTATTAATCGTTATGTTATCAGGCACTCACCTGTCGAGCTAGATTACTTTACTATATGCTACTGAAGCTTCTAGATCAACTGGAATACCTAAACAAGGTTTACAGCTATTAAAACCTTGTAAAATAGATTCTGCCAGGGACAGGGCACGCCCGTACCTTTCCAAGGCACGCCCCGGGTACGCCCCGTACCTGGGTCTCAGGTACACCCCGTGACTTCAGGGTACCCCCGGGCTCGCTAGGGTTAGGCACGCCCCGTACCCTTCGGAGGTACGGCCATGCCTCCCAGGTACGCCCTGAGGTACGGTCTGTTCTTGAGAGGCACGCCCGTGCCCTTCAATGTACAGCAGCAGGTGTTGGGAAATTGGCTAAGTAATTTAAAACTGTTAGACATGCAAAGACAAAACTGTTAGAGAAATTTTGAGAAAACAGTTTTGAAACTGTTAATACAAAAGATCCAGAACTGTTAGTTCAAGTGTAACAATTGTTGGAAGACATCAAAGAGAAGACTGTTAGACGAAGTTCAGAACTGTTTATTAAACAAACAGTTTCTGTTGAGATATTTATGGAAACTACTATCTGTGTGGATTTGAAATATATCTTATCAAGATTTGAAGATTATCAAGATTATCTCGCAAGATAGAAGATTAACAAACTTCAACTATTCAAGGAAGATCAATAGATTATAAATACTCTGTTTAGAATAGTTTGTTAGAATCGATAGTTTACACTTATTCGTATTACTTATAGTTTTTCAAAAAGTGTATTAGCCTCCAAGTTTCTCTGAAACCTAGGAACAAATTGTGTTCTTCGTCTAACAAAAGGGTTAGATTGGAGGTGTAAGTGAATATTGTAATCATCCTTGATTATTAATAAACATATTGAATTTTGAAGTTATTCTTTGAGTTAATTAAATTTTTCTTGTGATTAAAACCTTTATTAATCAATTAAGTGTGATTCCACAACTTCTTAGTTAATTGTGATCAAACTCAAATATTGTCTTTTATATAACTCTGGTTTAAATTCATAAAGATAATTCTTGGTTATATTCGATCCTGACAAGTGGTATCAGAGCCTTAACATTAAGGTTCCTTTGATCACTAGTTGAAGATTTTTCACAAATCTGCTGTGTTTTATTGTTTTAAAGTCTTTCTATAGTTTTATTGGGAATTCTCAATCACTGTATTGCAATGGAGTCTGGTGGATCTTCTGATAACACGGGATCTGGGTCAAACATTCGTGTTCCCATGCTCAAACCAACTGATTTTGAGATGTGGAAACTGAGAATCAAGCAGCATGTTCAATTAATGGACTATGCTGTTTGGGAAATCATTGAGAATGAACCCACAACTCCTGTTGATTTAAATGAAACTGGAAAACTAAGGAAGAAACTACCACCAAAAACAGATGCTGAAAGAAAAGAGAGGATGCTAGAGATGAAAGCTCTAAGCATTCTTCAGATTGCTATTCCAAATGAGTATCAACATCAATTTAAGAAGTTTGAAAGTGCTCATGAATTGTGGAATGCTTTAGAGAAAAGGTTTGCACGGAATGCAAGTTCCAAAAGAAATCAAATGGATCTTCTCAAACAAGCTTATGAGATCTTTTCTAGTGGAAAGAATGAGAGTATCACTCAAATCTTTGATAGGTTCTATAAGCTGGTAAGTCAACTTGAGAGTGTAAAGGTTAGAATAGAGCAAGATGAGATCAATAGAAAGTTTCTCAGGTCCTTAGGTGATGAATGGACAGTGTATGCTGCACAATGGAGAACTAAGGATTCTTTGGAAGATATAGAATTAGATGATCTCTACAACAGTTTGATTGTGTTTGAAGGGGAAATTGAAGGAAAAAGGAAGTCTATGACCCCTAGTCACAATGCTGCTCTTCTTTCATCCTCAGGTATGGACTCAAATCTTTCTTTAACTAACTCTGTTGATGGTTGTGTAGGTACTGTTACTGGAGTAGATGTGAGTACTTCTGATGCAGTGCTTGAAGCATTCTTAGCCACTCATGCACATTCAACCCTTACAAATGAGGATCTTGAACAAGTGCATCCAGATGATCTTGAGGAGATGGATCTCAAGTGGCAGATGGCTATGCTAACTGTAAGAGCAAAGAGATTCATCAAAAGAACAGGAAGACAAAACATGAACTTCAGATCTGGTGGTCAGACTGGGTTTGACAAATCTAAAGTAAGATGTTTCAAATGTCAACAGCATGGTCACTTTGCTAGGGAATGCAGATCTGGTGGACAAAGCCAGCATCAAGGTCAAAATTCAACTCTTACCTCATCAGCATTGGTCTCTCAAGAAGGTTATGGGTTTGATTGGAGTGATCAAGCTGAGCAAGCTACTCACCACAAAGCATTGATGGCATTGACTGACTCCTCCATCAACATGGATTCATCAGAAACAGAAGACATTCAGGTATCTTCTACACTATGTCCTGGTGAATATAGAGCTATAGTTAAAAGGTTTAGAGAGCACAACAGAAAGGTTTGTGCTGCTCTGAGCAAAATGGAAGAAAGAAGGTATGAAACCAGTTCTATAATTGAAAGCTTTGAAAAGAAAATCAAAGATTATTAGGCTAATGAACTGCAAATGGATTATGATAGAAAGTATCATAAGTGGGATAAGAGCAACTTCAAGAGGAGATTGATAGTCTTAAGGAGAAGTTGAGTGAGAAAGAGAGTAAGATATATGAGTTAACCAAGAAATTGAATGGTGTGGACATGGATTTGAGCATGTTCAAAGCTTCGTCTCTTAAACCTGAAACTGTTTTGAAATCACAGATCTCAAACAAAGTAAAAACATGCATAGGCTATAAACAGGCCCCACCTCCATACAATCATAACTATATAACTCCCATTACTGATGTAGCTGAAAGGTATGTCAATGAACCACTAGAAGAAGAATTAAAGTCAGCTGATCCGCTACTTGAAAGTGAAGATGAGGGAGTTGTGTATGAGGTGATTGATGAGAAGAAGGAGGGATGTGTGAAGAAAGATGAAGTCATTCCAATTGAAAATCACATCTGTTGTGAACCTAAAGCACCTAAATCCTCTTCACAACATGTGATGTTTGTTAAAGCATCCTCTGAACCCTCTACCAGTGAACCAAAACCCTTCAAAACTATTACTTCTATAAACAGTTTCACTACTGTTGAAAATAGTCCCCACCTTTACACTAAAAGTTCCAAAGAAAGCCCTAACAGTCTTCATCCTAACACCTCAACTGTTAGTATTAAAACCAAAGGAAAATCGAAGGTTGGTGAAGTGGCAGTTGCAAAGCAAAAGACTGAAGTTTCAAAATTGCAATCCAAATACAAACATGTGAAGAAGCATACAGAAGTGCCTATTTGCACATGCAAACAGCATGGTGTGCAAAAGTTTCCTCCTTCAGCACCAGTGAGGGGAAATCAAAGAAATAGAAAACAGTTATGGTCACAAAGAAATGGGTTACCTATTGTCAAAACCAAAAAATGTTACATTTGTGGGGAAGCAAATCACTTGGCTCACAACTGTTATCATAACCAACAGCTTTATAGGAGCCAGAAACCAAGTACCAGAAAACAGTCTAACAGTTCTTCAACTGTTCAGCCAAAACAGTCTAACAGTTCTTCAACTGTTAAGCCAAAATCAAAGAATGTTTGTTTGGCTTGGGTAAAATTGCAGAAACAACCAGTTTCTGAAGAGGCTAAAGCTGATAATCCTCCTGAAAGTCAAACCAAGTCACATGTTAATCACAACAGTTGGAAACCACATGTTCTCACTAAATACTGTTCACACAGAATAGAGAAATATAATTGGGGTGAAATTAAGAAAACTCAATCTGTGGTTAAGTATTATGACATGAATGGTGTACCCAAGACCTGCATGGCCTGGGTACTTCCTACTACTAACTAAGTTTATTTTGTGCAGAGCATTCATAAGGCCAATCAAGGAGCAATCTGGCATGTGGATAGTGGATGCTCAAGACACATGACTAGAAATCCACACTGTTTGAAGGAATTCAAAAGAATCAATGGAGGATATGTAGCATTTGGAGGAAATCCAAAGGGAGGAAGAATCACAGGTAAGGGAGCTGTAGATGCAGGTAATCTTACTTTTAATGATGTTTACTTTGTTGAACAACTCAAATACAATCTGCTGAGTATGTCCCAAATCTGTGACATTGGAAACAAAGTGTTGTTTACAGATACTTAATGCATTATCCTTTTAAAAGATTTTAAGTTAACTGAAAAGGATATTCTTTTAAGAACACCAAGAAAGGATAATGTTTACTGTTTGGATACACAAAATGTTGCTCAGCAAAATGTTTTGAGTTGTTTACTCTCAAAGGCATCTCATGATGAGTCTACCATTTGGCATAGAAGGATGTGTCACATGAACTTTAAAACCATGAATTTGTAAGCTAAAAATAGTTTGGTAAAAGGGTTACTTCAAAAGGAATTCTCATGGGATGATCATTGTATTGCTTGTGTCAAAGGCAAGCAACACAAAACATCTTTTAAGACCAAAGAAGTTCCTTCCATCTCTGCACCTTTACAATTATAGCATATGGATCTTTTTGGTCCTACATCTGTGGTCAATATAGGGAAGAAAGCTTATTGTTTAGTCATAGTTGATGATTTCACTAGATTTACTTGGGTTCAATTTCTTAGATCTAAGGATGAAACTGCTGAATTAGTTAAATCTCTTATTCTGAGAATTGAAAATTAGTCTTATTTAAAGGTGAAAGTCATTAGGTCTGAAAATGGTTCTGAGTTCAAGAACTATGAGCTAAACAGTTTCTGTGAAGAAAAAGGTATTGAAAGACAGTTTAGTGCTCCTAGGACTCCACAACAGAATGGAGTGGCTGAGAGAAGGAATAGGACTTTGATAGAGCCTGCTAGATCAATGCTAGCTGATTCTAGGCTCCCAATGACATTTTAGGCAGAAGCTGTGAACACTGCCTGCTATATTCAGAATAGAGTACAAGTTGTCAAGTCCAAAGGAAAAACTCCTTATGAGTTGTTTCTAAATAGAAATCCATTGAACAACTTTTTGAAACCATTTGGATGTCCTTGCACTATCCTCAATACCAAGTCCCAATTAGGAAAGTTTGAAAGCAAGGCTGAAGAAGGATTCTTTGTAGGCTACTCCACTCAAAGAAAAAAGCATATAGAGTCTTCAACAATCTGTCTAGGATCATAGAAGAGAGTATGCATGTATCTTTCAATGAGAATAGGATCAATGTTGCAAGTAATGGTCCTGAGTGGTTGTTTAATATTGATGCACTAACCAAATCTTTGTCTTTTGAGTTTTCTATAGAAACAAATGCAGATGTTCCCTCAACTGTTGGTACAGACCAACAAAATGTTTCCAACAGTCTCAATAGTTTTGAGACTGTTAGTTTAACTCCAACATCTGTTGATGAAAACACAGTGCCTAAAGACTTTGTCGTGCTTCCTTTGACTGAAAATAATTCTTCCAATGCTGATGGTCAAATAAATGGTGATGCTAACATGAACTCTCATGTTCCTAACCAACCCCATGCATCTGAACATCAAACAATTGTTGATCAAGTGTGTAACACTTCTGGGACTGAAAGAGACTCTGAGGTTGATATGTCAAATTTGGAGAATGTCCTGCCTGAAGAGAACATCCCTACATCAAGAGTTCACAAGAATCATCCTACAATACAGATTATAGGTGATCCTACCACCTCCATTCAAACAAGAGCTATGCTGCAAAATGAAAACAGTGGTGCAACTCTTGAACAGTTTGATGTAAATGCCTGCTTTCTATCTCAGATAGAACCAAAGAAAGCAATAGAGGCATTGAAGGACCCTTCATGGGTAGAAGCAATGCAAGAGGAACTTTTACAGTTCCAAATTCAGCAAGTGTGGAAGTTGATAGAACTCCCTAGAGGCAAAAGAGCAATTGGCACCAAGTGGGTGTTCAGAAATAAGAAGGATGAGAGAGGTATAGTCATCAAGAATAAAGCTAGACTTGTTGCACATGGTTATACTCAAGAGGAGGGTATAGATTATGATGATGTCTTTGCACCAGTTGCAAGAATAGAAGCAATTAGATTGTTCCTTTCATTTGCAAGCTTCAAAGGATTTAAGGTATATCAAATGGATGTCAAATCAGCTTTTCTCTATGGAACTATTGATGAGGAGGTATATGTGTGTCAACCACCTGGTTTTGAAGACTCAAAGTATCCTGATAGGGTATATAGGTTGGATAAAGCCTTGTATGGGTTACATCAGGCTCCTAGAGCTTGGTATGAGACATTGTCATCTCATTTGATTGAAAATGGTTTAAAAAGAGGCATAATTGATAAAACATTGTTTACAAAGATTGTTGAAACAGAGTTCCTACTAGTAAAGATCTATGTTGATGATATAATCTTTGGATCCACCAATGACAATCTTTGTAAGGAATTTGAAGCCATCATGCATAAGAGATTCCAGATGAGTTCCATGGGAAAACTTACATTCTTCTTGGGGTTACAGGTAAAGCAAAAGCCATCTGGTATCTTTCTTAGTCAGTCAAAGTTTGTCAAAGACATTCTGAACAAGTTTAGCTATCAAGATGCAAAGCTGGCAAGCACTCCCATGGAAACACACAAACGGTTGGGAGCAGATCCTGAGGGGGAGGATGTTGTATAGGTCTATCATAGGTTCATTAATGTATTTAACTACTTCTAGACCAGATATAATGTTTGTTGTGTGTGTTTGTGCCAGGTTTCAATGCAGTCCCAAGATGTCACACCTCTTTGCTGTAAAAAGAATCTTTAGGTACCTCAAAGGGCAACAAAAACTAGGTCTTTGGTATCCTAAGGATTCACCATTTGAATTGGTGGCATACTCTGATAGTGACTATGATGGAGCTAATGTGGATAGAAAATCAACCTCTGGAGGATGTCAATTTTTTGGCTCAAGGCTAGTATCATAGCAGTGCAAGAAACAAACAACAGTGTCCACTTCCACAGTTGAGGCTGAATATATTGCTGCATCAAGTTGCTCTTCACAAGTATTATGGATTCAGAATTAGCTTCTGGATTATGGTATGACTCTTTTGAATACTCCTATCTATGTTGATAACACAAGTGCTATCAGCATTGTTAACAATCCGGTGAAGCATTCCAAAACAAAGCACATAGAGATCAGGTTTCACTTTATCAGAGATTGCAATGAGAAAAAGTTAATCCAAGTTTTAAAAGTTCATACCGATGATCAGTTAGCTGATCTGTTCACTAAAGCATTTGATGTGAGAAAATTTAACTTTCTAATCTCAAATATTGGCATGATTAACTTAGAATAATGGTTTGTTAGCTGTTCTTTCTGTGATTTTTATGTTTTCACACTAACAGTTTGAAACTGTTAGTCTTCAATCTAACAACTGTTTATGTAAGTATTCAGGGATCTACAGTACAAATTGCAACTAACAGTTTTCAACTGTTAGTACATCGGTGTCACAACTGTTAGGCAAGATGCCTAATCAGTTAAGGGGGAGTGATACAGTTGAAGGTTATTAATCAAACACTTTTCAACTGTTAGCTCTAAATCTTCCTTCAACTGTTAGTCAAGGGTATTTAAGTCTTTAAAGATATTCCGAGGGATTTTCAATTGCATTTAATATGCATTACATATATAAGCCATTCCCTCCTCGCAGTTTTCTTTACGCTTACTAAACTTCAATCGAACGCTAAACCCTAGAATTTCTTTTCGAATTTGCCATGGCTCCTCTTCCGTTTGTCAAAGAACACAACATGCTCACCTTCCTCTCCAAACCAGCTGAGTTGCATGTCTTTCATGACATGATCGACTACCTTACCCTATCAAACCTCAACACTGGTCTCACCATCAATCCAACCATCTACACTTCTCATCTCGATCAATTTTGGAAAAACTCTACGCTCATTGAAATAAATGGAGTGCAATGGATCACTTCCAATGTTGATAGCCATGATGTTTCAGTCTCTGAGAATACCATCCGTGAACACCTTCACCTAAATGATCTTGAGGGTGAGTATTCTGATTCTGTCTCCTTGGAATTCTTACATGAGGAGTTGGTTAAGCTAGGGTATGAGGGCCCTAGGGGAAAGGGTACCTTTTACAAAGGACAATTATGTGCTCACTGGAAATATTTGATACATACCTTACAACAATGTCGAAGCCCCAAAAGAACTGGCTGGAATGAGTTTGGAAGCAACATTGCTTTGGCCTTAATCTGTTTGGCCAACAATCGTCGCTTCAACTTTTCTAAATTAATCTTTAATGATATGGTAAAGCATCTCGGGACCAAATGTGGTCTTTTTTTATGTACCCCAGATTTGTGCAAACATGTTTAAACTTTTTATTGCCAAATCTTCAAACTCACAAGAGGGTTCTGATTCCCTCTTCTCATGTGGCCTCCACATTGAGCAAACTGTTGATAAATGGAAAGAATTTCTCTGGTTACATCACTCCACCACTCTCTGCAATGGTGGAGTTTTTTTCACGAAACAGAGTTGCCAGAGTTGAGCATGAAGCCCAAACTATTGCTACACCACCAACTCTGGAACCCATAACTCACGATACTCAAATATCTCCCTCTGCTAACCTTTCTCGAGCTACAACACAAGCCCCCTCACTTATAACATTTAGAAAGAGGAAGTGACCTGTTAGTGCTCCTTTCACCACAGTCCCACCATCCCAAACTGTAAGCCCTGCACCTGTGCAGTATATCCAAAGGGAACCCATTGTGCTGTCTCCCAAGCACGCTGAGGAGGTAATCACTCCAATAGAGGGTGATCATGTGGTTCTTGAGGCTGGAACTACTGTTTCATCCGCAAGGGGTGAGCAGGGCAGTGTCAACATAAGTAAGACCTCACCTACGGCAACAAAGGCTGGTCAAACAGTTTTTGGAAATCCCCGGTACCAAGAACAAAGGGGTACTGGTGAGGGAACTTCTAGGAGTGACTTACCAGATTTATCTGCCGATAACATGTTTGAGGTGGCAACACTTGCTGACATTGAGGCTAGTATCAAACAAAAGGCTTTGATGAATCCTGAACTTGTACCATTTCTTGCTGCCTTCCTCTACCTCAAAAAGAGGAGCACCTTACAAGACAAGCTGCTTGCCAAACATAATGAGCTTATTATTTAGCAAGACAATCAAATCAAAGCTTTGTCATCTACTCTAAAGAAAGCTACGGATGTTCTTCGAATCCATAATCAAATGTTTAAACAGATTCATGCCACTCCCTCTCAAACAGTTCCAATCAAAAAGGGGGAGAAGGCAATCATAAAGGAGCAACAAACAGCTGCACCAGAATTACTAACAGTTGCAACTTCACAAACAACAGTTGCTCAAACAGTTACAAGTGCTCAAATCATGGTCCAAAGCTAAACAAAATCATTTGATTGAGGTTGTTGCTCAAACACTTAATATTAGCATATTTAAAATGGCTCAAAAGATAGATGATAGGTGGCTGGATGGCAAAGTGTCTAAACGAGAGCCAATTGCACCTAAGCCAGGATTCAAAGGCATTGCAATTCATGAATCAAAGAAAGATGAGGAAATGCCTCCTGTGCTAGGAAAGGGAAAGGAAGTTGTTGTGAATATTCCAAAGTTAAAACTCTCAAAAGAACAACATGAAGAGCATGACCATGAGCTTGCACAAAGGCTAAATGCTGAGATGGAGCAACAAGAGCAAAAAGATTTTGAATTAGCTCAAGAGATGGTTGTTGAAATCACAAAGGAAATTGATGAGGAAGAAAAGGCAAAGAAGGCAGATAAGGGAGTGAAAAGAAAGAGAGTTGAAAGAAAGAAAACAGTTCCACTTTCAAAGCAAACGGCTGAAAAGAAAAGGCAAATATCTCAACCT
Source organism: Dittrichia graveolens (assembly GCA_038502395.1). Lineage (NCBI taxonomy): Eukaryota > Viridiplantae > Streptophyta > Magnoliopsida > Asterales > Asteraceae > Dittrichia > Dittrichia graveolens. Next base: position 64,615,665 of record JARJIL010000003.1, read on the forward strand.
AAACAGTCTCAACAATCCCAAACAGTTCAAACATCTAAAGAGAAAGCAAAGGCTGGTATGGTTCAAACTATCTTGCAAGACAGGCTCAGAGTAGAGGTTGAACAGAAATTAGACAAGCTGGTGGAAGCTCAACTTGGTCAAAAATCCCACATAACTGAGTGGAGATTTGAATTGTTAAGGATTGAAACAGGGAAACAAGGGGTAACCATTGTGAGAGAGCATGAACCTATTGAGAGTTATGCAAGCTTCTTGCAATTAATGGATAGTGTGACCAAAAGAGATGTGCATGAAATGTATGAATATAGTCTAAGGCACTATGGAGAAGCTGTTGGTATTGAAATCAGAGTGTTGATGAGACATCTAACAAGCATATGTGATCCTCTGAGAGTAATGCTGATGCTGATAGCTGAGGAGGCATTCCCACTAAGTACTGTCAAGGTGTATGCTAAGTCAAAGACTTATAACATTGTGATGGGAAATGCACTGACTCAATGGTTTGATATTGAATTCATAGAGCATAATAAAACAAAGATCTCGTATTTGATAAAAGCAAAATTCTTTGGCCTTGCTAAAGTTAAAGAAAATCTTCTTTAGAGGCTTAAAGAAAGGTTGGAATACCTACAGTCCAATAAAGTTTAATCTTCATGTTTTGATTGAAACAGTTTTCATACTTTATTTGCTTATGTTAATTTTTCTATGGTTGAACCCTATAAAACAACTTAAGTATATTGTTCAATATCTTAAGTTAGGGGGAGATTGTTGGGAAATTGGCAAAGTAATTTAAAACTGTTAGACAATCAAAGACAAAACTGTTAGAGAAATTTTGAGAAAACAGTTTTGAAACTGTTAATACAAAAGATCCAGAACTGTTAGTTCAAGTGTAACAACTGTTGGAAGACATCAAAGAGAAGACTGTTAGAAGAAGTTCAGAACTGTTTATTCAACAAACAGTTTCTGTTGAGATATTTATGGAAACTACTATCTGTGTGGATTTGAAAGATATCTTATCAAGATTTGTAGATTATCAAGATTATCTCGCAAGATATAAGATTAACAAACTTTAACTATTCAAGGAAGATCAATAGATTATAAATACTCTGTTTAGAATAGTTTGTTAGAATCGATAGTTTACACTTATTCGTATTGCTTATAGTTTTTCAAAAAGTGTATTAGCCTCCAAGTTTCTCTGAAACCTAAGAACAAATTGTGTTCTTCGTCTAACAAAAGGGTTAGATTGGAGGTGTAAGTGAATATTGTAATCATCCTTGATTATTAATAAACATCTTGCATTTTGAAGTTATTCTTTGAGTTAATTAAATTGTTCTTATGATTAAAACCTTTATTAATCAATTAAGTATGATGCCGCAACTTCTTAGTTGATTGTGATCAAACTAAAATATTGTCTTTTATATAACTCTAGTTTAAATTCATAAAGATAATTCTTGGTTATATTCGATCCTGACAGCAAGTTCGTGCAGAACCTGCTGTTTCCATCCAAAAACTTACCAAATCTTTACCAGAGTATTACCAATCCATTTCTAAGGTTCATATGTGAAATAACACATCAAAACCAACCCAAAGACAGCATTTTTACACACCAAAACAACCAATTCAGTGTTTGGGACCAAAATCATCATTTTGACCCATTCACCACTTTAATTTCAAAAATCAAACTAAACCATCATTTTAATTACAGAACTGGATTCCTATGAACTTAATAATCATCTAGGAACAGATTGGTAACATCAAGATCAATTATTGGGTTCAATTTCAATTAAACCTAATTGGAACCTAACTTGATAGTGAAGAACAAGACTTGGAACTTACTTGAATAGGAAGATGATTAGAGAAGATTTTACAGCAGATCAAAACTTGATTTCAGTGCTTGAATTCACAGCAAACAGATTGCTTGGATAATCTCTTGGACTCTCCTTCAATTTGCAAGAACACAACAAAGTCAAGAGATAAAACACAAAGTCTGTGTTTTGCAAAGGGTGATGTACACGTGGGTTTCCACAAGGTACCTACTTGTGGGTTATGCATATCCACAAGTGGGTATCTTGTTCCCCTTTCCAACTTATAACTTAACGCACGAACAGCCGTTTTAACCAACGGGGATATTTTTGGAAACCTCGTTCTAAACCATTTAATAATTTATTATTCTTATGTATTTATCATAATATTTTAATATTTTCATTTCTTTATTATTTTCTTATATTTTTCCCAAATAATCAATTATATATATATATTTAATAAGAATTTAAACGTACCAGATTCGAACACAACTAGGCCCATTTTGAGGTTGTTACAAATCTACCCCCTTAAAAGGATTCCGTCCTCGGAATCTACTTTAAATGAACAGATGGGGATAGCGGGCCCTCATATCCTCCTCGGTCTCCCACGTCAGGTTTGACCCGAGGTTGTGCTTCCATTTGACCAAGACCAGCTAAATTGTCTTCTTTCTCAGCCGCTTAGTCTTCGTGTTCAGAATCTCAACGGCTTCTTCCACGAGCCGTGTAGAAGAATCAACTTTCAAATCATGCAAGGGTAGAATCTGATCTTCATCCACCTTGCACTTACGAAGATAGCAAACATTGAAGGTATTATGAATACCTGATAGCTCTTGAGGTAACTCCAAAGATACTGTCTGCTCATTGACTTTCTGGATAATCCTGAAAGGACCAATATATCTCGGACTCAGCTTTCCCTTCTTGCCGAATCTGATAACACCCTTCCAGGGAGAAACCTTCAAGAATACCCGATCACCAACTTCAAAGGTAACCGGCCTGCGTTTAGGATCATCATACATCTTTTGCCTATCCCTGGTTGCTTTAAGCTTCTCATGTGCAAGCTTAACTTTATCTGCTGTAATCTGGACAAGATCAGGTCCAGCATATTGCTTCTCCCCTGGTTCAAGCCAACAGGTAGGTGTGTGACAACGCCTACCATAAAGCATCTCATACGGTGGCATACCGATACTAGAATGATATGAGTTATTATAAGCAAACTCAATCAAAGGCAAATGAGAATCCCACGAGCCACCGTATTCAAGCACACATGCGCGCAACATTTCTTCAAGAGTTTGGATAGTCCTTTCGGACTGTCCATCTGTCTGTGGATGATATGCGGTACTCAAATGAACACGAGTACCGAGCTCCCGTTGAAGACTGCTCCAAAAGTGTAAAACAAAGCGTGTATCTCTATCAGAGACAATAGATAAAGGAACACCATGTCGAGAAACAATCTCATTGATATATATTTGAGCAAGTCGAGGCATAGAAGAAGATTCATTCACAGCTAGGAAGTGTGCACTCTTGGTGAGTCTGTCAACAATCACCCAGATCATGTCATGCCCTTTAGAAGTCCTGGGCAGTTTAGTAACAAAATCCATGGTAATGTTGTCCCATTTCCATTCCGGAATTGGTAATTGTTGCAAATTACCATAGGGTCTTTGGTGCTCGGTCTTCACCTGTGCATAGATCTGACATTTCTCCACATAGGAGGCAATATCACGTTTCAATGTAGGCCACCAGTAAAGTACCTTAAGATCATGGTACATTTTAGTGCACCCAGGATGAACAGATAGAAGAGAATTATGCGCCTCCTTTAAGATAAGATCCCGGTTTCCTCCGATGCTAGGTACCCAGATTCGGGACTTATATGTCTTCAATCCCCTGCTGTCATCTTGTAGCTGCTCCTTCATCTTTGTCATAACCTCAGCCTTCAGATTAGCTTCTAATAAGGCTTCCTGCTGAGCCTCCTTCAAACGAGTGATAAGATCAGTAACAATAGTAATTTTCATGAATTTAACGGTTTTTGAGGAGCCCTTTCAGCTTAAAGCATCAGCCACAACGTTAGCCTTGCCCGGGTGGTATTTGATTTCACAATCATAGTCCTTAATAAATTCCATCCACCTGCGTTACCTCATATTGAGCTCCTTCTGTGTAGAAACATACTGGAGACTCTTATGATCAGTGAATACCACACATTTGGTGCCATACAAGTAGTGGCGCCATAGTTTCAGAGCAAAGACAACAGCTGCCAACTCCAGATCATGAGTCGGATAGCTCTTCTCATGTGGCTTCAGTTGGCGGGAAGCATAAGATATAACCTTGTCCTTCTGCATAAGGACACTTCCCAAACCTGCGTAAGAAGCATCACAGTAAACAATAAAATCTTCTGACCCGTCTGGCAGAGTCAGAATTGGAGCTTGACATAAGAGTTGTTTCAATGTCTGAAAGGCATTGTCTTGTTCATCAGACCACGAATAGGGAACATCCTTTCGTGTAAGTTTCGTCAAAGGACCTGCAATCTTAGAAAAATTCTGAATGAATCTCCGATAATGCCCGGCAAGTCCTAAGAAGCTACGAATCTCAGATGGGGTTTTGGGAATTCCCCAATTCATCACCGCCTCAACTTTGGCTGGATCAACCATTACAGCATCCTTGCTTATCACATGCCCAAGGTAGTGTATCTTTTCGAGCCAGAAATCGCATTTAGAGAATTTAGCATATAATTGTTCTCGCATCAAAGTATCAAGAATTATGCGAAAATGTGTCTCGTATTCTGCTTCAGATCTGGAATAAATAAGAATGTCATCGATGAATACAATGACAAATTTGTCAAGAAAGGCACGACAGACACAGTTCATAAGATCCATAAATATTGCGGGAGCATTCTTCAATCCGAAAGGCATCACAAGAAACTCATAATGCCCATATCTCGTTCTAAAAGCCGTCTTTGGAATATCTTCATCGCGTACACGGACTTGATGATAACCAGAACGAATATCTATCTTTGAAAAGCAAGTAGCACCCTGAAGTTGATCAAACAGATCATCAATACGAGGAAGAGGGTACTTGTTCTTTACAGTTCGCTTATTCAGCTCCCTGTAGTCAATGCACATCCGCATCGTCCCGTCTTTCTTTTTAACAAACAAGACTGGAGCTCCCCAAGGCGAAGAGCTGGGACGAATGAAACCTCTATCAAGAAGTTCCTGTATCTGAGTCATCATTTCGCAGACCTCGGATGGTGCAAGACGATAAGGAGATCTTGCTACAGGCGTAGCACCTGGTACAAGATCTATCTGATATTCTACATCTCTAACCGGTGGCAAACCCGGTAATTCATCAGGGAAAACACCTGGGTTCAGAAACTACCAGAATGTCATTTACAGCTTTCTTCTCCATATTTGTATCAATAATATAAGCCAAATAGGACTCACATCCCTTGGCTACAAACTTGCGAGCTTTTATCAAAGAAATCAATGGAGTTTTAGAAGTTCTTCCTTCACCACGATCCACAGCATATGACCCGTTAAGAAAGGAATTTTAATAATCTTCTTCGAGCAAATAATCTCAGCATTTTGATTGTTGAGCCAATCCATCCCGATTACTACATCAAACCCAGCAATCGGCATAACCAGAAAAGAAACATGGAAACTAGTCCCGTCAATATCAATCATTGCGATAGGAACTCTATGAACAATAGAGACTATCCTACCACTAGCAACTTCAACACTTAACGGATCAGTCAGTGTACAAATAGGCAGTTGCAGTTTAGCACATAAGAATGCAGAGATGAAAGAAAATGTTGCTCCTGAATCAAATAAAACACAAGCTGGAGAATTATTAATAAGAAAGGTGTCAGTGATAACAACACCTGCAGCCTTAGCCTCATCAGTTGTCATTTGAAAAGCCCTACCTGGTGCACGTGGTGCAACATTCTTCCCCCGACCCGAGGAAGATCCACCAGCTCCTCCTGATCCACATAGTCTTTATATTTACAGCTTTTAGCTGTATGCCCCTTTAGCCCACATTTAGGACACCTCAAAGTATCCTTGGTACAATGACCGGTATGCCTAGATCGACACGAAGCACATCATAAATCATCAGAAGGACTATACGTCGAACTCCCTTGTTGCTGCTGGTGTTGCTGTGGTTGCCTCTGCCATGATCCTCCACCTGTAGCCTTCGACCCAGAAGACTGTTCAAACTTCCTTTTGGAAGTTCCCTCAGCCTGTGAGGCATGATCAGTCTCATACGAGCGTGCAATATCAAACGCCCTATCCAGAGTGGTGGCAAAACGGACGGATGATCGATACTCCGGTGGCAGAGCGAGTGCAAAGCGATTAATCTTTGCATCCTCGTCAGGTAAAGAACCCTGCACGAAATGAACCAATTCGGTATACCTGGTAATAAGTTCCTCAAATGATCGATTTCCTTTAGACAAAGCTCGGAACTCGTTATCCACCAACTCTACTGCTTGGGCCGAACAATATTTAGCCCTTAGGATCCTTAAAAAATCCGTCCATGTCATGGAATTAAGGACAGCAGCAGGAGTAGAAGCTATCACCGTACCATACCAGGAAACCGCTCTACCTCGCAGCATCTTTCCTGCATATGCCACCTTCTTGGATTCTTCAGCCTCACATGTCTCGAATGCCAATTCAGTATCGCGGATCCACCGTTCCGCGACAACCATATCCATATCACCATCAAAAGTAGGTGGTGAACACATCATGAAGGCCTTTAATCCCATGGCCATTTTCTTTTCGGGAACACATTCCTCAGAGGCCTTAAGACGAGCCTCCAAGTCACAAATATACGCCTCTCTATCATCGCTTCCCGACATTGTCAATCTCTAAGTTCTGTTAGATCATTAAATTCAGACATACTTAGTATACTTTTCCATACTTGATTAATCATGTTAATCAATTAAACAAATAATCAACAACTGTGTTAGTCATGTGAATCATATCAATCTCTCTCACACCCCAATACCTCCCGAGGAACACTTTAAATAATGGTCGAGAACCTGAATTTGAGACTAAATACTCTTTCAAGTATCCAATTCACTCAAACTTAGGCTCTAATACCAGATTGTAACACCGGGGTTTCGAGAACCAGATTTTTCTTTTTAAAATGCTTATTTATCATTTTCATTTATAACCTCGCAGCGGAAATAGAAAAACACGTGGCAAATATATTACAATAAAAAGTTGCCACATACAAGTTTGGTGTTACTGTTACTTATCTGGTCGACCATTATCAGTTACAAACCAACATAATATCAGAGTTATTACAAACAAAGTGTTCCTCCTATGAAATCAAACTACCCGCGGGGTCCCGAGCTCACTGAGGATCACCTCCACATGTAGGGTGTAGCATCTGTTAGCTATAATACCTAGTGAGTACTCAAATAGCATGCGATCAACATAAATACATCACATATCATCAATCATGCTCAGATAGTTCTATCCTAGCATCTCGCGATGTGCTTGCGTAGTTAGGTGGTAACATATCTTGCAGGGGAGCTAACCCGGCTCAATGCACCAAACTGGGGTACCAGACACATCAACCGCTCTGGTGGGGGAGCTGTTAAGCGTCCACCGTTGCGTTTCAGAATTAACCGATTCTTCTGAGTAAAGCCATAAGCTAAACCCACAGGGGACAAACCTTGTCCGGGGCAAACCTTGTCCAATAAGTAGGACAAACCTTGTGTAGGGCAAACCTTGCCCAATAGACCTATACCAATCACAAACAGATAATCTGATTCAATCGAATCAACAAACAATGCGCGCACATATTCAATCATCATCATAGCATACACCTAATCAAGTGCATACTACATTGTGTCAACATGGTAAATTCTAGCATCATCATGCAATCCTACAATTAAACAAGTGCGTGTACAAATCATGGTATACAGTTCCGTAATCATTGTTAACATATTTTATAGATATATTAATTGTTATGTTATCAGGCACTCACCTGTCGAGCTAGATTACTTTACTATACGAAACTGAAGCTTCTAGATCAACTAGAATACCTAAACAAGGTTTACAGCTATTAAAACCTTGTAAAACAGATTCTGCCAGGGGCAGGGCACACCCGTACCTTGCCAGGGCACGCCCCGGGTACGCCCCATACCTGGATCTCAGGTACACCCCGTGACTTCAGGGTACCCCCGGGCTTGCTAGGGTTAGGCACGCCTCGTACCCTTCGGAGGTATGGCCGTGCCTCCCAGGTACACCCTGAGGTACGGTCTGTTCTTGAGAGGCACGCCCGTGCCCTTCAATGTACAGTAGCAGGTTCGTGCAGAACCTGCTGTTTCCATCCAAAAACTTACCAAATCTTTACCAGAGTATTACCAATCGGTTTCTAAGGTTCATATGTGAAATAACACATCAAAACCAACCCAAAGACACCATTTTAACACACCAAAACAACCAATTCAGTGTTTGGGACCAAAATCATCATTTTGACCCATTTACCACTTTAGTTTCCAAAATCAAACTAAACCATCATTTTAATTACAGAATTGGATTCCTATGAACCTAATAATCATCTAGGAATAGATTGGTAACATCAAGATCAATTATTGGGTTCAATTTTAATTAAACCCAATTGGAACCTAACTTGATAGTGAAGAACAAGACTTGGAACTTACTTGAATAGGAAGATGATTAGAGAAGATTTTACAGCAGATCAAAACTTGATTTCAGTGCTTGAATTCACAGCAAACAGATTGCTTGGATGATCTCTTGGACTCTCCTTCAATTTGCAAGAACACAACAAAGTCAAGAGATAAAACACAAAGTCTGTGTTTTGCAAAGGGTGATGTACACGTGGGTTTCCACAAGGTACCTACTTATGGGTTATGCATATCCACAAGTGGGTATCTTGTTCCCCTTTCCAACTTATAACTTAACGCACGAACAGCCGTTTTAACCAACGGGGATATTTTTGGAAACCTCGTTCTAAACCATTTAATAATTTATTATTCTTATCTATTTATCATAATATTTTAATATTTTCATTTCTTTATTATTTTCTTATATTTTTCCCAAATAATCAATTATATATATATTTAATAAGAATTGAAACGTACCAGATTCGAACACGACTAGGCCTATTTTGAGGTTGTTACAACTGTCGCAGGCATTTACCTTAGCCAAGTCGGCTGAAGATGGTTTGAAGGCTAGAGATGGAACGAATTGGATGAGATGTCTCAGTAGAAATTTCGATTGGAACAAGTATAATGTTGAAAAGTAAAGAGGGTAGGGTAGCCAAAGTAAGAGAAATTTGAAACATAGACCTGTGTTTGACGTATCTAATCAACGAGTATCACGGTGCGGAAAGTGTAAGTCGCACCACACAGGACCATGTACGTCACAGACTATGCGATGTTTGACTTGTGGGCAGTTTGGCCATGAAATGAAAGAATGTTGTTTCTCACGAAAGGTATGCTGGATCTGTTTTGAGGAAGATCATCGAGCAAGAGATTGTAAAGTTAGCAAGGAATTAGAGTCAGGGTCAGGAGCTGTGGCGGGTGGGGGATCCTTGTCAGGAAGTGGACGAAAGAGAAAGAACCCTTCTGAGCAAGAGGGTAGAAATTTCAACATGATGACTGATGATAATGTCACTACTGAGGATGATATAACGGGTACATTTTGATGACCTTTATATTTATGCATATGTTTATTAACTTTAGACTTAATTGAAAAGGTTTGATGCCTATATGTGTTAAGTATGTTTGTTTACTTCTAAAAAGAGCATGATTCTTTGAGAAGAAGAGATAGTTGACATATAAATTGTGGAATTAACCGATGCTTATGACAGTAAGTGATGTAACATCAAGTATGTGATATATGGTATTATGTGAATTGGGTATGAAGTACCCTAGAAAGATGTTTTTAGATTTATAGAATTGCATGCTAGGTTATGTGTTGCAAGAGTTGTCTTGCCTTTTATGTTTATATATGTGTATATATATGTTTGTGTTCGTATAAAGAAGAAGGAAAGCGGATGAGTTAATGAAGTTTGGAAAGCTTTGCGACGATCAAAAGATGTTATTGATAAATGTATAACGGAGATTACAAGTTGTTGGTAAATCTAATGATTGAAGATAATCCATGATATTGATTAATGAACCTGAGAAGATTGATGATTTGTTGAGATATTGCATTAGTTGGATTGATATAAAGGATGCTATGCTATGAAAATGGAGTATTGGTTTATGTCTTGTGACAGTTGAAAAATCTTGAGAGGAATGATTTAATCCATGCCTTTGAAGATGCAGCAGATGTGCCTGTGTTGATGGTATGAATGAATTGATTATAAAGAAGGATATGTGAAATTGACTGATTATAAAATGAAGTAATGGATATTTATATATGAATGAACTTGATACATGGCAGAAATGATGATTAGAATGAATCAACGAATGTGAATGAGAGGTTTGAAATTATATTGGAAAGATAAATTGTTGTTGGACATGCTAGAATGCAAGGGAATTGATAACGATAAAATTGGAATTATGCGAATTGAGGTAAAATTGACCGGGTAGTGGAATTGAAGTTGTCCTTGCTGAAAATTAGTGGATCAATGATTTAAATTTATCAAGTAAAAAGAAAGAGGTGAATTGCTACAGATTGGGTAAGTCTGAAATGTGTAGAATTGTTTGGATAAAAGATGTAGATGGTGCCCAATTACAAGGATATATGAGAAAGAGCTGGTTATGATTATAGTTTATACGGATGAACTGAAGATATATGTGATTTGAAGAATGATAGATTGAATTCATGAGACAATGAGAGAAGAGGAATGTAATGGCCTGAGCATATGGAATGAAGATTTGTGAATCGTATGTATGAATTGCCTTTGCTAGGAAGTACTTGTGCTTGGAACTGGAAACTTAATTTGAACCGGACTCACGAAACTTAATTGTCAATGCATTTGGATGGGATAAATAGTATAATTGATGACTTACTAAGAGGAGTGTTTATGATAGATAAATTTCTCGCGGAAATATGATATGATTGTATGAGTCAGAGTAGAGTATCAGAGATTTATATTGTTGAGATAATTTGAAATACTAGAGTGATGGTGATGACAAGATACGATGGAGTTGATGTTTAATTTACTACATTAAAAGGAAATTGATGTATCACAAGTGATTATGGACTGATTAGTAAGAAGTGTTGGTATTATTACCACCAGTGGAACGTGATCTATTGAGAAGAATTATATTGATGGGATGATATAAAGATATAATGTTTTTATACTTAGAGATAACTGAAGAGAATCGAAGGAATTGACTAAAATTCTAGAAGAGTTTGCGACAAGGAATGAGATGTGAAATGAGCAGTACGACTGAATTTTATGAGATAGTTGAGTAGAAAGAATTGCACAGATATATGAGGATGAATTTGTGTTTTGTGTTGGATTTTGATGATTTGTGGAATCTATAATTAAACTGATTAGACAAATGTGATATGATTTCTATTTGATGGTTGTTCAGATATTAATGGTGAGATGTTATGAGCATATTATGGTAATGTTTAACATGTTAATTGGAAACAAGAGAAAAGTGATATGTGGATACCTTTGTATATAAGACAGTGAATGACAGATATGTGGAATCTGCTAATTGAAATAAACAAATTGATGTGAACAAGTATTCAAGAGATGTTTTGATACTGTTTAAGTGTGAAAGAAAATAATTGAAAGACAAGTTTCTCGAATTTATGAGTAATATGTTCATTTGAAGAAGAGATTGAAAGAAGAGCTGTTGAACTCTCGGGATTATGACAAAAATGTGTAGAAATTGATTTCCGTGTGATGATAAGATGGAAATGTATATGAATTATAATTGACTTGACCAGTAGAGATGAAAATGGAGAATTGATACTCCCGTTTGATGTGTGTTCTATGCTATTCCGAGGACGGAATCCTTTGAAGGGGGAGATTTGTAACACCCGCAAACCCGGGCTATTTGTTTGGCGGGTTAGCGGTGCATGCGTATTTATGATTAAATTGCATTTATTTGGTTAAGTGGTTTTGTGGGATTAATTAAAATTAATAAATTGGTTTAGTTTATTATGTGTATATAGTATATTAGTTTACTGGCAACAAAAGGAAGAAAAGAAAGTTTAAGTTATGTATGTATGCAAATTGGTGTATGTATGTATGTATGTAGGGTGATGACACCTCATGGTTGTGAAATTATTTAGGAAATACACATGTGTGTGTGAGTAAATATATCTGTTGACATTTACATGTTATTAATTGAAAAGAAGGAAAAGTGAAAAGTGTGTGTGTGTTCTCTGGAAGAAAGAAGAAAACTTGAATTCTTGAAATTGAAGAATTGTGGTCTATAAATTCAAAAGAAGGTGAGGATATGTTTATAGCATGCTAAGGTTCATCTTTATGTGTTTATTTGATTGATTTCATGGTTATATAGAGTTTCACCATTGATGGGTTTTAAGAAGATGGATGAAAATGGGTTTTGTTGATTTTGCTGTATTGATTGAATAAAAAGATGATTATGATGTTTTATATGCATGATATATGATATGTGTGAGTTTAGATTGAAGAAATATAATGTTGGAAATAATTACAAGAAATTTAAATTGGCTGGAAATCGAATTTAAGAAGATGATGGTCAGAATCCTTGAGTGTCGCGGCGCTACGTTGAAGGTCGCGGTGCGACCTTGTTGAAATCCGACAATATTGAGTCGGTTTGTGAGAATCTGAAAGTTACTAATCCAAAACCTCGAAATCTGACACTAGCAATCCGAGTGAATGAAATCTGACCCCAAGTCCGACAACCAAATCCCGGAACTCAAATCCGATGCCCAAATCCGATGGATGAAATCCGGAAGTCAAAATCCGATAGTGTCGCGGCGCGACAGGGCCTATTTCAGAAGAATTATTTGTTTTGTTTATGTATCGTTTGGGTTAAGTTGGATTATTGATTGTATGATTATATTGACCCATTTTCATGAATATAAGATATAAATATATGTGGAAAGATATATTTATATGTTCGAGAGTGATTCGGTTGTTGTTGTGTTTCCAAGCAAACCACAGACTCAATGATATTAGACTACTGTGCACGCGTGAATCGAGGACTGAGGTGAGTGGAAGTTTACTCACGGGTGGTATTGTTGGTAACATTATGAATTGAATGATTTAAGGATTGTTTGATTGCAATGTTTGATTGTTGTTTTGAGTATGTGATTATTGATTGATGAAGTTCAATATGCGAAGATAGATTGATTGATATGCCATGATAGACTGTTAAGTCTGCTATTTGTCAAACGAGAATTATATTTTCATATATGATATATGTGATAGAGTTTGATTGTGACTGAAAGTGTATCTGGATTGTTTGAGAACCAACTTCTGTGTAACGGGTTGGTAGAGATCAGTTTCTGTGTAAGGGCTGGTTGGGGTCAGCTGCTGTTGTAAGAGCTGGGCTCGTCTGCGATTGGTTGAGCAGTGGTAGTCCTCGTGATGCATGCGTTGTATCAGTGGGGAATTTCACTATGCCAATTGGCAGGGAGCTATCGGTAAACCTTTGCTTTGGCCAGCACTGGTTGTAGGTTCAGTAGAACCACCGGTCCTCGGGATTGAAGAGATTATTGAATTGATGGATTGTTTGAGGATTGATGTTCAGAGCTTCATGGTGAACTGTGATTATTTGTTAGCTTGTTTGTAGCTTCCATTCACTTAGCTTTGTGCTAATCCCCCACGGTTGATTGCTTTTTGCAGGTTTTTGTGAGTAGCTATTTAGCTTTGTTTGTGGAAAGGGAAACTTGACCAATACTCTGATATTGTGTTTTGAGAAGTGACGAGCCATGTGTTTATCATCTTTTGTAACACAAACAGATGTTGTAATTTGTAAAAGTACTTTGTACTTTGTGGATGTTTAAGTTAATGAAATTAAGTATATGCTTCCGCAGCGTTTTAAAAAAATGGCTTGAGAATTTACGGTGTTACAAATTCAGCTGCAAGCTTTTGAGCCAATTCAAGATCTTTCTTTTCTTGTTGTTCAAGCTCAGCATTCAACCTTTGTGCCAACTCATGATCATGCTTTTCTTGTTGTTCTTTTGACAGTTTTAGCTTGGGAATATTAACCACAATTTCATTTCCCTTACCTAGCACAGGAGGCATCTTCTCATCTTTCTTTGGTTCAGAAATTGCAATGCCTTTTAACCCTGGCTTAGGTGCAATTGGTTCCAGCTTTGAGACTTTACCATCTAGCCACCCATCATCAATCTTTTGAGCCATTTTGAATGTGCTGATGTTAAGAGTTTGAGCACCCACTGCAATCAGATGATCTTGTTTTACTTTAGACCATGTTTTGAATATCTCTGTTGTTGGATAATCCCCAGACATGATCATCCTGTTGATTAGAACCCTATCAACTACAGACAACTTTTCTTCATCTGGTTGAGCACTTGCAGCTGTTTGTTGTTGATCTGGAGCAACTGTTGTTTCTAAAGTTGCAACTGTTGTCTCTGAAGTTGCAACTGTTTGAGTATCTGGTGCAACTATTTGTTTATATTGCAAAACTGTTTGTTTACTATTCACACTTTGCACTTGCTTCTTCAAAATTGGTTTCTCCCCCTTTTTTATTGGAACTGTTTGAGGAGGTTTAGCATGGAACTGTTTAATCATTTGATCATGAGATTGAAGTACATCTGTAGCCTTCTTCAAAGTAGTTGACAAAACTTTGATCTGTTTGTCTTGCTTGATAATGAGCTCATTGTGCTTGGCCAGAAGCTTGTCTTGTAAAGAGTTCCTCTTTTTGAGATAGAGGAATGCAGCAAGGAATGGTACAAGGTCTGGATTAGTCAATGCTTTTTGTTTCATACTTGCCTCAATGTCAGCCAGTGTTGCCATTGTGAACATATCATCGGCAGTCATAACTGGTGGGTCACTCCTAGAAGTTCCCTCACAAGTACCCCTTTGTTCTTGGTACTGGGGATTTCCAGAAGTCGTTTGACCAGCCTCTGTTGCCGTGGTTGAGGTCTTACCTATGTTGACACTACCCTACTCACCCCTTGCGGATGAAACAGTAGTATCAGCCTCAAGAACCACATGATCACTCTCCCTTGGAGTGATCACCTCATCATTATGCCTGGGAGACAGCACAATGGGTTCCCTTTGAATATTCTACACAGGTGAATGCACCTATGCAGGGCTATCAGTATGGGTGATAGGGACTGTGGTGGAAGGAGCACCAACGGTTCTCTTTCTCTTCTTAAATGTTATGAGAGTGGGGGCTGGTGTTGTATCTTGAGAAACGGTAGCAGAGGGAGATATTTGAGTATCATGAGCTGTGGGTTCTAGAGTTGGTGGTGTAGCAATGATTTGGGCTTCATGCTCAACTCTAGCAGCTCTGTTTCTGGAAAGAAACTCCACCATTGCAGAGAGTGGTGGAGTGATCGCACCAGAGAAACTCTTGCCATTTATCAACAGTTTGCTCAATGTGGAGGCCACATGAGCAGAGGGAATCAAGACCCTCTTGTGTGTTTGAAGATTTGGCAAAAAAGAGTTTAGACAAACTTGCACAAATCGGGGGTACATCAAAAAGAGACCATATTTGGTCCTGAGATGTTTTACCGTTCCATTAAAAATCAATTTAGAAAAGTTGAAACAACGATTGTTGGCCAAACAGATTAAGGCCAAGGCAATGTTACTTCCGAACTCATTCCAACCAGTTCGTTTGGGGCTGATACACTACTGGAGAGTGTGAATCAAATACTTCCAGTGTGCACAAAATTGCCCTTTGTAGAAGGTACCATTTCCCCTAGGGCCCTCATATCCCATTTTAACCCACTCAGCATGTAAAAATTCCAATGAAACAGAATCAGAATACTCACCTTCAAGATCATCAAGGTGAAGGTGTTCTCGGATGATATTCTCAGAGATAGAAATAGCATGATTATCAACATCCGAATCAATCCATTGCACTCCATCTACTTCTCTGATGGTAGCATTTTTCCAGAATTGATCGATATGAGAAGTGTAGATGGTTAGGTTGATGGTGAGAGTAGTGTGAAGGTTTGACATCAAAAGGTAGTCAATCATATCATGAAAGACATGCAAATCAGCAGGTTTCGAGAGAAATGCGAGCATGTTGTGTTCCTTGACAAACGGAAGGGGAGCCATGGCAATTGGAAGTGAAATTCTAGGGTTTAGCGATCGATAGAAGTTTAGTAAGCGTAATGAAAACTGCGAGGAGGGAATGGTTTATATATGTGACACATATTAAATGCAATTCAAAATTCCTCAAAGTTTCTGCAAAGACTAAAATACCCTTAACTAATAGTTGAAAGAAACAAAGAACGAACAGTTGAGAACTGTTTGCTTAATGAACTTCAACTGTTATTGAACTGTAACACTCCCCCTTAAATGAACAGGCAGTTAGCCTAACAGTTGTGAACTCCATGTACTAACAGTTGAGAACTGTTAGTTACATTTTGTACAGCTGTTCCCTGAACACTTACATAAACAGTTGTTAGACTTAATACTAACAGTTTCAAACTGTTAGCGTGAAAACACAAAAACACAGATAAAGAAGTAGACAAACCGTTATTCTAAGTTAATCATTCCAATATTTGAGATCAGAAAGTTAAACCTACTCACATCAAATGCTTTAGTGAACAGATCAGCTAACTGGTCATCAGTATGGACTTTCATAACTTGGATTAACCTTTTCTCATTGCAGTCTCTGATGAAGTGAACCTGATCTCTATGTGTTTTGTTTTAGAATGCTTCACAGGAACTGTTTAACTCATAGTTCTTAAACTCAGAACCATTGTCAGATCTAATGACTTTCACTTTCAAATCAAATTGGTTTTCTATTCTAAGAATAAGAGACTTAACTAACACAGCAATTGCATCCTTAGTTCTAAGAAATTGAACCCAAGTGAATCTGGTGAAGTCATCAACTATGACTAAAGAATATGCTTTCTTCCCTATACTGACGATAGATGTAGGACCAAAAAGATCCATATGCAAAAATTGTAAAGGTGCAGAAATGGAAGAAACTTCTTTGGGCTTATAAGAAGTTTTGTGTTTCTTGCCTTTGAGGCAAGCAATACAATGATCATCACATGAGAATACCTTTTGGGGCAAACCTCTTACCAAACTATTTTTAGCTAACAGATTCATGGTTTTAAAATTCATGTGACACATCCTTCTATGCCAAATGGCAGACTCATCATGAGATGCCTTTGAGAGTAAACAACTTAATACATTCTGTTTAGCAACCTTTTGTGTATCCAAACAGTATACATTATCCTTTCTTGGTGTTCTTAAAAGAATATCCTTTTCAGCTAGTTTAAAATCTTTTGAAGGGATAATGCATTCAGTATCTGTAAAAAAGACTTTGTTTCCATTGTCACATATTTGAGACACACTCAACAGATTGTACTTGAGTTGTTCAACAAAGAAAACATCATTAAAAGTAAGTGTACCTGCCTCTACAGCTCCTTTACCTGTGATTCTTCCTCCCTTTGGATTTCCTCCAAATGCTACATATCCTCCATTAATTCTTCTGAAATCCTTCAAGCAGTGTGGGTTTCCAGTCATGTGCCTTGAGCATCCACTATCCATATGCCAAATTGATCCTTGATCGGCCCTATGAATGCTCTGCACAAATGAAAATCAGTTAGTAGCAGGAAATACCCAGGGAATGCAGGTCTTGGGTACACCATTCAAGTCATAATACTTAACCACAGATTGAGTTTTCTTAATTTCATCCCGGTTATATTTCTCTATTTTGTGTGAAGAGTATTTAGTGAGAACATGTGGCTTCCAATTGTTGTGATTAACAGTTGAGACTTTGGAACAAACAGTTTTTGAATTTGGTAAAACAGTGGAGTCAGTTTGTGGCTCGATTTGATTTTCAGGTGGATTATCAATTTTAGCCTCTTCAGAAACTGGTTGTTTCTGCAATTTTACCTAAGCCAGACCAACATCTTTGGGTTTTGGCTTAACAGTTGTAGAACTGTTAGCCTGTTTTGGCTTAAAATTTGTAGAACTGTTAGCCTGTTTTCTAATACTTAGTCTTTGGGTGCTATAGAACTGTGGGTTATGATAACAGTTGTGAGCGAAGTGATTTGCTCTCCCACATATATAACACCTTTTGGTTTTGACTATAGGCAAACTAGTTCTTTGTGCCCAAAACCGGTTTCTATTTCTTTGATTTCCTCTCACTGGTGCTGAAGGAGGAAATTTTTGCACACCATGTTGTTTGCATGTGCAAACAGGCACTTCAGTATGCCTTTTCACATGTTTGGATTAAGATTGTGCTTTTCAAACTTCCTTCTTTTGCTTCTCAACTTCAAATTCACCAACCTTCTCCTTTCCTTTGGTCTTAACACTAACAGTTGAGATTTTTGGATTACAACTGTTAGGGTTCTGTTTGGGACTGTTAGTGTAAAGTTGGGGATTGTTTTCAACAGTAGTGGAACTGTTTATAGAATAAACAGATTTGAAAGGTTTTGGTTTACTGGTGGAGGGTTCAGAGAATGCTTTTACAAACATCACATGTTGTAAAGAAGATTTGGGTGCTGTAGGTTCACAACATATGTGATTTTCAATTGGAATAACCTCTTCTTTCTTCACAACTCCCTCCTTCTTATCCTCATTCACCTTATAAACAACTCCCTCCTCTTCACTTTCAAACTGTGGATCAGCTGACTTCAATTCTTCTTTTAATGGTTCATTAACATACCTATCAGCTACATCAGACATGGGAGTTATATAGTTGTGGTTGTATGGAGGTGGGGTCTGTTTGTATCCTATACCTGTTTTCACCTTGTTTCTGATTTGTGATTTTAACAAGGTTTCAAGCTTAAGAGTTGATGCTTTGAAAATGCTCAAATCCATGTCCACAACATCCAACTTCTTGATTAACTCATCTCTCTTACTTTCTTTCTCACTCAGCTTTTTCTTAAGACTACCAATTTCTTCCTAAATCTGCTCCTTCTCCCACTTATGATACTTTCTATCATAATCCATTTGTAATTCATTAGCATGATAGTCTTTGATTTTCTTTTCAAAGCTTTCAATGACAACACTAGTCTCATACCTTCTCTCTTCCATTCTGCTTAGAGCAGCACATACCTTTTGTTGTGCTCCCTAAACCTTTTAACTATAGCTCTACATTCACCTGGACATAGTTTAGAAGATACCTGAATGTCTTCTGTTTCTGGTGAATCCATTTTGATGGAGGAGTCAGTCAATGCCATCAATGCTTTGTTGTGAGTGGCTTCCTCTGCTTGATCGCTCCAATCAAACCCATGACCTTCTTGTGAAACCAATGCTGATGAGGTTGAATTTGATCTTTGTCCTTGATGCTGGCCTTGTCCACCAGATTTGCATTCCCTGGCACAGTGACCAGGTTGTTGACATTTGAAACATCTTACTTTGGATTTGTCAAATCCAGCCTGACCATCAGCTCTGAAGTTCATGTTTTGCCTGCCAGTTCTTTTGATGAATCTTTTTGCTCTCACAGTTAACATGGCCATCTGCCACTTGAGGTCCATCTCCTCAAGATCATCTGGATACACTTGCTCAAGATCCTCATTAGTGAGAGTTGAATGTGCATGACTAGCAAGGAATGCTTCAAGCACTGCCTCAGGAGTGTTCACATCTAGTCTAACATTGGAGCCGGTACCTGCACAATCATCAACAAAATTAGTTAAAGAATGGTTTGAGTCCATACCTGAGGATGAAATACGAGCAGCATTGTGGCTAGGGGTCACAGACTTCCTTTTTCCCTCAATTTCTCCCTCAAACACAATCAAACTGTTGTATAGATCATCTAATTCTATATCTTCCAGAGAATCCTTAGTTCTCCATTGTGCAACATAAACTGTCCATTCCTCACCTAAGGACCTAAGAAACTTTCTATTGATCTCATCTTGCTCTATTCTAACTTTTGCACTCTCAAGTTGACTCACCAGCTTATAAAACCTATCAAAGATCTGAGTGATACTCTCATTCTTTCCACTAGAAAAGTTCTCATATGCCTGTTTCAGAAGATCCCTTTGATTCTTTTTGGAACTTGCATTCCCTGCAAACCTCTTCTCCAAAGCATTCCACAATTCATGAGCATCCTCAAACTTCTTAAACTGATGCCGGTACTCATTGGGAATAGCAATCTGAAGAATGCTGAGAGCTTTCATCTCAATCATCCGTTCTTTCCTTTCAGCATCTGTTTTTGGTGGTGGTTTCTTCCTTGGTTTTCCAGATTCATCTAAATCAATAGGAGTTGTGGGGTCATTCTCAATTATTTCCCATACAGCATAGTCCATTAATTGAATATGCTACTTGATTCTCAGCTTCCACATCTCAAAATCAGTTGGTCTGAGCATGGGAACACAAATATTTGACCCAGATCCAGAGTTATCAAAATATCCACCAGACTCCATTGCAGTAATGTGATTGAAAAACCCACAACAAACTTTAGAAAAACTTTAAATACCCAAACACAGCAGATCTGTGAAAAACCTTCAACTGGTGATTAAAGGAACCTTAATGTTAAGGCTCTAATACCACTTCTCAGGATCGGATATTACCAATATCAATAACAAGAATTATCTTTTGAATAAAATCATAGTTGTTAAAAGACAATCTTTTAGTTTGATCACAGTCAACTAAGAAGTTGCGGAATCACACTTAATTGATTTATAAAGGTTTTAACACATGAACAATTTAATCAATCACAAAGAAATACTACCAAACATAAGATGTTTATTAATAACCAATGATGATTACAATATTCACCTACAGCTCCAATCTAAGTCTTTTGTTAGAGGAAGAACACTTTATGTTCTTAGGTTTCAAAGAAACATGGAGGTTAACACGCTTTCTGAAAGAAAATAACAATACAAATGAGTGCAAACACTAACAGAATCGAATTACAAAACAAGCGATCCTAAAACAATATTCTAATCAAGTATTTATAGACTCTTGATCCTCCTTGAATAGTTGACAGTTAGGTAATCTTCTATCTTGCGAGATAATCTTGATGATCTTCCAAATAGATAAGATATCCCTCAGATCCATAAAGATAGTAGTTTCCATGAATAGCTCAACAGAAACTTGTTGGTATCTGCCTACTGACACACGTAGGCCAGCATCGCTGCCAATGAAGCGTGGGCCTATTGGGTCACATGCCAAGTTTCAATCTCGACAGCCTACTATAAGAAGAAAGAGTCAAAATGGTCAAATTCCAGTTGACCTAGGCTTCACGACCGTGAAGGATGCTCCACGGGTCGTGAAGCAGCTCGTGTCCACGAGTCCTGTCGTGGGCCGCATGGTTCGTGAAACCCTAGTGCTTCACGACCCTACACGGCCCGTGAAGGAGGTCGTGAAGGCACGAACCCTCACGATTCTTGCACGGAGCGGCACGACTCGTGGAGGATAAATGGCCGATCGTGGCGCATTTATTCTTCACGGCCCATGAGAGCCCGTGAAAAAGTCATGAAGGCAGAATTCTAAGTGACACTTGTATTTGGTTGGACCATTTTGTTGGTCCAATGATGGTGTGCCACTTAGCTCCGACTCTGGGCTCTTTGAACAGATAGAATGCCTATAAAAGAGGTCCTTTTGGTGCATTCTACTCTCTTGGTTAATTCTTGCAATTATACACATTAGAGATATACACAAGTGAGTGTTCTAAGTTGAGAGAAGCACAAGACCTTGTGTTGGTAATCTTCTAGTGTTGTTCAAGGGTTGTTCCTAAACCAAATCGTCAAGTGTTGGTGGTTTGGTGGCTTGCTAGTACAAGGAGAAAGAAGCTAAGCTTGGTGTGGACTTCTTTTGTGCTTAGAGCCTTTTGTTTCAAGAGCTCATCCCAAATTCGAAGTTGTTCCAGATTTTTATCAAAGTCTTCAAGGGTATGGATTGCTTACCTTCTTCTCTTTGTGTTTGTTTTTGTTGCATGCATGTTCTTGCAAGTTCCACCACCATTAGGAAATCATGGGATCGTCTTTTGTGTGTTTTGTTGCTTCCGTTGCATGCTATGATCCCCATAGATTCCCAACAAAACTGTTTGTTGGATAAACAGTTTTGAGTTTCTTCTAACGGTCTTCTCTTCAAGGTCTTCTAACAGTTGTTATGATTGAAATAACAGTTCTGAGCTTTTTTACTAACAGTTGTACCACTCACAGCAACTGTTAGTCACAACTGTTTTCACAAATCAACATAACACTTTTCAACTGTTTTCTCAAAATAACTCTAACAGTTTTACCTTTGCATGTCCAACAGTTTCAATCACTTAGCATATTCTCCAACAGCGGTACAAAACATTTGACAAACAGAGTTAGCTATAAACATAGCTAGTGAGTACAACCAAAACCATTTGTCTTTTCAAAACCAAGTCATCATTTTTTGGAAAACACGAGTTTGGCAGCAATCATACTTTAAAAGTATACATAGAGCATATAAGGATGCGGGTCTGTCCATTGGGCCACAATGTCTCTACGTGGTAGCTAACCACGGTCAACACGTGCCCACATGGGGGATAACCACATCTCCCCATCAAGGTAGGGGAAGCACGAAGCAGTCCACCCTACAACGGTTATCTGGAGTGTAAGCCCTGTTCCCCAAGTCTACTCGTGTTGATTAGGTTCGGTGGCTCGTCAGCCCAGAGAACCCACTCGGTCATAATGGACACTGACATACCCCTCCACTCTATGCACCGATCCCTCAACTACCCGTGTATCGAGGTTCCTCAATTGCCGAAGCCACATGAACTAGTACACGTCTCAATGGCTAGAAACCCTATGGTACAGAGTACATATCACAATAGTGGTCCGGACCAAATCACATACCACAAAGGGTCACATATCACATGCCATAAAGGCCAAATAATCCAAGCATCAAGCTTATCAATAAACACATAAGTGTCACAATTCATATCACTTGATCATAAATGTTCCATAATCAATATCACATATGGCATCTCAATGCCCACAATACATCAAAAGTGTAAACATATCTTTCATTACTCAAAACCATGTTTGTTGTTTCAAAATCAAAGTTCACTCCCATATGGAGTGTCATATTTCAAAACCATCAATTGAAGCACAACATAAACATTGACCATCTCCAAAATGGATCAATGGTCTTATTTTGAAAACCATTTTCTTAAAACGCATCATATATCAAATTCACAATTTTCACATTCTTTAA
The DNA here is from genome assembly GCA_038502395.1 of Dittrichia graveolens. Lineage (NCBI taxonomy): Eukaryota > Viridiplantae > Streptophyta > Magnoliopsida > Asterales > Asteraceae > Dittrichia > Dittrichia graveolens. The sequence goes on from JARJIL010000003.1 coordinate 64,638,671, forward strand.
TTTCAAAAACTTCATAAAATATTTGCTAATCATAGAAAACATTATAAAACAAATCTGTATTCCACATCCTTTGATTCATCATGTTTCATCAAACATTCGCCAAACAATCAAAACACAATCATGATGACTTGAAACTTTAACAAAACTGGGTATCCGCAGGGTGTACTCACCTGAGGGTATGATAAGGGTCACAACCCCGTCCAAACCAAAGCTTAAACACTTGATCATAAACCTATGATCATAAAACACAAGGTTAACTTACATGAGTTAACCAAAAACAAGATTTCTAAACTCAATTCTAGTCTTAGACACTATTTCAGGTCTAAAAAGACTCCATATATCCCTTATACAACCTTAGAATCAATCCCCAAACAAGTAAATAGCCAAATGGGGTCAAAATCATGATTTTTGGAGGTTTAAGAGTGCCTCGCGCCGTGAGAAACTCTCTAGCAAAAGGCCTTGCACCCAAACCGGGACCTCGCGCCGTGAGCTACGTGTGAACAGTGTTTTTCGAGTTTTTTTTTTGCAGCAGCTCCCATTTTCCATTCCCAAACCAAACCAAACTTTAATTTAACAGATATACAAATCAAAACTCAACCAAAACATCTTCCTATCAACAAATATCATCATTTTTAAACATAATCCATCATCAAAACCTTACTTCACCATTTTTCCCAATTTTGACCCATTATCCAAAATAAACTACATATCTACAACAATAAACCATCAATTACATATATTTAGCTAGAATCAAAAGCAAGTGCAAGTTTTGAACTTACTTGATGTGTAAACCCAACTTGATTACTCTCTTTCTTGCCCAAATCCAAACCTAAAATGGAGAAATTGAAGAACAAACTCCCAAATTCTTGAATTCAAACTCTTAGACCAACACTTTCCCTTGATATCTCTTCAATTTCCTCAAGAACTCCTCTCTAGAACCTTCTTCTTCCTTCTCACGATTTTCACCAGCCTTTGACTTCAATTAATTGAGCTAGATACATACATATATATATATATACACATATTTACCTAAAAGGTCCCTGTAGTTTCATTCTTCCATTTTTGGTCACATTTTTAACTATAATACATTCATACATGAAAGATAGCAATAATAAATATCATTGATACATAATTTTATTAATTCTTACTTAAACTTGGATTTTCTATATTTTACATAATTATAGGTATTACATTTCCTCCCTCCTTACCAAGATTCCGTCCTCGGAATTGAATCAATCCCGAGCTCACACCATAACACATCTTTTGCTAAGACCCTAGATAGGATCACATAGCCTAACTCACAGTATCAACCTTTTCATAATCTCATAATCTTTCTCTCTACAAGAGCAATCATTACTCTTATCTAGACTCAAGCTCTTAATCATCGATTAAGACACTGAATCACCAATATAATCCCGTCCATACAGTTATTTATAAATCAAAACTCAAAATCAATTTCTTTAACTAGACCTTTTACAATGGCCTGATATCTCACCACTATATGGTTCGTAAATGGCTCCCAATTGGACTATCAGGAATTTAACATTGTTAACCCAAGCTTTACGACTCTTAAGTCATATAGTCTCATGGCTAACTATTGATCACACTGATTATTGATCTACCAATCACTTTTCAATTCTCAGTTACCCAATTCACTCATAAGGGTTCTTTACAGTATATCTCGTTTTCCAATTATTTATTGGTATTCTAAGTCATCGAACGGGTAATAGCATTACCTTTCCATTAACCCAATAGGAAATACTCCACACATGAACATGAGTGTTCCTTATAAGCATTTTCTCCAATACTTGAAATACACAACACATTTATCCATAAGGAATATCATAATTCCATACTTTTACACAATCATAATCATACAAATCTAGCTCACATAATTAGGAAAGTATGCTTACAAATATCACTGGAATGAAATCAGTCTTTCTTCAATTGGTCAATAAAGACCCAAATCATATAATCTCCTCTCAAGGTTCTTAACAACGTAGACACATAACCAAAAGTATATAAACTAACTTCTATTTCATAAAATTCTAATGGTAAATAATTACCTATTACACCGCGGCACTTCACATAACTTAGATGTTCAAAACATCATACCTTAATTCAATGGCTATACTTGCCATCAAAATCAATAGCTAATGCACAAGTTCAAATTTCTGCACAATACTATCACAACGCCAAAGAAGGGTTCACCGGAACCATTATACATAAAGCACGAATAACTCATAATTCATTACCAACCTTAAGGCTCAAATCGACCCATCAGTCAAAAATGACACAATTATCGTCCTCAAGACGATCGTATTACAAGCACAACTCTACTTAGAGATCTTTATCACGCAAGGCCTTTCGTCGTGCACCCCTAAGTGACTTCATTAAGTCCACAACCACTTTTTGGTCTAAAAGACCCACAATAGATCCATTAGGACTATAACCTTGCAATTCCAAACTTAGGTCACAACCTTTGCCATGCTCGGATAAAACGGATCTCAGGATCAAACTCTCGACCAACTCTAGCTACCGGCATCTCCGCATGCTTCCCTATGGCCGAATAATTAGTCATCTCTTGTGGTCCAACACACCACGCTATACCTAGTCAACATATAAATCAAATGCTCTGTCCTAAAGGACATCTATCAACAAGATAAAAGAGCTCTAGCTCCATCTCACTATTAGAGAACATGTCTCAATTCATACATAGGAGTCTCATTTCCAAAATCAACTCCTCTAATCTCTAAAATCTATTTCAGGTATCAACATTGTAAACAGAGTGAATCACTCCTGTGGGCATCAAGCCACACATTAATTCTAAAATAACCCAATCAAAACAGATTTAACCCAAAGAATCACATTTAATTCCAAAGGTAATCACTACGAGGTCCTAAAGATTCTACACCTCAAAGGAATATCTATTGACCCCCAATCACCATATCACGTGAAATCTTTATGTTCTTAATGGAATTCATATTCATACACCATCTGGATCGTTGATCCGACCATAACTAAATGTAATCATTAAGAAACTCTTTTCAACACTACCCAAAGCGGGCCACTTAGTCAAATGGTCAAATTCTCAGTCATGAACACTTATCGCAGTTCTAATAAACTTACCATCTATTCATTTCCACCATTTAGGTCTAACTGATACATAGGATCACATCGAATTATAATTCAAATTTTCATGCCACAAGATTGACCTTGTTATTGGTCCATCCTCATAAGAGGCTTAACATACTAACAATTATCTTTCCTTTACATAACTCTCTAAGTCATCAAAGGAAAGAGACTCGGTTACACATATTCTTAAGTGAACACATCACTAATCAATAACACCACAATCTTAATTTCAGAAAAGTCTCAACCACTAGAGAGTTAAAATCTCTAAGATTATTTAACAACTTAATCACAAGGTTACTCAATGTACAACCTTACTTAAACATTTCATTACATTATCCCGATCACAAAATACCATTGGAATCCCCCAACTAACTTTATATCTCTTATCTCCTATAAGCACCTAATAAGTTCTAAGAGCGGTTTATAGCTTTCAATTGAAACTTGAGAGATTATGTGACTAAAAGGTTTTCAATTCAAACTTAATCATTCTACATCACATCTCAACGTGAGACTCGTTAGATCACGAGATGTATCAATGATTTCAATGAAAAGTCCAACTCATTATGCCGCACCATTTCGATGGTGATCTGATGTCTATTATTTTATCACAGAAGTTACAGTCCAACGAGGATTCTTATTTCTTTTGAAGAAACGCACAAACACTAATCCACTTATATCATAACTCATCTAAGTAAGTCTGTCACACATGGAACAATAACTTCAGTTCTAATTTCTTCTTAACCAATAATCTCAATAAGATTCATACATAGACAGAGACTCAATGCTCAAGTCAAAACACATATGATAGAACTAGTAGATAATTCTATCCATAATCTATTAATGATCCAAACCCGCAACCGCAGTCACATAAAGGGTTCATTCTAATAACTAAATCATCTTTTATATCACTTCACATAAGGTGCCTCCCTCCTTGAACCAAGGATAAATGGCACTTTTCTGATCCAACTCCATTCTATGAAGTTCATCACTTTCTCACCTTATTAACTAAGGTATACTAAACAAGGTTTTAATAACCTAGTCTCATGTTTCTATTTGCGAGACTTATCTTAATAAGTCTTAGTTTCTCACAGTGTCTCATACATCATCAAGGAAATCTTTCCTTCTAACTAACACTTCATTACAAATAAGTCCATCTAGGACTTAACAATACTAAAAGTCTCGGTATACAAGCTCAAACAGCTTTCTTTCACTATCCCAAGGTTCAATCTGAACCAACAACCTCTGTTCTTAGTACTCAATAGTACAATTCACTTCTAAACTGCTACCCACGGTAAGCTTTTACATAAGGCTTAACTTATATCTGAAGTCAAACTTAGTAACATAGGGCTAGCAACACACTTGAGTTACCTAACACTCAGGCAACTCTCATCCTAACCCAAGTTACCCTCCCAGCTCAAATGGATTTCCTTCAATGGTCGGCCTGGTTTGAGACCAAACACTAACTCGAGTGCATGATTCATTCAAACCCAGGCTCTCATACCAACTTGTAACACCCTGATTTTTAGTACAAATTTAAACTTTTTGAAATCTTAGTTTAGAACATACTTTATACATAATTGCGGAAGCATTTTAATCTTTTGTAAATATTTCAACAAAATATAAAACCTTTCAACATTAAACATTATCAATAAATATAATCTAAAACTTTTGGTGTTACCACAGTCAATCTCACGACCATAATCAAAATAGAATGAAATCCAAGATTACCGGAAATGCAACCAATACAATACTATGCCCAATGAATCTACCCGCCTCACCAAGGCCTCTAGACATCCTGCGGATACAAAACATTTGACACATAGAGTTATCTATAAACATAGCTAGTGAGTACAACCAAAAACATTTGCCTTTTCAAAACCAAGTCATCATCTTTTGGAAAACACGAGTTTGGCAACAATCATACTTTAAAAGTATACATATGGCACATAAGGATGTGGGTCTGTCCATTGGGCCGCAATGTCTCCACGTGGTATCTAGCCACGGTCAACACGTGCCCACATGGGGGATAACCACATCTCCCCGTCAAGGTGGGGGAAGCACGAAGCAGTCCACCCTACAACGGTTATCTGGAGTGTAAGCCATGTTCCCCAAGTCCACTCGTGTTGCTTAGGTTCGGTGGCTCGTCAGCCCAGTGAACCCACATGGTCATAATGGGTACTAACATACCCCTCCACTCTCTACACCGATCCCTCAACCGCCCGTGTATCAAGGTTCCTCAATTGCCGAAGCCACATGAACCAGTACACGTCTCAATGGCTAGGAACCCTATGGTACAGGCTACATATCACAACAGTGGTCCGGACCAAATCACATACCACAAAGGGTCACATATTACATGCCATAAAGGCCAAATAATCCAAGCATCAAGCTTATCAATAATCACATTAGTGTCACAATTCATATCACTTGAGCATAAATGTTCCATAATCAATATCACATATGGCATCTCTATGCCTACAATACATCAAAAGTGTAAACATATCTTTCATTACTTAAAACCATGTTCGTTGTTTCAAAATCAAAGTTCACCCCCATATGGAGTGTCATATTTCAAAACCATCAATTGAAGCACAACATAAACATAGACCATCTCCAAAATGGAGCAATAGTCTTATTTTGAAAACCATTTTCTTAAAACGCATCATATATCAAATTCACAATTTTCACATTCTTTAATTTCAAAAACTTCATAAAACATTTGATAATCATAGAAAACATTATAAAACAAATCCAAATTCCACATCCTTTGATTCATCAAGTTTCATCAAACATTCGCCAACCAATCAAAACACATTCATGATGACTTTAAACTTTAACAAAACTAGGTATCCGCAGGGTGTACTCACCTAAGGGTGTGATGAGGATCACAACCCCATCCAAACCAAAGCTTAAACACTTGACCATAAACCTATGAGCACAAAACACAAGGTTAACTTACATGAGTTAACCAAAAACAAGATTTCTAAACTCAATTCTAGTCTTAGACACTATTTCGGGTTTAAAAAGACTCCATATATCCCTTATACAAACTTAGAATCAATCCCCAAACAAGTACATAGCCAAATAGGGTCAAAATCATGATTTTTGGAAGTTTCAGGGTGCCTCGCGCTGTGAGATAGGGAGCTCGCGCCGCGATAAAATCTCTGAAAAAAGGCCCTGGGACTCGCGCCATGAGCTACGCGTGATCAGTGTTTTTGAGTTTTTCTAAAATGTAAACAGCAGCATGTGAAATGCAAGTAACATCAGTCTAAAATGCAAACAACAGCACTTTCACATCAAAAATGCATGTTTATATATTTTCATTTTCATATATATGCATGTTCGTATATTTGCTACCAAAAATGAAAACAAAGAACATACAACAAAAATGCAAATTGTTTGACGAAAATGCAAATGCAAAATGCAACCCACATAAAAGAAGATAACAAAAATGCAAACTCACGACTCTCATCTCCATTTCACAAATCTGATTCAATAAAAATACACGTCACAAACCCATTCAATGAAAATGCAGATTAGCAAATAAAAAATAGTCTAAAATACAAACAACAACATGTGAAATGCAAGTAACAAGGGCTGATATTACATGGTCAAACCTAAAATACACATGCAAAAAGCAAATAGTAGCACTTTCAAATGTGAAATGCAAACAGCAGCATGTAATTGCAAATGCAAACAACAGCATGTAATTGCAAATGCAAACAGCAGACATGTTCAAACCTAAAATGTGAAATGCAAACAGCATCATGTAATTGCAAATGCAAAATGCAAACAGCAGCACTTTCAAGGGCTGATATTATATGTTCAAACCCAAAATGCAAATTCCATATACAACACTACAATGCAAATTTCATACACAAAACACTACATCAGTTAAAATAAATCATTGAATTATCAACCAATTTTTTGGAGTATGAAGAATTGCATTCTGATTATCATCTTCATCCACACATGCATGTTCAGATATGAAATTTGTATTTTCGTAATTTGCATTTTCAAAATAAAGTTTTTAGAAATATGGGAAGAGTAGTCTTGAATTAAAGAGCAAGAAAAACTGAACCTAATGGTATAATTTTTTTGTTAAAAATCTTAAACATTAGATAGTTATGATCATTAGAATGATTAATGGGTTTTTTAAAAAAATGTGATAGTGAGGCGTGAAGAGCTGATGATGTTTTTTCAATTCCCTTTTGCCCTTTTTTTTAATTATAGCATCATAATTATGTATGATAATTACAATTTTGCCACAATTTAATATTAGCCCTTGATCTAGTTAATCTAAAAGCCCAAAATGATTCTTTAGGTTCTATGTTTAAGAGTGGTTCTATATTGATGCTATTTCTCTCTCTCTCTCTCTATATATATATATATATATATATATATATATATATATATATACTAGCATTGTACCCGCGCAATGCAGCGGTTATGAATATTTTTTCTCGATAACTTGTCTCTTTTTAAAACAATGGTGATTTGTTTCTTTTCTAAATTATAATATGTCAATGAAATTTTACATGGGCGGTAAAATCCAACAAGAATGTTGGCATTGTAATTCTATTCTATTTTAATAATATTACTCATTTAGAAAATCTAGCATTTTTATAAATTAACAGTCTTAATCTATTATAATAGGTTTAATACATTAAATAATAAATTTTAAATAAAATAATATATTAAATGACAAGTTTAAATGATTTTACGTAAAAATAACAAAAGAAAATTTATATTTTTTCTTACATCATCTTTTTACCCATAAAATAATCACATATTATTTTCTCAATTGTTTTGAAAACATGAACTTCGTAAGTTAAGAATAAATAAGAGGATAAATTTAAAAGAGGTAGTTCGTATTTTGTTTAAAATTAATTTCATAGATTTAGCTAATTAGTATATTATTAACATTAATACTGCATAATTGTGTTTCAGCCGTGGGGATTTATTTTTGGACTATTTTTGGACTTGCACCAAGTAACATTTTAGTTGGTTAATGGTGAGGGTATTTTAGTATATTTAAGTTACTTAAATTTAAGAGTTTTTAAGGGTGTAAATGTATTATAAAGGAGTAAGATATATATATATATATATATATATATTGGTATACTTACAGTACATATCACGAAATACGAAACTTCTGATCACAGTATTGGCTGTACTAAAAGCCCTCTATGAATATGATCAAAAGCTAGCTCAGACCCATTGCACACTACATTAAGCTGACTTATATTCTTTCCTTTCCAAACCAAAAGACTACTGGCATCCCTTTCTTCTCCGGCCACCTTATTCTTCTTTTTTCATATAAAGAATCCCTAAACCACCAATGACTTCTGCTCATCAATATCTACCCCAAAAACCTCCGATAAACCTGAAAGAAGATGAACACCCCGCACCAGCAAATTCCAATTCAGTACACCCCTGACAACCACCTTAATCGCCCTCGTCCCCACGATGGTCGCCAGTTAAGTAGGCGTCACACCGCTCGATACTATGTGCATCGTGTCAAAGAAAGTCTAACCACGCGTGTGTCAAAGCTAATTTGTTCAGTTTTTCTTAGCCTTTTGTTCATTCTAGGACTTATTACATTCATCCTATGGCTAAGTTTACGCCCTCATCGTCCAAGATTTCACATCAACGAGTTTTCAATCCCGAGTATAGCGCAAGATAATGGCATTGCAAATGCTAAAGCAACATTCAATGTCACTGCTAGAAATGCTAATCTGAATATTGGGATTTACTATGATACAATGCACATAACATTGTACTATCAGAATCAAAATATTGGTGAAGAGACATTATTGTTTCCATTTTATCAATCACCCAAGAATACAACTATAATCAGTGGTATGCTGTCTGGACCGAGTTTGGTGGTCAACGAGGCTCGTTGGGCTCAGTTCGTGGCAGATCGGATGCGTGGGATGGTGTCATTTCGGCTAGAGGTTGCTTCAGCGATTAAGTTTAAGATCGCGGGTTGGCAAAGCAAGAAGCACAAGATTCATGCAAACTGTGATATTGGAGTTGGACCAGATGGGTTGCTAATAGCAAGTTATACTGTTCCCAAATGCCCAGTGTATTTCACATAGAATTAACTCTCAACTTCTCAAGGGTTCATTTTCCATTTGTATAACTTGTAATCTCTTTTGTTTTGGTTTTCACCTAATTATTTGTAAAAATATTTGATTTTTTTATTTGTTTTCTTCGTTTTTAAGTAATGTTGAGGTTTCTTGCGTCCGATTACGATGAAGATCGAATCAATCAATAGTCAAATAAATACATCACAATCACATGGAATGAAAAGGGCAAACTCGGAATTTCATGGTGAAAAACTATGCCTATCTCCTGTTATGTACAAAAGTTGGACTCCTAAAATCTAAAGGCTAAATCATAGTTTATCATAGTTTATAGAGTTAATTTCATAAATGATCCTTTAACTAACCACGAATTGTAAGTTTAGTCATTTTTTTAAAAAAGTTGCAAGTTTCGTCCTTTAACTACCATTTTATTGCAACCATGATCCTTTCTAACGAAATCCGTTAGTTTGCTCTGTTAAGTGCTCTCATGTGCACCGCACATGAGGGTATATTTGTCCTTTTACCTATTTATTAATTTTTTAATTAAGTTTCAGTATTAGATACTATTTTTTTTACTAGACACACATCTCTCCCTCTCAGCCTCTTACACTCTCTCTTACTAGACACACATCTCTCTCTCTCTCTCCATCCCCATTCTCTCTCATCGTTGTCTTCTTCTTCCTCCTCCCCTCCCATTTCAGATCTTTATCCTCTTCATCTTTATCTTCTTCTTCTTCTATACCACATCTCCCATTACCAACGCTGCCACCTCAAAATCCCACCACCACCGTCACCACCTTAGACATCCAACCAGCAACGTCACCGCCTCACACATACCCCACCACCGTCGCCGCTTCACACATCCCCCCACCACCATCATCGCCTCACACATAAAACCAATACCCTCGCCACCTCGCACATCTCACCACCATCGTCGCCGCCTCTCACATACCACCACCACTGTTGTCGCCTCGTTCATCATCATTATCATCTCTCTCCTTGATCTCTCTCACTGTACTTTCCATACCTTTTTCCGACCTAGAACCATCACCCACCTAATCGTAAATACAAAAAAACAGAAACCTAATCCTAAAAACCGATTCAAACCCTAAACCTAAATGCATAAGAAAACAAGATTACAAATTAGATGGTAGACAGAGAGAACAAAATCCCTAACTCGAAGATGATCTGCGGTGGTCTCAAGGTGGTGCGATGGTTGATCAACGACGAGGTGGAGAGGCAATGGTGCGATGGCGTATGTGCGATGGTGTGAGGCGGTGTGTTTGTGTGTTCACAGAGATAGAGAGATATGAGAGACTGATGTAGAGAGAGGGTAAGTACTAGCAGGGAGATGAAGTTAAGATTTTTTTTAAATGTTTAAATAGCATAAAAACTGAAAATTAATTAAAATTTAATGAATAGGTAAAGGACAAATATACCCTCATGTGTAGTGCACATGATGGGACTTAATAGAGCAAACTAACGGATTCCGTTAGGAAGGATCATGGTTGCAATAAAATGGTAGTTAAAGGATGAAACTTGCAACTTTTTCAAAAAAGGACTAAACTTGCAATTCGTGGTTAGTTAAAGGACAATTTATGAAATTAACTCTAGTTTATAAAAAAGGGATAAAAAGAAATTTTAAAGTCCATGTAAAAAACATAATACTAAAATTTAATATTCATTTTTAGGTGGTTCAATATACACATTGGATTTGTAAAAGCATCACAATTGAATTACGAAAATGCCACTCTACCCAAAATTTTAAAATGTAATCCAGACAATTGACGCCATTGATCCAAATATTAAAATTAGTCTTTCAGGACTATGAATTAAGTATAGATTATATTGAACATTCTTCAAAAAAAGATAATCAACCATAAATAAAATATTAAATTTGACGTGAACAAAACTAATTAACTCGTAGACTACTTTAAATTTTTCATCATTGATTATTATTATTGATTAATCTTCTAGAGTTGTTTTCAATAAAAAATATGTTATTTAAATATAATAACATTCGAGTGTTGACGCCTCTTTAAATTCTCATTTTTATATATAATTATTTAACTTTTTATTATTATTATTTAATATTTATAATTTTGTAAGTCACGAACATTTAATCTAGTAAATAATAAGAGACAGATACATGAGCCTCCTATAGTTGAAGAGAATTGATTTGTACACAACAAGATTTTACCATACACAACAATCATGACTTTTATACCCCTAGTATCTCACTATACTTTATTTACATCCACATATTTAAGGGTATAATGGTCTAAACAACAACTAATTATTGTGTATGGTAAAAATCTGTTATATACAGATCATCTCCCAAAGTTAAAACTTGAAACAGATATTAATATTAGCCAGTTTTGGGCTGTGCTCGGTGTCCAATGGGACACAACCCAAGATTTTAAAGGGTCTCCAAACGAAATCAAGACTTGTGTATGTATAAATATAATAACATGTTTTAAGCCCAATAATAAACGTTAAAAGAACTTGTCTTCGAGTGAGGCCTACATTAATGCTGAATATTATAATCCAGTTTGTATTTGTTTATCCACGTTTTCATTGTTTTTTTTTTCGTTTTTAATTTTAAATATTACAATATACCTTTTAAAATTCCATGCAACTTCTCCTTGTTAGTTTCATGCAAGTTAACTTCTTCATTGTAGTTTAAATGAAAAGCTGGAATTTGTTGTGTGTTAAATTTCCTTACTCTTAATGAAGAGATGGTTTTCTTGCGTTGTTTGTTATTAGAACTACCCACTTCAAAATTAGCATTGCTATGATGTGGTGTTTCCCTTGACATAGCACTCACTGAACCTATAAAAATTAACGTACATTCATATGATATAATATTACAGAAATAATTAATCATTGAGTTTATTAAAAACGTGAATGCTAACTTTTGATAAACGATACATCTTTTAATATAAGTCATAGTTATATGTGTTCTTCGAATTAACCATATTTTCACATGCATTGATTTAAATTATCATTCAAATAGAATTAAAAGTTAAAACAGTTGACCTGTGCACAAAAAATAGTTGTATTATTTAATCAAATTTTTTTTATCTTTTATAGCACTACCACATGCACGAACATTAGGTGTTCCAAGAACTAGTTTTGAAGGACTTAGTAAAGCAGTTGGATTAGGAGATCCTGTTGAAAGAGATAATGGAAAATGCGAATTATCTGTGTAAGAAAAATATAGATTTTATTTACACAATTTTATAATACAAACAGTTTAATTAACTAAAAATAAGGTAAATAAACTATAAATAGAAAATAACCTGAGTTGACGTAGTTAATTTTTATATAATGTTGTAATAGTTGATTCCCGTTCTGTATAATACCATTAGAGTTGGCATTGAAATTTTGAAGGTTTCGAGAATCGCTTGTATTCTCCACCAATACTGTGATATATAATTATTGTGAATAAATATTGTACAAAATAAATATGAACATTCAAATATGAATATAAATCTAATGGACTTTTTTTAAATGTCGAACTAATTTCTAATTTGAAATTAAACGCATCATTAGGTATATCATTGTAACACCATATTTTTGACCCAGATTTTTCATTTGTTTTTAAACATTGCGGAAGCGATAGAAAATGCAACTAGTATTTACAACTGAACATATACAGACAGTTTTCCAAGTAAACCATAGTTCAAAATATTAGTATTACAAAAACTACGGCTCTTCACAAATAAATTATCAGAGGGCCAATCAATTACTCCCCAAGCTAACCCACTCTCAGTCGAGCCGCTGACTTACCATAAGCCTGAAAAAAGAGTGAGAGGTGGGGGATTAACACAAAGCTAAGTGAATGGAAGAAAACCACAACAGAATATCAGCCACAACCGAAAGATAACAAATCAACAAATAATCATGTCCCGGGAAGACCGGCGGTTCTGAAGGAACCTACAACCAATGCCGGCCAAAGCAAAGGTTTACCGATATGTCATTTGCTATTCTCACATAGTATTACCCTTAAGTTGCAACAAATGCATCAAAAAAATCCAAATACTGATTAGCCAATAGCAAACAAACCCAGCCCATGTGTCCAGCCGAAACTGACTTCCCAATCAAACATGTATACATATCACTGGCGCAACGATTAATTAACACACAACAGTTAATCAATCCTCGGACATAAAGTCTATCCATGCATCATTCCATAAATAGTTGCAATGAAAACCAGTTACGACTAATATCATCTGTAAGTTAACGTCCACTCACCTCTAGTTCTTAATCTCCACTCAGTGGCTAATATTACCGAGCCTTGTCCGTTCATGAGAACACAATAAAACCGAAGTTAATATCTGATTCATAAATATATATCAACACATATATTTATATCCGTTCTAACTTATGCACAACAAGTTAGAAACACCCAACATGCAATCACATAAAGCATCATACTGGTTAAAGCATCAAAAGCTTCGAATATAAAAATTGCCTGGTGTAACACCTTGATTTTCAAAGTTTCACCATTTATAAAAACCTTTAATTAATAGCAAAAACATGCAGCTGAAGTCTTAAAAATCATAAATGGAAATAGTTGTTTTCGCCATAGAGGCGATTACAGATCCTTCATAATTAAACCACGGGGTTACGACCGCATTCATTCAAAAGTCAGTACACGTTTAATGTTATGAATATATTACATAACCGGATTGATCGTTGATACCAAAATATAAACCACAACGCAGAACCACAACCTCTAACCCACCTGCGCGAGTACAAGACACATTTCAAAAGAACCAAGTGTCAGCTTACGCTAAGTGAGTCAATAGGAGTTGTAATCAAAAACCATAAAATATGTTCGTGAGCAGATATATGACATGTAAATAAATACCATATCCCACCCTTCATGTATTTGACCCGTACCCATAACCCGCAGATCACATAGCACCAAATGGGTCAAATAATCGCAAATCCTTTCATGTAGTCAAACCGCACATAATCATAATCATACCACATAATATCGTATCGTAATTGCATAAATCATATCGCATCATAATCATATAAATCATATCGTATCATAATCGCATACATCATATCAATAAAGTGATCTTAATGTAGAGTCTAAACCTCCACTAGATAACCCAAGGTTCACTACTTGCGTGCCCGTCCAATCTATGTTTCCGAGCGGGGCGCGACTACCACCTAAGAACATAAATCCCGAGACTCCGCTTTCGCTACTCCGACGGTACGAGTACAACTACTGCGTTGTCGTTCTAGTATGAGTCCAAACGAAGCCAATCATATTTCAGCTTCTCCTCACACTCACGTGATGTATGATCTAGCCTCCTTGGCCTACATCACTCCAGTACTTGAACACCAAAGTGTCCACGTACCATGTGTCAAAATAGTCGTCTAGAAAGACCAAATGACTCTTGTTGGCTAGCACTTTAATCCTAGAAGGTCAATCATGCCAACTAGGCCTGCAAATCCGCAACATGGGTAATACCGCATACTACCCCCGCCACTAAAATACATGCATGCAAGGAATCGTAAGCAGTCATATGTAAATCGTAAATAATCATAACATGCATGTTACGTATTTGATCATGCATGCCACCGGTGTTTAACTCATAACACATAACATGTACCATCGATCAATATATAAATATATGTATAATCATCTTTATTTCGAAAATAAGGTTTTTGTCTATGTACTCGGTTTTGTAAAGATCTACTGAACTCACCTCAGTCCAGAAAATAAAGACACGATCTAGGTACGACGAGCTACACTCTCGGATTATCAAGAATTCGACCTCAACCATCTCGAATAACCTAGACATGCAAAATAATACTTCCGATCAATGATCTACGCGTCTCGAACTTAGATAATCCATTAAAACATGCTGGAACGACATGCATGTAGCATATCAAGCTATACAACCGTAATATTAGCGTAAGTTTAGTAAAATATACCTCTTGGAGTTACCAAAGCGAAACCACGATCGAAACGATGCCGTAGCGCTCTCTCCGACCTCCCCGCACCTCGAATACGAGCTCCAACGAAACCCGACACTCTAAAACGCTCACTAAACTCGGTTTCTCTCGAAAATTGGGCAGAGTAACGATATAGTGGGAGTGTGTGTGTGTGAAAATCGATGGGAGATGATCTTGTATTTATAGACTCTGAAAATGGCCAGACGCGTTGCGTCCAATCAGGGAACACACCGCGTTCTGCGACATGCAGAAACTAACACACGCAACCGTCTGACACATGCAACCTCGACACGTGTTCTGCCGCCCAAACGCGTCACGTTCTTGGTTTTCCAGGATTTTCATTTTCATTTTTTATTTTTCTTTTCTTTTCTTTTAAATAATAATATTCCTTTATTATTATTAACAAGTAAAACTTCGAAAATAATATTCTATTTTTCGATAATAATATTTTTACAATATTCGGGTCGTTACACTGGTGTAATACCCGAATCTTCGTAAATAAATAAAAGAATATTTTATTGAGGAAACGATATTGTGTTGGGTATGGATTTAGTTGTGGACAAAATTTAATTAATTGGGCTTAATAGTCATGTGGATTAGGTTTATTGGGCCATGTTGAAGTAAGTGGGCTTAGGCCCTATTGAAAGATATATAAATTGAAGATTAGGGCACAACCCCAAAATGCTTGTTACTGTTGCATTGGGAGAGAAAGCAGTATGTGGTGTGTGTGTGTGCTAAGACCCACGAAGAACAAGAAAGAAGGAGCCAAGATTCATCTGTGGAATCAAGAATTGTTAAAAGAATCATCAGGTAATGTTTCATACCTCACTATGATGTGGTAGATATCAATTTTAGCTTGTTTGAATGATGCTAGCATGAATTCGCATCTGGGTTTTTGGAGCATTGGGTTTATGAAGAATAAGAGAAAAGAATTTGAGATTTGAGCCTTAATACTTGATTAAATGTACTTAAATCTTGAAGGAAGTGCTTAAATGAGTGGAGAAATGTTTTGAAACAAAAATAAAGTGATTTGGTCAAGTTTTGAAAGAGTTTGATTTTGGCTATGGAGTTTTGAAACTAGAACTGACAGGGAAGATGATGGTCCGACTTTTGTTATCCGAAAGTCGCATGGGGTCATGCGACTGTCGCATGAGGGGTCTTGAAAGTCGCATAGTGCATTCTACAAGTCGCATGAAGTTCTAAAAGTCGCATGGGGTCATGCGACTGTCGCATAGGTCATGCGACTGTCGCATGAGGAGTCTTGAAAGTCGCATGTGTTGCCTGTAAGTCGCATGATGATCCGTAAGTCGCATGGGGTGGTGTGGTTTGGTCCGGAGGTCGCATGAAGAGTTGGTTTGACTCTCGCATGGGTCGCGCGACGCGACTGTTCTAATCGCAACCGGGAAACAGACCAATGATATTGTTCGCTTTGGGTTGCCCCTCACGGCTTTAAAACGCGTCACTTGGTAAGAGTAAGATTCCCCCTCCTTATAAGGAGGAAGAATCTCCCTTGCCTCACCGATGTGGGATGCTCCTGCATTGCTACAGGAGCGGTGGGTTTAAGAGTTGCGGATTTACCCGGCTCGAGGGAACGATAAGCCCCATAAACCCAACATTCCCCCCCACATCGGTGCTGCCCCTGGCTCTGATACCAATTGTTATTCCCGAATATGAATAAAACTAACTTTGAATAAAATAAAAGTGCGGAAATAGTTTTAATGAAACGAACACACGAGTAGGTATTTATAGGCTAAGTAAACTAATCCTGACCATCTAATTTATTTATACGTGTACCGTTCTACACTTAATTAGGAACAGAAAACAAGAAAGGAAAAGAGGTCTTACAAGAAAAAAGGCAGGGTAACATGTATGTTGTCGATTTCAACTCTGCTACTTCTAAAAGAGATGCTTGCTTCTTTTCAGAAGCTGATTCAAAAGTTAATTGGTTATGGCACAAAAGGCTATCTCATCTCAACTTCAAAAACATCAGCAAACTCTCTAAGCTTAAGCTTACCAGAGGTCTACCGTCAGTTCGGTTTCAGAAAGACAAGCTGTGTCATGCATGTGAGAAAGGAAAGCAAAAGAAGTCAGTTTTTAAATCAAAACATTGCAACCAAGTTAACTCCGCCTTTCATCTATTACATATGGATCTCTTTGGTCCTGTCAGCTCTCCAAGCATGGGAGGCAAGAAGTATACTCTGGTTGTAGTTGATGAATACACCAGGTTTACATGGGTATTCTTCTTGCGTAACAAAAGTGATACTGCTGAAGTTCTGATGAGCTTTATTCGTCGTGTTCAAAGACAGTTTGACACATATGTTAAACAGCTTCGCAGTGATCATGGGACAGAATTCAGAAACTCTACCCTTCAAGACTTTTGTGATGAAAATGGAATCATCCAAAACTTCTCAGCCCCATATACCCCTCAGCAAAATGGGGTTGCTGAAAGAAGAAATAGGACCTTGATAGAAGCAGCCAGAACAATGCTAGCTGAAGCATCTCTAAAAGGCCATTTCTGGGCTGAAGCTGTTAATGCTGCTTGCTATACACAAAAAGGTCTATTATTGTGAAGCGCCACAGCAAAACTCCCTACGAGTTACTCTATCTGAAGTCACCAAATGTCGGATACTTCAAAGTCTTTGGAAGTACATGCTTCATCCTGAATACCAAAGATCAGAAAAGCAAGTTTGATCCCAAAGGAGAACAAGGAGTTTTCTTAGGCTATTCTGATATCTCTAAAGCATATCGAGTTTTTCTTCCCAAAAAGAACTCTGTGGTTGAAACAATAAATGTTACCTTTGATGAGTTCAATGCAGAGTCAACCTCCAATGATACTGATCAAATTCTTTCCGATGAATTTGATGCTCTTTTACAAGAGTCATTTCATGATGATTTGGATGACTATTCTTAGGAGGTAAATACTGACAATAATATTGTTTCTATTAATGTGAATCAGGTCACTGAAGATCTCTTGGAAACAAATAATAACAACAGGATCAACCACAAAGGGTCACAAAATGGACTCGAGCTCATCCCATCACTAATGTAATTGGTGATCCAAACACTGATGTGCAAACCCGAAATGCAACCACGTCTGCATTCTGCATGTTCTCTGAATTTATATCACAAGTCGAGCCAAATAAAGTCGATGAAGCTCTGAAGGATCCTAAGTGGGTGGTCGCTATACAAGACGAGCTTAATGAATTTGAAAGGAACAAAGTGTGGACGCTGATTGACCCACCTGAAGACAAGTCTATTATTGGCACAAAATGGGTCTTCAGGAACAAACGTGATGAAACTAGGTCAGTTGTGCGAAATAAAGCTAGACTAGTTGCAAAAGGCTACTGTCAAGTGGAAGGAATAGATTATGATGAAACGTTTGCTGCTGTTGCTCGTTTGGAGGCAATACGTATGTTCTTAGCCTTTGTAGCCTTCAAGGGATTCAAGGTCTTTCAGATGGACGTCAAAAGCGCCTTTCTGAATAGGGAACTCCAAGAAGAAGTATTTGTTCAGCAATCCCCTGGATTCGAAAATCCTAAGTTTCCACACCATGTTTATAAGCTCAACAAAGCCCTTTATGGACTGAAACAGGCTCCACGTGCCTGGTATGATACTTTGTCCACTCATCTTCTGAAAAATGGATTTAAGAGAGGGAACATCGATCAAACTCTATTTCAGTGTAGAGAAAAAGGTGAACTCATTCTAGTTCAGATTTACGTCGATGATATTATATTTGGCTCTACTGACAATCCCATATGCAAGAAATTTAAGAAAATAATGTCAGAAAAGTTCAAAATGAGCATGATGGGAGAACTGAATTTCTTCCTTGGGCTTCAGATAAAGCAATCTGACCAAGGCATCTTTATTAATCAAGGGAAGTACGTCAAAGTGGTACTCAAGAAATTCAACTTTTCAGACTCTTCCCCAATGAAGACTCCCATTGTTCCAAAGACCAAGCTTACTACTGATCCAATGGGAAAGCAGTTGATCTTCCTACCTTCAGAGGGATGATCGGATCCTTACTATATCTGACAGCCAGTCGCCCTGATATTATGTTCTCCACATGCCTATGTGCAAGATTTCAGGCAAACCCAAAAGAATCACATTTGACGGCTGTCAGACGTATTTTCAAATACCTGAAAGGTACTCCTGAACTTGGGCTATGGTACTCCAGAGACTCTGGCTTTGAGTTAATTGTATTTTCAGATTCGGACTATGCCGGATGTCAGATTGATAGGAAGAGTACTACTGGTGGGTGTCAGCTACTAGGTGGAAAACTAGTAAGTTGGCAAAGCAAGAAACAGAACTCCATTTCTCTATCCACCGCTGAAGCTGAATACATTTCAGCTGGGAGTTATTGCGCACAAGTTTTATGGATGCAACATCAGCTTGCTGACTATGGCATCTCCTTTCAGCGCACTCCCATCTATTGTGATAAAACAAGTGCTATTGCCATCTCCAACAATCCTGTGCTTCATTCTCGCACAAAGCATATTGATGTTCGCCATCACTTTATTCGCGATCATATAGCCAAAAATAAATTGAGCTTCGTTACATCTCCACTGAACATCAGCTGGCTGACATCTTCACAAAAGCCTTAGATGAAAACCGGTTCAATCAGCTGATTGCAGAAATAGGAATGATAAATCCTTCAACAATATAGCTATTTCAGGTAAGTTTGATTGTTACTGTTCATTCATTCTTATCATATTTAATGCTAGCCACCCTAATAGCTAAGCTTGAATAATTACTTTTACCCTAACTCTCTCTGACTGTCAAATCATCTGTGAAGCGTAATCATGAGTAAATTTATTTATAAACATCCAAAGATTTTCTTTCCTTTTTCATCTTCTGCAAATCAAAATCCGATTCAAAGAAAATCTTTCACTTTCTCAACAACTCATGGAATTCACAATTACCTTCGTTTTCTTCCCAGTATGCTATGTCATCACAGTACGCATCCCTGATGAAGGAATTGGGATTGAAGTTTCATCTCAAATCTCTGTGTTATCATAAACATGATGTAATTTTTCTTTTGGCAGTCCATGTAACTTATGATTAACATCATGTAATCTTTTGTTCAGATATGGTATAAGAAATTTCCAAGCTTGACTATTATTCTTGTTGGCATTGTGTTCTTCTTTTTTTTCTTT
This sequence comes from Dittrichia graveolens, assembly GCA_038502395.1. Classification (NCBI taxonomy): domain Eukaryota; kingdom Viridiplantae; phylum Streptophyta; class Magnoliopsida; order Asterales; family Asteraceae; genus Dittrichia; species Dittrichia graveolens. Next base: position 64,659,027 of record JARJIL010000003.1, read on the forward strand.
CATTTCTTTTGTTTATTTAGATAAAAATTTCAAATGCAAAGTTTGGATAATTTTTGTTCCTTTGTATTGTGAAATTTTTATCTTCCTGCTAATGGTGTGTTGTTGAAGTATAGCTAGTTCCAAGATAACTCTGGGTAAATTAGTTTACCCAATAACTGTTTGACATCACAAAAGTTATCCTTGTGTAATTTCCGGCTTCACGTGCTTATTTTCACCCTAGATTTACTCAACCGCCAAGATTGATTCAGTTTAAACCCCTTTAAAACCCAATTTCGCCTCTCCAAGTTCTTTACCTGCAACTCATCTTCTTCGGCGATCGCCTTTGTTCAAAAGCAAAATCAATTCTTGTGTTTGAATCAATGGCTCCCAAAATTGCTTCCGCAAAGGTAACCCTTCCTTCTGATGTTGTCCCCAAAATCCCACTGGAATCCATCTGTTTCAAAGACAACTTTGCCGTTGACCTAGCCATCCCTTCAACTTCCTCACCACTTCACCAAATAATGACCTATCTTCGCAACTGCCCATTGAACTTTGCTCTCTCTGCAAAGGTTCCAATGTCTGAAGAACATCTCTGTGAGTTCTGGATGACCACTGAAGTCGTCAAGCCCAAAACCTCCGGCCAAAGTATTCACTTCAGTATGCTCTCTGGTAGCAAGTTTGCTGAAATCACCACGAAGTTTCTTGCATCTGTTCTTCATCTTCCTCGCCGGGAACTCACCTCATTCACTGCAAATGCTAAGGAGCTGCTCTTCTCCTTCTTTCAATATGCTGATGAGCACAAGGTCAAAGGTAACTCTATGGTTCGCACTCGTCTTCCAAAGGAGTGGAACTGTCTGATTGCTCATCTAAATTTCTGTATGACGAGCAAAACTGGTGGTCTTGACCAAGTCAATGAAGCTGTTCTAAAGATGGCCTATGCCATTATCCATGGTCATAACATTGACTTCGCTGAACTTATCATGGAGAGTCTTGTGGTCTCACTAACAACAAAAACTAGGTCTCAACACATTCCTTTTCCAAGGTTTGTATCATTGGTTATCCACTCACTGTTAACACCTGACACATACAATTCTGCTTCGGTCCTACTTCCATCTCCTTCCCTACCGGGCTCAGTATGGACCGGCTCCTCATCTGCCTTCAACCCAACACTGACTGCTCCAATGCTCACAATTGTCTCGCTGAAGCCTTCTCCTGCCATTCCACCACCATATTCAGGTCTATCCTCTAAGTTGCCCCTTCCAAACCTCAACCACAAATCCCTCAGTCTTCTCCATCAAAGACAAAGAAAAGGAAACTGATGACTACCACATCTAAGCCATCCACTAACCCTTCAGCCATACCCAAATCCACCACTAAACACACAACCACCACTCACCCGCTAAGATCACTCTCTAAACGCCACAAACCCACTAAACCCTCCAGTCCCATCATATCTCACTATGCTTCAAGTGAGGATTCGCCTGACGATACTCTGCTGATTCTTCGCAAAACTCAGCTTCACTCATCCACCTCCACACACGCGGTTCAGGTAAGATCTCCTTTACTTAAAGTCTCTAAACCCAGTCTGACTGATGAAGAGACAGAAAAAAACCAAGCTGTTCCTGAAGTCCCTCCTTTACAATCACAAGTTCAGGACACTGGCAAACACCAGCCAGTCGAGACTTCTTCTTTACCCCCCATTGAGTCTGCCAGCAAACCCACTGCAACTCAGGTACCACCAGAACAGGGAACATCCATTCCTGTCTCTGCTGAACTTCCCCCTCTATCCCTTGATGTATCAGTAAACCCAACTGACACTATGGATATTGACCAAGCACATGATCAGTCAGCACCCAAACCGGCTGACACTGATGCTCAGCCTATCACCAATGATGAAACTACAATTCCCCTAGTTTCGGAGGTCCAACAAGTTGATGACTCTTCAGTTCACCCTGAAGATGAGACTGCACCCAAATCTCTTGATGTGTCACAAATCCCCATTGACACTATGGATTCTACTAGGGCAAATGATTTATCAGTTTCAAACCAAACTAAAAGTGATGCCCAACCTTCCCTCATCAATGAAACTGAAGTTCAACCTCCTTCAGTCAAGATTCCTAATGCTAATGAAGACACAGTCTTAAACCAGACAGTAACTGAAGCAAATGAGCCTCAGGCCCCTGATGCTATGGCCTCCCTATCTCTCCTAAACACCCTGTTTAACATTCCTTCTCTTGATACAACTGTCAATCCTTTTGATGATAGTGATGCTTTTGATTTTCTTCAATCCCCCAAGTCTGTACATTCTCAAATCTTTGAGCCTTCAATATACATTGCTTCCTCTTTGGAAAGTCTATCTGAACTCGTTCTTTCTGTGTCTAATTTGGTTAAGTCCAATACCTTTCAGGGTCAGTGTGTAGCCAATAATCAAGCAAAGCTTGAATCTGAGCTAAAGTCTCTTGTTGACTCTATCAACACTCAGTTCACCACCCTCACCAAAACCATTAATCGTAAAAATCTGATCTTTCATGAGATGTATAAGACCCTTCACCATCTCATCAAAACTATAGCTGATTCCGCCACTCTTGAGTTTTCCAAGTTGAACACTCAACTCTCTTCTCTCTCCACCACTGTAAATTCCCTTTCCTCCAAGGTTGACAACATCTATGCTATCAATCTTTCTAAAAATGCAACTAGTCAGTTGCAAGATTTTTTTGCTCCCTCCTTCTCTGGACTTTCGAGGGAGATTTCGGCCTTATCTCACTCGGTAGAAGCTTCAGGTCTCTCTGCAGCTTCTAAGGTGAAGAAAATAAGAAGACTGTCCAAAATCTGCCAGATCATAAGAAGGAAGGCCACCGCCGATCAGAAAATAATCAAATGGGATAAAAAGTATTCATGTGTTGAATACCTACAAAGATTGGAAGAAGAAGTGGCACACCTCAAAGCCACTGAAGAAGACAAGAATAAGGCCTTGATCAACTTCGAGGCCAAATTAGCCAAAGCTGAGGAAGCTAAGGCACTTGCTGAGGGGGAGCTCAAAAGTCTCCTTGATCAAAGAAAAACTGAAGCTGATCTATTCAGATCAGAATTTGATGGAGCTGAATGTCAGCAAATTATTACTGAAGCTAAAGCCTCTCAGTTTCCCATTCAATCAGCTGCTCCTTCATCTAGTGGTCAGCCAAGCCAAGCTGACAAAGGTAAAGGAAAAATGCTGATAGTCTCTTCGGATGATCAGATGAGTAAGGGTATATATGATTTAAGTGACTCAGATGACGAAAATCCAAGAATAAAAGACTTGAAAGTGGCTGATGAACTTGGCAGAATAGAAGCAGAAAAAGTTGCGCTTGAAGAGCTTGCTGCTAACAAAATTGATCTAGATCCCTTCGATCTTCAAAAATAGATTCATGAAGACATTGAAGCCGAAAAAGCTTTAATTAAGGAGAAGAAAAGAATCATGGAACCAAAGGATGAAAATTGGCTAAGCTCTCGACATCAAAGAAGACATCCTGACAAAATCACTGCAATCAAGCCGAAGAAAGTAAATAATGAAACCTTTCGGACGGTTCAACGCAAAAATCTTCCTATCTTCAGCATACAATCTGTCAAGGATGTTCAGCTCAACTATGCTGTGTCTGAATGGAATGAAATACTTGCTTGTTTATCAAAACGCAAGCAAACTGATGATGTTAAGTTCATTCAATGAGAGATCAAGGTTATTGAATACTATGAGGAAGAGGTAAAGAAGAGGGGAGCTGATGCAACTGTCATGCCTCAAAAGGAGAAACCCACTCGAGCTGAAAAGTTAAAGTTTCAGAGAAGAAGGCTTACTCTCAAGAAATATCAACAACAAATTTTGAAGCTGATATCTATTGGAGAGCTTCCAAACTGCAAAGGCTTCGACACCACGTTGCCTCCTGGTCTCATTCCTAAAGTGGGTAAAGTTCTCAAATCAGAGGGGATTTTGTTTTCTCGATGCTTATGACAAGATCCATTTTCAGAGAGTTTCAGACTTTGCCAAGGCTGACTGGCTTCATCTGAGGTCTCTTTGATACTTCGTAGATAATAAAGATCCAAATGTCAAAGACATTTTGGTGGAATACTTAAAGCAGTTGAAGCTTAAAGCTCCAAAGGAATCCTCTCCTGAAGAGTTCAAACCTGATATGTAGAATAGTAATTCTTTATTCTTTATTCTTTCTATTCTTTATTCCTTTTATACATAGTCATGGATTATAAACAAATAGGAGGAGATTTTTAGTCCTTTTATTTGTGTATATTCCATTCCTGAAGAAGCTTTCGAAGAAAGCGACTAAAGGTGTAATATATCATTCTTTTGTAAACTGTTCTGACGACATCTGAAGAAAGAAGCCCGTAGTTCATCTGAAGATTAGTTGTGAAGTGAACGTCAGCTAAAGTTTGTCTTCAGTCATCAAAGGGTCTTCTGAACTGAAGATACATCTGATAACCAGGATGTTCCTTTTATGTAAAGTGCACGATCTGCGCATTCTGAAGGAGCTCGAAACGGCAATCTTGTTTTCTGTTCCTAATTAAGTGTAGAACGGTACATGTGTAAATAAATTAGATGGTCAGGATTAGTTTACTTAGCCTATAAATACCTGCTCGTTTAACGAGTAAAGGTTAAGCGTTTGTTCGCTAATTTGTATTCAAGTTTGTTCTTGTTTAGTTTGTACTCGGTGCTCAAGTTTTTTCTTGTGCACTCTTTGAAGTTTGGTTATTAATATAATCTTACTTTGAAAACTTTCGTGTGTTTGTTGCTTTAAAACTATTTCGGCACTTTGATTTTATTCATAGTTAGTTTTATTCATATTCGGGAAAAACAGCGACACGTCAAACCCTTAAACGCGACGCGTTCGGGTAAGGGTCCGAATTATGTTGTGTAGTTTTGAGTGCATGTGTTTGTGTAAGTCGCATGGATTGGCCAATGTATGGAACCTAAGGTCTGGCTTGGGGGCCTTATTAGTGCACAAAATGTATGGGAGACTGATACCCGATATTGATTTGATTAAGGCATGTTGTAGGTAAATGCTAACGAGTAGCCACAAGTGGATTCTTAAACTAGAACATTGCGACGAGAACTGCAGACAGGTGAGTATTCTTACTTACATTTCTAAATAGACATTAAATATATTTGATACGTGCCTAAGAAAGTGATTAATGATTGTAGAATACGTGAATGCTATGTGTAGACCAACACTTCGGTGTCAGGTATGTTTTAGATAGACTTTGCATGTGACTGATGATGTGTAAGCAGACGATAAGTTATGAGACACGTGAGTTACCTGAACTTACTTTAATTCCTGTAATACGTAAGTGACGTGCAAAATGTTTACTATGCAATGTATGTGCTTAATTGCGATTGGCTGTTAAGTGTTATCATGATGTTATGATAGTAACCAACCGTGCCTTCGTGGTCGACTGGGGCAGGTGACTTCATCTAAAGGTGGGACCTGTGACGAGTCATAGCGGGCGGGGCCCAGATTAGGCATCAAACGGGTGGGACCCGAGATGCGGTAGAGGGCAAGTCCCTAGTTATGTGTTACATGATGGAAGGATGTGATTATGGTTTAGGCATCAAACGGGTGGGACCCGAGATGCGGCAGAGGGCATGTCCCTAGTTATGTGTTATTTGATGAGACCGTCTAACAGGCGGGTATGTCGAGACCACTTACTACGGTAGTGGGTACGAAGAATGTGTTTGATGAACTGTTTGGTTTGTAAGTAAAGTACTCGCTAAGATTTATGCTTACGGTTGTTGTTTAACCATCTTTTCAGTTAATGACCTGGCGGGGCTCCAGCTCGTGTTTGATAGCTCATCCTAGCAAGCTTCCGTAACGTTTTCACTCTCATGAGTTTTCTAATGTAATCCAAAATGATTGTACTTGAACTTGAGATTTTTACGGGTTTTCACCCGGGGTGTAATTGGTATTATACAGTGTTTCAGTTATTGTAGACTTTTAATAGTATGATTTAGTATTAAAAATATTTTTTTGGGACATTACAACTTGGTATCAGAGCCTAGGTTTAAGAGATTCGAACACGTTTCCGCGTGTTTGAACTTAAACCTTGGTTCGTAAAGGATTTTAAACAACAGTTTCAAAACCTTTTTAAGTGTTAAATATTACGATGAGCTATCTGCTGGAGCTAGTCCGGGTGGTTACACACGAGTACACGGTATGAGCTATGATATGATGACTATGTTAACTGAGCTTTGATAAGGTACTGTGTAATTGAATCCATGATGTATGTCAAAAGTGTTAAAGACTATATCCATGTTTAAGTATATTATGAATACCGTGTACTATGTATAATGGTAACCATATAGGTTTAGAATGGATTATTTAGCCCTATCTCATGTTCTCGTCTGATGTTGGGGTAGGGTAGAATCAAACACTCGATCACTTATATGAATTAACGTTATACATAGATGTATACATTATATGCTTAAAATAGGATATAGTGACTTGAATGTGAAACCTTATATGCTAGTTTATGTGACTTCTGATAGTAAGCTACTTTAGAAGGGTAGCGAAGAGGCCGTACAACCTTTATATGATTGCTATATGTGAGAACTAGATGTTGTAGAAAGAGATGATACATGGCCCAAGCTAGTGAATCAGGATTTTCAAGGGTAACGTTTGGATCCAGTATGTATAGTGTGTTGGTAATAATAGGGCCCATATTATTAGTTGCACACGATACTTACGGGAACCTACCAGCATCCAAGGGAATCTTGTGAATCCGGTGAGGAGTACTTGTAGAGATAGAATGCCTATAGCTAGGGTGCCTTAGAAAGTCTAGGGTTGCCCGCTAGCTAAGTTTTGACATGTAATGCAGGATATGAGCTTATACATAGTAGTGAGGACTGTATGGCAATGCCACCTATTGATTAGTGCATTGTCTATACATCCAGTGGGGTGAATAAAAAAAACGGATCCGTGATCCCAACTGAAACGGGTTTTGGAAACCTACCTATTGAAGTAAATGATAGTGTGACAGTAGTATGCCTGTAGAGTAGAGATGCCTTAGTATGACTAGGGCTGCTCCAGATTATGCGGTAAGCGTGTTGAAAGTCCACAAATTATGTGGACGCGATGTATGTTATGATTAAGGTATCCGATGAAGCCGCCAATTGAGGGGTGCGTTATATATACTTCCACTTGACCGTGGAGCCAGCAAGGGTGCAACATGGAATTATGTGGTAAAAGTTTTAACGTATCAGTAAAACCAGAAACACCTCGAGAGGTGGAGTTAGCAGATGAAAAATCCATAAATATAACTGATACATTTTGAGTCAATGTGACGGAGGAAGGTGATGTCAAACTTCCTGTACACGTTATTCTGATTCACACGGGTGTTCAATTAACGGCGGGAATGAACTGGTTCTATCATTGCTAAGCCAGTATATTATGCAAACGAGGACCGTACGGGTTCAAACCCTAAGTGGGGGAGGAATTCTAATCGACGGTGGACACCAAGCGAAATCGCAATTAGATTTCTGCTAGAAGCAGTCATAGCTGCACAAGTAACAGCCGACAGGATGGAGGAGCCGAGGGAGATGCTACGTCAGATGACGACTAAGATAAAGGAGGATATATGAAAGATAATTATCTTAAGTTGAGCATGTTACGGTCAGTACGAGAGACTACAACTATTACTTTAGTTGATACTCCAGTAGCAAGTCAGACACAGAGGGGATACACCTACAGAGATTTTTCTACGTGTCAGCCAATGGCCTTCGAGGGGATTCCGCATCCCATGAAGAGCACAAAGTAGACCTATGAGGTGGAAGAAGCTCTCTGCACATATCACTGTGTAAAAGGAAGTAAAGTATGGTTTATATCGAGCTTGTTAGTGGAGCACCAACATTATTCGTTAAGAAGAAGGATGACATGTCCCTTTTGTGTTAGTGAGAAAATTCCAAGTGATTGTGAGAATGGATTGACTAGGGCGTCACCAGGCCAACATCTTGTGCAAACAGGGTATTATATGGATTCAGAATCCAAGTGGGGGAGGAATCTCCATCTAAGGTAGACGGCAAAATGGGTTGACGACATGCTGCACCATGGCTGAGGCGGCGAGGTATCTACGCAAGGGCTGCACGGCCTTCATAGCTCATGTGGTTGACACAAGGCTGGAGAAGAAGAAATTGACAGTTTCCAATGTACCAGCGGTATGCGATTATTCGGAGGAACTACCGGGGATCCCGCCAGACAGACCGGTGGAGTTCTCTATGGACCTAGTGCCGGGAGTGGCACCTATCGCCAAGACACCGTACCGATGAGCACCACCAAAGATGCAAGAATTGGTGTCACAACTTCAGGAACTGATTGTTAAGGGCTTCATACACCCGAGTAGCTCACTGTGGGGGAGCACCGATCGTTTTCGTGGAAAATTAAGATGGAACCTTCAGAATGCGCATGGATTACCATGAGCTCAATAAGGTGATAATTAAGAACCGTTATCCACTACCAAGGATCGATGATCGGTTCGACCAACCGCAAGGAACGGCCTGTTTCTCAAGGATAGACCTACGGTCGGCGTATCATCAACTCAAGGTACAAGAAGAAGATATAGCCAAGACGGCCTTTCGAATGCGCTATGGGCACTTCGAGTTTGTCATTATGCCCTTCGGTCTCACTAATGCGCCAACAACTTTCATGCGTCTAATGAATCGGGTTTGCAAGCCGAGGCTGGAGAAGCCAGTAGTCATATTCATCGATGACATTCTAGTTTAATCCAAGACCGGGGCGGAGCTTGAGAAACACCTACGGGAGGTGATGGAGACATTATTTATATGTGGTCAAGTGCACCATCTGCCCAGGTCACAAGAGCTTGAGGTACTTCGCCGATCAGAAGAATTTGAACAATGCGCCAGTGGGGACGGCTGGACTTAGTTAAGGATTATGACTGGGAGATCTTATATCATCCGGGAAAGGCCAACGTGGTGGCAGATGCGCGGAGTCGCAAGACGAGCCAGTGGCAGATTCACGTGAGATGCCTAAGAATGATGGTCACGATTTCACCTTACAGGACGATTTTGATGACTCAAACCGAGGCGACCAAGGAAGAGAACCAGAAAACAGAGCGGATTAAGAGATGACTGGCATTCATGATCTATGATAATCGTGGATTGTGGATCCATTACAGGTGGATTTGGTGTACCAAAGGCTATGGAGGTCCGAAATATCACTCTAGACGAAGCTCACAAGTCGATATTTCAACGCAATTTAGGTTGTGGTGGATTGATTGACCAAAAGCGCGCATTCATACCCATACGAGGAACTAGCTCGACAGAGAAATTGGCTGATTTTTATGTGAAGGAGGTAATCTCGAGACATATAGTGTCGGTTATCATTATATCCGATAGGGATGTACGATTCACATCCAGATTGTTGGAGCAAATTTCATGAGGATTTAGGAGCGAGGGTGAACTTGAGTATGGCGTATCACCCCAAACCGATGGGCAAGATGAACGAACCATCCAAATGTAACACCGTAAATTCTTAAGCCATTTTTTTAAACCGCTGCGGAAGCGTTAACTGATTTCATTTAATCAAATACAAAGTACAAAGTACTGTTTACAAACATCACGTCAAGTTGTGTTACAAAATATTTACAAACGTGGCTCGTCTCTTCTCAAAACATAATATCAGAGCATTGGTCAAATTTCCCTTCCCCAAAACAAAGCTAAACAGCCAGACCTGCAAAAAGCAATCAACTGAGGGGAATTAGCACAAAGCTAAGTGAATGGAAGCTACAAACAAGCATCCTCAAACAACAAGCACAAGCAATCACCAACTGCAAAAGCAAACTGATCTTAACAGATCAAACAATCAATCACAAGCCAATCCAATCTCCAGAGGAACGGCGGTTCTGCAGGACCTGCAACCGATGCGGGCCAAAGCAAAGGTTTACCGTTAGCTATTTGGTACTTGGTACAGTTAAAGCCCCTTCTACTGCAACAAATTCATAGAAAGTCTAGAACCGTGTAACCAATAGCAGATAGCCCAGCCCAAAACATGCGATAGCTGACCCCCAACCATGTACGCATATAATTAACCATATGTACAGGTCTCGCCACGTGCACATATAATTAACCATGTACACTGGCCACACAACAATCCAAACAATCCTAATCAACAAGCAACAATCAACGAATCCCATTTACACAGTCTGTCAACACATACCAAGTAACAAATTCCATACTGGCAAATCAACTTAAACAGTTCATCATGGCATCCTGGATTTATTCAGTCTAACATGGCATCTTGGACTAAATAGTCTAACAAAGCATTTCCGACTAAACAGTCTAGCAGAGCATCTCAGACTAAACAGTCTTGCAAGGCAACTCAGACTAAACAGTCTATCATGTCAACTTAGACTAAACAGTCTAACATGGCAAATCCAAATCATAACAATATCTCAATACATGTAACCACAAATGTTACCGCCATCACCACTCGTGAGTACACTTCCACTCACCTCAGTCCACGTTCCGGTCTACTCAGTTGTCTAATATCACTGAGTCTTTGCGAATCCTGAGAACACAACAACCGAAGTCAATCGCTGATAAATATATATCCAAAATATATATTTATATCTCTATATAACTTGTAAACAACATACAATAATCATATAAACAATAACCCATCACATGCCACACGAATACAAAGCAAAACAAACAATTCTTCCCAAAAATTGCCTGTCGCGCCGCGACACTTCTTGGATTAGGGTATCGGATTTCGGGTTCCGGATTCTAGGGTTGCGGATTTACTATTGTCGGATTCCGAAGGAGTCGGATTTTTGGGTGTCGTGCCGCGATCCTCATGCGTCGCGCCGCAACGCGTCGCGGATTTGTCTCCTTCCTCCTTGAACTGTCGGATTTCCAGCCAACTTACACAAATGTTACATTTTCCAACTTCCATTTTCTCCTTCAAGAACACTTCCAACAAGCATGAAACTTCATATAACATCACAATAAGCATGTATAACTCATCAAATCTAATTAAAATCCATTATCCATCAAAACCTATATATCAAGTTTTGAGCTCCAAGTTCCTATCATGGTAGTTCTTCATTCTAGCATGTATTTCAACATATAATCACATCAAAACAATCCATAACATCATGTAAACACATACCAATCTTCAGTTTGAATTATGAATCACCAAATCCTTAACTTGAATTTCCAAGTTTCTTCTTTCTTGATAGGTTTCTTCAGAGATGGTTAAACACACAAACATACACTTGCACCTTTACTATGTGCTGGTGAAATCAATTCCACGTATACATATTTACTTTTATTCAAGCAGGAGGTGGCAAGGCTTCATTTCTAAAATCCTATTCTTTTCTTTCATTCAATAAACATGCATGCATACATACTACACATACATACATATCCTTTTCTTCTTTCCTTTTTATTCCAGTAACACAATTGTATATTTGTATTCTTAAATATATATTTTCAATTTAATCCAACTCTAAATCAAATAAATCACAAAATTATCTTACGCAAAATAAATACGAAATTACCTGCCGCTAACCCGCTAATCAACTAGCCCGGGTTTGCGGATGTTACAAATCTTCCCTCCTTTAGGGGATTCCGTCCCCGGAATCCTATAGCACATATCAAACGGATTCTCCACACCTCATATTCATTCATCATTGACTGTCAATTCAATTGTAACTCATACATAGCTTCATCTCATTATCAACTACACAAATCTCTTTCTACCTGTTTTTCTTAGTTACAATCATCAGTTCTTTATCAACTTATCTTTCAAACCTCTTCTTCAGTTCCACATTCAACTCAACATGTAACTCGTAGATTCAATTAGTCTGTCTTTCAACTCATTATATTTCATATCCAAGCATATAGGCAATGTCAACGCATCTCTCGAATACTCATTCACAATACCCTATTTGTCTCAATTAACAAATTTCACGTACTTTTCATTCACCGTCTGTCATATAAAATACTCACATATCGCTTTCTTCTTACTTTCAACAAACATGTCGGTACATTACTCCGATATTGACATAACAACTCACAATGATAACATCCACTTGATACTATTCACATCCCTTCAGTCTAATCAATTGTTTATAAATTCCACAAAGCATCAAAATCCAATACAACCACAAGTTCATTCACACATATCTGCACAACTCTTTCTACTACACTATCCTATAAGGATTCAGTCATACTGTTCATTTCACGTCTCAATTCCTGTAATAAATCATTTAGAAATTATTCAATGCATCTCAATCTTTCATTAGCAGCCTTAACATATAAATCATCATATCTTCAAATCATCTTGTCACAATATAATTTGCCCAACCAAGGCTATCCCACTGATAAAATCATACTAGTACTTCTTACTGATCAATCAATAATCACTCATGATATATCCAAATTCTTTCTCATATAATAAATCGAGCGTCAATTCCATCGTAACTTGTTGTCACAATCATTCTGATATCTCATATAATCTCGTCAGTACGCAATGCTGCTCAACAATGCCGTCTCACTTGCAATTACCCGCAATATATCCAGATCCCATCATGCAAAATAATTTACATATAAATTTCCATCATCACCGTTCTGGTATCTCAGGTATCTCAACAGTTCATAATTCTCTGATACTTCGCCTTAACCCATACACAATTTCTATATCATGTTCACTCCTTCAGTAATTCATCAATTAAATACTCTGTATGGCATTATATCATTTAGCCCTTCCAAGTGCACTGGCAATCTAGTTTCATAAGTCTTGTTCGAATTAATTTCCAATTCCAAGCAAAGGCACTTTCCTAGCAAAGGCAATTTATGTACAAAATTCACAAGTCTTCATTCCATATGCTCAGGCCATTACATTATTCTTTCAAATCACACACGTCTTCAGTTAACAGATAACTACTATCATTTAATCAATTCTTTCACATACATAACTTCTTATAATTAAATGTCAATTACATCTTTTTACTCAAACAATCTTGTACATTTCAGATTTATTCAATCTGTAGCAATCAATCTCTTTCTCATATCTTAATCATTAAGTCATCAATTTCCAGTAAAGGCAATCTCAATTCCATTCATCAAGTCGCGTATACTTCAATTCACATAACTCCAGTGTTATCATCATAAACTCTCTCGTATTTTCACATGTTCACTAGCAATTATTCTACCCAAATAATATTCCAATCTCTTATTCACATTCTTCTATTCATTCTGAACTCTGTCTCTGTCATATATTCATTTCATCTGTATATAAGCATTAGCTTCTTCTTTTAATACTCATGTCAATCACACATATCATTCTGTACAATCAACACTTCTCACATAATCAGTACAAACATATCGTGTACAGTCTTTAAGTCATAGGTTAAATCATTCTTCTCAAAATCTTTACTATAAGACATAAATCACTCTTTAATCCCATAGCATAACATCATTCATTGATCCAACAGTTTGCATATAACATACCATAATCTCTTCAAATTCATCATCCATCATCACAAATTATCTTTACCCAGTAGATTAATATCAAAAATCCGTAATCTCAATCATATCCTTATCAAAACATCTCTTGGTTCACACCAATTTCTCCCCAACCTCAACAATTCTCTTCCCCTCATCTTCGCATAACACATAAACACACATATATACTTATACAAACACAGCATTCCTACACATATAAACAAATACCAATTACAGAACAGTCGTACAACACATTGCATAGCATGCAATTTTAACTACTCTGGGATATTCTTTCCTTAGCATATCATATTCAATTCACATTTCACATATCACATATGCACCATCATATCATTTCCTGACATTAATACCAGATACTTTCACGATAACATATTATCAATTATCTTTACTTCTAAAGAATCATGCTATTTCAGAAGTAAACACACACTTAGCACTCATAGGTATCAAGCATCAACAATTAACTCTAAAGTTAATAAACATACGCATAAATACAAAAGTTATCAAAACATACCCATCATATCATCGTTGATATCAACATCGTCATCATTCATCATATCAAAAGTCCCACCCTCTGGCACAGAAGGGTTCTTTCTCTTTCGTCCAATTGCTGATGAGGATCCCCCACCTGCATCCACTCTTGACCCCGACCCCATTTTCCTTGCCTCTGTGACCCTGTTTCTGACAATTCCAACACACACCTCGTGAGAAACCACATTCCTTGATCTCATGTCCAAATAATCCACATCGAATGCAACGCAAAGTCTGGGGTGTGCAAGGCCCCGTATGAACAAATCTACACCGGCGACACCACAACGAACTCTGTTTAGGTCTACTTGCCTTAGATTTCTTATTTCGATTTTTCTGTTTCTGGCCACTCTGCCCAGTCTGCCCACTCTGTCTTTGTGGTTCACTAACACGTCCAATCATTGATTTATGCTGCAAGATACACTCTCTATTCATTCTATCTCTTGCCTTTCCATCACTCTCAGCCGTCTTGGCTAGAGTAAACACTTGTGATAAAGTACTTGCCCATCTGGTAGTACTTCGATATTCTGGAAGCAAGGCTCCCACAAAATTTTGTATCTTTGTTGCCTCATCTGGCACCCACTGTTTCACAAATCTCAACCTCTCATTAAATTGTTTAATCAAATCATCCACCGTCATGTCTCTTGTCATCTTTAAATCCATAAACACTTTCCTAATTTTCTCAATCTCAAATGAACTACAATATCGCTCGCATAGCTTCTCTTGAAATTGATTCCAAGTAATACTTTCCTGTTGTGCTTCAGTAAAATGCCCAGTTAATGAATCCCACCACACCATCGCATCACCTTTGAGCATACGAGTCGCAAATTTAACTCTGGATTCATCCTCGCGATTGCACGCATCAAGAGTTCTTACCATCTCTCGCAACCAGTTCAAAGTCTCGTTTGGATCAGTACTTCCATAATATCTCGATGGTTTACAATCCAAAAATTGCTTGTACGAACAAGGTTGCTTAAATCCCGGACATCCAAAAGGATAGTCTCCCTGTAAGGCTGAAGGATTGAAAAATAACGGCTGCGTCACTGACGTTACCGGAGGAAACGGAGCAGTAACCGGAAAAGTAGTAGATTGGGTAACAACAATTGTTGGTATCTGTGATGACATATTCAGATTAATCCTCTCTCTTCCGATACCACAAACTATACCTCTGAGTTCCTGAAGTTCATCCTCTAACTTGCGAATATATGCCCCTCGATTATTTTCCTGTTCATAACCTGAAATACCCACACGATTCGTCATATCCACAGTGTCAATCACTGGGGTCTCAACCACCGTTTGGGTCACAGGAGGATCAGCAGGGGTATCTCTGTTAGTCATATCTGTACAATCACATCATCTCACAATCTCATTAGATAAACCGTTAGTACATAACATACTAACTAACAAACAGCTTCACCAATTCACTCTAATTCCCCAAAGGAAAGTTTGCCCCAACACAAGCCAAGATTTGAGAATGCAACACTCTAGCCGTGCCTGCATCGCCAAACCAAGGCTCTGATACCAACTTGTAACACCGTAAATTCTCAAGCCATTTTTTAAACCGCTACGGAAGCGTTAACTGATTTCATTTAATCAAATACAAAGTACAAAGTACTGTTTACAAACATCACGTCAAGTTGTGTAACAAAATGTTTACAAACGTTGCTCGTCTCTTCTCAAAACATAATATTAGAGCATTGGTCAAATTTCCCTTCCCCAAAACAAAACTAAACAGCCAGACCTGCAAAAAGCAATCAACTGAGGGGAATTAGCTCAAAGCTAAGTGAATGGAAGCTACAAACAAGCATCCTCAAACAACAAGCACAAGCAATCACCAACTGCACAAGCAAACCGATCTCAACAGATCAAACAATCAATCACAAGCCAATCCAATCTCTAGAGGAACGGCGGTTCTTCAGAACCTGCAACCGATGCGGGCCAAAGCAAAGGTTTACCGTTAGCTATTTGCTACTTGGTACAGTTAAAGCCTCTTCTACTGCAACAAATGCATAGAAAGTCTAGAACCGTGCAACCAATAGCAGATAGCCCAGCCCAAAACATGCGATAGCTGACCCCCAACCATGTACGCATATAATTAACCAAACGTACAGGTCTCGCCACGTGCACATATAATTAACCATGTACACCGGCCACACAACAATCCAAACAATCCCAATCAACAAGCAACAATCAACTAATCACATTTACACAGTCTGTCTACACATACCAAGTAACACATTCCATACTGGCAATTCAACTTAAACAGTTCATCATGGCATCCTGGATTTATTCAGTCTAGCATGGCATCTTGGACTAAACAGTCTAACAAAGCATTTCCGACTAAACAGTCTAGCAAAGCATCTCAGACTAAACAGTCTAGCAAGATAACTCAGACTAAACAGTCTAGCAAGGCAACTCAGACTAAACAGTCTATCATGTCAACTTGGACTAAACAGTCTAACATGGCAAATCCAAATCATAACAATATCTCAATACATGTAACCACAAATGTTACCGCCAGCACCACTCGTGAGTACACTTCCACTCACCTCAGTCCACGTTCCCGTCTGCTCAGTTGTCTAATATCACCGAGTCTTTGCAAATCCTGAGAACACAACAACCGAAGTCAATCGCTGATAAATATATATCCACAATATATATTTATATCTCTATAGAACTTGTAAACAACATACAATAATCATATAAACAATAACCCATCACATGCCACACGAATACAAAGCAAAACAAACAATTCTTCCCAAAAATTGCCTGTCGCGCCGCGACCAAACTAAGTGTCGTGCCGCGACACTTCTCGGATTAGGGTATCGGATTTCGGGTTCCGGATTCTAGGGTTGCGGATTTACTATTGTCGGATTCCGAAGGATTCGGATTTTTGGGTGTCGCGCTGCGATCCTCATGCATCGTGCCGCAACGCGTCGCGGATTTGTCTATTTCCTCCTTGAACTGTCGGATTTCCAGCCAACTTACACAAATGCTACATTTCCAACTTCCATTTTCTCCATCTAGAACACTTCCAACTAGCATGAAACTTCATATAACATCACAACAAGCATGTATAACTCATCAAATCTAATTAAAATCCATTATCCATCAAAACCCATAAATCAAGTTTTGAGCTCCAAGTTCCTATCATGGTAGTTCTTCATTCTAGCATGTATTTCAACATATAATCACATCAAAACAATCCATAACATCATATAAACACATACCAATCTTCAGTTTGAATTATGATTCACCAAATCCTTAACTTGAATTTCCAAGTTTCTTCTTTCTTGATAGGTTTCTTCAGAGATGGTTAAACACACAAACACATACTTGCACCTTTACTATGTGCTGGTGAAATCAATTCCACGTATACATATTTACTTTTATGCAAGCAGGAGGTGGCAAGGCTTCATTTCTAAAATCCTATTCTTTTCTTTCATTCAATAAACATCCATGCATACATACTACACATACATACATGACATACATATCTTTTTCTTCTTTCCTTTTTATTCCAGTAACACAATTGTATATTTGTATTCATAAATATATATTTTCAATTTAATCCAACTCTAAATCAAATAAATCACAAAATCATCTTACGCAAAATAAATACAAAATTACCTGCTGCTAACCCGCTAATCAACTAGCCCGGGTTTGCGGATGTTACACCAAACCCTGGAAGATATGCTGCGAGCTTGTGCGATAGACTTTGGTGGAAGCAGGGATTTGTATTTACCCCTAGCATAATTTTCATACAGCGAAAGCTACCATGCGAGAATCGTCCTGCCACCGTACGAGATGTTGTACGGTTGAAAATGTAGAACCCCGATCTGTTGGAGTGAGGTTGGACATAAAGAGCTTGGTAACACAGAAATAGTACAGAAAACCTTCGAGGACGTACAATAAGTTCGCGAACGACTTTAAGCGGCTCAAATCCAGCAAAAGAGCTATGCAGATAAGCGGAAATCGTTACTGAAATTCCAAGTTGGTGATCTTGTACTGCTAAAGGTATCTCCGTGGAAAGGAGTAATACGATTCAGAAAGAGAGGAAAGCGGAGCCCAAGATTTATCGGGCCTTTCAAAGTTATCACAAGATTTGGCAAAGTGGCTTACCGTTGGGAGCTACCCGAGGAGTTGTCGAAGATACTCAACACATTTCATTTGTCTCATCTAAGAAAGTGTTTAGCCGACGAGTCGACATTTGTACCATGGGAGGACACCACTATAGATGAAAGACGGAACTACATTGAGAGACCGGGTGCGATCCTAGAAAGAAAGATCAAACGCCTACGCAACAGGCAAGTGGGAATGATAAAGGTGTAGTGGGAGCACCGCAGAGGTTCAGAGTAGACGTGGGAGTCCGAGGAAGAAATGAGGAAGAGCTACCCCACAATGTTCGAATGAAGATTTCGAGGACGAAATCGTGTTTAAGTGGGGGAGAGTTGTAATACCCGAACCTTCGTAAATAAATAAAAGAATATTTTATTGAGGAAACGATATTGTGTTGGGTATGGATTTAGTTGTGGACAAAATTTAATTAATTGGGCTTAATAGTCATGTCGATTAGGTTTATTGGGCCATGTTGAAGTAAGTGGGCTTAGGCCCTATTGAAAGATATATAAATTGAAGATTAGGGCACAACCCCAAAATGCTTGTTACTGTTGCATTGGGAGAGAAAGCAGTATGTGGTGTGTGTGTGCTAAGACCCACGAAGAACAAGAAAGAAGGAGCCAAGATTCATCTGTGGAATCAAGAATTGTTAAAAGAATCATTAGGTAATGTTTCCTACCTCACTATGATGTGGTAGATATCAATTTTAGCTTGTTTGAATGATGCTAGCATGAATTCGCATCTGGGTTTTTGGAGCATTGGGTTTATGAAGAATAAGAGAAAAGAATTTGAGATTTGAGCCTTAATACTTGATGAAATGTACTTAAATCTTGAAGGAAGTGCTTAAATGAGTGGAGAAATGTTTTGAAACAAAAATAAAGTGATTTGGTCAAGTTTTGAAAGAGTTTGATTTTGGCTATGGAGTTTTGAAACTAGAACTGACAGGGAAGATGATGGTACGACTATTGTTATCTAAAAGTCGCATGAGGGGTCTTGAAAGTCGCATAGTGCATTCTACAAGTTGCATGAAGTTCTGAAAGTCACATGGGGTCATGCGACTATCACATAGGTCATGCGACTGTCGCATGAGGGGTCTTGAAAGTCGCATGTGTTGCCTGTAAGTCACATGATGATCCGTAAGTCGCATGGGGTGGTGTGGTCTGGTCTGGAGGTCGCATGAAGAGTTGGTCCGACTCTCGCATGGGTCGCGCGACGCAACGCGTCAAACCCTTAAACGCGACGCGTTCGGGAAAGGGTACGAATTATATTGTGTAGTTTTGAGTGCGTGTGTTTGTGTAAGTCGCATGGATTGGCCAATGTATTGAACCTAAGGTCTGGCTTGGGGGCCTTATTAGTGCACAAAATGTATGGAAGACTGATACCCGGTATTAATTTGATTAAGGCATGTTGTAGGTAAGTGCTAACGAGTAGCCACAAGTGGATTCTTAAACTAGAACAGTGCGAAGAGAACTGCAGACAGGTGAGTATTCTTACTTACATTTCTAAATAGACATTAAATACATTTGATACGTGCCTAAGAAAGTGATTTATGATTGTAGAATACGTGAATGCTATGTGTAGACCAACACTTTGGTGTCGGGTATGTTTTAGATAGACTTTGCATGTGACTGATGATGTGTAAGCAGACGATAAGTTATGAGACATGTGAGTTACCTGAACTTACTTTAATTCCTGTATACGGAAGTGATGTGCAAGATGTTTACTGTGCAATGTATGTGCTTAATTGCGATTGGCTGTTAAGTGTTATCGTGATGTTATGATAGTAACCAACTGTGCCTTCGTGGTCGGCTAGGGCAGATGACTTCATCTAAAGGTGGGACTTGTGATGAGTCATAGCGGGCGGGGCCCGGATTAGGCATCAAACGGGTGGGACCCAAGAGGCGGCAGAGGGCAATCCCTAGTTATGTGTTACATGATGGCAGGATGTGATTATGGTTTAGGCATCAAACGGGTGGGACCCGAGATGCGGCAGAGGGCAAGTCCCTAGTTATGTGTTATTTGATGAGACCGTCTAATAGGCGGGTATGTCGAGACCACTTACTACGGTAGTGGGTACGAAGAATGTGTTTGATGAACTGTTTGGTTTGTAAGTAAAGTACTCGCTAAGCTTTGTGCTTACGGTTGTTGTTTAACCATCTTTTCAGTTAATGACCACGGCGGGGCTCCAGCTCGTGTTTGATAGCTCATCCCAGCAAGCTTCCGCAACGTTTTCACTCTCATGAGTTTTCTAATGTAATCCAAAAAGATTGTACTTGAACTTGAGATTTTTACGGGTTTTCACCCGGGGTGTAATTGGTATTATACAGTGTTTCAGTTATTGTAGACTTTTAATAGTATGATTTAGTATTAAAAAGAAAATTTGGGACGTTACAACTGGGGACGTGTCGCGGCCTACTCCTTGACGCGTCACGTCGAGCCTTTGAACCAAGGCCACTTCGAGCAACCCAAATTCGAAGAAGAAGACTCCGAACATACCCTCCTTCGAACCAAGAAGACTTCAAGTGCCTCTCCTTCGAGCTAAGGAGACTTGGAGTGCCCCATGCAAAGTAGTAGACTTCGAATTCGAAGTCAAAGGCTTCGAATTCGAAGCCTAGCCGAGAATGCGTCGCGTCGCGTCGTCTTTCATATTCAAACCTGCAACTTTTTCATCTTCCAGCTCCACATAATATTTCAAATATTTATATACCTCTGGAAATCACTTTCTAATACAACTAAACTTATAAAAAAATCATATAGCATGCTTAGAAACATCAATAACATACTAAAAACACCAAAATCCTCAAGAACAACAAAACCTATCTATGAAGGTTTCCTCCATGTTCAACGGTGATTTTATAAAAACCCAGCAACTTATTAACAGTATATTACGAGTAAATATAGCATGTTAAACATGACTCATGATTTAAAACAAACAAAGGATCATACTAACCCATACTTTGATCTAACAACTTCAAGATCCAACCTCAAACTATGTTCTTCTTAGTTTTCTCAAAACACACACAAACACACTTTTCTCCAGGAAACAATTGAGGAGGTGACTAGTTAATTGTGTTTATCTAAGAGTTCACAATTTTCCAAGCAAGTAGAAGGTGTAACTCCCACATAAATCTCAATTCCATATACATGCATACGTACATACATATATATTTATTAAAAATCAACTTTAGTTAATTATCACTTGATCAATAATAATCAAATGTAAACTTACCAAAGCCTACGTAACTACTAAGCCCAAAATCAGGATGTTACATCATTTAGGGAAATCTGTGAATTTCTTATATCATTTTCAATCGTTATTGAACTGTTATGAACAGAGTTGTCATGTGTAGAATGAATCACCCCTGATTTCTTCCTTTCATTTAAATGCTCTTATAATGAAGATCGCTTTGTAGCAGATGAAGGATGTTGTTTATTCTCCATAAGTAATGGCTATAATATAAAGAATAATATATTGCATTAGCATATGTCAATCATTTTTATGAAATGTAAACAAAACTTATTTACCTGAATAACAGTAAAGTAATGGTGCAATCTTTTCAAGGAGTTATGAGGAATTTTGTGCGTTTAAAATCGAGTATATATACTATATAAGTCATCAGAATATACATATATTTTCATCTAAAATCCTAAATACGATTTATATGTATAAATTCAAAATTTTAGAAGTTGCAACCGATTAGTTTATATATATATATATATCCACTTTTTATTTAAATTAAAATAAAATTTTCCACCTAGCGTTTAAACTTGAAAGTTCTAATTATTTGGCGGTAAATATATAATTTTAAATAACAGTGTTATTTAATTTGAATAGATTAGTTATAACTTGTCTAAAATTCCTTATATTTAGTTAATTTCTCATAAGTTTTAACTATTTATTTAATTAAATAGTTAATGTACGATTGAATCTCCTAAGATTTTAAAATGTTCAATAACCTCAAGATTTTAACTATTAATTATTTTTAAATAGACAATGGTTATAATTATGGTTAATCTCATAAGAGTTTAAAACTTTTAATAACCTTGATCATTTGGTCAATTAGTTAATGCAAATAAAATAAAATTTTCTAATTTATTGCATTAATTTAGTTATTGAATTCGACATTCAAAATTTTGAAATTTCAATTTATGTAATTTGGTTACATAAAACATAAATAAAGGAAAACTAGAAATTAAAAGGTAAAATTATAATACTCTTTCAATTCCAAACAAATTAATAACACTAACAAATTTCAAATACAAGAATAACATTATCTAAGGCTTAAAAAATGTCTATGAAATGACAAATACCGAAAACCTAACTACATGTCAAATTTTCAAAGACCTAACCTAAAATACACTAACAAATAGTGTAGCATTCTCGACAAAAGATGTATTTTTTTAAAAGAAGTATAGGTATCGGTTTTTTTCTTATTTGCCGGGCATTTGAATTCTTTCCAATTGCCACAAATCTTCACATTCATACTTTGTTGGCCCCTCACCATCAAACTTTGATCATTAACTACTTTCAACTTCATCTTTGTTTGATAAGTTTCATAAGTAATAGATGCCCATTTGAAATTATATATCTTGAAATTACGAACATACCAAGCAGGGATGCCCCCGTAAAATATTAAATTATTAAACTTTAATCAGGATTTGCATTTTAAATCTAATTAACATGTGTATAAATTAAATAAATGATGTATTACCGGGAAGACTTTTGAAGGACATTTGTTAGTGCATACATGGTCACATATTGAGAAATGCACTCTTTGTTTTGATGATGATAAAAATATGAACATGTGATATTATTGCTTATCAAAATTATTCATATGTTCATGTGCTACATTCTTAAGATATTAAAAAAAAATCAAATTGATGATCAAGTGAATAACAAACATAGTGAAGACCTCAAATCAACAAGAAAAGAAGAAAACAAACAAGAAGAAAATGAAAATCAACGTTCACGATTGATCCACGGTCAACCGTGCATGAGCCGTCACTACATTGTCTTCAAGCTACAATATCATTTTTCGCGCTCACGCTCAAAGTTATTGGACAATTGAAGACGATATCTTAAAAGAATAATAAGGATAATATAAGCTCACAATTTTTATAAAATAATATCTTATGCAAACTTTTATAAATATGTCACACATATATCTTATAAAAATACTTCACACTTTTATTAATTTGTCTTGTATGCATATAAGACAAACTATAATAAAACAAATGATTTTCCACTGTGGAAAAAACTAAATATAATTTTGTACTGAAATACCACTACACCAAAACTAGAAAAGCATCTTCTATTTGGGGTAAATATCCAACATAATTTTTTCAAATTCTTGTAACCTTTTAAATTTGCATAAAGAATTCAAACTCTTTTGGTAGGTCAATTTGAAACTTTTATAAATGCTTTTTCAAGTGATTTTTTATGGCAAAAAGTGTTTAGATATGGTACAAAATAAAGTGTAGTGTTCATATCTAAAATATCAAAAAGTGTGCACTGGCACCCCACGGCATGTCCACGGTCGACCGTGACATCTTCCGTGGAGATTCAGTCAAAATTAGCTTTTGCCCTTTTACAACTATTTGAAGAAGCTTGCAACCTCACTTTTTCTGGCCTTTGAACACTGAAAAGTCAAACTTAAATATTAGATCGTGTGAGCTCAAATTCTATATAAAAGGCCATCTTTCAAGGTCAAGATCAAGAGCAAGATTGTAAAGCTTTGAAGAGCTCTACATCTCATTCTTTCATTTTATTTGTATAATTGTGTGAGGATTAACTCTAGTCAACAAGTTAGAGTGAAGTGTGAGGATTAACTCTCGCAAATATAATTACAGTGCAGTTAGGCACATCTTAGCCTTGTTTGCAAGAAAGGAGATTATTTCTTGTAAGCTAAAGAGAGAAGTTATAAAGGTTTATCTCTACATTTAAAGAGAGAAGTTTTAGTGGAGCAAACTCTTGGTGGTGATGCCAAGGACTGGATATAGTGCAAGTTTGTTAATACTTGCATGAACCACTATAAATCTATTGTCTACTACTTGGTGATATATCTCTATCCTTACTCTTTTTATTTCTTGCAAATATTTGTTGTGTTGTTATAAACTTCGAGATCAATCTTTAAAACACAACTTTCTAATTTTTAGAAAAAGTGGTAAAACAAGTAAAAGAACCTATTCACCCCCCTCTAGGTTCTTACAATTGGTATCAGAGCAAGTTGCTCTAAAGTTTTTGTAAATTTTTTTTTGAGATACAACTTGCTTTATTAATTATTGAAAAACAATTTTTTACAAAAAAAATCTTGAGTTAGATCCATGGACTTAAATGTTAACCTAAAATTGGGGGTTTATATGGCCACCTTACCTATGTTTATTGATTATACTTTTTTGGGTTGGAAAACCTACATGATAACTTTTCTAAGATCAATAGATTATGACATGGGTGATTTTATTGAAAGTGATTTTGATAAAAATGATTTTAAAATAATGTCACTAAATAAACAAACATTGATATTTATTCAAAAATCTCTTAAAGGAAGTAAATATGAATGTATGTGTTCTTACACTTGTGCAAAGAGATTACGGAAATATATAGGTAAACTTGAGGAGCTTGAGGCAAGAAGAAATAAAGAAAAAGAAATATCAAGAGAAGATTTTTGCTTCATAACTTTTGAAGAAAATGAGGTATCTTTCATCAATAACTTTACTAATAAAGAGAGCTCACATAACTTTTATGATGAGTTAAAAGATAAATATGAAATGTTGCTTGATATTAATTCAAAACTCATTAACAAGAACAATGATTTGAAAATTATTAAAAGTGATAATTTTAAATTCAAAATTCTTAATGAAATTTTGGTCAAAGAAATAATTGAGTTGAGAAAATCCAAAAGGATGTCACAAGTATGCTCTAGTTGTGTTAATTTCAAACAAGAAAATGTTATTTTAAAAGAACTTAAGAAGTGTAATTCTTATACTACTTTAACATCTGAGGTAAAAGAAGTTGAAAATGAGTTGTTAAAGATAAAAAATGATAAAACCATCTTATCAAATTTTAAAACAAGTTCAACTATGTTGGATAAGATGCTTGGAGTTCAAAAATCATCAAATAATGATGGAGGTCTTGGTTTTTTAAATAAAACAAGCAATATATCAACAAACATATTAAACCAATAAAATTTATGAAAGAAAATGAAAAAGAAAAAATTCTGGAGCCTCACGGTCTGACCACGGTCGATGCCACGGTCGATGCCATGGTCATGCCTTCAGCTCACGGTCTGACCACGGAAGATGCCGTGGTCATGCCATTAGCTTGCTGGAAAAATCAAACTTTTAAAAATTCCAATTTTGGCTCTAGTTCTCATACTCAACCATTAAAGATAACAAGTAATGAAAAAATAAGAAATTTTTATACACCAACATCAAAACATGGCATGGGTTCCAAGAGCTCAAAATCACATGCAAATCAAACACAATGTTCTTATATTCCTAGAAAGCAAATCTTTTTAAAATCGAGACATTATGTAAAACCCATCAACTCTTTGAACACATGGCATTATAAAGAATTCAAAATAACTCAAAGATGGATTAGAATAGGTGTTTTTGATACTAACAATCCCGGACCCATGAAAAGATGGGTACCACACAAATAAATTATGTTTGATTTGTAGGTTGCAATTAAGATTCAATGTGATCATTCTTGATGCAACTTGAAATCTTGTGTAGATCAAAGACTTGGATAAATCATCAAGAACAATATATTTAAACAACACTTGTGGAACACAATTTATATAAGTTTCTTTTTCACTTCTCAAAGCTTTATATATCGAAATCTATGTGTTGAAAGTGCAATGAGAACATATGTGAAGCTACTTGACATTTTTAACAATGTGTTTATTGTATCTAGAGCTTCACTTGAACTTGGTTTGTTATAAAATAAGCAAAATTATTAATAAAAGACATAAGAAAATATGTTGTATATCATAAAAGGCTTTATCAAATATTAAAAACACATAACTATATAAATACATATATATATATATAACTGTAAAAGGTATAAATTAATATCATAAAAGTTTCATTACTTATTAAATATATGTAAAATTGCTTAAGATCACACTTAGTACTAGAATAGTATGATAAAATCTTAGGAATTATTTGGACTTGAAAAATTATAAAACACATATCATTTTAAGTTAAAAACTTGGTGATCATTCAAGAAGATATATATATATATATCTATATATATATATATATATATTCCCAAGACATTATTGATATGTAACTATTGAAAAATTCCTAAGATATTCTAATATTAATGTGTGTGGAAATAATCATTTAAATTAGTCATGAAAATAGAAAAGTATTGATATAAAATAAACTTAAGCTTAAATGACTAGTAAGGTAATTATAATCAAACGTGTGAAAAAAAACTTGTATGGATGTAACTTATGTACACCATGATGGTCAAATTGTCATTAATTAAATACGTAAGACATAAAATTACTTATCATATGCTTAAACGTCTACAAAGCTCAATCCCTATTCATACGCAATGATTTTTGATTAAGTTATAAATTTGATTGATGTGGTGATTTTTAATGATATTTGATTAGTTCTCAAAATAATTATTGATATATGATTTCGTGAAATAAAGTTAAAATATACAAACTAAATCTAAACAAGAGTTATTTTTTAAGTGAGAAATATTGTACTTAAAGTTATCATTCACATAAGTTACATTGTCTTAGAATCTAAAAGATATTATATTACAAATGAAGACAACTTACTTTGATATTAAGTCTTGATAAGATTATGCTCATAAGTTATAGAAATGCTCTAAAATTAGTAAAGATATATTAAAGAAGTATGTCTCACAAACACACAAAAGTTACATAATTCTTTAACTAAAAACATGACAAAACTAAAGTTTTGATCTCATGGTCCATACCATGGGTAAACCATCAACAATCTGGCCAAGAAATAAAAATATTATGCAAAAACAAAGTAATTGAAAAAAACTCCTCATGGTCGATTCACTGTCAACCTACAATTGATGTCATGGTCGGACCGTGAGCATTATGCCATATTTTGATTGATATTCAAATTCTAAAATTTCAAGCGATGGTCGACCCACGGTTGATACCTTGGATAGACCGTGAAAATACTACCCAATTATATATATATATATATGTATGTATATGATCATCCCTACCAATAAACCATTTTATCACCTATTATTATGAGAACTTATACAAACTTCTATGAACATCATTGTAACAAACAAAAAAAGCATGTTCGTGTTATTAACTTGTTGCCTAAACCTTTATGCATAAAATGAATTATAACGCTTTGGTTTAGTGCAACAATATGCAAACATGCCACCTTTTATGATGTTAAAGTTTGAATATCTTGTCTTGAGTCTCAATTTTAAGAATTTCATTCAAAAGGTCAAGATTTTTTTATAAAGGTGATAAATTAAATAAATTTGTAGACTCATTATAAAACCATCATCTTACATAATGGTTGTTCTGATAGTGAGCAAAAAAAAATTAAATATATCATAAGCAAACAAGTAAATATGAAGTAAAGATAACATATAATAATATAAATATACACATACATATATCTTATACACTTCATAATTCTTGATTAAAAGTAATCTCACACTTAAAGTTGAGTTGTGACATAAGATTTTGAAAAGTTATTTTGGTTCAACATTTCATATGTTAATTTTAAAAGAACTCATAAACTTAATTTACACAAACCTTATGCGTAAATTTTATATCTTAAACGGTTTGAAAAGCTAATGCTAATATGCATTGTGACATTCGGCAACAAATTTCCCAAGTTAGCCATTGGAAATTCTAACTTTAAGCCTGGTATGACGAAAAATATTATTTATGATTTAAATACATCAATAATAATATTAGATTTCATAGAAATCCCGCCTATATAGTTAGAACCTTCCCAAACTCGAAAAATCGAATTATTAAAAGTCAAGAATTACAAACCATATACAATAATAATAATAATAACAATAAAAATAATTAAATACATCATAATAAATATAAATAAGTTAAAATATAAAACATATATATATAAACTCATAAAAGTAATTAAAACTTTGTTAATTAAAAGATTTAAACAAAATCACCATTTATACAAAATTTATTTAAACTAATTACACATAATATTTTTAAAAAAATAAAAAAATAAAAGAAACCCTCCCTCTCTTTTCTCTTGCCTCCTTCTCTTTCCAAGAATCACCACTTGATCTCCCCCATGCTCTATATAAGCCTCCTACTACTCTTCATCATTTCCTTTACCACCACACTCCATCTCTTCTCTTTTCTCTCTTCTTCTTTCACCAACAAAAATCTCCCAAGAACATCCAAGTCTTGATCATCTTTTGAAGATCAAACACATAATCAAAGAAAAGAGTTGGTAAGATGATCATAAAACACTCATCTCTACTCTTCTACCTTTCTTCTTTTCTTCTTTCTTCTTTCTTTTATTTATTTTCTTTGTTGTTCATCTTATTTCCTTTATATATATATCTATAATCATGTAAATATAAACATCCTACCAATGTTGTAAGGAGCACATGAAATGTGCATCATCCTACCATTGTTGTATGGAACTTAATCAACTAAAAATCAAGAAAAAAAGACTTTGATCATGCATGTGTTTCATCTTAACAAATGTTGTAAGGAACACATTAAATGTGTATCATCCTACCATTTTTGAAAGAACACATGGATTATCAAAGCTTATACTCATACAATATGATTAATCATGAATATAAACATGTCATATTAAAGTTATGACCCATAAGCAAAAAGAATAACAATCTGGCAGATTCTGATGCTAGAACTCCCCACTTGTTTTTGTTATATCTGGAGTTCTAGGTATCAAAATCAGTTGATTCTTTTTGATAATCTTAGTTTAAAGTGTTACCTTTAATTTAAATCTGGATTCACTAATTTTCATGAAAGTTTGATCCTTCAAACATATTTAAAAACACCCATATGTTGAATCTGGAAATCTGGCAGATTTAGAAGGGTACACTTTAAACGCGTGTAACTTACTCATTCTTGGGTCAAAATACGTCTTGTTTTTTTAAAAGTTTAATCAATGAGTCGTGGTTATTTCCCAGTTTGAATCATGTAGAAACGATGTCGTATGAGCCCTAAACAGACGTTTTAGTAACAACATGTCATCCAGACCCTGATCAGTGGACATCCTATACACTTTTAATTATTAAAAATACTAAAAATGGATTATAAATTCCTATAATTTTACTGGACATTCTAGAAACATGTATTAAGATTATATTAAAATATCAAGCCTTAATATGACTCCTAAATTACAGTTTTTAATTTTTAAAGTTCAACTTAAAGAACTGAAAATTCCGGTGAACACTTATGATTTATGGAAAAATAGAGACAACCTTTAACTATTTAAATTAATAAGTTAAAAACAAATAAATAATAAAAAATAATAAATAAAATAAGTCTAATAGAGCTACATACCTCTTATATTAGGAAAGGAGCTTCAGTAGGAACAAGAAATCATTACGAGTAAACACCTTTGCATACCGAGTGAGTATCATGGCCCCTTTTTACCGTATTTCATATTATTTTGGGGTGAAAGCATGTGTATATATTTCATGAAAAGTTTATTGCCTATCTTCTTATTTATTTCAAATATTATTTTGAGCACTTATGGTATTATTCTTTGATGTGCTTGGGTGATCGTTGTAAGGCCCTTTCGTTGGACATTATTCCTTAACTCCGCTAGTGAGCCGATGGTATTTGTAAGTAGCGCTATTTGGAGATTCCGACGTCTCCCATTTATGGTTGACGAACTATAGATGTACTTTACCACTACTAACGTCATTTAATATAGGCGTTAGGTTTATCATGGGCAATTGGTTGTCGGCTAGGTTGGATAATGGCTCAAGCAACAAACCATCATAGTCTATTACTACCATGTGCAACGTATTGGGCAATATAATACATCTTCTATCATTATTTCATACTTGGATTTTATTCAAAAACTTCCATAAATTATTTAATCTTTTCTCATTTAAAAGATATTTTGTGCATATATTAAAAACCTATGAACTCACCAACTCTAGTAGTTGACCGTTTTCTTTCTTTTACCCGTGCTTTCAGGTGATCGTCGTTAGGTAACTTATGCATACAAACATGATGTGTGGCATCTTCATCTTCATCTTCATCGTCACGTTTTATAAAAACAATATCTATTTTATTTTCGCATCGTACAAGACAATGTCATTTAATTTTTATTCGATTATGTAACTTTTATTTATCTTTTACCCGAACTACTTATTTTTGTTAAGTCAATATAATGGTTATTGTCTATTTACCTTGTGCGATGATATCTTGTGCTGTGACACCTCGTGTTTCTGCTTTAGTGGGGTGTGACAGATTTGGTATCAGAGCCTAAGGTTATAGAGAATGTTGTTTTACTTAGGGGGAAAACACCAACTATAACCAAAGGTTTATAAAAATGTTTTCAAAATAATTTTGTTTAAAATACATCAAGTGTATTGATAATATAATTAAGTTGAGTACCACATTGTTATACCTCAATTAGACAAAGCTTGATCACCTATGTCTAATTTAGCTATGTACAATATGGGACTTAGGTTAGTTATAATAAAAATATACTTAGAAACAAATTTTATTTATCTTCTTTCTAGAACATGATTATTGTGTGTGTGCATAAGCATGGCATATCATAAGTACTTGCATATATTAGCACACTTAGTAACCAATTTTATATACATCGAAGTCTGTAATGTCATCATTAGGTTGACGCACTAAGATTACATATTCTTTATCCATGGAGGTTAGAATAGAAACTTTGTAGGAGAGTCCCCGAGTTTCACGACCTAGTGTATTATCAACACCAACTTGCTGTGAAGCATGTGTTAGGCTCACGGCTAGGAAAAGAGTCCCCTTACCAACGAGAGTAACATCGTGACCTTTTGATTAGGAGGGAGAGAACTGCTGATTTAGGGAGCACATAGAGGCACCCTGATTAGTAACGGGAACTATATGATTGAACATGTTTTGCTTAAATCACGTTATGAAATGTATGATTTTAAAATTTTACATGCATTGCTATATGATTGAACGGGATTGTTAGTTGTTAGACCTTATATCTTAGGATCACCATAACCTAGCTAAGTAGAATTTGTACAAAGGAGAGACCCGAATGTGATTACTAGTATGTTTCTTCTAAAAAATTATAATGCATCAATGCTATCTGACTCTAGAATATATAGAAGCTTCGTACCACTAGTTTTTAGGCCAAAGCTCAATCTAAAATTTCAAATATTGAAAGAGGCCTATATCATGGAAATTGCTAATGGACAAGAAGTCAAGACTAGAGATATAATCACTAAGTGTACCTTGAACTTAGCCAGCAAAAACTTTAACGTAGACCATACCAATCAAACTAGGGAGCTTTGATATAGTTGTTGGTATGTATTGGCTATCCAAAAATCAAGCTGAAATATTGTTCTGCAAAGATCATTCAGATTCCACTATCACAAGACGAAACGCTTGTCGTATAAGGATAAAAGACCAGGAAGAACATCAAGGTGGTATCATGCATGAAAATGAAAAAATATTTAGGAAAGGACTATATCACATTCTTCGTGCATGTTGTAGAAACGGAGGTTTAGGAAAAGCACATTCACGATTTTCCAATCGTTCGGGATTCTCCCAAGGTGTTTCCGGATGAATTAACTGGATTACCCTTTGTTAAACAAGACAAATTTGGATTGATTTAATCCCTGGAGCCGCGCCCGTAGCAAAGGCTCCATATCGGTTAGCCCCGTTGGAAATGTAGGAATTGTCTGCACATCTTCAAGAGCTACTCGACAAAGGAATTATTCGACCAAGTACCTCACCATAGGGAGCCCTAGTCCTATTCGTCAAAAAGAAAGATGGATTGCTGCAAATGTGCATCGACTATAGGCAACTCAACATATTGACCATCAAAAATCAATACCCTCTTCCTCGAATCGATGACATGTTCGACCAACTTGAAGGCGCCAAATATTTTTCAAAAATAGATCTTCGCTCGGGATATCATCAATTGAGAGTTCGCGAAGAAGACGTCCCTAAGACCGCCTTTTAGAACCCGCTATGGACATTATGAGTTCTTAGTTATGCCTTTTGGGTTGACTAATGCTCCAGCAGTATTTATGGATTTAATGAATAGGGTCTGTAGACCATATTTAGATAAGTTTGCAATAGTGTTCATAGACGACATTCTCATCTATTCGCGAAGCAAAGAAGATCATGAGCAGCATTTGAAATTAATCTTAACACTACTCAAGGACCAGAAGTTGTATGCCAAATTCTCCAAGTGTGAATTTTGGATCCGAGAAGTACACTTCCTTGGTCACGTAGTTAATTCAAACGGAATTCATGTCGATCCAACAAAGATCGAAGCAATCAAAAAGTGGGAAGCACCAAAGACGCCAACCGAGATTCGACAATTTCTGGGTTTGGCAGGATATTATAGGCGATTCATCGAAAACTTTTCACGCGTGGCTCAACCATTAACGACTCTGACTCAGAAGGATAAGAAATTTATTTGGGGAGATAAACAAGAAGAAGCCTTTCAAACCTTAAAGCAGAAGCTATGCAACGCACCTATCTTGGCATTGCCAACTGGATCAGAAAACTTTGTGGTCTATTGCGACGCATCACACCAAGGGTTGGGATGTGTTTTAATGCAAAAAGACAAAGTTATCGCCTACGCTTCGAGACAATTGAAGGTTCATGAGAAAAACTACACTACTCATGATTTGGAGCTAGGAGCGGTAGTGTTTGCACTCAAAATATGGAGACACTATTTATATGGCACCAAGTGTACCGTCTACACTGACCATAAGAGTCTCCAGCATACTTTTGATCAAAAGATGCTCAATATGAGACAAAGGCGATGGGTAGAACTACTCAATGATTATGATTGCGAAATCAAATAT
The DNA here is from genome assembly GCA_038502395.1 of Dittrichia graveolens. Classification (NCBI taxonomy): domain Eukaryota; kingdom Viridiplantae; phylum Streptophyta; class Magnoliopsida; order Asterales; family Asteraceae; genus Dittrichia; species Dittrichia graveolens. The sequence continues at coordinate 64,692,209 of JARJIL010000003.1, forward strand.
CACCCAGGCAAAGCCAATGTGGTTGCCGACGCATTTAGTAGGAAGGAAAGAGTAAAACCAACGCGAGTACGAGCATTTGGAGTTGTTGTGCATACCAGTCTGAAAGGAAGGATCCTTGAAGCTCAGGAGCAAGCATTAAAAGCAGAAAATCTAAAAGAGGAAAACCTCCATCATTTGGAGCACAGATTCGAGATTGGAACTGATGGAGTACCTTACTTCGAAAAGAAGGTTTGGATACCCAAGGCGAATAACATACGGTTAACGATTTTGGATGAGGCACATAAGTCTAAGTATTCTATTCATCCCGGAGCCGATAAAATGTACAAGGACTTGAAGGAATACTATTGGTGGCCTAGAATGAAGAAGGATATCGCCCTATATGTGGAGAAATGTTTGACTTGTGCAAGAATTAAGGCAGAACACCAGAAACCCTCTGGATTACTGCAGCAACCAGAAATCCCGGAATGGAAATGGGAACAGATAACTACGGATTTTGTGACTAAGTTACCCCGATCCGCTAAAGGGTACGATTCCATCTGGGTAGTAGTAGACCGGCTTACAAATTCAGCACATTTCCTACCCATTCGTGAAGATTACAAGATGGAAAAGCTGGCACGAATCTACATAAATGAGATCGTCATGCGTCATGGAGTGCCCATCTCTATCATCTCGGATAGGGATAGTCGCTTCATTTCCCGATTTTGGCAATCACTTCAGAAAGCATTGGGAACGCGAGTCAATTTAAGCACCTCTTACCACCTCCAAACAGACGGACAATCAGAAAGGACTATTCAAACGTTGGAAGATATGTTACGTGCTTGTGTGTTAGATTTTGGTGGGAGCTGGGACTCGCATTTGCCACTGGTTGAATTTTCATACAATAATAGTTATCACACCAGTATCCAGTGTGCACCCTATAAAGCATTGTACGGATGCAAATGTAGATCCCCGCTCAGCTGGTTGGAAATCGGAGACCGACAATTGTCTAGACCAGACGTCGTACAGGAAACCACTGATAAGATAAAGATTATCAGGGAAAAGCTCAAAACCGCTAGGGACCGACAAAAGAGCTACGCCGACAATCGCAGGAAACCCCTAGAGTTTCAAGTTGGCGATAAATTTCTACTAAAGATATCACCTTGGAAAGGGATAGTGCGTTTTGGTAAAAAGAACAAGTTAAGTCCCAGGTACGTTGGGCCATTCGAGATAATCGAAAGGATTGGACCGGTAGCCTACAAGCTAAAACTGCCACAAGAACTGAGCGCCATCCACGACACATTCCATGTGTTGAATTTAAAGAAATGCCAAACGGAGGAAACCTTTGTCTTACCCTTAAAAGATGTGCAAGTTGATGACCGGTTGCACTTTGTAGAAGAACCAATCGAAATCCTTGACCGGGAGGTCAAAAGACTAAGGAGAAGCAGGATCCCCATCTTAAAAGTTCGTTGGAACTCAAGGCACGGGCCTGAATACACTTGGGAGTGAGAGGATTATATGAAACTCAAATATCCGCACCTCTTCGCCAAAAAGCAAGTCCAGGACGTCAATGATTAATTTCGGGACGAAATTCTTTTAATCAGGGGAGATTGTGACATTCGGCAACAAATTTCCCAGGTTAGCCATTGGAAATTCTAACTTTAAGCCTGGTATGACTAAAAATATTATTTATGATTTAAATACATCAATAATAATATTAGATTTCATAGAAATCCCGCCTATATAGTTAGAACCTTCCCGAACTCGAAAAATCGAATTATTAAAAGTTAAGAATTACAAACCATATACAATAATAATAATAATAACAATAAAAATAATTAAATACATCATAATAAATATAAATAAGTTAAAATATAAAACATATATATATAAACTCATAAAAGTAATTAAAACTTTGTTAATTAAAAGATTTAAACAAAATCACCATTTATACAAAATTTATTTAAACTAATTACACATAATATATTTAAAAAAATTAAAAAATAAAAGAAACCCTCCCTCTCTTTTCTCTTGCCTCCTTCTCTTCCCAAGAATCACCACTTGATCTCCCCCATGCTCTATATAAGCCTCCTACTACTCTTCATCATTTCCTTTACCACCACACTCCATCTCTTCTCTTTTCTCTCTTCTTCTTTCACCAACAAAAATCTCCCAAGAACATCCAAGTCTTGATCATCTTTTGAAGATCAAACACATAATCAAAGAAAAGAGTTGGTAAGATGATCATAAAACACTCATCTCTACTCTTCTACCTTTCTTCTTTTCTTCTTTCTTCTTTCTTTTATTTATTTTCTTTGTTGTTCATCTTATTTCCTTTATATATATATCTATAATCATGTAAATATAAACATCCTACCAATGTTGTAAGGAGCACATGAAATGTGCATCATCCTACCATTGTTGTATGGAACTTAATCAACTAAAAATCAAGAAAATAAGACTTTGATCATGCATGTGTTTCATCTTAACAAATGTTGTAAGGAACACATTAAATGTGTATCATCCTACCATTGTTGAAAGAACACATGGATTATCAAAGCTTATACTCATACAATATGATTAATCATGAATATAAACATGTCATATTAAAGTTATGACCCATAAGCAAAAAGAATAACAATCTGGCAGATTCTGATGCTAGAACTCCCCACTTGTTTTTGTTATATCTGGAGTTCTAGGTATCAAAATCAGTTGATTCTTTTTGCTAATCTTAGTTTAAAGTGTTACCTTTAATTTAAATCTGGATTCACTAATTTTCATGAACGTTTGATCCTTCAAACATATTTAAAAACACCCATATGTTGAATCTGGAAATCTGGCAGATTTAGAAGGGTACACTTTAAACGCGTGTAACTTACTCATTCTTGGGTCAAAATATGTCTAGTTTTTTTTAAAAGTTTAATCAATGAGTCGTGGTTATTTCCCAGTTTGAATAATGTAGAAACAATGTCGTATGATTCCTAAACAGACATTTTAGTAACAACATGTCATCCAGACCCTGATCAGTGGACATCCTATACACTTTTAATTATTAAAAATACTAAAAATGGATTATAAATTCTTATAATTTTACTGGACATTCTAGAAACATGTATTAAGATTATATTAAAATATCAAGCCTTAATATGACTCCTAAATTACAGTTTTTAATTTTAAAGTTCAACTTAAAGAACTGAAAATTCCAGTGAACACTTATCATTTATGGAAAAATAGAGACAACCTTTAACTATTTAAATAAATAAGTTAAAAACAAATAAATAATAAAAAATAATAAATAAAATAAGTCTAATAGAGCTACATACCTCTTATATTAGGAAAGGAGCTTCGGTAGGAACAAGAAATCCTTACGAGTAAACACCTTTGCATACCGAGTGAGTATCATGGCCCCTTTTTACCGTATTTCATATTATTTTGGGGTGAAAGCATGTGTATATATTTCATGAAAAGTTTATTGCCTATCTTCTTATTTATTTCAAATATTATTTTGAGCACTTATGGTATTATTCTTTGATGTGCTTGGGTGATCGTTGTAAGGCCCTTTCGTTGGACATTATTTCTTAACTCCGCTAGTGAGCCGATGGTATTTGTAAGTAGCGCTATTTGGAGATTCCGACGTCTCCCATTTATGGTTGACGAACTATAGATGTACTTTACCACTACTAACGTCATTTAATATAGGCGTTAGGTTTATCATGGGCAATTGGTTGTCGGCTAGGTTGGATAATGGCTCAAGCAACAAACCATCATAGTCTATTACTACCATGTGCAACGTATTGGGCAATATAATACATCTTCTATCATTATTTCATACTTGGATTTTATTCAAAAACTTCCATAAATTATTTAAACTTTTCTCATTTAAAAGATATTTTGTGCATATATTAAAAACCTATGAACTCACCAACTCTAGTAGTTGACCGTTTTCTTTCTTTTACCCGTGCTTTCAGGTGATCGTCGTTAGGTACCTTATGCATACAAACATGATGTGTGGCATCTTCATCTTCATCTTCATCGTCACGTTTTATAAAAACAATATCTATTTTATTTTCGCATCGTACAAGACAATGTCATTTAATTTTTATTCGATTATGTAACTTTTATTTATCTTTTACCCGAACTACTTATTTTTGTTAAGTCAATATAATGGTTATTGTCTATTTACCTTGTGCGATGATATCTTGTGCTGTGACACCTCGTGTTTCCGCTTTAGCGGGGTGTGACATGCAACTTATATATGATGCTCATAATATCTTGTCTTAGTATATCGACTTGAATTATATAGATAAGAAATGTCACCAAGATAACAACACATGCTAACTTATAATATCTTGGTTCATGTTTGACATATTCTTGATCTTCAAGTTATCATATTACATATGTGATATTCTTACATGAAATATTGTTAACATATGTAATATTATGATATGTCATACTTGCTCATCAAATCTTAAATAATTATCATGTATTAGAAAATGAATATCAAATTGTGTCCAAGCTATCTTATGCATGGAGTTTTCATATAAGATCACTATCGAAATAGTTATTGAGGTAAACTTATGATGAAACATATGTTAAAATATTTAAAAGGTGAAGACATATATATATTAACATATTGATTGTTGCAAGTGGTTTTCTCATACTATCTTGTCATGGTGCTTAATGAATTACTCTTCAAAATCAAGATAGTAAAATTAGATGACACATTATGCCTTATATAAGAAATCACTTTGATTGTCATCTTGATATATACTTGAGTATGCCTATGTACTTAAATAACTATATTATGTGTCACACACTTAACTTGATTATTACTTGACACATAAAACTATGAAGTATACTTGCATAATGAATGATTTTAGTATATGTATTGCAAGCTTTGGTACTCATGGGAACACTTTTCTTCAATCATCTTAATCTTATCGGAATAATATGAATACACATAAATGGATAAGAAAATGTGAATATAAGAAAAAAGTAACAAGTAAAATAATATTGAAGCCTATTTGGATTATCAAAAAAAGATAAGATTAAGTAATCGTGAATCAAACATGTAACTAGACAATCTTTGTAGGATTCACGTGAATTAGGAAATTTTTGTATACTTATGATTCTTAATGTGAATATATTTTATTGAGTATACATAGGCATTGAAGATCAAGATAATAATCTTAAATAACATTATGTGCTTCAAACATAAAATCGTTATAAATGTCATACTAAGTGTATACATTGGTCACTTACTTGATTAAATCATTTATGCTTCATTTATTGTCTCATATTGAAATATAGAAAATCATAAGTATATCTTAGATGTACCAAAATATTCATGAAAGAATAAACAAAAGAATAAACAAAAGAAGAAACAAAGGTAGATCTATAAATTTTGATATAAACATTGATTAAACATTTATTTGCTACATAATACAAATGAATAAATATCAATTAGTTATGAATAGATTAATATTGATATAAACACCATAATCTAGAGCTAAGAAATTTTTTATATTCATCTCAACATTAGTTAGGTTTATGGATTTAGGTTGTCCCTAACATAATGTGCACATTTTAAGGGGGAGTCACAAACCAAAAAGAAAATCTCATATATATTTATTCACACCCTCACTTACTATCATTAGCATAAATTGGTGATTATGATTCCTAAGTCTCCCATGATGCCTAATTGAGTATATTTGATCTCTCCTAAATTGAGTTTGTACATACACTTTTGTATATTTTGCACTTGTGTTTTGCTTTGTCTGTCTTTTTATCAAGTGCTAGATCAAGGGGATCATAAATCAACAGGGAGCTTTGATCAAATATGAAGCATCATTTGTTGGGAAGATAATCACTTCACCCTAATAATTAACTCTGACTATCCTAAAACATAGAATTTGATGATAACCAAACTCTACATTCAGTATGACTTAGAAAGAAATTCAAACATGTGTTGTTTGAATCAGATTCTGGAAAATATGCTAAGTATGGAACCATCAGCTGAGTATCAGATCCTACTCAAAGTATCAGCCAAGGGATATCAGCTAGGGAGCATCAGATAAAGAAAACAAGTGAAGAAGACCATCAACTGAGGAAAATAAACCAGCAACTGAGTGAAGAAATTTGATCAGCTGAGTGCCTACACCATCAGCTGAGCAAAGACTTTTGCTCAGCTACACCATCAGCTGAGTGAACAAGGGATCAGCTGAGGCCCAGAGCATCAGCTAAGTAAGTCTTCTCTTACACAAGTCATCTCTTTACATAAACTGATGTATTTAAATGATCAGCTGAGCATTATTGATCAACTGATCATGTAAATACATGAGCTTATGCTCTCCTAAGTTTACTATTGATCCATTGAGCATATATATGATCAGCTAACCAATATGTATCAACTGAGTCCTAGCAAAAATTGATCAACTGATATATTTTGTCAACTGAGTAGTGAAATTCAATGTTCCTAGTACATTCTTTTAGTTGAGTCGAGCAAAATGTCAAATCTGCTCTATCTTTCAGATTGTAAAAGTCATATGTAAAAGGCAGAACATGTGTTGTTCTATTATGCCTTAGATCTTTGTTTGTAAAAGTAAAATGTACTTTTTGGATCAAGTACGAGACAAAAAGGTCTGATCTTATCCTCTGGAAAAGGAGAAAGATACCTCAAACAGACGAAGATCTTGAAGATTTGTTTCAACAACTAAGTATGATTGGCAATCCCATACTTGGTAAAGTCAAATCAAACAGAAGCATGGTTGTTGTTTAAAGTACAAGCATGGAAAGGGAAAGAAAGTTCTACACGACAGTAGATGTGGGTTTTAATATTTTATATTATGAGTGGGTTGCATTTTCATAGAAAAGTACAATTACTTTTATCAATCAGTGGATTAAAGTAACTTTACTTTTCATCCACTACCTTTACAATTAAAATATTATATTTCCACATACTCTTTGTCTCCTTCCTTCATGCATCCGGATATACCATGATTTCTATAAATATTCATGCATGGTGGATATGCAAAAAACAACACAGTTGCCTCTACTCCACAGAAAGAAATCTCATCAGTTGAGAAATTCGTTGAGTTTAAGCATTGTGTAGAATCAAACTTGTTCATGTGTTGAACAATCTATATACATTAGTTGTTTTTGAGTTATCTTGTCTATGTGTTAGACAAATAGATTGCCACCTTTTATTGTACTTAGAATTTCCGCTCCTAGTACATGTAATTCTTGATTCAAAATCAATAAAAATTATATAAAAGTATATCGGTGTGTCTTTAAATTTTAAAAGCTAAAGTTTGTATTAAACCCCTCCCCCTTCTACAAACATTTGTTGTTGTGTACTCAATCTGGGACTAACAACCGGTATTAGAGCAGGCTAGATATTCAATATCTAGATCATTTTTGCTTATTCTATAACTGCTTCTACCCCTCTCAAAATGGACTCATCATCAAACAATATGAACATCTCAAACACTGGGTCTCTAACAAGATGTCCCATGTTTGATGCAGAAAATTTCTCCATTTGGAAAAGTAGAGCACATTTTTTCTTATCCACCCTTGATATCTAAATGCTTGAAATAGTCACTGAGGGTCCTTATGTTCCAACATCCGTGTTATCCATTCCATCAGAATCCGAAGGTCAAACCCCTACAACAGAAAGAATCATAATCAAACCCATGCATCTGTGGACAGATGAAGATAAGAGGTTGGTTAGCCTAGATGTTTAGGCTAGATCAGCTCTTGTCTCTGCACTACCCAATGAGATCTATCATCAAGTGCTTAACTATACTTCTGTTAAAGAAATGTTAGATACACTCACAGTTGCATATGAAGGGACTGAAGAGGTGAAGGAGAACAAGAAGCTCCTCCTCAACAGAGAGTATGAATTCTTTTTGCTCAGAAAGGTGAGAGTCTTACACAGACAAACACTAGGTTCAACTGCCTAGTAAATGACTTGAAAAGGACAGACATAACCAAGAGCAACTTTGTTTTGGTGAACAAGTTTCTAGATTCCCTCCCTGAGACATGGAATCACTTTGTCACCGTACTAAGGCATAGTGAGAAGATAAAGGGAATGTCTCTGGTTGCTCTCTATGGTAACTTACTAAACCATGAGCAATCAGCCAAGCAAAGGAAGTTGTCATCCAAGGAGATGAAAGAGGTCGTGAAAGCTGCACCAACTGCCCTTGTATCAAGAGATACAAAGATGAGAAGTTTTGCAGCTATTGATTCTGGTTCTGATGATGAAGGAGACGAAGAAGAGAGTGCTGGAGAAAGTGATGAGTAGAATGGTTGTGAGGAGAATAGCTTGGAGGAGTTAGTTGAAGGAGTAGCCATGCTGGTTAAGAAGTTCAAACCTTTGAAGAAGGGAAAGGGTGTCAAGAGGTTCAGCAAGAGGCCATCAAAGTTTGTCAAGTCCAAATCTTCATTTGATGCCTCCATAGCATAGTGTTATAAGTGTGGCAAGATTGGCCACATAGCCAGTGACTGTAAGTCCAAATATAACACTGGCTCTTCATCTATGCCAAAGTAGGAGGGCAAAATTGATTATGAAACCAAGTATAAGAAGCTCCTTGCTGCTGTCCTTGACAAGAAGAAGAAGAAGAAAGCCCAGGGCCAAGTTCTTGTATCAGAAGAAGAAGATTGGGCAGAAGAAGATCTTTCCTCAGATGAAGATGAGGTGATCTCTGCTCAGTTCTGCATGATAGCCAACAACAATGATGGTAGTTCCTTTGATGAAGATATGAAGAAGGCTGCAAAAGCTTGTTCAACTACCAACTGGGATTCTTCTTCAATGTATTAGGTTGGAAAGTTTATTAACTATGATGATAATGAAAAGAATGCTATGTTTTATTACTTGTGTAATGATTTCCAGTTTGCTATTCAAAGAGAGAAGAAGCTAAAACTAGAAGTAGAATCACTCAAAGAAAAATTAATTCTTAATGATGAGGAACTTAAGCAGATAACAATTTTAAATGATGAGCTAGCAAATCAAAAGATACTTAATGAGATCTTAGTAAAAGAAACTAGTAAAGCAACCAAAAAGTTCAATGAACTCCAAAAGTAGTAAAGTCTTGGTGTGTATCTGCAGAAAAGACCACTCAGTGTGTCAAGGAGCAGATACCCAAACAAGTTCAAGCTATTATTGGTGGAAATTACTCTAAGGCTTCTAACTATGTTGATTCTAGTAAGAACCTTAATATCTTAGACAAAGCTGACATTTTACCATAAACTTTTCACAAGACTGTTAAACGAAAAAGTGTGTTCACAAATAAGTTTGTTAGAAGCAAAAGTTCCCACCTAAAAGAATCAATTATTCCTTCTGTAGAATCATCCTCTAGTAAGATTTCATAATGTAAAAATACTAAGAATACAAAGTCAAAGGATGTGAGTAAAGGAAATGAATCATTAGTTGAGACCTCGGAGACATTATGTTGTCAAACCTTGAAAATAGATGACTTAAATCTTAGTATTTCACAAATTGAAGAATCATTAGCTAATATTACTTTATCAACTGATAGGTTAGTAGATGATAAATGCTCAGCTGATGACTTGTCAGCTGATCATAGCTCATCTTTTAAACAATCAGTTGATCCAGAAGTAATCAACTCTCTTTCAATAGAAGAAACTATAAGTAACAAGAATGATGTTCACATTGTTCCCATTTCTGCCACTCTAAAGATTGGTCAAAAACTTTCTAAATACAAAGATCAATCCAAGGTGCCTGTAAATAAAGACCTAAGGAATTTACAGGATAAGCTTCATAAGCTGAATGGTCAAGTTATTCAAATGACAACTGATAATTGTCAAATGACTAATAAGAAAACTCATAGGCATTCAAATAATGTTGTTCAATGCTCCAAGCCCACAAAATCTCAAAAATGTTATAACTGTGGAAGTAAAGAGCATAAGACATTTGAATGTTCTTTAGAAGGGAATTCAAGACAGCGGACTTGTAATGATAACATAGTCATTCCTCTCATACATAAGAAACCTGAAATGAAGTGGAGGATCCACTAAGTAGTGGATTCCTACTTGTGTCACTAACTCTTCTTTCATTCAATCTGTGCAGGGTGTTGGTTCATGGTTTCTTGACAGTGGACGTTCAAGAACTATGACAGGTAACAAGGCTTTGCTCAGTAACTATAAGAAAGAGAATGGTCCAAGGGTGACTTTTGGTGACAACAATCATGGGCAAACAAAAGGCTATGGTGAACTTCGTAATGGGAATCTTAAGCTGTCCAAAGTATCATATGTCAAAGGGCTGAAATTCAATCTCATAAGCATAAGTCAATTGTGTGACGGAGATAATGAAGTCCACTTCACAAAGAGAGGAGGCTCCATAATAAATAAGGAAGGTAATACAATGTTAAATGTCAAGAGAACCAGGGATGTGTATACACTTGACATGTCCTCTGGTGACCCTTCAAAAGAAACATGTTTGTACTCCAAAAATAATGAGGATTCAAATTGGATGTGGCACAAGAGGCTTTCCCACCTTAATTTCAAAAATAACAACAAGTTGAGCAAGGGTGAACTAGTTTCAGGACTACCTTCTCTGACTTATCTTAAGCCTAAACCTTGCACTGCTTGTGAGAAGGGAAAGCAACATAAGACATCATTTCCATCCAAGCAAGCCTTCTCAATTACAGAACCTTTCTATATGTTGCACATGGATCTCTTTGGTCCTGTTGCAACTGCTAGTATTGGTGGAAGTAAGTATGCTCTTGTATTGGTTGATGAATTCTCAAGATACACTTGGGTTTTCTTTCTTAAAGCAAAGAGTGAGGCTGCAGAAGAGATTATATGCTTTATCAAGAAGATGGAAGTGCTGAATGGCAATCTGGTGAGGAGTCTTAGAAGTGATCATGGAACTGAATTCAGAAATCAAACTCTGGAATCTTTCTTTGATGAGAAAGGGATATCTCAAAACTTCTCTGCTCCAAGAACCCCACAACAAAATGGTGTAGCTGAAAGAAGAAATAGAACATTGATCGAAGCTGCCAGAACCATGTTGTGTGAAAGTGGGTTACCTTTTAATTTCTGGGCTGAGGCTGTAAGTTGTGCATGTTTCACACAGAACATATCCCTTATTATCAAAAGGCACAACAAAACTCCATATGAAGTGCTTAAGGGAAGGAAGCCAAGCATCAGCTTTTTGCACATTTTTGGTTGTCAATGTTTCATACTCAATCAAAAAGATCAATTGCAGAAGTTTGCTCCAAAGGCTGATGAAAAAGTGTTTGTAGGTTACTCAGTGATTTCCAAAGCATACAGAGTATACAACCTCAGAACCAAAGTCATAGAAGAATCCATCAATGTAAGTTTTAATGAAAATGACTTTGTTGCTTCCTATCCTTCTAATCATATTTCAGGTGAAGAATTTAATGATCTCATGCAAACTGGAGAAGACATTCCAGAGCAAGTTGATCCCTCTCCACCAACTTCTCATGATGTAGATGAACCTGTTCCTATCCAAATCTTTAACCACGTGCAACCATCCTCATCAAATCCTATACCTCTACTGAATCATGTGGAAAATGACTTAACATCATTGGATTCTAATTCCATATCACACATTCCTTCTTCAGTAGAGATACCCACAGATTGTAACAATGAAGTTATATCAGCCACTCAAAATGAACTCATTTCCACTGCTAATAGTCAACATATAACTTTTTCTCCCCCAAATCTAAATGAATCCCAATTCCCATGAAATTCAAAAAGCCTTCAAAGACCACAAGTACCATCCTCATAATCTGGTGATAGGCAATATAGATGATCCAGTCAGAACAAGATCAAAAGCTTGCAACATCTGTTTATATTCTGGATTTGTCTCAATGATTAAACCAAAGAAGGTTGATGAAGCTTTCAATGATCCCCACTAGGTGACTGCCATGCAAGAGGAACTGGTAGAATTCAAAAGAAATAATGTATGGACTTTGGTAACCAAACCAATGGATAAAACCAATTGGAACAAAATGGGTGTTTAGAAACAAGCTAGATGCAAATGGGCAAATCATCAGAAACAAAGCAAGTTAGTGGCACAAGGGTATTGCCAAGAAGAAGGTATTGATCTTGATGAAACCTGTAACAACCTGAGATCGGGCCTAGTATTTATGTAGGCTTTGGTGCGTTAATACATGAATAATTAATTGATTAATGCTTAATTAATTGTTTATTATTTAATTAAGTGATATATAATTGTGTTAGTTTATATATATACAGTTTTGCATGTGTGAGTGTGTGCATGCGATTGAATTAAGGAGTGACACCTCCTGCTTATGATTTACACACATACATATATGTGGGTTTAGTGAGTATTTCTTCACTTTGAAGAATTTGTTACTGTGTGTAACTTGTGTGAAACCGAGAGCAAAAGCAAGAAGAAGAACATCATCGGATTTATGGTGTTTTGAATTTTAAATTCAAAGTTAAAAGGTTTGTTGATTCTTGTTTGCTTCTTGAAACATGATTCTTGTAATATGTTTTGTTATAGCATGCTTAGTTTTATATGAACACCAAGTATGAATATGATAGAAACCCTCGATGGTGGGTTTTGTGCGTTCTAAGTGTTTTTGTGACTTATTGGTGTTTATGATGCATGATTTCATGTTTAAACATGTTTGGGTATGTTTTGGTAAGTTTATATTAAACTGTGAATATGAATCATGGAGTTATGAAGTTGTCGGATTCTTGAATGATGAAGTTGGCGGATTGTGGAGAAGATGAAAGAATCCGAGAGTGTGAAATCAGGAACTTAGAATCCGGAACTGTAACACCGTAAATTCTCAAGCCATTTTTTTAAAAACGCTGCGGAAGCATTACCTACTTTCATTTAACATAAATATTCACAGAGTATTCTTTACAAAATACACCGTCAACTTGTGTTACAAAAGATTTACAAAACATTGCTCGTCTCTTCTCAAAACACAATATCAGAGTATTGGTCAAATTTTCCTTCCACACAACAAAGTCAAACAGCTATACACAAAAACCTGCAAAAAAGCAATCAACTGTGGGGAATTAGCACAAAGCTAAGTGAATGGAAGCTACAAACAAGCTAACACAATCATAGTTCCCAAGGGAACCTCTTAACATCAATCATCAATCAATCTATCAATTCAACAATCTCTTCAATCCTGAGGACCGGCGGTTCTGCCGAACCTACAACCAAAGCTAGTCAAAGCAAAGGTTTACCGATAGCTCCCTGCCAATCGGCACAGTGAAATTCCCCTCTGATACAACGCATGCATCAGGAGGACTACCACTGCTCAACCGACCGCTGACGAGCCCAGCTCTTGCAACAGCAGTTGACCCCAACCAGCCCTTTACAGAAGCTGATCTCTACCAACCTGTTACACAGAAGTTGGTTCTCAAACAATCCAAATACACTTCCAGTGACAATCACAATCAAAACTCTTCCACATAGAATATTTGAACATATAATTCTCGTTTTAACAAATAACAGACTTAATAGTCTATCATGGCATATCAATCAATCTATCTTCGCATATCGAACTCGACAATCAATAACCACATTTCATAAACAACAATTCATCTTTGCATAACCATCATTTCTCAAATCAAACAACTCATAACATTACCACCCGTGAGTAAACTTCCACTCACCTCAGTCCTTGAATCACGCGTGCTCAGTTGTCTAATATCACTGAGTCTTCGTAGTTCCTGAGAACACAACAAACAGGAATCAATCTCAATCCATAAATATATTTTCACATATATATATATATATATCTCAAATGGTCATAAATATCATTTAAAAAATCAACATATGATCCCAAACAACCATGCATCAAAACAATTAATAATCAGCAAACTTCAAAATTCTGAAAAGTTGTGGTCGCGCCGCGACGGGCCTTTGAGAAGTCACCTTCTAATGCGAAGTCATTTCAAGCGCCTTCGAATTCGAAACCAAAAGGCGTCGCGTCGCGACAAACATCCGAATAGTCCCCTTTCGCATGCGAAGTGGTCCTCTTCGAACAATCCACCTTCGAACTCGAAGTCGAGCGTCGCGCCGCGACCTAAAGGAGTGTCGCGCCGCGAGACCTCCTGGCACAGTTTTCAATCACCTTCTTCTTCCTTGATTGCCGACTTAAAACTCCAAGTAGCCATAACCAGAACTTCAAACTTACATAATTCATCATAAAAACTTGTTTAAACATCATATATCACATTTTCAAACATTAGGAACTTACTAAATCCATGAAAAACATCAAAACAATCAATACCCGTTTCATCAATTTTCTTCATAAACCCATTAATGTTGTTTCTCATATAAATTCATGAAACACTACAAGAAACATATCATGAGAATCAATAACATATCATAAACATATTCTAACCTTGTTTTTGAATTAATAATCAACAAATCTTCACTTTGAAATTCAAGTTTCTTTTTCTCGTTCTTGTTCTTCTTTCTTTTCCAGAGAGAAACACATACACACACACTTCACTTTTCCTTTATTTTTCAAATAATGAATAGATGTCATCAGATGGTTAATTACTCACACACGTGTACCTCCAAACTTTCATTAGCATGAGGTGTCCTCTTTTATACATGTATACATACATACATCCATACATAACATACTTAACCAAACTTTCTTTTCTTTCTTTCATCAGTAAACTAATATACACTATCCACATAATACATTAAACCACTTAATTAATTTAATCAATCCCACAAAACCTCTTAACCAAATAAATGCAATTTAACACACATACGTACCCACCGCTAACCCGCTAATCAAGTAGCCTGGGTTTGCGGGTGTTACAAATCTTCCCCCTTCAGAGGATTCCGTCCTCGGAATCCTATAACACATATCAAATGGAATATCCACTCTTCATATTCATTCATTTCTGGTTGTCAAGTCCTTTGTAACGCATATACATATCCATCTTACTATTATTCACAAAAATTAATTTCTACACATCAGAGTTTAACAACTCCTCTTCAATTCAATCATATAACTCATAAACCCGAGAAACCTGTCTTCCAATCATTTTCTTTCACACTTACACATTTAATCAATATCAAAACATCTCTTGAATACTTATTCACATTAATCTGTTTATCTCAATTAAATTCCACATGTCTGTTATTCATTATCTTACGTACAAAGGTATCCACATATCACTTTTCTCTTGTTTCCAATATGTCAAACATTACCACTATATTCACATATCAACTCACCACTGATACCTTAACATCTATCAGTTAGTAATCACATCATGTTTGTCTAACCAGTTTAATTATAAATTCCACCAATCATCAAAATCCAACACAAAACACAAGTTCATCCTCACATATAACTGTGCAATTCTTTCTACTCAACTATCTCATAAAAATTCAGTCGTGCTGCTCATTTCTCATCTCAATTCTTGTCGTAAACTCTTCTAGAATTTTAGTCAATTCCTTCGATTCTCTTCAGATATCTCTAAGTATAGAAACATTATATCTTTGAATCACCCCATCACTATAATTATTCTCAAAAGATCACGTTCCACTGGTGGTAACAATACGAACACTTCTTACTACTCAGTCCATAATCACTTGTAATACATCAATTTCCTTTTCATGTAGTAATTTAAACATCAAATCCATCGTATCTTGTCATCACCATGACTCGGGTATCTCAAATTATCTCAACAATTATAACCCTCGGATATTTTTGCTTTAATTCATATACATTCATGTCACAATTCCACGAAAAATATATCTATCATAACCACTTTTGTAAGTCATCATCATTACCGCATATGGCATTATACTATTTAGCCCTTCCAAGTGCATTGGCAATTAAGTTTCGTGAATCCGGTTCAAATTAAGTTTCCAGTTCCAAGCAAGGTACTCCTTAGCAAAGGCAATTTATACATACGATTCACAAGTCTTCGTTCCATATGCTCAGGCCATTGCATTCCTCTTCTCTCGTTGTCTAATGAATTCAATCTGTCATTTTTCAATACATATATCTTCAGGTCACAAATATCAACTATAATTATAACCAGCTTTTTCTCATATATCTTTGTAATTAGGCACCATTTACATCTTTTATCCAAGCAATTCTATACATCTCATACATGCTCAATGTGTAGCATTTCACTTCTTTCCTTTACTTGATAATTTCAATCACCCATGTTATCAATTTCTAATAAGAGTAACTTCAATTCCATCCATCAAGTCAAGTACGCGTCGACTCACATAATCTTCAAGGTTATCGTCATAAATTCCCTCGTATTTCCACATATTTGACACCAATTTGTCTTTCCAATGTAATTTCAAACCTCTCAATCACATTCGTCAATTCATTCTAACCATCATATCTGCCATGTATCAAGTTCATTCATATATAAACATTCACTACTTCTTTTAGTAATAAAATCAATTACACATACCTTTCTTTACACTCAATTCATTCATATAATCATCCCAAACGCATCCGCCGCAACTCCAAAGCATGGATTAAATCATCCCTCTCAAGAATCTTTAACGGTCACAAGACGTAGACCATTCCTCCAGTTTCATAGCATATCATCTTTTATATCAATCCAACAAATACAACATCTCAACAAATCATCAAGCTCCTCAAGTTCATTAATCGATATTATAGATTATCTTCAATCGTTAACCTTACCAGTAACTCGTAACCTCAGTTATACATTTATTAATAACATCTCTTGATCGTCACAAAACCTTCCAAACTTCATTAACTCATCCACTTTCCTTCTTCTTTGTACAAATATATACATATGTACACATATATAAACACAGAAGGCAAGACAACTCTTGCAACACATAACTTAACATGCAATTCTACAAATCTACAAACATCATTCTAGGGTACTTCATACCCAATTCACGTCATATCATATGTCTCATCATTTACCGTCATATCACTTACTACCATATGCATCAGATGATTTCACAATCAAATATCCCTATTTTCTAAAGAATCATACTCTTTAGAAACAATCAACACACTTAGCACATATAGGCATCATACATTCTCGTTTAACTCTAAAGTTAATAAACATACGCACAAATAAATAGGTTATCAAAACATACCCGTTACATCATTAGTAGTGGCAATATCATCAGCCATTATGTTGAAATTTCTACCCTCTTGCACAGAAGGGTCCTTCCTCTTTCGTCCACTTGCTAACGAGGATCCCCCACCTACCACAGCTCCTGACCCTGACTCTAACTCCTTGCTAACTTTGCAATCTCTTGCTCGATGATCTTCTTCAAAACAAATCCAACACACTTTTCGGGAGAAACGACATTCCTTCATTTCATGGCCAAATTGCCCACAAGTCAGAAACCGCATAGTCTGAGACGTACATGGTCCTGTGTGGTGAGACTTACACTTCCCACACCGTGACACTCGTTGATTAGATTCATCAAACGCAGGTCTATGTTTCAGGTTTCTTTTACTTTGGCTACCCTGCCCTCTTTGCTTTTCAACATTATATTGTTATAATCTAAATTTCTGCTGATATATCTCATCTCGATTCGTTCTATCTCTAGCCTTCAAATCATCTTTAGCCGACTTGGCTAAGGTAAATGCCTGCGACAGTGTACTAGCCCATCTGGTAGTACTTCGATACTCTGGAAGCAAAGCTCCCACAAAATGTTGTATCTTTGATGCCTCATCAGGTACCTATTGCTTCACAAAACGCAATCTCTCGTTAAATTGTTTGATTACTTCATCCACAGTCATGTCTTTAGTCATACGCAACTCCATGAATTCTCTTTTAATACGAGCTATCTTGAAAGTATTGCAATACTGTTCACACAGTTTCTCCTGAAACTGATCCCATGTCACACTATCTTGCTGTTGTTTAGAGAAATGACCAGTAAGGGAATCCCACCAAACCATATCATCTCCTTTAAGCATACGTGTCGCAAAGCAAACTCTCAATTCGTCCTCGCAATTGCACACTTCAAAAGCCTTTACCATCTCTCGCAACCAATTCAAAGTTATATTGGGGTCTGTACTTCCATAGTACTCTGAAGGCTTACAATCCAAAAATTGCTTATACGTACATGGTGGTTTAAATCCTGGATACGCAAAAGGATAAACTCCTCGACTAGTAGAAGGATGAAAACTGGATGGTCGTGCCACTTGTGATATAGGAGGAAACGAAATCGTTACTAGCACAGTTGTAGCTTGAGTTGTAATAGACGTAGGAACCTGAATTCGTTCATTCTGAATAATCCTCTCTCGTTCCCTGTTGCCCATAGCATTTCTGAGTTCCCACAATTCATTCTCCAACTTGGAAATATATTCCCTTTGATCCATTCCAGATTCAAAACATGAAGTTCCCACTTCCAGCCACTTCTTGGGTCACAGGAGTGTCAGCAGGGGTATCTCTGTCAGCCATATTTGTACAATCACATCCTCTCACAAGCTCATTAAATAAACCGTTAGTACATAACATACTAACTATCACGCAACAATTCCAATTCACTCTAAATCCCCCCAAAGGAAAGTTTGACCCAACACGAGCCAAGATTTGGGAATGCAACACTCTAGCCGTGCCTACATCGCCAAACCTAGGCTCTGATACCAACTTGTAACACCGTAAATTCTCAAGCCATTTTTTTAAAACGCTACGGAAGCATAACCTACTTTCATTTAACATAAACATTCACAGAGTATTCTTTACAAAATACAACGTCAACTTGTGTTACAAAAGATTTACAAAACATGGCTCGTCTCTTCTCAAAACACAATATCAGAGTATTGGTCAAATTTCCCTTCCACACAACAAAGTCAAATAGCTATACACAAAAACCTACAAAAAGCAATCAACCGTGGGGGATTAGCACAAAGCTAAGTGAATGGAAGCTACAAACAAGCTAACACAATCACAGTTCCCAACAGAACCTCTGAACATCAATCATCAATCAATCTATCAATTCAACAATCTCTTCAATCCTGAGGACCGGTGGTTCTGCCGAACCTACAACCAAAGCTGGCCAAAGCAAATGTTTACCGATAGTTCCCTGCCAATCGGCACAGTGAAATTCCCCTCTGATACAACGCATGCATCAGGAGGACTACCACTGCTCAACCGACCGAAGACGAGCCCAAATCTCGCAACAACAGCTGACCCCAACCAACCCTTTCACAGAAGCTGATCTCTACCGACCCGTTACACAGAAGTTGGTTCTCAAACAATCCAAATACACTTCTAGTGACAATCACAATCAAAACTCTTCCACATAGCATATGTGAACATATAATTCTCGTTTTAACAAATAACAGACTTAATAATCTATCATGGCATATCAATCAATCTATCTTCGCATATCGAACTCGACAATCAATAACCACATTTCATAAACAACAATTCATCATCGCATAACCATCATTTCTCAAATCAAACAACTCAGAATATTACCACCAATACCACCCGTGAGTAAACTTCCACTCACCTCAGTCCTTGAATCACGCGTGCTCAGTTGTCTAATATCACTGAGTCTTCGTAGTTCCTGAGAACACAACAAACCGGAATCAATCTCAATCCATAAATATATTTTCACATATATATATATATATATATATATATATCTCAAATGGTCATAAATATCATTTAAAAAGTCAACATATGATCCCAAACAACCATGCATCAAAACAATTAATAATCAGCAAACTTCAAAATTCTGAAAAGTTGTGGTCGCGCCGCGACGGGCCTTTGAGAAATCACCTTCGAATGCGAAGTCATTTCAAGCGCCTTCGAATTCGAAACCAAAAGGCGTCGCGTCGCAACAAACATCCGAACAGTCCCCTTTCGCATGCGAAGTCGTCCTCTTCGAACAATCCACCTTCGAACTCGAAGTCGAGCGTCTTGCCGCGACCTAAAGGAGTGTCGCGCCGCGAGACCTCCTGGCACAGTTTTCAATCACCTTCTTCTTCCTTGATTGCCGACTTTAAACTCCAAGTTGCCATAACCAGAACTTCAAACTTACATAATTCATCATAAAAACTTGTTTAAACATCATATATCACATTTTCAAACATTAGGAACTTACTAAATCCATGAAAAACATCAAAACAATCAATACCCGTTTCATCAATTTTCTTCATAAACCCATTAATGGTGTTTCTCATATAAATTCATGAAACACTACAAGAAACACATCATGAGAATCAATAACATATCATAAACATATTCTAACCTTGTTTTTGAATTAATAATCAACAAATCTTCACTTTGAAATTCAAGTTTCTTTTTCTCGTTCTTGTTCTTCTTTCTTTTCCAGAGAGAAACACATACACACACACTTCACTTTTCCTTTATTTTTCAAATAATGAATAGATATCATCAGATGGTTAATTACTCACACACGTGTACCTCCAAACTTTCACTAGCATTAAACCACTTAATTAATTTAATTAATCGCACAAAACCTCTTAACCGAATAAATGCAATTTAACACACATACGTACCCACCACTAACCCGCTAAGCAACTAGCCCAGGTTTGCGGGTGTTACAGGAAAATGTTGAAATCCGATACTGTTGAATCCGGTACTTTAAATCAGGAACTTATGAAATCCGACTGTTTGAATCCGATGGTGGATTCTAAGTACGAAATCCGAATGTATGTAATCCGATGAATAAATCCGACAGTTGAAGTTCGAAGGATGAAAGCCAAAGAAAGTGTCGGATTTCATTGAAAACCGACAAGTGTTGCGGATTGACTTCAAATCCGATAGATGTATCGGATTTCCTAGAATCCGATGGTTTTAGCGGATTTTGCATAAATCAGATGGTAGTATCGGATTTCCTTTAAATCCGATAGTTTTGGCTGTGATTTGCATTGTTTAATGTTATGTGTTATATGTGTATTCATATGTGAATCTTACGTGTTTATGTTTGATTAAATGGATATAAATATATGATTGATATATATTTATGAATCAGATACTGATTTCAGTTTGTTGTGTTCTCAGGAACAGACAAGGCTCAGTAACATTAGATCATTGAGTGGAGAAGCTGAGATCTTGAGGTGAGTGGATGTTTACTCACGGGTGATATTAGTTGTACTGGTTTGGTTGCAACTATTGTGTTTTGATGCATGGATAGATTGTATATCTGATAATTGATTAACTGTTGATTGTTAATTAATTGTTGCATCAGTGATATGTATACATGATGGATGTGAAGTTAGTTTTCGACTGGGCTTATGGGTTGGGTTCATTTGCTATTGGCTAAGCAGTATTAGGACCTTGGCATGCATTTGTTACTACTAGAGGATAATACTGTGTGAGAATAGCAAATGAACTATCGGTAAACCTTTGCTTTGGCCGGCATTGGTTGTAGGTTCTTGCAGAACCGCCGGTCTTCCCAGGGTGCTTATTTGTGGTTGTTGATATCATGCGGTTCAGGCTGTTATATCTGTTGTGATTGTACTCCATTCACTTGGCTTTGTGCTAATACCCTACCTCTCACTCTTTTTACAGGTTTTGGTAAGTCAGCGGCTCGGCTGAGAGTGGTTAGCTTGAGGAGTAATCACCTAGGACTCTGATACATTATTTGTGACGAGCCGTGTTTTGTAATACTGATATTTAATCAATGACTTATGTTTGGTTGTAAATACTTTCATGTTTTATGAACGCTTCCGCAGTGGTAATTAAAATGAAAAATTTTATGGGTGAAAATACGGTGTTACAAGTTTGGTATCAGAGCCTTGGTTTGGCAGCGTAGGCACAATGGAAGTGTTACATTCCCAAATCTTGGGTCGTGTGTAACACCCGCAAACCTGGGCTAGTAGATTAGCGGGTTTACGGTATGTGTTTGTTTGTGTTTTAAATGATTATTTGATTTTATGAGTTATTTAATTGATTAAAAATTAATTAAGTAATTAGATTTTTAATTGGGTGTTAATTTGTTTTATGTTATTAGATGAAAATAATTATGTATGTATGAAGTGAGTATGAATGCATGCATAATTGTGGGTTGTACACATGTGGGTATGTGGTTTAATTTAAAAAGAAAAGTGGACACCTATTTGCTTGTGAACTTATGTGTGTGTGTACCATTATCTGATCATTACTCCCCAAAAGAAGAAAGTGTGTATGTGTGTTTTGCTCTCTCTCTCTCTCTCTGCCAAGAAAACCAAGAAAGAAGAAATAAAGAATCGGGATTTCACTTTGTGTTTTACAAATCAAGATTAAGGTTGGTATATGATTATGTTATGTTATTGCTTGTCATTAATATGTTTTTCATCTGAATATGTAATCATAAGTGATTAAATGGGTTTTGTATGTTAATAAGAAGAACATCATAATCGTTTTTTGTAAGAAGATGATTTTGATAGTTTTTGTGTGTTCATATGATTCATGTGTTTATATGATGTTCATTGCATGAGAATGTGTTTAAAAGTGTTTAAAATTATGTTTCTCAAATGTTTAGAAGAGGTTATAAAGTTTTGGGTTTTGAGTTTTGATGTTATATGATGTTGTTGCTGTTTTTCCCGAATATGAATAAAACTAACTATGAATAAAATCAAAGTGCGGAAATAGTTTTAAAAAAACGAACACACGAAAGTTTTCAAAGTAAGATTATATTAATAACCAAACTTCAAAGAGTGCACAAGAACAAACTTGAGCACCGAGTACAAACTAAATCAAGAACAAACTTGAATGCAAATTAGCGAACAAACGCTAAACCTTTTCTCGTTAATAGAGAAGGTATTTATAGGCTAAGTAAACTAATCCTAACCATCTAATTTATTTACACGTGTACCGTTCTACACTTAATTAGGAACAGAAAACAAGATTGCCGTTTCGAGCTCCTTTAGAATGCGCAGATCATGCACTTTACATAACAGGAAGATCCTGGTTATCAGATGTATCTTAAGTTCAGAAGACCCTTTGATGACTGAAGACAAAATTCAGCTGACGTTCACTTCAGAACTAATCTTTAGATGAACTACGGGCTTCTTTCTTCAGATGTCGTCAGAACAGTTTACAAAAGAATGATATATTACACCTTCAGTCGGTTTCTTCGAAAGCTTCTTTAGGAATGGAATATATACAAATAAAAGGACTAACAATCTCACTCTATTTGTTTATAATCCATGACTATGTACAAAATGAATAAAGAAAAGAAAGAATAAAGAATTACTATTCTACATGTCCGGTTTAAACTCTTCAGCAGAGGATTCTTTTGGAGCTTTGAGCTTCAATTGCTTCAAGTATTCCACCAAAATGTCTTTGACTTTTGGATCTTTATTATCTATGAAGTATCGAAGAGATCTCAGATTCAGCCAGTCAGCCTTGGCAAAGTTTGAAACTCTCTAAAACCGCATTTTGTCATATGCATCAAGAAAATAAAATCCCCTCGGATTTGAGAGAACTTTACCCACTTCAGGAATGAAGCCAGGACGCAACGTGGTGTCGAAGCCTTTACAGTTTGGAAGCTCTCCAATGGATATCAGCTCCAAAATTTGTTGCTGAGATTTCTTGAGAGTAAGCCTCCTTCTCTGAAACTTTAACTTTTCAGCTCAAGTGGGTTTCTCTTTCTGTGGCATGACAGTTGCATCAGATCCCCTCTTCTTTACCTCTTCCTCATAATATTCAATTACCTTGTTGATCTCTCGTTGAATAAACTTAACATCATCAGTTTGCTTGCGTTTTGATAAACAAGAAACTATTTCGTTCCATTCAGACACGGCATAGTTGAGTTGAACATCCTTGACACATTGTATACTGAAGATAGGAAGATTTTTGCGCTGAACCATCAGAAGGGTTTCATTATTTACTTTCTTTAGCTTGATTGTGGTGATTTTATCAGGATGCCTTCTTTGATGTCGAGAACTTAGAAACTTTTCTTGCTTTTGTTCCATGATCCTTTTCTTTTCCTCAATTAAAGCTTTTTCAGTTTCAATCTTTTCATGAATCTGTTTTTGAAGATCGAAAGGATCAAGATCAATTTTGTTAGCAGCAAGCTCTTGAAGTGCAAATTTCTCTGCTGCTATTCTGCCAAGTTCATCAGCCACTTTCAAGTCTTTTACTCTTGGATTTTCATCATCTGAGTCACTTAAATCATTTATACTTTTACTCATCTGATCATCCGGAGAGACTATCACTATTTTTCCTTTACCTTTGTCAGATTGGCTTGGCTGACCACTGGATGAAGGAGCAGCTGATTGACTGGGAATCTGAGAGGCTTTAGCTTCAGTTATTATTTGCTAACATTCAGCTCCATCTAATTCTGAACTGAACAGATTAGCTTTAGCCTTTCTTTGATCAAGGAGACTCTTGCGCTCCCCCTCAGCAAGTGCCTTAGCTTCCTCAACTTTGGCTAATTTGGCCTCGAAGTCGATCAAAGCCTTATTCTTGTCTTCTTCAGTTGCTTTGAGGTGTGCCACTTCTTCTTCTAATCTTTGTACGTATTCAACATGTGAATACTTTTTATCCCATTTGATTATTTTCCGATCAGCGGTGGCCTTCCTTCTTATGATCTGACAGATTTTGGACTGTCTTCTTATTTTCTCCCCTATAGAAGCTGCAGAGAATCCTGAAGCTTCTACCGAGTGAGACAAGGCCGAAATCTCCCTCGAAAGCGAGAGAAGGAGGGAGTAAATAAATCTTGAAACTGACGAGTTGCATTTTCAGAAAGATTAACAGCATGAATGTTGTCAATCTTGGAGGAAAGGGAATTTACAGTGGTGAAGAGAGAAGAGAGTTGAGTGTTTATCTTGGAAAACTCAAGAGTCGCGGAATCAGCTATTGTTTTGATAAGATGGTGAAGGGTCTTGTACATCCCATGAAGAATCGGATTTTTACGATCAATGGTTTGGGTGAGGGTGGTGAACTGAGTTTTGATAGACTCAACAAGAGACTTGAGCTCAGATTCAAGCTTTGCTTGATTATTGGCTACACACTAACCCTGAAAGGTATTGGACTTAACAGAATTAGAAACAAAAAGAACGAGTTTAGATAGACTTTCCAAAGAGGAATCAATGTCTATTGAAGGCTCAGAGGTTTGAGAATGGACAGACTTAGGGGACTGAAGAAAATCAAAAGCATCACTGTCATCAAAAGGATTGACAGTGGTATCAGGAGAAGGAATATCAAACAAGGTGTTTAGGATAGATGGGGAGGCCATACCATCAGGAGTAGTGACTGATGCATCAGGGGCCTAAGGCTCATTTGCTTCAGTTACAGTCTGGTTTAAGACTGTGTCTTTATTAGGATTAGGAATCTCGATTGAAGGAGGTTGAACTTCAGTGTCATTGATGAGGAAAGGTTGGACATCACTCTCAGTTTGGTGTGAAACTGATAAATCATTTGCCCTAGTAGAATCCATAGTGTCAATGGGGGTTTTGTGACACATCAAGGGATTTGGGTGCAGTCTCATCTTCAGGGTGAACTGAAGAGTCATCAACTTGTTGGACCTCCGAAACTAGGGGAATTGTAGTCTCATCATTGGTGATAGGCTGAGCATCAGTGTCAGCCATTTTGGGTGCTGACTCATCATGTGCTTGGTCAATATCCATAGTGTTAGTTAGGTTTACTGATACATTAAGGGATAGAGGGGGAAGTTCAGCAGAGACAAGAATGTATGTTCCCCGTTCTGGTGGTACTTGAGTTGCAGTGGGTTTGCTGGCAGACTCAATGGTGGGTAAAGAAGAAGTCTCGGCTTACTGGTGTTTGTCAGTGTCCTGAACTTGTGATAGTAGAAGAGGGACTTCAGGGACAGCTTGGTTTTGAGCTGTCTCTTCATCGGTCAGACTTGGTTTAGAGACTTTAAGTAAAGGAGATCTTACCTAAACAGTGTCTGTGGATGTGGATGAGTGAAGCTGAGTTTTGCGAAGAATCAGCGGGGTATCGTCAGGTGAATCCTCACTTGAAGCATAGTGAGATATGATGGGACTGGAGGGCATGGTGGGTTTGTGGCGTTTAGAGAGTGATCTTAGCGGGTGAGTGGTAGTTGGTTGTTTAGAAGTGGATTTGGGTATGGCTGAAGGGTTGGTGGATGGCTTAGATGTAGTGGTCATCAGTTTCCTTTTCTTTGTCTTTGATGGAGATGACTGAGATTTTTGTGTTTGAGGTTTCAAAGGGGCAGCTTCAGAAGATAAACCTGAATATGGTGGTGGAATGGCAGGAGAAGGCTTCAGTGAGACTAGTGCAAGCATTGGAGCAGTCAGTGCTGGGTTGAAGGCAGATGAGGAGCCGGTCTATACTGAACCCGGTAGGGAAGGAGATGGGAGTACGACCGAAGCAGAATTGTACGCTTCAGGTGTTAACAGTGAGTAGATAACCAATGATACAAACTTGGGAAAAGGAATGTGTTGAGACCTTGTTCGTGCTGTCAGTGAGACCACCAGACTCTCCATGATAAGTTCAGCGAAGTCAATGTTATGACCATGGATAATGGCATAGGCCATTTTCAGAACAGATTCATTGACTTGGTCAAGACCACCAGTTTTGCTCGTCATACAGAGATTCAGATGAGCAATCAGACAGTTCCACTCCTTTGGAAGACGAGTGCGAACCATAGAGTTACCTTTGATCTTGTGCGCATCAGCATATTGAAAGAAGGAGAAGAGCAGATCCTTAGCGTTAGCAGTGAATGAGGTGAGTTCCCGGCGAGGAAGATGAAGAACAGATGCAAGAAACTTCGTGGTGAGGTCAGCAAATTTGCTACCAGAGAGCATACTGAAGTGAATACTTTGGCTGGAGGTTTTGGGCTTGATGACTTCAGCGGTCATCCAGAATTCACAGAGGTGTTCTTCAAACATTGGAACATTTGCAGAGAGTGCAAGGTTCAATGGGCAGTTGCGAAGATAGGTCATAATTTGGTGAAGTGGTGAGGAAGATGAACGGATGGCTAGGTCAGCGGCGAAATTGTTGTATTTGAAACAGATGGATTCCAGTGGGATTTTGGGGATAACATCAGACGGAAGAGTTACCTTTGCGGAAGCAATTTTGGGGGCCATTGATTCAAGCACAAGAGTTGATTTTGCTTTTGAACAAGGGAGATCGCCGGAGAAGATGAGTTGCAGGTAAAGAACTTGAAGAGGCGATATTGGGTTTTAAAGGGGTTTAAACTGAATCAATCTTGGCGGTTGAGTAAATCTAGGGTGAAAATAAGCGCGTGAAGCCGGAAATTACGCACGGATAAATTTTGTGATGTCAAACAGTTATTGGGTAAACTAATTTACCCAGAGTTATCTTGGAACTTGCTATACTTCAACAACACACCATTAGCAAGAAGATAAAAATTTCACAATACAAAGGGAAAGAAAAAAAATATCCAAACTTTGCATTTGAAATTTTTATCTAAACAAACAAAAGAAACAAAAACAAATAAATAACAAAGAACATAATGCCAACAAGAATAATAGTTAAGCTTGGAAATTTCTAATACCATATCTGAACAAAAGATTATATGATGTTAAGCATGAGTTACATGGACTGTAAAAAAAATTACATCATGTTTATGATAACATAAAGATTTGAGATGAAACTTTAATCCCAATTCCTTCATCGGGGGTGCGTACAGTGATAACATAGCATACTGGGAAGAAAACAAAGGTAATTGTGAATTCCATGAGTTGTTGAGAAAGTGAAAGATTTTCTTTGAATCAGATTTTGATTTGCAGAAGATGAAAAAGGAAAGAAAATCTTTGGATGTTTATAAACAAAATTTACTCATGATTACGCTTCAGAGATGATTTGACAGTCAGAGAGAAGCAGGGTAAAAGTAATTATTCAAGCTTAGCTATTAGGGTGGCTGGCATTAAATGTGACAAGAAAGAATGAACAGTAACAATCAAACTTACCTGAAATAACTATATTGTTGAAGGATTTAGCATTCTATTTCTGCAATCAGTTGATTGAACCGGTGTTCATCTAAGGCTTTTGTGAAGATGTCAGCCAGCTGATGTTCAGTGCGAGAATGAAGCACTGGATTATTGGAGATGGCAATAGCACTTGTGTTATCACAATAGATGGGAGTGCGCTGAAAGAAGATGCCATAGTCAGCAAGCTGATGTTGCATCCATAAAACTTGTGTTCAACAACTCCCAGCTGAAATGTATTCAGCTTCAGCGGTGGATAGAGAAATGGAGTTCTGTTTCTTGCTTTGCCAACTTACTAGTTTTCCACTTAGTAGCTGACACCCACCGGTAGTACTCTTCCTATCAATCTGACATCCGGCATAGTCCGAATCTGAAAATACAATTAACTCAAAGCCAGAGTCTCTGGAGTACCATAGCCCAAGTTCAGGAGTACCTTTCAGGTATTTGAAAATACGTCTGACAGCCGTCAGATGTGATTCTTTTGGGTTTGCCTGAAATCTTGCACATAGGCATGTGGAGAACATTATATCAGTGTGACTGGCTGTCAGATATAGTAAGGATCCGATCATCCCTCTGAAGGTAGGAAGATCAACTGCTTTCCCATTGGATCAGCGGTAAGCTTGGTCTTTGGAACAATGGGAGTCTTCATAGGGGAATAGTCTGAAAAATTGAACTTTTTGAGTAAGTCTTTGACGTTTTTCCCTTGATTAATGAAGATGCCTTGGTCAGATTGCTTTATCTGAAGCCCAAGGAAGAAATTCAGCTCTCCCATCATGCTCATTTTTAACTTTTCTGACATTATTTTCTCAAATTTCTTGCATAAACGATTGTCAGTGGAGCCAAATATGATATCATCAACATAAATTTGAACTAGAATGATTTCACCTTTTTCTCTACACTGAAATAGAGTTTTATCGATGTTCCCTCTTTGAAATCCATTTTTCATAAGTTGAGTGGACAAAGTGTCGTACCAGGCACGTGGAGCCTGTTTTAGTCCATAAAGGGCTTTGTCGAGCTTATAAACGTGGTGTGGAAACTTGGGATTTTCGAATCCAGGAGGTTGCTGAACAAATACTTCTTCTTGAAGTTCCCCATTCAGAAAGGCGCTTTTGACATCCATCTGAAAGACCTTGAATCCCTTGAAGGCTGCAAAGGCTAAGAACATACATATTGCCTCCAAACAAGCAACTGGAGCAAACGTTTCATCATAATCTATCCCTTCCTCTTGACAGTAGCCTTTTGCAACTAGTCTAGCTTTGTTACGCACAACTGACCCAGTTTCATCACGTTTGTTCCTGAAGACCCATTTTGTGCCAATAATGGACTTATCTTCAGGTGGGTCAATCAGCGTCCACACCTTGTTCCTTTCAAATTCATTGAGCTCATCTTGCATAGCGACCACCCAGTTTGGATCCTTTAGTGCTTCATCGACTTTCTTTGGTTCGACCAGTGATGTAAATTCAGAGAACATGCAGAATGCAGACGTGGTTCCATTTCGGGTTTGCACACAAGTATTTGGATCACCAATCACATTTGTGATGGGATGAGCTCGAGTCCATTTTGTAACCCTTTGTGGTTGATCCTGTTGTTCATCAGCAGAGGAGTTGTGTGTTTCCAAGAGATCTTCAGTAACCTGATTCACATTAACAGAATCAATATTTTCGTCAGTATTTACCTCCTAAGAATAGTCATCCAAATCATCATTAAATGACTCTTGTAGAAGAGCATCAAATTCATCGGAAACAATTTGATCAATATTTTATTGTTTCAACCACAGAGTTCTTTTTGGGAAGGAAGACTCGATAGGCTTTAGAGATATCAGAATAGCCTAAGAACACTCCTTATTCTCCTTTGGGATCAAACTTGCTTTTCTGATCTTTGGTGTTTAGGATGAAGCATGTATTTCCAAAGACTTTGAAGTATCCGACATTGGGTGACTTCAGATAGAGTAACTCGTAGGGATTTTTGTTGTGTCGCTTTACGATGATAGACCTGTTCTGTGAGAAGTTTTGGATGATGCCATTTTCATCACAAAAGTCTTGGAGGGTAGAGTTTCTGAACTCTGTCCCATGATCACTGCCGAGCTGTTTAACATGTTTGTCAAACTGTCTTTGAACACGACGAATAAAGCTCATCAGAACTTCAGCAGTATCACTTTTGTTACGCAAGAAGAATACCCATGTGAACCTGGTGTATTCATCAACTACAACTAGAGTATACTTCTTGCCACCCATGCTTGGAGAACTGACAGGACCAAAGAGATCCATATGTAAGAGATGAAATGCGGAATTAACTTGGTTGCAATGTTTTGATTTGAAAACCGACTTCTTTTTCTTTCCTTTCTCACATGCATGACACAACTTATCTTTCTGAAACCGAACTGACGGTAGGCCTCTAGTAAGCTTAAGCTTAGAGAGTTTGCTGATGTTTTTGAAGTTGAGATGAGATAGCCTTTTGTGCCATAATCAGTTAACTTTTGAATCAGCTTCTGAAAAGAAGCAAGCATCTCTCTCAGAGGTGGCAGAGTAGAAATCGACAACATACATGTTACCCTGCCTTTATGCTTGTAAGACCTATTTTCCTTTCTTGTTAAAGATTGAACCTTTGGTCTTCTTAAAATGCACTTCATAATCTGCATCACACAACTGAATGATGCTGATCAGGTTATGTTCAAGTCCAGTCACATGGACAACATTCTTAATATTGACTGAGCCTTGGTTGAGATAACCATAGCCATCAGTTTTGCCACATTTTCCTCCACCAAAAGTGACCTTGGGGCCATTTGCTTATTGAACCCCATTCAGTAGGGACTTACATCCGGTCATATGCCTTGAGAATCCACTGTCAAGGTACCAAATGTTATCATGCTGACTGCCCTACACAGATAATCGAAAAGATTAGTTCATTTGAAGAGCCCAAACTTTACTGGGCTCCAAGACACACTTCTTAGAAGAGTAATTCGAGATCTTGTTTTCATTAGAACAAGAAGTAGCTTCATGACCTTTTACTCCACATTTATAACATTTCCGAGTGGATTTAGAATTCTTTGCCTTAATCTTTTTATTTTTCTTCTCTTTTTCACCGATTAACTTTAAAACTTTGAAAAGAGAATCTTTAACTTCTTTGAGTTTAGATACGGGCAAAGCAAAGGTTTCATCACTTGTTTTGATTTTGGAGGGTTTTGAATTTTCAGCTTTGGATTGTAAGGTTTGAACTGACTATTCTTCGGTTGATGAAATCATGGGAATGATAATGTCATAGAAAACACTGGCTTTAGGAAGAAAGCTTGAGTTAGATGGCTCATTTATTTTGAATTCAGAAGATATTTCACCAACTGAATTAGATGAAGATTGATCGAGGGTTGCAATACAGGTTTCAGTCACGACTATAGGTTGGGTTTCAGTTGGGGTTACAGACATGACTTCAGGATGGGTTTCGGTAGGACTTGATGTAATGGGTATTTCAGTGATTGGTTCAGTAGTTTCGTTGGCAGGAGTATCATACTCAGTAGGAAGTTGAAGATTTATAATTTCGGAATTTGTTCTTTCAGAAAAGCTTGGATTAACAACTTCAAATTTGGTAAATCTCTTTTTAAGTAGATTTTGATTTCCAATGTCAGTAATACTTATGTCATTAAAAATCATTTCATCGACATTTTTACACTTTTTGCTGAAATCAGCAGCTTGTTTAATGTGTCCTATGCCCACTCTTTCTCTTTGAATTACCATCTGATGATTGATACTCTCAAATGCTAGTTTATTTGGACTCAACCAAAGATCAATAATCGACTGACGATCTTTCACTTTTTCGTTAGAGTCTTGCAAATCTATTTTCACATTCTTGAGTTCATTTGTTAAAAATTCGAGATGATTCTTTAAGGCATAAGACTCTTGAAGAAATTGCTCATTTTCTTTTTCGATGACATTTATATCAGAGGTGAGCTTGGTGATAGTTTGTTTAGATATGGTTTGATTGTTATGTGCAATTGTTAGATCAAAACACAAATAAGCAAACATATCATCCTTCTCATTCATTGAATAATCTTTGAAATTTGATACCTTATACATCATGGTGGGGTTCCATCTTTCTGTTGAGCTAAGTTTTTCAGCTTCAGCCAGATCTTTATTGAACTTGCTTTCAGTAGCCATCAAACACATTTCAGGGTGTGCAGTTCCAAGGATTTCTTCAGCCACCAGACATTTACCTCTGACTTCATTTTCTTCTTCTTCATCTGAAGATGTTTCAGAATCAGTCCAGCCCAGGTCATCAGTTATCATGGCCTTTTCCTTCTTCCTTTCATTTGAGGCTTTGAGGGCTTTATATTTTTATACTTATCAGCCTTAAAAGGAAACCCTTTCTTAGGATTTGAGGAGGTTTCCATCACATAGCAGTCGGCTTCATAATGGCCAGGCTTCCCACACTTGAAGCATTCATTCTTGGACCCTTCAGATGAGTCCTTTTTCTCTGAAGAGAACTTCTTATCAAATCTTTTCTTCCCATCAGACTTGAACTTCTGAAACTTTTTGTAATTTTTCATGATGAAGGCTTTCTCGGTACCTTCATCATCAGATCTTTCCTCCTCCTCAGCTTCATTAACCTGAGACTTGTCATCAGAATCAGAGTCCTCAGTTTGCTTGTACGTGGCTCTTTGAGGATTTTTAGCAACAAGGGCAAGAGTTTTCTTGAAGGCCTTCTTTAGATCAGTTTTCTGAATGCGAGTTTGTTCATCATTCAGCAAGATTCCATATAGCTTACGCATGTTCATGTCCCTGAGCCTATTGTTGGTTCTCAAGATCATGCACATGGTATCCCATTCAGATGGGAGGGAATCCAGAAATCTGTTAAGTATTTGGAATTGCTCTCTGACAACTCCAACTTCAGTCATGTCGTTCAGTAGACATGTAAATCTTGTATAGACCTCAGTGAGAGACTCTGAGTCTTTAGCGCAGAAACTTTCATACTTGCGTATGATGTTTGTCTTCTTGTTCTCACGAACTTCAATAGTTCCTTCGAACGATATGCAGATGCTCTCCCACATATCCTTTGCTGTTTTCAAATTACAAACAATATGAAATATTTCGTTAGGTAATGCAATGACAATACTGTTTCGTATATATGCAGATGCTCTCCCACATATCCATTGAGATCTTGGTTTCGGACGATAGGGAATGGAGGTTTCAGCAGAACCAGTCTCCATGGAGATGGTTTGAAATATAAGGACCTTCCTCTAGAACAACAAGTGAATTGTAGTCAAGATTTTCTAAATACAAAGCATTGTATTTTTCCAACTTGAAAAATGTTCGATTGAAAACTTTGGTGGTTTGGCAGAGGAGCCATTATCGATGTACTCAAACTTCGACATGTTGAACAGATCACTAATTTATAGGAAAAATTAGAACCTGCTCTGATACCAATTGTTTTTCCCGAATATGAATAAAACTAACTATGAATAAAATCAAAGTGCGGAAATAGTTTTAAAACAACGAACACACGAAAGTTTTCAAAGTAATATTATATTAATAACCAAACTTCAAAGAGTGCACAAGAACAAACTTGAGCACCGAGTACAAACTAAATCAAGAACAAACTTGAATCCAAATTAGCGAACAAATGCTTAACCTTTTCTCGTTAATCGAGCAGGTATTTATAGGCTAAGTAAACTAATCCTGACCATCTAATTTATTTACACGTGTACCGTTCTACACTTAATTAGGAACAGAAAAGAAGATTGCCGTTTTGAGCTCCTTCAGAATGCGCAGATCGTGCACTTTACATAACAGGAAGATCCTGGTTATCAGATGTATCTTCAGTTCAAAAGACCCTTTGATGACTGAAGACAAACTTCAGCTGACGTTCACTTCAGAACTAATCTTCAGATGAACTACGGGCTTCTTTCTTCAGATGTCGTCAGAACAGTTTACAAAAGAATGATATATTACACCTTCAGTCACTTTCTTCTAAAGCTTCTTCAGGAATGTAATATATACAAATAAAAGGACTAACAGTCGGATTGTGAGGATGATAAAAACCGGAAGTTGTGTAATCCGATACTTATGAAATCCGAAGGTAGAAATCTGATTACCTTAAATCCGATGGAAGCAAAACCAACACACACAATCCTATACTAGAAATCCGATACTTGGAATATGAGAATCCAAATCCGAGAATGAAATCCTGTACTCAAATACCGAGACATAAATCCGGATTTATAAAATCCGACATTAGAATCCGATAGCTATGAAATCCTATAATTGGAAAATGATAATTTAGAATCCGAGTGATGGAAATCCGACAACTCCAAATCTGGTGAAGTAAAATCCGAGACATTGGTGAAATCCGACAGTTTGAAGAATCCGATACTTGTGAGTAGCGGATTCTTGGAATCCGCTAGTTTTGGGAAATCCGACACTTTGTGTTTTGATTTATATTTGTTTATTGATTGTTTGATGTTATGAATGAATTATAAATATATGATCAGATATATTTATGAGATTTGGACTGATTGGTTGTTATTGTGTTTTCAGGCAATCCAAAGGCTCAGTAACATTAGATTTCTGAGTACTTCATCTGAGATAGAAAGGTGAGTGGATGTTAAACGTGAATGGTAAAGATTATGGTTAATGGTAGTGATGTGATGCATGATTGTGTTTGATGGATTGATATTGGAACTGTTGATTGTGAATTTTATTTATTGATGTCTGTTGTATGACTATTTGATCGATACGCACTCTTAGTATGATTTAAAATGAAACGAGCTAGTCTTTTTGTAACACAGGGTTTATATTTGATGGATTTAAAGAACAGATATTTTGTTTTGTAAATGTTTGTGAATGAAATGTATGTTTAATTAATTAAAGCTTCCGCTATGCAATTCAAAAAATGGCTTAGATTTTTATGGTGTTACAGTTTGGTATCAGAGCCTTGGTTTGGCGATGCATGCACGGCTAGAGTGTTGCATTCCTAAATCTTGGCTCGTGACAGGTCAAACTTTCCTTCAGGGGGAAATTAGAGTGAGTTAGAGTTGTTTGTAGTAGTTAGTATTTTGAGTACTAACGATTTATGCTAATGAGTTGTGAGATGATGTAATTGTAAAAGATATGGCCGATAGAGAGACCCCTATCCTCCCTCCTGTGACCCAGTCATTAGCAGAGGCACCAGTGATAGAAGATTTGGATACCACTAACCGAGCAGGAACATCTGGTCAGGAACAAGAAGAAGACCAACTGCGATCTCTACTTAGGCAACAATACCACCAGTATTAATACCCCTACCACCTATGACACAGATGATGCAGCAACCGTTTTACTATCCGTATCCACAACCAGGAGCTTACCCTTTCGCGTTCCCTGGGTATAAGCAACCATGTACATACAAACAATTCCTTGACTGTAAGCCTTCTGAGTACAGTGGAAGTCCTTACCCTAACATAACCTTGAACTGGCTGAGGGAAATGGTGAAGGCACTTGATGCCTGTAACTGTGAGAATGAATTGAAGGTAAAATATGCATCGAGGATGCTGAAAGGTGATGCAATGGTTTGGTGGGACTCTATCACTGGTCATTTTACTGAACAACAGCAAGAAAGTATCACTTGGAGTCAGTTCCAGGAAAAACTTTGTGAACAATATTGTAGTACTTTTGAGGTTGCCA
Source organism: Dittrichia graveolens (assembly GCA_038502395.1). Lineage (NCBI taxonomy): Eukaryota > Viridiplantae > Streptophyta > Magnoliopsida > Asterales > Asteraceae > Dittrichia > Dittrichia graveolens. The sequence continues at coordinate 64,727,694 of JARJIL010000003.1, forward strand.
ATATCAAGAAAGAATGCATGGATTTACAGATGACTGGAAACATGACAGTGGACGATCTGATTAAGCAATTTAATCAGAAGATGAGGTTTGTTAAGCACTGGGTACCTGATGAAGAGTCCAAGATCGCTCACTTTGTTGGAGCACTGCACCCCGATCTTCGTAGCGCCACTAGCTGGGCTACCACCTTATCACATGCTTTCACATTAGCCAAGTCAGCAGAAGGGGATTTGATTGCCAAGAACAGACTGAGTGGGGAAAGGATTGCTCAACTAAACTCGAGGATTGATCATTATAATTCCCAACAGAGGCAGAGTGGGCAAGGCAGTGGGAACAGACAGGGAGACCAAAACAGGAGGACAAATTTTAGTGGATCCACCCAGAAAGCACCACGGTGTGGTCGGTGCAGGTCTTACCACAACGGGCAGTGTACGCCCCAAACCAGGAGATGTGTTAAATGTGGCCAGTTTGGTCATGATCTTAAGTGTTGGGTTTTGGTGGCATCTAGAAAATGCAGCGGAAACAAAAACGAGTATAAAACAATTTCATTTTATGCCACCTACACACCACCCAATGGAGCAAGCTCTAGACAATGGCAATGAAACTAAAAAGAAGAAGAACAAGGACAAGAAATTATACCATACAAAATGTATTTCTCCTTGTTGCCTTGGAAGATTTGTACACAAAGTGGTGTACCACTATCGGAATCCACACCAAGTGTTGATGATCCCCACGTGCTAGCTATGTTTGGAAGCCGCCAAAAGCTTCACCAATGGTCTAACACCATCTTAAAGATTGATATGCCAATCTATCTTCAAGTGTGTATTGTTAGAGAGAGTATGAACTAATTTGACAAATTACAAGTTCATATGTTGCATAACTTTGTGATGATAATTCATATGGCTAACCATGTCACATTAGACTACTAGAACCTTTTATAGACCACACAATGAGGCCTAGAAACGTTCATAACAGTCCTAGCATCAATGACCATCATGAGCCATGAATACCCATTAACCTAGTCTTAAAAGACTAGTTTAAGAGGCTGTTACAGCATGAGGCACGGCCGTGCCTCACAGGGCACGCTCGTGCCAGCCCACGGGCACACCCAAGTCACGCCCGACTTGGGCTCGTGCTTTCGCACTAGGCATGGCCGTACCTCCACGAGGCACGCCCATGCTGGCCCCAATGGGTACGCCCTAGGCACGCCGGCCTTGGGCCCGTACCTGGAATAGGGCACGCCCGTACCTCCACGAGGCACGGCCGTGCCCGGCCTAACCAAAACCCATTTTGGTATTTTTCTCTCTCTTGTTCAAAGGTTTTGCCGAAATCAATACTTGGCGTGTGACCCAATAGGCCTATGCCTCATCAGCAGTGATACCAACTCGTGTGTGTCAGTGGGCATATTCCAACAAACTCCCACTTGAACATGACACACCCACGAAAGGTAACACCGACATAGAGCGGCCTCTAGCAAGACATCTATGCCCCCAAGTCGGCATAGGGTATGTCGCCCATGACAAGTACCAACCTATAAAGAATGGTCCTACAGATAAGTGATTATTCATCCCTTCGTTCACGATATCCATTGTGAATGTAGGTCATGGAACATCATCAACCCCAAAACATCCACGATTATGTTTCTCGATCTAGACTAACTATGACGAACAAAACAAGTTGCAAAATTGTTCCACTATCAATTCAACTTGAGCACGGCCATGCATTTTGATGTCATCAGTTCAGTCAACGAGGGGCCCAGGGATATCTTTCTAAAGAGGAACGAATACCTTTGACTACATCGTTCCGTCATAACAACATGTCCTTGCATGAAAACTTCCCTTATAACAGCCAGTTACGAACTGCGTTAGAAAGCAATCTAAACAAGACCATATCATTATTCAAGAACCAATGCATCTCTAGTAGAAGGACAAACAATATTATCATCCTGATTTACTTGTGATCATGTCCATGAAGTAAACTCAGGTGCGGGTCCTCCAATTACTTGATCACTATCAAGTACAGGCTAGTGTTGCGTAAACATGTATTCAATCCACTATGAATACTTTACCAACCACTTGCCTCGATCTTAATTCACTTCTTCCTTCCAATGAAGAACGACTGATCGTGGAGCATTTAGAATAAATAAATTTATTCAAGGAAGTAGTTAAACATGCTAAGATGGAACACAATAAAGGCTAACGAAAGTACCCGCTCCGCGCGCATTATCAAATCTCCATTTGATAATCGATACAATCAAAGCACATTATTGCTTTAATGTTCCCAACTCAAAACATATCAAATTCAACTAAACAAACCCAAGCTAAAGCTACTTGTAAACCAAGTGTATGCAAGCCTAGTATGAAAACTCATCATTAGCTCACAACTAAAACTTAGTAAGCGATTCACAAAGTGACATCCACGCGTACTCTAACAATCACCATATCTTCTCTCGACCAAACACTTATAAAGTGTGTGCCGGCAAGATCATGGTCCTTCGTCCAAGCCTTCGTGCTCTCATTGTTCCAAGGAACCAAATGGAGTCACAATGCATAAGACTATGGTTCACATATATAAGCCATCATACTCTTATTTTCTCAAAAGAGCCCAATAGAGGCAATGATGCTTAAAGAACCATTCTAGATGATAACACTCCACTTACAACACAACAATAACAATTCACCAAGAGTAATATATTACTCAAATTTCCTTGTTACCACCGAACATCAACTTGAAGAACAATGTACCAAGAGTTCTTCCAAGTATGTCAAAATGAGAGAAAAGAAACCATGTGATAAACCAAGTTGCTAATTAAATTAACACACTAGTCCATCATGTTTCAGTGTCACTCTCTTAGTTTTTCACTCCGAAAAATCCACGTTCGTATCCTCCCAATTCTTCTTATAAAGCAATAATTTCTCAACCCCGGTTTTATAAACCGCCAAATTAGGATATTATCCGTAATAAGAAGTATATCATGGATACACAATATTTGAAACGTAAGCGCTCCCACTAGCTCTGGCATACATCCAAGTTTAATCTTCCCTTTTCGAAAACTCAAATCTATGATTTTCTCCTTAGAGTGAAGATTACAACCTTGCGATGTTTATTGAGTCTACGAGGATACTTTCAAGGTACAAGACCTTCGGAAAGTGTTGAAACACTCTTCCTCAAAATTCCCATGAAGGAATACGATCTTTACATTGTAGTGATAAACACATGTATCCGAGTAACCTTCAACTTAACCACTAGGACAATTTCCTTATGATACCATCCTCATGGCCAATCATAACGGAAAATTTGTCATTAGTCAGCATTTGAAGTTCAAGTCCATGAATAGACTTCTTGTAGACCATACGAGGATACTAATAATGTACAAAACTCTTGGAGAGTACTAAAACACTTCCTCAAAATTCCTATAAAGGAATAGAACCTTTTCCATTTCACTATCATACCTTCACATTCAAGAAAAGGCAGTGATACATCATAAGTCATCCAAGCAGACTTCAACATTACCACCAAGGAAAAACTCTTTTATGATACCGTCCTCATGGTCAATCATATTAGAATTTTTTTTACCACTGGCCGGCATTTGAAGTTGTCTACATCTTAATCCATGCATACCCGTAGGTTTGCACCAAGGTATCGGATCAACCAAGTCCAATACTTGGATATCATCATGGATTGCATCCCATTCTCATTACCTCTCTCCTTCTAGTAGACACTAGGACCACTACGACTTTCGATAGTTGATGAACTCAATTAATCCATCATCGAGTTATCTTCCTCTAGATATAAACATATATCCATCTGGCCTTACGACAACTCCTATCAGAAATAGGAAGAGTAACGAATTATGCCAAGTACTCTAGCATCGCCATGTTGAGTTCCAATCATTACTGATTTTATGCTAGTGCCAACATCAGGTTTACTCCCACTGGCTCTCATAGATATTAGACTTCCACTTGCTATTGAGCGACAAAACTTGTCCTCAAAAGTTCGTGAAACAAATATCTTATGCCTAATGGAGTAGCATCTTTAGTCACGGATTCTACCACCTCAAGTCCACACGTAGGCTGGATAATCTAGGTTTAGAGATAGACAAGCAAAGACACTCTTTCTAGTCTTTTCTCCTAAGATGCGTACTAAACCATCTTTGTTGATTTTATATATAGAACATTGCCCACCATACTTAAGCATCCCAACACATTGGGTATAAATTTGTGATCCATCAAGACCTGAACATACCCAAGAATGTTCGGTTCCTCCTCTATGCGACCCATATGCCAATGTGTCCTAGAAGAAATAAATTATGAGATAAATCCCACAATTCTTATGATGATCACAAAATTCATAAATTAAGATACTCAACATCTTTACAAGATTTAAGTAACTTAACCTTTCGTCCACAAACCTCGTTAAGGTAATCAATGAACACCTCAAAGGTTTCAAATATACCTATCCCTGCTACCACCATGGGTAAAGGTAACGAAGTGCAAGTAGTTATCCCCATGGATCTGCTTGAACGAATTAAACACACAAGTGTGAACCAATTACAACAAGCTCTCAATCCTCTTACATACGCTGATGAAAGATGTACAAGTCATTTAGCCTAATAAACAATTCTCGCACTCAACATCTGATCAATTATCAAATGCATCCAAGATTCCAAACCACACGGAACTTGGTGACATAAGTCTTGTTTACATAGCTAAATAACCTTGTCACTTGGATAACTAATCCAAACCATTTTTGGATTTAAAGACATTATTCATGATTACTTTATTACTTTTAAGCAAAATCTTACAAATGCCATGACATGGATAAACTTTGAAATAAACCACTAATATATATATATATATATATATATATATGTCGCACCCCGCTAAAGCAGAAACACGAGGTGTCACAGCACAAGATATCATCGCACAAGGTAAATAGACAATAACCATTATATTGACTTAACAAAAATAAGTAGTTCGGGTAAAAGATAAATAAAAGTTACATAACCGAATAAAAATTAAATGACATTGTCTTGTACGATGCGAAAATAAGATAGATATTGTTTTTTATAAAATGTGACGATGAAAATGAAGATGCCACACATCATGCTTCTATGCATAAGGTACCTAACGTCGATCACCTGAAAGCACGGGTAAAAGAAAGGAAACGGTCAACTACTAGAGTTAGTGAGTTCATAAGTTTTTAATATATGCACAATATAACTTTTAAATGAGAAAAAGTTTTAAAATAATTTATGAAGGTTTTTGAAATAAAATAAAAGTATGCATGAATGATAGAAGATGTATTATATTGCCCAATACGTTGCACATGGTAGTAATAGACTATGATGATTGTTGCTTGAGCCATTATCCAACCTAGCCGACAACCAATTGCCCATGATAAACCTAACGCCCATATTAAATGACGTTAGTAGTGGTAAAGTACATCTATAGTTCCTCAACCATAAATGGGAGACGTCGGAATCTCCAAATAACACTACTTACAAATACCATCGGCTCACAAGCGGTGTTAAGGGATAATGTCCAACGAAGGGCCTTACAACAATACCCAAGCACATCAAAGAATAATACCATAAGTGCTCAAAATAATATTTGAAATATATAAGAAGATAGGCAATAAACTTTTCATGAAATATATACACATGCTTTCACCCCAAAAATAATATGAAATACGGTAAAAAAGGGCTATGATACTCACTCGGTATGCAAAGGTGTTCACTCGTAAGTAAGCTCCTTTCCTAATATAAGAGGTATGTAGCTCTATTAGACTTATTTTATTTATTATTTTGTATTATTTATTTGTTGTTAACTTATTTATTAAATAGTTAAAGGTTGTCTTTATTTTTCCATAAATCATAAGTGTTCACTGAAATTTTCAGTTCTTTAAGTTGAACTTTAAAAATTAAATACTGTGTTTTAGGAGTCATATTAAGGCTTGATATTTTAATATAATCTTAATACATGTTTCTAGAATGTCTAGTGAAAATAAAGGAGTTTATAATCCATGTTTAATATTTTTAATGATTAAAAGTGTCTGTCCACTGATCAGTGTCTGGATGACATGTTGTTACTAAAACGTCTGTTTAGGGCCCATACGACCTCGTTTTTACATGATTCATAATGGGAATTAACCATGGTTCAAGGAGGAAACTTTAAAAAAACGAGACGTATTTTGACCCAAGAATGAGTAAGTTAAACGCATTTAAATTGTACCCTTCTAAATCTGTCAGATTTCCAGATTCAACATATGGGTCTTTTTAAATATGTTTGAAGGATCAAACGTTGATGAAAATTAGTGAATCCAGGTTTAAATTAAAGGTAACACTTTAAACTAAGATTAGAAAAAAGAATCAACTGATTTTGATACCTAGAACTCCAGATATAAGAAAAATAAATTGGGAGTTCTAGCATCAGAATCTGCCAGATTGTTATTCTTTTTGTTTATGGGTCATAACTTTAATATAACATGTTTATATTCATGAATAATCATATTGTATGAGTATAAGCTTTGATAATCCATGTGTTCTTACAACAATGGTAGGATGATATTCATTTTATGTGTTCCTTACAACATTTGTTAAGATGAAACACATGCATGATCAAAGTCTTATTTTCTTGATTTTTAGTTGATTAAGTTCCATACAACAATGGTAGGATGATGCACATTTCATGTGCTCCTTACAAAATTGGTAGGATATTTATATTTACATGATATATATATATATAAAGGAAATAAGATGAACAACAAAGAAGATAAATAAAAGAAAGAAGAAAGAAGAAAAGTAGAAGAGTAGAAGAGTAGAGTTGAGTGTTATATGATCATCTTACCAACTCTTGCATTTGATTTGGTGTTGGATCTTCACAAGATGAACAATTCTTGTTGTTCTTGGGAGATTTTTGGTGGTGAAAGAGAAGAGAGAAAAGAGAAGAGATTGATTGTGGTGGTAAAGGAAATGATGAGGAGAGTAAAAGTGGTTATATAGAGTATGGGGGAGATCAAGAGGTTTTTCTTGAGAAGAGAAGGAAATCAAGAGATTTATGAGGGGGGGGGGGTAGGGTGGCCGGCCTTAGGGGGGTTTTCTTTTTTCTTTTTTTTTTGAATAATAAAGTGTAATTTGTTTAAATAAATTTTGTATAATTGGTGATTTTGTTTAAATTTTTTAATTACAAAGTTTTAATTACTTTTATGAGTTTATATATATATGTTTTATTTTAACTTATTTATATTTATTATGATGTATTTAATTATTTTTATTGATATTATTTTTATTATTGTACATGATTTGTAATTCTTGACTTTTAATAATTTGATTTTTCGAGCTCGGAAAGGTTATAACCATATAGGTGCGTTTTCTATGAAATCTAATATTATTATGGATGTATTTAAATCATAAATACTATTTTTAGTCATACCAGACTTAAAATTTTGAATTTCTAATAACTAACCTGGGAAATTTGTTGCCGAATGTCACAGTCTCCCCTAATTAAAAGAATTTCGTCCCGAAAGTAATCGTTGACGTCCTGGACTTGCTTTTTGGCGAAGAGGTGCGGATATTTGAGTTTCATATAATCATCTCGCTCCCAAGTGTATTCAGGTCCGTGCCTTGAGTTCCAACGAATTTTTAAGATGGGGATCTTGCTTCTCCTTAGTCTTTTGACCTCCCGGTCAAGGATTTCTATTGGTTCTTCTACAAAGTGCAACCGATCATCAATTTGCACATCTTTTAAGGGTAAGACTAAGTTTTCCATGTAGGCTACCGGTTCAATCCTTTCGATTATCTCGAATGGCCCAACATACCTGGGACTTAATTTGTTCTTTTTCCCAAAACGCACTATCCCTTTCCAAGGTGATATATTTAGTAGAACTTTATCACTCTAGGGGTTTCCTGCGATTGTCGGTGTAGCTCTTTTGTCGGTCCCTAGCGGTTTTGAGCCTTTCCCTTATAATCTTTATCTTATCAGTGGTTTCCTGTATGACGTCTGGTCTGGACAATTGTCGGTCTCCGATTTCCAACCAGCTGAGCAGGGATCTACATTTGCGTCCGTACAATGCTTCATAGGGTGCACACTGGATACTGGTGTGATAAATATTATTGTATGAAAATTCAACCAGTGGCAAATGCGAGTCCCAGCTCCCACCAAAATCTAACACACAAGCACGTAACATATCTTCCAGCGTTTGAATAGTCCTTTCCGATTGTCCGTCTGTTTGGGGGTGGTAAGAGGTGCTTAAATTGACTCGCGTTCCTAGCGCTTTCTGAAGTTATTGCCAAAATCGGGAAGTGAAGCGACTATCCCTATCCGAGATGATAGAGATGGGCACTCCATGACGCATGACGATCTCATTTATGTAGATTCGTGCCAGCTTTTCCATCTTGTAATCTTCACGAATGGGTAGGAAATGTGCTGGCTTTGTAAGCTGGTCTATTACTACCCAGATGGAATCGTACCCTTTAGCGGATCGGGGTAACTTAGTCACAAAATCCATAGTTATCTGTTCCCATTTCCATTCCGGGATTTCTGGTTGCTGCAGTAATCCAGAGGGTTTTCGGTGTTCTGCCTTAATTCTTGCACAAGTCAAACATTTCCCCACGTATAGGGCGACAACCTTCTTCATTCCGGGCCACCAATAGTATTCCTTTAAATCCTTGTACATTTTATCAGCTCCGGGATGAATAGAATACTTAGATTTATGTGCCTCATCCAATATCATTAACCTTATGTTATTCGCCTTGGGTATCCAAACATTCTTTTCGAAGTAACGTACTCCATCAGTTCCAATCTCGAATCTATGCTCCAAATGACGGAGGTTTTCCTCTTTTAGATTTTCAGTTTTTAATGCTTGCTCCTGAGCTTCGAGGATCCTTCCTTTCAGACTGGTTTGCACAAAAGCTCCTAATGCTCGTACTCGCATTGGTTTTACTCTTTCCTTCCTACTCAACGCGTCGGCAACCACATTGGCCTTGCCCGGGTGATATTTGATTTCGCAATCATAATCATTGAGTAGTTCTACCCATCGCCTTTGTCTCATATTGAGCATCTTTTGATCAAAAATATGCCGGAGACTCTTATGTTCAGTGTAGACGGTACACTTGGTGCCATATAAATAGTGTCTCCATATTTTGAGTGCAAACACTACCGCTCCTAACTCCAAATCATGAGTAGTGTAGTTTTTCTCATGAACCTTCAATTTTCTCGAAGCGTAGGCGATAACTTTGTCTTTTTGCATTAAAACACATCCCAACCTTTGGTGTGATGCGTCGCAATAGACCACAAAGTTTTCTATTCCAATTGGCAATGACAAGATAGGTGCGTTGCATAACTTCTGCTTTAAGGTTTGAAAGGCTTCTTCTTGCTTATCTCCCCAAATGAATTTCTTATCCTTCTGAGTCAGAGTCGTTAATGGTTGAGCCACGCGTGAAAAGTTTTCGATGAATCGCCTATAATATCCTGCCAAACCCAGAAATTGTCGAATCTCGGTTGGCGTCTTTGGTGTTTCCCACTTTTTGATTGCCTCGATCTTTGTTGGATCGACATGAATTCCATTTGAATTAACTACGTGACCAAGGAAGTGTACTTCTCGGATCCAAAATTCACACTTGGAGAATTTGGCATACAACTTCTGGTCCTTGAGTAGTGTTAAGATTAATTTCAAATGCTGCTCATGATCTTCCTTGCTTCGCGAATAGATAAGAATGTCATCTATGAACACTATTGCAAACTTATCTAAATATGGTCTACAAACCCTATTCATTAAGTCCATAAATACTGCTGGAGCGTTAGTCAACCCAAAAGGCATAACTAAAAACTCATAATGTCCATAGCGGGTTCTAAAGGCGGTCTTGGGGACGTCTTCTTCGCGAACTCTCAATTGGTGATATCCCGAGCGAAGATCGATTTTTGAAAAATATTTGGCGCCTTCAAGTTGGTCGAACATATCATCGATTCGAGGGAGAGGGTATCGGTTCTTGATAGTTAACTTGTTGAGTTCCCGATAGTCGATACACATTCGTAGCAACCCGTCCTTCTTTTTGACGAAAAGAACTGGGGCTCCCCAAGGGGATGAACTTGGTTGAATGAAACCTTTGTCAAGTAGTTCTTGTAGTTGTGCCGACAGCTCTTGCATTTCTGATGGGGCCAGTCGATATGGTGCTTTCGCCACGGGAGCTGCTCAAGGGACTAGATCGATATGGAATTCGACTTGCCGATTAGGGGGTAATCCTGGCAAATCTTCCGGAAATACTTCAAGAAAGTCTCGTACGACGGGAATTTCTTGAATGTTTTTCTCACAGGTTTTCTTATTGATTATATGTGCTAGGAATGCCTCGTTTCCTTTCCTTAAGCATTTTCTCATCTTGATGGATGAGATTATCTTGAAATCCCTTCCGGATTTTTCTCCATACAAATTAAGTGTCTCACCATCAGGCGTCGGAATTCGGACGATCTTTTCGAAGCAACAGATTCCGCTCGATGGCTAGAAAGCCAATCCATCCCAACAACTATGTCGAAACTTCCCATTTCAAGTGGGATTAAATCTATGGTATATGTTTTATCGGCTAAGCCCAAGGTACAACCAGGGATTATGTCCTTAACGCTAGTTTTCTGACCGTTAGCAAATTCAATGGTGTAAGGCTAATTCATTTCTATGGTTTTTAGATTTAGCCTTAACTTAAATCTTAATGATATGAAGCTTTTATCGGCCCCTGAATCAAATAGTACTGATGCATAATAACCGTTTAGAGGAAATGTACCTGTAACGACATCTGGGTTTTGTCTAGCTTCATTTGCTCCAATCTCAAACACCCTGCCTCGTGCTTGATTTCCTTGGTTACTTTGGCTTGCAGGACGTGCTTGATTATAATTAGACCCTTGAGTTGGCCGCGAGCAGACGGTGCCATGGTGCTCCAGACTTCCGCACTTAAAGCATGGCTTTACTCGGCAAGTTTTGCTGAGTTGTCCTAGCCGCTTACACCTAAAGCACACTATGCACTTCCCTTCGTGGTGTTTGTGGCACTTGTCACATTTGGGGTAGGATCTCCATCCTTTATCGGCTGCTTGCGTCTGAGCTCCGAAGTTTCTAGCTCTTTTGTGAGTCCTCGTAGCTTCTCCACCGGATGGCTTCCTTGGAACCTCCTCAAGCTTCCTCTTACCCTTTTCCTTGTCGCTCCCAAGCGATCCCAAACGGATAGCATTGTGGGTAAGTCTTGTAGCTAGATTTACCGCACTTTGGATGGTGTTGGGGTTTGCAGCCGTGACATTTGCCCGGATCTCAGGGGCTACACCCCAAATGTATCTATTGATACGGTTTTCTTCCGAGGTCACCAAGTACGGCACCAGCTTGGCCAAATCATGAAATCGGGTGGTGTAGGAGTTGATGTCGCCCCCGATCATTTCGTGATTCCACAGCTCGGATTCTAGCTTTTGAATTTCACTCTTCGAGCAAAATTCGTCCCTTAATAGCCTAAGGAATGTATCCCAGGTGAGTTGGTGCGCGACATTTCTTCCAAGCGTTTGCACTTGGATATTCCACCACGATAGGGCTCGCCCTTGCAGAAGATATGCTGCAAACTCTACCTTGTTTGCTTCCGTACATTTACTGATGCTAAGGACTGATTCCGTGCTTTCAATCCAGTTTAGTAGACCCACGCCTCCTTCCGTTCCAAAGAATTCTTTAGGGTTGCAAGCCTTAAAGGTTTTGTAGTTGCAATCTTGGATTGGGGTTGGTGCTCCTTGGTTTGTTTGAAGCCCTACAGCAACTTGGCTAACTATGTTGGGTAATGTTGCAATCACTTGTTCCATGACAAGTTGATCTAACTCGGGGTTTGCTCTTCGTGGAGGCATCGTTCTAGAGCATAATCACACGACGATTTTTAGTCACTCAATCTAATCAGTTTTATCATACTACTCTACGTGTAACGTGTTTAATTCATTCATGGCATTAAATATGACTAATAGTACGAGATTTAATTAAATAATCAATCATTCACTTGGCACAAAATAATTACCAAAATCGGCTCTTTAAAAGATGCCATATATATTAATAGAGTGTTAAGAATCGCCATACAATCATACATCCTTTAAACCAACATATGATGTTTTAGTTCATAATCAACAACAAAAAAAAGACATTAAAACCCAAAGTAAATCCACTCCAACCCATCTAGCGCCCAAATCCAATGTAAGCTAGCCCCACTAACATCATTAACACAACCCCCAAAACTAGGCATGTATGCACTAGCCTAATTAGTCTTCGGGCTTCTTGAGCCGCCTCTAAGGCTTGCATTGCATGATGGTGGTTAAGGTCCGCCATGTCTAAGCACGAACTAACCCTGTAGGTTTGGTAATCTAACATGCCTCTCATGTTATATAGCTCCAGAGACATGTGGTGGAATCTCCTCTTTTCCTCGTCGGTCATCCCGGATGAAGGTATCATCGGGATTCCCGTGAGGACGGGGGCTCTTACCGGCTCGTTCACCTTCCGGGAAGGTTCTCCCACGGTAGGCTGGGGTGGTGCTACGGTTGCTCGTACTGGAATGGCCACCCTCTTTCGGGCAGTTTGTCTAACCCGTGGCCCGGTTGTTCCGAGGTTTGGGTTTTGGTTTGGTTGGGAGGAGGGAATGTCAAAAATTCTTACGGGTCTACGTAGGGGTTCTAAGAACCCTTCAGGCAGCTGGTATTGTGGGGATTGGTTACTATCGGTGAAAGATCTTTGGCCGTTCTCGGTAGGTTCACTTTCGCTTCACATGATCTGCAAGGTTTGAATAGACTTATTCACTAAATTCATAACTTAAATTGTCTATATATGAATGTTATGCTCATGCACACACATAATGATCATGATCTAGAAAGAAAATAAATAAAATTTTGTTTCTAAGTATATTTTTATTATAACTAACCTAAGTGCCATATCGTACATAGCTAAATTAGACATAGGTGATCAAGCTTTGTCTAATTGAGGTATAACAATGTGGTACTCAACTTAATTATATTATCAATACACTTGATGTATTTTAAACAAAATTATTTTGAAAACATTTTTATAAACCTTTGGTTATAGTTAGTGTTTTCCCCCCATAAGGAAAACAACATTCTCTATAACCTTAGGCTGTGATACCAAATCTGTCGCACCCCGCTAAAGCGGAAACACGCGGTGTCATAGCAGAAGATATCATCGCACAAGGTAAATAGACAATAACCATTATATTGAGTTAACAAAAATAAGTAGTTCGGGTAAAAGATAAATAAAAGTTTCATAACCGAATAAAAATTAAATGACATTGTCTTGTACGATGCGAAAATAAGATAGATATTTTTATTATAAAATGTGACGATGAAAATGAAGATGCCACACATCATGCTTCTATGCATAAGGTACCTAACGTCGATCACCTGAAAGTACGGGTAAAAGAAAGGAAACAGTCAACTACTAGAGTTGGTGAGTTCATAGGTTTTTAATATATGCACAGTATAACTTTTAAATGAGAAAAAGTTTTAAAATAATTTATGAAGGTTTTTGAAATAAAATAAAAGTATGCACGAATGATAGAAGATGTATTATATTGCCCAATACGTTGCACATGGTAGTAATAGACTATGATGATTGTTGCTTGAGCCATTATCCAACGTAGCCGACAACCAATTGCCCATGATAAACCTAACGCCCATATTAAATGACGTTAGTAGTGATAAAGTACATCTATAGTTCGTCAACCATAAATGGGAGACGTCGGAATCTCCAAATAGCACTACTTACAAATACCATCGGCTCACAAGCGGAGTTAAGGGATAATGTCCAACGAAGGGCCTTACAACGATAACCCAAGAACATCAAAGAATAATACCATAAGTGCTCAAAATAATATTTGAAATATATAAGAAGATAGGCAATAAACTTTTCATGAAATATATACACATGCTTTCACCCCAAAAATAATATGAAATACGGTAAAAAGGGGCTATGATACTCACTCGGTATGCAAAGGTGTTCACTCGTAAGGATTTCTTGTTCCTACCGAAGCTCCTTTCCTAATATAAGAGGTATGTAGCTCTATTAGACTTATTTTATTTATTATTTTGTATTATTTATTTGTTGTTAACTTATTTATTAAATTGTTAAAGGTTGTCTTTATTTTTCCATAAATCATAAGTGTTCACTGGAATTTTCAGTTCTTTAAGTTGAACTTTAAAAATTAAAAACTGTGTTTTAGGAGTCATATTAAGGCTTGATATTTTAATATAATCTTAATACATGCGTCTAGAATGTCCAGTGAAAATATAGGAATTTATAATCCATGTTTAATATTTTTAATAATTAAAATTGTATAAGATGTCCACTGATCAGTGTCTGGATGACATGTTGTTACTAAAACATCTGTTTAGGGCCCATACGACCTCTTTTTTACATGATTCAAAACGGGAATTAACCATGGTTCAAGGAAAAAACTTTTAAAAAAAACTAGACGTATTTTGACCCAAGAATGAGTAAGTTAAACGCGTTTAAAGTGTACCCTTCTAAATCTGTCAGATTTCCAGATTCAACATATGGGTCTTTTTAAATATGTTTGAAGAATCAAACGTTGATGAAAATTAGTGAATCCAGGTTTAAATGAAAGGTAACACTTTAAACTAAGATTAGCAAAAAGAATCAACTACTTTTGATACCTAGAACTCCAGATATAACAAAAATAAATGGGGAGTTCTAGCATCAGAATCTGCCAGATTGTTATTCTTTTTGTTTATGGGTCATAACTTTAATATAACATGTTTATATTCATGAATAATCATATTGTATGATTATAAGCTTTGATAATCCATGTATTCTTACAACAATGGTAGGATGATACACATTTTATGTGTTCCTTACAACATTTGTTAAGATGAAACACATGCATAATCAAAGTCTTATTTTCTTGATTTTTAATTGATTAAGTTCCATACAATAATGGTAGGATGATGCACATTTCATGTGCTCCTTACAAAATTGGTAGGATGTTTATATTTACATGATATATATATATATAAAGGAAATAAGATGAACAACAAAGAAGATAAATAAAAGAAAGAAGAAAGAAGAAAAGTAGAAGAGTAGAGTTGAGTGTTATATGATCATCTTACCAACTCTTGCCTTTGATTTGGTGTTGGATCTTCACAAGATGAACAATTCTTGTTGTTCTTGGGAGATTTTTGGTGGTGAAAGAGAAGAGAAAAAAGAGAAGAGATTGAGTGTGGTGGTAAAGGAAATGATAAGGAGAGTAAAGGGGGTTATATAGAGTATGGGGGAGATCAAGAGGTGTTTTTTGGGAAGAGAAGGAAATCAAGAGATTTATGAGGGGGGTTTCTTTTTTTTTTTTTTTTTTGAATAATCAAGTGTTATTTGTTTAAATAAATTTTGTATAATTGGTGATTTTGTTTAAATCTTTTAATTACAAAGTTGTAATTACTTTTATGAGTTTATATATATATGTTTTATTTTAACTTAGTTATATTTATTATGATGTATTTAATTATTTTTATTATTGTACATGATTTGTAATTCTTGACTTTTAATAATTCGATTTTTCGAGCTCGGGAAGGTTTTAACCATATAGGCGGGTTTTCTATGAAATCTAATATTATTATGGATGTATTTAAATCATAAATACTATTTTTAGTCATACCAGACTTAAAAATTTGAATTTATAATAGCTAACCTGGGAAATTTGTTGCCGAATGTCACAATATATATCAAATACAAAGTAATATCCATCGTCAACCAATGCATAATAGACTTAATATTTCTCTCGCGAGACAGGGCAGACAAAATATTAATCTAATAAAGTAATAAAATAGCTAGATGAAATGGCGAGATCAAAACTCCCAATCCTCTCAATCAAGACAACGTCCAAGTTTCCCAATCTTGAGCTCTAGCTCTCCATGCCTTATCAGCTACTTCTTCCGTTTAACACCTACACTTTGTAACAAAACAATTTTGCAACAAATGTGAGTGTTATAGCCAGCATTTCAACAAATCTAGCTAAGAAGTAGAAAAGCCATGGAGCTAATCATGAATGTACCTGATGACGAGAAGTTATCCCCTTGCCTCATAGGAAGCTTTAACTCCTTCGAACACTCAGGACAAGCGTGGCGGCGCCAATCTCCATATTTACCGTAGAAATAGCAAACTTCTCCCTTAGGAGTCATATTCTTTTTCTTGGTTTTACGTTCCTCAAATAACCGGGTGGGAATGAACTTGCGTTTGGCCATGTTAGACTCGATAATCTTAAGCATGCCATGCAACTCGTCTAAGGATTCTACCATTTTGTCCTTTTGATAGTTTTTGATAAACTCATCATAAGACGTGGGCAGGGATTGGAGAATCATATTCACCGCAAGCTCCCTCCCAATGGGAAATTCTAGTATTTCCATTTGGTCAATGTATGCCTTCATACGAAGCACATGAACACTAACCATCCCACCTTCCTGCATTCTGCAACCGACAAGGGCTTTGACACACATAAAGTGTTCCTCTCTAATCTGATGTTGGAACAAGTCCTTCAACTGATTAATCATGTCATACGCACTCATATGCCCGAGTTGCTTTCGCAGCTCGCAGCTTATAGTCGATAACATGAAAGAAGAAACATCTTTCAGAAGAGGTTCCTCGAGGATGTGCAACTTAGATTCATGGCAAAGGACAATTCGCAATTGCCTATACCAATCCACAAAGTTCACACCTACGAGTTTCTCCTTTTCTAGGAACGAACGAAGAGATAAATTCGGTGTTGCGTTGTTAACGTTTGTCATCTACAATTTTAGAGTACACGTTTTTGTGAATTTAGATATAATCCTTGTATAAATAATTACCCAAATAGTTTTTCAAAACCAATTATTTAAACAAGGCTATAAACCATATTTCACTTTACCTTACGACGGGTTTACCGCGGATCACAAAACAAAGCTATTTAGGCCGGTAACTATTTTACCGATTGCAAACACTTTGCAACTTCAAGATCCTTACGGGATCCATTGACAATCAAAATGTCTTTTGGCATGTTTGATCCCTTCTCGCACTAATTCTAACTTGATCCCCTTAAATGACTCGGCTAGAGCTCGACGCCACCTAAGTGTCACAAAAATAATTGTAAACCGCCCGTCAAGACACACGGTGGAACTCTCGCTAACAATTGGCTCGTGCTAAGCTTGACAACCAATATTGCGAGTTACCACACTCACCTTCCACACAGCTCCACTCGGCATGACTCGTGCTAAAGCTCGACAATCATCCAAGTTTTATTAGATTCGGGTGGTGTCGTCTTACGAATGGCGCGTGATATACATTTTAAAAACAGGATTTCGTTTTTTCGGTTAAAACAATTTTAACCTATTTTGCGAATTAACAAATCAAGTGATAAATACAATTTTTATCCACTTATAATATAATACAAATTTATATTATCTTGTTAATTCTATACGCGCGGAAGGAAATATAAACCAATTTTATAAATCTTTGTGTTTTATATATTTCGAAAAATTATCTAGCATGCGATATCCTACACATCCATGCAAAATAATAAATATATAAAACAACCACGCATACATAATAGTTCGGTAACATGCCCAAATCCTATGCGTTTTCCCCGTGAGCCATACGAGGAAAACAAGGTCAACTAAGGAATCCAATATCCAAAGCACCTAGCCGGGTGTGCTCCCACTCAAGCCGCCATCTCCAAAAGGCAATCCGGACTCCATGTTGCCGATATATCAATGCCGTGATTCCCTTTGGTTTATTACATACTAAATCAACTTCTATACTATTCTACAAATACATAGAAGAAGAAATGGCATGCAAGCCACAATCCTATGCTACTAATACAAGTACAAAGGGATGAATAAACGGCATGCAAGCCGCACCAAATAATAATTATAAAAATTACAACAATACGGCACGCAGGCCGCAAAAACCAAATAAACCAAACACCACAACACATAGGTCTAAAGGGCATCTCGTTACCGAACCACAACCAAAGCAAAACCATGGTGTGCCACAAAACCATGTCAAACATATTTTGATTAAGATTGCCAACAAAACACCCAAGGCACAAAAGGCAATCCTTGTACATATGCATTAGTAATTTTAATACACCTTTAAAATTACATATTCATATATACACCTTTAAATATATATATTTTTATGCACTGCATGCCAAGCCATACAAAATATATAAATTCAAGGAATCAAAATATAGTGGGGAATGACCAGATCCAAGACTGGTCAAACACAATCAAAAACCGGATTTTAAGAACACCAAATATCACAGTTTCAAAAATCCAGATTCCGGCCAAAACACGACGGGACACGGGCGTACCCTATGAAGGGTACGGGTGTGCCCTCCGTGTGCCAGTACACTGATTTAAACATTTTTAATCTGGTTAAAAGAAATCTGCCGGCACTGCCCGTACCCCACCGGTACGGCCGTGCCCCGGCCGCCAGCACGCCCCGTAACCCATAAGGTACGGCCGTGCCCGGTCACCGGAAAACTCATTTTTGACATAAAATTCCGGTTTTCAAACCAAGAGTGCAAAGCCATGTTAGATATGGCTCTGATACCACTATTGGTTTTTGGTGGCATCTAGAAAACGCAGCGGAAACAAAAACGAGTATAAAACAATTTCATTTTATGTCACCTACACACCACCTAATGGAGCAAGCTCTAGACAATGGCAATGCAACTAAAAAGAAGAAGAACAAGGACAAGAAATTATACCATACAAAATGTATTTCTCTTTGTTGCCTTGGAAGAATTGTACACAAAGTAGTGTACCACTATCGGAATCCACACCAAGTGTTGATGATCCCCACGTGCTAGCTATGTTTGGACGCCACCAAAAGCTTCACCAATGGTCTAACACCATCTTGAAGATTGATATGCCAATCTATCTTCAAGTGTCTATTGTTAGAGAGAGTATGAACTAATTTGACAAATTACAAGTTCATATGTTGCATAACTTTGTGATGATAATTCATATGGCTAACCATGTCACATTAGACTACTAGAACCTTTTATAGACCACACAATGAGGCCTAGAAACGTTCATAACATTCCTAGCATCAATGACCATCATGAGCCATGAATACCCATTAACCTAGTCTTAAAAGACTAGTTTAAGAGGCAGTTACAGCATGAGGCACGGCCGTGCCTCACAGGGCACGCCGGTGCCAGCCCACGGGCACACCCAAGTCACGCCCGACTTGGGCTCGTGCTTTCGCACTAGGCACGGCCGTACCTCCACGAGGCACGCCCGTGCCGGCCCCAATGGGTACGCCCTAGGCACGCCGGCCTTGGGCCTATACCTAGCATAGGGCACACCCGTACCTCCACGAGGCACGGCCGTGCCCGGCCTAACCAAAACCCATTTTGGTATTTTTCTCTCTCTTGTTCAAAGGTATTGGCGGAATCAATACTTGGCGTGTGACCCAATAGGCCTATGCCTCATCGGCAGTGATACCAACTCGTGTGTGTCAGTGGGCATATTCCAACATTAAGAACTGAAGGTTCCCATGCAGTGTTTGTTGGAACTGCCAAAAAGAAGGGCATAGAGTGGGAGAATGCCCGGTGGGAAAGAAGGCAGGGTCAGATACAATGGCTGGGGTAGCTGGGGGATCATCTACAGCCGGACAGAAGAGGAAGAATCCACCTACTACTGAGAGTAGGGCTTTTAAAATGACGGTAGAGGATGCCACCACTACTGATGATGTTATAACCGGTATGTTCTTGATTAAATCTATCCCTGCAAGAGTACTATTTGATTCTGGAGCTAATCGCTCATTTGTTTCTGTGGAGTTTTGTGGTAGATTAAATGTTCCTATTATTAAACTTGCTAGTACCCTAGTGATAGATGTAGCTGATGGCATGATGGTTCCAGTCACGACTGTAGTGGCTGGAGCTAAAATTGATATAGATGGTGTGTGTTTTCCTGTTTATTTTCTTGTCATGCCTTTATCTGGTTTTGATGTGGTGCTGGGTATGGATTGGTTAAGTTTGAATCAAGCAAATATAAAATGCCACAAGAAGTTGATCTCGTTTCCTTTAGCGAATGGTACAAGGGTGGTAGCAAGCGGTGAGAAAGCCGGGTCTGTAATTCCAATAATTTCGTGTTTAAAGGCTAAGAAAGCATTGAATAAAGGTTGTGAATCGTACATAGCATATGTGATCGATGGAAAGAAGGAGAAACAAGCTATGACAGACATCCGGGTGGTAACGGAATACCCGGAGGTGTTTCCAGAGGAATTACCAAGGCTGCTTCTAGTTCGAGAAGTAGAATTCAAGATAGATTTAATTCCTGGTTCTCGACCAGTAGCTAAAGCACCGTACAGACTAGCGCCTTCAGAAACTCGAGAGATGATGACGCAGATTCAAGACTTGTTAGATAAAGGTTTTATTCGTCCAAGTTCATCTCCGTGGGTTACCATCAGGTACCAGTGTCAAAGGAAGATGTGTCAAAGAGAGCTTTCCGTACTCGATATGGTCACTATGAGTTCTTGGTTATGCCATTCGGTCTAACCAATGCACTTGCGATATTTATGGATCTCATGAACAGGGTCTGTCGACCATTTCTTGATAAATTTGTTATTGTCTTCATTGATGACATTTTGATTTATTCAAAGACTAAGTTAGAGCATGAACAGTATTTGAGATAGCTCTTGGAAATCTTGAAGAAAGAACAATTGTATGCGAAGTTTTCGAAATGCGAATTCTGGTTAAGGGAAGAACAATTTTTGGGACACATAATTTGTAATGAAGGGGTAAAGGTAGATCCCTCGAAGGTAGAGGCAGTAATGAGTTGGAATGCTCCAAGAACACCATCAGAGATAAAGAGTTTTCTGGGATTGGCGGGATATTACCGTATATTTATCAAATATTTCTCCAAAATTGCGGGTCCGTTAACCAAGTTAAATTGGAAAGATGTGAAGTTTGTATGGGGTAACGATCAAGATAGAGCTTTTCAGATGTTAAAACAATTGTTGTGTAAGGCTCCAATCCTTGCTTTGCCAAGTGGATCGGAAGATTTTACAGTATATTGTGACGCGTCATTGGCTGGTTTAGGATGTGTGTTAATGTAAAGGGATCGGGTGATTGCGTATGCTTCCAGACAGTTAAAACCACATGAAAAGAATTACCCGACTCATGACTTAGAGCTAGCAGCTGTGTTATTTGCGCTTAAACTGTGGAGACACTACTTGTACGGCACCAAATGCGTAATTTGTACAGATCATAAGAGTCTACCATATGTATTTACTCAGAAAGAATTGAATATGAGACAGAGACGATGGGTAGAACTGATAAAAGGTTATGACTGTGAGATTAAATATCACCCTGGAAAGGCAAACGTGGTGGTAGATGCCCTGAGTCGTAAAGAAACTGGAAGTCCTATTCAGTTTTGCGAATTGAGATAGTATCTGACCTGGTAGATAGACTGAAGTCTGCTCAGTTGGAAGCACTAAGGGAAGAAAATCTAAAGACTGAGTTAATGAGGAAGCGTAAAGATGAACTGAATGACGATTCTCGTAGATTGAAAACGTTTAAAACTCGTGTGTGGGTGCCTAAGCTAGGAGAATTGAGACAATTAATTTTTACAAAACCACACAAGTCGAGATTGTCTATACACACAGGAAGCACTAAAATGTATAACGATTTGAAAATGCTTTACTGGTGTCCTACGATGAAGGCAGATGTGGCACACTTTGTGGAATCGTGTCATATTTGTGTGCAAGTGAAGGCAGAACATCAGAAGCCTTACGGGTCTTTGAAACAGTTAGAGATTCCAGAGTGGAAATGGGAACACATAACGATGGATTTTGTAACAAAACTTCCGCGAACTCAGAAGAATGTGAGGATGAAATCTGATTACCTTAAATCCGATGGAAGCAAAACCAACACACACAATCCTATACTAGAAATCCGATACTTGGAATATGAGAATCCAAATCCGAGAATGAAATCCTATACTCAAAAACCAAGACTTAAATCCGGATTTATAGAATCCGACATTAGAATCCGATAGCTATGAAATCTTATACTTGGAAAATGATAATTTAGAATCCGAGTGATGGAAATCTGACAACTCCAAATCCGGTGAAGTAAAATCCGAGACATTGGTGAAATCCGACAGTTTGAAGAATCTGATACTTGTGAGTAGCGGATTCCAAGAATCTGCTAGTTTTGGGAAATCCGACACTTTGTGTTTTGATTTATATTTGTTTATTGATTGTTTGAAGTTATGAATGAATTATAAATATATGATCAGATATATTTATGAGATTTGGACTGATTGGTTGTTATTGTGTTTTCAGGCAATCCAAAGGCTCAGTAACATTAGATTTCTGAGTACTTCATCTGAGATAGAAAGGTGAGTGGATGTTGAACGTGAATGGTAAAGATTATGGTTAATGTTAGTGATGTGATGCATGATTGTGTTTAATGGATTGATATTGGAATTGTTGATTGTGAATTTTATTTATTGATGTCTGTTGCATGACTATTTGATCGATACGCACTCTTAGTATGATTTTGAGTTGTGTTTAGGAAGTCAGCTATACGTAGAATTGGGCTGGGCTCGTTTACTGGTTGGTTGAACAGTGGTAGCCTTACTGTTGCATATGTTGCATCGGAGTGGGATTTCACTGTGCCAATTCAGTAGAGAGCTATCGATAAACCTTTGCTTTGGCCGGCATTGGTTGTAGGTTCTGCGCCAAACCGCCGGTCTTCTTGGAATTGTGATTACATGTTTAGCATTGGCATGATGTTTACTTTTGGGTTTAGTCTCTACTCACTTAGCTTTGTGCTAATTCCCCACAATTGTTGCTCTTTGCAGGTTTGTGCTTGTGTGTGTTTGTTGAAGGGGAAGTTGACCTAACTTTGATGTCAAGATTTAAAATGAAACGAGCCAGTCTTTTTGTAACACAGAGTTTATACTTGATGGATTTAAAGAACAAATATTTTGTTTTGTAAATGTTTGTGAATGAAATGTATGTTTAATTAATTAAAGCTTCCGCTATGCAATTAAAAAAATCGCTTAGATTTTTATGGTGTTACATCGTGGTAGGTCAATTACTCCTTGGGTGTGGGATTGGGGTGAATTAGAGTGTAGTGGAGTTTAGTATGTTATGTACTAATGGATTTATCTAATAAATCGTGAGGTGATGTGATTGTTACAGATAACAATGGCTGGACATGATTACTCAACCGGTACCCCTACTGTCCTATCTACTGCTGAAGTCCCTGCTACTACAGTGGAAGTTCCGACCAATGCTGGTAGATCTGGTACCGTAGGTGATGAGGGGGATGAGTATATTTTTCAGCTTGAGGGTCAACTCCAAGACTTGAGAAAGGAACTGGAGCAACAAAGACAATTTCTTGCAACACAGCCACAGGTTATTCCTGTAACTTCGACTACAGTTGAGACACCACCAATATTCCCGGCAGTAACTACTTTGGTAGAGGTTCCTCCGATGTCAATGCCAATACCACCATTAACTCAACCGATGTCTCAACCATTCTATTATCCGTTGTTTCCTCAAGGACCCTATCCTCAAGGATCTATTCCACAGGGGTCTATGCCGCAAAGATCTTATTCGTATCCTTATATGGGATTTCCACCCAGCATGGGATACAGGCAGCCATGCACCTACAAGCAATTTTTGGATTGTAAACCTGATGAATATCATGGCAGTACGGATCCTAACGTCACTTTAAATTGGTTACGAGATACTGCGAGAATTCTGGATGCTTGTAACTGTGAAGATGAGATGAGAGTATGTTTTGCAACAAGGATGCTCAAGGGCAAGGCAATGGTTTGGTGGGATTCCATTACCACCCATTTATCGAGAGCACAGATGGATTCGATTACGTGGAATCAATTCAGAGACAAACTGTGCGAGCAATATTGTAATGCCTTTGAATTGAATAAGATAAGGCAGGAATTCATGGAACTGAGGATGACCAAGAAGATGACAGTGGATGAGTTGATTGAGCAATTCAATGCGAAGCTGAGGTTCGTGACTCAATAGGTGCTTGATGAACCTTCCCAGGTTTAGCATTTTACCGGAGCATTGTTGCCGGAGTACAGGAGTACAACACGCCTGCCTGGATCATTGTCCTAGGCCTTCACCTTAGCAAAATCTGCTAAGGGGGACATCCAGGCCAAGGATAGACAAACTCGAGATGAGGCGGCTTTGCAGAAGCCGAGGTATGATCAGGCTGGGGGTAGCCAGCAGAAAAAGAAATGAAAGGGTAACCAGTCCCAGGGCAACCAGAATAGGAAGGTATCTTAAGGGGATTCTAGAGTTAAATCGTAGTGGTGTACGCGATGCAGGGCTACTCACACTGGGTAGTGTACTGCTCAGACGATGCGATGTGTGCGATGTGGGACGCACAAGCATGAATCAAAAGATTGCAGGTACCCTCGGAATGTCTGCTGGAATTGCCAGAAGGAGGGGCATAGGGTAGGTGATTACCCTACAGGGAGGAGAGCTGGAACAGGGACAGGGTTTTGGACGGGGGCAGGGGCGGTTGGGGAATCGTCGTCAGTAGGGGGTAGAAGAGGAAGAATCCTCCGACACCGGAGGGTAGAGTGTTCCGTATGACAGTAGACGATGCTACTGCCACTGATGATGTTATCACCGGTACGTTCCTTATAAACTCCCTACCTGCTCGTGTATTATTTGATTCTGGAGCGAATCGCTCCTTTATTTTTGTGCCTTTTTGTGATAAGTTGAATTTGCCTACTACTGTTATTTTTGTACCGATTGAAATAGAAGTAGCAGATGGTAAGATAGTGCCTGTTACGACTTCTGTGACGGGTGCTGAGATTGACATAGATGGTAAGTGCTTTCCCGTATTATTCCTACTGATGCAATTAGCAGGTTTTGATGTGCTTTTAGGGATGGATTGGCTAAGTAAGCATAGGGCGAGCATTAAATGTCATAGGAAGCTGATTTCCTTTCCATTGTCAGATGGGTCGCACGTGGTGGCTCGAGGGGAAAGAAACAAGTCTGCATTTCCTATCATTTCCATGTTGAAAGCTAAGAAATCCTTGAGTAAGGGATGTAAGCGTTTTCTGGCATATGCTATTGATGCTAGAAAAGAGAAACAGGCAGTTACTGATGTGTGGGTTGTATCAGAATATCCTAAAGTGTTTCCGGATGAGTTACCTGGGCTACCTCCCGTTCGAGAGGTAGAGTATAAGATTTATTTGATACCAGGTTCTAATCCAGTGGCAAGGTCTCCTTACCGGTTGGCTCCTTATGATATAAGGGAGATGATGACACAGATTCAGGATTTCTTGGATCGGGGATTTATTCGTCCGAGTTCTTCATCGTGGGGTGCACCTGTCTTGTTTGTGAAAAAGAAAGATGGTACTACGCGAATGTATATTGACTACAGGGAACTGAATAAGAGGACAGTAAAGAATAAATACCCTTTGCCCAGGATTGACGATTTATTTGATCAGTTGTAGGGTGCTTCGTATTTCTCAAAGATTGATTTGAGATCGGGTTATCACCAGGTACAAGTTTTTGATGGAGATGTTACCAAGACTGCTTTCCGTACCCGGTATGGCCATTATGAGTTCTTAGTCATGCCGTTCGGTTTGACTAACGCATCTGCAATGTTTATGGATTTGATGAACCGGGTTTGTCGGCCGTTTCTGGATAAATCTGTGATAGTATTTATTAACAACATACTGGTTTATTCTAAATCTGAGGCTGATCACGAGATTCATTTGAGACAGGTTCTTGAAACTCTGAAGAGGGAGCAATTGTATGCCAAGTACTCAAAGTGTGAATTATGGATGCGAGAAGTTCACTTTCTGGGGCATGTCATTTGCAGTGATGGAGTCAAAGTGGATCCGGCAAATATAGAAGCAGTGATGAATTGGGAGGCTCCGAAGTCACCTTCTGAGATTAAAAGCTTCTTGGGATTGGCTGGTTATTACAGGCGGTTCATTAAAGACTTTTCTAAGATTGAGAATCCCATGCTAAGTTGACTCGCAAGGAGGTTCCATTTAAAGGGAGTGATGAACAAGAGAGAGCTTTTCAGACGCTGAAACGACTCTTG
The DNA here is from genome assembly GCA_038502395.1 of Dittrichia graveolens. Classification (NCBI taxonomy): domain Eukaryota; kingdom Viridiplantae; phylum Streptophyta; class Magnoliopsida; order Asterales; family Asteraceae; genus Dittrichia; species Dittrichia graveolens. The sequence continues at coordinate 64,753,804 of JARJIL010000003.1, forward strand.
TGCCAGGCTCCTATTCTTGCTTTACCGGATGGGTCAGATGACTTCATAGTTTATTGTGACGCGTCATTGGCAGGGTTGGGTTGTGTGTTGATGCAACGGGATAGAGTTATTGCATATGCTTCTCGTCAGTTGAAACCTAATGAGAAGAATTATCCAACCCATGATTTAGAACTGGCAGCTGTGGTTTTTGCGTTAAAGTTACGGAGACATTATCTTTATGGTACAAAGTGCGTCATTTGTACGGATCACAAAAAACCTGTAGTATGTATTTTCGCAGAAAGAACTCAATATGCGACAGAGGCGATGGCTAGAACTTGTTAAAGATTATGATTGCGAGATTCGCTATCATCAAGGGAAAGCCAACATGGTAGCCGATGCTTTGAGTCGCAAGGGAGTTAGTGAACATATCAAGTTTATACGAATTGAAATAGTCTCTGACTTGATTGACAGATTAAAGGCAGCTCAGTTGGAAGCCTTGAAGGATGAAAACCTGAAGTCGGAGATTATGATTAAGAAGAAGAATGACCTGAATGATGATTCTAGGGGATTGAAGGTTTATCAATCTCATGTCTGGGTGCCTTTACTTGGAGGTCTCCGAAGTTTGATTATGACTGAGGCTCACACATCTAGACTATCTGTTCATCCAGCTAGCACAAAAATGTATAACGATCTAAAGGTGCTTTATTGGTGGCCTACAATGAAGACGGATGTTGCACAGTTTGTGGAGTCTTGCCATATTTGTGCACAGATTAAGACAGAGCACCAGAAACCCTATGGATCACTAAAACAGTTGCAGATTCCAGAGTGGAAGTGGGAGCACATAACGATGGATTTCGTAACTAAACTTCCACGTACGCAGATTCTATATGGTCTTCGCTTCCGTACTCCTACGTGTTGGTTAGAGGCGGGTGAGAAACATTATGCAGGGCCTGATATTGTGCAGATCACCGCAGACAAAGTAGCTGTTGCGCGAGAAAAGTTGAAAGCTGCGAGGGATCGACAGAAGATGTATGCCGATCCACATCGTAGGTCGGCTGTGTTTGTTGAGGGTGAATTGGTTTATCTGATAGTTTCTCCGTGGAAGGGGGTTATCCATTTTGGGAAGCGGGGAAAGTTGGCTCCTTTTTATATTGTGCCATTTCATGTCCAGCGGGTGGTTAATGATCAGACGGTTACTCTTGATCTTCCAGCATAATTGTCAGGTATTCACAATACCTTCAATGTTTGTTACTTGCGGAAATATAGAGTTGAGGATGAGAGTCATATTCTACCTCTACATGATCTCAAAGTGGATTCCAGCAAGAAGTTAGTGGAAGAACCCATTGAATTACTAGATCGGAAAGTGACGAAACTGCGTAAGAAACAGATTCCGATGGTTCTAGTTAAATGGAGGCATAGTTTCGGTTCAGACTTGAAGTGGGAAACCGAGGCAGATATGAAAGCTCGTTACCCTCGTCTGTTTGAAAGTGAATAGATTCCGAGGACGGAATTCAATTTAAGGAGGGAGAATTTGTAACATCCTGAGATCGGGCCTAGTATTTGTGTAGGTTTTGGTGAGTTAATATGTGAATAGTTAATTGATTAATGCTTAATTAATTGTTTATTATTTAATTAAGTGATATATATAATTGTGTTAGTTTATATATATACGGTTTTGCATGTTTGAGTGTGTGCATGAGATTGAATTAAGGAGTGACACCTCCTGCTTATGATTTCCACACATACATATATGTGGGTTTAGTGAGTATTTCTTCACTTTGAAGCATTTGTTAGTGTGTGTAACTTGTGTGAAACCGAGAGCAAAAGCAAGAAGTAGAACAACATCGGATTTCTGGTGTTTTGAATTGTAAATTCAAAGTTAAAAGGTTTGTTGATTCTTGTTTGCTTCTTGAAACATGATTCTTGTAATATGCTATGGTTTTGTTATAGCATGCTAAGTTTTATATGAACACCACGTATGAATATGATAGAAACCCTCGATGGTGGGTTTTGTGTGTTCTAAGTGTTTTTGGGACTTATTGGTGTTTATGATGCATGATTTCATGTTTAAACATGTTTGGGTATGTTTTGGTAAGTTTATATTAAACTGTGAATATGAATCATGGAGTTATGAAGTTGCCGGATTCTTGAATGATGAAGTTGGCGGATTGTGGAGAAGATGAAAGAATCCGAGAGTGTGAAATCCGGAACATGTTGAAATCCGATACTTCTGAATCCGGTACTTTAAATCTGGAACTTATGAAATCCGATTGTTTGAATCGGATGGTGGATTCCAAGTATGAAATCCGAACGTATGTAATCCGATGAATAAATCCGGCAGTTGAAGTTCAAAGGATGAAAGCCGAAGAAAGTGTCGGATTTCATTGAAAACTGACAAGTGTTGCGGATTGACTTCAAATCCGACAGATGTATCGGATTTCCTAGAATCCGATGCTTTTAGCGGATTTTGCATAAATCCGATGGTAGTATCGGATTTCCTTGAAATCTGATAGTTTTGGCTGTGATTTGCATTGTTTAATGCTATGTGTTATATGTGTGTTCATATGTGAATCTTACGTGTTTATGTTTGATTAAATGGATATAAATATATGATTGATATATATTTATGAATCAGATACCAATTTCAGTTTGTTGTGTTCTCGGGAACAGACAAGGCTCAGTAACATTAGATCACTGAGTGGAGAAGCCGAGATCTTGAGGTCACTAGATGTTTACTCACGGGTGATATTAGTTGTACTGGTTTGGTTGCAACTACTGTGGTTTGATGCATAGATAGATTGTATATCTAATAATTGATTAACTGTTGATTGTTAATTAATTGTTGCGTCAGTGATATGTATACATGATGGATGGGAAGTTAGTTTTCGACTGGGCTTATGGGCTGGGTTCATTTGCTATTGGCTAAGCAGTATTAGGACCTTGGGATGCATTTGTTTCTACTAGAGGATAATACTGTGTGAGAATAGCAGATGGACTATCGGTAAACCTTTGCTTTGGCCGGCATTGGTTGTAGGTTCCTGCAGAACCGCCGGTCTTCCCAAGGTGCTTATTTGTGGTTATTGATATCATGCGGTTCAGGCTATTATATCTGTTGTGATTGTACTCCATTCACTTAGCTTTGTGCTAATCCCCCACCTCTCACTCTTTTTACAGGTTTTGGTAAGTCAGCGGCTCAGCTGAGAGTGGTTAGCTTGTGAAGTAATCACCTAGGACTCTGATAGATTATTTGTGACGAGCCGTGTTTTGTAATACTGATATTTAAACAGTCATTTATGTTTGGTTGTAAATACTTTCATGTTTTATGAACGCTTCCACAGTGGTAATTAAAATGAAATTTTTTATGGGTGAAAATACGGTGTTACAAAACCTTTGCCCCAGTTGCAAGATTGGAAGCTATCAGACTGTTCCTAGCCTATGTTGCCTTCAAGAACTTCAAAGTATTCCAAATGGATGTGAAGAGTGCATTTCTGAATGGAGATGTGAAAGAAGAGGTGTATGTAAAACAACCTCCTGGTTTTGAGGAGTCAAGCTTACCTGATCATGTATTCTTTTTAAACAAAGCTTTACAAGAAGATGAATTGATAACACTTTATTTATAAGGAAGTACAAAGGTGATGTGATACTTATACAGATATATGTAGATGATATAATATTTGGGTCTATTAATTTGGAACTATGCAAAAAGTTTTCTAAACTCATGTCTGATAACTATCAGATGAGCATGATGGGTGAATTAAACTATTTTCTTGGTTTGCAAATTAAACAAGAGGTTGATGGTATTTTCATTCATCAAACAAAATATGTCAAAGATTTACTCAAAAAGTTTGATTTTGAAAATTGTTCTTCAATGAAAACACCTATGTCTACTTTTATAAAGTTAGGAAAGGACATTGATGGCAAATCAGTGAACATTACTTCTTATAGAGGAATGATTGGGTCACTTTTATATCTCACTGCAAGTAGACCAGATATAATGCTTTCAACATGTCTCTGTGCAAGATATCAAGCAGATCCAAAGGAATCACATCTTGCTGCTGTTAAAAGAATATTCAGATATCTCAAAAGAACTCCTAATCTTGGTCTTTGGTACCCCAAAGACTCATATTTTGAGTTAGTTGGATATTCTGATTCTTATTTTGTAGGGTGTACATTAGACAGAAAAAGTACTTCAGGTGGTTGTCAACTTCTAGGAGGAAGATTGATTAGTTGGTCTAGTAAGAAACAGAATTCAGTGTCAACATCCACTGCAGAGGCAGAATACATTACTGCAGGAAGCTGTTGTGCTCAAATTTTATGGTTACAAAATCAACTACTTGACTATGATGTGAAGTTTGAAGACACCCCAATTCTGTGTGACAATACAAGTGCCATCTCCATCTCAAATAATCCAGTCATGCATTCAAAGACAAAGCATATTGAAATCAGACATCATTTTCTCAGAGATAATGTGCAAAAGAAAAAGGTAACTCTGCACTACATCAACACTAATCTGCAACTTGCAGATTTGTTCACAAAACAATTGGATGAAGCAAGGTTCAATTTCCTAATATCCAAACTAGGTATGCTTAATTTTTAGAATAGATTAGTGGTAATTTAGGTTATGTGAATTTATAAGTGTTGTATATCATGTGTTACTTATCTAAGCATCTCTAAGTCTTACTGAATCTGTGTAAACTAAGTAACTTTGCTGAGCTGATGTCTATTAGCTAATCAAATTTACTTAGCTGATCACCCTCAGATAAGAAGGAAATGCTCAACTAAGTACTTCTCTCAGCTAATACTTTCAAATTTTCACTATCAGCTGATAGTCTTCCATTAGCTGATACCCTTCAACTGATACATTTCAATGCTTAGCTGATAGTTCAACACTTAGTAAATTTTCATCTTTTGTGTTCATTTAATGCTTTTTTAACCCTAGTTATTTACTCCGTCTGTCAGATTTCATTTAATAGCTAATTAATTTGTTTTCCGTTAGAATTTTTGTCAGTATCTGATGATCTCTGTTAACTACCTTTCATAAATATCCCACTTCCTCTCTCATTCACCTTTACCTGTTCAAACTCTCAAAATTCCCTCTCTCTCTAAAAAGAATTACCCTAGCTTTTCTCTCTCGATACTCACTGTTCATCATCCCTACCAAATGGCCACCTATATTCCTGATCATGCTGTCAACCCTGGTGAGAATGTTGCTCCAAACCAACCCATGAACATAACTCCAAACAACATTCTTCTTTGCACCACAATTCCCGCCTCATGCGAAAATCAAGGTTATGAACCTATGGTACAGTTTCTTCAGGCTCACCCTCTGTTCGAAAAGCCTTACTGCTGATCCCTATTATATATACCCCACAATCATTGGTGAGCTATGGTACTCTGTAACCTACAACCTCAATGACAATACCATCCATTGTACCCTAGCCCAAGGAAACTATCATCTCCAAATCACCACTGAAACCTTACGAGAAGCCACTGGTATTCCTCACTTCCCACCTTACACTGCTTTCCCCTCAAGAACTCAAATCCAAACCGTTCTGCAAACCATCGGCTACAATAAGCCTGTAGTGCATGGTCAAGTGAAAGTTTCTGCTCTTTCCCATCCATGGAAGTATTTGGACAACGTCGTCATTCGTTGCTTTGGTCCTAAATCTAGAAGCCATCATCTCATCAATCAAACAGAGCTTCTGGTGCTCTATGCCCTAGTCTTTGGGGTTAACATCGATTTTGCTCAAGTTATATTCTCTGATCTTGTTGAAAAAATTACACAGAGCACAAACAAAAAGCCATCAAGGTCTCAGGTGCCCTACATTCGATTCCTAAGCCTGATAGAAACGAGGGAGATTGGTGAAAATGACTATGTGAGCTTAACTGAACATCAAGATCATATCCCTGTCTCTGCCATGGGTGAAATGGTATTCCATTTTATAAAGGCAAACAGAGGTCCTCCCATCACTGCTCAAATGCAAGAGTTGATTGATGCTGCTAATGACAATGCAAATGCTGGTGATGGTGATGAAAGTGATAATCATGTTGATGATGATGATGCTGAGGAGAGTCACAGTGGAAATAATAATGATGATGATGATGCTGGTGATGGTGATGCTGGCAATGTTGGTAACTATGGTGATTCTGATTTCACTCCCATAAGTCCAATGATAATGAGTCCTCTTGGTGATGATGTTGATCTACAAGAACAAGAAATCTCTGAGCAACTCCTTGAGCTCATTGATAGAAGCAGACACATCATGTCCCAAGGTAAGGACAGCACTGACTCCACCTCTGAGGATATTCAAATGGTAGTCCCAACCTTTGATAGCCCATCCTCCTCTCCAGTCCATACACCTATTCAACAGCCAAGCTCTAGTGAAGCTCCTGTGGTCACTAGTTCTACTCCCATCCGTAGCCCCCTATATACAAGGTCAACAGAAGCGACTAATTTTGAGCACTTTGAGGTAGTAACATCCACACCTCTGGCCTCAACTCCAATTACCCTACCTCATGTTGAGGGGGAGCAATTGGATGTTGCCAACCTTAAGCTAGTGGATGTATCCTCACAACAGGATACATCTGTAAAAATGGGACTTAAACTACCATCTGAGACAGCCTCCCAAAAGGTTGATCTTATTGAAAGATAGAACACAACCCAAGGTCATACTGTGTCTACACCTACATTGAGTCAGCCTGTGCCATTCACATTCTTCCAACAGAATGTGGATCCAATAAGGGATTCTCTGTTATTGAGTGCATCCCCCACTCACTCCACCTATCTTGCACCTATAATCAATTCAATTCTTACACATGCATAGCCTGCCAATGCTAGTGGTACAAACCAACCACTTGTACAGGGCTCCACAGTCTTTCCCAATGAATTGAGCTTATACACCAAGGCTCAAATGAGGGAACCCAAACCTTACCCAATTTATTTGAACCAATCTCTACCCCTTCCACTTCTCAACCCTCTACCTCTACCCAAACACCAAACCTTCCCATTCTTGAAACAATACATCACAACCTTGACCATCTTACCCAAACCTTCCAAACCCAAACCACCACTCAACTATCTAGACTTTCTTAAGACATAGAGTTCCTTAAAACTTCTTCACCCTCCCCTACCCCTCTCCATACCTCCTCTGACCTCTCTCCCATTCTAGCCAAATTAGACCATCTATCTACCTCAAACTCCCATCCTACCTCAATCCACTATCTCTTCCCTCAACCACACTATTTCCAACCTACTATCCCAACTTCAAACCCTTCGCCCAATTAACCCAAACATTTTTGTTCCTATCCCTGAACAACTTCTCCCCATGCCTTCTTTTCTAAATAGCATTCTTGATGATCTTGAAGCCCTCACTGAACAATCCAGGATGAGTCATCTCTAATTGTGGAAAGCTCTCAAGGATCTCATGGATGACCTCTCCCTCCAACTCTCTAAACTTATACCTACCCCTTCCTTAACCACCAGACCCACCCCTACCCCAATCCCAACCCCAACCTCAAGTGACTCCCCTCCTCCTTTTGATGATGCCAAAAAGGGGGATAAATTCTCAAGTTTATCTAGGGAGGATGATCCTGATTTAGAGGACATAGATGCTGCCTATGATGAAAGTGCCAAAAACATTCTGCAGTACAAAGCACTCAAAGCAACAGCAATAGCTCCTCTAGTTCCCAAAAGAAAAGCAACTTCTGAGGGGGAGCAAAGGTTTCCTAAACGTTTGAAAAGAATGGCAAACAGGACAAAGCCTAGAAGGAAAGTTGCTGTGAGTTGCTCTCCTCCAATTAATATAGAGTCTGATTCTGATGATGAGGATGATACTCCACTGTCTAACATCCTCAGAAGAAGAAGACAGAGCCCCAAACCATCTGCTCCACCAGTCCAATCAACTCCAACAGTCCAAAAGCCTTCAACCCCTGCTCTCAAAGACAAAGGGAAAAAGAAAATGACACAAGAACAAGTTGAAGAAGATGGACAAATAAAAAGGGAGCTTGCACTTAAAGAGCAAGAAGAAAGGGAGAATGCCCAAATGGCTCAAGCATTTAGTGTTCTAGTTGAAGAGATCTACCAAGCCAAGGAGCTAGCATACCAACAAGAACAAGAACAATCTCAAAGTTAAGCTGCTGCTCAACTTAAACTGGCAAAGGAGAAATCTCAAACTGAATTGCTCAAAGCAAAATCTCATGTGGATGCAATCAAAACCCTATTCAGCCTTGATCTATCAGCTCCCTACAACTTAAGTCAACAAAGATTGCAAAGCTTCAGAGAAAGAATCAACATTTTGAGAAACAGAACAAAACCAACTCCTATCACAAGAGCCACTGTCCATAAAGGTGATGGTGAACCCTACCTCAAAGCTATAAGACAGAACAACTTCAATAACTCTGAAGTTGTATCATATGAGAGGTGTCACATCTATGGGTTCACAGCATTGGTTGAGATCCTGTACCTCCTCTTCAAATCCAAAAGCAAGCTCAAAGTGCAATTCATTCAAAAGATTCAGAATTGGATAGCCCTAGCTGTGTCACAAAAGGCCTTCACTCCAGATGATTACCATAGGCATATGCACACAGTTGATAATCTACACAAGAAAGGCTAAAAGCCCTTTAAACCGTTTGAGCTAAGAGAGGTACTGCCCCAACAGGAGTACTTGTATGATTTTGAGGGTCTCAACACAACCTTGCCACTCAACATCACCCCTGAGCTTTTCAAGTTTATATCTATGCATGTTGAGGGTATATTCTTTCTGGACAGAGGTGGCACTTGGAGGTTCTTTAGACAGTCTGAAATCCCCAAAGCTAGCAAGAGTTTTCTCTTTGGACTAAGGATATCTACAAGAGGCAGAACTGGAAATGAACAATTTGAAGCCCTTGTACAAGCTTAATGTAAAGTCTTAGCTGAAGCAGATCCTCGTGCCAAAAATTTTGAAGTAAAAGTAGACTAGTTTAGTTAGTAGTTAATCTTTTGTAAATACTTCTGTACATTTCTTTAAATAGTTATTTCAAGTGATGTTTATGTAAATCAGAAAATCAAAAACATATAAAAATGGAAAAATGAAAAGATACCACAAAAACAGAACAAAATGGTACAACAAAGAAAAAGATTCCACAAAAACAGTACAAAATGGAACACTAGAAAAGAAATCAAAAACAGAACAAGGTTCAAAATAAAAAGAGCTACCAAAAATAGATAGCTAGGTAGTCAAATGCACTTAAAAGTTTAAATCTTTTGTATTCAAAGTCAAACTGATTCTTCAAAAAGAAAAAGGTTTTGTCATCATCAAATAGGGGGAGATTGTTGGGGAGATAAACACTTCACCCTAATAATTAACTCTGCCTATCCTAAAACATAGAATTTGATGATAACCAAACCCTACATTCAGTATGACTTAGAAAGAAATTCAAACATGTGTTGTTTGAATCAGATTCTGGAAAATATGCTAAGTATGGAACCATCTGACCATCAGCTGAGTATCAGATCCTACTCAAAGTATCAGCCAAGGGATATCAGCTAGGGAGCATCAGATGAAGAAAACAAGTGAAGAAGACCATCAGCTGGGGAAAATAAACCATTAGTGAAGAAATTCGATCAGCTGAGTGCCTACACCATCAGATGAGCAAAGACTTTTGCTCAGCTACACCATCAGCTGAGTGAACAATGGATCAGCTGAGGCCCAGAGCATTAGCTAAGTAAGTCTTCTCTTACACAAGTCATCTCTTTAGATAAACTGATGTATTTAAATGATCAGCCGAGCATTATTGATCAACTGATCATGTAAATACATGAGCTTATGCCCTCCTAAGTTTACTATTGATCAACTGAGCATCTATATGATCAGCTGAGCAATATGTATCAACTGAGTCCTAGCAAAAATTGATCAACTGATATATTTTGTCAACTGAGTAGTGAAATTCAATGTTCCTAGAACATTCTGTTAGCTGAGTCGAGCAAAATGTTAAATCTGCTCTATCTTTCAGATTGTAAAAGTCGTATGTAAAAGGCAGAACATGTGTTGTTCTATTATGCTTTAGATCTTTGGTTGTAAAAGTAAAATGCACTTTTTGGATCAAGTATGAGACAAAAAGGTTTGAAGATTTGTTTCAACAACTAAGTATGGCTGACAATCCCATACTTGGTAAAGTCAAATCAAACAGAAGCATGGTTGTTGTTTAAAGTACAAGCATGGAAAGGGAAAGAAAGTTCTACACGACAGTAGATGTGGGTTTTAATATTTTATATTGTGAGTGGGTTGCACTTTCGCAGAAAAGTACAATTACTTTTATCAAACAGTTGATTAAACTAACTTTACTTTTCACCCACTACTTTTACAATTAAAATATTATATTCACATACTCTTTGTCTCCTTCCTTCATGCATCCGGATACGTCAAGATTTCTATAAATATTCATGCATGGTGGACATGCAAAAAACAACACAGTGAAGCCTCTACTCCACAAAAAGAAATCTCACCAGTTGAGAAATTCGTAGAGTTTAAGCATTGTGTAGAATCAAACTTGTTCATGTGTTGAACACTCTATATACATTAGTTGTTTTAGAGTTAGCTTGTGTATGCGTTAGACAAATAGATTGCCACCTTTTATTGTATTTAGAATTTTCACTTCTAGTACATGTAATTCTTGATTCAAAATCAATAAGAATTATATAAAAGTATATCGGTGTGTCTTTAAATTTTAAAAGCTAAAGTTTGTATTCAACCCCCCCCCCCCTTCTACAAACATTTGTTGTTGTGTACTCAATCAGGGACTAACATCATTTTAGAGGAAGAATCAATAGGGGAGTATGTACTAAGGGGGAGCTTCTATCATAGGAGAATGTTCTTTTTTTATTCGACAAAAGGGGGAGAAGAATGTAGATATGCAACATTGTTAACATGAATAATTTTGTGTAGCAATCTTATTAGATGTTACATATTTTGTCATCATCAAGAAGAGAGAGATTGTTAGTGCATACATGGTCACATATTGAGAAATGCACTCCTTGTTTTGATGATGATAAAAATATGAACATGTGATATTATTGCTTATCAAAATTATTCATATGTTCATGTGCTACATTCTTAAGATATTAAAAAAAAATCAAATTGATGATCAAGTGAATAACAAACATAGTGAAAACTTTTAATCAACAAGAAAAGAAGAAAAGAAACAAGAAGAAAATGAAAATCAACGTTCACGGTTAATCCATGGTCAACCGTGCGTGAGCCGTCACTACATTGTCTTCAAGCTACGATATCATCTTTGGCGCTCACGCTCAAAGTTATTGGACAATTGAAGACAATATCTTAAAAGAATAATAAGGATAATATAAGCTCACAATTTTTATAAAATAATATCTTATCCAAACTTTTATAAATATGTCACACACATATTTTATAAAAATACTTCACACTTTTATTAATTTGTCTTGTATGCATATAAGACAAACTATAATAAAACAAATGATTTTCCACTATGGCAAAAACTAAATATAATTTTGTACTGAAATACCACAACACCAAAACTAGAAAAACATCTTCTATTTGGGGTAAATATCCAACATAATTTTTCCAAATTCTCCTAACCTTCCAAATTTGGATAAAGAATTCAAACTCTTTTGGTAGGTCAACTTGGGATTTTTATAAATGCTTTTTCTAGTGATTTTTTATGGCAAAAAAGTGTTTAGATATGGTACAAAATAAAGTGTAACTTTCATGTCTAAAATATCAAAAATTGTGCACTGGTACCACACGGCATGTCCACGGTCAACTGTGACATCTTCAGTGGAGATCCGGACAAAATTAGCTTTTGCCCTTTAACAGCTATTTAAAGAAGCTTGCAACCTCACTTTTTCCAGATATTGAACACTGAAAAGTCAGACTTAAATATTAGATCTTGTGAACTCAAATTTTATATAAAAGGCCATCTTTCAAGATCAAGATCAAGAGCAATATTGTAAAGCTTTGAAGAGCAAATCTACATCTCATTCTATCATTTTATTTGTATAATTGTGTGAGGATTAACTCTAGCCAATAAATTAGAGTGAAGTGTGAGGATTAACTCTAGCCAATAGAATTAGAGTGAAGTTAGGCACATCTTAGCCTTGTTTGCAAGAAAGAAGATTATTTCTTGTAAGCTAAAGAGAAAAGTTGTAAAGGTTTATCTCTACGTTTAAAGAGAGAAGTTTTAGTGGAGCAAACTCTTGATGGGTGATACCAAGGAGTGGATGTAGTGCAAGTTTGTAACACTAGCATCAACCACTATAAATCTATTCTCTACTACTTGGTGATATCTCTCTATCCCTACTCTTTTTATTTCTTGCAAATATTTGTTGTGTTGTTATAAACTTCAAGATCAGTCTTTAAAAGACAACTTTCTAATTTTTTGAAAAAGTGGTAAAACAAGTAAAAGAACCTATTCACCCCCTGTAGGTTCCTACAACATTGTCATGAAACATTTTCCTAAATCTACGGGGCAGGCAGAAAGAGAAATAAATTGGTTTATCAACCGTATCTTGATCAGCTTGTGTTTGAACTTCCATCTTGTGGAGTTTGAACTTAATAATGTTAAAAGGTGAAAATAATAGGCACATATATATAAGAATGTGTATATTCTCCTCATTAATAATAGCAAAATCAATACAATAATGATAAGAGCACGTATAAGTCAAAATATAAACATAAAAACAAAACAAATATTAATTGTACCAATCATTTGAAGTTAGAAACAAACATAGAAATTACCTTTTCAAACAATCAAATGACGTTTTCTTATTGAGATGAAGAAACCAAACCTTTTCAAAGAGTTGCAAAGAATCTTGTGTATGGAAAATCGATTATATATAATATAATATAATATATAATGTTGTGTATAGAAAATAGCCTTTAGTTTCAATCGTTTATATATATATATATATATATATATATATATATATATATTATATATATATAATAGTTCGAGAAATAAAATATATATTATATTAATTTAAATTATTTTCAACTAATCTAACAATCCTTATTAACTAAACTAACTATTATTAAGCATTCAAATTTAATTTGTGGTCAAATTAGTTTTAACTAACCTAATTAAGATAAATATACACATATTTGAAATTTGAATGATTTCAAATTAGTTTTAACTAATTTAAATATATATAATAATATATAAGTAGATGAAGATATATGTAATTTCATTTGTAATCCGATTTGTTATGTATAATATGTATTTACAATTATATATATATATATATACACACACGATTGAAACTAAAGGCTATTTTCCATAAACAAGATTATATATTATATACATCCACGTTTGTGGATAATTATATAAATATACCTTTATATATATATATTAAAAATTGAGAGAGAAATACAATATAATATATATATATATATATATATTATATTAATTTAATTTATTTTCAACTAATCTAACAATCCTTATTAACTATGCTAACTATTATTAAGCATTCAAATTAAATTTGTGATCAAATTAGTTTTAACTAACCTAATTAAGATAAATATACATATATTTGAAATTTAAATGACTTCAAATTAGTTTTAACTAATTTAAATATATATATATAATATAAGTCGGTGAAGATATATATAATTTCGTTTGTAATCCGATTTGTTATGTTTATATACGTTAATATGGTTTTAAATTTGATGTTGTTCCGAATTTTAAGTATAAATCTTGAAAATAGGGATGTTGTAACCGATTAAATAATATAAATTCAAATATGGTTTAAATTTGAATTTTGAAGTGATATTATATATACAAATATTGATGTATTTTCGGATTTATATGTATAAATCTCGAAATTAGGAAAGTTGTAACCGATTAAATATTTTAATTCCAGATATGGTTTAAATTTAAAGTGATATTATATATACGAATTCTTATGTTGTTCCTATTTATATGTATATATATCAAAAATTAAGATGTAACCGCTTATTGGATATAAATCCACAAATGTTTTAAATTTGAAATTTGAAGTGATACATCCACATTTTTGAATAATTATATATATGATTATATAAATATACCTGTATATATATACCTATATACATATTATATTCATTTAAATTATTTTTAACTAATATAACAATATTTATTAACTAACCTAACAATGGTTAATCATCTCCATATAAATGAAATTTGAATTTTTTAAAATTAATTATAACTAATCTAACATTCAAATTTAATTTTTGATCAAATTAGTTTTAACTAATCTAACTATTATTAAGTTCAATCCACATAATTGAAATTTGAATTTATTTAGATCGTTTTCAACTAATCTAAATAAACAACTTTATAAATTTGAATTTAGTTTCAATCGTGTGTATATATATATATATATATATATATTAAAAATTGAGAGACAAATATAATATATATATTATATTAATTTAAATTATTTTCAACTAATCTAACAATCCGTATTAACTAAGTTAACTATTATTAAGCATTCAAATTTAATTTGTGGTCAAATTAGTTTTAACTAACCTAATAAAGATAAATATACACATATTTGAAATTTGAATGATTTCAAATTAGTTTTAAGTAATTTAAATATATATTATTAGTTGGTGCGAAAAGTGCTAGAATGTTTGATACAATAGTAACAAATTAAAAGTTTGATACACACAACAGAAACTTTTAAAGTTTGATACACACAATAGCAAAACGTAACAACTTTGATACATTTTAGTGAACTAAACCCAAATTTAAATGCTAAATTGTAGGTTATAAGAAAAGGGATAAAAGGAAATTCTTAAGACAATAAAAAAGATGAGTTGTGTTCAATAAATTCCATGTAAAAAACATAGTTCTAAAATTTTAATATTCAATCATAGGTGATTCAGTATACAATCAAATGTGATATGTAAAAGCATCACATGTGAATTACGAAAATATCACTCCGCTTAAAATTTTAAAATGCAATCTGAACTATTGATACCATTGATCCATAGACTAAAATTAGTTCGTCAAGACTATGAATTAAGTATGAGTTATATTAAATATTCTTCTAAAAAAAGATAATCAACCATAAATAAAACAATGAATCTGATGTGAACAAAACTAATTAACTCGTAGACTACTTTAGAATTTTCATCATTGATTATTATTATTGATTAATCTTCTAATATAAATAAATGAGTTACTATTATCGATTTAATTAAGAAATCTTAATTTTTCAATTAATTAATATTAAATCATATTCGTTTATATTATCAAAAATTAAAACTTGAGTTTAAATAATCAAAATCGATACTCGATTATTACTTTAACTATCAATTGGGGTAAATAGAAGGTTTATATCTCATGAGATATTGAGGGATTTTTTGGTAAAATTATATTTTATCATGATATATCCTACCTCCTATTTCTCAACATATCTCATGAGATATTGAGGGGTTTTTTGATAAAATTACATTTTATCATGATATATCCTACCTCCTATTTCTTATAAATTGATATTTATGATTTTTCTTTAACTCTACATGTAAAATGAAATATTGAGTGTGACAAGGTGCATGTAAGAAATTCATGTGTGGGCAATCCAATTAAAGGAAGGGGGATTGGACGGCTAAGATTGGTTCTCGCGGTTCTCGTAATAAAAACAGTTCTCAAATAAACTTTTCACTATATATATATATATATATATATATATATATATATATATATATATATATATATATGGAAGAGTTATTGTGAGAATGGATATTTAGGTGAGAATGAGAGAATTAATCATAGTCATCAATTAGATGTTTATGTATTAGATCAAATAGTCATAATTCACCCGTTGTAATTCATGGTATTTAGTCATTTACTAGTTTAAAAGAAAATGAAAGGAAAATGAAGTGTTTTTTGTTTCCTTTCAAAATATTCTCAACTTTGAGAGGAAAATTAGAAAATAAAATAAGGGTAACTTTTTTTTTTTTTCAAAAATCTTTTTTTTCTCTCCTAACATACTTAGGATCACAACTAAAATTTATTTTTTTCTTAAATCTTTTCTTTTCTCTCTTAATTTTAACTCGGGAACAACATAAAGGTAGACCATGACTTGCTCTTATTTTACCTTACGAAAGATGGCCACAAAAACGTGGTTGTATATCCGAATTTGTATTTGGTATTTTTTAACAAGAATAATATAATTTAAAATTTAGATAAAAATAATTTAACCCCGCCGCGGAGCGCGAATGACATAATAACTTGTTAACACTCAATTTCAATTATAAATAAAATCTATGGGAACTTTTGATAATTTTCTTCAATGATGATCTAATTATAATAATAATGATGATCATAACTTATACACAAAAAAAATATAATAACGTTTGAGTGTTGGCGGCTTCTTTAAATTCTCAATTTTATGTTGTATAATTATTTAACTTCTTATTATTATTATTTAATATTTATTATTTTGTAAGCTATTAGACGAACATTTAATCTCAATTTTATGTTATATAATAGTTTAACTTTTTATTATTATTATTTAATATTTATAATTTTGTAATCCAAGAACATTTCTTGGTAACTAATAAGAGACAGATACATGAGCCCCCTATAGTTATTATCCAGTTTTGGGCTGTGCTCGGTGTCCAATGGGAAACAACCCAAGATTTTAAAAGGTCTCCAAACGAAATCAAGACTTGTGTATGTATAAATATAATAACATGTTTTAAGCCCAATAATAAACCTTAAAAGAACTTGTCTTCGAGTGAGGCCTACAATGTTGAATATTATAATCCAGTTTGTATTTTTTATCCACGTTTTCATCGTTTTTTTTTTTAGTTTTTAATTTTGAAATGGTTATTAGTATTTTTTTTGTTTTACGTTTAATCATTAAAGTTTTTGTTTAATTTTAATTTAACTATTAAAGTTTTTTTCTAAACGATATTACCATAAAGTTTGAATTTTTATGATTTAAACCTCAAACTTTTTTTCATATGATTTAAACTTTGAAGTTTTGTTAAAATACCGAGTAATTACTTAAGTCTTGTATGGTATTCAATTTCACCCTCTCTACTTATTATGCATTTTACTTTTTATTAAAGGTATAATTGTTATCTTTATCTTATTTGTTTTCCTATTAATGATTTTTATTCCGTAGTGCAAGTTAATTTATGATTTTGTAACCTTAAAAACCAAACAGTGGTATCAGAACCAGATTCTATTGTCAATAGGGAACAATTAGTTTCTTGTATCTTGTTAAAGGGTAATCAAAAGGCTTAAAATTTTAAACCTTTTGAGGAATCTTGATTTAAAAGGATCTTAGTTTTGATTTTTATTAATCAAGATTGATGCTTTATTATGTTAATTAAATAAAGTTTGTTTCTTTTTCACTTTTGCGATTCGCCGGTTGAAAGGGTAACCGACGATATGCTCGGTTCGCGGTGGTTGTTTCGGTTGTCATAAGCCCAGACTTGTGGCCTGATCAAGGCCGGCGGTAGCCGACCCGTAGCTTGATCAGTGCGCTGATTGGCGAGACCCGTGCCCAGTTAGTGGCTATGGTTGTCGAGCCGGGGTCTCGCCTGGGGCATCATGACCAGACCCGTAGCCTAGTCAGAGGCACTGAGGCCTAGCCGTAGCCTAACCAAGACCATAGCCCTGACCCGCAGCCGGCCGGGGTGACTCGTTGCCAGGCCATAGCCCAGCAGCGACAATCCTGTCGTGGCCTAGTCGTTTGCAGTTCGTTTTGAGCTTGGCCCAGTTTTGTGTTAAGGCACGTTATTTTTTAGCCCAAGTTTTGATTTAGTGGACTTAGCCAGAAACTAAACTTGAAGGGTTCAAGATTTTTAAGATTAAAAGTTTTGGTTTGAAGTTTTGAACTTAAAATCAATTAATTTAACTTAGGACAGAATCGTTTGAGAAATTAACAATTTAGTT
Source organism: Dittrichia graveolens (assembly GCA_038502395.1). Taxonomy (NCBI): domain Eukaryota; kingdom Viridiplantae; phylum Streptophyta; class Magnoliopsida; order Asterales; family Asteraceae; genus Dittrichia; species Dittrichia graveolens. The sequence continues at coordinate 64,771,690 of JARJIL010000003.1, forward strand.
TATTTATTAATTTAGCAATGTTAACTTGGATAGTTAAATTAATCGAATTTATTTCAGTTGATTGACATGATATTAGAATTTGGTTTTACCTCACCTGTTTGGTTTGGGATGCCTAGCCGAGTCCTTATACCTTGTGGTTGATCTTTTATTTACTAGCTACGCGTACGAGGATGATATAAGTCAAATTTAAATTTATATAACTTTAAGAAGTACTAACACGTATAGTAAAAATAATTAGAAAGCATAGATAGGAATAAGTAAACATAAGAGAATTTTGAAATTTATACATAAGTTTGGTTTGGGATGCCTAGCCGAGTCCTTATACCTTGTGGTTGATCTTTTATTTACTAGCTACGCGTACGAGGATGATATAAGTCAAATTTAAATTTATATAACTTTAAGAAGTACTAACACGTATAGTAAAAATAATTAAAAAGCATAGATAGGAATAAGTAAACATAAGAGAATTTTGAAATTTATACATAAGATTATCATTAGATTTTTTATACAACCTTTTTATAAACAACATTAATGGTTTATTAGTAGGGTTGTGTAATGTTCCAAATTTTTTTTTTAAAATTAAACAAAGAGTACGTTAAATGATTCATCACGAATAAAAACATTGTATGAGTTAATTACAGACCCTGGTGATAACCCATCAAATTCAAATGTAATTGTTTAGAATACATCAAGAAACACAAGATAGTTTAATATTTGCGGAACCTTGTGGAGTATGAGCTATCAACCGAGTGCTGGAGTCCCGCCGTGGCCATCACCTGAAAAGAGGGTTAAACAACAACCGTAAGCACAAAGCTTAGCGAGTACACTTACTTACAATCGACCGCATGACATCACATAATTGCCGTACAATTATGTTACATCTTTAATTCCCGTTACCGTAGTAGGCGGTCCCAACATTCCCGTCACCGAAGTGAACGGTCTCATCATTCCCATCACCGAAGTGAACGGTCTCATCATTCCCGTCACCGAAGTGAACGGTCTCATCATTCCCGTCACCGAAGTGAACGGTCTCATCATTCCCTTCACCGAAGTGAACGGTCTCATCATTCCCGTCACCGAAGTGAACGGTCTAATCATTCCCGTCACCGAAGTGAACGGTCTCATCATTCCCGTCACCGAAGTGAACGGTCTAATCAATAGCATAGCATAACACATTACCAATGCATCAATTCATCAATCATCATTCATCATTCATGTGATCCATCATTCATTCATCATTCATTTAGCAGGTAGCACTTTAAATACATACATCATAAGGTTTAGATGGTAAGTAAGAATACTCGCCTGTCTGTGGTTCAATATCACAGTCTTAGCTTTACTAGAACATTTGTGATTGCTTGCTAGTCAACCGTCACCTACAATAGGTCTAACAAATCAATACCGTGTACGAATCCCTCGTTTCTTTACTCACATAATACATTCTGGCCCCACAAGGCATGTAACAATAAAATGCATTAAAATCCATAAACTCGGGGACACGTCGCGTCCATCAAACCGACGCGTCGCATCGAGTGTTAAAGTGTCGGATTCTCATTCAACTATCGGATTTCAGCTCATAAGTGGAAACTATCGGATTTCAGTACACATGGTAACTGTCAGATTCTCAATCAATTGCACAAGTTGCATGAATGTTTGTGAGTTGCCCCATGCGACAGTTGCACCATGCGAAAGTCGCATGGGTATACTTGTAAGTCGCATGGAAGAAATCCTTGGTACATAAGTCGCATGAACATTCACATTGTGCCCCATGCGACAGTCGCATGGGGTGTTTCTAACAAAGGTCGCATGACACCTTTTTCACATGAGTCGTATGAAATTACAAAGAGTCACATGGAACACTTCTTAAAGTCGCATGAGCATGCACTCGCACATCAGAGAGTCAAATGAAAACGCATAAGTTAACTGGACACCTCATGCGACAGTCGCATGGTGTCCCCATGCGAAAGTCGCATGGCACAATACTAAGAGTCGCATGACTCAATTCCAAAAGTCGCATGGAATTTTAAACATGCTGACATGAAAGTCGCATGACGCATCTGAAGGTCACATGATGCTTATCTTCTTCATCAGTTCATCATTTTTCAAAAACCCAAACTCCATAGTCAAAATCAAACTCTTTCAAAACTTAACAAAATCGTTTTATTTTTGTTTCAAAACATTTCTCCACTCATTTAAACACTTCTTTCAAGATTTAACTACATTTTATCAAGTATTGAAGCTTATATCTTAAATTTCTTTCTCTTGTTCTTCATAAACCCATAACTCAAAAACCCAGATGCTAAATCATGCTATTATCAACCAAACAAGATAAAATTGATGCCTACAGCATCCTAGTGAGGTAAGAAACATTACCTGATGAATCTTTCAACAATTCTTTGAGTTTCCAAGCTGATTCTTGCCTCTTCTTCCTTGTTTCCTCGTGGGTTTAAGCACACACACACACACACACACTAAAACTTTCTCTCTCAATGCAACAGTAACAATCTTCTTTGAAAGGTGGGGGCTGTGCCCTAAATCTCTCTATATATATACATATATATATTAAAAAGGCCTAAGCCCACATTCTCTCATAGATGGGGCCCAAGAACATAATTCAACAATACACAATAGTCTAGCCCATTTCTATTTCATTAATTCATTCAAGCCCAACACATACATATTCAACCCAATAAAACTTAACTAGTCCATTATAAATTTCACAACTCAGCACAATATTATTTTCTCCAAGAAATATTCTTTTATTTATTTATTTGGAAATTCGGGTATTATAACTCTCCCCACTTAAACACGATTTCGTCCTCGAAATCTTTATTGGAACATGGTGGGGTAATTCTTCTTCATTTCGTCTTTGGACTCCCACGTCCTTTCTGAACCTTTGCGGTTCTCCCATTGCACCTTCACCATTCCCACTTCTTTGTTGCGTAACCGTTTTATTTTTCTTTCAAGGATCGCAACCGGTCTCTCGATGTAATTCAATTTTTCATCTAAAGTAATATCCTCCAATGGTACAAACGCCGACTCATCGGCCAAACACTTCCTTAGGTGAGATACATGAAACGTGTTATGTATCTTTGATAACTCCTCGGGTAGCTCAAGACGATAAGCCACCTTTCCAATCCTTGAAAGGCCCAATAAACCTCGGGTTTAGTTTTTCACGTTTCCTGAATCGGATCACTCCCTTCCAGGGAGATACTTTTAGCAATACGTGATCACCAACTTGGAACTCCAGTAGCGATCTCCGTTTATCTACATAGCTCTTTTGCCGGCTCTGGGCCGCTTTAAGTCGTTCACGGACCTGTTGCACATGTTCTGAGGTTCTCTACACTATTTATGTGTTGCCAAGTTCCTTCTGTCCGACCTCCCCCCAGCAAATCGGGGTTCTACACTTCCTACCGTACAACATATCGTACGGTGGCATGCCAATACTCGCGTGGTAGCTATTATTATATGAAAATTCTGCTAGGGGTAGGTACGAGTCCCAGCTTCCCCCGAAATCTATTACGCACGCTCGTAGCATATCCTCCAACGTCTGGATAGTTTGTTCACTTTGCCCGTCAGTTTGAGGATGATATGCCATACTCAAGTTCACCCTTGTTCCCAAATCCTCGTGAAATTTGCTCCAAAATCTGGATGTGAATCGCACATCCCTATCAGATATAATGGTCACCGGCACCCCGTGCCTCGAAACTATCTCTTTCATATAAATATCAGCTAATCTCTCAGCCAAATTGGCTTCTCGAATCGGTACGAAGTGAGCACTCTTTGTTAACCAATCCACCACTACCCAGATTGCATCGTAGTTCCTCGGTGTTTTTGGTAGTTTCGTTATCAGATCCATGGCGATATGCTCCCATTTCCACACTTGTATCTCCAGCGGTTGCAATTTACCATGCGGTCGTTGGTGCTCCGCTTTCACTCGTAGGCATGTAAGGCACTTCTCAACATATTTAGCCACATCTCGCTTCATTCCTGGCCACCAATAGTCCATTTTTAAGTCCTTGTACATTTTTGTGGCCCCCGGATGAATAGAAAATTTCGACTTGTGCGCCTCATCAAGAATGAGGTTCCGGACTTCCGTTACTTTCGGTACCCAAATCCGTCCATATCGGGTCCACAACCCGCGGCTATCCTTAACCATCAATTCCATCTGCCCCTTTACCCTCTCAGTTTTCTGATTTTCTTCTTTGACTGCTTCGCTCTGGGCAGCTGAAATCGACTCAAACAGCGAAGTCGTAACCGTCATCCTTAAATATTTCACGTTCAACTCTGCATGGTTTGCCTTAAGGCTTAGCGCGTCTGCTACAACGTTAGCTTTACCCGGATGATACAAGATCTCGCAATCGTAGTCCTTGACTAGATCTAGCCATCTCCGCTGACGCATGTTCATATTCTTTTGATCCGCGAAATACTTTAAGCTTTTGTGATCTTTATAAATGGTTGTTAGTCCCAGATTGAGTACGCAACAACACATGTTTGTAGAATGGGGGATGAATACAAACTTTAGCTTTAAAAAATTAAAGACACACTTATATACTTTTATATAATTCTTATTGATATGAATCAAGAATTACATGTACTAGAAGCGGAAATTCTAAGTACAATAAAAGGTGGTCATCAATTTGTCTAACACATAGACAAGCTAACTCTAAAACAACTAATGTATGTATAGTGTTCAACACATGAACAAGTTTGAATCTACACAATGCTTATACTCTACGAAATTTCTCAACTGATAAGATTTTCTTTTAGTATAGTAGAGACTTCACTTTGTTGTGTTGTGTAGTATTGTCCGTTCGCATGTCCACCATGCATGTGTATATATATAGAAGTCTTGGTGGATCCGGTTGCATGAAGGTAAGAGACAAAGAGGATGTGGAAATATAATATTTTAATTGTAAAGGTAGTAGGTGAAAAGTAAAATTACTTTAATCAAAAGTATGATAAAAGTAATTGTACTTTTCTGCAAAAGTGCAACCCATTCACAATATAAAATATTAAAGACCACATCTACTGTCGTGTAGAAGTTTCTTTCCCTTTCCATGATTATACTTTAATCAACACCATGCTTCTGATTGATTTGACTTTACCAAGTATGGGATTGCCAGCCATACTTAGTTGTTTGAACAAATCTTCAAGATCTTCGTCTGTTTGAGGTATCATTATCCTTTTCCAGAGGATAATATCAAACCTTTTTGTCTCATACTTGATCCAAAAAGTGCATTCTTACTTTTACAAACAAAGATCTAAGGCATAATAGAACAACACATGTTCTGCCTTTTACATATGACTTACAATCTGAAAAGATAGAGTAGATTTGACATTTTTCACAACTCAGCTAACAGATTGTACAAGGAACTATGATATTCACTACTCAGTTGACAAAATATATCAGTTGATCACTTTTAGCTAGGACTCAGTTGATACATATTGCTCAGCTTATCATATAGATGCTCAGCTGTTCAATAGTAAGCTTAGGAGGACATAAGCTTGTGTATTTGTATGATCAATTGATCAAGAATGCTCAGCTGATCAATCAAATACATTGGCTTAGAAGGGGAGATCACTTGTGTAAAGAAAGACTTACTTAGCTGATGCTTCTAGGCCTTAGCTGATCCATTTGTTTACTCAGCTGATAGAGTAGGCACTCAGCTGATCAATCTGTTCACTCAGCTGATAGAGTAGGCACTCAGCTGATCAATCTGTTCACTCAGCTGATAGAGTAGGCACTCAGCTGATCAATCTGTTCACTCAGCTGATAGAATATTTTCATCAGCTGATGGTCTTCTTTACTTGTTTTCTTCATCTGATGCTCCTTGGCTGATATCCTTTGGCTGATACTTTGAGTAGGATCTGATGCTCAGCTGATGGCTTATTTTCCTCAGCTGATGGTTCCATACTTAGCATATGTTTACATAAACTGATTCAAACAACACATGTTTGAATTCTTTCTAAGTCATACTGGATGTAGGGTTTGGTTATCATCAAATCCTATGTTTTAGGATAGGCAGAGTTGATTATTAGGGTGAAGTGATTATCTCCCCAACAATCTCCCCCTATTTGATAATGACAAAACCTTTTTCTTTTTGAAGAATCAGTTTGACTTCGAATTACAAAAGATTTAAACTTTTAAGTACACATGGCTACCTAGCTATCTGTTTTTGGTAGCTCTTTTTATTTGAACCTTGTTCTGTTTTTGGTTTCTTTTCTAATGTTCCATTTTGTTCTGTTTTTGTGGAATCTTTTCATTTTTTCATTTTTATATGTTTTTGATTTTCTAATATACATAAACATCACTTGAAATAACAGAATAAAGAAATGTACATAAGTGGTTACAAAGATAGACTACTAGTTAACTATTCTATAATTTACAATCAACTAAATAACAACAAAATCTTCAGAGATAGAATCAGTCTTCAATCATCCCACCATGGCTCTTCTTTAACTTCAAAATCTTTGGCATGGGGTGAAGGGCTTGGAGCCTTTCTTATGAAGATTATCAACTGTGTGTACATGCCTGTAATAGTCATCTGGAGTGAAGGCCCTTTGTGACACAGCTAGAGCCATCCAATTCTGAATTTTCTGAATGAATTGAACTTTGAGCTTTGATTTGGATTTAAAGAGAAGGTACAGGATCTCAACTAACTCTGTGAATCCATATATGTGACACCTCTCATAGGATACAACTTCACAGCTATTGAAGTTGTTCTGTCTTATTGCTGGCATGGGGATCAGCTTTAGCTAAGACTTCACATTGGGCTTAAACAAGGGCTTCAAAGTTTTCATTTCCAGTTAGGCCTCTTGTAGATATCCTTAGCCCAAATAAAAACTTCTTGCTAGCCTTAAGGATTTCAGACTGTCTAAAGAATCTCCATGTGCCAGCTCTGTCCAAAAAGAATATACCTTCAACAGGCATAATTATAAACTTGTACAGCTCAAGAGTGATGTTCAGTGGAAAAGAAGTGTTGAGACCCTCAAAATCTGATAAGAATTCATGTTGGGGTAGTACCTCTCTTAGCTCAAATGGTTTGAAGGACTTGAAGCCTTTCTTATGAAGATTATCAACTGTGTGCACATGCCTGTAATAGTCATCTGGAGTGAAGGCCCTTTGTGACACAGCTAGAGCTATCCAATTCTGAATTTTCTGAATGAATTGAACTTTGAGCTTTGATTTGGATTTGAAGAGAAGGTACAAGATCTTAACTAACTCAGTGAATCCATATATGTGACACCTCTCATAGGATACAACTTCACAGCTGTTGAAGTTGTTCTGTCTTATTGCTTTGAGGTAGGGTTCACCATCACCTTTATGGACAGTGGCTCTTGTTATTGGAGTTGGTTCTGTTCTGTTTCTCAGAATATTAATTCTTTCTCTGAAGATTTGAAGTCTTTGTTGACTTAGGTTGATGGGAGCAGATAAATCAAGGTTGAAGAGGGTTTTGATGGCATCAGCATGGGATCTAGCTTTGAGTAGTTTAGCCTGAGATTTTTCCCTTGCCATTTGTGTTGAGCAGTAGCTTGATTTTGACTTTGTTCTTGCTCTTGCTGATACGCTAGCTCTTTGGCTTGGTAGATTTCTTCAACTGAAACACCAATGCTTGAGTCATTTGAGCATTCTCCCTTTCATCCTTTTCTTTAAGAGCAAGCTCCCTTTTTATTTGATCATCTGCTTCAACTTGCTCATCTGTCATCTTTTATTTGCCTTTATACTTAGAAGCAGAGGTTGAAGCCTTTTGGACTGATGGGGTTGATTGGACTGGTGGAGCAGATGGCTTAGGGATTTGTCTTCTTCTTCTGAGGATGTCAGAAAGTGGAGTATCATCCTCATCATCAGAATCAGACTCTATGGTGATTGGTGGAGAGCAACCCTCAGCAATTTTTATTTTAGGTTTTGGCTTGTTTGCCAACCTTTTCAACCTTTTTGGAAACCTTTGCTCCCCCTCAGAAGATGCTTTTCTTTTAATGGGTGAGGGAGCTGTTGCTTTGGGTGCTTCCTGTTGCATGATTTTTGAGGTAGTTTCAGCATAGGCAGCATCAATATCCTCTGAGTCAGGATCATCCTCCCTGGAAGAACTTGAGAATTTCTCCCCCTTTTTGGCATCATCAAAAGGAGGAGGGGAGTCACCTGCTACAGGCTTATGGGATAGGGTAGGGGTAGGGGTATGGGTGGAGGAAGGGGTAGAGGTAATTTTAGAGAGCTGAAGGGAGTGGTCATCCTTGAGATCTTTAATGGCTTTCCACAATGAGAGATGACTCATTCTGGATTGTTCTGTTAAGGTTTCTATGTCATCAAGGATGCCTTTGAGAAAAGAAGGCATAGGGAGTAGTTGTTCAGGAATGGGTACAAAAATGTTTGGGTTGATTGGGCGTAGGGTTTGGAGTTGGGATAGGAGGTTGGAGATGGTTTGGTTTAGGGTAGAGATAGTAGATTGAGGTAGGCTGGGAATTTGTGGTTGAGAGGGAAGAAGGGTAGAAAGATGGTCTATTTTGGTAAGGATTGGGGTAAGGATAATGAGTGTAGGGGAGGGTTGGGGTAGGGTTTTGAGAGACTCAATGTCTTTGGTAAGTTTAGACAATTGAGTAGAAGTTTGGGTTTGGAAGGTTTGGAAGGTTTGGGCTAGTTGATCAAGGTTTTGGTTAATAGTCTGGATAAGGGTAAGGTTTGGGGTTTGGGCAGATATAGATGAGGTAGAGGTGGAAGGGGTGGATAAAGGTTCAAAGAATTTGGGTAAGGTGTGTGTTCCCTCATTCGAGCCTTGGTGGATAAGCTCAAATTCATTGGGAAAGAGAGTTGAGCCCTGTGCAAGTGGTTGGTTTGTACCATTATCATTGGCGGGCTGTGCATGTGTAAGAATAGAATCAATGATAGGTGCAAGGTAAGTGGACTGAGTGTGGGATGCACTCAATAATAGGGAATCCCTTATTGGATCCACATTCTGTTGGGAGAATGTAGATGGTATAGGCTGACTCAATTGAGGGATAGACACAGTGTGACCTTGGGTTAAGGTCTGTCTTTCAATGAGATCAACCTTTTGGGAGGTTGTCTCAGCTAGCGGTTTATATCCCATTTTTACAGATGTATTATGTTGTGAGGATACATCCACTAGTTCAAAGGTTGCAACATCCAATTGCTCCCCCTCAACATGAGGAAGGGTAATTTGAGTTGAGGTCAGAGGTGTGGATTGCACTCCCTCAAAGTGCTCATGATGAGTCACTTATGGTGACCTTGTATATATGGGGCTGCGGATGGGAGTAGAACTAGTGACCACATGAGGTTCACTAGAGCTTGGCTGTTGGATTGGTGTATGGACTGGAGATGAGGATGGGCTATCAAAGGTTGGGACTACCATTTGAATATCCTTAGAGGTAGAATCAGTACTATCCTTACCTTGGGACATGATGTGCCTACTTCTGTCAATGAGCTCCAGAAGTTACTCAGAGATCTCTTGTTCTTGGGCATCACCATCATCACCAAGAGGACTTAACTCCATTGGACTGAGAGGAGCAAAATCACCAACATCACCATCACCAGCATCATCATCATCATGCTTAGAGCCAGTGTGGCTTTCATCAGCATCAGTATCATCATCACCATTATCATTATCATCATTCTCATCATCATCACTAGCATTTGCATTGTCATTGGCAGCATCTATGAGCTCCTGCATTTGGGCAGTGATTGGAGGACCTCTGTTTGCCTTCAAGAAATGGAATATCTTCTCACCCATGGCAGGGACAGGAATATGTTCAAGATGTTCGATTAAGCCTACATAATCATCCTCTCCAATCTCCCTCATGGCTACCAGGCTCAAAAATCAAATGTAGGGCACCTGTGACCTTGATGATTTCTTGGTTGTGCTCTGGGTGATTTTGTCAGGAAGATCCGAAAATATGACTTGAGCAAAGTCGATATTTACCCCGAAGACTAGGGCATAGAGCACAAGAAGCTCGGTTTGGTTGATGAGATGATGGCTTCCAGATTTAGGACCGAAGCAACGAATGACCACGTTGGCCAGATACTTCCATGGATGACCAAGAGCAGAAACCTTGACTTGACCATGCACTATAGGTTCATTGTAGCCAATAGTGTCTAGAACTGTTTGAACTTCGGCTCTGGATGGTAAAGCTATGAAGGGTTGGAAGTGGGGAATACCAGTGGCTTCACGAAGTGTGTCAACAGTGATTTGGAGATTATAGTTTCCTTGGGCTAGGGTGCAGTTAATGGTGGTGTTGTTTAGGTTATAGGTTGCGGAGTACCATAGTTCACCAATAATGGTAGGGAATATGTAGTGAGGATCAGCGGTGAGACTATCAAACAGTGGATGAGCTTGAAGGAACTGAACCATTGGTTCATATCCTTGGTTTTCTCGCGAGGCAGGGATGGTGGTGCAAAGCAGAATGTTGTTGGGAGTTATATTCATCGGTTGATTGGGTGCAATATTCTCACCGGGGTTAACAGCTGGGTCTGGAATATAGGTGGCCATTTGGTAGGGATGATGAACAGTGAGTATCGAGAGAGAAAGTAGGGTAATTCTTTTTAGAGAGAGAGAGAGGGAATTTAGAAAGTTTGAACAGGTAAAGGTGAATGAGAGAGAAATGTGGATATTTATGAAGATTAGTTAACAGAGATCGTTAGATACTGATAAAAGATCTAACGAAAAACAAATTAAATAGCTATTAAATGAAAACTGACAAACGGAGTAAATAACTAAGGTTAAAAAGCATTAAATGAGAGTAAAAAGTGAAAATTTACTAAGTGTAGAATCATCAGCTGATCAAGGAGAGTATCAGCTGAGGTGTATCAGCTGATGAAAAACTATTAGTTGAGGGGTATCAGCTGATGGAAAATTATCAGCTGATAGTGAGAATTTGAGTATCAGCTGAGTAAAGTACTTAGCTGAGCATGTGTTCCTTATCTTAAAGTGATCAGTTGAGTAAATTTGATCAGATGATAGGCATCAGCTGAGCATAGTTACTCAGTTTACACAAATCAAGTAAGACTGAGATATGCTTAGATGAGTATCTTTTATTTTTCAACACTTATAAATTAACACAAACTAAATTACCATTATTCTAAACTAAAAAATTTAGCATACCTAGTTTGGATATTAGGAAGTTGAACCTTGCTTCATCTAATGGCTTTGTGAATAAGTCTGCAAGTTGTAAATCAGTGTTAATGTAGTGCAAAGTTACCTTCTTCTTTTGCACATTATCTATGAGAAAATGATGTCTGATTTCAATATGCTTTGTTTTTTAATGCATGACTGGATTATTTGAGATGGAGATTGCACTTGTATTGTCACAAAGAATTGGGGTGTCTTCAAACTTCATATCATAATCAAGTAGTTGATTTTGTAACCACAAAATTTGAGCACAACAGCTTCCTGCAGCAATGTATTCTGCTTCTGCAGTAGATGTTGACACTGAATTCTGTTTCTTACTAGACCAACTAATCAATCTTCCTCCTAGAAGTACTTTTTCTGTCTAATGTGCATCCTGCAAAATCAGAATCAGAATATCCAACTAACTCAAAATCTGAGTCTTTGGGGTACCAAAGACCAAGATTAGGAGTTCCTTTGAGATATCTGAATATTCTCTTAACAGCAGCAAGATGTGATTCCTTCGGGTCTACTTGATATCTTGCACAGAGACATGTTGAAAACATTATATCTGGTCTACTTGCAGTGAGGTATAAAAGTGATCCAATCATTCCTCTATAAGTAGTAATGTTCACTGATTTGCCATCAGTGTCCTTTCCTACCTTAATAGAAGTAGACATAGGTGTTTTCATTGAAGAGCAGTTTTCAAAATCAAACTTCTTGAGTAAATCTTTGACATACTTTGTTTGATGAATGAAAATACCATCAACCTCTTGTTTAATTTGCAAACCAAGAAAATAGTTTAATTCACCCATCATGCTCATTTGATAATTATCAGACATGAGTTTAGAAAACTTTTTGCATAGTTCCAAATTAGTAGACCCAAATATTAAATCATCTACATATATCTGCACAAGTATTACATCACCTTTGTACTTCCTAATAAGTAAAGTGCTATCAATGCATCCTCTTGTAAAACCTTTGTTAATGAGAAAAGAAGAGAGGGTATCATACCAGGCTCTTGGAGCTTGTTTAAGACCATATAATGCTTTGTTTAGAAAGTAAACATGATTAGGTAAGCTTGACTCCTCAAAACCAGGAGGTTGTTTGACATACACCTCTTCTTTCAAATCTCCATTCAGAAATGCACTCTTCACATCCATTTGGAACACTTTGAAGCTTTTGAAGGCAGCATAGGCTAGGAATAATCTGATAGCTTCCAATCTTGCAACAGGAGCAAAGGTTTCATCAAAATCAATACCTTCTTCTTGACAGTACCCCTGTGCCACTAGCCTTGCTTTGTTTCTGATGATTTGCCCATTTTCATCTAGCTTATTTCTGAACACCCACTTTGTTCCAATGGTGGATTTATCCTTTGGTTTGGGTACCAAAGTCCATACATTATTTCTTTTGAATTCTGCCAGTTCCTCTTACTTGGCAGACACCCAGTGAGGATTATTGAGAGCTTCATCAACCTTCTTTGGTTCAATCATTGAGACAAATCCATAATACAAACAGATGTTGCAAGCTTTTGATCTTGTTCTAACCGGATCATCTATGTTGCCTATCACCAAATTATGAGGATGGTGCTTGAGGTCTTTGAAGGCTTTTTGGATTTCTTGGGAATTGGGATTCATTTGGATTTGGGGAGAAGAAGTTATATGTTGGCTATCAGTAGTAGAGATGAGTTCATTTTGAGTAGCTGATACAACTTCATTATTACAATCTGTGGGTATCTCTACTGAAGAGGGAATGAGTGATATTGAATTGGAATCCAATGATGTTGAGTCATTTTCCACATGATTCAGTAGAGGTATAGGATTGGATGAGGATGGTTGTTCATGGTTAAAAATTTGGATAGGAACAGGTTCATCTAAATTATGAGCAGCTGGTGGAGAGGGATCTACTTGCTCCGAAGGAACTTCTCCAGTTTGCATAAGATCATTAAATTCTTCACCTGAAACTTGATTAGAAGAACAGGAAGCAACAAAGTCATTTTCATTAAAACTTACATTGATAGATTCTTCTATGACTTTGGTTCTGAGGTTGTATACTCTGTATGCTTTAGAAATCACAGAGTAACCTACAAACACTCCTTCATCAGCTTTAGGAGCAAACTTCTGCAAATGATCATTTTGATTAAGTATGAAACATTGACAACCAAAGATATGCAGAAAGCTAATGCTTGGCTTCCTTCCTTTGAGCACTTCATATGGAGTTTTGTTGTGCCTCTTGATAATAAGGGACCTGTTCTGTGTAAAACATGCACTACTTACAGCCTCAGCCCAGAAATTAAATGTTAACCCACTTTTACACAATATGGTTCTGGCAGCTTCAATCAATGTTCTGTTTCTTCTTTCAGCTACACCATTTTGTTGTGGGGTTCTTGGAGCAGAAAAGTTTTGAGATATCCCTTTCTCATCACAGAAAGATTCGAGAGTTTGATTTCTGAATTCAGTTCCATGATCACTTCTAAGACTCCTCACCAGATTGCCATTCAACACTTCCATCTTCTTGATAAAATAGATAATTTCTTCAGCAGCCTCACTCTTTGCTTTAAGAAAGAAAACCCAAGTATATCTTGAGAATTCATCAACCAATACAAGAGCATACTTACTTCCACCAATACTAGCAGTTGCAATAGGACCAAAGAGATCCATGTGCAACATATAGAAAGGTTCTGTAATTGAGAAGGCCTGCTTGGATGGAAATGATGCCTTATGCTGCTTTCCCTTCTCACAAGCAATGCAAGGTTTAGGCTTAAGATAAGTCAGTGAAGGTAGTCCTGACACTAGTTCACCCTTGCTCAGCTTGTTGATGTTTTTAAAATTAAGGTGGGAAAGCCTCTTGTGCCACAGCCAGTTTGTATCCTCATTATTCTTGGAGTACAAACATGTTTCCTTTGAAGGGTCACCAGAGGACATGTCAAGTGTATACACATCCTTGGTTCTCTTGGCACTGAATACTGTATTACCTTCTTTATTTGTGATGGAGCCTCCTGTCTTTGTGAAGTGGACTTCATTATCTCCATCACACAATTGACTTATGCTTATGAGATTATATTTCAGCCCTTTGACATATTAAACTTTTGACAGCTTGAGGTTTCCATTATGAAGCTCACCATAGCCTTTTGTTTGCCCATGGTTGTTGTCACCAAAAGTCACCCTTGGACCTTTCTCTTTCTTGTAGTTGCTGAGCAAAGCCTTGTTACCTGTCATGGTTCTTGAACATCCACTGTCAAGAAACCAAGAACCAACACCCTACACAAATTTGAATGAAAAAAGAGTTAGTGACACAAGTAGGAATCCACTACTCAGTGGATCCCTGTGGAATGCACCTAGCTTTCCACTTCATCTCAGGTTTCTTATGAATGGAAGGAGTGACTATGTCATCATTACAGGTCCGCTGTCTTGAATTCCCTTCTAAAGAACATTCAAATGCCTTATGCTCTTTGCTTCCACATTTATAACATTTTTGAGATTTTGTGGTCTTGGGGCATTGAGCAACATGGTTTGAATGCCTATGAGCTTTCTTATCAGTCATCATTTAACTAACTTGACCATTTAGCTTATGAAGCTTATCCTGTAAATTTCTTAGGTCTTTATTCACAGGCACCTTAGATTGATCTTTGTTTTTGTAAAGCTTTTGACCAATCTTTGGAGTGGCAGAAATGGGAACAATGTGAACATCATTCTTTTTACTCATAGTTTCTTCTATTAAAAGAGAGTTGATTACTTCTAGATCAACATATTGTTTAAAAGATGAGCTATGATCAGCTGACAGGTTCAGCTGAGCATTTATCATCTACTAACCTATCAGTTGATGGAGTAGTATTAGCTAATGATTCTTCAGTTTGTGAAATGCTAAGAATTAAGTCATCTGTTTTCAATGTTATAATGTCTCTGAGGTCTCAACTAATGATTCCTTTCCTTTAATCACATCCTTTGACTTTGTGTTATTAGTATTTTTACATTCTGAAATCTTACTAGAGGATGATTCAACAGAAGGAATAATTGATTCTTTTAAGTGGGAACTTTTGCTTCTAACAAACTTATTTGTGAATACACTTTTGCCTTTAACAGTCTTGTGAAAGGTCTGTGGCAAAATGTCAGCTTTGTCTAAGATATTAAGGTTCTTACTAGAATCAACATAGTTAGCAGCCTTAGAGTAATTTCCACCAATAATAGTTGAACTTGTTTGGGTATCTGCTCCTTGACACACTGAGTGGTCTTTTCTGCAGATACACACCAAGACTTTACTACTTTTTGGAGGTCATTAAACTTTTTGGTTGCTTCACTAGTTTCTTTTACTAAGATCTCATTAAGTATCTTTTGATTAGCTAGTTCATCATTTAAGATTGTTATCTGCTTAAGTTCCTCATTCTTAAGAATTAACTTTTCCTTTAGTGATTCTACTTCTAGTTTTAGCTTCTTCTCTCTTTGAATAGCAGACTGGAAATCAATACACAAGTAATCAAACATAGCATTCTTCTCATTATCATCATAGTTAATAAATTTTCCAACCTGATACATAGAAGAAGGATCCCAGTTGGTAGTTGAACAAGCTTTAGCAGCCTTTTTCATATCTTCATCAAAGGAACCACTATCATTGTTGTTGGCCATCATGCAGAACTTAGCAGAGATCACCTCATCTTCATCTGAGGAGAGATCTTCTTCTGCCCAATCTTCTTTTTCAGCAACAAGAACTTGGCCCTGGGTTTTCTTCTTCTTCTTCTTGTCAAGGACAACAGCAAGGAGTTTCATATACTTGGCTTCATAATCAATCTTGCCTTCCTGCTTTTGCACAGATGAAGAACCAGTGTTATATTTGGACTTACAGTCACTGGCTATGTGGCCAATCTTGCCACACTTATAACACTCTGCTGAGGAGGCATCAAAAGTGGATTTGGGCTTGACAAATTTTGATGACCTCTTGCTGAACCTCTTGACACCCTTTCCTTTCTTGAAAGGTTTGAACTTCTTAACCAGCATAGCTACACCTTCAAACAACTCCTCCAGATTACTTTCCTCACAAACTTCCTCATCACTTTCTCCAGCACTCTCCTTTCCATCTCCTTCTTCATCAGAACCAGAATCAATAGCTGCAAAGCTTCTCATCTTTGTATCTCTTGATACAAGGGAAGTTGGTGCAACTTTCACTAACTCCTTCATCTCCTTGGATGATAACTTCCTTTGCTTGACTGATTGCTCATGGTTGAGTAAGTTACCATAGAGAGCAACCAGAGACATTCCCTTAATCTTCTCACTATGTCTTAAAACAGTGACAAAGTGATCCCATGTTTCAGGGAGGGAGTCTAGAAACTTGTTCACCAAGACAAAGTTGCTCTTGGTTATGTCTGCCCTTTTCAAGTCATTAACAAGGCAGTTGAACCTTGTGTATGTCTCAGTAAGACTCTCACCTTTCTGAGCAAAGAAGAATTCATACTCTCTGTTGAGGAGGAGCTTCTTGTTCTTCTTCACCTCTTCAGTCTCTTCATATGCAACTGTGAGTGTATCTAACATTTCTTTTGCAGAAGAACAGTTAAGCACTTGATGATGGATTTCATTGGGTAGTGTAGAGACAAGAGCTGATCTAGCCTTAACATCTAGGCTAACCAACCTCCTATCCTCATCTGTCCACAGATGCATGGGTTTGGTTATGATTCTTTCAGTTGTAGAGGTTTGACCTTCAGATTCTGATGGGATAGATAGCACTGATGTTGGAACATAAGGGCCATCAGTAACTATTTCAAGCATTTGGATATCAAGGGTGGATAGGAAAAGATGTGCTCTACTTTTCCACATGGAGAAATTTTCAACATCAAACATGGGACATCTTGTTAAGGACCCAGTGTTTGAGATATTCATATGGTTTGCAGATGAGGCCATATTGTGATGGGTAGAAACAGTTGTAGAGTAAGCAAAACAGATCTAGATATTGATTATCTAACCTGCTCTGATACCAGTTGTTAGTCCCAGATTGAGTACGCAACAACAAATGTTTGTAGAAGGGGGGGGGGGTTGAATACAAACTTTAGCTTTAAAAAATTAAAGACACACTTATATACTTTTATATAATTCTTATTGATATGAATCAAGAATTACATGTACTAGAAGCGGAAATTCTAAGTACAATAAAAGGTGGACATCAATTTGTCTAACACATAGACAAGCTAACTCTAAAACAACTAATGTATGTAGAGTGTTCAACACATGAACAAGTTTGAATCTACACAATGCTTATACTCTACGAAATTTCTCAACTGATGAGATTTTCTTTTAGTGTAGTAGAGACTTCACTTTGTTGTGTTGTGTAGTATTGTCCGTTCGCATGTCCACCATGCATGAGTATATATATAGAAGTCTTGGTGGATCCGGTTGCATGAAGGTAAGAGACAAAGAGGATGTGGAAATATAATATTTTAATTGTAAAGGTAGTGGGTGAAAAGTAAAATTACTTTAATCAAAAGTATGATAAAAGTAATTGTACTTTTCTGCAAAAGTGCAACCCATTCATAATTTAAAATATTAAAGACCACATCTACTGCCGTGTAGAAGTTTCTTTCCCTTTCCATGATTATACTTTAATCAACACCATGCTTCTGATTGATTTGACTTTACCAAGTATGGGATTGCCAGCCATACTTAGTTGTTTGAACAAATCTTCAAGATCTTCGTCTGTTTGAGGTATCATTATCCTTTTCTAGAGGATAAGATCAAACCTTTTTGTCTCATACTTGATCCAAAAAGTGCATTCTTACTTTTACAAACAAATATCTAACGCATAATGGAACAACACATGTTCTGCCTTTTACATATGACTTACAATTTGAAAAGATAGAGTCGATTTGACATTTTTCACAACTCAGCTAACAGATTGTACAAGGAACTCTGATATTCACTACTCAGTTGACAAAATATATCAGTTAATCACTTTTAGCTAGGACTCAGTTGATACATATTGCTCAGCTGATCATATGGATGCTCAGCTGTTCAATAGTAAGCATAGGAGGACTTAAGCTTGTGTATTTGTATGATCAGTTGATCAAGAATGCTCAGCTGATCAATCAAATACATTGGCTTAGAAGGGGAGATGACTTGTGTAAAGGAAGACTTACTTAGCTGATGATTCTAGGCCTTAGCTGATCCATTTGTTTACTCAGCTGATAGAGTAGGCACTCAGCTGATCAATCTGTTCACTCAGCTGATAGAGTAGGCACTCAGCTGATCAATCTGTTCACTCAGCTGATAGAGTAGGCACTCAGCTGATCAATCTGTTCACTCAACTGATAGAGTAGGCACTCAGCTGATCAATATGTTCACTCAGCTGATAGAATATTTTCATCAGCTGATGTCTTTACTTGTTTTCTTCATCTGATGCTCCTTGGCTGATATCCCTTGGCTGATACTTTGAGTAGGATCTGATGCTCAGCTGATGGCTTATTTTCCTCAGCTGATGGTTTCATACTTAGCATATTTTTACATAAACTGATTCAAACAACACATGTTTGAATTCTTTCTAAGTCATACTGAATGTAGGGTTTGGTTATCATCAAATCCTATGTTTTAGGATAGGCAGAGTTGATTATTAGGGTGAAGTGATTATCTCCCCAACAATGGTGTAACATCCTGAGATTGGGCCTAGTAGAAACGTAGGCATTGGGGTATGTTACACGTGAATTATTATGTTAATTAATTGGTTGTGTTTATTTAATTACTAAATTAAGTAATTAATGGACTATTATCACTTGGATATATATATATATATATATGTATGTACGGTTATGTGTGTGAGTATGCATGCAAGTTGATGACACCTCATGCTAGATTACATATATACGTGGATTTGTGTATGCTTACTTCACTTTGAAGATTTGCATGTGTGTGTGTATTTGTGTGAAACCGAGAGAAAACAAGAGGAAGAAGAAAGCGGATGGTTGGTGATTGTGAATTGTAATTCAAAGCTTGAAGGTTGTTGATTCTTCCATGATTCATGTTAATATGCTTTGATTAGTCACTAACATGCTACTGTTTGAGTGGGATTGATATGAACATGCTATATGAATGTATCGGATTGTGTTCTTGGGGTTTAAGGGTGTTTTGATGCATGTTTGCATGCTTAAACATGTTTATATGTGTTTATATGAACTTGTAAGTGAATTGTATAAACTGGAAAGTTGATTTATGCAAGTTATGAAGTTGTCAGATTCTTAGTAAGTTGAAGTTTGCAGATTTTGGTGGTGATGATGAAAAACCGAAGGTAGAATCCGATTCTAGTGGAAACCGAGTGTTGAATCCGGATCTTGAAATCCGAATGTGAAATCCGGAAGTGTGAAATCCTAGTGTTGAATGTTGCGGATTTTGGTGTTGATGATGAAATCCGATTGTACTAAGTGAAATCCGAAGGAAGTATCGGATTTCTTGAAATCCAATGAATGTATCGGATTTCTTTGAAATCCGATAGGGGTTGCGGATTCCGATAGTAGTGTCGGATTTCATGTGAAATCCGACAGTTTTGGTTTGTTTTTTGCATTGTTTGATGTTATGGGTTATATGTGTATTCATATGTGAATCTTACATGTTTATGTTTGGTTAAAGGATATAAATATATGATAGATACATATATTTATGAATTGATTACTAATGGTTGGTTGTTGTGTTCACAGGGACATACAAGGCTCAGTAACATTAGATCATTGAGTGGAATATCTGAGAACCAGAGGTGAGTGGATGTTCGCTCACGGGTGATATTAGTTGTACTGGTTTGGTTGCAACTATTGGTGGATAGATTGTATATCTGTTGGATAATTAACTGTGGCTAGGTACGCCCGTGCCTTTTTGAGGCACGCCTGTGCCCTGTGCCCAATGGACAGGCACGAGCCCAAGTCGGGCGTGACTTGGGCGTGGCCTCTCGGGCTGGCATGCCCGTACCTTATGATACAGTAACAGCCTCTTAACTAGGCTTTCAAAGCTAGTTAAATGGTGTTTATGTGTATTGATCATGTAACAGCCATGAGATTTATTGTTGCACGTTTTTTGAACTAAAGTTTGAGTTCTATATAAACCACACTAAGTCTAATGGTTTTGGTTGCTTGAAAGAAATATACTAAGTTGATATAGTTTGCACAAATTCTCTCAAAACACACAAAGTAGTTCCAAGGCTTTGGTTCTATTGTGTAGACATCTTAGGTTGGCGTACCTAACACTCTAGCAAGTGGGAAAAGATCAAGACTTGGTGTGGACTTCAATAGAGGTGTACACGTTAGTACACGAGACTTCCAAACTCCAAACTCGCGAATACAAAGAAGAAAGCATCAAGGGTATAACTCTATCTCTTTGTATGTTTATTTTGTTGCTTAGTCATGTCTAGAGTTTTGGTCCATTTGGTGGGCGTATTCGTGGTCAAAATTTGAAATTATTTTCTACTCGTTTTGCTTCCGTTGCGATTTTAGACAATGAAAACCCAACAGTGGTATCAGAGCCATCTCTAACATGGCTTTGCACTTTTGTAGTTAAACCGGATTTTCTGAGTTTTCTGTCAATAATGGTTTTCCGGTGATCGGGCACGGTCGTACCTCTAGGGGTACGGGCCGTGCCGGCGGCCGGGGCACGGGCGTACCAGTGGGGGTACAGGCCATGCCGGCAGAATTCGTAAACTGTTTAAAATTGTTTAAACTGTACACTGACAAAATGGTAGGCACGCCTGTACCCTCTGAGGTACGTCCGTGCCTAATGGTTTTTTGGTCAGAATTAGTTTTTGAAACAATATGTTTAAATATATTAAAATCCGGGTTTTAGACTAGTCTTGATTCTGTTGATCCCCACTATATTTTGCTTCCTGGTTTTATATGTTTTGTGTGACTTGGCATGAAGTTCACAAAAACATATATCTTTAGGTGTATATATGAATATGCAATTTTAAAGGTGTATTAAAATTGTTAATGCATATGTACAAGGATTGCTTGTTGTGCCTTAAGTGTTTTTGCAATCTTGATCTAAATATATATATCTTTGTTGGACATGGTTTTGTGGCACACCATTGCTTTCGTTTGGTTGTGTTTGTTGAGATAGCCCGGTAACTTGATTTGCCCATAGCCCTTTGTGTTGTTTGTGGTTGGTTTTGGTTTTGGCATGCGTGACGTAATGTTGTAATATTTATATTTGGTGTGACTTGCATATCGTTTATTTAAATCTTTGTACTCGTAATAGATTATTAGGATCGCGACTTGCATGTCGTTTTCTTATTATTATGTACTCATACTTAGATTATTTCAAATATGTAATATTGCATCAAAACCGACCGGGAGGCACAGTGTTGGCGTCTTGACGAACCAAGTCCGGGAGATTCGTCAGAGTGGAGATCGTGACGGAGCATCCATTGGTGTTGTCCCTAGATTGACTATGTTTTCCCCGTTTTGGCTCACGGGGAAAACACTTAGGATTTGGGCATGTTACCGGGTCTTTATTTATCTTTATTTATGCGTGGTTGTTTTATATTTGAATTCTTTAGGATTTGCATGCTAGAGAATGTTTTGAAAATATATAAAACAAAAGAGATTTATAAATGAGTTTATATTTCTACGCGCATAAGAATTGGCAAATATTAATATAAAAGTGTTTATATTAAATGGTGAATAAAAAGGAGTTTTTGTCACTTAAATTGCTAATTCGTCAAAAGTTGTTAAAATATTATTTTAACCGGAAAAACAAAAACCTGTTTTTCGAAAAGTAAGTCACGCGCCACCCGTAAGACGACACCACCCAAATCTAAGGAAACTTGGATGATTGTCGAGCATTAGCACGAGTCATGCCTTGTGGAGTTGTGTGGAAGGTGAGTGTGGCAACCCACAATATTGGTAGTCGAGCTTAAGCACGAACCAATGGTTGGGCTAGGGTACCAACGTGTGTCTTGACGGGCGACTTACAAATTCTTTTATGTTGCTTAAATGATGTCGATCTCTAGCCGAGTCATTTACGAAATAATAAAAGGATTGGTGTATGAAGGGATCAAACATGCCTTAGACATTTGATGTCGAAAGGATCCCGCAAGGATCTAAGAGTTGCAATGGTTGCAATTGGTAATTTGTCTACTAGCCTAAATAACTTATTTCACGATCCGCGGTAAACCCGTCATGAGATAAAGTGAAATATGGTTCTTAGCCTTGTTCAAATAATTAAGTTTTATAACTATTGGGTAATTATTTCTACAAGGATTTACAACTAAAATTGGTACTCTAAATTTTGTAGATGGCATCCAACAACGCTTCTACATCTTCATCGAACTCTATTTCCCTAAAGTTGTTCCTCGAAAAGGCCAAACTCGATGGCCAAAACTTCATGGATTGGTTCATGCAACTAAGGATAGCCCTTAGGTATGAACAAAAGATGTGGGCCATCGAGGAGCCTTTGCCGGAGGCACCTGCGGCTAATGCGACTAGGGCGGTCCGAGACGCGTATGACAAGCGTGTCAAGGAAACGAACGAAGTGGCTTGCATTAAGCTCTCGTCAATGATTCCTGAGCTTCAAAAGCAAATGGAACATTTAGGAGCATATGATATGCTTAACCAGCTGAAGGAAAGGTTCCAACAGCAGGCTAAGCTAGAGCGCTTCGAGTGCCTAAAGTCCCTTTTCGACTGCCATATGCAGGAGGGCGGAAATGTGAGCGTTCACGTGCTTAAGATGAAAACATTGGTTGATCGCTTGGAGAGGTTGGGATTCCCGTTAGGGAGGGAGTTGGCGGTGGATGTGATCCTCCGTTCTCTTCCTAGTTCCTTTTCACAATTTGTGTGGAACTATCATGTCCATGGCATGGACAAGTCCCTAATGGAACTTCACGGAATGTTAAAGACCGTCGAGTCTGACATGTCCAAGAACCCCTCCTCGTCCAAACCCGTCCTAGCCATCCAGGGAGGCGGAACCAAAAGAGAAGGTGCTCCCCCTCTAAGGGAAAGGGTAAGGGGAAGGTTGCAAAACCTAACCCGAGTCCGGTCCCGAAGGGCAAGGGGAAAGCCGTGATGGTTCCACCGGCCGAGGACCCTGCGGAAGCCGAGTGCTTCCACTGCAAGGAAAAGGGGCATTGGCGGCGTTCTTGCCCAAAGTACCTTGAGGAGCTCAAGCGGGTAAAACCGAAGGGAGCGGGTAACTCAGGTACGTTTATGATTGAACTCCACAATACCGCTACTTCTAACGGCTGGGTACTTGATACCGGTTATGGCACTCATATTTGTAAAAATGTGCAGGTGCTAAAAAGAAGTAGGGCGCTGGGTGCTGGAGAGCTTGACCTGATCATGGGAAACAAGGATGTGGTTCCCGTGGAGCGGATTGGGAGTGTTGATCTCGCCTTTCCTTCAGGGCTTGCTATTACTTTGTTGAATGTTTGTTTTTCGCCCTGCATGGCACGAAACATTATTTCCTTTCACGCTTTGCATGACGATGGATATGATTTTGGTTTTAATAATGGAATTATCTCTTGTTTGAGAAATGATGTTCATTACTTTAAAGCTTATCCATGTCATGGGATTTATGAAACAAGTGTGTGTTTGGATGGTAATAAATCAATCATGAACATTGATTCTAAGTCCAAAGGTGTATTGGACAAGTTGTCTTTGTGGCATAGTCGTCTTGGCCATATAAGCAAGAAACGTATCACCAAACTCCAAGTGGATGGGATTTTGGAATCGTTTGACCATGGGTCAAACAAAGTATGCGATTCTTGTTTATTAGGCAAAATGACTAAAGCGCCCTTCACCGGCGTTAGTGAAAGGGGCAAAGACTTGTTGGACATTATTCACACGGATGTGTGTGGTCCTTTCAGGTCTGCTACAAGAAACAACTGTAGGTACTACGTTACTTTTACTGATGATTTCAGTAGGTATGGTTATGTTTATTTGATTAAGCATAAGTCTGAAACCTTTGAGGTGTTTAAGACATACCAAAACGAAGTGCAGAATCAATTGGGCAAGCGGATTAAGATTCTCAGATCCGATAGGGGTGGTGAGTATCTTAGTACCGAGTTTCTTGATCATCTTAGGGGTTGTAGAATTATTTCACAACTTACTCCACCCAGGACACCACAATTAAATGGGGTCGCTGAGAGGAGGAACCGAACTTTATTGGATATGTTTCGGCCCATGATGAGTCGTACAAAGCTACCCGCAAGTTTTTGGGGTTATGCTTTGGAAACCGCTGCTAGGACCTTAAACCTTGTACCAACAAAGAAGGTTGCAAGTACACCGTTTGAGATGTGGCATGGAAGGGTTCCTTCGCTAGCCTATCTCAAGGTCTGGGGTTATGAAGCTTACGTGAGACGTGAAGCTCAAGACAAACTTGAACCCAGAGCCGAGAAGTGTATTTTCATTGGCTACCCTGCTGGTTCCATGGGATATTTGTTTTACAAACCTTCAGAGAACAAGGTGTTTGTTGCTCGAAGAGCGGTCTTCCTTGAAAGGGTGCTGATATCTGCAGAAGCCAGTGGGAGGCAAGTCGATCTAGAAGAAATTCTAGATGACACCAATGATCAGCCTGATATTGGCACTAGTACCGCTTCTGAGGTTGGCGCACCGGAAGAAGTGGAACCTCAGCCAACGGTGGATGAGGTGCGTGATACACAACCATTAGAGCTCCATAGATCTGGTAGAGTTCGTAATGAGCCGGAAAGATATGGGTTTCTCATATCTGAGGGCAACGAACTATTGGTGGATCATAGTGAACCGACCAACTACCGGGAAGCCGTAACGGGCCCTGAGTCTGCTAGGTGGAAGGAGGCAATGGACAGTGAGATGCAATCCATGGCGGATAATCAAGTCTGGGACTTGGTTGATCCGGTTCCTGGCCATAAGCCTGTAGGGTGCAAATGGGTCTTCAGGAAGAAGACTAACATGGATGGAAAAGTAGACACCTTCAAAGCTCAATTGGTAGCAAAGGGTTTCACTCAAACTCATGGTGTAGACTATGATGAAACCTTTTCTCCGGTGGCTATGTTGAAGTCTATTAGGATACTAATGGCTATCGCTGCATATTACGATTACGAAATATGGCAGATGGAGGTCAAGACTACCTTCCTTAATGGGAAGTTGGTAGAGGAGGTTTACATGGCACAACCTGATGGTTACGTAAACCCCAGATATCCTAATAAAGTCTGCAAGCTTAAGAGGTCCATTTATGGACTTAAGCAAGCATCTCGGAGTTGGAACATTTGCTTTGATGAGAAGGTCAAAGATTTTGGCTTTTCTAAAAGCAAGGATGAACCTTGTGTGTATGTCAGGGCTAGTGGGAGTGCTGTAGTTTTCCTAGTCTTGTATGTAGATGACATACTACTCATAGGAAGTGACGTGACTACCTTGCAGGAAGTAAAAACCTGACTTGGGAGTTGCTTCTCTATGAAAAACATGGGAGAAGCAACATATATTTTGGGGATAAAGATCTATAGAGATAGATCTAAGAGACTCATTGGTTTGAGCCAGAGTACGTACATAGATAAAGTCTTGAAGAGGAATTTGCCTATGTTGCATGGTATGGCGTTGAGCAAGTCTCAATGTCCTAGTTCTCAAAAGGAACTAGAAGAAATGAGTCGAGTCCCGTATGCTTCGGCAGTGGGATCGATCATGTTTGCTATGCTATGTACTCGGCCTGATGTGTCGTATGCCTTAAGCATGACGAGCCGATATCAGGCTAACCCTGGTCAAAGTCATTGGGTTGCGGTTAAAAACACCCTTAAATATCTTCGGAGAACTAAGGAAATGGTTTTAGTGTTCGGTGGATCGGAGGAGCTCAGAGTTACTGGATATTCTGATGCTAGCTTCCAAACGGACAAGGATGATTGCCGGTCTCAATCGGAATTTGTATTCTTGTTAAATGGTGGAGCAATAAGTTGGAGAAGTTCCAAGCAAGATACCATGGCCGATTCAACCACGGAGTCAGAGTATATTGCTGCAAGCGAGGCTTTTAAGGAAGCCGTCTGGATGAAGAAATTCATTCAAGACCTTGGAGTTGTTCCTAGCATCGCTAACCCTATTGAGATCTTATGTGACAATGAGGGTGCAGTAGCTCTAGCTAAGGAACCAAGAGCGCATCGACGTACGAGACACATTGCTCGGAAATATCATTTTATTCGTGATATCATCGAGAATGGTGACATTGTGGTTAGTAGAGTACCGACTAAGGGGAACCTGGCAGATCTACTCATCAAACCTTTGTCACAAGTTAAGCATGATTCTCATGTTAAGTCTATTGGTATTAGATTTGCTAGTGACTTGGTTTAGTTGTTTTAGTTGTATTTGTTATTGAGAACATTAAAGCAATAATGTCTTTCTTATTGTAATGACTATTAAATGGGGATTTAATATACGCATGGTGCGATTACTTTATGAAACATTATTGTGTTCTATCTTTGCATGTTTAATACTCCCATGAATAAACTTGTTTATTCTAAATACTCCACGATCGGTCGTTCTTCATTGGGAGAAAGAAGTGAATTAAGATTGAGGCAAGTGGTTGGTAAAGTTTTCATCTTGGATTGAATACTTGTTTACGCAACACTAGCCTGTACTTAATGGTGATTAAGTAATTGGAGGACCCGTACCTGAGTTTACTTCATGGATATTATCACGAGTAAATTAGGATGATAATATTATTTATCCTTCTATTGGAGATGCACGCGTTGCTTGATTATTAACTTGGACTTGTTTAGATTGCTTTCTAACGCAGTTCGTAACTGGCAGTTATAAGGGAAGTTTTCAGGCAAGAACTTGTTATTATGATACGACGGTGTAGTCAAAGGTATTCGTTCCTCTTTTGAGAGATATCCTTGGGCCCCTCGTTGACTAAGCTAATGACAAACCAAAATGCATGGCCGTGCTTAAGTTGAATTGATGGTGGATCAATTATGTAACTTGTTTTGTTAGTCATAGTTAGTCTATATCGAGAAACATAATCGTGAATGGTTTGGGGTTGATCATGTTCCATGACCTGCATTCACAACGGATATCGTGAACGAAGGGGTATATAATCACTTATCTATAGGACCTTTCCTTTTGGTTAGGTATTTGTTTTGGGAAGACATACCCAGTGCTGACTTGGAGGCATAGATGCCTTGCTAGAGGCCGCTCTATGTCGGTGACACCTTTCGTTAGTTTGTCATATGCAAGTGGGAGTCTGTTGGATTATGCCCACTGACACACACACACGCGAGTTGGTATCATGGCTGATGAAGCAAGGGCCTATTGGGTCACACGCCAAGTATCGATTCCGGCATCATGGATGGTCTAATGAGAGAGAAAACCAGAAACTGGTTTTGGTGGGCCAAGGCACGCCCGTACCTCTATGAGGCACGGGCCCAAAGTCGGGCGTGACTTGGACGTGGCCTGTGGCTAGGTACGTCCATGCCTCTATGAGGCACGCCCGTGCCCTGTGCCCAATGGACAGGCACGAGCCCAAGTCGGGCGTGACTTGAGCGTGGCCTCTCGGGCTGGCACGCCCGTACCTTATGAGGCACAGCCGTGCCTTATGAGGTAACAGCCTCTTAACTAGGCTTTCAAAGCTAGTTAAATGGTGTTTATGTGTATTGATCATGTAACAGCCATGAGATTTATTGTTGTACGTTTTTTGAACTAAAGTTTGAGTTCTATATAAACCACACTAAGTCTAATGGTTTTGGTTGCTTGAAAGAAATATACTAAGTTGATATAATTTGCACAAAATCTCTCAAAACACACAAAGTAGTTCCAAGGCTTTGGTTCTATTGTGTAGACATCTTTGTGGTGTTTAGGTTGGCGTACCTAACACTCTAGCAAGTGGGAAAAGATCAAGACTTGGTGTGGACTTCAATAGAGGTGTACACGTTAGTACACGAGACTTCCAAATTCCAAACTCGTGAATACAAAAAAGAAAGCATCAAGGGTATAACTCTATCTCTTTGTATGTTTATTTTGTTTCTTTGTCATGTCTAGAGTTTTGGTCCATTAGGTGGGCGTATTCGTGGTCAAATTTTGAAATTATTTTCTACTCGTTTTGCTTCCGTTGCGATTTTAGACCACGAAAACCCAACATATACATGTTGGAAGGGAAGTCAGTTTACGACTGGGCTTATGGGTTGGGTTCATTTACTATTGGCTAAGCAATATCAGGACCTTGGGATGCATTTGTTGCTACCAGAGGATGATACTGTGTGAAAATAGCAAATGGACTATTGGTAAACCTTTGCTTTGGCCGGCATTGGTTGTAGGTTCCTACAGAACCGCCGGTCTTCCCAAGGTGCTTAATTGTGGTTGTTGATATCGTGCGGTTCTGGCTGATATATCTGTTTTGTGATACTCCATTCACTTAGCTTTGTGCTAATCCCCCCACCTCTCACTCTTTTTACAGGTTTTGGTAAGTCAGCGGCTCCGCTGAGGCTGGTTAGCTTGGGGAGTAATCACCTAGGACTCTAATAATGTATTTGTGACGAGCCGTGTTTTGTAATACTGATATTTTTGCAAACAGTGGTTTGTAATTAGTTATAATTACTTTGATGTTTAAAAAAAACGCTTCCGCGGTGTAATTAAAAGTGAAAATTTTTGGGTTAAAAATACGGTGTTACAAGTTTGGTATTAGAGCCTTGGTTTGGCAGTGTAGGCACAGTGAAAGTGTTACATTCCCAAATCTTGGATCGTGGTAGGTCGATTACTCCTTGGGTGTGGGATTGGGGTGATTGGAGAGGGTGGAGTTAGTATGTTGTGTACTAACTGATTTATCTAATAAATCGTGAGGTGATGTGATTGTTACAGATAACAATGGCTGGATGTGATTAATCAGCCGGTACCCCTACTGTCCTAACTACTGCTGAGGTCCCTACTGCAACAGTTGAGAGTCCAACCAATGCTGGTACATCTGGTACAACAGTTGATGACAGAGATGAGTACATATTTCAATTGGAAGGTCAATTGCAAGATTTGAGATCAGAGTTGGAGCAGCAAAGGCAGGCTCCTGCAGCACAACCACCGGTTATTCTAATAACATCAACTACGGTTGCGATACCCCCGATCTTTCCAGCAATCACTACATTGGCAAAGGTTCCTCCAATGTCAATGCCGATACCACCGTTTACTCAACCGATGACTTAACCGTTCTATTATCCGTTGTTTCCACAAGGACCCTATCCTCAAGGATCTATTCCACATGGGTCAATGCCACAAGGATCCGGATCTTATTCGTATCCATTTATGGGATTTCCACCAGGTATGGGATACAGGAATCCGTGTACTTACAAGCAGTTCTTGGATTGTAAACCTGATGAATACCACGGCAGCACGGATCCCAACGTTACTTTGAATTGGCTGAGGGATACAGGGAGAATTTTGGATGCTTGTAATTGTGAGGAGGAAATGAGAGTTTGTTTTGCTACCCGGATGCTAAAAGGGAAAGCAATGGTTTGGTGGGATTCCATTACCACACATTTATCGAGAGCACAAACGGATTCAATCACTTGGAACCAATTTCGGGATAAGTTATGTGAACAGTACTGCAACGCCTTTGAATTGAATAAAATAAGGTAGGAGTTCATGGAACTTAAGATGACGAGAAAGATGACGGTGGATGAACTTGTTGAACAGTTCAACTCTAAGCTGAGGTTTGTATCTCAGTGGGTACCTGATGAATCTTCCCAGGTTCAGCACTTTATCGGGGCTTTATTGCCAGAATACAGAAGCACCACCAGGTTGGCTGGATCTTTGTCCCAGGCCTTCACCTTAGCAAAATCTGCTGAGGGGGACATCCAAGCCAAGGATAAACAGAGTAAGTAGGAGGCGGCTTTGCAGAAGCCGAGATATGATCAAGCTGGGGGTAGCCAGCAAAACAAGAAATGGCAGGCTAACCAGTCCCAGAGCAATCAGAATAGGAAGGCATCTTGAGGAGATTCGGGGAATAAATGACAGTGGTGCACAAGGTGCAGGGCTACTCACACTGGACAGTGTACTGCTCAGACTATGCGATGTGTGAGATGTGGAACCTATGGGCATGAATCGAAGGATTGTCGATATCCCCGAAATGTATGCTGGAATTGTCACCAGGAGGGGCACAGGGCAGGTGATTGCCCTACAGGGAGAAGACCAGCGGCAGGGACTGGGTCAGGGTCAGGGGCAGGGGCGGTTGGGGGTTCGTCAGCGGCAGGAGGGCAGAAAAGGAAGAATCCTCCGACTCCGGAGGGCAGGGCGTTCCGGATGACAGTAGATGATGCTACTGCCACAGATGATGTGATCACCGGTACGTTCTTTATAAACTCCTTACCTGCTCATGTGTTGTTTGATTCTGGAGCGAATCGCTCCTTTATTTCTGTAGCATTTTGTGCTAAGTTAAATTTGCCTACTACTAGTAACTCTGTGCCGATTGATATAGAAGTAGCAGATGGTAAGATAGTGCCTGTTACGACTTCTGTGACGGGTGCT
This sequence comes from Dittrichia graveolens, assembly GCA_038502395.1. Lineage (NCBI taxonomy): Eukaryota > Viridiplantae > Streptophyta > Magnoliopsida > Asterales > Asteraceae > Dittrichia > Dittrichia graveolens. Next base: position 64,802,224 of record JARJIL010000003.1, read on the forward strand.
GAAATTGATATAGATGGTAAGTGCTTTCCTGTATCATTCCTGTTGATGCCATTGGCGGGTTTTGATGTGGTATTGGGTATGGATTGGCTAAGTAAGCACAGGGCGAGTATTAAATGTCATAGGAAGCTGATTTCGTTTCCGTTATCTGATGGGTCGCGTGTGGTGGCTCGAGGGGAAAGGAACAAGTCTGTGTTTCCTATAATTTCGATGTTGAAAGCCAAGAAATCCTTGAGTAAGGGATGTGAATGTTTTCTGGCATATGCGATTGATGCTAGAAAAGAGAAACGGGTAGTTACTGATGTACGAGTTGTATCAGAATTTCCTGAGGTGTTTCCGGATGAGTTACATGGGTTACCTACCATTCGAGAGGTAGAGTACTGGATTGATTTGATACCAGGTTCGAATCCAGTGGCTAGATCTCCTTATCGGTTGGCTCCTTATGAGATAAGGGAGATGATGACGCAGATTCAGGATTTGTTGGATCGGGGATTTATTCGTCCGAGTTCTTCACCGTGGGGTGCACCAGTCTTATTTTTGAAAAAGAAAGATGGTACTCTGCGAATGTGCATTGATTACAGAGAACTGAATAAGCAGACAGTGAAGAATAAATACCCTCTGCCCAGGATTGATGATTTGTTTGATCAGTTGCAGGGTGCTTCGTATTTCTCGAAGATTGATTTGAGATCGGGTTATCACCAGGTACGAGTTTCTGACGGGGATGTTGCTAAGACTGCTTTTCGTACCAGGTATGGCCATTATGAGTTTTTAGTCATGCCGTTCGGTTTGACTAACGCACCTGCAGTGTTTATAGATTTGAGGAACCGGGTTTGTCAACCGTTCCTGGATAAATCTGTGATAGTATTTATCGACGACATTCTAGTTTATTTGAAATCTGAAGCTGATCACGAGGTTCATTTGAGACAGGTTCTTGAAACTTTGAAACAGGAGCAATTGTATGCCAAGTACTCGAAGTGTGAATTCTGGATGCGGGAAGTTCAATTTCTGGGGCATGTCATTTGCAGTGATGGAGTCAAGGTTGATCCGGCAAAGATAGAAGCGGTAATGAATGGTAGGCTCCGAAATCGCCTTCTGAGATTAAAAGCTTCTTGGGATTGGCTGGGTATTATAGAAGATTCATTAAAGACTTTTCTAAGATTGCGAATCCCATGACTAAACTGACTCGCAAGGAGGTACCATTTAAATGGAGTGATGAACAGGAGAGAGCCTTTTAGACGTTGAAACGACTCTTGTGCCAGGCTCCTATTCTTGCTTTACCGGATGGGTCAGATGACTTCATAGTTTACTGTGACGCGTCATTGGCAGGGTTGTGTTGTGTGTTGATGCAACAGGATAAAGTGATTGCGTATGCTTCTCGTCAGTTGAAACCGAATGAGAAGAACTATCCAACCCATGATTTAGAACTGGCAGCTGTGCTTTTTGCGTTAAAATTGTGGAGACACTATCTTTATGGTACAAAGTGCGTCATTTGTACGGATCACAAAAACCTACAGTATGTATTTTTGCATAAAGAACTCAATATGCGACAGAGACGATGGCTGGAACTTGTTAAAAATTATGATTGCGAGATTAGCTATCATCCCGGGAAAGCCAACGTGGTAGCCGATGCTTTGAGTCTCAAGGGAGTTAGTGAACATGTTAAATTCATGCGAATTGAAATAGTTTCTGACTTAATCGATAGATTGAAGGCAGCTCAGTTGGAAGCCTTGATGGATGAAAATCTGAAGTCAGAGATTATGACCAAGAAAAAGAGTGACTTGACTGATGATTCTCGGGGATTGAAGGTTTATCAATCTCGAGTTTGGGTGCCTTTGCTTGGAGGTCTTCGGAATGTGATTATGACTGAAGCTCACAAGTCTAGACTATCTGTTCATCCAGGTAGCACAAAAATGTATAACGATCTAAAGGTGTTGTATTGGTGGCCTACAATGAAGACAGATCTTGCACAGTTCGTGGAGGCTATATTTGTGCACAGGTCAAGGCAGAGCACCAGAAACCCTATGGAACATTGTAACAGTTACAGATTCCAGAGTGGAAGTGGGAGCATATAGCGATGGATTTCGTAACGAAACTTCCACGTACGCAGAGGAATCATGATATGATTTGGGTGATCGTTGACAGATTGACCAAGAGTGCTCACTTCTTGGCTACCAGTGAGACGGCGTCACTTAGCAAGTTGGCTTAGTTGTATGTAGATGAAGTTGTTTCCCAACATGGTATACCGCTTTCGATTGTATCAGATAGAGATTCCAGGTTTGTGTCGAACTTCTGGAATAGTTTACAGCGGGAGTTAGGTACACGTGTTAATCTGAGTACAACTTACCACCCTCAGACAGACGGGCAATCTGAGAGAACTATTCAGACACTCGAGGATATGCTGCGAGCATGTGTGTTGGAATACGGAGGTTCTTGGGATTCCCATATACCGTTGGTTGAATTCGCGTATAACAATTCTTATCATTCGAGTATCGGTATGCCGCCTTATGAGATGTTATATGGTCGTCGCTACCGAACTCCTACGTGTTGGTTAGAGGCGGGTGAGAAACAGTATGCAGGGCCTGATATTGTGCAGATCACCGCAGATAAAGTTGCTATTGTGCGAGAAAAGTTGAAAGCTGTGAGGGATCGACAGAAGATGTATGCTGATCCACGTCGTAGGTCAGTGGTATTCGTTGAGGGGGAGTTGGTTTACCTGAAGGTTTCACCGTGGAAGGGGGTTATCCGTTTTGGGAAGCGGGGAAAGTTAGCTCCGCGTTATATTGGGCTGTTTCGTGTCCAACGGGTGGTAAATGATTAGACGGTTACCCTCGACCTTCCGGCAGAATTGTCAGGTATTCACAATACCTTCAACATATGTTACTTGTGGAAATATAGAGTTGTGGATGAGAGTCAGATTCTACCTTTACATGATCTTAAAGTGGATTCTAGCAAGAGGTTGGTGGAAGAACCCGTAGAACTATTGGATCAGAAAGTGACGAAACTGCGAAAGAAACAGATTCTGATGGTTCTGGTTAAGTGGAAACATAGCTTGGGTTCAGACTTGACGTGGGAAACCGAGGCTGATATGAAAGCTCGTTATCCACGATTGTTTGATGATGTATAGATTCCGAGGACGGAATCCAGTTTAAGGGGGGAAGATTTGTAACATCCTGAGATTGAGCCTAGTACAACGTAGGCATTGGGGTATGTTACACGTGAATTATTATGTTAATTAATTGGTTATGTTTATTTAATTACTAAATTAAGTAATTAATGAACTATTATCACGTGGATATATATATATATATATATGTATGTATGTACGGTTGTGTGTGTGAGTATGCATGCAAGTTGATGACACATCATGCTAGATTACATATATACGTGGATTTGTGTATGCTTACTTCACTTTGAAGATTTGCATGTGTGTGTGTGTATTTGTGTGAAACCGAGAGAAAACAAGAGGAAGAAGAAAGCAGATTGTTGGTGATTGTGAATTGTAATTCAAAGCTTGAAGGTTGCTGATTCTTCCATGATTCATGTTAATATGCTTTGATTAGTCACTAACATGCTACAATTTGAGTGGGATTGATATGAACATGCTATATGAATGTATCGGATTTGGTGTTCTTGGGGTTTAAGGGTGTTTTGATGCATGTTTGCATGCTTAAACATGTTTATATGTGTTTATATGAACTTGTATGTGAATTGTATAAACTGGAAAGTTGAATTATGCAAGTTATGAAGTTGTCGGATTCTTGGTAAGTTGAAGTTTGCGGATTTTGGTGGTGATGATGAAAAACCGAAGGTAGAATCCGATTCTAGTGGAAACCGAGTGTTGAATCCGGATCTTGAAATCCGAATGTGAAATCCGGAAGTGTGAAATCCTAGTGTTGAATGTTGCGGATTTTGGTGTTGATGATGAAATCCGATTGTACTAAGTGAAATCCGAAGGAAGTATCGGATTTCTTGAAATCCGATGGATGTATCGGACGATAGGGGTTGCGGATTCCGATAGTAGTGTCGGATTTCATGTGAAATCGGACAGTTTTGGTTTGTTGTTTTGCATTGTTTGATGCTATGGGTTATATGTGTATTCATATGTGAATCTTACATGTTTATTTTTGATTAAAGGATATAAATATATGATAGATACATATATTTATGAATTGATTACTAATGGTTGGTTGTTGTGTTCTCAGGGACAGACAAGGCTCAGTAACATTAGATCACTGAGTGGAATATCTGAGAACCAGAGTTGAGTGGATGTTCACTCACAGGTGATATTAGTTGTACTGGTTTGCTTGCAACTATTGGTGGATAGATTGTATATCTGTTGGATAATTAACTGTGAATGCTAATTGTTGAATTCTGTGATATGTATACATGTTGGAAAGGAAGTTAGTTTATGACTGGGCTTATGGGCTGGGTTCATTTGCTATTGGCTAAGCAGTATCAGGACCTTGGGATGCATTTGTTGCTACCAGAGGATGATACTGTGTGAGAATAGCAAATGGACTATCGGTAAACCTTGGCTTTGGCCGGCATTGGTTGTAGGTTCCTGCAGAACCGCCGGTCTTCCCAGGGTGCTTAATTGTGGTTGTTGATATCGTGCGGTTCTGGCTGATATATCTGTTTTGTGATGCTCCATTCACTTAGCTTTGTGCTAATCCCCCTACCTCTCACTCTTTTTACAGGTTTTGGTAAGTCAGCAGCTCGGCTGAGGGTGGTTAGCTTGGGTAGTAATTACCTAGGACTCTGATAATGTATTTGTGATGAGCCGTGTTTTGTAATACTGATATTTTGCAAACAGTGGTTTGTAATTAGTTGTAATTACTTTGATGTTTAAAAAAAACGCTTCCGCGGTGTAATTAAAAGTGAAAATTTCTGGGTTAAAAATACGGTGTTACAAATGGTACACTTAACTCCGTACAAATAATGTCTCCATAACTTGAGCGCGAACACCACAGCAACCAATTCCAAGTCATGAGTCGGGTAGTTGCACTCGTGCGGTTTCAGTTGTCGTGAGGCGTAGGCAATCACCTTCCCTCTCTGCATCAACACGCAGCCAAGTCCCACATGGAACGCGTCACAAAAGACTACTAAATCCTCCATTACCTCTGGTAAGGCTAGTATCGGGGCTTCACACAATTTACCCCGAAGGGTCTCAAACGCTTCCTATTGCTTTTCTCCCCAATCGAAACGAACACTTTTCTTTGTCAGCTTGGTTAGTGGTACGGCTATCTTTGAGAAATCCTTGACAAACCTCCTGTAGTATCCGGCCAAACCTAGAAAACTTTGAATCTCCGTAGGGCTCTTTGGCGTTTCCCACTTCATTACAGCCTCGATCTTGGCGGGGTCGACTTTGATTCCTTCTCGGTTAACCAGATGCCCGAGAAATTGAACTTCTTGCAACCAGAACTCGCACTTAGAAAAATTTGCGTACAACTTCTCTTTCTTCAAGGTTTCGAGTACTTCCCGCAGGTGCAGCTTGTGCTCGGCCTCCATCTTCGAGTATACCAGGATGTCATCGATGAATACGATCACGGACTTATCAAGCATTGGTCTGCAGACTCGGTTCATCAAATCCATGAATGTTGTCGGCGCGTTCGTAAGACTGAAAAGCATGACGACGAACTCAAAGTGCCCGTAGCGCGTGCGAAAAGCCGTTTTGGCTATATCCTCCTCTCGGACCTTAAGTTGATGATATCCCGATCGTAGGTCTATCTTTGAAAAACAGGCCGCTCCTTGCAGTTGGTCGAACAAATCATCGATCCTTGGCAGCGGATAAGGATTCTTAATTGTCACCTTGTTGAGTTCGCGATAATCTATACACATCTTGAAGGTTCCATCCTTCTTTTTCACGAAAAGAATCGGTGCTCCCTACGGTGAGCTACTTGGGCATATGAAGCCCTTATCAAGCAGTTCCTGAAGTTTTGACATCAGCTCTTGCATTTCTGGCGGTGCTAGGCGGTATGGTGCCTTTGCGATGGGTGCCACTCCCGGCACCAAGTCTATACAGAACTCCACTTGTCTGTCCGGCGGAATCCCCGGCACTTCCTCCGGAAATACTTCCAGGTAGTCGCATACCACTGGTACATCTGAAACCGTTAGTTTCTTCTTTTCCATTCTCGAGTCGATCACGTGAGCTATGAAGGCCGTGCAGCCCTTGCGTAGATACTTTGCCGCTTTAGCCACGGTGCAGCATGCCGTTAATCCGTTCTGTCGTTTGCCGTTGATGGAGATTTCTCCCCTACTTGGACTCTGGATCCGTATGATCCCCTGTTTACACAAGATGTTGGCCTGGTGACACCCCAGCCAGTACATTCCCACTATCACTTGAAACTCTCTCATCGGAGTCGGTTGCAAATCTATAGCAAACTGTACATCATCTATCACTATTGCATTACCCCTATAGATCGTGGTAACACAAAGAGCCTTATCATCGGCTATCTCTACCTCTAACGGTGTTTCTAACTTCACCGGAGCTATTACAAACTTATTACAGAAAGTAGTAGATACAAAGGACTTACTCGCCCCGGAATCAAATAGTACAAGTGCAGGTAGAGAGTTAACAATAAATGTACCTGCAATCACATCGGGCTCCTTCTTTGCTTCCTCCACGGTCATCTGGAACGCCCGTCCCCAAGGCTTCAGAACCTCGGGCTTCTTCCCCTTATCCCCATCTATGATTCGGAGCGGTGGTTGCCAAGCAGGTCACCCGCTTCCTCCCGTAGCTTTCGGGCACTCTGCCATGCGGAGCCCTGGTTTGTTGCACCTGAAACACACGTTCATGTGAGCCTTGCAATCCCTTCCGTAACGCCCGCTCTTTCCACATAAGAAGCAGTTCACAGTTCCCATTCGGCACTCTCCAGCATGCCCCTTTCCACACTTACCACATCTTGCCCCCTAATTTCTAACGGCGTGCTTGAAGTTTCCAGCATTAGGCTTATTAAATGGTTGTTTTCTAGCAGTGTTACCTAAGGCCGCTCGTTCAGCTGACCTTTTCTTGTTCCTTTCCAACAAATACAGCTCTTTTTTCCTGGCTCCCTCAACCAGCTGATCAAGGGTAGCATACTGACCATTTGAGACAAACTCCTGGATGTCCTCCCTCAGCATCTGCGTATACCTATGTATCTGCAGTCGTTCATCGTTGGCATAGGCAGGACAGTATAACAGTTTCTCCTTGAATGTTGCAGTGATTTGGTTGACCGTCTCGGTCGTCTGCTTGAGTTTCATGAACTCGTTCATCACTCGCTCCACCTCAACCTTTGGAGCATACTCCTCAAGGAACAGTTTTGTAAATTCCTCCCACTCAATCCGGCGATGGCTTCACCCTTCATTTTCCTCAGTAAGTTCCACCAGTCCTTGGCTGCTCCCCTCAGGAAGTTAGAAGAAAACCAAATGTTTGATTCCTCAGCGCAACGGCTGGTAAAGAAGGCTCCCTCTATTGCAGAGACCCATCTGGTGCTCCGCACCGGGTCTGGCACTCCATCGAAAACAGGCGGCTGACACGCCGAAAAGTCCCTGAAAGTCCTTCCAGGGATCACTTGGTTCGCAGCTTGTGCTACCGGTTAGGTGACCACAATGGCCGCGGTAGCTTCTTTTGCAGCCATAGGGCTCCCAGCTTTTGATCAATCATCATGCCAATATCCTGTTTTAGATCCTCAACGATCTTGGGCAACAGCTCTTTCAGTGTGTTGGTAACCACAGTTGTCACCAACTCAGTCATTGTCTCGTTCTCATATTCTTCCTCATTCGTCACATTTTCCGGTATAACATTTCTAGGATTCACATCCTCAGCTTGATTCAGGATTGGTTGTGCACGGGGGTCACTCTCTCCAGTCACAGTTGCATTCTCACCATCAGGTGGGTTCTCAAAACCCGTCGGTATCACAGATCGATTTCTTGTAGTCACCATACTGGATGTATAGACAATGCACTTAATTAACAGGCGGCATTGCCACACAGTCCTCATTACTATATCATTTCATGTTTCACGTATTCATGTCATAAGTACAGCTATCAGGCAACCTTAGTCATTCTAAGGCACCCTAGCTACAGGCATCTTATCTCTACAAGTACCCCTCACCGGATCCACAAGATTCCCCGGATTCTGACGAGCTTCAATAAGTGTCGTGTGCAAATAATAATATGGGCCCTATTATTACAAACACGCTACACGTACTAGATCTGGTCATCACCACTAGGAATCCCGATTCACTGGCTTCGGCCATGTATCAGTCATCTCAACAAGCATGTAATCAGTTATCATGTAAGCATTAATATGTCATTCTATTCTGATTCTACTAGAGAAATTACATTGCAGAGTCTCGGTCGTCATACTCAGTATAACATAACTTCAACATATCAGTTAACATGATCATCATATCATAAACTCATACCTTGTACTCGCGTGTGACCACTCGGACTAGCTCCAGCTGATAGCTCATTATAACATTTATCACTTGGAAAAAGTTTCAAAAACTTTGTCTAAAATCTTTCACGAACCAAGGTTTAAGTTAAAACACGCGGAAATGTATTCGAATCTCTTAAACCAAGGCTCTGATACCAAGTTGTAACGTCCCAATTTTTTTTTACAATTAAACAAAGAGTACGTTAAATGATTCATCACGAATAAAAACATTGTATGAGTTAATTACAGACCCGGGTGATAACCCGTCAAATTCAAATGTAATTGTTTAGAATACATCAAGAAACACAAGATAGTTTAATATTTGTGGAAGCTTGTGGAGTATGAGCTATCAACCGAGTGCTGGAGCTCCTCCGTGGCCATCACCTGAAAAGAGGGTTAAACAACAACCGTAAGCACAAAGCTTAGCGAGTACACTTACTTACAATCGACCGCATGACATCACATCATTGCCTTACAATTATGTTACATCTTTCATTCCCGCTACCGTAGTAGGCGGTCCTAACATTCCCGTCACTGAAGTGAACGGTCTCATCATTCCCGTCACCGAAGTGAACGGTCTAATCATTCCCGTCACCGAAGTGAACGGTCTCATCATTTCCGTCACCGAAGTGAACAGTCTCATCATTCCCGTCACTGAAGTGAACGGTCTAATCATTCCCGTCACTGAAGTGAACGGTCTCATCATTCCCGTCACCGTAGTGAACGGTCTCATCATTCCCGTCACCGAAGTGAACGGTCTAATCATTCCCGTCACCGAAGTGAACGGTCTCATCATTCCCGTCACCGAAGTGAACGGTCTAATCAATAGCATAGCATAACACATTACCAATGCATCAATTCATCAATCATCATTCATCATTCATGTGATCCATCATTCATTCATCATTCATATAGCAGGTAGCACTTTAAACACATACATCATAAGGTTTAGATGGTAAGTAAGAATAATCGCCTGTCTGTGGTTCAATCTCACAATCTTAGCTTTACTAGAACACTTGTGATTTCTTGCTAGTCAACCATCACCTACAATAGGTCTAACAAATCAATACCGTGTACGAATCCCTCGTTTGTTTACTCATATAATACATTCTAGCCCCACAAGGCACGTAACAATAAAATGCATTAAAATCCATAAAGTCGGGGACGCGTCGCGTCGAGTGTTAAAGTGTCGGATTCTCATTCAACTATCGGATTTCAGCTCATAAGTGGAAACTATCGGATTTCAGTACACATGGTAACTGTCGGATTCTCAATCAATTGCACAAGTTGCATGAATGTTTCGTGAGTTGCCCCATGTGACAATCGCACCATGCGAAAGTCGCATGGGTATACTTGTAAGTCGCATGGAAGAAATCCTTGGTACATAAGTCGCATGAACATTCACATTGTGCCCCATGCGACAGTCGCATGGGGTGTTACTAAAAAAGGTCGCATGACACCTTTTTCACATGAGTCGTATGAAATTACAAAGAGTCGCATGGAAGACTTCTTAATGTCGCATGAGCATGCACTAGCACATCAGAGAGTCAAATGAAAACGCATAAGTTAACTGGACACCTCATGCGACAGTCGCATGGTGTCCCCATGCGAAAGTCGCATGGCACAATACTAAGAGTCGCATGACTCAATTCCAAAAGTCGCATGGAACTTTAAACATGCTGACATGAAAGTCGCATGAAGCATCTGAAGGTCGCATGATGCTTATCTTCTTCATCAGTTCATCATTTTTCAAAAACCCAAACTCCATAGTCAAATTCAAACTCTTTCAAAACTTAACCAAATCGTTTTATTTTTGTTTCAAAACATTTCTCCACTCATTTAAACACTTATTTCAAGATTTAACTACATTTTATCAAGTATTGAAGCTTATATCTTAAATTTATTTCTCTTGTTCTTCATAAACCCATAACTCAAAAACCCTGATGCTAAATCATGCTATTATCAACCAAACAAGATAAAATTGATGCCTACAGCATCCTAGTGAGATAAGAAACATTACCTGATGAATCTTTCAACAATTCTTTGAGTTTCCCAGCTGATTCTTGCCTCTTCTTCCTTGTTTCCTCGTGGGTTTAAGCACACACACACACACACACACTAAAACTTTCTCTCTCAATGCAACAGTAACAATCTTCTTTGAAAGGTATTAGGGTTGTGCCCTAAATCTCTCTCTCTCTATATATATATATACATATATATATCAAAAAGGCCTAAGCCCACATTCTCTCATAGATGGGGCCCAAGAACATAATTCAACAATACACAATAGTCTAGCCCATTTCTATTTCATTAATTCATTCAAGCCCAACACATACATATTCAACCCAATAAAACTTAACTAGTCTATTATAAATTTCACAACTCAACACAATATTATTTTCTCTAAGAAATATTCTTTTATTTATTTATTTGGAAATTCGGGTATTACAGGTTGCATTCATAATCGCATATTAAAACTTTTAAACACTCCTTACTCTTCACTCGAGAAATGGCCACATATAACTGTCCATGAGAAAAAACGGGTAGTGTCATGAACAATCCAACATTCGATAAAGATTGACCTTGGCTTTTGTTTATCGTCATTGCAAAACAAACCAAGAGAGGAAATTGTCTTCGTTGGAACTTGAATGGTATTGTTGGCTCTGATAGAATCATCTTCAATCTTGGAATATAAGTAATGTGACCGACATTCTTACCTGCAATTATTTTTGCTTCAACCACATGTGTACCAAGTCGCGTAACTTGTAATCTTGTTCTGTTGCATAGGCCTTTAGACTGTTCAAGATTACGGACCATCATTACAATTACACCAACCTTTAAAGTTAACTTGTGGTTTGAAAAACCAGATACTTTTATTGAATTCAAAAGGTGACTGTAATTGTAACACCGCTTGAGAAAACAATGAATTTACTGAAAATTTAAGTTTTTGACATGCGTGGGTCTCTTTTATAAAAGATAAACTACTTGATTATGCAGCGAAATTTAATTCAAAAAATTTCACCAGATATTTACAACACATCATTCTTAGATATCTTGTTTGGTGTTACCTAACACAATAACCGACCATAAAACAATATATTACATCATACAGAAAGTGTTCCGTCCCATAAATATAGACATCCATTCCCAAGCAACCTGCCTCACCAGGCCATTTAATCTTTACCTGTAAAAATTGTCAACGAAGCAACATTAGCTATATAAAATAGCTAGTGAGTACTAACTTTTCATAAGCATCAATAAAGCAAGTCATAAAACACAGGAATAAGCAGTCGATGTTATCATATCATATTGCGGTGTGCTGACAAGATCAGTAAGAGTCATGTCTTGCAGGATAGCCAGTCCCGCTCAACGACTAAGACCGGGGAATTAGACACAACCAACCGCGCTAGTGGGGGAGCATAAAGCAGTCCACCAAACATCGTTTTGAAGCCATTGGCTTCTCGGAAATCCAGCTACAACCGGTTGATTTCCCTCTTATGTTAAGGAATGGTGGGTCTGCAGAACCTAGACGCGGTAGGCCCCCGAGTCTCCGTTGATCCCAATTATGACCCAAAAGGCCCTTTGGGGCCTAGCTACAACCGGCTGACCTCAACTTACTAGTGGGGTTCAGCTACAACCGGCTGACCATAATCCACTAGCAATCCGTGGACCATTCACATACACACATACATATGATCCCATGATCATTCAATTTGCATGCAATTTCATTCCTTCATTCATTCATCGAGGTGGATCCAATCTGGATCCATCATCATACATATCATCAAATTTAACTAGGCGGCTCCAACCTAGTTTCGTTGGCATACACTTAACATATGATCTACAAGTATTAAGCATGGCATATCATATTAAATCAACATGGTAAGACTTACACCTTCATTCTTAAGCATACCTATAATAGAAACTATGACATACATTATACTATCGTACATAATTAACTCAGTTAGTCAATTAGCAAGCAAGTCTCCCTCTATTGAGACTTATGAAAGCCGGTTTACAAATAAACAGATATTCTGTTTCGGCTCTGCTATTGGGACAGGTTCTCCTAAAAACATCGTTACTTGTGTTAAGCATTTGCACACACGAGGTTCTATTACTAGACACGTACAAGAACCTCCTAATGCTCATAACCATCATAAAATAACATCATAAAATAACATCATATGAACCAGTGTTACATATGCTTTAAAACACTTAACAACAAAAATGGTCCTTTTTTATTTTCACCGGACGCGTCGTGTCCAAGCACCGGACGCGTTGCGTCGCGACCCAAAGGTCGGATGGTGAAAGTCGGATCAAAAGTTGGTCCGAAGCCGGACCAAACAGTTGGATCAATGAAAGTCGGACGAGCATTAAGTTGGATGAATCATGAAGGTCTCACGAAACTTTGGGAACGTGTCAAGTCCCCTTACCCAACGCGTCGCGTCGTGTGCCGACATGCACTTCATCTTCTTCTTGTTCGTCTTTCAGCCTACTCTTTTCTTAAAGCTTCTAATTTCCACATTATGAAACTCGTACAAATCACTTCTAAACCACTTTTAAAACTTCATATATCACTCATACAAACATCATGAACTCATTAACTCCAATTAAAACCATCAAACATAGAAAACCCACGAAAGTTACAACAGTACGACATGCAAGCCACCAAAAACCAAAACACCACAACACATAGGTCTAAAGGGCATACCAAGTTACCGAACCAACCAAGCAAGCACAACCAAACCAAACACATGTGGTGCCACACAAAACCATGTCAGAATATGTTTTGATCAAAATTTTCAAACAAACAGTCAAGGCATAAAGACAATCCTTGTACATATGCATTAGTGATTCTAAGACCAAGTTTAAAAACACAAATTCATATATACACCTATTAGTATATGTTTTTATAAACTTCATGCCAAGCCATACAAAACATATAAATATAGGAACCAAAACACTATGCAAACCAAACCAGATCTAACACCGGTCAAAAATCCGATTTTCAGAAAAACCAATTTTTCTTTTTCAAAAATTTCTAGAAAACTGGTCTTGGACACGACGGGCACAGGTGTGCCCTATGAAGGGTACGGGTGTGCCCCACTAGTGTGCCACCGGATACAGTTTCAAATTTTTAAAACCCAAATTCTGCTCAGCACCGCCGTGTTCCCACAGGCACGACCGTACCCTAGCTGTCGGCACAGAATCAAAAAAATTCCGGTCACGGGAAACACAGAATCAAAAAAATTCCGGTTTTTCAAACCCCAAAGTGCAAAGCGATGTTAGAGATGGATCTAGTATTGGTGGCATCAAGAAACACAACGGAAGCTAAAAACAGGTAAAACAATTTTCAGAAATGCCCGCTAATACACACACCCAATGGACCAAACTCTAAACATGCGCAATGAAACTAAAAGAAAGGAAGAACAAGGACAAGAAATATACCAATCAAGATGACTCCTTTCCTTGTTGTTGAAGGCGTTGGATGTGAGAACACAAACAAGTGTTCCTCTACGGATGTCCACACCAAGAACAGATGATTCTCACGTGCTAGCTATGCTTAGACACCACTAAGAACACCACCTTAGATTGACATCAACTTGAAGACCACTTGAACCATATGTCTTCCAAGTGTGTATATTGAGAAAGATGTGTTTAGCTATAAACACCAAGTGGCTAACCATATCATGCTAGACCACTAATGGACTCCAAATAGCAGCCTCAAAATGTTAGTCATAAGTCTAGTAATAATTACCATCAACACCCAATTAATTCAACTTTAAAAGATTAATTAATCTAGTTGTTACAGCGTCGGGCACGATAGTGCTCCATGAGGCACGCCCGTGTCGGCCCAACTAGGAACACTGAAGTCATGCTTGACTTGGGCTTGTACCTTAGCACTAGGCACGACCATACCTCCATTAGGCATGCCCGTTCCGGCCCCAAAGTGGTGCACCCAAGTCACGTCAGACTTAGAACCGTACCCACCTATGGGCATGCCCGTACCTCCATCAGGCACGGTCATGGCTGGCCAGCAAAACCATCTTTTGACATTTTTCTCTCTCTCGTTCAAAGGTGTTTTCATAATCAATAATTGGCATGTGACCCAATAGGCCTATGTCTCATCAACAATGATACCAACTTGTGTGTGTCAATGGGCGTATTCCAACAATCCCCATGTTCCAAACCAAATATCTCATGTCTAAGGACAATCCGAATCTATTGTAATCATGACTTAAGCTCCATGGAGTAGACTTGATGCGGATCATATCCAATATTCGTCTTTCATGACAAATATCTATGAATATTTGGCCACTACGTATGCTCTTATTCAATCACTATGAATAAGTCAACAAATATTCATAATAGCATTATCTCCTTATTATAGCTCCCACTATAACAAGTAGCTATAATATTTAGACTATACAAACTTGTAATTCAAGGATAGGTTAAAACACGCTAAAATGGACAACGAGAAATAATTACATATGACCTCGTATTTCAAAACCCATGAAATGTTATTACATAAATAACCAATTTCAAGTTTACATCCATGGCTATAATCAATACATAAACTAGATGATGTATTCTATATACTGCATTCCTATAGAATTCGCATGTTGCTCAGGCTTAGCTCTAGCTAGCGGCTTAAACAACGGGTCAGCCATGTTGTCATCTATAGGTATCTGACATATTCTTACATCTCCCTTTCCAATAATCTCTCGGATAAGATGATACTTTCTAAGTATGTGTCTTGACCGGTGGTGTGTCCATGGTTCCTTAGCTTGAACCACAGTGCCCATGTTATCATAGAAAATATTGATCGGTTTAGAGATACCGGCAACAACTCTATGATCCGAGATAAAATTCTTCAGCAAGACAACTTCCTTTGATGCATTCAATGTGGGAATATACTCTGCTTTTGTAGTTACTATTATATCTTTCTAGGAGATTTTCCATAAGATGGCTTCTCCATTTAGGGTAAACACATACCCTCACCATGACTTATTATCATCTTTATCGGTTTGGGAACTTAAATCAGTGTAACTAGTTACACCAATCTCGTTAACTATACCTCCAAAGACCAAGAACATGTTTTAGTCCTTCTCAAATACTTGAGAATGCTCTTGACAGCCACCCAATGGGCTTCACCTAGATTTATTTGATATCTGCTTGTGACGCTTATTGAATAACCAACATCGGGTCTCGTACATAATGGCATACATGATTGATCCAATTGCCGAATCATATGGAATCAACTTCATCCTTTTTTTTATCCTTTTTAGAATTAGGACATTGAGCCTTGCTTAATACTATAGCGCTTTGAATGGGAATAAATCCTTTCTTCGAATTATCCATGTTGAATCTCTTCAACACTTTGTCAATTTATGTACTTTGACTAAGTCCAATTAGCTACCTTGATATATTTCTATAGATCTTTATACCAAGTATATACGTAGCTTCTCCGAAGTTTTTCATCTAGAAATAATTACCAAGCCAGACTCCTTGCAAAGCTGGCACATCATTTCCCACTGAATTTTGTGTAAACATAAGCCTCGAACTCACTTTTGCTAAAACCATATTCTTTGATTCTTTCATCAAATTGTAAGTTCCAGCTTCTCGATTCCTGCTTTAATCCATAAATAGGTTTTAGCCGTTTGCATATCTTATTAGGATTTTCAAGATCTTTAAAACCATCCGGTTGTACCATACATACTTCCTCTATCAATTTCCCATTAAGGAAAGTGGTTTTAACATCCATCTGTCATATCTCATAATCAAAATATGCTTATATGGATAAAAAATCCTAATGGTCTTAAGCATGGCTACTAGTGAAAAAGTTTCGTGATAGACAACACTATAAGTCTATGTGAAACATTTTGTAACCAGCCTTACTTTGAAGGTGTGAACATTACTATCCATGTTTGCCTTCTCTCTAAGGATCCACTTACAAGCAATAGTTCTTCTATGTTGGGGCAAGTCCACCAACTCCTAGACTTGGTTGTCATACATCGATTGCATCTCTACCTTCATAACTTTAAGCCATTTCTCAGACTCACTACTTAAGGACAGGATCCTAGTAGGATGTGGGTTCTAAAAGACCCCCTTTGGTCTTAAGCAATTAGGAATCCAAGATACCTATCTAGCTCTTGATAAATCCTAGTGGATCTGCGAAAGTCTTGTATTTGCACTTCCTCCTTAAACATTAACTCAGGTTGAGTCCCAACAATCCTTTGTTGACTGATGAGTTCAACAAATGGTGTTGGTATATCTTCTGTTTCTTTGATTTCTCGAAGATCTACATCTTTTCTAGTAGTTTCTAAACATATAAACTTTTCCTTCAAGAAGGTTCACGTTCAAGCAACAAAAACTTTGTACTCCTCCGGATTGTTGAAGTAGTATCCTAAAGTCTATTTAAGATATCCTACGAAGATACACTGGTCCGATTTAGGTTTGAGTTTATCTGAGAAGACACGTTTAACATACACTTCACAACCCCAAATCCTTAGGAAAGTCATTTTATGACTCCTCCCCGTCCATAACTCGAACGGAGTCTTTCCAACTAATTTTGTTGGTATCCTATTCAGCATGAGCGAAGTTGTCTCGAGCGCGTAACCTCAAAACGAAGTTGGTAGCATAGAATTACACATCATTGATCGCACCATGTCTAGTAATGTACGATTCCTCCTTTCTGACACACCATTCCACTATGGTGTGTACGGAGGTGTGAATTATGAAACAATCCCACATTCTTTCAAATGATCGTCAAACTCTTAACTCAGATATTTACCACCTTGATCACACCTAAGTAGCATAACATTCTTGCCAAGCTGGTTCTATACTTCATTCTAATTTTTTTGAATTTCTCAAAAAAAAATAGATTTATGTCTCATATGATAGACATATCCGTATCTACTAAAGTCGTCAGTAAATGTGATGAAGTACCGGTATCCTTCTCTGGCTTCTATACTAAAGGCCCCCACACATCCATGTGTATGATCTCTAGTAATTCGCTAGCCCTTTGACACAAATACGATTCACAACTGTCAAACGACTCTAGGTTGAAAGACCCTAGAAGCCCGTCTTTCCGAAGCTTCTCAATGCATATATTGTTTACATGTCCTAGAAGACAATGCAAGAGATAGGTCTGATTTGGAAAATCCTTAGACTTTTTACTAATATGATAGATTATAGCTTTGTTATCTTGAATATTTAAAGTGTACAGACCATTCTGCGAGCATGCTTTGAAATAGAAAATATCAATTTTATAACATAAAATAGATTTATCTTCAAAGTCATACGAGAAACCATTGTCTATTAATAAATCAAAAGAGATGACATTATTGATAAGTCTTGGAACATAATAACAGTTTTCTAGTTTCAATATCATGCTCGAAGGCAAACTAAGACAATATGTTTCTACAACTTCAGCTCCTACCATTGAGCCTTCGCCTACCCACAGGTCCACATCTCCTTGTCTCAACTTCTTACTTCTCTTGAATCCCTACAAGTGATTGCTTGTGATAACCAGATCCGGTATCGAGTACCCATGATTCAGAAGAACTAATTAAACAATCTATCATAAAGATACCTGTATCATTAGGCAAACCAATGTCCAGATTCTCTATGTCTAATGAGTGCTCGCATGTATCCTTGCTTCCACATATTCGGTAGCAAATATCTCCTAGCTCATTAATCTAGTCATCTACCATCATTGAGTCAACATCTGTTGTCTCGAGGTCCTTGAGCTTTAGATCGTCATAAATGCTCATACTCATTTCATGTAGTCCTGTGATGGTCATATATAAACTTCCAACTGATTCTGCCACCTTAGCTTGGTAGCTATCAGTAAGGGAGTTAAACATAAGCATAATCAGCTATCAATGTAATGATTCTTAACTGACTGGTCTTCTTTTATCTGATGTGAAAGAATATATCTCGTGAGTAGGAAACGCCTTGCACGATCGTCTAAGATCACTCGTAAATATGGATGACATTAACAAAATCAGAATTGACAAATGTCAGATTCATCACTTAGATACTTGTAAAACATATCATACTCACTATCCCGAGCATGGCTCCCTGCTCGTACAAGAGGCTTGTTCTCAACAATATATAGCTTTCATTGTGCACTTAAAACATTTCTAAAGTGCAACTTCCAAATGGCGTAACTTGGACCAATAAGCTTCCATTTGAAAGAATATAGACACCTACAAATAAAGAAAGAGGCTGATTTAGTATTTGATTATGAAAACTTCTACCAAATTAATACTGCTTTAAAATAATTTATTAGCTAGGATCCATATTTCACACGTGCCAATGCTTTGATTGGACACATCAACATTGAACCTTTGCTATTTCTGATTGGTAAAAAACTATTACTAATTGTGTTTAATCTAAACAAGACTTCTAGATCTTCGGGACATCAGATAGAACCTTGAATGTTTTAGTCCCATTCTAGTGCACTTGGTCCCATCTCACCGGAATCACCAAATAGATTGCACAACCTAAGACTGTGAGCTCTATCCCATCTCATCAAGGAATCACAAACCCTCACCCCACCCACAACGATTTGAACATTGATACTCACGGTTTGGGTACGTCAAAGCACCAATGTATCTTAAGCAGAATAGGTGTCAATTAGATGGGTAGCATTTTTGATATAAGATTTAGAAAAAGGGGATTAAGTTTCGAAAATCTTTTGCTAGTAATTTTCTAGGAAAAACACGATTTATATGCAAATAAATTTGCAATGCGTCTTTTAAGTCGAAAAACGCTTCGTCTTAAATCATATATTTTAGTTCCTTTAAAATTTGTATATACTTTAACAAACGAGCTAAATATCAAGCAAAATAACCAACCATGCATGCAATAATAAAAAGGCAAAGCAACAACTATATCATAGCCTCGCCCTTGTCTAGATCGATTTCGTGAGCCATACAAAAAAAACCACGGTCAAAACCTACGTGGACAATGTTGGGGTTTGTTCGGTTTTTTCAAAATATATATTTTAGCAACGGAAGCATGAACAACAATTTTAAACTTTTAAAACTCCCCACCAATGATCCATATGCAAGCCTTAAGAAACAAAACAACCATAGGGTGTTTAGAACTACAACCTTTGTAGTGTGAGTAAACCGTTGATGAAGTGGTTGATCTATGAAGAGAAGACTTCCTCCAAGGTATCCACAAATCATTGAGTCCAACACCTCCAAGATGCTAGTCTCTCCAACCCTTGAAATTCAAGCAAGCAAGCAACAACCTCTTGTTCTTCTTCTTGAACTTACTATGTATGTATATGAGTATGTATTCTAGTACCACACTTTGCTCACTTGAAACACCAATACTATAAAGTAAGGATGTTTTAAATATCTAAGAACACTTAGATGTTTTCTTGAAGAATAGCAAAGGTGGTAGCATGTAGTAGTGAACACAAAAGGGACATACATGCATATAAAAACCAAGAAAACACCACAACAAGAGGGAGGCCCCTCTTTGGCTTAGTTTGGCCGTAAAAAGGAGGGAGAGGGAGGCCCCCTCTTTGCTTGTCTTCCTTTCTTGATTTCTTAGTACCATACTTGTCTAATTGTTGCATACAAGAAGTCAACATGGCCCCTTTTTGGTTTATTGTGATGATTTCTAGTTTTATATCTTTAAAATATATAAAGATATACTAGACCATGCCATACAATGTATAAAATACATCTACATGTATTTTATATACATACTTGATTGTTACTAGTAACTCTTTACTTGTAACAAGGATATACATACATTTATATAATTGTTACTAGTAACAATTTACTTGTAACAAATATACATTTATACATATATATATATATATACATATATAAAATCATATGTTTATATTTATGTATTTCATATGCATTATCTTATATTAATATATAAGAGTGATATTATTATTTCACATAAATAATAATATGCAACAATGCATATATATACTTATATATATAATGAGTTGGAAACATATTTAAATCATATTCAAATATGTAATTGGTGTCCATTGATTGTAAATGTGTGACCCTATGAGTTTATTTATTATTAGTAATATCGTATTAATTTGTGTCTTGTGTATATAGAACCAACAGACAAAACAACACATAAGGCATTAACTTGAATGTCTTGATCTTTGGCTCCCACTATCTCCAGCATCTCCACTTGATCTTGCTTTTAATCTATTGTTTGATCTAACTCTAATTCTATACTAGAAAATATAAAATTACAATTGAATAATAATGAGCATGCAGGCTCACTAAAACTAGTACTTTTCCACGTAGAATAGGGGTTGTAAGTGGCATACAGGCCTCCCTACACCAAGATAAAACCAAACAATCATATAATCTATTTAAAAGAAAATGGTGATAACATTATCATCATTTTCAAAAAATCATGTTTTTAGAAGGGATGACGTCACATTGCAAAAAAGACTTTTTAGCTTCTTTTAAAAAATGCTACTCGCCGGTTTAACCCAGTTTTGCGTAACGGCCCTTCTTTTGAAAACAAAAGGGAATCCGGGTTTTAAAAATAGCTTAGGGTTTACAGAATGTAGCAGCCATCTTGGACATCCAGCTCTTCCCTCTTCGATTTCGAAATCGACATCCATCCAGGGCTTCCCTCTTCGACACCTACTTCGACAACTGAGGCTTCTCTTGACAACCGATGCTTCCCCGTGTTTGTCGACAACCGGTGCTTCCCTCTTCAAGAAACATAGCGGGGCTTCCTTCTTTGGCAAACACAACAGCCGACAAACACAAGTAAGTTTGTAGATATTATTTTTTGAATCTGTTTATGCTTCTAATGTTTACTGAGGTTAAATTTGTAGATATTAGTTTTCAAATCTGTTTATGCTTCTGATGTTTAATAAGGTTAAATTTCGAATCATGTCAAAATTCATAAATTAATTTCCAAATTAATTTTGTTTACCATTTTGTACCAGGTATGGTATTTCTTGGTTTGTAATTTGAATAGGTATGCTATTTCCACTTAACTACATATTTGAGAAGCAAAATTCATTATAGAGGCTCATATATTGTCGCTACAGAGTTAATCCTATAAAGTTCTCGACTGAACAAGCAATAAAAAAGGCTCTAAAATGAAATACCTCCTCTATTAACATTATGATGCTTAAAGTTACATATTTGGGAATAACTCGAAGTTTGCAATACCCCCTTTTTTGATAAATTTAACACGAGATATCTTTTAATCGGGGCTTGGGGATGTTCTGATATGCATACAAGATTCCTATAAGATGTTAATGGCTTGTAACAAGAAGACTTGATGAAAAATTTGGAGACGATAGAAATTGGTTCTACTAGTGGTTGAGTAGTATGAGTTAGGCCTAATGGAAATAATAGAATGACATAATGATGCTTAAAGTTACATATTTGGGAATAGAAGTACTAATCAAGTCTGTCTTATTGCTAACTGTAATAATGCTTAAAGGTACTATTACTAATTTCACACACTACACAAATTAGGCACTAAGGTTTTCACTTCAAATGATCTTCTCATCCAGATTATTAGAAATTTCAAAGGTTAGTTGCCATTGCTTATCACTAACAATTTTACAATTGAAATCCAACTGAAGTTGCATTACAATTAGAACATGGTATCTTTTAACTAAGCTTAGTGGTTATTAGAGGTTATTGGTTTAATTTCTATAATAAATTAAAATTACATAGAAGTAGTCACTATTGTATCCATCGTACCTAATGAATGGTTGTGTGAATTCAAAGCTTAAATCACTTGCAAAGATTGAAAATGAAGCATTGCTAACTAGAAGTTTGCAATACCCCCTCTATTAACATTATGATGCTTAAAGTTACATATTTGGGAATAACCGGAAGTTTGCAATACCCCATTTTTCTGATATATTTAACGCGAGATATCTTTTAATCGGGGCTTGGGGATGTTCTGCTATGCATACAAGATTGCTACAGTTTATGTGGAAATAATAGAATGACATAATCATGCTTAAAGTTACATATTTGCGAATAAGAATTTAAAAGTACATTGTGATTGTATTACTAACGGGAAGTATCATTGTATTGTGGTTTATTAATTTTTCTGTGCTAACCGGAAGTATCATTGTATTTTGAAATATAACCGTAAGGATGTATTTTATTTGTTAAAGAAATTAAGTCCTACTATTATGACACACTTGGAAACCTCAAGTCAACCGGATTATAGGAGTACAAAAACTGAAGAACTTGGTAATCATATATTGGAGCATGGTGCTAATAAAGGTACGATTAATTATAATTAATTTCATTATCTAAAAATATAATATAATTTTATCATTATTTAATAGATTAGTATTTTGATTTTACAGAAATTGAACTTGTGGATGTCACGTGCATTTATTCTTTGGATTGCCCTGTTACTTCTATAAAAAGTTTGATGATAGTGTTTTAAACAACTATTCTCTGGTATAGTTCTATTAATGCTTATGTATGTTAATTAACAAAAACATAGTTCTACTCATTAAAAATATTATTCCATATTCATTTTTATTTTTTAGACCATTCCTGCTTGGTTTGTTCGTGCACGAGGCATCTTGAGGTTTAACTAGGTAGATCTTACTTGTGGAGGTTATAATTCCAAAATGAAGTTGCATGTTGTTGGCAGAAGGAATGGCGTGTTTGGATTTCAAAGTACGAATGTGAAAATCTGTGGCAATTGGAAGGAGTTCAAACGTCAGACAAAGAGAGCAAAAATCGCAATCTGCACTTCTTTTTCAATCATGCAACTTGGGTAGACAATGAAACATTATTTTTTACTCTATATTAGGTCAAATTGTTAAATAAGTTTACTTTCTTTATGATGTTGCTTGCTTATTCACTTTAACAACTTTAATTATGTTATAGTTAGCATGATGGTTTTGGTACACTAGTGTAACTCTTAATTATGATTAGCTTATTTTCTTATTGAAAATATTATTATTGTTTTTTTATTTTATTAACATGCCTTGATTAGCTTATAACATACGTATTTCCACATCAACACCACTTTGTTTGAAATTATTATAATTTGTATCATTTATCATCTCAAACTATATTAATGTATAGAAATGTTTAAAACTTTGAAAATCAAGCTCTTGACTTGTGGTAAAAATAACTTTGAAAAAAATCAGATTTTTACGTATGGTATTACAACACAATCTCTAATATAAAAATCTATGTTTTTTAAGTTGAGGCAGAGGATTTATTATAATTATTTGTAAAAAATCGCTGACTTAATTATTGATAAATCAAGTTACATAACATAATTCGAAAATTATGATAAATATATTCCAACTTATACTCTAAGACACAGTATTTAAATGTATAAAAATTTCAAATTTCCTAACTATCATAATTCAAAAATTATGATAATTCTGCTAACAATTACATAACCTAATTAAGATAAATATGCATTATCCTTAAAAAAGTTTGTCAACATACATAACAGCCTTTTCAAAAATATCCTAACAAACTTTCAAAATTTAATATAAATCTGCATTATCTTGCTGATAGTTTGTTAACATATCTAAATATCATAACAAACTTTCAGAATTGAAAGTTTGTTATTATCCTGCTAAAAGTTTATTAACATATCTATCTGAGCGATTTTTTATTTTTAAAATAATATTTTTGAAAATTAGCTTTATATACAGTATCTTATTGCTAATCGAATATCCTAACAAACTACCATAATTTCGAAAATCAAGATATCTTAACAAGGTTTCACCTATTTAAACATTCATATTCATAATCATGTTATTTCCTTTAGCTAACATTAACTTTTACAGGTCTACATTTCGTTGCTTAGAATGGCGATTTCAGCTTCAAATGCAATTGTTCCGGTAGTGGAGAAAGAAGAAAGATTCACCTTGCTAAAAGATGTGAAAGGTCAGTTTGATCATTGTATCATCAAAGTCAAGGTAATGATCATGTGAAAACCGTTCTTTAATGACAATCCAAGAAGTTCATCCAATCTTGAGCTTATCTTAATTGATGATAAGGTATCTTCAATTATATGTAATGATTTCATTTGTATTTGTTTCTAAGATTTAAGTATTATTTGAAAACGATCTAACAGTTAATTATTATTATTTACCACTGGGTTACAAGATTGTGGCAACATTTAGAAAAACCGATTTAAATACATTTGAAAGTCAACTAAAAGAGGGTGGTTTTTATATTATCTCGAACTTTAGGGTGATGTCATCCCCAAAGCTATGAATGATTTCACACCTCCTAATAATGAATATAACTTTGTCAATTTTGATGATGTTATTTACTCAAGAGCGAATAAGGATGTGGCTTTCGGTTAGTTAATAATATTTGCACAATTTAAATATAATATCCATATATTGTAGTGAGATTCAATTATAATCTTTTATTCTTACCTTCTTGCATTTTTCGTACTAGATTTCATTGGTCGGCTCATATCTTCTAATGATATGAAGATTTTTAAATCTAAAGGCAAAGATAAGCCTCTTCTGACTTGTGAACTTCAAAACCTAAGGTATGTTTTTAAATAATGTTTTTAATTTTTGTATTTTTTGAGTTATTGAATAACATTTGTTGATCATTTAATGTTGTATACATTTTTAATATTTATCAAAGTTTATATTTTATTGAATAGAGGCGAAAGAGTTTACGATTACGCTACTCAACTACATTGATTCATTCAACAGCATCATAATTCAAACGATGTTATCATTTTATTTTTGCATTTTGCAAAATTCGGTGACTTCAATGGTAGGTTTTATTATTCCCAACATTAGCCATCTAATAACGAATAAATAAGTTTTCTAATTGTTATTTGATGGGAAAATAAACTATTCACGCAAGAATCTTTTTTGATTATTAGATAATAAAAATACTAATTTGTAGTTGATGATACTAATACTAACATATAATTGAAGGCGAGATTGGGGTGTCCAATATGTATTCTGGAACAAGACTATATATAAATGACCCGATAGATCCCATTTTAAAGTTCATAGAAAGGTATGTATGTAGTCTAATTAAATTTTTGTTATTTTTAGTCACACATAACTATATTTTTAATTGATTTTCTTACAAGTTACATTTTCTCATTGTCAAAGCTATTGAAGAGGATAATGATTCTTCATTAAACATTGCTAGACAAAACAAATTGAAGAGGTGCTCTATATATTTTTGGAATGGAATATGATATATAAGATTAGATTACTTTACATTATACATTGTTTAAATTGAAGAAGATGAGTTAATTGATACTTTGTAAAATTTAGCCACTGGATTGTGTTATTGTGGCAAATATCATAAAAGTTGAGGATGATGAAGGTTGGTTTTACATGGGTTATCGTAAGTGCAATACAATTGTTTTAGAACTACCGGGTATGTTACATGTGTTCCTTATCTATAAATATTACACTTAATTGAGATAAGAAATTTATATTATTTAAAATTACATAATAATTATATTCATTTAAATTTCAGTTGGTTCATCATCTCTGTATGATTGTAATAACTATGGAGGTGTTTATGATGTTTATCCTCGGTATGTATATAACATTTTACTATATTTATCGTAGTTATATCTTTTAATTCATTATGACAAAATATTATAGTTTACAACATTTGATGATCTTAAATCATTATCCCTTATTTTTTTCACATATACGTTTGTAGAATGAGGCTATATCTTCTGGTTCAAGATGGATCAAACACGATTTCTCTAAAGATGTTTCAAAAGGAAATTGAAAAGATAATTAATATATCTTCAAGGTTCATGTATAATCAGATGAGAATGGTATATAACATAACCTTTTTGCAATACAACCTTAAATATTTCTATCTATATGAATCTTCTATTAAGTGTGTACATTTACAGTCATCAAATCCGAATCAAATGCCTGCCAAATTCACGAAGTTGTTGAACAAGGTTTATGTGTTCAAGATTCGTGTAACAGATTGGAACATAGATAAAAAATACTATATATTCGATGTCAATGCGTTCACAAATGGTGAAAAGACTATAGAAAAGATTGCTTTAAAATTATAGAGTGAAGAGGTAAAAAACAATTATACTCCATCATCTCTTCATAAAATATATTATTAGATTATATATGTAACTTATTTTTCTACCAAATCTGTAGCCGATAACATCTTAAGCCGGGACTCTTCATCCTATCATGGATGTCTTGCAAGATATTAATGATTCAAAGGTACGATGGAACAAATTTTATTACTCAAATGATGTTCCAATTAATAATATTATATAGGTATTCATATCAGTCTTTAATTATATTTTTTAGGAAGCTTATTCTATAACGGCTAATAGTGGAACTCCTCTCGAAAAATTGAAGAGCATGGCTAACAGCCCTGGAATAAAACGAAATGTTGATGAGATGGATCCATCTCGGATCATCTTCATCCAAAAGTTTAACCTTTAGTTACAAAATCAAGATTCTTAAGTTGGAAAAGGATTAGAGTTATTTAGAATTGGTTTCAGTGTAACATCCAAAAACCCGTCCTAGTTGTAGGCGGATCAATGGTAAGTTGAAGTGTGTTTGGTTATGAGTATTTAAGATTAATAGTGATTAAAATGAATAATTAATATCGCATGATTTTATGAATTACATAAATTGGGTTTAGTACGAGGGTTGTAGAAAATACCTTGTTGTGTGTTAATTAAGTTTGAAAAATTAATTATTTGGATTTATCTAGAAAAGATAATGTTAGTTTATCATTTGATTAAATCAATTGAAAATTTGTTAGGTGTACATGTATGAGTGTGTGTATGTGTGTAATGTATGTATGTATGGTTGTACATGAGTTTGATGAGGCCCACCTCAAGCTTGCTTTAACTCATTGAAATTGTATTGTGTGTATACGTGTACTGATTGTATATATGGATATACCTTAACCACCTTTTCATTTTGGAAGACTTATCTAATGTGTGTTTATGTGTGTGTTTACCTACACTCAGGGGCGGACCTAGGATTTGAAATGGTTGGTGGCACCATTGCAATGGGTGGTAGCACCATCTCGAAAAAATCGGAATTTACACTACGAAAAATTGAAATTTACACTACACGGACAAAATTGACTGGTGTCCCGTGCCACCACTGCCACCTATGTAGGTCCGCCCCAGCCTACACTTGAAGAAACCTCAAGAAGAAAGTTAACTTGAATTCTTGAGAAAGAGAAGTGATGATTGTTATTGCAAATTGAATTGGAACATGTTTATGCCATGAATCTTGTTAGTTATATGGTTATAAACTGAGATTTGAGGTTCCAAAAGAAAGAACACCATTAATGGAGATATGGAGCTTTTGAAGAAAAACATGACATGTGGGTTTTGTTGGTTTTGAAATTTTAATGAGCTTAGATGTGTTTTTGTTGATTGTTAAGGTGTTGTATAAAGTTTATTATGATTTAGATCTGTTAGAAATGAACTTTCAAATCTATGGTTGTGTTTTGAGAAGTTGGTTTGAAGCTAGAAGAAGAACAAGGAAGAAGAAGATGAATTTGTGGTGTGCTGAAAGGGGTCCGACTTTGGCCTTGGGCTTGCTGAAAGTCGCCCGACTTTTAGGCCCCGGGTGGTCATCCGACTTTTAGGCCGCGGGTGGTCATCCGACTTTTAGACCCCGCATGCTCATCCGACTTTTAGGCCCCGAGTAGTCATCCGACTTTTAGGCCCCGGGTGGTCATCCGACTTTAGGCCCGGGCCGTCTGACCTTAGACTCTGGGGAAGCTTAAGAGGGTCCAACTTAGTCCCCGTGCGACCTGAACGGGCCCGACTTTTTTGTGTTTGTTTCATATGTGAAATTTAACATGTTGGTTACGGTTTTGTTTGATATAAATATATGTGAATATATATATTTATGAATTGAAGACTGATTTGATGTTGTTGTGTTCTCACGAACTGCGAAGACTCAGTAACATTAGACAACTGAGCAAGTGCGATTTGAGGACAGAGGTGAGTGGAGGTTTACTCACGAGTGGTGTTGGTGGTAACTGTTATGGGTTACTTGATTTTGAGATATTGATGCTTTGATACACTGTTTAGTCTGATATGCTTTAATTGACTTTTAGTCTGATATCTGTTGATTGTTGATACCAATATAGACTGTTTAGTTTGATATTTATTGATTGTTGACTATTGATTGATGTTTGAGATCTCTTTGTGTGTTGTGGACCGATGTACATGGTTAATGATATGTACACATGGTGTGTGTAGCCCGTGTACATGGTTAATGGTATGTGCACGCGTTGTGACCTGTACGTATGGTTAATGGTATGCGTACATGGTTACGGAGGTCGGCTAACGTGTGTTATTGAGCTAGGCTTATCTGCTATTGGTTGCACAGTTCTTGATCTTTTGATGCATTCGTTGCAATGGAAGGGCTTTAATTGTAACAAGTAGCAAATAGCTATCGGTAAACCTTTGCTTTGGCCCGCATCGGTTGCAGGTTCTGCAGAACCACTGGTCCTCTAGGTTTGTGTGGTTTGTGAGATCTGTGTGGGATCTGTTTGTGCCATCAGTTGTTGATTGCTTGTGCTTGATGCTGCTGGCTGTTTGTTTGTAATTTCCATTCACTTAGCTTTGTGCTACTTCCCCTCAGTTGATGCTTTTTGCATGTTTGGTGCATACGGCTGTTTAGCTGTGTTGTGGGAAGGGAAATTTGACCAATGCTCTGATATTTTATTTTGAATAGAGACGAGCCGTGTTTGTAAATCTTTTGTAACACAAATGGATGCTATGTTTTGAAAAAAATTTTGTATACTTTGTGGGTCTTTGTACTTATGAAAATATGTAGACGCTTCCGCAACGATTTAAAAAATGGCTTGAGATTTTCGGGGTTACAAGTTGGTATCAGAGCCTTGGTTTGGCGATGCGAGCACGGTTAGAAGTGTTTCATTCCCAAATCTTGGCTTGTGTTGGGTCAAACTTTCCTTGGGGGAATTAGAGTGAATTGGAGATGTTGTGTGTTAGTTAGTAGGTTATGTACTAACGGTTTATCCGATGAGTTTGTGAGATGATGTGATTGTAGAGATATGGCTGATAGAGATGCCCTGATGATACTCCTGTGACCCAAACTGTGGTTGAGAATCTAGTGGTTGATACTGTGGATACGACAAATCATGTGGGTACTTCGGGTTATAAACAGGAAGACGATAGAGAGGAATATATTTTCAAGTTAGAAAATGAACTTCAGGAACTCAGAAATACAATTCGTGGTATGGAAAAGGAGAGGATTAATAGTATGTCATCACAGATACCAACAACTATTACCACCCAATCTACTACCTTGCCGGTTACCGTTCCGTTCCCCCGGTAACGCAAGTGACTCAACCATTGTTCTTTAATCCTTTCACTTCTCAAGGAGATTTTCCTTTTGGTTATCCGGGATTTAAACAGCCTTGCACGTACAAACAATTTTTGGATTGTAAACCTACAGAATATCGTGGGAGTCCCGACCCGAATATAACTTTGAATTGGTTGTGAGAAATAGTAAAAGCTCTAGATGCGTGCAATTGTGAGGATGAATCCAGAGTTAAATTTGCGACTCGTATGCTTAAAGAAGATGCTATGGTTTGGTGGGATTCTTTGACTAGTCATTTTACCAAGCAACAACATGATAATATTATGTGGGAATAGTTTCAAGGCAAACTTTGCGAACAATATTGTAGTGCATTTGAGATAGCTCAAATCAAAAGGGAATTCATAGAATTGCATATGACAAGAGATATGTCGGTGGATGATTTAATCAAGCAGTTTAATGAAAGGTTGCGTTTCGTTAAACAGTGGGTGCCTGATGAGGCATCTCAGATACAACATTTTGTGGGAGCTTTGCTTCCATAATATCGAGGTGCTACGAGATGGCCGAGTACATTATCACAAGCATTTACCTTAGCCAAGTCGGCCGAGGGTGATGGGAAAGCAAGAGATAAAATGAATCAAGATCGGATTTCCAGTAGAATTTCAAATTTGAACATTTTAATGCTTAGCCGCGACTGAGTGGGAAAAGTGGCACGAAACAGAGGAGTCAAAACAATAGACCTAAGTCAGGTGGGTCTAATCAAAGTTCGCAATGGTGTCGTCGGTGTAGATCTATTCATAAGGGACCTTGCACACCCTAGACTTTGCGTTGTGTTCGATGTGGGTTGTTCGGACATGAGATTAAGGATTGTGGTTTCCCTCGGAGTGTGTGTTGGAATTGTTAGATAGAGGTTCATTGAACGGGTGAATGTTATGAAGAAAGGAAATCAGGTTCGGGGTCGGAAGTAGGGGCAGGTAGGGGATCCTCGTCAGCAAGTGGAGAGAAGAGAAAGAACCCTTCTGCGCAAGAGGGTAGAGTTTTCAATGTGATGACAGATGACATTACCACTGCTGATGATGATGTAACGGGTATGTTTTGATAAACTATATACATGTACGTGTGTTTATTAACTTCAGAGTTAATTGTTGATATTTGATGCCTATGTGTGCTAAGTAATTGTGTTTAGTTATGATGAGAATGATTCTCTAAAAGTAGAGATAGATGATAGTAAATGTTTCCTAAATCTTGATTTTTCTGATATTTATGTCAGAAAGTGGTATGATGTTAAGTATGTGATACTTGAGTTGATGTAAAATGGGTATGAAGTACCATAGGAAGATGTTTTTAGATTGATTGAATTGCATGTTATTCTATGTGTTGCAAGATTTATCTTGCATTCTGTTTGTGCACAGAAGAAGGAAAGAGAAAGAAAGTGAACAATTACTGGAATTTGGATGGATCCGGGATACTTATAGATATTTTTGGTAAAGATGTAACTGAGATTACGAGTTGATAGTAAAGTTAATGAATGAAGATGTTCAAAGATGAAGATTGATGAACTTAAAGAATTTTGTGATACGTTGTGATATTATGTTTGACGTTTTGGAATATGATCTCATACGGTGAGATTGGAAAAATAATTGACGCCTTGTGACAATTGAAAATTCATGAAAGAAATGATTCAACCCATGACTTAAAGTGTGCAACAGTTAACTTTGTCACATTATTGTGGAGATGATAACATTTTGAAAAGAAATGTGTCATTAATTTAATTAGTAAAAAGGAATAGTGAATGCTTATATAGAAATAGTTGAACATATGACTGAGATAGTGATCAGAAAGAAATCAAAGATTGTGATAGAGGGATTCGATGTCACCTTGGAGAGAAAAAAAATTATTGACAAATATGTTGTTAGTCCCATGATTAGAATAGTTAGATTTGATGAGACAAACCATAGCTATGTATAGATGATAGGTTAAGTGTTAGGAATTATGTAAGTCCGTTGTAGACTGAGTAGTCAGCCTAAGCTGAGTAGTCAGAGTACAAACGGATATAGAGTTTTCTATGTAAGCACTAGATAACTCAGTGATTTCTAAGCTGAGATAGGTTTCAAGAGTGAAGACCGGAAGAGTTGAAGATCCAAGAACTCAGCTTGACAATGTCAAGTCTGAGCAAGTCAGCTTAGCGCCAGAAGTCGGATCAGAGATTTAAATGAGTTTTAAAATCTCATCATAAACTCTCGATATATACGACATTTAAATTAGGATATCTAAACCTAATTTAAACTATCTATTAGCTAGATAGAAATCTCAAACGAAATTAGTTAGATAAGTTCTAACTAAGGAGTATGTTACAGTTTTAAAGAAAAGATAAGTTCTATCTTTTAACCACGATTTGTTCGTAGATAAATCAAGTATAAGTATAAACCTTCTTGTATGTTTACAAAGGAAGAGAGAGAACTTCTGCATAAGTTGCAAAACATACGTGTGTTCGTCATACTTGATATACATATGTGTTGCGATAACTTTGTGTGTTCAAAGTTCAGGAGAGTTTCCAATGTTCTTGTTAATCAGTTTTAACAAGAAGTTCGATCATCAATTAGTTTGTGATTCAAGAGTGTTTAGAGAGAGTTGAGTTTGTAATCAGTGTAACATCAAATCATCCTGTTGATTTGATTAAAGAATTATATTGCAATACATTGTTTGATTGTTGAATTGAATTATTAAATTGTTAATAAAGTGTATTCAACCCCCCTTCTACACTGTATCGGTTGCTTGTTTACCCTCTTTAGGACCAACAATTGGTATCAGATCAGTTTTCTGCATATGTTGAAGATCAAGATCCGCTGTCAAGAGGCCAAGATGTTTGCTAACAAGCAATCAAATCATATTCCAACAACGGCGGCAAAAGGGTGTGCTATATTTGATGGTACTGACTATCCTATGTAGAAGTTCAGAGCCATGCTGTTTCTAAAATCTGTGGATCACAGAATGAGTACCTTGATTCAAGGTGGCCCAATCATTCCCATGATCCATATTACCGCCATTGAAAAAACTGTTCCCTTTGGAGAAATTCCCAAGCCTGAAGCATCTTGGACTGAGGAAGATCGCAAATAGTTCAATCTTCATGACAAGGCACAGAGTATCATTGCAAATGCTTTGAAAAATCTCTCTTGCATACTGTAGCTGGGTGTGAAACCGCAAAAGAGACGTGGGATACTCTCAGTGTCACTTGTGAAGGAACTGACTTGGTCAAGCAACATAAGAAGAAAAATCCGAGTCATTATTATGAGACCTTCTTTGCCAAGAAAGAAGAATGAAACCCTGGCTGATCTGTTTACGAGGTTTCAATGCTTGATCAACAATCTGATCTTGGTAGGTGTGAAGAAAGATGAAACTGAGTTGGTGCTCAAGTTCTTGGATGTGTTACCAAAACAATTCAATGAGATTACCATTGCTCTTCATGCTGGAGGAACCTTAGATAAATATGATCTCAGATCTATATATGGTTTCCTTCTAAATCATCAACATATCATAGAATAAAAGAAAGTGGCCTAGCAACAATTGAAAGAATCTGTCAATAGTGCTTGATTTGCATTGGCTGTAGAAAAGAAGAAGAGAAAGGATCTAGAAAGTCTCAAGCTGAGACTCACTCTAGGTCTGAGTCTGAGGAGGTGAGTCTTAATTTAGACTTAGATGATGAAGAGATGAATGCTCTTACTAAACAAATGTCGACGATGGCAAGAAAATTTAGAAAGCTCAGAAGAGGAAGGGGTAAATCTGGCACAAGCAAAAGTGGTAGGTCTACTTTTGATCCCAACAAAGCTAAGTGCTACAACTGTCAGAAGATAGGACACATAGCTTCTGAGTGCAGAGCTAAGAAAGGGGATTCAGCTTCAGCAGTTGACAAGAATGCCTACAAAGCTGATAAATACAAAAAGAAATATCAGAAGCTGAAAGGCAAGCTAGATGAAAACACCAAAGGTCTTCTTGTTGAGACCTGGGACACTAAATCATCTACCTCAGAAGATGATTGTAACACTGTATTTTCAACCAAAATTTTTTATTTTAAATAACACTGCGGAAGCGATTAAAATACTTAAAAGTATTTACAACGAATTACAAACCACTGTTTTACAAAGCCAACCGATACAAAATAACAGTATTACAAAAACTACAGCTCGTCACAAATAACACATCAGAGGCCTACGTGATTACTCTGCAAGCTAACCACTCTCAGCCAAGCCGTTGACTTACCAAAACCTGTAAAAAGGGTAAGAGGTGGGGGATTAGCACAAAGTTAAGTGAATGGAGTAAAGCCACAACAGATATATCAGCCAGAACCGCATGATATCAACAACAACAGATAACAGATAATCGTGTCCCAGGAAGACCGGCGGTTCTGCAGGAACCTACAACCAATGCCGGCCAAAGCAAAGATTTACCGATAGTTCATTTGTTATTCTCACATAGTATTACCTTAAGTTGCAACAAATGCATCAAAAGATCCCAAT
Organism: Dittrichia graveolens; assembly: GCA_038502395.1. Lineage (NCBI taxonomy): Eukaryota > Viridiplantae > Streptophyta > Magnoliopsida > Asterales > Asteraceae > Dittrichia > Dittrichia graveolens. The sequence goes on from JARJIL010000003.1 coordinate 64,836,476, forward strand.
ACTGATTAGACTATAGCAAACAAACCCAGCCCATAAGCCCAGTCGAAAACTGACTTCCCAACCATCATGTATACATATCACTTATGCAACAATTAATTAACAATCAGCCCATTAATCAATTATTAGATATAAAATCTATCCATGCGTCAAACTATAAACAGTTGCAACCAAACCAGTTACAACTAACATCATCTGTGAGTAAACATCCACTCACCTCAAGTTCTCAACTTCTTTGTAACACCCTGAATTTTAGTACAAATTTAAACTTTTTAGATTTCAACAAAAACAACATTATACGAGTATTTGTTTACATCACTGTGCGGAAGCTTGTCAAATTTACAAAAGGTGGTGTTACTTGTTGATCCAAATACACGACCATTAATTACTGATAAACAAAACATGGAAATAATCATGTATTCCAAACATATCCAAAGGCAACAAGCTTCTCCCAAAAGTATCTACCCGCCTCACCGGCATCATGTTTACTATTTATCCGCGGATATGAAAACATAACACAGTTTCATTAGCATAAGCTAGTGAGTGCGCCAAAACAAGTTAAACAAGTAAACAAGTCATCATAGTACATAAAACAGTTATGGCATCAGTAAACAATTCACACAAGATGTGGGGGACAAGTCCAGTTATACTTGTATATTCCATAGGGGCCAACCATGGTCAACAAGTCCTCGTGGGGGTGTGTCCACATCTCCCGTCAAGGTGGAAGAAGCACGAAGCAGTCCACCATACAACGGTTCTCTGGAGTGTAAGCCCTATTCACCAAATCCACTCGTGTTACCCGGCTTCGGTGGCTCGTCAGCCCAGTGAACCCACACGGTCATGATGGCTACTGACATACCCCTCCACGCTCTGCACCGATCCCTCAGCCACCCATACATCGCAGTTCCCCAATTGCCGGCGCCACAGGAACCTATGCACGTCTCAATGACTAGGAACCCTATGGTACCGAGTTCATATCACAACAGTGGTCCGGACCAAATCACATACCCCACAGGGTCACATAATCACAAGCAAGTTATACACACAAGGTCACAACTTGCTAGAATCAACACAAAGCATAGCATGCTCCAAATCAGGTGAATCATATACTCAATACATATCCCATTATCATAAACATGATAACAATCAATAACAGTTCATAATGATGCAATAAATAAGCATAAAACATAGCACTTAAGAAACAATGGATGACTTGTATGTTTAAAAAGCAGTTTGTTTATCCGCAGGGCATAACTCACCTGTCTGAAGTGATGAGGATCACTTCCACTTCAATTCAATGTTGTAAATCACTTGCACAAAGATCCTATGATCACAACACAAGGTTAACTTAGTTAAGTTAACCATACAATGAAGTTACACACAAGAATGGACTCAAAACACAACTTAATAACTCATTTCGGGTCTTTCGGACTCCCTATGAACTCCCTAAAACCATTTGAAACAATCCCCAATCAATTACAAGGTCAAATGGGGTCAAAAATAACTTTTTGGACAATTCAGGGGTGCTCGCACCACGAGACAAGGGGCCTCGCGCCCGGGAAAAATCTCTGGAAATCTGGTCTTCGCAAAAACTCCCCTTCACGCCGCGACGCATAGGGGTCGCGCCGTGATGCCCCCTAAACACTAACCTACGGGTTTTTCTTTTGCTGCAAGCCCCTTTTCTTCCCAAGTTTTCAATACCCAATTCAATATTTCGAACCAAAGGCATGAAATCTCACTATAACCATCTTTTATCAACCAATATAAATACCTTTTGATCACCATAACCTAACTTCACCATAACTTCAAGTTTTTAACCCATTTTTAACAATAAACACAATTTTAACCAACAATATCACTACAATTAACCATATTCTAACCTCAATAACATGTAATACCACAACGAAACTCAAGTATCAACACCTTAATCACATTTGATCATACCAAACCCTAACTCCAACAATTTCCCCCACTTTTGACCTATTAAACACAATAAACCCGAATTTAAACCAAGAATCACCAAATACAACATGTATGACTCAAATCAAACACAATATTAAAGGTTAAACTTACTTGATTCACAAAACCCACTTGAATGATTCACTTCCTTTACTCAAAATGAGATCAAGGTTGAAGAATATGAAGAAATAACACCAAATTTTGAACCCAAGCCTTTGATCTTCCACTTTTCCTTGATTTCTCCGTCTTCTTCTTGAAATCTCAAATTCTAGAACTCTCTCTCTGCTCTCACGCCTTCTTTCTCCAGATTTTGATGGTTTGACTCCAATAATTGGAGTCTTACCACACTTTTATACACATATTTACATTACTAGTCCCCATTCTTTCACTCGCTTTACATATATATATCATTTTGGTTTATAAAACACAATACAGTACTAATAGCACACAAATACCCACAAATCACATAACTTTATTACTTTTCAAGTAAATTGGCATTATATATATATTTTAAAAATTTTACGAAAATACGGGTTTTATAATTCCTCTCTCCTTACAAAGATTCCGTCCTCGGAATCAATTTTGGCTAAACAAGTGAGGGTAGCGAAGTTTCATATTGTCTTTAGTCTCCCAAGTCAGGATATGTCCTTGACTATGCTTCCACTTAACCAAAACTAGAGGAATCAACCGCTTCCTTAGCTTTTTGGTCTTTCTATCCACAATTGCAACTGGTTCTTCCACCAATCGCTTCTTCGGATCAACCTGCAACTCATTGATGGGAATGACTTGATTATCTTCCGCTTTGGCCTTCTTGAAGTTGCAAACATGGAACGTGTTGTGAACACCTTCCAATTCCGGTGGTAGCTCTATCTCATACGCTTGCTCATTGACTCGCTTGAGAATCTTGAATGCCCAATATACCTTGGGCTCAACTTACCCCGCTCCCCAAACCTAATTACCCCTTTCCAAGGTGAAACTTTGAGCATCACTTGATCACCGACTTCAAACATCATAGGCTTTCTTTTCTTATCTGCATACACCTTCTGACGATCACGTGCGGCTTTGAGCTTTTCAAGTGCAATTTTGACCTTGTCGGCGGTTAATTGAACAATCTCCGGGCCTGCATACTGTTTCCCACCCTGTTCAAGCCAACACGTAGGAGTTTGGCATCGCCTTCCATATAGCATTTCGTAGGGAGGCATACCAATGCTAGAATGGTAGGAGTTGTTGTAGGCAAACTTGATCAAGGGTAAATGATAATCCCATGATCCACCGAATTCCAAGACACAAGATCGAAGCATATCCTCCAAAGTTTGAATGGTCCTTTCAGATTGACCATCCGTCTACGGGTGATAGGCTGTACTCAAATGGACACGAGTGCCCAATTCTCGTTGAAGGCTTCTCCAAAAGTTGGATGCAATGCGCGAATCTCTATCCGAAACGATAGATAAAGGTACTCCATGCCTAGACACAATCTCATCGACGTATAGCTTTGCCAATTTGTCTAAAGAGGCTGTCTCACGAGTGGCCAGAAAATGAGCACATTTGGTCAAACGATCAACTATGACCCAGATCATGTCGTGTCCCTTAGCAGTCTTTGGCAAATTTGTGACAAAGTCCATAGTAATGTGACCCCACTTCCATTCCGGAATCTCCAAAGGTTGAAGATTTCCGTAGGGACGCTGGTGCTCGATCTTGACTTGCGCACAAATTGCACACTTCTCAACATAAGAAGCGATATCAACTTTCATCCCGGACCACCAATACAATGATTTTAGATCATGATACATATTCGTGCAACCCGGATGCACAAAAATTTTAGAACGATGGGCATCATGTAGTATCACTTCATGATTGCTGCAAAACTTTGGCACCCAAACGCGACCCACAAAGATCTTTAAGCCACGACTATCCTCTTCTAGGCGGTCTTTGAGTTTCATCATTTGCTCTTCTTTAAGATTTTCTTCTTTCAATGCCTCCTGTTGAGCCATCTTCAGGTTTTGTACCAAGTCGGAGATCACTTCCATTCGAAACGATTAGTAACAGAAGACATCTGCTGGAGTTTTGCGGCTTAGAGTTGTTGGGTTTTGGTGGCATCTAGAAAATCGCAGTGGAAAGAAACGAGTATAAAACAATTTAGATTTTATGCCACCAGTCACACCACCCAATGGACCACACTTTAAAACAATAGCAATGCAACTCAAAAGGAAACAAGAGGGAGAAAGTATACCATACATGTAGCTTCTCCTTGTAGCCTTTGAAAGACGCGTACACAAAATAGTGCACCTCTATCGGTATCCACAACAAGTGTATTAGATTCCCACGTGCTAGCTTTGTTTGGACGCCGCCAAAAGCACCACCGACTTGATCCTAACACCACTAGAAGATTGATGTGCCAATCTATCTTCCAAATGTGTGTATTAAGAGAGAATATGAACTAACTTAAAGTTACAAGTTCATGTATATATTTTTCCTTCATAGTTTTCCAAAAAACTAGTTCATCAAGGAAAAAAAACAAACTTTTAAAGGCTCTCATAAAACCAAAAAACGTTTCATGAGTTACTAGTGTAAATAGCCATAAAGTCACATTCAATCTAGACTTAAAAGCCCAATTGAATGGGTTGTTACACCTTGAGGCACGGTCGTGCCTCTCAAGGCACGGCCGTGACAGCCCACCGGCACACCCAAAGTCACGCCCTACTTGGGCTCGTGATTTCGCACAAGGCACGGCCGTACCTCCACGAGGCACGCCCGTGCAGGCCCCAACGGGTACGCCTTAGGCACTCCGGCCTTGGGCCCATACCTGGCATAGGGCACGCACGTACCTTCATAAGGCACGGCTGTTCCCGGCCCAACCAAAACCCATTTTGGCATTTTTCTCTCTGTTGTTCAAAGGTGTTGCCGGAATCAATACTTGGCGTGTGACCCAATAGGCCTATGCCTCATCGGCAGTGATACCAACTCGTGTGTGTCAGTGGGCTTATTCCAACAAACTCCCACTTGAACATGACACACCTACGAAAGGAAACACCGACATAGAGCGGCCTCTAGCAAGGCATCTATGCCCCCAAGTCGGCATAGGGTATGTCACCCATGACAAGTACCAACCTGTAAAGAATGGTCCTACAGATAAGTGATTATTCATCCCTTCGTTCATGATATCCGTTGTGAATGCAGGTCATGGAATATCATCAACCCTAAAACATCCACGATTGTGTTTCTCGATCTAGACTAAGTATGACGAACAATACAAGTTGTAAAATTGATCCACTATCAATTCAACTTGAGCACGGCCATGCATTTTAATGTCATCAGTTCAGTCAACGAGGGGCCCAAGGATATCTCTCTAAAGAGGAACGAATACATTTGACTACATCGTTCCGTCACAATAACATGTTCTTGCCTGAAAACTTCCCTTATAACAGCCAGTTACGAACTGCGTTAGAAAGCAATCTAAACAAGACCATATCATTAATCAAGAAGCGCATGTATCTCTAGTAGAAGGAAAAACAATATTATCATCGTGATTTACTCGTGATCATGTCCATGAAGTAAACTCAGGTGCGGGTCCTCCAATTACTTGATCACTATCAAGTACAGACTAGTGTTGCATAAACATGTATTCAATACTTTACCAACCACTTGCCTCGATCTTAATTCACTTCTTCCTTCTATTGAAGAACGACTGATCGTGGAGAATTTAGAATAAATAAATTTATTCAAGGAAGTAGTTAAACATGCTAAGATGGAACACAATAAAGGCTAACGAAAGTACCCGCTCCGCGCGCATTATCAATAATCGATACAATCAAAGCACATTATTGCTTTTAATGTTCCCAACTCAAAACACATTAAATTCAACTAAAACAAACTCAAGCCAAAGCCATTTGTAAACCAAGTGTATACAAGCTTAGTATGAAAGTTCATCACTAGCTTGTGACTAAAGCTTAGTAAGCGGATTCACAAAGTGACATCCACGCGTACAATAGTTCTCGTCTATGAGCCATTGTACTCTCATTGTTTCAAAGAACCCAATAAAGTCACAATGCGCAAGACTATGGTTCATATATATATATATATATATATATATATATATATATATAAGTCATCACACTCTTATTTTCTCAAAAGAACCCAATTAGAGTCAATGATGCTTAAAGAACCATTCTAGTTGATAACATTCCACTTAACAACAGAACAACAACAATTTACCAAAAATAATACATTACTCAAAGTTCCTAGTTACCACCGAACATCAACTTGAAGAACAATGCATTAAGAGTTCTTCCAAGTATTTCAAAATGAGAGAAAAGAAACCATGTGATAAACCAAGTTTCTAATTAAATTAACACATTAGTCCATCATGTTTCAATGTCACTCTCTTAGTTTTGTCACTCCGAAAAGTTCACATTCGTATCTTCCAATTCTTCTTATGAAGAAATAATTTCTCAACTCCAGTTTCATGAACCGCCAAGTTAGGATATTATCTTTAACAAGAAGTATGTTATGGATGCGCAATTTGAGGAACACAAGCGCTCCCACTAGCTCTGGCATACATCCAAGTTTAATCTTCCCTTTTCAAAAACTCAAATCTATGATTTTCTCATTAAAGTGAAGATTACAACCTTGCGATATTTATCCAAGTCTACGAGGATACTTTCAATGTACAAGACACTTTTGGATAGTGTTAAAACACTCTTCCTCAAAATTCCCATGAAGGAATACAATCTTTACATTGCGGTGACAAACACATGTACCCGAGTAACCTTCAACATAACCTCTAGAAAAATTTCCTTATGATACCATCCTCATGGTCAATCATAATGGAACATTTATCATTAGTTGGTATTTGAAGTTCAAGTCCATGAATAGACTTCTTGGGCTTGTAAACCATATGAGGATACTAATAATGTATAAGACTCTCAGAGAAAATTAAAACACTTCCTCAAAATTCCTATAAAGGAATAAAGTCTTTTTCATTTCACTACCATACCTTCATAATCAAGAAAAGGCAGTGATACACCATAAGTCATCCAAATAGACTTCAACATAACCACTAGGAAAAATTTCTTTCATGATACCATTCTCATGGTCAATTAGAACTTTTACCACTAGTCGGTATTTGAAGATGTCTACATCTCAATTCATGTATACCCTCAGGTTTATACCAAGGCATCAGATCAACCAAGTCCAACACTTGGATATCCTACATGGATTGCATCCCATTCTCATTACCTCTCTCCTTCTAGTAAACACTAGGCCCACTACGACTCCCGATAGTTGATGAATTCAACTAATCCATCAATGAGTTATCTTCCTATATATATAAAACATATATCTATCCGGCCTTATGACAACTCCTATCAGAAATAGGAAAAGTAACGAATTATGCCAGGTACTCCAGCATCGCCATGCTGAGTTCCAATCACTACTGATTGCATGCTAGTGCCAATATCAGGTTTTACTCCCACTGGCTCCTATAGATATTAGGCTTCCATTTTCTATTGAGCGACAAAACTTGTCCTCAAATGTTCGTGAAACAAATATCTCATGCCTAACGGAGTTGCATCTTTAGTCCCCGGATTCTACTACCTCACGTCTACATGTAGGCTGGATAATCTAGGTTTTGAGATAGACAAGCAAAGACACTCTTTCTAGTCTTTTCTCCTAAGATGCGTACTAAACCATCTTTGTTGATTTTATATATAGAACATTGCCCGCCATACTGAAGCATCCCAACAAATTGGGTATGAATTTGTGATCCATCAAGACCCGAATATTCGGTTCCTCCTCTACGCGACCCATATGCCAATGTGTCCTAGGAGAAATAATTTACGAGATAAATCCCACAATTCTTATGATGATCACAAAATTCATGTATTAAGATACTCAACATCTTTACAGGATTTAAGTAACTTAACCTTTTGTCCACAAACCTCGTTAAGGTAATCAATGAACATCTCAAAGGTTTCAAATATACCTATCCCTACTACCACTACGGGTAATGGTAACGAAGTGCATGTAGTTATCCCCATGGATTTGCTTGAACGAATTAAACTTACAAGTGTGAACCAATTACAACAAGCTCTCAATCCTCTTACATACACCGATGAAAGATGTACAAGTCATTTACCCTAATAAACAATTCTCGCACTCAACATTTGATCAATTATAACATGCATCCAAGATTCCAAACCACACGGAACTTGGTGAAGCAAGTCTTGTTTATATAGCTAAATAATCTTGTCACTTGGATAACTAATCCAAACCAATTTTGGATTTAAACACATTATTCATGATTACTTTATTACTTTTAAGCAAAAGATTATAAATGCCATGACATGGATAAACTTTGAAATAAACCACCAATTTAGATTTAAAATACAAAGTAATATCGATCGTCAACCAATGCATAATAAACTTAATATTTCTCTTGCCACGCAGGGCAAATAATATATTAATCTAGTAAAGTAATAAAATAGTTAGATGAAATGGCGAGATCAAAAGTCCCAATCCTCTCAATCGAGACAACGTCCAAGTTTCCCAATCTTGAGCTCTAGCTCTCCGTGCTTTATCAGCTACTTCTTCCGTTTAACACCTACACTTTGTAACAAAACAATTTTGCAACAAACGTGAGTGTTATAGCTAGCATTTCAACAAATCTAGCTAAGAAGTAGAAAAGCCATGGAGCTAATCATGAATTTACCTGATGACGAGAAGTTATTCCCTTGCCTCATGGGAAGCTTTAACTCCTTCGAGCACTAAGGACAAGCATGGCGGCTCCAATCTCCATATTTACCGTAGAAATAGCAAACTTCTCCCTTAGGAGTCGTATTCTCTTTCTCGGTTCTACGTTCCTCAAATAACCGGGTGGGAATGAACTTGCGTTTGGCCATGTTAGACTCGAAAGTCTTAAGCATGCCATGCAACTCGTCTAAGGATTCTACCATTTTGTCCTTTTGATAGTTTTTGATAAACTCATCATAAGACGCGGTCAGGGATTGGAGAATCATATTCACCGCAAGCTCCCTCCCAATGGGAAATCCTAGTATTTCCATTTGGTCAATGTATGCCTTCATACGAAGCACATGAACACTAACCTTATCACCTTCTTGCATGCTGCAACCGACAAGGGCCTTGACACACATAAAGTGTTCCTCTCTAATCTGATGTTGGAACAAGTCCTTCAACCGATTAATCATGTCGTATGCACACATATGCCAAAGTTGCTTATACAGCTCGCAACTAACAGTCGACAACATGAAAGTGGAAACATCTTTTGCGTCTTTGATACGCTTTTCAAAGGCGTATCTAGTGGCCTAACTTGTGTTGGTAGCATGTGGTTTATGAAGAGGTTCCTCGAGGATGTGCAACTTAGATTCATGGCGAAGGAAAATTCGCAATTGCCTATACCAATCCACAAAGTTCACACCTACGAGTTTCTCCTTTTCTAGGAACGAACGGAGAGATAAATTCGGTGTTGCGTTGTTAATGTTTGTCATCTACAATTTTAGAGTACATGTTTTAGTGAATTTAGATATAATCCTTGTAGAAATAATTACCCAAATAGTTTTCAAAACCAATTATTTAAACAAGGCTAGAAACCATATATCACTTTACCTTATGACGGGTTTACCGCGGATCACAAAGCAAAGCTATTTAGGCCGGTAACCATTTTACCAATTGCAAACACTTTGCAACTTCTAGATCCTTGTGGGATCCATTGACAATCAAAATGTCTTTTTGCATTTTTGATCCCTTCTTGCACCAATCCTAACTTGATCCCCTTAAATGACTCGGCTAGAGCTCGACACCACCTAAGTGTCACAAAAAGAATTGTAAACCGCCCGTCAAGACACACGGTGGAACTCTCGCCAATAATTGGCTCGTGCTAAGCTCGACAACCAATATTGCGAGTTATCACACTCACCTTCCACACAGTTCCACTCGGCATGGCTCTTGCTAAAGCTCGACAATCATCCAAGTTTCACTAGATTCGGGTGGTGTCGTCTTATGGATTGCGCGTGATTTACATTTTAAAAACAAGATTTCTTTTTCCGGTTAAAAATTTTTTAACCCATTTTGCGAATTAACAAATCAAGTGATAAATACAATTTTTATCCACTTATAATATAATACAAATTTATATTATCTTGTTAATTCTATACGTGCGGAAAGAAATATAAACCAATTTTATAAATCTTTGTGTTTTATATATTTTGGAAAAATTATCTAGCATGTGACATCCTACACATCCATGCAAAATAATAAATATATAAAACAACCACGCATACACAATAGTTTGGTAACATTCCCAAATCCTATGCGTTTTCCCCGTGAGCCATACGAGGAAAACAAGGTCAACTAAGGAATCCAAGATCCAAAGCACCTAGCCGGGTGTGCTCCCACTGAAGCCGACATCTCCAAAAAGCAATTCGAACTCCATGTTGCCGAGACATCAACGCCGTGATTCCCGTTTGTTTATTACATACAATGTCAACTTCTATACTATTTTATAAATGCATAGAAGAAGAAATGGCATGCAAGCCACAATCTTATGCTAGTAATACAAGTACAAAGGAATAAATAAACGGCATGCAAGCTGCACCAAATAATAGTTATAAAAATTACAAGAATACGGCACGCAGACCACCAAAACCAAAAAAACCAAAGACCACAACACATAGGTCTAAAGGGCATCTAGTTACCGAACCACAACCAAACACAACCAAAGCAAAACCATGGTGTGCCACAAAACCATGTCAAACGTATTTTGATTAAGATTGCCAAGAAAACACCCAAGGCACAAAAGCAACCTTGTACATATGCATTAGTAATTTTAATAAACCTTTAAAATTACATATTCATATATACACCTTTAAATATATATATTTTTATGCACTTCATGCCAAGCCATACAAAATATATAAATTCAAGGAATCAAAATATAGTGGGGAAAAACTAGATCAAAGACTAGTCCAACCAACAAATCCAGAATTTAAATATAATTTTAAAACATGTTTCAAAAACAGTTTCTGGCCCAAAATGCGAAAGGCACGGGCGTACCCTCTAAGGGTACGGGCGTGCCCGTCCATTGCCAGTTTACAGTTTAAACAATTTAAGCCTTAAAACAATTTTGCCGGCACGGCCCGTACCCCACCAGTACGGCCGTGCCCCGGCCGCCGGCACGCCCCGTACCCCAAGACGTACGGTCGTGCCCGGTCACTAGAAAATCAGATTTTGACTGAAAACTGAAAATTCCGGTTTCAGTGCAAGGCCACTGTTGGGTTTTGGTGGCATCTAGAAAAACGTAGCGGAAAGAAATGAGTATAAAACGATTTAGATTTTATGCCACCAATCACACCACCAAATGGACCACACTTTAAAACAATAGCAATGCAACTCAAAAAGAAACAAGATGGAGAAAGTATACCATACATGTAGCTTCTCCTTGTAGCCTTTGAAAGACGCATACACAAATTAGTGCACCTCTATCGGTATCCACACCAAGTGTATTAGATTCCCACGTGCTAGCTTTGTTTGGATGCCACCAAAAGCACCACCGACTTGAGCCTAACACCACTAGAAGATTGATGTGCCAATCTATCTTCCAAATGTGTGTATTGAGAGAGAATATGAACTAACTTAAAGTTACAAGTTCATGTATATATTTTTCATTCATAGTTTTCCAAAAAACTAGTTCATCAAGGAAAAAAACAACCTTTTAAAGGCTCTCATAAAACCAAAAAACGTTTCATGAGTTACTAGTGTAAATAGCCATAAAGTCACATTCAATCTAAACTTAAAAGCCCAATTGAAGGGGTAGTTACAGCTTGAGGCACGGTCGTGCCTCACAAGGCACGGCCGTGACAGCCCATGGGCACACCCAATTCACGCCCGACTTGGGACCGTGCTTTCGCACTAGGCACGGCCGTACCTCTACGAGGCACGCCCGTGCCGGCCCCAACGGGTACGCCCTAGGTACGCTGGCCTTGGGCCCGTACCTGGCATAGGGCACACCCATTTTGGCATTTTTCTCTCTCTTATTCAAAGGTGTTGCCGGAATCAATACTTGGCGTGTGACCCAATAGGCCTATGCCTCATCGGCGGTGATACCAACTCGTGTGTGCCAATGGGCATATTCCAACAAGAGCATCCACCACAACATTAGCTTTACCCGGATGATACGGAATTTCACAATCATAATCCTTAATCAATTCGAGCCAACGGCGTTGCCGTATGTTCAACTCTTTTTGATCAAAGATATGCTGAAGGCTTTTGTGATCTGTGAAAATCATACAATGAGTGCCATAGAGGTAATGACGCCAGAGTTTTAAAGCAAAGATCACTGCAGCCATCTCTAAATCATGAGTAGGATAATTGGCTTCGTGAGGCTTCAATTGCCGGGAAGCATAGGCAATAACCTTGCCTCGTTGCATCAACACACATCCCAAACCAGACTTGGATGCATCACTATAAACCGCAAAATCTTGTGATCCCTCAGGAAGAGATAAAACAGGAGCTTGGCACAGCAATTTCTTGAGAGTTTGAAAAGCACCTTCTTGAACATCAGTCCAAGAATAAGGAACATTCTTACGGGTCAGCTTAGTTAGCGGCCCCGCTATCTTGGAGAAATCACGAATGAACCTGCGGTAGTAACCCGCGAGACCAAGAAAACTTTTGATTCCGGAAGGGGCTTTTGGAGACTCCCACTTCATAACCACTTCAATTTTAGAAGGATCAACTTTAACTCCTTCTTCACAAATAACATGGCCAAGGAACTGAACTTCCTGAAGTCAGAATTCACATTTCGAGAATTTTGCATAATGCCTTTCGTGTCGAAGAACTTCAAGAACTTCCCGCAAATGAACTTCATGATCCTTCTCAGTTTTAGAATAAACCAAGATATCATCAATGAACACAATCACAAACTTATCCAAGAAGCGACGGCACACCCGATTCATAAGATCCATGAACACCGCCGGAGCATTGGTTAGACCAAAAGGCATCACAAGAAATTCATAATGCTCATAGCGGATTCGGAAAGCTGCTTTTGGGAATATCATCTTCTTTAACACGAACTTGATGATAACCCGAACGAAGATCAATCTTGGAAAAGTAGCTTGCTCCTCAAACAAGTCATCAATCCGGGGAAGTGGATATTTGTTCTTGATGGTTCTTTTGTTTAACTCTCGGTAATCTATGCACATCCGGAGAGTCCCATCCTTTTTCTTGACAAACAAAACCAGTGCTCCCCAAGGTGAGGAACTCGGTCTAACAAATCCCTTATCCAATAGATCTGGGATTTGGGTCATCATTTCCCGAATCTCCGATGGTGCTAGACGGTAAGGGGCTTTGGCAATAGGAGTTGCCCCGGGAACAAGATCTATCTGGAACTCAACCTCGCGAATCGGAGGTAAACCGGGAAGATCATCAGGAAACACATCGGGAAATTCACTAACCACTTTGTCGTCTCCAATACTTTGCTTCTCCTTTTTGACATCAAGGACATATGCCAAAAAGGATTCACAACCCTTCCGGATACATTTCTAAGCTTTCATGACGGATAAAATTTCCAACCCGGATTTGCGTTTCTCGCCTGGAGCTAATACATATTCACCATTGGGCTGAGGGATTTTGATCAATTTCTTGGAACACAAGATTTCAGCATGATTAGCACTAAGCCAATCCATACCAATGACCGCATCAAAAGAAGATATGTGAACTGGTAACAAACAAATTGGGAAGGAACTCCCATCAAGATCAACAGTGCAACTATCACAAATATCGGTCATAGAGATAATCTTGCCATCAGCAGTTTCAACATCAAGAGGCTTGGCAAGTTTACTAAAAGGTAATTTCAGTTTCTCACAGAAAGTATACGATACGAATGATCTATTGGCTCCAGAATCAAATAACACATAGGCAGGTGTAGAATTCAATAGAAACATACCAGATACTACATCCCCAGCCTCACGGGCCTCCTCCATAGTCATTTGGAATGCTCGCCCTTTCGCCTTAGGAGGGTCCTTGCCTTTTGAGGATGATCCGCCAGCTCCTCCCTCACGCTGAGGGCAATCCGCCATCTGTAACATCCTCGATTTGGGCCTAGCTATTAGTTGTGTATAAGTTATATTTAAGTTAAGAAATTTATGTAAAGAATCCACATTTAGTTATATAAATGAAAGGTTAATTGTATATTAGTGTGTTATGTGTTTTGTGTATATATGTATATATATATTGAAAGTTAGTTAAGTAAAAGAAAAGAAAAGGAATTAGAAGAAATCCAGAGGCGGTGCCTCTGGATTGTGAGTCAATATAAATGTATAAAACTTTGACTTATGGTCAAAGTTGGTGAAAAAGGCAAGATTACACTCACACAAGCAAACTATCGGAATTCTCTCTATTTTCTATCGGTTTTTCTCTCGATTTCTTGAAATAAAGGATTTGTTGGTTTGATTCCACACAAAGGTAAACATATGGTATTCTTAAGATTTAATGTGTATAAAACTGTTTTTATGCTTAAAAGCATGATTGAAACTCAAATCCTTGCAAAAAACACCACTTAGAACATTCAAAGGTTACTTTCAAAGTGGGTTTTGGTTGTTTGGTGTTATTGTGTGGATTTGATGTGTTTTCAAAGTCATAGCAATGGAAATGGATGTTTTTAGAATGTAAAAATGTATGAACTATGAATGGAATTTTTGAAAAAGAGCCATACATGGAGATGGTGGTTTCTGGGTTGAAAATGTCGGATTTTGAGACATGAGTGTGTCGGAATCCGCTAGTTGCTCCTAATCCGATAAGTTTCGGATTCCGAGACCTAATGGTGTCGAAATCCGTATATGGTCTAAATCCGAGTTATTGTTTTAAATTCGATAAGTATCGGATTTCATTGAGTTCATGTATAAATTGCAAGTCAAATCCGAAAGTATCGGATTCCTTTGAAAATGTCAGATTCCGATAAGAGTATCGGATTCCGATGGAAGGTCGGATTCCCAATTTTATGTCAAGCTTTCCAAGTTCATAAGTCTTGAAATTTGATAAGTGTCGGATTTCCCTAATATGTCGGATTTCTTGTAATCGGCCTGAAGTATCGGATTCTCCACAATCCGATAGTTTGTCGGATTTGTGTGGGATCCGGACATTGGGACTTCCTTTGTTGGCTTTGTAGCTATTCTAAGTATGTTGAGATAATTGATTTGAATCCTAATGTTCTAGGTGAACTTGACACCCTAGACAAGGCAGGAAATTAAATAACTATCCATTTAAGCCACTCAGGTGAGTACCGACTTCCATAAGCCTCTGTAGAGGAAGAATTATGTGTTAAGTGATTTGAGTGCACTTGTGCTCATAAGTGAATGACTAAGAATTGCCATGTTACTTTAAGTACAATGCCATGCTAAAAGAATGGCGTACGTAAGATTAAGTGCATGCCAGTAGAATCCAGAATTGGAACCGCCTAGTTAAATGAATGATATGTATGCTAGGGATCCAGACTGTATCCGTCATAAAGTAAGTAAATGTAAATGCATGATAAAATAACTAATTTAAAATGCATGCTAAGTAAATGATCAAGATATGTGTATGTGTTCGCGGACATCTTCAAACATGGTTAAGGTCAGCCGGATAGCTGGATCCCAGGGACCCTTGATCAGGAGATTCGGGATTTAACGGTGATTCGAGGTAACATTCCGGATCAAGGGTTCTGCAGAACCGCCTTGCCTTATATCATGAGAGGTAATCAGTCAGAAATGGCTGAGTTACCTATGGAGCCTCTGGTTACGTTAACAATGCTTGGTGGACTACTTTATTCTCCCCCACCAGCGCGGAGGGTTGTGCCTGATCCCCCGGTATATTGGTGTTAAGCGGGACTAGCTATCCCGCAATAAACAACTTATACCGATCATGTTAGCACACCGCAATGTGATAGAATAGCATTGTACGCTTATTCCTGATATGCATAACTTACTCTAATGATGCTTATGTTAAGTTTGTGCTCACAAGCTAAGTGTAGCTAACGGTGCCATGTTAACTGCTTTTGCAGATCGAAGTTAGATTGCCTAGTGAGCCGGGTCCCCTGCCTCTGGATATTTTGCTGGAACACATATGTTGTAATAAATACATTATGGTCGGTTATTGTAGTGTAACACCTGATACCGAAACAAAGTTTGTTGTAATTATTTCCGCTGCTTAATGTTATTTGATCGTGATTAAGTTCACGTTTGTTTAAAAATGCAAATTTTTGCTAAAATCTGGTTTATACAAAGGCGGTCTTACAAGTAGGTATTAGAGCGTAAGTTTGAGGGAATTGGGTACTTGCAAAAGTATTCGATCTCAAACAAGGGCCCGGCCATAATAAGTGTTCCTTTAGGGGGGTTGAGTATGAGAGTTACATGATTATTACTTGCTATAGTATAGCTTGTCAAATATGATGAGCAAGTATGATAAAGTACTGATTACTCTTTTGTGTTCTGTAGAAGAGTTAAGATAAAGTAAAGATGTCTGCTGATAAAGCAAATACTGAGCAAGCGCTCAAAGAATTGGAGGATGAGGCTTCCTATAGGCCTCACCAAGCCGAAGACCAACGCTCTCAGCATAATGCTGGTGGTGCAGTACCTGATCCAGACCAACTTGCTTATATAAAGCGTCTGGAGGAAGGGCTCCGCCAAGCTAAAGAGCACTTGTTAAAATCCACTCTAGTCAAACCACGCAAGCCCTGTTCATATAAGAAGTTTTTGACGTGTCACCCGCCGACGTTTGAGGGGAGTGATAACCCCGCTGTTACTATCCAATGGCTTCGTGAAATGGAGCAAGCTTTTGAATCTTGCGAGTGCGAGCCGGAGTACCATGTGAATTACGCGATACGCATTTTAAAAGGCCTCGGTTAGCAAAGAGGTATGAAGTGCTCTCTCTTGGGAGCAGTTTTCCGAGAAGGTGCTCCAGAAGTACTACTGTACAGAGTATGATATGGAGCGGTGGAAAGAGAGTTTACAGATATCCGGAAGGGAGATAAACCGATTGAAGAACACATCACCTCATTTACCGATAAGATGAGGTTTGTTCCACACCTGATTCCCGATGAAGTCACTAATATAAGAAGGTTTGTGGTGACACTGCCACTTGAATTTCGTGCCCATGTGCGGGCGGCTCCAACACTGGATCGGGCATTTCAAGTGGCCCGATAAATGGAAGGTGATCGTATACAGTGTGCGGGGTGAATTTGCCAGTTGGAGCGGTAAAAGGAAGTTCCAGCCATCTCTCCAATCGGGCTCTTCAAAAGGGCAACCTCAGGAGGTGGGGAAACTGAATCTCCTAAGAAACCAAGACCTACCGATCCTTGGTGTTCTTCATGCCGTACCTATCATTCCGGAGAATGCTCAGCAGCAACAAGGAGGTGCGGTAGGTGTGGGCAAAGAGGGCATTCGGTGAATGAATGTCGATACAATGAAGATGTTTGTTACCGGTGTCGCAAACCCAGTTACAAAATGGTAGAGTGCCCTGATCGACAAAACTCTGGAGCAGTTGGGTCTTCTGGAGGGCAGAAGAAAGATAATGCCCCGCGTGCTAAAGGGCGGGCATTTCAAATGACTGTAGAGGAGGCAAAGGCTGCAGGTGACGTCGTCACTGGTACATTTCTTATCAATTATTCTCCTGCCAGTGTACTATTTGATTCAGGGGCAACATATTCTTTTGTTTCTGTTGCTTGCCGTAAAAGACTCCAATTACCTGTTGTGCCTTTAGACGAGCCTCTTAATGTAGAAGTTGCAAACGGCAAAGTAGTCTCGGTTACCGAGAAAGTCCCTATTGCCGTTATTTATATTGATGGGTGTAGTATCCCTATTTCATTCTTTGTTATGCCTATTGCGGGCTTCGATGTCATGATTGGAATGGATTGGCTTAGCAAGCGTGATGCTGAGACTGTCTGTTCCAAGAAGTTGATTAAGATCCCTCTTGCTGATGGATCTTATACAGTTGCTCGAGGAGAACGACGAGATTCTGATATTCCTGATATCTCCGTTATTAAAGCTCAGAAGTCTGTTGCCAAGGTTGTGATTCCTTCCTAGCATATGTCATTGATGCTATGATGGAAAAGCGACCAGTTCGAGATATCAGGGTAGTTTCTGAATTCCTTGAAGTCTTTCCTGATGAATTACCGGGTTTACCTCCAGTAAGAGACGTTGAATATAAGATTGAACTGATTCCTGGAGCTACACCTGGAGCTAGATCTCCATATCGTCTCGCTCCTTCTGAGATTCGCGAGATGATGACTCAAATCCAGGAGTTACTCGAAAAAGGTTTCATTCGTCCTAGTTCCTCGCCTTGGGGAGCTCCTGTTTTATTTCTCAAAAAGAAGGATGGAACCATGAGGATGTGTATTGATTACAGGGAGCTGAATAAGCGAACTGTGAAGAATAAGTATCCTCTTCCACGAATTGATGATCTCTTTGATCAGTTGCTGGGAGCTACATATTTCTCGAAGATTGATCTCCGTTCGGGGTATCATCAAGTACGAGTCCATGAAGAAGAGATTCCGAAGACTGCTTTCCGGACTCGATACGGTCATTACGAATCTTGGTTATGCAATTCGGCTTAAGCAATGCTCCTGCCATATTCATGGATTTGATGAATCGTGTCTGTCGTCCCTTTCTTGATAAGTCCGTGATTGTTTTCATTGACGACATTCTTGTCTATTCGAAGACCGAGGCTGATCACGAGTTTCATCTTCGTTAGGTTCTTGAGACTCTCAAGTGAGAAAAGTTATACGCCAAGTTTTCTAAATGTGAATTCTGGCTTAGGGAAGTACATTTCTTCGGCCATGTTATCTGTCAAGAAGGCGTTAAGGTAGATCCGGCTAAGGTGGAAGCGGTGATGAATTGGGAGGTTCCTTGAACTCCCTCTGAAATAAAGAGTTTTCTTGGCTTGGCCGGCTACTATAAGCGATTTATTCGCAACTTTTCTAAACTTACGGGTCCGTTGACAAAGCTGACCCGTAAGGATGTTGCATTTGTTTGGTCGGAAGCTCAAGAAGAAGCATTCCATACCTTAAAGCGATTGTTATGAGAAGCTCCGATTCTTGCCTTACCGGAGGGTTCAGAGGACTTCGTAGTTTATTGTGATGCCTCTTATGCGGGGTTGGGTTGTGTCATCATGCAGAGAGATAAAGTAATTTCTTATGCCTCTTGGCAACTGACATCTCACGAAAGGAACTACCCAACTCACGATCTCAAACTTGCTGCTGTTGTCTTCATACTAAAATTGTGGAGGCACTACCTTTATGGCAGTAAGTGTGTGATATGTATTGATCACAAAAGCTTGCAGTATGTCTTTACATGGAAAGAACTCAACATGCGGCAGCGCCGTTGGTTGGAGTTAATAAAAGACTACGACTGTGAGATTCGCTACCATCCGGGTAAAGCCAATATTGAAGCGGATGCTTTGAGCCGTAAGGGGCAAGCAGCTGTGGCAAACTTCATGAAGCTTACTATTGTATCATATTTGATTGCAAAGTTAAAAGACGCCCAACAGTTAGCTTTGCAAGAAGACAATCTGAAATCTGAAACGATGAAAAAGTTAAAAGACCAGCTAGGTGAAGATAATCGTGGATTGAAGACTTTTCATTCCAGGATTTGGGTGCCTCTTCTTGGAGGTAATCTTGAGCTGGTTCTGCAAGAAGCTCACAAGTCTAAGTTGTCTATCCATCCGTGGAACTAGGACAGAGCATCAAAGGCCTTACGGCAATTTGCAACAGCTTGACATTCCGGAATGGAAATGGGATCAGATCATGATGGATTTCATGACAAAGCTGCCAAAGACTTTCAGAGGGCATGACATGATATGAGTCATTGTTGACCGACTGACTAAAAGTGCTCATTTCTTGGCAACCAACGAGTCGGCTTCGTTGACTCGTTTGGCACAACTTTACATTGATGAGATAGTATCACGTCACATCTTCCTTGTTCAATTGTTTCTGATCGTGACTCCAGATTTATGTCTAATTTCTGGCAAAGTTTGCAACGTGAGTTAGGCACCCGTGTGCATTTGAGCACTGCCTATCACCCGCAGACCGATGGCTAATCAGAACGAACAATTCATACTCTTGAAGACATGCTTTGGGCGTGTGTACTTGAATACGGTGGTTCATGGGATTCTCATCTTCCATTGATTGAATTTGCCTATAACAATTCATATCATTCCAGTATTGGAATGCCACCGTACGAAATGCTCTACGGGAGAAGATGTCGCACTCCGACCTGCTGGTTGGAGCCCGGAGAGAAAAAGTTTGCTGGACCTGAGATTGTCCAAATAACTTCAGAGAAAGTGAATGTGGCTTTAGAAAAGCATAAGGCATCCCGAGATCGACAGAAGATGTATGCGGATCCTAAACGTCATCTCGCTACATTTGATGCCGGTGATCATCTATTCTTGAAGGTTTCCCCTTGGAAGGGTGTTATTCTCTTTGGGCGCAAAGGGAAACTAAGTCCACGTTTCATAGGCCCATTCAAGATCGTGCGTAAAGTCAATAATGAGACGGTAACTCTTGAGCTGCCGCCTGAGCTATCTAGAATCCATGATACCTTCAACGTATGTTACTTGCGTAAGTGCAACGTTGAAGAGGAACAGATTGTTCCGTTACAAGAACTGAAGGTTGACTCTTCTAAGCAACTCGTAGAACAACCTGTTGAAATTCTTGACACGAAGGTCAAGAAGCTACGAAAGAAGATGATCAAGTTGGTTCTTGTTAAGTGGAAACACAGTTTAGGTCTGAACCTGACATGCGAGGTCGAGGACGAGATGAAGACAAGATACCCTTACCGTTTTATCACTGAGTAGATTCCGAGGACGAAATCTTCTTAAAGGGGGAAGATTTGTAACATCCTCGATTTGGGCCTAGCTGTTAGTTGTGTATAAGTTATGTTTAAGTTAAGAAAGTTATGTAAAGAATCCGCATTTAGTTATATAAATGAAAGGTTAATTGTATATTAGTGTGTTATGTGTTTTGTGTATGTATGTATATATATATATTGAAAGTTAGTTAAGTAAAAGAAAAGAAAAGGAATTAGAAGAAATCCAGACGCGGTGCCTCTGGATTGTGAGTCAATATAAATGTATAAAACTTTGACTTATGGTCAAAGTTGGTGAAAAAGGCAAGAACACACTCACACAAGCAAACTATCGGAATTCTCTCTATTTTCTCTCGATTTCTTGAAATAAAGGATTTGGTTGTTTGATTCCACACAATGGTAAACGTATGGTTAGTATTAAGATTTAATGTGTATAAAACTGTTTTTATGCTTAAAAGCATGATTGAAACTCAAATCCTTACAAAAACACCACTTAGAACATTCAAAGCTTACTTTGCAAGTGGGTTTTGGTTGTTTGGTGTTATTGTGTGGACTTGATGTGTTTTCAAAGTCATACTAATGGAAATGGATGTTTTTAGAATGTAAAAATGTATGAACTATGAATGGAATTCTGGAAAATGAGCCATACATGGAGGTGGCGGTTTCTGGGTTGAAACTGTCGGATTCCGAGACATGAGTGTGTCGGAATCTGCTAGTTGCTCCAAATCCGATAAGTGTCGGATTCCGAGACCTAGTGGTGTCGAAATCCGTATATGGTCTAAATCCGAGTTATTGTTCTAAATTCGATAAGTATCGGATTTCCTTGAGTTCATGTATAAATTGCAAGTCAAATATGAAAGTATCGGATTCCTTTGAAAATGTCGGATTCCGACAAAAGCGTCGGATTCCGATAAGAGTATCGGATTCCGATTGAAGGTCGGATTTCCAATTTTATGTCAAGATTTCCAAGTTCATAAGTATTGAAATTTGATAAGTGTCGGATTTCCGTAATATGTCGGATTTCTTGTAATCCGCATGAAGTATCGGATTCTCCACAATCCGATAGTTTGTCGGATTTGTGTGGGATCCGGACTTTGGGACTTCCTTTGTTGGCTTTGTAGCTATTCTAAGTATGTTGAGATAATTGATTTGAATCCTAATGTTCTAGGTGAACTTGACACCCTAGACAAGGCAGGAAATTAAATAACTATCCGTTTAAGCCACTCAGGTGAGTACCGACTTCCATAAGCCTCTGTAGAGGAAGAATTATGTGTTAAGTGATTTGAGTGCACTTGTGCTCATAAGTGAATGACTAAGAATTTCCATGTTACTTTAAGTACAATGCCATGCTAAATAAATGTCGTACGTAAGATTAAGTGCATGCCAGCGGAATCCAGAATTGGAACCGCCTAGTTAAATGAATGATATGTATGCTAGGGATCCAGACTGGATCCGTCATAAAGTAAGTAAATGTAAATGCATGATAAAATAAGTAATTGAAAATGCATGCTAAGTAAATGATCAAGATATGTGTATGTGTTTGCGGACATCTTCAAGCATGGTTAAGGTCAGCCGGATAGCTGGATCCCAGGGACCCTTGATCAGGAGATTCGGGATTTAACGGTGATTCGAGGTAACATTACGGATCATAGGTTCTACAGAACCGCCGTGCCTTATATCATGAGAGGTAATCAGTCAGAAATGGCTGAGTTACCTATGGAGCCTCTGGTTACGTTAACGATGCTTGGTGGACTACTTTATGCTCCCCCACCAGCGCGGAGGGTTGTGCCTGATCCCCCGGTATATTGGTGTTGAGCGGGACTAGCTATCCTGCAATAAACAACTTATACCGATCATGTCAGCACACCGCAATGTGATAGAATAGCATTGTATGCTTATTCCTGATATGCATAACTTACTCTAATGATGCTTATGTTAAGTTTGTGCTTACTAGCTAAGTGTAGCTAACGGTGCCATGTTAACTGCTTTTGCAGATCGAAGTTAGATTGCCTAGTGAGCCGGGTCCCCTGCCTCTGGATATTTTGCTGGAACACATATGTTGTAATAAATACATTATGGTCGGTTATTGTAGTGTAACACCTGATACCGAAACAAAGTTTGTTGTAATTATTTCCGCTGCTTAATGTTATTTGATCGTGATTAAGTTCACGTTTGTTTAAAAATGCAAATTTTTGCTAAAATCTGGTTTATGCAAAGGTGGTCTTACAAGTAGGTATTAGAGCGTAAGTTTGAGGGAATTGGGTACTTGCAAAAGTATTCGATCTCAAACAAGGGCCCGGCCATAATAAGTGTTCCTTTAGGGGGGTTGAGTATGAGAGTTACATGATTATTACTTGCTATAGTATAGCTTGTCAGATATGATGAGCAAGTATGATAAAGTACTGATTACTTTTTTGTGTTCTATAGAAGAGTTAAGATAAAGTAAAGATGTCTGCTGATAAAGCAAATACTGAGCAAGCGTCATTTCATAAACAGTCATTTCTAGCTTAGCACATAGCGGTGTGCTGACAAGATCGGTAAGAGTCGTGTCTTGTAGGGTAATCAATCCCGCTTAACAACTCAGAACGGGGAATCAGACACGACCAATTCGCGCTGGTGGGGGAGCACAAGGCAGTCCACGAAGCATCATTCACAGAGCCAGAGGCTCTACAGGTAATCCAGCTACAATCAGCCGATCACCACTCACGTTAAGGCACGGTGGTTCTGCAGAACCTTGACCCGGGATGCACCCCGAGTCACCGTTAAATCCAGAAGTGACCGAAGTCCTATTAGGATCCAGCTAACCGGCTAACCTTAACCATGCGTCAGGTAGTCTGCAGACAAGTCACATACACATGTACGTACATTTGATCCCACAGGGATCCATCATCTTACATATAATATCTTACAGTTATTCATTCAATCATATCACCATGTATTAACCAAGTGATTCCAAACTAGACCCACTGGCATGCTCCTAGTACATATTCTAACATCAAATCAATCATACATTTACCTTCTCGAACGTACCTGCAAAAGCAAGTTAGTCACAGTACATTCACATAGTCATTTAACAGGCAAGCCTTACTCTACTGAGTCTAATGGTCGTAGGCACTCACCTGAGCTGTTACTAGGCACAGGTATTGACTTGAGTCCTCTAACAAGTTCACCTAGCATATCATATTGACTTCAATCATTCACATGTGCATTCAAGACTTCACAAAACAACATTTAACTTTGGACATTACACAAATCCGCCAAAACTGTCGGATTTGGGGGAAATCCGATCGTCTTGTAGGATTCATGAAATCCGACACATTCAACCATGAAATCCGATACTTAACATTCGGATTCCAACACTTATGAATTCCAACCATGCACACGAAATCCGACACTTGTGGATTCCGATACATAGAAGGAAATCCGATACTACCATTGAAATCCGATACTTATCGGATTCCGACACTTAGAATCCGAAACTATGGAAATCCGATTGACTTGCGGATTCCATATTTTAAAGGACTACAAAACATGAAATCCGACAGAGTTGTGGAATCCGACACTTCTATCGGATTCCGAAAATTCCTTCGGTTTCCAATACATGCGGATTCCGACAACTTCATAGTTGTGGAATCCGACAACTTCATCAACTGAAATTCCGATAGCTTCATTTAAGGATCCAAACAACTTCATATTGGCATGATTTAAGCCAAGAACATCATAATATCATCATCTAAGCATCATATACGCATGAAATCCCAACAAGAACATCATTCATGCAAAACCCACTTAGAAAGTGAGCTTTCCATGTTCTTCAAGATGCTCATGCATAGATTCATGATTCTTAGCATGTTATACATGCTTCTAATCTTCTAAACATAATAAAATCACGTTGCTCACCTTCGTAGATCAACAAATGAATCCTTCTTGTTCTTCTGAAATCCGAGAACAGTGAGAAACGAGAGAGAAAGAGTCGAGAAAAGGTAAGCTTGTGGTTTTCTTTGTGTGTTTTATTTGACTTGTAAAGTCAACACACCACATGTACACACATGTATATTCAAATTCCCCAGAGGCGGTTGCCCCATTTCTTCGCATATGGGTTTCCTCTTTTAACTAAACACATAGACACATGCACATATCCATACATGCATACGCACATACATACACATAACACTTAATCACATAACTTACTCTATTTAATTCAACAAATACTTACATAATACGTCTTATTACAATATCTACGTACATTTACGTATCGATTACAACTAGGCCCAAGTTGAGGATGTTACACTGAAAGAAAGTTTATTGTAAATATTTCCGCTACTTAATGTTATTTGATCGTGATTAAGTTCACGTTTGTTTAAAAACGCAAATTTTTGCTAAAATATGGTATATGCAAAGGCGGTGTTACACAATCTTATGGCCTGGTTTGTGACAGGTAAAACAGACACTTTCCTTGTACTTGCAATCAGTAGGGATGTGGCTTGGTTTGCCACAACGAAGACAAGCTTTGGTATCTTTAGTGCAGTCTCCCTTGTGGTGAGACCTGCACATTCTGCACCACTACGGCTTAGAATCATCAATCTTAGGTTTGGTGAAGGAGGATGAGGTTTCTTTCTACTTAGACTGACCACCAAAGGGCTCAGCCTTTCTCTTTTCACCAACAAACTTCTTGGCTTGCATATACCTTTTAGTGCAGAATTCCCGTTGAAACAGTTCAAGGAATTCATCCCATCCCAACCTATCAGCTTCACGTTTAGGCGTTGCTGCTTTGATAGTATTCCACCAAACAAGAGCCCTCCCTTTCAGTTGTCTCACAAAGTAAGGAACTTTGTGTTCGTCATCACAGTCACAGGAGGTAAAAGTCTGCTCCATCTCACGGATCCAGCTAAAAGTAACGATCGGGTCATCACTACCTTCATAGGTAGGGGGTTTGCAATTCAGAAAATTTGTATAGGAAACGGAGGGTTTCCTTGAGATAGAAGCATCACTAGACTCTCCATGAGTCAAGGTCCGTTAGGTATCGTTAGTTCTTTTTAACTGATTTTCTAACTCCTGGATGCGTGTCAGGAGTTGAGCAATCACGGAGGACTGATCATTTAGGTTACCCGAGTGGGATTGAGAGTGTTAGGTATGATGAGAACCAGGGTTTCCACCCTGTTGAGAATGCTCTAGAGGTATTTCCTCACCTCCTTGTTGGACAAACAGGAAGTTGTCATCATTGTGGGCATTTATGCCTCAATCTTTGTCTACAACACACACGGAGACAACAACAAATAGCACATTAAGGCACAAGAATCAACAGTTTATCACAACTGGGGAACAAAGTTTCCCTATCTCTCATGCATATCTCAACTTAACCCATATGCCCACCCGATATGTTTGGATCTTTAATTAATGGTCGGCCTCGGTTTGAGACCAAACACTAGTTAAAGCGCTTGATTCTCTCAAACCTCGGCTGTGATACCAACTTGTAACACCCTGAATTTTAGTACTAATTTAAACTTTTTGTATTTCAAAAAAAAACAGCATTATACGAGTATTTGTTTACATCACTGTGCGGAAGCTTGTCAAATTTACAAAAGGTGGTGTTACTTGTTGACCCGAATACACGACCATTAATTACTGATAAACAAAACAAGGAAATAATCATGTATTCCAAACATATGCAAAGGAAACAAGCTTCTGCCAAAAGTATCTACCTGCCTCACTGGCATCATGCTTACTATTTATCTGTGGATACGAAAACATAACACGGTTTCATTAGCATAAGCTAGTGAGTGTGCCAAAACAAGTTAAACAAGTAAACAAGTCAGCATAGTACATAAAACAGTTCTGGGATCAGTAAACAATTCACACAATATGTGGGGGACAAGTCCACTTATACTTGTATATTCCATAGGGGCCAACCATGGTCAACAAGTCCTCGTTTCTGCTACAAAAGATTATAAAACGTGGCCCGTCTCTTCTCAAAATACAATATCAGAGTATTGGTCAAATTTCCCTTTCCACAACAAAGCTAAACAGCTACACACAAAAACCTGCAAAAAGCAACCAATTGTGGGGGATTAGCACAAAGCTAAGTGAATGGAAGCTACAGACAAGCATACAACAATTTCAGTTCACAACTGAATCTCTGAATAACAATCACATCAATCAATCCATCAATTCATCAATCTCTTCCATCCCGAGGACCGCCGGTTCTGCTGAACCTACAACCAAAGCTGGCCAAAGCAAAGGTTTACCGATAGCTCCCTGCCGATTGGCGCAGTGAAATTCCCCTCTGATACAATGCATGCATTAGGAGGACTACCACTGCTCAACCAACCGCAAGCGAGCCCAGCTCTTGCATCAGCAGCTGACCCCAACTAGCCCTTAGACAGAAGCTGATCTCTACCAACCCGTTACACAGAGGTTGGTTCTCAAGCAATTCAAGTTCTCTTCCAATCTCAATCACAATCAAAACTCTATCACATATACATGGACATGTAATTCTCGTTTAATAAATAGCAAACGTAACAATCTATCATGGCATACCAATTAATCTATCTTCGCATAACGAACTTATCAGTCAATAATCTCATATTCGCATCAACAAGCAATTATTGCATTCAAACATTCCTTCAATCAATCAATTCATAACGTTACCACCAAAACCACCCGTGAGTAAACTTCCACCCACCTCAGTCCTTGATTCACGCGTACTTAGTTGTTTAATATCTCTGAGTCTTGATTTGCATGAAAACACAACAACAACCGAATCAGTCTCGAATAAATAAATATATATTTCCACATATATTTATATCTCATATTCATGTAAATAACTTGATTTAATCATATAATTAATAATCCAACCTAACCCAAACGAAACACAAACAAAACAAATAATTTTCTTGAAACAGACCCTGTCGCGCCGCGACACCATCGGATTTCGAATTCCGGGTTTCAACAATCGGATTTGGGCAACGGATTTGAGTGTCGGATTTTAGTTATCGGATTTAGGGTCGGATTTCATGTACTCGGATTTCTAGTGTCGGATTTTGAGGTTTAGGATTTGTAACATTAGGATTCTCCACAAAACCGACTCAAATGTCGGATTGCATGAACGTCGCGTCGCGACCCTCTCTGTAGCGCCGCTATCCTCATTCTTCCGGACTATCACTTTCCTTTTTGTCGGATTTCCAGCCACCAAAACTCACATATTTCCTTTCTAACATATAAATTCTCGATTCAAAACACTTTTAACATACATATAACTTCATACAACATGTTATAACCATTATAAAAACTTTTTAATCATACACAACAACAAAATCATCAAAACCCATTTCATCCATCTTCTTCAAAACCCATCAATGGTGAAACTTCTATATATCAATGTAATCAATCAAATAAACACATAATGATGAACCATATCATGCTAATAACATAATCTCACCTTCTATTTGAATTATAGATCACAATTCTTCAACTTCAAGATTTCAAGTTTGCTTCTTTTTCTTTCTTGTTCTTCTTTTCTAGAGAAAAACACACACACACACACACTTAACTTTTCCTTCTTTCTTTCAAAAATAGATTTCTACAAATGGTTTCATGCACACACACACACACGTGTAAACTTCTCAAATTGAGGTGTCATCACCTCACATACACCCACACACATAGATACATACATAATATCATACATATATAAAATCCTTTTTCTTTCCCACTAAACTAACATACCATTTTATATACTTAATTAAACCAATTAATTTAATTATTCTCAATAATTGCTTCACCAAATAACTTATCATACAATCGAGGTATTTTCTACAACCCTCGTACCAACTCAATTTTATTTAATCATGTGATATCAATTACTCGTTTAATCACATAACAAATCGTTAAATATGCATAACTAAACACCTCACAATTTACCATTAGCCCGACTACTATTAGGCCGGGTTTTCGGATGTTTCAAATCTTCCCTCCTTCAGAGGATTCCGTCCTCGGAATCCTATAGCATCTCTCACGGAAAACCCATTCTTGATATTCATTTCTACTCATCTTTTGTCATTTCATAGTAATCAGAGTTTAACAAATTTTCTTCAATTCAATCATATAACTCATAAACTCGAAACCTATCCTTTTAATCACTTTCTTTCACACTTACACTTTTAAACAATATCAACACGTCTCTTGAATACTTGTTCACATCAATCTGTTTATCTCAATTAATAACTTCATATATAGGTCACTCATTGTATATTCATATCATCTTTCTCTTGTTTCCAATTAACATGTCTGAACATTACCATAATAAGTACATATTCATCTCACCACTGATATCTGAACGACCATCAGATAGAAATCACATCACGTTTGTCTAACCATTATAATTATGAATTCCACGAATCATCAAAATTCAACACAAGTCACAAATTCATTATCATTTATCTGCGCAATTCTTTCTGCCTGACCATCCCATCAAATTCAGTTGTATCTCCCATTTCTTATCTCAATTCTTGTCATAAATTCTTCCAAAAACTTAGTTAATTCCTCCAATTCTCATCAAAATTTCCTTAGTATAGAATATTATATCTTTAAATCATCTAACCAATATATCTCTTCTCAAAATCTCGTTTCACCGGTGGTATTATTACCAATGCTTCTTACTAACTAGTCGACAATCACCGGTGACATACCAAATTCCTTTTCACGCAGCACATTAAACATCAACTCAATCGTATTTTGTTATTACCAGCATTCTGATATCTCAAATTATCTCAATAATTATAAATTTCGGATATTCTTCTTTAACTCATATACAATCATATCATATTCCACGAGAAGTATATCAACCATATTCACTATTCTTAATAAGTCATCAATCAATTATTTCATATGACATTATATTATTTAGCCCTTCCAAGTGCATTGACAATAAGTTCTAAGAGTTCGGTTCAAATTAAGTTTCCAGTTCCAAGCATAGTTACTCCTTAGCAAAGGCAATTCATACATATGATCTACAAATCTTCATTCCATAAGCTTAGGCCATTACATTTCTCTTCTCTCATTATCTCATAAATTCATTCTATCATTCTTCAAATTACATATATCTTCAATTCATACGTGTCAATCATCATCATAACTAGCTCTTTCTCATGTATATCTTCTTGTAATTAGGCACCAATAACATCTTTATCCAAACAATTCTGCATATTTCAGACTTGCCCAATCTGTAGCAATCCACTTCTTTATTTTACATGGTAATCTCAATCACCCATGTCACCAATTTCTAATAAGGATAATCTCAATTCCATCCATCAAATCAAGTGTGCGTCAACTCACATAATTTTCGAGATTTTCATCATAGCTTTTCTCGTATATCCACATATCTGACAATAATTTGTCTCTTCAAGATGATATCAAATTTCTCAATTACAATCTTTGCTTCATTTAACCATCATCTCTCTCAAATGTTAGGCTCATTCATATATATAAACATCTGCTACTTCTTTTAATACTCAAATCAATCTCACATATCTTTCTTTATAATCAATATCTTCATATTATCAATTCAAACGCATCTGCTGCAACTCCAAAGGCATGGATTAGATCATTTCTCTCAAGAATTTTCAATTGTTACCGGACTTAGACCATTCTTCCAATTTCATAGCATAGCATCTTTTAACCCAACAAATATAGTATCTCAACGAATCATTAATCTTCCCAAATTTATTAATCGATATCATAGATTATCTTCAATCGTTAGATTTACCAACTACTTGTAATGTCAGTTATACATTTATTAACAACATTTCTTGGTTATCACAAACCTGCCAAGCTTCTATATCTTATCCACTTTCCTTCTTCTTTATACTAACACAAACATACATATACACATATATAAACACAAAAGGCAAGACATCTCTTGCAATACATAACCTAGCATATAATTCTACAAATCTACAAACATCTTTCTAGGGTACTTCTTACCCAATTCACGTCATATCATATACCTCATCATTTACCGACCATATGCATTAGACAATTTCATAATTAAATATTTCTACTTTCTAAAGAATCATACTTTTTTAGAAACAATTAAACACACTTAGCACACGTAGGCATCATACATTCTCAACTAACTCTAAAGTTAATAAACATACGTACAAATATAAAGTTTATCAAAACGTACCCGTTACATCATCAGTAGTGGCAATATCATCAGCCATCATGTTGAAATTTCTACCCTCTTGCACAGAAGGGTTCTTTCTCTTTCATCCACTTGCTGACGAGGATCCCCCACCAGCCACAGCTCCTGACCCTAACTCTAACTCCTTACTAACTTTACAATCTCTTGCTCGATGATCTTCCTCAAAATAGATCCAGCATACCTTTCTCGAGAAACGACATTCCTCCATTTCATGGCCAAACTGCCCACAAGTCAGACACCGCATAGTCTGAGACGTACATGGTCCGGTGTGGTGAGACATACACTTCCCACACCGTGACACTCATTGATTAGATTCAGTAGACACAGGTCTATGTTTGAGATTTGTTTTACTTTGGCTACCCTGCCCTCTTTGCTTCTCTACATTATATTGTTCCAATCGAAATTTCTGCCGAGATATCTCATCTCGATTCGTTCTATCTTTAGCCTTCAAATCATCTTCAGCCGACTTGGCTAATGTAAATGCTTGCGATATTGTACTAGCCCATCTGGTAGTACTTCGATACTCTGGAAGCAAAGCTCCTACGAAGTGTTGTATCTTTGATGCTTCATCAGGTACCCATTGCTTCACAAAACGCAATCTCTCGTTAAATTGTTTGATTACTTCATCCACAGTCATATCTCTAGTCATATGTAACTCCATGAATTCTCATTTGATACGAGCTATCTCAAAATTATTGCAATACTGCTCACACAGTTTCTCCTGAAACTGATCCCAAGTCACACTGTCTTGCTGTTGTTTAGAAAAATGTCCTGTAAGGGAATCCCACGAAACCATTGCATCTCCTTTAAGCATACGGGTCACAAAGCAAACTCTCAATTCGTCCTCGCAATTGCACGCTTCAAAAGCCTTTACCATCTCTCGCAACCAATTCAAAGTTATATTGGGGTCTGTAATTCCATAGTACTCTGACAGTTTACAATCCAAAAATTGCTTATACGTACATAGTGGTTTAAATCCTGGATACGCAACAGAATAAGCTCCTTGTGTAGTAAAAGGATGGAAGCTGGATGATTGTGTCACTTGCGATATTGAAGAAAACGGAACTGTAACTAGCACATTAGTAGCTTGAGTTGCAATAGTTGTAGGAACCTGAATCCATTCATTCTGAATAATCCTCTCTCGTTCCCCGTTGCCCATAGCATTTTTGAGTTCCTTCAATTCATTTTCCAACTTAGAAATATATTCTCTCTGATCCAATCCAGATTCAAAACTTGGAGTACCCACTTGACTTGTTACATTCAGAACATCCACTGATGTAGTTCCAGCCACTTCTTGGGTCACAGGAGTGTCAGCAGGGGTATCTCTGTCAGCCATATCTGTACAATCACATCATCTCACAAGCTCATTAGATAAACTATTAGTACATAACATACTAACTATCAGACCACAATTCCAATTCACTCTAAATCCCCCTAAAGGAAAGTTTAACACAACACGAGCCAAGATTTGGGAATGTAACACTATAGCCGTGCCTGCATCGCCAAACCGAGGCTCTGATACCAACTTGTAACACCGTAAATCTTAAGCCATTTTTTAAAACACTGCGGAAGCATTCTCTAATTTCATTTTAACATAAACATCCACAAAGTACAAAGCACTTTTACAAATCACAACATTAGTTTGTGTTACAAAAGATTATAAAATGTGGCTCGTCTCTTCTCAAAATACAATATCAGAGTATTGGTCAAATTTTCCTTTCCACAACAAAGCTAAACAGCTACACATAAAAACTTGCAAAAAGCAACCAACTGTGGGGCATTAGCACAATGCTAAGTGAATGGAAGCTACAGACAAGCATACAACAATTTCAGTTCTCAACTAAATCTCTGAACAACAATCACATCAATCAATCCGTCAATTCAACAATCTCTTCCATCCTGAGGACCGCCGGTTCTGCCGAACCTACAACCAAAGCTGGCCAAAGCAAAGGTTTACCGATAGCTCCATGCCGATAGGCGCAGTGAAATTCCCCTCTGATACAACGAATGCATTAGGAGGACTACCACTGCTCAACCAACCGCAAGCGAGCCCAGCTCTTGCATCAGCAGCTGACCCCAACCAGCCCTTCCACAGAAGCTGATCTCTACCAACCCGTTACACAGAGGTTGGTTCTCAAGCAATTCAAGTTCTTTTCCAATCTCAATCGCAATCAAAACTCTATCACATATACATGAACATGCAATTCTCGTTTAACAAATATAAAACGTAACAGTCTATCATGGCATAACAATTAATCTATCTTCGCATAATGAACTTATCAGTCAATAATCTCATATTCGCATCAACAAGCAATCATTGCATTCAAACATTCCTTCAATCAATCAATTCATAACGTTACCACCAAAAACAAACGTGAGTAAACTTCCACTCACCTCAGTCCTTGATTCACGCGTACTCAGTTGTCTAATATCACTGAGTCTGTGATTTGCCTGAAAACACAGCAACAACCGAATCAGTCTCGAATATATAAATATATATTTCCACATATATTTATATCTCATATTCATGTAAATAACTTGATTTAATCATGTAATTATTAATCCAACTTAACCCAAACGAAACACAAACAAAACAAACAATTTTCTTGAAACATGCCGTGTCGCACCGCGACACCATCGGATTTTGAATTCCGGGTTTCAACAATCGGATTTGGGCAACGGATTTGAGTGTCGGATTTTAGTTATGGATTTAGGGTCGGATTTCATGTACTCGGATTTCTAGTGTCGGATTTTGAGGTTTAGGATTTGTAACACTCGGATTCTCCCCAAAACCGACTCAAATGTCGGATTGCATGAACGTCGCGCCGCGACCCTCTCTATAGCGCTGCTTGTTGGGATTTGCCCACCGACACACGTAGGCCAGCATCACTGCCAATGAAGCGCGGGCCTATTGGGTCACACGCCAAGTTTCAATCTCGACAGCCTACTATAAGAAGAAAGAGTCAAAATGGTCAAATTCTAGTTGACCTTGGCTTCACGACCGTGAAGGATGCTCCACGGGTCGTGAAGCAGCTCGTGTCCACGAGTCCTATCGTAGGCCGCATGGTTTGTGAAACCCTAGGGCTTCACGACCCTACACGGCCCGTGAAGGAGGTCGTGAAGGTTAGAAACCTCACGATTCTTGCACGGCGCGGCACGACTCGTGGAGGATAAATGGCCGGTCGTGGCGCATTTATCCTTCACAGCCCGTGAGAGCCCATGAAGAAGTCGTGAAGGCAGAATTCCAAGTGACACTTATGTTTCATTGGACCATTTGAATTGGTCCAATGATATGGTGCCATTGGGGTCCGACTCTGGCTCTTTTAAACTGAATAGAGGCCTTTAAAAGAGGGTCTCTTTGTTCATTTCACACTCTTGGTCCATTTTGTGCAATACATATACTTGTGAGTTCTTCCATTGAGAGAGAGAGCAAGATCAAGTGTTGGTGATTTGTCCACAAGTGTTTCAAGGCTGTTCCAGAAGAGATCCACCAAGTGTTGGTGGTGCTTCGGTTTGCTAGTACAAAGAGGTTGAAGGTTTCTTGGTGTGGACTTGCATTAGGGCTTGGAGCCTTTTGTTTCAAGCTTACATCCCAAATCCGATTTGTTCCAGCCAAGTATCAAAGTCTTCGAGGGTATGATTTGATCTCCTTCTTCTCTTTGTTCTTGTTTTTGGTTGCATGCATGTTCTTGCAAGTTTTCACCACCATTGGGAAATCATGGGATCGTTCTGTGTGTTTTTGTTGCTTCCGTTGCGTGCTTTCATCCCCATGGATTCCCATGAGTGGTATCGGAGCCATACTTGTAAGATGCATGTACCTTTGTGGCTAAAAAATCCATATTTTCGATTTTTGTCATTCTGTCCAGAAGGTCTTAACGGGTTGTGGAGCTTGCTTCACGGGTCGTGAAGGCCACACGACCAGTCTCGTGGGGTGGTGGTCGTGAAAGGTTTTTAATCTGTTTCACGAGTCATGGAGCGTACTGCCTTCACGGCCCGTGAGGGCCCATGAAGAGCAGTAGCTCGTGAAGGCGTCGTGAACAGGCTGTTTTTTGGCCCTTTTGAAAAAGAAAACTTGATATGGATTTTAGCATTTGATTTTGGTGTTTCCAGAATCATTTTAGGCTGTTTAGCCTTGTAGTTTAAGCCCCATAATATCCTAATTCTTTTATATGTATGTATTGGGTGGTTTTGGCATAAAATGCACACATGCATACATGTAAATTGTGTATATATGAATATGGATTTCAAAGTGTTTGGAATCCTAATGCATATGTACAAGGTTTATTCTTGTGCCTTTAGTTTTTGAATAAACTTAATTGGGATATTGTTTTGTGCATAGTTTGGTGTGGCACACCATGCTTTGTGGTTGTTTCGTTTTTGTGAGCACCGGTTTGAGCCTAGACCTTTGTGTGGTTGTTTGGTTGCTTTATTTGTTGTTCATTCATTTGGTGGTTTGTACCACATTTGGTTTTTAATAAGTTATTTAATCCGGTTTGTAATAATTTATTTATTTTTGGCTTACACGCCAAAGTATTTATTCTTTGTAATTGTATATTAGCTTAGAATAGATTGTGTGGCTTGCATGCCATTTCTCTTAAAAATATGTATGTAATGAGAAGAGAAGACCGGAGGCACCAAAGGGAGTCTTGGGAGACGTCTTGGCTACCTAGGATCCGGAGGCGCGGGATCGAGTGGGAGCACACCACGAAGTCTTGTATTGTTTGTCCTTAGTAGACTTAGTTCCTCGGTTGGCTCACCGGGGAACACTTAGGTTGGCTCAAATCGGTTTTGTATGTGTGGTTGTGTAGTTTTATTTATTCTTTTTCTTGCGTGGTTGTAGGATCTTCGCATGCTAGAAAATCTTTTGAAAATAATAAAACTATATAGTTTTCCTTAATTGGTTAACAAACCCCGCTCACTCACATGATTAACATACGAATATAAAGTGTTTATGTTCAATTGGTGAAAAATGCGTTTTGTCACTTATTTGTTAATCAAAACGAAAAGAGGTTTTTAACCGGAAAAACAAAAGTCCCGTTTTTCTTAAAAACGTAAATCACACACCATCCAAAAGATGACACCACCCGAATCTAATGAAGCATGGAACAATTTTCGAGCTTAGCACGAGTTGTTCCATGTGGACTTGTGTGGAAGGTGCGTGTGGCGTCTTGAAATCTTTGGTTGTCAAGCTTAACACGAGCCAATTATTTTCAAGGGCATCATCGTGTATCTTGTTGGACGATTTGCAATTCCAATTTAATACGCCTTGATAATTGTCGTGCCTATACCGAGTTATTAAAGTGGCTTATTGAGGAATCGGTGTGGGAAGGGATCAAACATGCCAAGCCGGTGCTATGAGTACCGAAGGATCCCGCAAGTGCCTAAGAGTTGTAATCACGGATTGCAATTGGTAAAGCGTTTACCGGCCTAAATACCTTCACGAAGTGATCCGCGGTAAACCCGTCATGTAGTGAAGTTATGTTGGGTTCTTAGCCCTTGTTAAATTTAAATGTTAAACTATTGGGTAATTATTTAACAAGGATTAAAATACGTCGAACTAACCTTTTTGTGTGCTTTGCCTTCTTTTAGATGGCATCTCCAAGCAACACCGCGACACACATTTCACTCCGTCCATTTTTGGAGAAAAAGAAACTCGTAGGCGTAAACTTCATGGATTGGCTTAGGCAATTGAGAATTGTCTTGCGCCATGAAAGTAAGTTGTACGTCCTAGAGGAACCTCTTCCGGAGGCTCCTGCTACCACCGCTACGCGGGCCATTAAGGATGCTTATGAAAAGCGCCTTAAAGACACTAATGAGGTGAGTTGCCTCATGTTGACGACCATGAGTTCCGAATTGCAAAGGCAATTCGAGGACGTTGGTGCGTTTGACATGATCTCGCAGCTAAAGGAAATGTTCCAGCAGCAAGCGAGGCAAGAACTCTACGAGTGTGTCAAGGCCTTTGTAGGGTGTCGGATGCAGGAGCGCGGGAACGTGAGCTCCCACGTGCTTCGTATGAAGCAATACGTGGACCAGTTCGAGAGGTTGGGCTTTCCTATGGGGAAAGAGTTGACTACGGAAATTATCCTCCAATATTTGCCTCAAGCATAAGGTCTGTTCATTGTGAACTACCATATGCATAATATGGATAAGTCCTTGATGGAGTTGCATGGCATGTTGAAGACCGCCGAGTCTAACATGACCAAGGCAAAACCATCGACCTCCGCACCCGTCCTAGCCTTCCATGAGGGTGGTGCTAAGAGGAAGCGGCCCGCTTCAAGCTCCAAGAGCAAGGGAAAGGGGAAGGCGAAGGTGGCAACACCCAAGCCCAAGCCACTCCCGGCGCCGGAGCCGAAGGGGGAAGGAACCCGCTCCTATAGCCCCCTCACCGGAAGAGGCCACCTGCTTCTTCTGCGGGGAGAAGGGACACTACCGGCGTAGTTGCCCCAAGTACACGGAGGAGCTCAAAAGGCTTCGCGCCAAGGGACAAGGCGCCTCCGGTATGTATATGATTGAACTCCATAACACTTCCACTTCTAACGCTTGGGTCTTGGACACCGGGTGTGGTACTCACATAGTTAATAATGTGCAGGTACTAAGAAGAAGTAGGGACTTAGTTGATGGGGAGCTGGATCTCATCATGGGAAACAAGGTGGTTGTCCCGGTTGAGAAGATAGGGAGCGTGGACCTCGCCTTTCCATCTGGCTTATTTATTACTTTATTAAATGTATCTTATTCGCCCTGCGTGGCAAGAAACATTTTATCATTTTATGCACTTATTGACGATGGATTTAACTTTGATTTCTCTAATAGAATCATTTCATACTTTAAGAATGATTTATTTTATTTTAAAGCACATCCATGTCGTGGCATATATGAGACAAGCGTATGCTTGCAAAGTAATAGATCAATCATGAATGTTGGTTCTAAATCCAAATGTTATTTGGATAAGTTATCTTTATGGCATGGTCGTTTGGGCCATATAAACAAGAAACGCATCGCCAAGCTCCTAGCGGATGGGATCTTGGAATCATTTCACCATGGGTGGGGTGATGTATGCGAATCTTGCTTGTTGGGCAAAATGAGCAAAGCACCCTTCACCGGCGTTTGTGAGAGGGGCAAAGACTTGTTGGATATCGTTCACACGGATGTGTGTGGTCCGTTCAAGCATGTCACTAGGGATAACTCAAGGTACTTCGTAACCTTTACCGATGATTTTAGTAGGTATGGGTATGTCTACTTGGTGAGACAAAAGTCGGAAACCTTTGAGGTTTTCAAGACTTTCAAAAATGAAGTTGAGAACCAATTGGGTAAACGAATTAAGATGCTCAGATCGGATCGTGGTGGTGAGTATCTAAGTTTGAAATTCCGTGACTATCTAAAAGATTGTGGAATTGTTTCGCAATTGACACCTCCTAGGACACCACAATTAAATGGTGTCGCCGAGAGGAGGAACCAAACATTATTGGATATGGTTTGGTGTATGATGAGTCTTTAGAATCCTTAACCTCGTACCAACTAAGAAGGTCAAGAAGACACCCTTTGAGATGTGGCATGGAAATGTTCCATCGCTTTCATATCTAAAGGTTTGGGTTGTCCTGCCTACGTGAGACGTGAGGTGGAGGACAAATTGAAACCCCGAGCCGAGAGGTGTTTGTTCATTGGATATCCTGCCGGGTTTATGGGATATTTGTTTTACAAACCGTCCGAGAACAAGGTATTTGTTGCTCGGAGGGCCGTCTTTCTTGAAAGAGAGATGTTATCCAAAGACGCTAGTGGGAGAAAGGTAGATCTTGAAGAGATTCAAGAACTCTCCAACGACCAACCTAAAGTTGGCACTAGTTCACAAGATGATTCTCAGCACGGCGCTGCTGGAGAACCTGACACGGATCCTTTACCTCTTAGAAGATCCGGTAGGAGTCTCAACGAGCCAGAGAGATATGGGTTTCTCATGTCTGAGGGCTGCGACCTAGTGATGGATCATGATGAACCATTATCTTATCGGAACGCCGTGGTGGGCCCTGAGTCCGCTAGGTGGAAAGAGGCTATGGAGTCCGAGATGCAATCTATGTCGGATAACCAAGTCTGGGATTTGGTAGATCCGGTGCCCGGGTGTAGACCCGTAGGGTGCAAATGGGTATTTAAGAAAAAGTCCGGCATAGATGGAGAGGTAGACACCTTCAAAGCCCGACTGGTGGCTAAGGGTTTCAGGCAAACTCATGGTGTAGACTATGATGAAACCTTTTCCCCGGTGGCTATGTTGAAGTCTATCCGGATGCTCATGGCAATTGCCGCATTTCATGATTATGAGATTTGGCAAATGGATGTAAAAACCGCGTTCCTTAATGGGACACTTAGCGAGGAGGTCTATATGACTCAACCCGAGGGTTTTGTACATGCCAAACATCCGGATAAAGTCTGCAAGCTAAAGAAGTCCATTTATGGACTTAAGCAAGCATCGCGCAGTTGGAACCTGTGCTTTGATGAGAAATTCAAAGAGTTTGGCTTTTCGAAAAGCAAGGATGAGCCATGCGTATATGTTAGGGCTATTGGGAGCATAGTTGTGTTCCTAGTCTTGTATGTCGATGACATACTCCTCATTGGAAACGATGTCCCGACCCTTCAAGGTGTAAAAACTTGGTTAGGGAATTGTTTTTCAATGAAAGATCTAGGAAATGCGACTTATATTCTTGGGATCAAAATCTATAGAGATAGATCCAAGAGGCTTATTGGGCTTAGCCAAAGTACATACGTTGACAAAGTCCTAAAGCGGTTTAGGATGGAAGACTCCAAGAAGGGGTTCATTCCAATGTCACATGGTTTGGTATTGAGTAAGACTCAATCCCCTAGTTCCCCAGAGGAACGGGAAGTAATGAAGCGAGTGCCATATGCTTCGGCTGTGGGCTCGATCATGTACGCCATGCTATGTACGAGGCCTGATGTATCGTGTGCCTTGAGCATGACGAGTAGATATCAAGCCAACCCTGGCGAAGCTCATTGGACGGCGGTGAAGAGCATTCTCAAGTATCTTCGAAGGACTAAGGAGATGTTCTTGGTGTACAGAGGTGAGGAAGAGCTTAGGGTAAAGGGTTACTCTGATGCAAGCTTCCAAACCGATAGGGATGACTGCCGATCACAATCGGGGTTCGTGTTCCTATTAAACGGCGGTGCTATATCCTGGAGGAGCTCGAAGCAAGACACTATGGCCGATTCCACTACCGAGTCGGAATACATTGCGGCCAGTGAAGCTGCTAAGGAGGCTGTATGGATGAGAAAATTTCTGCTTGATCTGGGAGTGGTTCCAAGCATCAGCGACCCTGTTGAGATCTTCTGTGACAACGAGGGTGCTGTTGCTTTAGCAAAGGAACCGGGGTCTCATTGACACACGAGGCAAATTCCGTGGAAATATCATTTTATCCGGGACGTAGTCGAAAATGGAGACATCGTCATCAGCAAAGTACACACGGATAGCAATTTGGCGGATCCGTTCACTAAACCGTTGTCGCAAGCCAAGCACGATGCCCACACACGTGCTATTGGGATTAGATTTGCTAGTGACTTGGTTTGAGTTGTATATTGGTTGTTGTATTCGATGTATTTACTATGTTATTGGGAACATTAAGCAATATTGTATTTTTGAATGTATTGATTATTAAATGGAGATTTAATAATACGCGTGTAGCGAATACTTTCTTTAAATCATTATTGTGTTCCAACTTTGCATGTTTTATCACTTCCTTGAATGTTTTACATTCTAAACTGTCCACGATCGGTCATTCTTCAAGGAAGGAAGTATGAACGATGATCCAGGGAAATGATTGGTCATAGTGTTCAATAGGGATTGAATACAAGGGACGCAATATTTCGCCTATACTTGAAAAGAGTTTCAAGTGATTGGACGACCCACACCTGATCTTACTTCATGGTACATGTCAAGAGTAAATCAAGATGATAATATCTTTTATCCTTAGACCGGAGATGCATGTGTTTCACTATTTTGGTTTGCTTTATTCTGACTGCTTTCAAACGTAGTCCGTAAGTGGATATTATAAAGGAGGTATTTGGGTAAAGTATTGCCATTGTATTGGAGGCAATGTAGTCGAAGGAATTTGTTCCTCTGTAAAGAGAGATATCCCTGGGCCCCTCGATGATTGGGTGCTGGCACCAAAATTGCATGGCCATGCTCGAGCTTGCAATGACTGTTGATCAGTTGCAACTTACCTTTTGGTCACCACCAATCTTGATCGAGAAACATAATCGTGAACGATCGGAGAATGACTTTGTACCGTGTCTCCTGTTCACTTAGATATCGCGAACAATAAGATAATTGAACACTTATCTATAGGACCATGTCAAACTCATTTAATTTATCATGGTACTTGTCTGGGATGACATACCCCATGTTTAGTTGGGGGCAGGGATGCCTTGCTAGAGGCCGCTCCCTGTCTGTGGTGCCTATGGATACGGTGTGTCATGTGCAAGTGGGAGTTTGTTGGAATCTGCCCACCGACACACGTAGGCCAACATCACTGCCAATGAAGCGCGAGCCTATTGGGTCACACGCCAAGTTTCAATCTCGACAGCCTACTATAAGAAGAAAGAGTCAAAATGGTCAAATTGCAGTTGACCTAGGCTTCACGACCGTGAAGGATGCTCCACGGGTCGTGAAGCAGCTCGTGTCCACGAGTCCTGTCGTGGGCCGCATGGTTCGTGAAACCCTAGGGCTTCACGACCCTACACGGACCGTGAAGGAGGTCGTGAAGGCACGAACCCTCACGATTCTTGCACGGCGCAATACGACTCGTGGAGGATAAATGGCCGGTCGTGGCGCATTTATCCTTCACGGCCCGTGAGAGCCCGTGAAGAAGTCGTGAAGGCAGAATTCCAAGTGACACTTGTGTTTCATTGGACCATTTGAGTTGGTCCAATGATATGGTGCCATTGGGGTCCGACTCTGGCTCTTTTGAACTGACTAGAGGCCTTTAAAAGAGGGTCTCTTTGTCCATTTCACACTCTTGGTCCATTTTGTGCAATACATATACTTGTGAGTTCTTCCACTGAGAGAGAGAGAGCAAGATCAAGTGTTGGTGATTTATGCACAAGTGTTTCAAGGCTGTTCCAGAAGAGATCCATCAAGTGTTGGTGGTGCTTCGGTTTGGTAGTACAAAGAGGTTGAAGGTTTCTTGGTGTTTCAAGCTTACATCCCAAATCCGATTTGTTCTAGCCAAGTATCAAAGTCTTCGAGGGTATGATTTGATCTCCTTCTTCTCTTTGTTCTTGTTTTTGGTTGCATGCATGTTCTTGCAAGTTTTCACCACCATTGGGAAATCATGGGATCATTCTGTGTGTTTTTGTTGCTTCCGTTGCGTGCTTTGATCCCCATGGATTCCCATCACCGCTATCCTCATTCTTCCGGATTATCACTTTCCTTTTTGTCGGATTTCCAGCCACCAAAACTCACATATTTCATTTCTAACATATAATTTCTCGATTCAAAACACTTTTAACATACATATAACTTCATACAAAATGTTATAACCATTATAAAAACTTTTTAATCATACACAACAGCAAAATCATCAAAACCAATTTCATCCATCTTCTTCAAAACCCATCAATGGTGAAACTTCTATATATCAATGTAATCAATCAAATAAACACATAATGATGAACCATATCATGCTAATAACATAATCTCACATTCTATTAGAATTATAAATCACAATTCTTCAACTTCAAGATTCCAAGTTTGCTTCTTTTTCTTTCTTGTTCTTCTTTTCTAGAGAAAAACACACATACACACACACACTTAACTTTTCCTTCTTTCTTTCAAAAACAGATTTCTACAAATGGTTTCATACACACACACGTGTAAACTTCTCAAATTGAGGTGTCATCACCTCACATACACCCACACACATAGATACATACATAATATCATACATACATAAAATCCTTTTTCTTTCATCTGTAAACTATCATACCACTTTATATACTTAATTAAACCAATTAATTTAATTATTCTCAATAATTACTTAACCAAATAACTTATCATACAATCGAGGTATTTTCTACAACCCTCGTACCAAATCAATTTTATTTAATCATATGATATCAATTACTCGTTTAATTACATAACAAATCGTTAAATATGCATAGGGGTCGCGCCGCGACGCCCCCTGAACAGTAACCTGCGGATTTTAACACTTATCAGAATTCATCAATCACTGGATTCCAATATGTTGAATTTCATCATCATCATCTCAACAATCCACCAACTTCAACCATGGAAGAACTCAAAATATCCAGTAATGCAATCTTACCAGAAACATAACCACACGTTGTTAGTCACATGTTTAGAATAGTTAGATTTGATGAGACAAACAATAGTTGTGTATAGATGATAGGTTAAGAGTTAGGAATTATGTAAGTCTGTTATAGACTGACTAGTGAGCTTAGGTTGAGTAGTCAACGTATAAACAGATATAGAGTTTTCTATGTAAGTACTGGATAGCTCAGTGACTTCTAAGCTAAGATAGGGTTCAAGAGTGAAGACTTGAAGATTCAAGAACCTAAGATTCAAGAACTCAGCTTGACTATGTTAAGTCTGAGTAAGTCAGCTCAGCGTGAGAAGTCAGTTCATGAATTTAAGTAAGTTCTAAATTCTGTTATAAACTCTCCATATCTACGACATTTAAATTAGGATATCTGAACCTAATTTAAGCTATCTTTTAGTTGCATAGAGATCTCAAACGGAATTAATTAGATATGTTCTAATTAAGGAGTTTGTTACGGTTTTAAAGAAACGATAAGTTCTATCTTTAAACTGCGATTTGTTCGTAGATATATCAAGTATGCTTATAAACCTTCTTGTAGGTTTCAATATATATAGAGAACATAGAATACTGAATAGGATATGACTACATAAGTTGCAAAATGTACGTGTGTTCGTCATACTTG
This sequence comes from Dittrichia graveolens, assembly GCA_038502395.1. Taxonomy (NCBI): domain Eukaryota; kingdom Viridiplantae; phylum Streptophyta; class Magnoliopsida; order Asterales; family Asteraceae; genus Dittrichia; species Dittrichia graveolens. The sequence continues at coordinate 64,880,435 of JARJIL010000003.1, forward strand.
ATACGCGTGTGTTGCGATAACTTTGTGAGTTCAAAGTTCAAGAGAGTTTTCAAAAGTTCTTGTTAATCAGTTTTAACAAGAAGTTCGATCATCAATTAGTTTGTGATACAAGAGTGTTTAGAGAGAGAGAGAGTTGAGTTTATAATCAGTGTAAACATCAAATCATCTTGTTGATTTGATTAGAAAATGATAACTGTAATCGTTCCGTTTGATCCTTGAATATACATTTGATTAATTTGATTGATTGTGTCAAAGTGTATTCCACCCCCCCCCCTTCTACACTATATCGGTTGCTTGTTTACCCTCTGTGGGACCAACAACCGGTATGAGAGCAAGTTTCTTCATTAACTGAAGATCAAGATCTGCTGTCAAGAGGTCAAGATGTCTATCAACAAGCAATCAAATCATATTCCAACAATGGCGGAAAAAGGGTGTCCTATCTTTGATGGCAATGACTATCCTATGTGGAAATTCAGAGCCATGCTATATATGAAGTCAGTAGATCACATGATGAGTACTGTGATTCAATATGGCCCAATTATACCCATGATCCATATTACTACTACTGACAAAACTGTTCCTTCTGGAGAAACTCCCAAGCCTGAAGCATTTTGGACTGAGGAAGATCGCAAACTATTCAACCTTGATGATAAGGCATAAAGCATTATAGCAAATGCTTTGACAAACCCTCTTCTGCATACTGTGGCTGGCTGCCAAACTACAAAAGAGATGTGGGATACTCTCAATGTCATGTATGAAGGCTCTGACCTGGTCAGGCAACTTAAGAAGACAAATCTGAGTTGTTCTTATGAGACTTTCTTTGCTAAGAAGAATGAAACTTTGGCTGATCTATTTACCAGATTTCAATGCTTGATAAATGATCTGCTCTTGGTAGGTGTCAAGAAAGATGAATATGAGTTGGTACTCAAGTTCTTGGATGTGTTACCAGAACAATTCAATGAGATCACCATTGCTCTTCATGCTGGAGGAACCTTAGGAAAATAAGATCTTAGATCTATCTATGGTTTCCTTCTTAATCATCAACAGATCATGGAATAGAAGAAAGTGGCCCAGCAACAACTAAGAGAATCTATCAATAATGATGGATCTGCATTAATTGCAGAAAAGAAGAAGAAGGGATCTAAAAAGTCTCAAGCTGAGACTGACTCTGAATCTGAATCTGAGGAGGTAAGTCCTAACTCAGATTCAGATAATGAAGAGATGGATGCTCTTACTGAACAAATGGCAATGTTAGCAAGGAATTTTAGAAAGTTCAGAAGAGGAAGGGATCAATCTGACAAAAGCAAAAGTGGTAAGTCTACTTTTGATCCTAGTAAAGCTAAGTGCTACAACTGTCAGAAAATAGGACACATAGATGCTGAGTGCAGAGTTAAGAAGGGACAATCAGCTTCTGTGGCTGACAAGAATGCATACAAAGCTGATAAATATAAAAAGAAATATCAGAGACTCAAAGCCAAGCTAGAGGAAAACACCAAAGGTCTTCTTGCTGAGACTTGGGATACTAAATCATCTACCTCAAATGATGATGAGCCAAATAGGTGTTTGATGGCCATTGAGGATGAAGAGGAACAAGTTGACTATGAGTTAGAGGATAGTTCCTTTGATGAGGATCTAGCAGAAGCGGCTAAACTGAGTAAGCAAACCAATAACTGGGATCCTGCCTCAATGTATAAGGTAAATAATTTCAGCTCTTACACTGATGAATAAAAATGTTTAATGTTCAATTATTTGTTTAATGACTTCAAAACCTCTCTCACAGTTCAATCTAATTTGAAAACTGAAATTTCAAAATTAAAAGATGAACTTAAACACTCTGAAACTCTCATAAATGCTAGTAAAAAGACTCAAAGTGATTATGAATATCAGCTTCACATAAACAAACTTCTAAGTGAAGAATTACAAGAATCAAAAGAACAAGCTAACAATCTAAGAAAGATCTGTGAATCTTGGTGTAAGTCGTCAAGGAAAGCAGAAAAATGTATCAACCAGCAGATACCAAATCAAGTAAAAGCAGTGCTAGGAGAGATTATAGTGCTGCAAATGATGAAATCATCAAAGAACAAGTCAGTCGTGAAGACAAAACTATGAAATCAGATGATATACTTCCAAAGACATTCATATGGAACAAGGATGGAAAACAGTTCAAAACCAATAAGTTTGTGAGGCCAACCCAAAGCGCCCAGGTTATTCATACAAACCATCAAGCTGAATGTTCCAGATCCAACAGAAACTGTAAGTCAGTTTTCAAAAGATTGGATTACAATCCTGTGAGAACAACTGTCTTTGACAGAATAACTCATATCAACTCGATAAGACATAACTCTCAAGCCAAATATGAAAGAATGTCAAAGAACAGGAAGTTGTCTGTAAGTCAGACTTCACCAAATAAGGGTAACCATAAAGCTGACAAAGGTAAGTCCAAAGTCAGAGAAAATCAAGTAGACAAACTGTCTAAAAAGATTGAAAGGTTATCCACATCTTATGACCCTAAAACTGAATCCAAATTTAATGTTGGAAAACTCAAAGAAGTCACCCAAACACCCATCTTTAGAAGAAAATGCTATAAGTGTGGTGATAGAGGTCATGAAGCCAAAGATTGTGTAAGTACCAATCTTAGGCCTGAAAAGGTAAAGGATGATCAGTCTAAAATAGACTCAGAATCTGTCCAAGCTGATCAGTCAGACTCTAAAGGATTAGCTAAGTGCTCATCCTCAAAACCCACCAAACAGTGGGTTCCAAAAAGAAACTAATATGTTTAGTTGATCGTGTGCAGGGCTCTTACAAATGGTACCTAGACAGTGGATGCTCAAGGCATATGACAGGAAGCAAAGGGATTTTAAGTGAATTCCAAAACAATGAAGGACCCAAGGTGACATTTGGGGATAATTCTCAAGGAAGGACTAAAGGTTATGGAAAGATAACTGCTGGAAAAGTCACTTTCATGAAGGTAGCATATGTTGAAGGCCTTAAAGACAATCTGATAAGTATCAGTCAATTGTGTGATGAGGATTATGAAGTCACCTTCAGAAAGCATGCAGGAACAATTTATGATATGAAGGGAAAGCCAATACTAACGGCAAAAAGAGAGATAGAGATCTATTTGTTAGATCTCAGCTCCGCAGATCATTCAACTGAAACCTGTTTGTATTCTAACTCAACTCCCAAGCTTTCTAGCAAAGAGTTAGTCTCTAGTCTGCCTAAGATCACATTTGCTAAAGACAAACTCTGCTCAGCTTGTGAAATGGGAAAACATCACAAGGGATCCTTCAAGTCCAAAAAGAATTTTTCAATTACAGAACCATTGCATATGTTGCATTTGGACTTATTTGGACCTATAAGCACCCAAGCCTAAGTAGTAATAATTATACTCTAGTGATTGTTGATGAGTTCACAAGATTCACTTGGATGGTCTTCTTAAAAGCCAAAAGTGAAGCTGCACATGAGTTAATCTGCTTCATAAGACAAGAAGAGTTGCAAAAGGGTAAGTTTATCAAGCAGCTCAGAAGTGATCATGGAACTGAGTTTAGGAAATCAACCCTTGTAGGATTTTATAAAGAGAAGGGAATTATCCAGAATTTCTCATCTGTAAGAACTCAACAACAAAATGGAGTTGCTAAAATGAGAAATAGAACCCTAATTGAAGCTGCCAGAACCATGTTATGTGAAGCAAAGCTCAAGCTGAACTTTTGGGCAGAAGCTGTAAGTACAACTTGCTACACACAGAACAGATCAATGGTAGTTAAAAGACATGGTAAAACACCTTATGAGATGTATCATGGCAGAAAACCTAATATTGGATACTTCTATATCTTTGGTTCAACATGCTATGTGTTAAACCAACGAGATCAGCTCCACAAGTTGGAACCTAAAGCTGATAAAGGTCTATTTGTTGGATATTCTTCAATCACTAAAGCTTATAGAGTCTTTAATCTTAAAAGAAAGGTAATTGAAGAGTCAGTACATGTTACATTTGATGAGACAAGTATTGACAAATTTGACAAAGCTCAAGCTGACCCAGTTAGTCTGAGTGAGCTTGAAAGGAGCAAAGAAGATATAACATCAAATCCCGTGTATGTTATGGATGATTCTGATGATGAGGATGATGGTAAATGTGACGAATGTACATCATCAAAAGAAACTATTAATATTGAAGATAATTAGCCTGAGAGTCTTGGTGAATCATCAGGTACAAGCCAGATTGAAGATCTAAGTGATCTCTCAATCCCTACTCAGACTGAAGAATTAAGTCCTATTTAGCCTGAGAGACACTGCTCAGATTTAGACCCAGAACCACAGTCTCCCACTACAACCTTCAAAGTATTAAAAGATCATCCCCTTGATGATATTATTGGTGACATTGAAGATGGTGTGTTAACTAGATCTAAGGCAAATGCAAACTATGTTGCCTACTCTAGTTTCCTATCTCAAATGGAACCAAAGAAGACTGAAGAGGCTCTAAAAGATGAAGATTGGATTGAAGCTATGCAAGATGTAACACCCGCAAACCTGGGCTAGGAGATTAGCAGGTTGGCGATATGTGATTAATTGCGTTTTCAAATTGCTATGTGTTTATTAAGAGTTAATGAAATTAATTTAACTTAATTTGAATATATATATATATATATATGTTACTGGTAAATTTCTAATAAGAAAAAGAATGTACAAGTATGTATGCATGTGTGTTAATATGTATGTATGTATGCATGCATGATTTAAAAGAATAGGATTTCATAAGAAGAGCCACCTCCTGCTTAGTTTTCTTCAAGTGTGTATACGTGTATGTAATTGAAAAACCTTCAGCTCATTATTCTGAATGTGCAAAGTGTGAAGTGTGGGTTTATTAGAGCAAAACCAAGAGTGAAGCAAGGTTACTAAACTTGAAATTCCAAAGTCAAAGATCTTGTGTGTTTAATTCAAAAAGAAGGTAAGAAAGTGTTTATGACATGTTATGAATTGTATTGGTATGTTTAAATGTTGAAAAGCATGAGTTTTTATTGTTTCACCAATAATGGAGTTTGAAAGAAAGCTTGATTAATGGGTTTTGTAGATTTTGATGTTATGATTAAGTATAAAGGTGTTCATGATGGTTTATAGACATGTTAGATCTTATATATGTGTTTTGTTTGAAGAAAATTGAGGTTAAAAAGGTTTATAAGTAAGAGATGTTGGCTGAAATCCGAGACAAAATATAGAAGACAACCTGCAACACGGCGTGTCGCGGCGCGACAGTGAGAAATCCGGAACTTTGAATCGGATTTTGAGAATCCGAGGAATTTTGCAAATCCGTGCAAGAACATACATGCAACCCAAAAGAAACACAAAGAGAAGAAGGTAAGCAAGCCATACCCTTGAAGACTTTGATATTTCTGGAACAATTTCAAAGTGTGGGATGAGCTCTTGAAACAAATGGCCTCAAGCACCAAAGAAGTCCACACCAAGCTAAGTCTTCAATCTCTTTGTACTAGCAAACCAAAGAAGCACCAACACTTGATGTTCTTCTTCTGGAACAGCCCTAGAACCACTTGTGCACAGCCCTTGAACACTTGTTCTTGATCTCTCTCTCTCACACTATAAGAACTCACAAAGTGTATACTTGCACAAATTGACCAAGAGAGTTGAATGAACAAACAATGCCCCTTATAAAGAGATTTCATCTGTTCTTGAGAGTCCAGAGTCGTGCTAATTGGCACCCATTCATTGGACCAACAAGATGGTCCAACCAAATTCAAGTGTCACTTAGAATTCTGCGTTCACGACTTCTTCCAGGGCTCTCACGGGCCGTGAAGGATAAATGCGCCACGACTGTTCATTAATCCTCTACGAGCCGTGCCGCGCTGTGCATGAATCGTGAGGATTGTGTCTTCACGACCTCCTTCACGGGCCGTGTAGGGTCGTGAAGCCCTAGGGTTTCACGAACCATGCGGCCCACGACAGGACTCGTGGACACGAGCTGCTTCACGACCCGTGGAGCATCCTTCACGGTCGTGAAGCCTAGGTCAACTGGAATTTGACCATTTTGACTCTTCCCTCTTATAGTAGGCTGTCGAGATTGAAACTTGGCGTGTGACCCAATAGGCCCGCGCTTCATTGGCAGTGATGCCGGCCTACGTGTGTTAGTGGGCAGATTCCAACAAACTCCCACTTGCACATGACACACCGTACCCATGGGCACCACAGACAGGGAGCGGCCTCTAGCAAGGCATCCCTGCCCCGAACTAAACACGGGGTATGTCATCCCTGACAAGTACCAAGTAAAACTAAAAGAGTTTGACATGGTCCTATAGATAAGTGATCAATTATCTTATTGTTCGTGATATCCAAGTGAACACGAGACGTGGTACAAAGTTATTCTCCGATCGTTCACGATTATGTTTCTCGATCAAGATTGGTGTTGACCAAAAAAAGTTGAGTTGCAACTTATCAACAATCATTGCAAGCTCGAGCATGGCCATGCATTTTTGGTGTCAGCGCCCAATCATCGAGGGGCCCAGGGATATCTCTCTTTACAGAGGAACAAATTCCTTCGACTACATTGCCTCCAATATAATGGCAATACTTTACCCAAATACCTCCTTTATGATAGCCAGTTACGGACTACGTTTGAAATCAGTCAGAATAAAGCAAACCAAAATAATGAAACATATGCATCTCCGGTCTAAGGATAAAAGATATTATCATCCTGATTTAATCTTGACATGTACCATGAAGTAAGATCAGGTGTGGGTCGTCCAATCACTTGAAACTCTTTTCAAGTATAGGCAAAATATTGCGTCCCTTGTATTCAATCCCATTGAACACTATGACCAATCATTTCCCTCGATCTTCGTTCATACTTCCTTCCATGAAGAATGACCGATCGTGGACTATTTAGAATGTAAAACATTCAAGGAAGTGATAAAACATGCAAAGTTGGAACACAATAATGATTTAAAGAAGGTATTCGCTACACGCGTATCATTAAATCTCCATTTAATAATCAATACTTTCAAAAATACAATATTGCTTAATGTTCCCAATAACATAGTAAATACATCGAATACAGTAACCAATATACAACTCAAACCAAGTCACTAGCAAATGTTTAGGGAACGGATCCGCCAAATTGCTATCCGTGTGTACTTTGCTGATGACGATGTCTCCATTTTCGACCACGTCCCGGATAAAATGATATTTCCGCGGAATACGCCTCGTGCGTCGATGAGACCTCGGTTCCTTTGCTAAAGCAACGGCACCCTCGTTGTCACAGAAGATCTCAACAGGGTCGCTGATGCTTGGAACCACTCCCAGATCAAGCAGAAATTTCCTCATCCATACGGCCTCCTTAGCAGCTTCACTGGCCGCAATGTATTCCGACTCAGTAGTGGAATCGGCCACGGTGTCTTGCTTGGAGTTCCTCGAGGATATAGCACCGCTGTTTAATAGGAACACGAACCGCGATTGTGATCGGCAGTCATCCCTATCGGTTTGGAAGCTTGCATCAGAGTAACCCTTTACTCTAAGCTCTTCCTCACCTCCGTACACCAAGAACATCTCCTTATTCCTCCGAAGATACTTGAGAATGCTCTTCACCGCTGTCCAATGAGCTTTGCCAGGGTTGGCTTGATATCTACTCGTCATGCTCAAGGCACACGATACATCAGGCCTCGTACATAGCATGGCGTACATGATCGAGCCCACAGCCGAAGCATATGGCACTCGCTTCATTACTTCCCGTTCCTCTGGGAACTAGGGGATTGAGTCTTACTCAATACCAAACCATGTGACATCGGAATGAACCCCTTCTTGGAGTCTTCCATCCTAAACCGCTTTAGGACTTTGTTAACATATGTACTTTGGCTAAGCCCAATAAGCCTCTTGGATCTATCTCTATAGATTTTAATCCCAAGAATATAAGTCGCATCTCCTAGATTCTTCATTAAAAAACAATTCCCTAACCAAGTTTTTACACCTTGAAGGGTCGGGACATCGTTTCCACTTGCACCCTACGGGTCTACACCCGGGTACCGGATCTACCAAATCACAGACTTGGTTATCCGACATAGATTGCATCTCGGACTCCATAGCCTCTTTCCACCTAGCGGACTCAGGGCGCACCACAGCGTTCCGATAAGATGATGGTTCATCATGATCCACCACTAGGTCGCAGCCCTCAGACATGAGAAACCCATATCTCTCTGGCTTGTTGCGACTCCTACCGGGTCTTCTAAGAGGTAAAGGATCCGTGTCAGGTTCTCCAGCAGCGCCGTGCTGAGAATCATATTGTGAACTAGCGCCAAGTTCAGGTTGGTCATTGGAAGGTTCTTGAATCTCTTCAATATCTACCTTTCTCCCATTAGCGTCTTTGGATAGCATCTCCCTTTCAAGGAAGACGGCCCTCTGAGCAACAAATACCTTGTTCTCGGACGGGTTGTAAAACAAATATCCCATAGACCCGGTAGGATATCCAATGAACAAACACCTCTCGGCTCGGGGTTCCAATTTGTCCTCCACCTCACGTCTCACGTAGGCAGGACAACCCCAAACCTTTAGATATGAAAGCGATGGAACCTTTCAATGCCACATCTCAAAAGATGTCTTATTGACCTTCTTAGTTGGTACGAGATTAAGGATTCTAACGGCCGTTTCTAATGCATAGCCCCAAAAGCTAATGGGTAAATCGGAACGACTCATCATACACCGAACCATATCCAACAATGTCCGGTTCCTCCTCACGGCGACACCATTTAATTGTGGTGTCCTAGGAGGTGTCAATTGCGAAACAATTCCACAATCTTGTAGATAGTCTCGGAATTCCGAACTTAGATACTCACCACCACGATCCGATCTGAGCATCTTAATTCGTTTACCCAATTGGTTGTCAACTTCGTTTTTAAAAGTCTTGAAAAGCTCAATGGTTTCCGACTTTTGTCTCACCAAGTAGACATACCCATACCTACTAAATTCATCGGTAAAGGTTACGAAGTACCTTGAGTTATCCCTAGTGACAAGCTTGAACAGACCACACACATCCGTGTGAACGATATCCAACAAGTCTTTGACCCTCTCACAAACGCCGGTGAAGGGTGCTTTGGTCATTTTGCCCAACAAGCAAGATTCGCATACATCATCCAACCCATGGTCAAATGATTCCAAGATCCCATCCGCTTGAAGCTTAGCGATGCGTTTCTTGTTTATGTGGACCAAACGACCATGCCATAAAGATAACTTATCCAAATCACATTTGGATTTAGAACTAACATTCATGATTGATCTATTACTTTGCAAGCATACGCTTGTCTCATATATGCCACGACATGGATGTGCTTTAAAATAAAATAAATCATTCTTAAAGCATGAAATAATTCCATTAGAGAAATTAAAATTAAATCCATTGTCAACAAGTGCATAAAATGATAAAATGTTTCTTGCCACGCAGGGCGAATAAGATACATTTAATAAAGTAATAAATAAGCCGGATGGAAAGGCGAGGTCCACGCTCCCTATCTTCTCAACTGGGACAACCGCCTTGTTTCCCATGATGAGATCCAGCTCCCCATCAACCAAGTACCTACTTCTTCTTAGTACCTGCGCATTATTAACTATGTGAGTACCACACCCGGTGTCCAAGACCCAAGCGTTAGAAGTAGAAGTGTTATAGAGTTCAATCATATACATATCGGAGGCGCCTTGTCCCTTGGCGTGAAGCCTCTTGAGCTCCTCCGTGTACTTGGGGCAACTACGCCGGTAGTGTCCCTTCTCCCCGCAGAAGAAGCAGGTGCCTCTTCCGGTGAGGGGGCTATAGGTGCGGTTTCCTTCCCCTTCGGCTCCGGCGCCGGGAGTGGTTTGGGCTTGGGTGTTGCCACCTTCGCCTTTCCCTTCCCCTTGCCCTTGGAGCTTGAAGCGGGCCGCTTCCTCTTAGCACCACCCTCATGGATGGCTAGGACGGGTGCGGAGGTCGATGGCTTTGCCTTGGCGATGTTAGACTCGGCGGTCTTCAACATGCCGTGCAACTCCATTAAGGACTTATCCATGTTATGCATATGGTAGTTCACAATGAACGGACCATATGCTTGAGGAAAACATTGGAGGATAATATCCGTAGCCAACTCTTTCCCCATTGGAAAGCCCAACCTCTCGACCTGGTCCACATATTGCTTCATACGAAGCACGTAGGAGCTCACGTTCCCGCCCTCCTGCATCCGGCACCCTATAAAGGCCTTGACACACTCGTAGAGTTCTTGCCTCGCTTGCTGCTGGAACATTTCCTTTAGCTGTGAGATCATGTCAAACGCACCAACGTCCTCGAATTGCCTTTGCAATTCGGAACTCATGGTCGTCAACATGAGGCAAGTCACCTCATTAGTGTCTTTAAGGCGCTTCTCATAAGCATCCTTAATGGCCCGCGTAGCGGTGGTAGCAGGAGCCTCCGGAAGAGGTTCCTCTAGGAAGTACAACTTGCTTTCATGGCGCAAGACAATTCTTAATTGCCTATGCCAATCCATAAAGTTTATGCCTATGAGTTTCTCTTTCTCCAAAAATGGACGGAGTGACATGTGTGTCGCGGTGTTGCTTGTAAATTCCATCTAAAAGAAGGCAAAGCACACAAAAGGTTAGTTCGACATATTTTAATCCTTGTTAAATAATTACCCAATAGTTTAACACTTAAATATAACAAGGGCTAAGAATCCAACATAACTTCAGTACATAACAGGTTTACCGCGGATCACTTCGTGAAGGTATTTAGGCCGGTAAACGATTTACCAATTGCAATCCGTGATTACAACTCTTAGGCACTTGCGGGATCCATCGGTACTCATAGCACCGGTTTGGCATGTTTCATCCCTTCCCACACCGATTCCTCAATAAACCGCTTTGATAACTCGGTATAGGCACGAAAATTATCAAGGCGTATTAAATTGGAATTGCAAATCATCCAACAAGATACACGATGATGCCCTTGACAATAATTGGCTCGTGCTAAGCTCGACAACCAAAGATTTCAAGATGCCACACGCACCTTCCACACAAGTCCACATGGAACAACTCGTGCTAAGCTCGACAATTGTCCCATGCTTCATTAGATTCGGGTGGTGTCATCTTTTGGATGGCGTGTGATATACGTTTTTAAGAAAAACGGGACTTTTGTTTTTCCAGTTAAAACCTCTTTTCGTTTTGCCTAACAAATAAGTGACAAAACGCATTTTTCACCAATTGAACATAAACAATTTATATTCGTTTGTTAATCATGTGAGCGAGCGGGGTTTGTTAACCAATTAAGGAAAACTATATAGTTTTATTATTTTCAAAAGATTTTCTAGCATGCGAAGATCCTACAACCACGCAAGAAAATAAATAAATAAAACTACACAACCACGCATACAAAACCGATTTGAGCCAACCTAAGTGTTCCCCGGTGAGCCAACCGAGGAATTAAGTCTACTAAGGACAAACAATCCAGGACTTCGTGGCGTGCTCCCACTCGATCCCGCGCCTCCGGATCCGAGGTAGCCAAGACATCTTCCAAGACTCCCGTTGGTGCCTCCAGTTTTCTCTTCTCATTACATACATAATTTAAAGAGAAATGGCATGCAAGCCACACAATCTATTCTAAGCTAATATACAGTTACAGAGAATAAATACTTTGGCGTGCAAGCCACAAATAAATAAATAATTACAAACCGGATTAAATAAATTATTACAAACCAAATATGGTACAAACCACCAAATGAATAAACAACAAATAAAGCAACCAAACAACCACACAAAGGTCTAGGCTCAAACCGGTGCTCACAAAAACGAAACAACCACAAAGCATGGTGTGCCACACCAAACCATGCACAAAACAATATCACAATTAAGTTTATTCAAAAACTAAAGGCACAAGAATAAACCTTGTACATATGCATTAGGATTCCAAACACTTTGAAATCCATATTCATATATACACAATATACATGTATGCATGTGTTCATTTTATGCCAAAACCACCCAATACATACATATAAAAGAATTAGGATATTATGGGGCTTAATATACAAGTCTAAACAGCCTAAAATGATTCTGGAAACACCAAAATCATGTGCTAAAATCCATATCAAGTTTTCTTTTTCAAAAAGGCCAAAAACAGCCTGTTCACGACGCCTTCACGAGCTACTGCTCTTCACGGGCCCTCACGGGCCGTGAAGGCAGTACACTCCACGACTCGTGAAACAGTTTATGAACCTTTCACGACCACCACCCCACGAGATTGGTCATGTGGCCTTCACGATCCGTGAAGCAAGCTCCACGGCCCGTGAAGACCTTCTGGACAGAATATCCAAAATCGAAAATATGGATTTTCAAGCCACAAAGGTGCATGCATCTTACAAGTATGGCTCTGATACCACTGTCGGGAATCCATGGGGATCAAAGCATGCAACGGAAGCAACAAAAACACACAAAATGATCCCATGATTTCCCAGTGGTGGTGAAAACTTGCAAGAACATACATGCAACCCAAAACAAACACAAAGAGAAGAAGGTAAGCAAGCCATACCCTTGAAAACTTTGGTGTTCTGGAACAACTTCGAAGTGTGGGATGAGCTCTTGAAACAAATGGCCTCAAGCACCAAAGAAGTGCACACCAAGCTAAGTCTTCAATCTCTTTGTACTTGCAAACCAAAGAAGCACCAACACTTGATGATCTTCTTCTGGAACAGCCCTAGAACCACTTGTGCACAGCCCTTGAACACTTGTTCTTGCTCTCTCTCACACTAGAAGAAATCACAAATGTATACTTGCACAAATTGACCAAGAGAGTTGAATGAACAAACAATGCCCCTTATAAAGAGATTTCATCTGTTCTTGAGAGTCCAGAGTCGTGCTAATTGGCACCCATTCATTGGACCAACAAGATGGTCCAACCAAATTCAAGTGTCACTTAGAATTCTGCCTTCACAACTTCTTCACGGGCTCTCACGGGCCGTGAAGGATAAATGCGCCATGACCGACCATTAATCCTCTACGAGCCGTGCCGCGCTGTGCAAGAATCCTGAGGGTTGTGTCTTTACGACCTCCTTCACGGGCCGTGTAGGGTCGTGAAGCCCTAGGGTTTCACGAACCATGCGGCCCACGACAGGACTCGTAGACACGAGCTGCTTCACGACCCGTGGAGCATCCTTCACGGTCGTGAAGCCTAGGTCAACTGGAATTTGACCATTTTGACTCTTTCCTCTTATAGTAGGCTATCGAGATTGAAACTTGGCGTGTGACCCAATATGCCCGCGCTTCATTGGTAGTGATGCCGGCCTACGTGTGTCAGTGGGCAGATTCTAACAATCCAACCCTTGGAAATCCGAGACTTTCAAATCCGACCCTGAAATCCGATACTTTAGAAATCCGACAGATAACTCTCGGATTTGAAATCCGTTATCGTCGCGGCGCGACGAGGCCTATTCAGAAAAGTTGCTTATTTTTATTGTGTTTTGCTTGGAATATATTGGCATGTTAGTTATATGATTTTGTTGGTATGTTTATATGAAGTTGAGACATAAATATATATGAGAAGATATATTTATATATTTGAAACTGATTTGATTGTTGCTGTGTTTTCAGGCAATCAAAAGACTCAGTAAAATTAGATCTCTGAGCTCGTGTTGATTTTGAGGTGAGTGGGCGTTAATCGCGGATGTTAAAGATTTCGGTTAATGTTATTGATGTGATGCATGACTGTGATTGAGATTAGATTGGATTGATTGAACTGTTGATTGTGATTATTGATGATTGATATCTGTTGCATGATTATTTGGCCAATACGCACTCTTATTTGGCCAACACTTGTGTGTGTTCTCTCCTCTGCCAAAGAAACCGAAAAAGAAAGAATTGAAGATCTAGGAATCAGATTTCATATATTTTGTGTTTTAAATCAAGAGTCAAGGTTAGATGTTAGTAATATCATGGTTAAATATTGTTAGGTTGCATTCTGATTAGATTAACATGATTGCATGATGAATCATAGAATCGGTTTTTGAAGAATATGAGTTTTGAGTCGGTTTTTGTGTGTCTACGTGGTTATATGTTAAAATGATGTATTGATACATGAAATTATGTTTAGAAGTGCTTAAACATGTGTTTGGTATGATTTGATGAAAGTTATAAAAATCTAGGTTTGAGATATGAAACTATGAAGATGGTGATTTGGATGAATCTTTGAAGTTCTTGGATTTGATGGATGTAGATGGCAAAACCGATAGTTTGGAAAACTGGACTTTGAAATCCGGAATACTAAATCCGAATGTTGTAAATCCTATTCTAGGTAATCCGTGTGTTATGAAAACCGATACTTAGAACTAAATCCGAATGATTTATAAACCGAAACCTTAAATACGATTGATCGAAACCGGGCACTTGTTTTCCGATACTTTAGAATCCGAGACTTGAGAATCCTATACCTAAAATCCGAATGTGATAAACCGTGACCCAAATCCTATACTTGTTAAATCCGGTTATTTGAAAAACCGACTACTTAAATCCGATTTATTCTAAATCCGAAGTATTTGAAATCCGAATGATGAGAATCCGATAGTCTCAAATCCGGACCCCAAAATCCGAGTGAAGGGAAATCCGATTGTGGTACAATCCGAGACATGAGTTGCGGATTCTTGGAATCCGATAGTTTTAGGAAATCTGATACTTGTATTTAGAACTTATATTTGTTTATTGTTTCATGTTGGTTTGATGAATGATTTATAAATATATGGATAAGATATATTTATGAGATTGGGACTGATTTGATTATTGTTGTGTTTACAGGCAATCTTAAGACTCAGTGATATTAGACTTCTGAGTTCATGCTGAAATTGAGGTGAGTGGACGTTGAAAACGGATGGTAAAGATTGCAGTTAATTTTATTAATGTGAGGCAAGATTGTGGATTGAGATTGGTTTGATTGAAATGTTGAGTGTGATATTGAAATGTTGATAAGTGCTGCATGAATATTTGGTCGATACGCACTCTTAGGATGATTTTGAGTTGCGTTGAGAAGTCAGCTATACGTGGACTTGGGCTGGGCTTCTCTAACTGGTTGGTTGAACAGTAGTAGTCTTTCTGTTGCATTTGTTGCTCAGAGGGAAGTTTACTGTGCCAATCTAGTGGAAAGCTATCGGTAAACCTTTGCTTTGGCCGGCATTGGTTGTAGGTTTTGCGCCGAACCGCCGATCTTCTCTAGATATGTGATTACATGATTAATGATTGATTGTGAATTTTTGCGTTTGTTGCTTTAGCCTCTACTCACTTAGCTTTGTGCTAATTCCCCTCAGTTGATGTTTTGCAGGTTGGTGTTTCTAGATGAAGAAGGAAGAGTTGACCACACTCTGATACTTATTTTGAAAAAGAGACGAGCCAGTATTTTGTAACACCAAACAAATGTAGATGTGATTTTCTTTTGAAACAATTGAATGTATATTTGTAATTACTGATTATATGTAATCAAGTTGTTTTAATTAGCTTCCGCAGTGCGTTTAAAAAAATGACTTCTAAATTTCCGGTGTTACAGATATAGTTGAGGGGGAGCATACATAGGAAGTACAAATCGAGGAAGAAGCTCATGATCAGTTCGTGAGCACTGTAGATAAGTCTTCCCAACAACAGCCACAAGCTCCAACAGTGCAAGTTATCACAGCTTCACAAGCTCAATCAGTTCCACAACAAGTTCCACATAAAGAAATACTTCAGATTGTGCCTACAAATTTCCCTCAAGCTGAATTATCAAAGATTGTTGAAGTTGAGTCTGTTCCAGCTTCACAAATGGATAAAGGGAAAAGCAAAGTGTTTGAGACTGTAAAAAGAAAGAAAAGAACAAGTGCTATGTTTCTAGCAAAAAGAAAAGGCTAAAGCTGAGGCTGCCAAAGCTGAATATTCTCGACCCAAAGCTGCTCCAATTTCCTACTCAGATGCTGATCCAAGGCATTGCTATAAAAGAACACACTTTAATCACAAGTTTGAATCCATCACACTGAGTAGAAAAGGAGAATTGGTGATAATCAACTTTGTACTAGACAACAAACAAGAAATTGGTCTAGATATGAGATATCTGTACAAGCTGGGGTTCTCAGAGTTAAAAATCGTAGCCATAACTATCAAACGGATGAAAAAGAATCAAATCAGACAAGAGATAGTTGATGTGCTTAAGACACTATTCATAAGAATTGATCAGTTAGGTGAGATTTCTACTGATGAAATTGATACTTTCCTAAACCGAGGAAAGCTGCAAGAGTTAGAGCAGCGAGCCAGCGAGCTAAAAGAGACATTGGTTTACAAGTTCTAGAGGGAGTTGAATTCAGAGAAAACACTTATCACTCAACCTTTGGAAGGATTCTTGTATCTTGATATGGAAGGTAATAAGTGCTTCTTGAGAGTAGCAGATCTTCATTTGGCAAGTCTAGAACTGATTCTGTACTTGAGAATTCTATGTGATGACTCAACTCAGAACTCAGTATTTAGATATCATCTCAACAAAGAAGTCAGATCAAGAAAAACTGAAATGAGAGAGTTGCCAGAAGGTGAAGAGATTATGAATAATTCTATCAAGGAAGCTGCCATTTGGGAACTTAAATGTTTAGATATGTGGTTGGAAGTTGGAGATCCTATTGATTAAATAGATTAGTTCTATAATTTTGTAAACCCTAAGTGTGCATATGCTGATCATAATGATCAAGCTACAATGTAAAATAATATGTTCTTTAATACGAATTCAAATTTGATATGTTCAACTGTTTTATCATTTGATATGTTAAATATTATGTTTGGTATGTTCAAACAAACATCTTTGTAAGTTCAAGCTGAGGATTGATATGTTCAATTATAAACTGATAAGTTCAGTAGTATAAGTTTTGTAAGTTCAGAACTTAAATTAATTCTGATAAGTTCAGTATCTAATTAGTTGTATATCCAAATACTTAGAATACAAGTCTTATAATAGATTTGTAACATAAACATCTTGTAAGTTCAAGATAGGATGAATAAGTATGGATTAATTCAATACTTATTTCAAGAACTAACTTTGGTCAGTTCTAGAGTGGTTCAACATAATTCTGCTAACCTATACGTACTTTGATTCAATATTTTTTCATCAGCAAAAACAGGGAGATTGTTAGTCCCATGTTAGAATAGTTAGATTTGATGAGACAAACCATAGCTGTGTATAGATGATAAGTTAAGAGTTAGGAATTATGTAGGTCTGTTATAGACTGACTAGTCAGCATAGGCTGAGTAGTCAGCGTATAAACAGATATAGATTTTTCTATATAAGTACTAGATAGCTCAGTGACTTCTAAGCTGAGATAGGGTTCAAGAGTGAAGACTTGAAGACTTGAAGATTCAAGAACCCAAGATTCAAGAACTCAGCTTGACTATGTTATCTTTGAGTAAGTCAGCTCAGCGTGAGAAGTCAGTTCAAGAATTTAAGTAAGTTCTAAATTCTGTCATAAACTCTCCATATCTATGACATTTAAATTAGGATATCTGAACCTAATTTAAGCTATCTATTAGTTGGATAGAGATCTCAAACAGAATTAATTAGATATGTTCTAATTAAGGTTTTTGTTATGGTTTTAAAGAAAAGATAAGTTCTATCTTGAAACTGCGATTTGTTCATAGATATATCAAGTATGCTTATAAACCTTCTTGTATGTTTCAATATATATAGAGAACACAGAATACTGAATAGGATACGACTGCATAAGTTGCAAAATGTACGTGTGTTTGTCATACTTGATACGCGTGTGTTGCGATAACTTTGTGATTTCAAAGTTCAAGAGAGTTTTCAAAAGTTCTTGTTAATCAGTTTTAACAAGAAGTTCGATAATCAATTAGTTTGTGATACAAGAGTGTTTAGAGAGAGAGTTGAGTTTATAATCAGTGTAAAAATCAAATCATCCTGTTGATTTGATTAGAAAGTGTTAACTGTAATCATTCTGTTTGATCATTGAATATACATTTAATTACTTTGATTGATTGTGTTAAAGTGTATTCAACCCCCCCCCTTCTACACTATATCGGTTGCTTGTTTACCCTCTGTGGGACCAACACACGTCTATAAACATGCTATTATGCATCAAGAACATCATAAACCTTAAGAACATGGTCAAACCAACTTAACTCACTTGTCAAGTTTCTATCATGTTCATACATGGTGTTCATATACAAAACCCAGCATATTGATAATCAAAACTATAACATGTTGAACAAGTATCATCTAACCACATAATCATGATTTGAAACTTGAAGCAGGAGGTGTCAAGTTAAACAAATCTCAATTACATGCACTCACACATACAAATCCGTGCGTATGAATATATATTAAACCAACATACAATGACACTTAATTAAAAGTATACTTACTAATAATTATTCAAACATAAATCAAATAATAATTCACATGTAAACATACCCAAGCCTACGTGTCTACTAGGCCCAATTGCAGGATGTTACAAATCCTCCCTCCATTAACAGGATTCCGTCCTCAGAATCTATTCGCTTTCAAACAAATGAGGGTAACGAGATTTCATATCGGCTTCGATTTCCCACGTCAAATTTGAAACCAAACTGTGTCTCCATTTAACCAGAACCATCGGGGTCTGTTTCTTACGCAGTTTTGTCACTTTCCGATCTAATAGTTCAATGGGTTATTCCACTAACTTCTTGCTTGAATCCACTTTAAGATCATGTAAAGGAAGGATCTGGCTTTCATCCTCCACTCTACATTTCCGCAAGTAACAAACGTTGAAGGTATTGTGAATACCTGATAATTACGCACGAAGATCAAGAGTAACTGTCTGATCATTAATCACCCTTTGGACACGAAACGGCCGAATATAATGAGGAGCCAACTTTCCCCGCTTTCCAAAACGGATAACCTCCTTCCATGGCGAAACATTCAGATAAACCAATTCAGCCTCAACAAACACAACGGATCTACGACGTGGATCAGCATACATCTTCTGTCGATCTCTCGCAGCTTTCAACTTTTCTCGCGCAATAGCCACTTTATCTGCAGTGATCTGTACAATATCAGGCCCTGCGTACTGTTTCTCACCCGCCTCTAACCAACACGTAGGAGTATGGTAGCGACGCCCATATAACATCTCATAAGGCGGTATACCGATACTCGAATGGTAAGAGTTATTGTACACAAATTCAATCAATGCCAGGTGGGAATCCCAAGAACCTCCATATTCCAACACACAAGCACGCAACATATCCTCAAGTGTCTGAATTGTTCGTTCAGATTGCCTGTCTATTTGAGGATGATAAGCTGTACTCAGATTAACATGTGCACCCAACTCCCGCTGTAAATTGTTCCAAAAATTCGACACAAACCTGGAATCTCTATCCGATACAATCGAAAGCGGTATACCATGTCGGGAAACAATTTCATCAATATACAACTGAGCCAACTTATTGAGTGATGCCGTTTCACTGGTAGCCAAGAAGTGAGCACTCTTGGTCAATCTATCAACGATCACCCAAATCATATCATGCTTCCTCTGTGTGCGTGGAAGTTTAGTTACTAAATCCATCATTATGTGCTCCCACTTCCATTCTGGAATCTGCAACCGTTTCAGTGATCCATAGGGTTTCTGGTATTCTGCCTTAACCTGTGCACAAATATGGCAAGACTCCAAAAACTGTGCAACATCTGTCTTCATCGTAGGCTACCAATATAGCACCTTGAGATCGTTATACATTTTCGTGCTACCTGGATGAACAGATAGTCTAGACTTATGTGCCTTAGTTAAAATAAAACTCTGGAGTTCTCCAAGCAAAGGCACCCAAACACGAGACTGATATACTTTTAATCCCCGAGAATCATCATTCAAATCATTCCTTTTATTTATCATAATATCGGACTTCAAATTTTCATCCTTCAAGGTTTCTGACTGAGCTACCTTCAATCTATCAATCAAGTTAGAGACTATTTCAATTCGCATAAATTTGATATTATCACTAACTCCCTTGCGACTCAAAGCATCGGCTACCATGTTGTCTTTTCCTAGATGATAACAAATCTCGCAATCATAATCTTTAACAAGTTCCAGCCATCGTCTCTATCGCATATTAAGTTCTTTCTGACAGAATACATACTGTAGGTTTTTGTGATCCGTACAAATAACGCATTTTGTACCATAAAGATATTGTCTCCATAATTTTAACGCAAAAACCACAGCTGCCAGTTCTAAATCATGGGTTGGATAGTTCTTCTCATTAGGTTTCAACTGACAAGAAGCATACGCAATAACTCTATCCCATTGCATCAATACACAACCAACCCTGCAAGTGAAGCATCACAATAAACCATGAAGTCATCAGAGCCATCTGGTAGAGCAAGAATAGAAGCCTGACATAAGAGTCGTTTCAGCATTTGAAAATCCCTCTCCTGTTCTTCATTCCACTTAAATGGAACCTCCTTGCGAGTCAATTTAGTCATGGGATTCAAAATTTTAGAAAAATCTTCGATAAACCGTCTGTAATAACCTGCCAATCCCAAGAAGCTTTTAATCTCAGAAGGCGACTTCGGAGCCTCCCAATTCATTACTGCTTCTATCGTTGCCGAATCAACCTTGACTCTATCACTGCAAATGACATGCCTCAGAAAGTGAACTTCTCGCATCCGGAATTCACACTTTGAATACTTGGCATACAATTGCTCCCGGTTTAGAGTTTCAAGAACCTGTCTCAAATGAATCTCATGATCAGCTTCGGATTTAGAATAAACCAGAATGTCGTCAATAAATACTATCACAGATTTATCCAAAAACGGTCGACAAAGTCGATTAATCAAATCCATAAACACAGCAGGTGCATTAGTCAAACCGAATGGCATGACTAAGAATTCATAATGACCATACCGGGTATGGAAAGCAGTTTTAGCAACATCTTCGTTAGAAACTCGTACCTGGTGATAACCAGATCTCATATCAATCTTTGAAAAATACGAAATACGCTTCAACTGATCAAACAGATCATCAATCCTGGGCAAAGGGTATTTATTCTTGACTATCCTCTTGTTCAGTTCTCTGTAATCAATACACATCCGCAAAGTACCATCTTTCCTTTTCACAAACAAGACTGGTGCACCCCACGACGATGAACTTGGACGAATAAAACCCCGATCTAAAAGATGATGAATCTGTCATCATCTCCCTAATCTCACAAGGAGCCAATCTGTAAGGAGATTTCGCCACTGGATTAGAACCTGGTATCAAATCAATCTTATACTCCACCTCTCGAACAGGAGGTAGCCCAGGTAGCTCATCCGGAAATACTTCAGGATAATCAGATACTACTCGCACATTAGTAATTGCCCACTTTTCCTTTCTAGCATCAATAGCATATGCCACAAAACACTCACATCCCTTACTCAAGGATTTCTTAGCTTTTATCATAGAAATAATAAGAAACGCAGACTTATTTCTTTCTCCTCGAGCCACCACGTGCGACCCATCAGACAACGGAAAACAAATCAGCTGCCTATGGCATTTAATGATTGCTCTATGCTTACTCAACCAGTCCATCCCCAAAACCATACCAAAACCAGCCAAAGGCATAAGTAGGAATGACACTGGGAAGCATTTACCGTCTATATCAATTTCGGCTCCAGTCACAGAAGTTGTAACGGGAACTATCTTACCATCTGCTACCTCTATCTCAATCGGTACAGAAATAACAGTAGTAGGCAAATTTTATCTATCACAAAATGCAATAGAAACAAAAGAGGGATTCGCTCCAGAATCAAATAACACACGTGCAGGTAGGGAGTTTATAAGAAACATACCGGTGATAACCTCATCGGTGGCAGTAGCATCATCTAGTGTCATTCTGAACGCCCTACCCTCCGGTGTCGGAGGATTCTTTCTCTTTTTCCCCCTAATGATGATGATCCCCCAACCGCCCCTGCCCCTGTCCCCGACCCTGTCCATGCCTTCCTCCCTGTAGGGCAATCACCTGCCCTATACCCTTCCTTCTGGAAGTTCTAGCAAACATTCTGAGGGAATCGAAAATCCTTTGACTCATGCCCATGCGTTCCACATCTCACACATCGCATAGTCTGCGCAGTACACTGTCCGGTGTGGGTAGATCTACATCTCGTACACCACTGTGATTTTACACTCGAATTCCCAAATGATACCTTCATGCTCTGGTTTCCCTGGGATTGATTACCCTGCCATCTCTTCTTCTGTTGACCACCCGCTTGATCATACTTCGGCTTCTGCAAAGCCGTCTCATCCCTACTCTGTTTATCCCTAGCCTGGATGTCCCCCTCAGCAGATTTTACCAAGGTGAAAGCCTAGGACAATGATCCAGCCAAACGTGTCGTACTTCTACACTCCGACAACAATGCTCCTATAAAGTGTTGAACCTGGGAAGGTTCATCAGGCACTCACTGAGTCACAAACCTCTGTTTCGCATTGAATTGTTCAATCAATTCATCCATTGTCATCTTCTTTGTCATCGCAACTCTATAAACTCCTGCCTTATTTTATTCAACTCAAAGGCATTGTAGTATTGTTCACACAATTAACTCAAAATTGGTTCCATGTGATCGTATCCATCTGAGCTCTCGATAGATGTGTAGTAATGGAATCCCACCAGACCATCACCTTGCCCTTTAACATCCTCGTAGCAAAGCATACCCTCATTTCATCCTTGCAGTTGCAAGCATCCAAGATTCTCGTAGTATCTCGCAACCAGTTTAAAGTAACATTAGGATTAGTGCTACCATGGTATTCGTTAGGTTTGCAATCCAGAAATTGTTTGTAGGTACACGGCTGCCTGTATCCCATGTTAGGAGGAAATCCCATATACAGAAACAAGTAAGATCCCTAAGAAATAGACCCCTGAGGAAATAGCGGATAGAAGAATGGTTGAGACGTAGGTTGAGACATCGGTGGTAACGGCATTGACATCAAAGGAACTTCTGCCATAGTAGTAATTGTCGGAAAGATCGGTGGTATCTCAAGTGTAGTTGAAACTATAAGAATAACCGGTGGTTGTGTTGCAGGAACTTATCTCTGTTGCTCTAGTTCCTTTCTGAGATCCTGTAACATACCCTCAAGCTGGAAGATGAATTCGTCTCTCTCATCTCCAGCTGTACCAGATGTACCAGCATTGGGTAGAACTTCGACTGTCGTAGTAGGAACCTCGCAAGTAAACGGGACAGTAGGGGCACCAGTTGAGTAATCATGACCAGCCATTGTTTTCTATAACAATCACATAACCTCACGATTTATTAGATAAATCCGTTAGTACATAACATACTAAACTCCACCACTCCAATTCACGCCAATCCCGCACCCAAGGAGTAATCGACCTACCACGAGCCAAGATTTGGGAATGTAACACTTCCACTGTGCCTACATCGCCAAACCAAGACTTTGATACCAAACTTGTTACACCGTATTTTCAACCAAATTTTTTTATTTTTAATAACAACGTGGAAGCGATTAAAATACTTAAAAGTATTTACAACGAATCACAAACCACTGTTTTACAAAGCCAACCGATTCAAAATAACAGTGTTACGAAAACTACGACTCGTCACAAATAACACATCAGAGGCCTAGGTGCTTACTCCCCAAGCTAACCACTCTCAGCCGAGCCGCTGACTTACCAAAACCTGTAAAAAGAGTGAGAGGTCGGGGATTAGCACAAAGCTAAGTGAATGGAGTAAAGCCACAACAGATATATCAACTAGAACCACATGATATCAACAACAACAGATAACAGATAATTGTGTCCCGAGAAGACCGGCGGTTCTACAGGAACCTACAACCAATGCCGGCCAAAACAAAGGATTACCGATAGTTCATTTGCTATTCTCACACAATATTACCTTAAGTTGCAACAAAATACATCAAAAGATCCCAATACTGATTAGCCGATAGCAAACAAACCCAGCCCAAAAGCCCAGCCGAAAACTGACTTCCTAACCTTCATGTATACATATCACTAACGTAACAATTAATTAACAATCAACCAGTTAATCAACTATCAGATATAAAATCTATCCATGGATCAAACCATAGTTGCAACCAGTTACAACTAACATCATCTGTGAGTAAGCATCCACTCACCTCAAGTTCTCAGCTTCTCCACTTAGTGATCTAATTTTACTGAGCCTTGTCTATTCCTAAGAACACAACAACCAAACATCAGTATCTGATTCATAAATATATATATCAAACATATATTTATATCATCTTTAAATCAAACATAACATGTTAGACTCACATATGCATGAACACTTAGCATATAATATCAAATATTCAACAAACAGCCAACACCATCGGATTTCAAGGGAAATCCGATACACCCATTGGAATCCACAAGAACCATCGGATTTCTAAGAATCTGATACCTCAATGTCAGATTTGAAGACAATCCGCAACAAATGTCGGTTTTTCACTTGTAGGAAACCACCATCGGATTTCTTATCGGATTACACCCCCAGATTAATCATATGTCGGAATTCAAGATGTCGGATTTCACTATTAGCGGATTTTAACACTTATCGGAATTCATCAATCACCGGATTCAAATATGTCGGATTTCATCATCATCATCTCAACAATCCGCCAACTTCAACCATGGAAGAACTCAAAATATCTAGTAATGCAATCTTACCAGAAACATAACCACATTCTATAAACATGTGATTATGCATCAAGAACATCATAAAACTCCAGAACATGGTCAAACCAACTTAACTCACTTGCCAAGTTTCTATCAGGTTCATACATGGTGTTCATATACAAAACCCAGCATATTGATAATCAAAACTATAACATGTTTAACAAGAATCATCTTTCAAAAGTAAAACAAGAATAAAACCAACCTTTAACTTGAATCTACAATTCAACACACAAAATCCGCTACTTTGTTCTTCTTTACTTTTCTCTCGGTACACACTCAATACACACACTTAACAAGTATTCAAAGTGAGGAAATGATTACCGAGAATCAAACTTAACTCATCTAACCACGTAATCATGCTTTGAAACTTGAAGAAGGAGGTGTCAAGTTAAACATATCTTAATTACATGCACTCACACATACAAATCCGTACGTATGAATATATATTAAACCAACATACAATGACACTTAATTAAAAGTATACTTACTAATAATTAATCAAACATAAATCAAATAATAATTCACGTGTAAACATACTCAAGCCTACGTGTCTACTAGGCCCAATTGTATGATGTTACAATGATGAGCCAAATAGGTGTTTGATGGCCATTGAGGATGAAGAGGAACAAGTTGACTATGAGTTAGAAGAAAGCTCCTTTGACGAGGATCAAGCTGAAGATGCTAAGCTGAGTGAGCTAACCAACTCGGATCCTGACTCAATGTACAAGGTAAATAACTTTAGCTCTTACACTGATGAGCATAAATGCTTAATGTTCAACTATTTGTTGAATGACTTCAAAACCTCTCTTACTGTTCAATCAAATTTGAAAATTGAAATTTCAAAATTAAAAGATGAACTTGAACACTTGAAACTCTCATAAATGCTGGTATAAAGACTCAAAGTGATTATGAGTATCAACTTCATATTAACAAATTTCTAAGTGAAGAGTTGCAAGAATCAAAGGATCAAGCTGATAATCTAAGAAAGATCTGTGAATCTTTGTGTAAGTCATCAAGAGAAGCAGAGAAATATATCAACCAGCAGATACCAAATCACGTAAAAGCAGTACTAGGGGGAGATTATAGTGCTGTTGCAGACGAGATTGACAAAGATCGAGTCAGTCTAGAAGATAAAATGTGAAATCTGACGATATTCTACTAAAAACATTTTTGAGAAACAACGATGTTAAGCAGGTCAGAACAAAAAAGTTTGTGAGACCAACCGAAAGCCCCCATGTTATTAATGCAAGCCATCAAGCTGAGTACTCTAAATCCAAAAGGAACTGTAAGTCAGTTTTCAAAAGATTGGATTACAATCCTGTTAGAACAACTGTCTTTGATAGGATAACTAATACTAACTCAAAAAGACATAACTCTCAAGTCAGTTCTAAGAGGACTTCAAAGAACAGGATGATGTCTGTAAGTCAGACTTCACCAAATAAGGATAACCATAAATCTGATAAAGGTAAGACCAAAGTCAGAGAAAATCAAATAGATAAACTGTCTAAGAAGATTGAAAAGTTATCCATATCTTATGACCCTAAAACTGAATCGAAATTTAATGTTGGAAAACTTAAAGAAATCACCCAAACACCTATTTTCACAAGAAAATGCTATAAGTGTGGTGATAGAGGTCATGAAGCCAAGGATTGTGTAAGTTCCAATCTGAGGCCTGAGAAAATAGAGGATGATCAGTCTAAGAAAGACTCAGAACCTGCTCAAGCTGATCAGTTAGCGTTTAAAGGACCAGCTAAGTATTCATCCTTAGAACCAACCAAACAATGGGTTCCTAAAAGAAACTAATATGTTTAGTTAATCATGTGCAGGGCTTGTACAAGTGGTACTTAGACAGTGGATGCTCAAGACACATGACAGGAAGCAAAGGGATTCTAAGTGAATTACAAAACATGAAGGACCCAAGGTGACATTTGGGGATAATTCCCAAGGAAGGACTAAAGGCTACAAAATGATAATAGCTGGAACAGTCACATTCAACAAGGTCACATATGTTGAAGGCCTTAAACACAATCTGATAAGTATCAGTTAATTGTGTGATGAGGATTATGAAGTCACCTTGAGAAAACATGCAGGGACCATTTATGATAAGAATGGAAAGCCAATATTAATGGCAAAAAGAGAAAGATATATCTATTTGTTAGATCTCAACTCAGCAAACCCTTCAACAGAAACCTGCTTGTACTCTGACTCAACTCCCAAGCTGAGTTGGTTGTGACATAAGAGGCTGTCACACATGAATTTCTAATATATTAATAAATTGTCTAGTAAAGACTTAGTCTCTGGTCTGCCAAAGATCACATTTGCCAAAGACAACCTTTGTTCAGCTTGTCAGATGGGAAAACATCATAAAAGATCCTTCAAGTCCAAACAAAGTTTTTCAATTACAGAACCATTGCATATATTGCATTTGGACCTATAAGCACCCCAAGCCTAAGTGGTAAAAAGTATACCCTAGTAATTGTTGATGAGTTCACAAGATTTACTTGGGTGATCTTATTAAAAGCCAAGAGTGAAACTGCTAATGAGTTAATCAACTTTATAAAAGAAGAAGAGTTGCAGAAGGGTAAGTCCATCAAGCAGCTCAGGAGTTATCATGAGACTGAGTTTAGGAACTCGACCTTGGAAGCTTTTGTGGAAAAAAGGGAATTATCCAGAATTTCACATCTGTAAGAACTCCACAACAAAATGGAGTTGCTAAAAGGAGAAATAGAACTTTAATTGAAGCTGCCAGAACCATGTTATGTGAAGCACAGCTCAAGCTAAGCTTTAGTGCAGAAGCTGTAAGTACAGCCTGCTATACACAGAACAGATCAATAATAGTTAAAAGACATGGTAAACACCTTATGAGATGTATCATGGAAGAAAACCTAACATCGGATATTTCCATATCTTTGGTTCAACATGCTATGTGCTAAGCTAAAGAGATCAGCTCCATAAGTGGGAACCTAAAGCTGATCAAGGTATATTTGTTGGATACTCTTCAATTTCCAAATCCTACAGAGTCTATAATCTTAAAAGAAAGGTGATTGAAGAGTCAGTACATGTCACATTGGATGAGACAAGTATTGATGAACCTGACAAAGCTCAAGCTGACCCGGTTAGTCTGAGTGAGCTTGAAAGGAGACGAGAAGATCTCACATAAAATCCCATGTATTTTATGGATGATTCTAATGATGAAGATGGTGGAAAATCTGACAAGACAGTGATACATAAAGAAGCCATCAACATTGAAGATGATCACACATATAGGGTTTGTGGATCTGATCATCAGCCTGAGAATCTATGTGAATCTTCAAGTATAAATCAAATTATGGATCTAAGTGATATTCCAATCCTAACGCAGATTGAAGTTGTCATTCCTATTCAAACTGAAAGACACTACTTAGATTCAGACTCGGAACCATAGTCTCCCACTACAACCTTGAAAGTGTTAAAAGATCATCCTCTTGATGATGTTATTGGTAACATTGAAGATAGTGTGTTACCGTGAACTATGTTGCCTATTCTAGTTTCTTATCTCAGATGGAACCAAAGAAGACTGAAGATGCACTTATGGATGACGATTGGATTGGAGCCATGCAAGAGGAGCTGTCTGAATTTCAAAGAAATAAGGTGTGGACCCTTGTCCCTGCCCCTAAAGGAAAAACCGTTATAGGCACTAAGTGGGTCTATAGAAACAAAATGGACAATGATGGAGTAGTGATCAGAAATAAGGCAAGGCTAGTGGCTCAGGGGTATAGACAAGAAGAAGGTATTGATTACGATGAGACCTTTGCCCCTGTTGCAAGGATTGAAGCTATAAGATTGTTCCTAGCCTATGCAGCTTTCAAGTACTTTAAAGTGTATCAAATGGATGTTAAGAGTGCATTCCTAAATGGATCACTACAGGAGGAAGTCTATGTGAAACAACCTCCTGGTTTTGTTGATCCTAAACACCCAGATCATGTCTATAAGTTGGATAAGGCTCTTTATGGGCTCAAGAAAGCACCAAGAGCCTGGTATGATACACTGTCCACCTACATGCTTTCAAACAATTTTATTAGAGGAAGCATTGATAAAACTCTATTTATAAGAAAAAGCAGAGGACATGTCATTCTGGTTCAAATCTATCTAGATGACATTATCTTTGGTTCATCTACCCAAAGTCTATGTGATTGGTTCTCTAAGAGAATGTCTAATAAATACAAAATGAGCATGATGGGTGAGATGACTTACTTTTTGGGACTTCAAATTAACCAGAAGGAAGATTGCATATTCATTAATCAGAGCAAGTATGTCCTTGATCTGATTAAGAAATATGGACTAGACTCAAGCCATCCTTCGAAGTCTCCCATGTTACACAATGTCAAACTTCACAAGTACATTGATGGGAAGTCTATATGTCAGACTACATATAGAGGAATGATAGGTTCTTTACTCTATCTAACAGCAAGCATACCTGATATAATATTTGCTACATGTGTCAGTGCAAGATATCAGACTGATCCAAAGGAATCACACTTGCAAGCTATCAAAAGAATACTCAAATATCTGAAGGGAACACCTAATTTAGGTTTGTAGTATCCCAAAGGAACAAGATTTGAGTTGATATGGTACTCAGACTCAGAGTTCGCAGGTAGTGGTCTAGACAGAAAGAGTACTACTAGAGGATGTCAACTGTTGGGTGGTAAATTAGTCAGTTGCATAAGCAAGGAACAAAACTCAGTGGAAATCTCCACAACTGAAGCTGAGTATCTTGTAGCACGAAGCTGTTGTTCTCAAATATTGTGGATACAACATCAGCTCGGGGACTTTGATTTGCGTTATTGAAAGACTCCCATATTTTATGATAATCAAAGTGTAATTGCCATCACACACAATCCAGTTTTTCACTCAAGAACAAAACACATTGAGATAATGTCAGGAACGTATAATACCAAAATCAATAACAAGAATTATCTTTTGAATTTAAATCAGAGTTATATAAAAGACAATCTTTGAGTTTGATCACAATCAACTAAGAAGTTGCGGAATCACACTTAATTGATTAATAAAGGTTTTAATCACAAGAACAATTTAATCAACACAATGAAATACTTCCAAAAATATAAGATGTTTATTAATAACCAAAGATGATTACAATATTCACCTACACCTCCAATCTAACTCTTTTGTTAGACGAAGAACACACTTTATTCATAGGTTTCAAAGAAACTTAGAGGCTAATACACTTTCTGAAAGACAATAAAACAATACGAATGAGTACAAACTCTGACAGAGTTGAATTACAAAACTATCGATACTAACATAATATTCTAAAGAAGTATTTATAAACTCTTGATCTTCCTTGAAATGTTGACAGTTGGTTAATCTTCTATCTTGCGTGATAATCTTCAAAGTTTGATAAGTTATCCTTCAAATCCCTAAAGATAGAGGTTTCCATAAATAGCTCAACAGAAACTGTTCGTTGAATGAGATTCTTCTAACAGTCTTCTCTTCCATTCCTTTCAACAGTTGTTGCAAACATACTAATAGTTCTGAGCTCTTTATACTAACAGTTGCAACAATCGCCACAACTGTTTTCACAAATCAAAATAACAGTTTTCAACTGTTTCTTCAAAAACACACTAACAGTTTTACCTTTGCATGTCCAACAGTTTCAATCACTTAGCAAATTTCCCAACAATCTCCCCTTAACTTACAGTATTACACAATACACTTAAGTTGTTTTATAGGGTTCAACCACAGAGAGATTAACATAAGCAAAGAAAACATGAAGTATGCAAAGTCAAACTGTTACAATCAAAATATAAGAAAGAAAGTTACACTTTCTTAGACTGTAAAAATTCCAACTTTTCCTTTAACCTCTGAATAAGATCTTCTTTAACTTTAGCAGGGCCAAAGAACTTTGCTTTCATCAAATATAAGAGCTTTGTTTTTTTGTGCTCTATAAATTCAATATCAAACCATTGAATAATCGTATTTCTCATTACTATGTGATAAATCCTTGACTTAGCATACACCTTTACAGTACTGATTGGGAATGTTTCCTCAGCTATCAACATGGGCATAACTTTCAGATGATCACATATGCTTGTTAAATGCCTCATTAGAACTCTGGTTTCAATCCCATCAGCTTCTCCATAGTGACTTATGCCATATTCATACATTTCTTGCACATCCCTTCTTGTCACACTTTCCATTAGCTGTAAGAAGCTAGCATAGCTTTCAATTGGATCAAGTTCTCTCACAATAGTTACCCCTTGCTTTCCTGTTTCAATCCTTAACATTTCAAATCTCCACTCAGTGATGTGGGATTTTTCACCTAGCTGCTCTTCCACACGTTTATCCAATTTCTTTTCAACTTCCACTCTGAGTCTGTCATGTAAAATGGTTTGAACCATGCCAGCTTTAGCTCTTTCGTAAGATTTCTTACCAGTTTGAGACTGTTGAGGCTGAGTTGTAGGTTTTTTCCTTTCAACTCTCTTTCTCTTTACTCGCTTATCCTCCTTCTTTCCTTTTTCTTCTTCATCAATTTCCCTTGTGTATTCAGCTGCCATCTATTGAGCTAATTCAAGAACTCTCTTTTCTTGTTGTTCAATCTCAGCATTCAATCTTTGTGCTAGCTAATGATCATGCTCTTCTTGTTGTTCTTTTGACAGTTTGAGCTTTGGAATATTAACCACAATCTCCTTTCTCTTACCTAGCACAGGAGGCATCTTCTTATCCTTCTTCGATTCTACAATTGCAATACCTTTGAACCCTGGCGTAGGTGCAATTGGCTCTAGTTTTGACACTTTACCATCAAGACACTCATCATCTATCTTTTGAGCCATGTTGAATGTGCTGATGTTGAGATTTTGAGCACCCACTGCAATCAAATGATCTTGTTTTACTTTGGACCATGATTTGAACACATTTATTGTTGGATAATCTCCAGACATGATCATCCTATTGATCAAAACTCTAACAACTGCAGACGATTTATCTTCATCTGATTGGGCACTTGCAGCTGTTTGTTGTTGTTCTGGAGCAACTGTTGTTAGTGGAGTTACAACTGTTTGAGTATCTGGTGCAGCTGTTTGTTTGTATTTCACAACTCTTTGTTTACTTTGCACATTTTGCACTTGCTTCTTTATGATTGGCTTCTCCCCATTTTTGATTGGAACTGTTTTAGGAGGAGTAGCATGAAACTGTTTAAGCATTTGATCATGAGCTTGAAGAACATCTGTAGCCTTTTTCAGAGTAGTTGACAAGACTTTGATTTGTTTGTCTTGTTTGATAATAAGATTATTGTGCTTGGTAAAAAGCTTGTCTTATAGAGAGTTCCTCTTTTTAAGATAGAGGAAGGCAGCAAGAAATGGTATAAGTTCTGGATTCGTTAATCCCTTTTGTTTCATACTTGCCTCAATGTCAGCCAGTGTTGCCACCTCAAACATATCATCGGCAGATAGAACTGGTGGGTCACTCCTAGAAGTTCCCTCACCAGTACCCCTATGTTCTTGGTACTGGGGATTTCCAAAGGTTGTTTGACCAGCCTTTGTTGCCGTGGTTGACGTCTTACCTATGTTGACACTACCCTACTCACCCCTTGCAGATGAAACAATAGTGTCAGCCTAAAGAACCACATGATCACTCTCCCTTGGAGTGATCACCTCCTCATTGTGCCTGGGAGACAGCACATTGGGTTCCCTTTGGATATTCTGCACAGGTGAATGCACCTGTGCAGGGCTTATAGTTTGGGTGATAGGGACTGTGGTGGAAGGAGCACCAACAGTTCTCTTTCTCTTTTTGAATGTTATGAGAGAGGGGGTTGTTGTTGTAGCTTGAGAAATGGTAGCAGAGGGGAATATTTGAGTATCATGATTTCTGGGTTCTAGAGTTGGTGATGTAGCAATGATTTGGGATTCATTCTCTACTCTAGCAGCTCTGTTTCTTGAAAGAAACTCCACCATTGCAAAGAGTGGTGGAGTGATGGCACTAGAAAAATTCTTGTCATTGATCAACAGTTTGCTCAATGTGGAAGCCACATGAGCAGAGGGAATCAAGACCCTCTTGTGAGTTTGAAGATTTGGCAATAAAGAGTTTAAATAAACTTGCACAAATCGAGGGTACATAAAAAAGAGACCATATTTGGTCCCGAGATGTTTTACCATGCCATTAAAAATTAATTTAGAAAAGTTGAAGCAACGATTGTTGGCCAAATAGATTAAGGCCAAAGCAATGTTACTTCTGAACTCATTCCAACCAGTTCTTTTAGGACTGATACACTGTTGTAGAGTGTGAATCACAAACTTCCAGTGTGCACAAAATTGCCCTTTGTAGAAGGTTCCCTTTCCTTGGGGCCCTCATACCCCAACTTAACCAACTCATCGTGCAAGAATGCCAATGAAACAGAATCCGAATACTCACCCTCAAGATCATCAAGGTTAAGGTGTTCTCGAATGGTATTTTCAGAGAGAGAAATAGCATGATTATCAACATTTGAAGCGATCCATTGCACTCCATCTACTTCTGTGATAGTAGCATTTTTCCAGAATCGATCGATATGAGAAGTGTAGATGGTTGGATTGATGGTGAGAGTAGTGTTTAGGTTTGACAGCACTAGGTAGTCGATCATGTCATGAAAGATATGTAACTCAGCAGGTTTTGAGAGAAATGCTAGCATGTTGTGTTCTTTGACAAGTGGAAGAGGAGCGATGGCGATTTCGAAGAGAAATTCTAGGGTTTAGCGTTCGATAGATGTTTAGTAAGCATAATAAAAACTGCGAGGAGGGAATGGCTTATATATGTAATGCATATTAAATGCAATTCAAAATGCCTCAGAATTTCTACAAAGACAAAAATACCCTTGACGAACAGTTGAAGGAAACTAAGAACTAACAGTTGAGAACTGTTTGGTTATGAACTTCAACTGTAACACTCCCCCTTAAATGAACATGCAGCTTGCCTAACAGTTGTGAACTCCATGCACTAATAGTTGAGAACTGTTAGTTGCATTTTGCACAGCTGTTCCCTGAACACTTACATAAACAGTTGTTAGACTTAAAACTAACAGTTTCAAACTGTTAGTGTGAGAACACAAAAGTAACATAGAAAAATAAGCTGACAAACCATTATTCTAAGTTAATCATTGTTTGAGATCCGAAAGTTAAACCTACTCACATCAAATGCTTTAGTGAATAGATCAGCTAACTGATCATCAGTATGAACTTTCATAACTTGGATTAACTTTTTCTCATTGCAATCTCGGATGAAGTGAAACATGATCTCTATGTGCTGTGTTTTTGAATGCTTCATAGGAATGTTAACAATGCTAATAGCACTTGTGTTATCAACATAGATAGGTGTATTCAAGAAAGTCATACCATAGTCTAGAAGTTGATTCTGGATCCATAACACTTGAGAACAGCAACTTGATGCAGCAATATATTCAACCTTAGCTATTGAAGTTGAAACTGTTGTTTGCTTCTTGCACTACCAAGATACCAACCTGGAGCCAAAGAATTGACATCCTCCATAAGTTGATTACCTATCCACATTAGCTCCACCATAATCACTATCAGAGTATGCCACCAATTCAAATGGTGAATCCTTAGGATACCAAAGAACCAGTTTTTGTTGGCCTTTGAGGTACCTAAAGATCCTTTTCACAACAAATAGATGTGACATCTTAGGATTGCATTGAAACCTGGCACACACACAGACAACAAACATTATATCTGGTCTAGAAGCAGTTAAGTACATTAATGAACCTATCATAGACCTATACAAGTGTATGTCTACATCCTCCCCCTCAGGATCTGCTCCCAACTATTTGTGTGTTTCCATTGGAGTACTTGCCAACTTCACATCTTGATAGCCAAACTTGTCCAAAATGTCCTTCACATACTTTGGCTGACTAAGAAAGATACCGGATGGCTTTTGCTTCACCTGTAACCCAAGAAAAATGTGAGCTCTCGTATGGAACTCATCTGAAATCTCTTATGCATGATGGCTTCAAACTCCTTACATAGATTGTCATCTGTGGAACCAAAGATTATATCATCAACATAGATTTGTACAAGCAAAATCTCTGTTTTAACAATCTTTGTAAGCAATGTCTTATCAATAGTGCCTCTCTTAAACCCATTCTCAATCAAATGAGATGATAATGTCTCATACCAAGCTCTAGGAGCCTGATGTAACCCATACAAGGCTTTATCAAACCTATATACCCTATTAGGATATTTGGAGTCTTCAAAACCAGGTGGTTGACACACATATACCTCCTCATCAATAGTTCCATACAGAAAAGCTGATTTGACATCCATTTGATACACCTTGAACACTTTGGAGCTTGCAAAAGCAAGGAACAATGTAATTGCTTCTGTTCTTGCAACTGGTGCAAAGACATCATCATAATCTATGCCCTCTTCTTGACTATAACCCTATGCAACAAGCCTAGCCAAATTCTTGATGACTATTCCTCTTTAATCTTTCTTATTCCTGAACACTCGACCAACTTCCAAACTTGCTGGATCTGGAACCGTAAAAGTTCCTCTTGCATTGCTTCTACCCATGAAGGATCTTATAGTGCCTCTACTACGTTTTTTGGTTCTATGTGAGATAGAAAGCAGGCATCCACATCAAACTGTTCAAGATCCATACCACAATTTTCATTTTGCAGCACAGCTCTTGTTCTGATAGGAGTGGTAGCATGACCTATAATTTGCCTTATGGGATGATTCTTGTGAACCCTTGATGTAGGGTTGTTTTCTACAGGCAATATATTCCCCAAATTTGACATATCAATCTCAGATTCACTTTTATTCCCAGAAGAGTTACATACTTGATCTGCAACTGCTTGATGGTCAGATGCATGGTGTTGTTGAGGAACATGAGATTCCATGTCCTTTGAAGGTTCATCATCATCATACATTTGACTAACAGCATTGGACGAATTACTTTGAGCGAAGGGAATCACTAAAAAGTCATCAATAACCTTATTTTCACCAACAGTTGTTAGGTTTGAGCTAATAGTTTCAAAACTGTTTGAATTGTTGGAGACAGTTTGTTGGTCTGAACCAACAGCTGTAGGAACACCTGCAACTGTTTCTGTAGAAAACTCAAAAGAAAGAGATTTAGCTAATGCATCAATATCAAATAACCACTTAGGACCATTTCCTGCCATATTGATCCTATTCTCATTGAAAGACACATTCATACTCTCTTCTATGATCCTAGAAACATTATTAAAAACTCTATATGCTTTGCTTTGAGTGGAGTATCCTACAAAAAATCCTTCGTCTGCTTTACTCTCAAACTTGCCTAATTGTGACTTGGTATTAAGGATAGTGCAGGGACATCCAAATGGTTTTAAAAAGTTGATCAAAGGCTTTCTTTTAAGAAAAACTCATAAGGAGTTTTCCCTTTGGACTTGACAACTTGTACTCTATTCTGAACATAGCAAGCAGTGTTCACTGCTTCTGCCCAGAATGTTATTGGGAGCCTAGAATCAGCTACCATTGATCTAGCACCTTCTATCAAAGTCCTATTCCTTCTCTCAGCCACTCTATTCTGTTGTGGAGTCCTAGGAGCACTATACTGTCTTTCAATTCCTTTTCCTCACAAAAACTGGTTAACTCATAGTTCTTAAACTCAGAACCATTGTCAGATCTAATGACTTTCACTTTCAAATCAGATTGGTTTTCTACTCTAAAAACAAGAGACTTAACTAACTCAGTAGTTTCATCCTTAGTTCTAAGAAATTGAACCCAAGTGAATCTGGTGAAGTCATCAACTATGACTAAACAATAAGCTTTCATCCCTATAGTGACCACAGAAGTAGGACAAAAAAGATCCATAAGCAATAATTGTAAAGGTGCAGAAATGGAAGAAACTTCTTTGGGCTTAAAAGAAGTTTTGTGTTGCTTACCTTTTAGACAAGCATTACATTGATCATCACATGAGAATTCATTTTGGGGTAAACCTCTTATCAAATTGTTTTTCGCTAATAGATTCATGGTTTTAAAATTCATGTGACACATCCTTCTATGCCAAAATGGCAGACTCATCATGAGATGCCTTTGAGAGTAGATAACTTAAAACATTCTGCTTAGCAACTTTTTATGTATCGAAATAGTATACATTATCCTTTGTTGGTGTTCTTAAAAGAATATCCTTTTCATCTAATTTAAAATCTTTTGAAAGGATAATGCATTAATCTGTAAACAAGACATTGTTTCCAATGTCACAGATTTGAGACACACTCAAAATATTGTACTTGAGTTGTTCAACAAAGAAAACATCATTAAAAGTAAGGGTACCTGCCTCTACATCTCCTTTCCCTATGATTCTTCCTCCCTTTGGATTTCCTCCAAATTATACATATCCTCCATTGATTCTTTTGAAATCCTTCAAGCAGTGTGGATTTCCAGTCATGTGCCTTGAGCATCCACTATCCACATGCCATATTGATCCTTGATTGGCCCTATGAATGCTCTGCACAAAATAAAACTAGTTAGTAGCAGGAAGTACCCAGGCCAGACAGGTTTTGGGTACACCATTCAAGTCACAATACTTAACCACAAATTGAGTTTTCTTAATTTCATCCCAGGTATATCTCTCTATTCTGTGTGAAGAGTATTTAGTGAGAACATGTGGTTTCCAACCGTTGTGATTAACAGTTGAGACTTTGGAACAATCAGCCTTTGAATTTGGTAAAACAGTTGAGTCAGTTTGTGGCTCAATTTGACTTTCAGGTGGATTAACAGTTTTAGCCTCTACAAAAACTGTTTGTTTCTGCAATTTAACCCAAGCTAGACAAACATCCTTTGATTTTGGCTTAACAGTTGCGGAACTGTTAGACTGTTTTGGCTTAACAGTTGGAGAACTGTTAGACTGTTTTTTGGTACTTGGTCTCTGGGCTCTATAGAAATGTGGGTTATGATAATAGTTGTGAGCCAAGTGATTTGCTCTCCAACAAATGTAATACCTTTTGATTTTGACTATAGGCACCCCATTTCTTTGTGCCCATAACTGGTTTCTATTTCTTTGATTTCCCCTCACTAGTGCTGAAGGAGGAAACTTTTGCACACCGTGCAGTTTGCATGTGCAAACAGGTACTTCAGTATGCCTCTTCACATGTTTGGAATGAGATTGTATTTTTGAAGCTTCCTTCTTTTGCTTTGCAACTTCAGCTTCACCAACCTTCTCCTTTCCTTTTGTCTTAACACTAACAGTTGAGGTTTTTGGGTTAAAACTGTTTGGGTTCTTTTTGGGACTGTTAGTGTAAAGGTGGGGACGGTTTTCAATAGTAGTGGAACTGTTTATAGAGTTTACAGATTTGAAGGGTTTCGGTTTACTAGTGGAGGGTTCAGAGGATGCTTTTACAAACATCACATGTTGTGAAGAAGATTTAGGTTCACAACAGATGTGATTTTCAATTGGAATGACTTCTTCTTTCTTCACAAATCCCTCCTTCTTCTCATCAATCACCTCATACACAACTCCCTCCTTTTCACTTTCAAACTGCGGATCAGCTGACTTCAATTCTTCTTTTAATGGTTCATTATCATACCTTTCGGCTACATCATACATGGGAGTTATATAGTTATGATTGTATGGAGGTGGGGTCTGTTTATAGCCTATGCCTGTTTTTACCTGGTTTGTGATATGTTATTTTAACATGGTTTCAAGCTTAAGAGTTGAAGCTTTGAACATGCTTAAATCCACATCCACACCATCTAATTTCTTGGTTAACTCATCTATCTTACTCTCTTTCTCACTCAACCTCTCCTTAAGACTATCAATCTCTTCCTGAAGCTGCTCCTTCTCCCACTTATGATACTTTCTATCATAGTCCATTTGAAGTTCATTAGCCTGATAATCTTTGATCTTCTTTTCAAAGCTTTCAATAACAACACTTGTTTCATACCTTCTTTCTTCCATTTTGCTTAGAGCAGCACAAACCTTTTTGTTGTGCTCCCTAAACCTTTTAACTATAGCTCTACATTCACCAGGACATAGTTTAGAAGATACCTGAATGTCTTGTGTTTCTGATGAATCCATGTTGATGGAGGAGTCCGTCAATGCCATCAATGCTTTGTTGTGAGTGGCATGCTCTGCTTGATCACTCCAATCAAAGCCATGACCTTCTTGTGAGACCAATGCTGAGGAGGTGGCATTTGGATTTTGACCTTGATGTTGACCTTGTCCACCAGATCTGCATTCCTTGGCAAAGTGACCAGGCTGTTGACATTTGAAACATCTTACTTTGGATTTGTCAAATCCAGCCTGACCATCAGCCCTGAAGTTCATCTTTTGCCTTCCTGTTCTTTTGATGAATCTTTGGCTCTCACAGTTAGCATATCCATCTGCCACTTGAGATCTATCTCCTCAAGGTCATCTGGATGCACCTGTTCAAGATCCTCATTAGTGAGAGTTGAAATGTGCATGACTAGCAAGGAATGCTTCAAGCACTGCATCAGAAGTGTTCACATCTAATCCAACCACAGAACTGGTACCTCCACAACCATCAACAGAATTAGTTAAAGAATGGTTTGAGTCCATACCTAAGGATGAAATAAGAGCAGCATTGTGGCTAGGAGTCACAGACTTCCTTTTTCCTTCAATTTCTCCTTCAAACACAATCAAACTGTTGTATAGATCATCTAATTCTATATCTTCCAGAGAATCCTTAGTCCTCCATTGTGTAGCATAAACTGTCCATTCATCACCTAATGACCTGAGAAACTTTATATTGATCTCATCTTGCTCTATTTTAACTTTTGTACTCTCAAGTTGACTTACCATCTTATAGATCCTATCAAAAATCTGAGTGATGCCTTCATTTTTTCCACAAGAAAAGTTCTCATAAGCCTGTTTTAGAAGATCCCATTGATTCCTTTTGGAACTTGCATTCTCTGCAAACCTTTTTTCTAAGGCATTCCACAATTCATGAGCACCATCAAACTTCTTAAACTGATGTTGATACTCATTTAGAATAGCAATTTGAAGAATGCTGAGAGCTTTCATCTCAAGCATCGTTTCTTTCCTTTCAGCATCTGTTTTTGGTGGTGGTTTCTTCCTTGGTTTTCCAGTTTCATCTAAATCAATAGGAGTTGTGGGTTCATTCTCAATGATTTCCCAAACAGCATAGTCCATTAATTGAACATGCTGCTCGATTCTTAGTTTCCACATCTCAACATCAGTTGGTTTGAGCATGGGAACACGAATGTTTGACCCAGATCCAATGTTATCAGAAGATCCACCAGACTCCATTGCAATAAAGTGATTTGTAAAACTCACAATCAAACTTTAGAAAGACTTTTAAAACTCAAACACAGCAGATTTGTGAAAAACCTTCAACTGGTGATCAAAGGAACCTTAATGTTAAGGCTCTGATACCACTTGTCAGGAACGTATAATACCAAAATCAATAGCAAGAATTATCTTTTGAATTTTAATGAGAGTTATATAAAAGAAAATCTTTGAGTTTGATCACAATCAACTAAGAAGTTGCGGAATCACACTTAATTGATTAATAAAGGTTTTAATCACATGAATAATTTAATCAACACAATGAAATACTTTAAAAAACATAAGATGTTTATTAATAACCAAAGATGATTACAATATTCACCTACACCTCCAATCTAACTCTTTTGTTAGACGAAGAACACACTTTGTTCTTAGGTTTCAAAGAAACTTGGAGGCTAATACTGTTGGAATATGCCTGCTGACACGAACGAGTTAATGGCACTACCGATGAGGTATAGGCCTATTGGGTCATACACCAAGTATTGATTCCGAAAACACGATCAAGCAATAGAGAGGAAAAAGGTCAAAATGGGTTTTGGCAGGATGGTACACGGGCCGTGTTCCTGAACACGGGCCGTGTCCAGTCCAACATACACAAGGCGTATTGGCCCAATTCAAGGTCGTGTAGTGGGCCTACACGGGCCATGTAGATGAACACGGGCCGTGTAGTTCCTATTAGACACGGGCCGTCTTAGCCCAATTGGGGCCGTGGACTTTGGGCCTACACGGCCGTGTAGACCTCCACGGGCCGTGTACGTTCGCTGTAATAGCAGAATTAACAGCCTTAAACACTTGGTTTAATGGGGTTAACTTCTCATAATGATGGTAGTGTGTCTATAAAAACCATAAAATTGTTTTTGGATAAGAAAAGTGTTTTCTTAAAATTGGTTTTTCCATTGAGACTCTTGTTGTGCTAGAATAGACTTATTCGTAGACGTGTTAATATATTTTAGTTTTTATATTTATATATTTGTTGTAACTTGGCATGAAGTGTACACAAATATATACTTATAAATGTATATATGAATACGTGTCTCAAAAATGGTTTGATACACTAATGCATATGTACAAGGATTGTCTTTTTAGTGGCTTTGATGTTTTGACAATCTTAACTAAAATATAGATATATATTTATATATCATGGTTATGTGTGGCACACCATGTTTCTATGTGATATGTTTGGTTTGATTCAGTAACAAGATATGCCCCTAGACCTATGTGTTATAATGATTGATTATTTTTGGTTTTTGGCGGTCTGCGTGCTGTATTGTTGTAACAATATTTGTTTATTTACTTATTCGTGCGGCTTGCACGCCGTTTCTTTTATTCTATGTATTTGTATAAATAGTATAGGATTGCGACCTGCGTGTTGTTTATATATATTCTATGTGTTTGTATATAGTATAGATTTAAAACCAAAATTGTCAACGGGAGTCATGGTGATGACGTATTGGCGAGAAGGAATCAACATGCTATTGGAGGTGTTGGATTCAGTGGGAGCTCATCCAACAAGACCATATCTTGTCCTTAGATTTTTTGCCTCGTTTTCCCCGTTGTGGCTCACAGGGAAAACGCATAGGAATTTTGGGCATGTTACCGAATCATATGTATATATATTTGCGTGGTTGTATTTTATTGTTCCATGCATGGACTAGGATTCGCATGCTAGATAATGTTTCTATAAAATTAAATAAAATACTATATTTGTTAAAATGGTTAACAACTGCGCGCGAATAGAATTGACAAAGAAAATATAAAAATGTTATTATATTAAAAGTGCTTAAAATCGTTTTGATGCTTACTTTGTTAATTCACAAAAGGGTTTTATAAACCCGAAACAAAATCCCGTTTTTCAAAATGTAAATCACGCACCATCCATAAGATGACACCACCCGAATCTAACGAAGCAAAGATGATTGTCGAGCTAAGCACGAGTCATTCCTTGTGTGGTTGTGTGGAAGGTGAGTGGGGTAACTCGCATGATTGGTTGTCGAGCAAAGCACGAGCCAAATAATGGTCGAGAGTGCCACCCGTGTGTCTTGTCGGACGATTTATAATTTTAGTATATAATTCTTGGTTAGTTGTCGAGCTAAGCACGAGCTAAACAAAAATTATATATTAAGATTGGTGTAAGATAGGGATCAAAGATGCCAACCGACATAATGGATGTCAACGGGTCCCGCAAGTGTCTAAGAGTTGTAATAGAGATTACAATTGGTAAAATGGTTGCCGGCCTAAATAGCTTAGCCACGTGATCCGCGGTAAACCCGTCACAGTGTGAGGTGAAATAAGGTTCTTAGCCCTTGTTACAAATAAATTGTTTTGTTTAAAACTATGGGTACTTATTTTAACAAGGATTTCCAAACTAATTAGAATACTTTGCTATTTTAGATGGCGTCTTCAAGCAACACCAACACCACTAACCATTTTTCGCTTAAAGTTTTCCTTCAGAAGGAGAAACTCAATGGTAACAACTTCTTTGATTGGTTTAGGCAACTTAAACTTGTCCTACGCCAAGAAGGGAAGATGGTTACCATAGAGGAGGCCCTACCCGAGGCTCCTGCTGCCAATGCCACTCGGGCTATCCGAGACGCTTATGAGAAGCGTGTCAAGGATACCGAGGACATTACTTGCCTCATCCTAAGTACTATGATCCCTGACTCCAAAAGCAAATGGATCATTTGAGTGCTTTTGACTTGATCACTCAGCTTAAGGAAATGTTCCAGTAGCAAGCGAGACAAGAGAGGTTTGAGTGTCTTAAGACGGTACTTGGTAGCAAGATGGCCGATGGCGGGAATGTGAGTGCTCACGTGTTGTGTATGAAAGCAAGCGTGGAGCGCATGGAACGGCTTGGATTTACCATAGGGAGGGAGCTAGCCGTGGATTTCATCCTATGGTCCCTGCCTACCGCGTATAATCAATTCGTTATGAGTTACGATATGCATAGTATGGATAAGTCCATCATGGAGCTTCATGGTATGCTTAAGACAACGGAGTCTAGCATGATCAAAAATAAACCCGCCGTTCCAAATCCCGTTCTTGCTATAAGGGAGGGACGAATCTAGAAGAAGAAGAGGTCCGCTTATACCCCTAA
Source organism: Dittrichia graveolens (assembly GCA_038502395.1). Taxonomy (NCBI): domain Eukaryota; kingdom Viridiplantae; phylum Streptophyta; class Magnoliopsida; order Asterales; family Asteraceae; genus Dittrichia; species Dittrichia graveolens. The sequence goes on from JARJIL010000003.1 coordinate 64,923,498, forward strand.
GGGTAAGGGGAAGGGGAAGATTGGCGCTGCCAAGTCTGGCCCCGCTTCGGAGGGTAAAGGCAAGGGGAAGATGGTTCCCCAAGCTAAAACTCCGAATGAAGCGGAATGCTTCTTCTGCGGGAAGAAGGGCCATTGGCGCCATAACTTCCCGGGGTACCTAGAAAGTCTTAAGAAGCTCAAGGGGTTGAGCATCGCAGGAACTTCCGACTCAGGTACGTACATGATTGAACTCCATCATACTTCTACATCTTGTAGTTGGGTATTAGATACCGGCTGTGGCACTCACTTTTGTAATATTGTGCAGGTGCTAAGGACAAGTAGAAGGATGGAGAATGGAGAGCTTGACTTGATTATGGGAAACAAGGATATTGTCCCGGTCAAGGCTCGAGGAGAAGTTGAATTATCTTTTAATTCCGGTTTTTCCATATTATTATTGAACGTATGCTATTCGCCGCTTGTGGAACGAAACATTATTTCTTTTCATGCATTACACGACAATGGTTTTGGTTTTTCTTTTGACAATGGTGTTATTGTTTGTTTTAAAAATGGTATTTGTTATTTTAAAGCTTATCATTGTCGTGGTATTTTTGAAGTAGATGCGTATGTTAGTGATAATCGCTCAATCATGAATATTGATTCAACTTCTAAAAATGGTTTAGAGAAGTTGTCTTTGTGGCATGGTCGACCTGGCCATATAAACAAGACTCGTATCGCCAAGCTCCAAGCGGATGAGATCTTGGAATCATTTGATCATAAGTCATGTGAAGTATGTGAATCTTGTTTATTAGGCACGATGACTAAAGCACCCTTTTCCGGCATGAATGAGAGGGGAAAAGACTTATTGGACATTATACATTCCGATGTGTGTGGTCCGTTTAAGCACATCACAAGAGACAATTCTAGATACTTCATTACCTTTATAGATGATTATAGTATGTATGGGTATGTCTACTTGGTTAGACAAAAGTCCGATACCTTTGAGTTCTTCAAGACTTTCCAAAACGAAGTAGAGAATCAATTGGGCAAAAAGATTAAGATACTTAGATCCGATAGGGGTGGTGAGTATCTTAATCAAGAGTTTCGTGATCATCTTAAGGGTTGTGGAATTATCTCCCAACTTACACCTCCTAGGACGCCACAATTAAATGGTGTCGCCGAGAGGAAGAACCGAACATTGTTACATATGGTTCGGTTTATGATGAGTCACACCCAAGTGCCTATAAGCCTTTGGGGTCATGCTCTTGAAATGGCAACAAGAATTCTTAATCTCGTTCCAACGAAGAAGGTCAATAAAACACCTTTCGAGATGTGGCATGTGAAACCTCCCGTTCTTGCCTATCTAAAGGTTTGGGGTTGTCAAGCCTACGTACGACGTGAGGTAGAGACAAGTTGGAGCCCCGATCCGAGAAGTGTTATTTCATCGGATATCCAGCTGCGGGTATTGGATATATATTCTTTAAACCTTCGGAGAACAAGGTATTTGTTGCTCGGAGGGCAGTCTTTTTAGAAAGAGAATTAGTATCCAATCAGCAAGACGACACTAAGATTGATCTTGAAGAAATTCAAGAGTCAACGGATGAAAGACCTGACGTTGGCACTAGCCAACAACCTAGTGAGGTTGAGTCTGAGCATGACAATGCGGAGACTAACGTACATCCGTTACCTCCCCGTAGATCCGGTAGAACTCGCCATGAGCCAGAGAGATATGGGTTTCTCATATCTGAGGGCGACGAGTTATTGGTAGATCTTAATGAGCCCACCAACTATCGGGAAGCGGAAGCGGGCCACGAGTCTGCTAAGCGGAAGGAGGCAATGGATAACGAGATGCAATCCATAAAGGATAACCAGGTTTGGGAACTGGTTGATCCCACACCCGGTTGTAAACCAACAGGGTGTAAGTGGGTCTTCAAGAAGAAGACCGACATGGATGGAAAAGTAAACACTTTCAAAGCCCGACTGGTGGCTAAAGGTTTCACCCAGACACATGGTGTCGACTATGATGAAACTTTCTCCTCAGTGGCCATGTTGAAGTCTATTAGGATACTTTTGGCAATTGCCTCATTTCAAGATTACAAAATATGGCAAATGGATGTCAAAACCGCCTTCCTTAATGGGAAGCTCTCCGAAGAGGTGTATATGACGCAGCCTGAGGGATTTGTACATCCGAAGCATCGTAATAGAGTGTGTAGACTAAAGAAGTCCATTTATGGACTTAAACAAGCATCTCGTAGTTGGAATCTATGCTTTGATGAGAAAATCAAAGAGTTTGGTTTTTCAAAAAGTGTAGACGAGCCATGTGTATACGTTAGGGCTAGTGGGAGCGCCGTTTTTTTCTTAGTCTTGTATGTGGATGATATTCTACTCATTGGTAAAGACATTCCAACCTTGCAAAGTGTCAAAAATTGGCTTGGAAAATGCTTTTCAATGAAAGACTTAGGAGAAGCGGCATACATTCTGGGTATCAAGATCTATAGAGATAGATCTAGAAAACTTCTCAGGTTGAGTCAGAGTACATAAATTGACAAAGTCTTGAAGCGGTTCAAGATGGAGAACTCCAAGAAAGGAAATATTCCTATGTCGCATGGAGTGATATTGAGTAAGACTTAGTGTCCTAGTTCTCAAGAGGAACTAGAAGTAATGAAGCGAGTACCATATGCTTTGGCCATGGGATCGATCATGTACGCCATGTTATGTACTCGTCCTGATGTGTCATGCGCTTTGAGCTTGACTAGTAGATATCAGGGAAACCCGGGGCAAGCCCATTGGGTTGCGGTAAAGAACATTCTTAAGTATCTTAGGAGGACTAAAGAAATGTTCTTGATCTTTGGTGGTGAGGAAGAGCTCAAAGTAACGGGTTACTCTGATGCTAGCTTCCAAACTGATAGGGATGACTGCCGGTCACAATCGGGGTTTGTGTTCCTATTGAATGGTGGGGCTATTACTTGGAGAAGTTCAAAGCAAGACACAGTGGTTGATTCTACTACAGAGTCAGAATATATTGCGGCAAGTGAAGCTGCTAAAGAAGCTGTGTGGATAAGGAAGTTCATCCGAGACCTTGGAGTGGTTCCTAGCATATCCAACCCTATTGAGATCTTTTGTGACAATGAGGGTGTGGTAGCCTTAGCGAAGGAACCGAGAGCTCACAAGAGAACGAGGCATATACCTCATAAGTACCACTTGATAAGAGAGATGGTTGAAAGTGGCGAAGTCGCTATTAGTAGAGTAACCTCGGAAGGCAATTTGGCCGACCCATTTACTAAACCATTGTCACAAGCTTCACATGATTCTCACACTACGGCGATAGGTGTTAGATTCGCTCATGACTTGGTTTAGATTTAGTTTTAATTGATGTTTGGACCATTATGTATTTGGGAACATTAAGCAATAATGTTACTAATGTTTGTTTCGATTTATATAGTAGAGATCTATATATACGCGTGTTGAGGTTACTTACATTTAGTCTTTATTGTGTTCTATCTTTGCATGTTTAATTTATTCCCTAGATTGTTTTACAATCTTTAAGTCTCCACAATCGGTCATACTTTATGGGAAAGAAGTATGAATTAAGATTGAGGTAAAGAATTGGTTTTGACAAAACGTGATTCTTGCCTATACTTGAAAGGGGTTTCAAGTGATTGGAGGACCCGCACGCGAGTTTACTTCATGGTTTTAGTCACAAGTAACTCGGGATGGTAATGACATTTCATCCTTAAACTAGAGATACATGTGATCTGAAAGCATAGGTCTGCTTTGCTTTGATCGTTTTCTAACGCGGTCCGTAACTGGTCGTTATAAGGGAGATGATTGGGTAGAGTATTATTTGTGTGGCGGGACTATGTAGTCGAAAGGTATTTGTTCCTCTATGTATAGAGAGAATATCCATGGGCCCCTCGATGATTGAGTGCTGACGTTCATATGCATGGTCGTGCTCAAGTTACATTGATGATGGATCAATGTTAACTTGGTTTGTTGGTCACCACTAATCTAGAATCGAGAAACATAATCGTGAACAATCTGTAGGTTGACTATATTCCATGCCTTGTGTTCACATTGGATATCGCGAACAAAGGGATGTACATGTTCATTTATCTTTAGGACAATCATTTTATGATTGGGGATCTTGTCAAGAGTGGCATACCCTATACTGACTTGGGAGCATAGATGTGTTGCTAGAGGTAGCTCTATGTTTGTGTTATTTTTCGTAGTCGTGTCACGTGCAAGTGGGAGTCTGTTGGAATATGCCCGCTGACACGAACGAGTTAATGGCACTACCGATGAGGTATAGGCCTATTGGGTCACACACCAAGTATTGATTCCGGCAACACGATCAAGCAATAGAGAGGAAAAAGGCCAAAATGGGTTTTGGCAGGATGGTACAAGGGCCGTGTTCCTGAACACGGGTCGTGTCCAGTCCAACATACACGAGGCGTATTGGCCCAATTCAAGGTCGTGTAGTTTGGCCCTACACAGGCCGTGTAGATGAACACGGGCCTTGTAGATGAACACGGGCCGTGTAGATGAACACGGGCCGTGTAGTGGCTGTTAGACACGGGCCGTCTTAGCCCAATTGGGGCTGTGGACTTTGGGCCTTCACGGCCGTGTACGTTCGCTGTAACAGTAGAATTAACAGCCTTAAACACTTGGTTTAATGGGGTTAACTTCTCATAATGATGGTAGACAAAGAGACCACGAGTTATCTGCTTTTATAGAGGCTTTTGGCTATCACTTTGTCCCTTGGTTGACATTAGAACTTTCTCTCTCTTGTTCTTGGTGCTCTTGGTTTTCTTGAGCACAAGAAGCAAGATATACACACACTTGGTCGTTGCATTGGTGATTACACATCAACTTGCTAGCACTTGGGAATCAAACATGGTTCGGGTGGACTTCATTGGAGGGGTTCTTTGTTGGATTCTAAGCTACTTCACAAGGAAGGCTAACTTGTGACTTGATCAAGTAAGGTATAACCTTTCTTCTTATCTTGTTCATATTAGTTGCAATGTTATTGTTAGATTTTGGTCCATGGGAGTGTATTCACTAGTTTGGCATTGATTTTTGTTATACATATTGCTTCCATTGCTACTTGTTTTTGCCAAACGAATACCTTCAAATACACTTTCTGAAAAACAATAAAACAATACGAATGAGTGCAAACTCTGACAGAGTTGAATTACAAAACTATCGATACTAACATAATATTCTAAAGAAGTATTTATAAACTCTTGATCTTCCTTAAAAAGTTGACAGTTGGTTAATCTTCTATCTTGCGAGATAATCTTGATAATCTTCTAAGTTTGATAATATATCCTTCAAATCCTTAAAGATAGAGGTTTCCATAAATAGCTTAATTAGATTCTTCTAACAGTCTTCTCTTCCATTCCTTTCAACAGTTGTTGCAAACATACTAACAGTTGCAACATTCACCACAACTATTTTCACAAATCAAAATAACAGTTTTCAACTTTTTCTTCAAAAACACACTAACAACTTTACCTTTGCATGTCGAATAGTTTCAATCACTTACCAAATTTCCCAACAATCTCCCCCTAACTTAAAGTATTAAACAATACACTTAAGTTGTTTTATAGGGTTCAACCACAGAGAGATTAACATAAGCAAAGAAAACGTGAAGTATGCAAAGTCAAACTGTTACAATCAAAATATAAGAAAGAAAGCTAAACTTTCTTTGACTGTAAAAATTCCAACTTTTCCTTTAACCTCTGAATAAGATCTTCATTAACTTTAGCAGGGCCAAAGAACTTTGCTTTCATCAAATATAAGAGCTTTGTTTTGTTATGCTCTATAAATTCAATATCAAACCATTGAATAATTACTATGTGATAAGTCCTTGACTTAGCATACACCTTTACAGTACTGATTGGGAATGCTTCCTCAGCTATCAACATGGGCATAACTTTCAGATGATAACATATGCTCGTTAAATGCCTCATTAGAACTCTGATTTCAATCCGAGCAGCTTCTCTATAGTGACTTATGCCATATTCATACATTTCTTGCACATCCCTTCTTGTCACACTTTCCATTTGTTGTAAGAAGCTAGCATAGCTTTCAATTGGATCAAGTTCTCTCACAATAGTTACCCCTTGCTTTCCTGTTTCAATCCTTAACATTTCAAATCTCCACTCAGTGATGTGGGATTTTTGACCTACCTGCTCTTCCACAAGTTTATCCAATTTCTTTTCAACTTCTACTCTGAGTCTGTCTTGTAAAATGGTTTGAACCATGCCAGCTTTAGCCCTTTCTGAAGATTTCTTAACAGTTTGAGACTGTTGAGGTTGAGTTGTTGGTTTTTTCTTTTCAACTCTCTTTCTCTTTACTCCCTTATCATCCTTCTTTCCTCTTTCTTCTTCATCAATTTCCCTTGTGAATTCAGCTGCCATCATTTGAGCTAATTCAAGATCTCCCTTTTCTTGTCGTTCAATCTCAACATTCAATCTTTTTGCTAGCTAATGATAATGCTCTTCTTGTTGTTCTTTTGACAGTTTGAGCTTTGGAATATTAACCACAATCTTCTTTCCCTTACCTAGCACAGGAGGCATCTTCTCATCCTTCTTTGATTCTACAATTGCAATACCTTTGAACCCAGGCATAGGTGCAATTGGCTCTAGTTTTGACACTTTACCATCAAGCCACCCTTCATCTATCTTTTGAGTCATTTTGAATGTGCTGATGTTGAGAGTTTGAGCACCCACTACAATCAAATGATCTTGTTTTACTTTGGACCATGATTTGAATACATTTGTTGTTGGATAATCTTAGACATGATCATCCTATTGATCAAAACTCTATCAACTACAGACAATTTATCTTCACCTGATTTAGCACTTGCAGCTGTTTATTGTTGTTCTGGAGCAACTGTTATTTGTGGAGTTGCAACTGTTGTTTGTGGAGTTGCAACTGTTTGAATATCTGGTGCAGTTGTTTGTTTGGATTTCATAACTGTTTGTTTACTTTGCACATTTTGCACTTGCTTCTTTATGATTGGCTTCTCCCCCTTTTTGATTGGAACTGTTTGAGGAGGAGTAGCATGAAACTGTTTAAGCATTTGATCGTGAGCTTGAAGAACATCTGTAGCCTTTTCAGAGTAGTTGACAAGACTTTGATTTGTTTGTCTTGTTTTATAATAAGCTCATTGCGCTTGGCAAGAAGCTTGTCTTGTAGAGAGTTCCTCTTTTTAAGATAGAGGAAGGCAGCAAGAAATGGTACAAGTTCTGGATTCGTTAATGCCTTTTGTTTCATACTCGCCTCAATGTCAGCCAGTGTTGCCACCTCACATATCATCGGCAGATAGAACTGGTGGGTCACTCCTAGAAGTTCCCTTACCAGTACCCCTTTGTTCTTGGTACTGGGGATTTCCAAAGTCTGTTTGACCAGCCTCTATTACCGTGATTGATGTCTTACCTATGTTGATACTACCCTGCTCACCCCTTGCGGATGAAACAGTAGTGTCAGCCTCAAGAACCACATGATCACTCTCCCTTGGAGTGATCACCTCCTCATTATGCCTGGGATACAGCACATTGGGTTCCCTTTGGATATTCTGCATAGGTGAATGCACCTGTGCAGGGCTTACAGTTTGGGTGATAGGAACTGTGGTGAAAGGAGCACCAATAGTTCTCTTCCTCTTTTTGAATGTTATGTGAGAGGGGGCTGTTGTTGTAGCTTGAGAAATGGTAGCAGAGGGGAATATTTGAGTATCATGAGCTGTCGGTTCCAGAGTTGGTGGTGTAGCAATGATTTGGGCTTCATGCTCAACTCTAGTAACTCTGTTTCTTGAAAGAAACTCCACCATTGCACAGAGTGGTGGAGTGATGACACGAGAAAAATTCTTGCCATTGATCAACAGTTTGCTCAATGTGGAAGCCACATGAGCAGAGGGAATCAAGACCCTCTTGTGAGTTTGAAGATTTGGCAGTAAAGAGTTTAAACAAACTTGCACAAATCGAGGGTACATCAAAAAGAGACCATATTGGGTCCCGAGATGTTTTACCATGCCATTAAAAATTAATTTAGAAAATTTGAAACAACGATTGTTGGCCAAAAAGATTAAGGCCAAAGCAATGTTACTTCCGAACTCATTCCAACCAGTTCTTTTGGGGCTGATACACTGTTGTATAGTGTGAATCACAAACTTCCAGTGTGCACAAAATTGCCCTTTGTAGAAGGTACCCTTTCCCCTAGGGCCCTCATACCCTAGCTTAACCAACTCATCGTGCAAGAATTCCAATGAAACAGAATCCGAATACTCGCCCTTAAGATCATCAAGGTAAAGGTGTTCTCGAATGGTATTTTCAGAGAGAGAAATAGCATGATTATCAACATTTGAAGCGCTCCATTGCACTCCATCTACTTCTGTGATAGTAGCATTTTTCCAGAATTGATTGATATGAGAAGTGTAGATGGTTGGATTGACGGTGAGAGTAGTGTTTAGGTTTGACAGCACTAGGTAGTCGATCATGTCATGAAAGACATGCAACTCAGCAGGCTTTGAGAGAAATGCTAGCATGTTGTGTTCTTTGACAAATGCAAGATGAGCCATGGCGATTTCAAAGAGAAAGTCTAGGGTTTAGCGTTAGATAGAAGTTTAGTAAGTGTAATGAAAACTACGAGGAAGGAATGGCTTATATATGTAATGCATATCAAATGCAATTCAAATGCCTCAGAATTTCTACAAAGACTGAAATACCCTTGACGAACTATTGAAGGAAACAAAGAACTAAAAGTTGAGAACTGCTTGGTTTATGAAGTTCAACTGTAACACTCCGCTTTAAATGAACATGCAGCTTGCCTAACAGTTGTGAACTCCATGCACTAACAGTTGAGAACTGTTAGTTGCATTTTGCACAGCTGTTGCCTGGACACTTACATAAACAGTTGTTATACTTAAAACTAACAGTTTCAAACTGTTAGTGTGAGAACACAAAAGTAACACAGAAAAATAAGCTGGCAAACCATTATTCTAAGTTAATCATTGTTTGAGATTAGAAAGTTAAACCTACTCACATCAAATGCTTTAGTGAATAATGATTATTCTAAGTTAATCATCAGTATGAACTTTCATAACTTGGATTAATTTTTTCTCATTGCAATCTCGGATGAAGTGAAACCTGATCTCTATGTGCTTTGTTTTTTAATGCTTCATAGGATTGTTAACAATGCTAATAGCACTTGTGTTATCAACATAGATAGGTGTATTCAAGAAAGTCATACGATAGTCCAGAAGCTGATTCTGGATCCACAACACTTGAGAACAGCAACTTGATGCAACAATATATTCTGCCTCAACTATTGAAGTTGAAACTGTTGTTTGCTTCTTGCACTGCCAAGATACCAACCTGGAGCCAAAGAATTGACATCCTCCAGAAGTTTATTTCCTATCCACATTAGCTCCACCATAATCACTATCAGAGTATGCCACCAATTCAAATGGTGAATCGTTAGGATACCAAAGACCCAGTTTTTGTTGGCCTTTGAGGTACCTAAAGATCCTTTTCACAGCAAATAGATGTGACATCTTAGGATTGCATTGAATTCTCGCACACACACAGACAACAAACATTATATCTGGTCTAGAAGCAGTTAAGTACATTAATGAACCTATCATAGACCTATATAAGTGTATGTCCACGTCCTCCCCCTCAGGATCTGCTCCCAACTGTTTGTGTGTTTCAATTGGAGTACTTGCCAACTTCACATCTTGATAGCCAAACTTGTCCAAAATGTCCTTGACATACTTTGACAGACTAAGAAAGATACCGGATGGCTTCTGCTTCACCTGTAATCCCAAGAAAAATGTGATTTCTCCCATGGAACTCATCTGAAATCTCTTATGCATGATGGCTTCAAAGTCCTTGCATAGATTGTCATTTGTGGAACCAAAGATTATATCATCAGCATAGATTTGTACAAGCAAAATCTCTATTTTAACAATCTTTGTAAACAATGTCTTATCAATAGTGCCTCTCTTAAACCCATTCTCAATCAAATGAGATGATAATGTCTCATACCAAGCTCTAGGAGCCTGATGTAACCCATACAAGGCTTTATCCAACCTATATGCCCTATCAGGATATTTTGAGTCTTCAAAACCAGGTGGTTGACACACATATACCTCCTCATCAATAGTGCCTTAGAGAAAAGCTGATTTCACATCCATTTGATACACATTAAACCCTTTGAAGCTTGCAAAAGCAAGGAACAATCTAATTGCTTCTATTCTTGCAACTGGTGCAAAGACATCATCATAATCTATGCCCTCTTCTTGAGTATAACTATGTGGAAGAAGCCTAGCCTTATTCTTGATGACTATTCCTCTTTCATCTTTCTTATTCCTGAACACCCACTTGGTGCCAATTGCTCTTTTGCCTCTTGGAAGTTCAACCAACTTCCAAACTTGCTAAATTTGGAACTATAAAAATTCCTCTTGCATTGCTTCTACCCATGAAGGGTCTTTTAGTGCATCTACTGCTTTCTTTGGTTCTATCTGAGATAGAAAGCAGGCATTCACATCAAACTGTTCAAGATCCATACCACAATTTTCATTTTGCAGCACAACTCTTGTTTTGATAGGAGTGGTAGGATCACCTATAATTTGCCTTATGGGATGATTCTTGTGAACCCTTGATGTAGGGATGTTTTTTTCAGATAGTACATTCCCCAAATTTTACATATCAATCTCAGATTCACTTTTATTCCCAGAAGAGTTACATACTTGATCTGCAACTGTTTGATGGTCAGATGAATTACTTTGAGCCAAGGGAATCACTACAAAGTCATCAGTAACCTTGTTTTCACCAACAGTTGTTGGGTTTGAGCTAACAGTTTCAAAACTGTTTGAACTGTTGGAGACAAATTCTTGGTCTGAACTAACAGCTGTAGGAACACCTGCAACTGTTTCTGTAGAAAACTCAAAAGAAACAGATTTAGCTAATGCATCAATATAAAATAACCACTCAGGACCATTTCCGTCAACATTGATCCTATTCTCATTGAAAGACACATTCATACTCTTTTCTATGATCCTAGAAATATTATTAAAAACTCTGTATGCTTTGCTTTGAGTGAAGTATCCTACAAAAAACCCTTCTTCTGCTTTACTCTCAAACTTGCCTAATTGTGACTTGGTATTAAGGATAATGCACGGACATCCAAATGGTTTTAAAAAGTTGATCAAAGACTTTCTTTTAAGAAACAACTCATAAGGAGTTTTCCGTTTGGACTTGACAACTTGTACTCTATTCTGAACATAGCAAGCAGTGTTCACTGCTTCTGCCCACAATGTTATTGGGAGCCTAGAATCCGCTAGCATTGATCTAGCAGCTTCTATCAAAGTCCTATTCCTTCTCTCAGCCAGTCCATTCTGTTGTGGAGTCCTAGGAGCATTATACTGTCTTAAAATTCCTTTCTCCTTACAAAAACTGTTTAACTCGTAGTTCTTAAACTCAGAACCATTGTCAGATCTAATGACTTTCACTTTCAAATCAGATTGGTTTTCTATTCTATGAATAAGAGACTTAACTAACTCAGCAGTTTCATCCTTAGTTCTAAGAAATTGAACCCTAGTGAATCTGGTGAAGTCATCAACTATGAAGAAACAACAAGCTTTCTTCCCTATACTAACCACATAAGTATGACCAAAAAGATCCATATGCAATAATTGTAAAGGTGCAAAAATGGAAGAAACTTCTTTGGGCTTAAAAGAAGTTTGTGTTGCTTACCTTTTAGACAAGCAATACATTGATCATCACATGAGAATTCCTTTTGGGGTAAAATCAGTTAGTAGTAGGAAGTACCCAGGCCAGATTGATCCTTGATTGGCCCTATGAATGCTCTGCATAAAATAAAATCAGTTAGTAGCAGGAAGTACCCAGGCCATATAGGTCTTGGGTACACCATTCAAGTCATAATACTTAACCACAGATTGAGTTTTCTTAATTTCATCCCAGTTATATTTCTCTATTATGTGTGAAGAGTATTTAGTGAGAACCTGTGGTTTCCAACTGTTGTGATTAACAGTTGAGACTTTGGAACAATCAGCCTTTGAATTTGGTAAAATAGTTGTGTCAGTTTGTGGCTCAATTTGACTTTCAGGTGGATTAACAGTTTTTGCCTCTTCAGAAACTATTTGTTTCTGCAATTTAACCCAAGCCAGACAAACATCCTTTGATTTTGGCTTAACAGTTAGAGAACTGTTAGACTGTTTTTGCTTAACAGTTGGAGAACTGTTAGACTGTTTTCTGGTACTTGGTCTCTGGGCTCTATAGAAATGTGGGTTATGATAATAGCTGTGAGTCAAGTGATTTGCTCTCCCACAAATGTAACACCTTTTGATTTCGACTATAGGCACCACATTTCTTTGTGCCCATAACTAGTTTCTATTTCTTTGATTTCCCCTCACTAGTGCTGAAGGAGGAAACATTTGCACACCATGCTGTTTGCATGTGCAAAAAGGTACTTCAGTATGCCTCTTCACATGTTTGGAATGAGATTGTATTTTTTAAGCTTCCTTCCTTTGCTTTGCAACTGCAACTTCACCGACCTTCTCCTTTCCTTTTGTCTTAACACTAACAGTTGAGGTTTTTGCATTAAAACTGTTTGGGTTCTTTTTAGGACTGTCAGTGTAAAGGTGGAGACTGTTTTCAACAGTAGTGGAACTGTTTATAGAGTTTACAGATTTGAAGGGTTTTGGTTTACTAGTGGAGGGTTCAGTGGATGCTTTTACAAACATCACATGTTGTGAAGAAGGTTTAGGTTCACAACAAATGTGATTTTCAATTGGAATGACTTCTTCTTTCTTCACAAATCCCTCCTTCTTCTCATCATTCACCTCATACACAACTCCCTCCTCTTCACTTTCAAACTGCGGATCAGCTGACTTCAATTCTTCTTTTGATGGTTCATTAACATACCTTTCAGCTACATCAGACATGGGTGTTGTATAGATACGATTGTATGGAGGTGGGGTCTGTTTATAGCCTATGTCTGTTTTTACCTTGTTTGTGATCTGTGATTTTAACATGGTTTGAAGCTTAAGAGTTGAAGCTTTGAACATGCTCAAATCCACATCCACACCATCCAATTTCTTGGTTAACTCATCTATCTTACTCTCTTTCTCACTCAACCTCTCCTTAAGACTATCAATCTCTTCCTGAAGTTGCTCCTTCTCCCACTTATGATACTTTCTATCATAGTCCATTTGTAGTTCATTAGACTGATAATCTTTGATCTTCTTTTCAAAGCTTTCAACAACAACACTGGTTTCATACCTTCTTTCTTCCATTTTGCTTAGAGTAGCACAAACCTTTTTGTTATGCTCCCTAAACCTTTTGACTTTAGCTCTACATTCACCAGGACATAGTTTAGAAGAAACCTGAATGTGTTCTGTTTCTTATGAATCCATGTTGATGGAGGAGTCAGTCAATGCCATCAATTCTTTGTTGTGAGTGGCTTGCTCTGCTTGATCACTCCAATCAAACCCATGACTTTCTTTTAAGACCAATGCTGATGAGGTGGAATTTCAATTTTGACCTTGATGCTGACCTTGTGCACAAGATCTGCATTCCCAGGCAAAGTGACCAGGCTGTTGACATTTGAAACATCTTACTTTGGATTTGTCAAATCCAGCCTGACCATCAGCCCTGAAGTTCATGTTTTGCCTTCCTGTTCTTTTGATGAATCTTTTGGCTCTCACAGTTAGCATAGCCATTTGCCACTTGAGATCTATCTCCTCAAGGTCATCTGGATGCACTTGTTCAAGATCCTCATTAGTGAGAGTTGAATGTGGATTACTAGCAAGGAATGCTTCAAGCACTGCATCAGAAGTGTTCACATCTAATCCAACCATAGAACTGGTACCTGCACAACCATCAACAGAATTAGTTAAAGAAAGGTTTGAGTCCATACCTGAGGATGAAAGAAGAGCAACATTGTGGCTAGATCATCTAATTCTATATCTTCCAGAGAATCCTTAGTCCTCAATTGTGCAGCATAAACTGTCCATTCATCACCTAAGGACCTGAGAAACTTTCTATTGATCTCATCATGCTCTATTTTAACTTTTGCACTCTCAAGTTGACTTACCAGCTTATAAAACCTATCAAAAATCTGAGTGATGCTTTCATTTTTTCCACTAGAAAAGTTCTTATAAGCCTGTTTTAGAAGATCCCTTTGATTCCTTTTGGAACTTGCATTCCCTCCAAACCCTTTTTTCTAAGGCATTCCACAATTAATGAGCACCATCAAACTTCTTAAACTGATGTTGATACTCATTTGGAATAGCAATTTGAAGAATGTTGAGAGCTTTCATCTCAAGCATCCTTTCTTTACTTTCAGCATCTGTTTTTTGGTGGTGGTTTCTCCCTTGGTTTTCCAGTTTCATCTAAATCAATAGGAGTTGTGGGTTCTTCTCAATGATTTCACAAACAGCATAGTCCATTAATTGAACATACTGCTTGATTCTTAGTTTCCACATCTCAAAATCAGTTGGTTTGAGCATGGGAACACGAATGTTTGACCCGGATCCAGTGTTATCAGAAGATCCACCAGACTCCATTGCAATAAAGTGATTTGTAAAACTCACAATGAAACTTTAGAAAGACTTTTAAAACTCATACACAGCAGATCTGTGAAAAACCTTCAACTGGTGATCAAAGGAACCTTAATGTTAAGGCTCTGATACTACTTGTCAGGAACGTATAATACCAAAACCAATGACAAGAATTATCTTTTAAATTTAAATGAGAGTTATATAAAAGAAAATCTTTGAGTTTGATCACAATCAACTAAGAAGTTGCGGAATCACACTTAATTGATTAATAAATGTAACACCGCTTCTGAATTCAGTTACTTAAATGGCAAATCAGTTTTTAGTAGCGGAAATTTTTCTTTTTAAAACAACAAACTATTATTTACATTAATAACTTATCTAAGAAACGTTGGTGTTACCAAGTACAGGAACCGGCCACTGTATCTATTTACATTACATCATAAAAGTACAAGTGTTCCAACCACAAGGGGCAATGTATTTCCCAAAAGTAACCTGCCTCGCAGGCCATCTAGTCTTTACCTGAAAAGGTAAACATAGCACCATTAGCTACAATAGCTAGTGAGTACATACAATCATAAGCATCAATACAGGTTGTCATACATCGTATCATAAACCATCATTGCTAGCTTAGCACGTTGCGGTGTGCTGACAAGATCAGTAAGAGTCGTGTCTTGCAAGGTAATCAATTGTGCTCAACAACTCAGACCAGGGGATCAGACACGACCAAGCATCGTTCACCGAGTCAAAGACTCCACAGGTAATCCACCTACAACCGGCTGATCACCACTCACATTAAGGCACGGCGGTTCTGCAGAACCTATGATCCAGGATGCCTCCTGAATCACCGTGAAATCGCGAAGGATCCAGTTACAACCGGCTGATCTTAACCATGCGTCAGATAGTCTGCAGACAGTTCACATACACAAATACATACATTTGATCCCGCAGGGATTCTCCATCTTACGTATAACATCTTACAATTATTCACACGTACACATCATCACACATTAACTAAGTGGTTCATATCTGGACCCACTGGCATGCACATGATACATATTCTAACATCATACAAGTCATACACTTACCTCCTTGAGCGTACCTGCAAAAGCAAGTTAGTCATACATAGTATATTCACATAGTCACTTAGCAGGCAAGCCTTACTCTACTGAGTCTCATGATCGTAGGCACTCACCTGAGCTGTTTGCTATGCACATGTATTTGATTTCAACTTCACAAACACAACTAGTCCACCTAGCATATCACATGTGCATTTATCATTCACATGTGCTTACAATGCTCACAAAACAACATTTAACTATGGATTTTAACACAAATCCGCTAAGACTGTCGGATTTGGAGAAATCCGATAGTCCTGTCGGATTCATGAAATCGGACACTTAGACTTTAAATTCCGATACTCAATCAATCGGATTCCAACACTTAGGAATTCCAACATGCATGTGAAATCCAACACTTGCGGATTCCGACACATGAAGGGAAATCCGACATAAAGAAATCCGACACTTACAATGAAATCCGATAGACTTTCGGAATCCGACACTTCTATCGGATTCCGACAGTTCCTTCGGTTTTCCACACTTGCGGATTCTGACAACTTCGTCAACTCGGAATCCGACAATCTCATATACTGGAATTCCGATACATGCCTGAATTCACTCTACAAGTTACATTTTCATCATTCTTTTTCCTAGATCATTCTAGGCCATTACAACATCATCATCTAATCATCAAAAACATATGAAATCCCAACAAGAACACCACTCATGCAAAACCCACTTAGAAAGTGAGTTTTCCATATTCTTCAAAGTGTTCTTGCATGGAATTGTGTTTCTAACACTATAACATAAACGAATCTATTCTTCTAATCATACATGAGTTATGTTGCAAACCTTTGAGATCAACAATCGAGAGCTCTTCTTCGTTTTCTGGAAATCCGATGAAAGCAACGAGAGAGAAAAGAGATGAGAGAAAGTGTGTATATTTGTTTTGCTAGGTTTGACTTTGGTCAACTTACCACACACACATATGTATGTTTACATATAATAGTGGCGGTTGCCACCTTACCTCACTAGAGGTTTTCCTCTTCTCTAATTAATTACATACACACACTTAATACATACATATATTCATGCATGCATACGTACATACATATAAACACATAAAATATAAACATCAATTCATTTAATTCAACAAATACTTACCCAAAATACCTCTTATTATAATAACTATGCATACGTACGTACTAATTACATCGAGGCCCAAGTTGAGGATGTTACAAATCTACCCCCCTTAAGAGGATTCCGTCCTCGGAATCCGCTTAGTGATAAACAGGTGTGGGTACCTTTTCTTCATTTCGTCCTCAACTTCCCAAGTCGGGGTTAGACCCAGATTGTGCGTCCACTTCACAAGGACTAGTTTGATCATCTTCTTGCGTAGCTTCTTGATCTTCGCGTCAAGAATCTCAACAGGTTCTTCCACTAGTCGCTTGGAAGAGTCAACTTTCAATTCCTCCAAAGGAATAATCTGTTCTTCCTCAACGTTACACTTGCGTAAGTAGCACACGTTAAAGATGCCGTGTATTCCAGATAGTTCAGGCGGCAGCTCTAGAGTTACCGTTTGATCATTTACTTTGCGTACAATCTTGAATGGGCCAATGAAACGTAGACTTAGCTTCCCCTTCCGTCCGAAACGAATGACGCCCTTCCAAGGATAAACTTTTAAGAACACACGGTCACCGACTTCAAATGCCGCGGGACGACACTTCGGATCCGCGTACATCTTCTGGCGATCCCGAGCTGCTTTTAGCTTTTCAAGAGCCACATTCACTTTATCAGAAGTTATCTGGACAATTTCAAGTCCAGCGAACTGCTTCTCACCAGGCTGCAACCAACAGGTCAGAGTGCGACATCGTCTTCCGTAAAGCATCTCGTATGGTGGCATTCCAATGCTGGAATGATATGAATTGTTGTAAGCAAATTCAATCAATGGGAGATGAGAATCCCACGATCCACCAAATTCGAGTACACAGGCACGAAGCATATCTTCTAATGTTCAGATTGGTCATCAGTCTGCGGATGATAGGCAGTGCTCAAATGAACACAAGTGCCGAGTTCGCGTTGCAGACCCTGCCAGAAATTCGAGACAAACCGAGAGTCACGATCAGATATAATTGAACATGGAAGAACCTGACGTGACACAATCTCATCAATATACAGCTGGGCTAAACGGGTCAGCGAAGCAGACTCGTTCGTTGCCAAGAAATGAGCACTTTTCGTTAGTCGATCAACGATAAACCAGATCATGTCGTGCCCTCTGAACGTTCTCGGTAATTTCATCACGAAATCCATCGTGATATTATCCCATTTCCACTCCGGAATATCCAGTTGCTGCAGATTTCCATAAGGTCTCTGGTGCTCCGTCTTCACTTGTGCGAAGATCTGACTTCTCTCCACAAATGAACCGATGTCTTTCTTCAGAGTTGGCCATCAGTATAACATCTTCAGGTCGTGGTACATCTTCGTAATTCCCGGATGGACAGATAGTTTGGACTTATGGGCCTCTTTCAGTGTCAGCTCACGGTTACCTCCAACAGAAGGTACCCAAATCCTGGAATTAAAAGTCTTCAACCCACATTATTTTCAGTAAGCTGATCCTTTAACCTCTTCATTGTCTCAACCTTCAGATTTTCTTCTTGCAATGCCATCTGCTGAGCTTCCTTCAGTCGAGAAATCAAGTCTGACACAATCGTGATCCTCATAAACTTAGCTTCTGCTGTCGGTCCTTTACAGCTTAAAGCGTCCGCTACAACATTGGCCTTGCCAGGATGGTAACGGATCTCACAATCGTAGTCTTTTATTAACTCCAACCAACGGCGTTGCCACATGTTGAGTTCTTTCTAAGAAAAGACATACTGAAGACTTTTGTGATCTGTGCAAATCACACACTTTGTGCCATCAAGATAATGCCTCCACAACTTCAGTGCAAACACAACAGCAGCAAGCTCAAGATCATGGGTTGGTGTGACATTCGGCAACAAATTTCCCAGGTTAGCCATTAGAAATTCTAACTTTAAGCCTAGTATTACTAAAAATATTATTTATGATTTAAATACATCAATAATAATATTAGATTTCATAGAAATCCCGCCTTTATGGTTAGAACCTTCCCGAGCTCGAAATATCAAATTATTAAAAGTCAAGAATTACAAACCATATACAATAATAATAATAATAACAATAAAAATAATTAAATACATCATAATAAATATAAATAAGTTAAAATATAAAACATATATATATATATATATAAACTCATAAAAGTAATTAAAACTTTGTTAATTAAAAGATTTAAAGAAAATCACCATTTATACAAAATTTATTTAAACTAATTACACATAATATTTAAAAAATATAAAAAATAAAAGAAACCCCCCCCTCTGTTTTCTCTTGCCTCCTTCTCTTCCCAAGAATCACCACTTGATCTCCCCCATGCTCTATATAAGCCCCCTACTACTCTTCATCATTTCCTTTACCACCACACTCCATCTCTTCTCTTTTCTCTCTTCTTCTTTCACCAACAAAAATCTCCCAAGAACATCCAAGTCTTGTTTATCTTGTGAAGATCAAACACATAATCAAAAAAAAGAGTTGGTAAGATGATCATAACACACTCATCTCTACTCTTCTACATTTCTTCTTTTCTTCTTTTCTTCTTTCTTCTATTTTTATTTATTTTCTTTGATGTTCATCTTATTTATTTTATATATATCTATAATCATGTAAATATAAACATCCTACCAATGTTGTAAGGAGCACATGAAATGTGCATCATCCTACCATTGTTGTATGGATCTTAATCAACTAAAAATCAAGAAAATAAGACTTTGATCATGCATATGTTTCATCTTAACAAATGTTGTAAGGAACACATAAAATGTGTATCATCCAACCATTGTTGTAAGAACACATGGATTACCAAAACTTATACTCATACAAGATGATTAATCATGAATATAAACATGTTATATTAAAGTTATGACCCATAAACAAAAAGAATAATAAATCTCGCAGATTCTGATGCTAGAACTCCCCATATATTTTTGTTATATCTGGAGTTCTAGGTATCAAAATCAGTTGATTCTTTTTGCCAATCTTATTTTAAAGTGTTACCTTTCATTTAAACCTGGATTCGTTAATTTTCATGAACGTTTGATCCTTCAATAAAATTTAAAAAGACACATATGTTGAATCTGGAAATCTGACAGAATTAAAAACGTACACTTTAAACGCGTGTAACTTACTCATCCTTGGGTCACAATATGTCTCGTTTTTTTTAGAAGTTTCATCATTGAGTGGTGGTTAATTCCCAGTTTGAATTGTGTAAAAACGAGGTCGTATGTGCCCTAAACAGACGTTTTAGTAACAACATGTCATCCAGACACTAATTAGTGGACATCTTATACACTTTTAATTATTAAAAATATTAAACATGGATTATAAATTCCTAAATTTTTACTGGACATTCTAAAGACATGTATTAAGATTATATTAAAATATTAAGCCTTAATATGACTCCTAAAATACAGTTTTTAATTTTTAAAGTTCAACTTAAGGAAATAAAAATTCCAGTGGACACTTATGATTTATGGAAAAATAGAGACAAACTTTAACTATTTAATAAATAAGTTAATAACAAATAAATAATACAAAATAATAAATAAAATAACTCTAATAGAGCTACATATCTCTTATATTAGGAAAGGAGCTTCGGTAGGAACAAGAAACCCTTACAAGTTAACACATTTGCATACCGAGTGAGTATCATAGCCCTTTTTACCATATTTCATATTATTTTTGGGGTGAAAGCATGAGTATATATTTCATGAAAAGTTTATTGCCTATCTTCTTATATATTTGAAATATTATTTTGAGCACTTATGGTATTATTCTTTGATGTGCTTGGGTTATCGTTGTAAGGCCCTTCGTTGGACATTATCCTTTAACTCCGCCAGTGAGCCGATGGTATTTGTAAGTAGCGCTATTTGGAGATTCCGACGTCTCCCATTTATGGTTAACGAACTATAGATATACTTTACCACTACTAACTTCATTTAATATGAGCGTTAGGTTTATTCATGGGCAATTGGTTGTCGGCTAGGTTGGATAATGGCTCAAGCAACAATCATCATAGTATATTACTACCATGTGCAATGTATTGGGCAATATAATACATCTTCCATCATTCGTGCATACTTATATTTTATTCCAAAAACCTCCATCAATTATTTAAACTTTTTCTCATCTAAAAGTTATATTGGGCATATTAAAAACCTATGAACTCACCAACTCTAGTAGTTGATCGTTTTCTTTCTTTTACCCATGCTTTCAGGTGATAGTCGTTATGTACCTTATGCATAGAAGCACGATGTGTGGCATCTTCATCTTCATCGTCACATTTTACAAAAACAATTTCTATTTTATTTACGCATCGTACAAGACAATGTCCTTTAAACATTATTTGGTTGTGTAACTTTTATTTATGTTTTATCTGAACTACTTATTTTGTTAATTTAATATAATGGTTATTGTCTATTTACCTTGTGCGATGATATCTTGTGTTGTGACACCTCGTGTTTCCACTTTAGCGGGGTGTGACAGTTGGGTAGTTCCGCTCGTGTGATTTCAACTGCCTAGAAGTGTAGGCAATCACTTTATCACGTTGTATCAGGACGCAACCCAAACCCGCATATGAGGCGTCACAATACACCGTGAAATCCTCCGAACCCTCAGGCAGCATAAGGATTAGAGCTTCACATAGTAGTCGTTTCAAGGTCTGAAAAGCTTCTTCTTTAGCTCCCGACCAGATAAAAGCAACATCCTGGCGAGTTAGTTTGGTCAACGGACCCGCAAGCTTCGAGAAATCACGGATAAACCGCCGATAGTAGCCAGACAAGCCAAGGAAACTTTTAATTTCGGAAGGAGTCCGAGGAACTCCTCAATTCATCACAGCTTCCACCTTAGCTGGATCTACTTTCACACCGTCTTGACATATAACATGGCCCAGGAAATGAACTTCCCTAAGCCAGAATTCACATTTGGACAGTTTGGCATATAATTGTTCTCACTTAAGAGTCTTGAGAACCTGACGAAGATGAAGCTCGTGATCAGCTTCCGTCTTCGAGTACAAAAGAATGTCATCAATAAATACAATCACGGATCTGTCAAGACACGGGAGACAAACCCGATTCATCAGATGCATGAAGACGGCAGGGGCATTGGTTAAGCTGAATGGCATAACCAGAAATTCGTAATGACCATAACGAGTTCGAAACGCGGTCTTCGGAACATCTTCTTCACGAACTCTTACTTGGTGATACCCCGACCGGAGATTAATCTTAGAGAAGTATGTAGCCCCCTGTAACTTATCGAAAAGATCGTCTATTCGAGGAAGCGGATACTTATTCTTTACAGTTCGCTTGTTCAGCTCCCTGTAATCTATGCACATTCGCATTGTTCCGTCCTTCTTCTTCACAAACAATACAGGAGCTCTCCACAGCGAGGAAATCGAACGAATAAAACCTTTGTCGAGCAACTCCTGAATTTGAGTCATCATCTCTCTTATTTCAGAAGGAGCAAGACGATACGGAGAACGAGCCACAGGTGTAGCTCCTGGAATAAGCTCTATCTTGAATTCAACATCACGAATCAGGGAATACCTCAGGGTAGTCAGACACCACCAGAATATCACGAACTGGTCACAACCTTTAGCAATCGACTTTTGAGATTTTATCATGGAGACAATAGGAATATCAGAATCCCGTTGTTCTCCACGTGCAACAGCATAAGATCCATCAGAAAAGGGATCTTAATCATATTTTTGGAACAGATAACCTCAGCATCATGCTTGCTGAGCCAGTCCATCTTGATCACGACATCAAAGCCCGCAATAGGCATAATAAAGAAAGAAATAGGGATATTACTCCCGTTAATATAAATCGCAGCTATTGGGACTTTCTCTATAACAGAGACTACCTTGCCATCAACGACCTCTACTCTGAGCAGCTCATTTAGGGAAACAACAGGCAATTGCAATATTTTACGACACGCCACAGATACAAAGGAGTAAGTAGCTCCAAAATCAATTAAAACACTAGTAGGGAGATAATTGATAAGAAAAGTACCCGTGACGACATCCCCTGCTGCTTTAGCTTCGTCAGCTATCATCTGAAAAGCCCTGCCTTTTGCGCGGGGCGCGTTACTCTTTTCGGTCCTCTAGAAGAAGAAGACCCCTTTGCTCCAGTGCTTTATCTTTCTGGGCAGTCAGTCAGCTTGTGCCCGGGCTTGTGGCACCTCTAACACACATCTTCTTTAAAACCACACTCTGTCGTAGCATGGCCCTTCTGCCTGCACCTCCAGCAACGTCTGGTAGAGTTGGAACACTCACCAGAGTGGTATGTACGGCATTGAGAACACCAAGGAGAATTAGGCCTCGGTATCTTGGAGGAATCAGTCTTCCCGCCTGCAGAGGATTGTCGTTTGGAAGGACCCGATTTATCAGACGTATTGAACTTCCTCTTTGACCCTGCACTGGCATATTCGCCCTTGCAGTACAGACGGTCACCTTCCAATTGTCGAGCTATATCAAAAGCCCGATCCAGTTCAATAGTTGCCCGCACGTGTGGGCGAAATTCCAGTGGCAGAGTTTCCACACCGCCTTATCTTGGTGGTCTCGTCGGGGATCAGATGGGGAGCAAACCACATCTTATTAGTGAACGCGGTTATACGTTCTTCTATTGGTGTATCCCCTTTTGGGAGATCATTGAAATCTCTCTCCATTCGTTCCAAGTCATAATCGGTGTAGTACTTCTTCAGCACCTTTTCAGAGAATTGCTCCCAGGTAAGAGCACTCAACACCTCGTTATGTACAGAGGCTTTCACCGTATCCCACCAAAAGATGGCACGACCGTTTAACATCCGTACTGCATACTTGACACAATACTCAGGTTCACATTCACATGATTCGAATACTTGCTCTATCTCTGTAACATCCGCAAACGCGGGATAGTTAATTAGCGGGCTAGCGGTAGATGGTTTCATATTTAAATTGCGTAAGTTGATTATGTGGTTAAATTGAATAAATATTGATTGAATTGAAAATACATATATTGTGTTACTGGAATAAAAAGAAGGAAAAAGTCATGTATGTGTAGTATGTCATGTATGTATGTGTAGGTAAGTATGTATGTATGCATGTATATGCTTGTAAATGGATGGTGACACCTCCTGCTTGAATGGATGGAATATATGTGTACGTGGGATTTATTTCACCAGCTCATAGTAAAAGGTGAAAGTGTGTGTTATGTGTTAAACCATCTTTGAAGAAACCTATCTAGAAAGAACAAGAAACTTGTATTTTCAAGAAGAGGATTTGATGATTCATAATTCAAACTGAAGACTGGTATGTGTTCATATGATGCTATAGAGTGTTTTGATGTGTTTATATATTGAAATACATATTTGAATGAAGAACTACCATTGTTGGAGCTTAAAGCTCAAAACTTGTTAAATGGGTTTTGATGGATAATGGATTTTAATTAGATTTGATGAGTTATACATGTTTGTTGTGATGTTGTATGAAGTTTCATGGGTGTTGGAAGTGTTTTGAGCTGAGAAAATTAAGATTGAATATGGTATATTTTTATGGAGTTGGCTGGAAATCCGACAGTTCAAGCAGGAAGGAGACAGGATCGCGACGCGTCGCGGCACGACGCATAAGGGTCGCGGCGCGACACCGAGAAATCCGGATTCTTTGGAAATCCGACAATTGTAAATCCGGAACCCTGAAATCCGCAACCCGAAATCCGATTCCGGAAATCCGATACCCAAATCCGCAAGCGTCGCGGCACGACAGGCCAATTTTAAGGATTTTGTTTGTTTTACTTCGAATTTGTGCGGGAAGTGATAGGTTATGGTTTGTATGATTATTGTATGTTGTTTACAAGTTATATAGAGATATAAATATATATTATGAATATATATTTATCAGAGATTGACTTCTGTTTGTTGTGTTCTCAGGATTTGCAAATACTCAGTGATATTAGACAACTGAGCAGACGGGAATGAGGACTGAGGTGAGTGGAAGTGTACTCACGAGTGGTGATGGCGGTAACATTTGTTCTTACATGAATTGAGATATTGTTATGATTTGGATTGCCATGATAGACTGTTTAGTCTAAGTTGATATGATAGACTGTTTAGTCTAAGTTGACATGATAGACTGTTTAGTCTGAGTTGTTTTGCTAGAGTGTTTAGTCTGAGATGCTTTGATAGACTGTTTAGTCTAAGATGCCATGCTAGACTGGATAAATCCAAGATGCCATGATGAACTGTTTAAGTTGAATTGCTAGTGTGGAATGTGTTATTTGGTATGTGTTGACAGATTGTGTGATTGTGATTCGTTGATTGTTGCTTGTTGATTGGGATCGTTTGGATTGTTGTGTGGCCAGTGCACATGGTTAATTATGTGTGCACGTGGCGAGACCTGTACATATGGTTAGTTATATGCGTACATGGTTGGGGGTCAGCTATCACATGTTTTGGGCTGGGCTATCTGCTATTGGTTGCACAGTTCTAGACTTTCTATGCGTTTGTTGAGGTAGAAGGGGCTTTAACTGTACCAAGTAGCAAATAGCTAACGGTAAAACTTTGCTTTGGCCCGCATCGGTTGCAGGTTCAGCAGAACCGCCGTTCCTCTAGAGATTGGATTAGCTTGTGGAGATTGTTTGATCTATTGAGATCTGTTTGCTTGTTGTTTGTGGATGCTTTTTTGTAGCTTCCATTCACTTAGCTTTGTGCTAATTCCCCTTGGTTGATTGCTTTTTGCAGGTTTGGTTGTTTAGCTTTGTTTGTGGGGAAGGGAAATTTGACCAAAACTCTGATATTGTGTTTTGAGAAGAGACGAGCCATGTTTGTAAATATTTTTTAACACAAATTGATGTGAAGTTTGTAAACAGTACTTTGTACTTTGTGGGTATTTGTTTAAATGAAATCAGTTAACGCTTCTGCAGCGGTTTAAAAAAATGGCTTGAGAATTTACGGTGTTACAATCTCCCGGAGCCATTGAATAGTAACGGTGGCGTTATCACTCCCCTGGAATGTCGGAGGATGGCAAGTCAGAAACTTCTTATACGAATAATTCTTGCGGGGCTTGTTCAAGGTAGCCTGCAATAAGAGCTCCTTTGTTACTCAAAGCTCCTCCTCCAGTCACCTGATAATAGCAGCCTGATCTGGCTCAGGTCTGCCACCACCAACATTGTGCTGAGATCTCTGATCTTCATCCTGATGAGGCATATGAGAAGTCTCATCTTCGAACTCTTTGATAGCTTGTTTGGTATGGCCACGTTCGGCAGACATTTTGTATCAACTTTCTATATGACAGAGAAAGAGCAGTTAATACTCAATCTCACTAACTTAACTTACTAACAAGTCATCACATAAGGCTAGCATACTTATAACACCCTCACTCAACCCCCCTTAGGAACACTTCTTTATGGTCGGGCCCGAGCTTGAGATCGAATACTCTTACAAGTACCCAATTCACTCAAACTTAGGCTCTTATACCTATTTGTAACACCGCTTCTGAATTCATTTACTTAAATGGCAAATCAGTTTTTAGCAGCGGAAATTTTTCTTTTTAAAACAACAAACTGTTATTTACATTAATAACTTATCAACGAAACATTGGTGTTACTAAGTACAGGAACCGACCATTGTATCTATTTACATTACATCATAAAAGTACAAGTGTTCCACCCACAAGGGGCAATGTCTTTCCCAAAAGTAACCCGCCTCGCAGGCCATCTAGTCTTTACCTGAAAAGGGAAACATAGCACCATTAGCTACACTAGCTAGTGAGTGCATACAATCATAAGCATCAATACAGTAAGTCATGCATCGTATCATAAACCATTATTGCTAGCTTAGCACATAGCGGTGTGCTGACAAGATCAGTAAGAGTCATGTGTTGCAAGGTAATCAATCCTGCTCAACAACTCAGACCGGAGGATCAGACACGACCAATCCGCGCTGGTGGTGGAGCATAAAGCAGTCCACCAAGCATCGTACACAGAGTCAAAGACTCCACAGGTAATCTAGCTACAACCGGCTGATCACCACTCACGTTAAGGCACGGCGGTTCTGCAGAACCTATGATCCAGGATGCCTCCTGAATCACCGTGAAATCCCGAAGGATCCAGTTACAACTGGCTAATCTTAACCATGCGTCAGATAGTCTGCAGACAGTTCACATACACATATACATACATTTGATCCCACAGGGATTCACCATCTTACATATAACATCTTACAGTATTCCCACGTACACATCATCACACATTAACTAAGTGGTTCCAATCTGGACCCACTGGCATGCACCTGATAAATATTCTAACATCATACAAGTCATACACTTACCTCCTCGAGCGTACCTGCAAAAGCAAGTTAGTCATACATATTATATTCACATACTCACTTATCAGGCAAGCCTTACTCTACTGAGTCTCATGATCGTAGGCACTCACCTGAGCTGTTTGCTATGCACAGATATTTGATTTCGACTTCACAAACACAACTAGTCCACCTAGCATATCACGTTTGCATTTATCATTCACATGTGCTTACAATGCTCACAAAACAACATTTAACTATGGACTTTAACACAAATCCGCTAGGACTGTCGGATTTGGAGAAATCCGATAGTCCTGTTGGATTCATGAAATCTAACACTTAGACTTTAAATTCTGATACTCAATAAATCGGATTCCAACACTTAGGAATTCCAACATGCATGTAAAATCCAACACTTGTGGATTCCGACACATGAAGGGAAATCCGACATATAGAAATCCGACACTTACAATGAAATCTGATAGACTTGCGGAATCTGACACTTCTATCGGATTCCGACAGTTCCTTTGGTTTTCCACACTTGCGGATTCCGACAACTTCATCAACTCGGAATCCGACAACCTCATAGACTGGAATTCCGATGCATGCCTGAATTCACTCTACAAGTTACATTTTCATCATTCTTTTGCCTAGATCATTCTAGGCCATTACAACATCATCATCTAGTCATCAAAAACATATGAAATCCCAACAAGAACACCACTCATGCAAAACCCACTTAGAAAATGAGTTTTCCATATTCTTCAAAGTGTTCTTGCATGGAATTGTGTTTCTAACACTATAACATACACGAATCTTTTATTCTAATCATACACGAGTTATGTTGCAAACCTTTGAGATCAACAACTGAGAGCTCTTCTTCTTTTTATGGAAATCCGATGAAAGCTACGAGAGAGAAAAGAGACGAGAGAAAGTGTGTATATTTGTTTTGCTAGGTTTGACTTTGGTCAACTTACCACACACACATATGTATGTTTACATATAACAGTGGCGGTTGCCACCTTACCTCACTAGAGGTTTTCCTCTTTTCTAATTAATTACATACACACACTTAATACATACATATATTCATGCATGCATACATACATACATATAAACACATAAAATATAAACATCAATTCCCTTAATTCAACAAATACTTACCCAAAATACCTCTTATTACAATAACTATACATACGTACGTACTAATTACATCTAGGCCCAAGTTGAGAATGTTACAATAAAGGTTTTAATCACAAGAACAGTTTAATCAACATAATGAAATACCTTCAAAAACTTAAGATGTTTATTAATAACCAAAGATGATTACAATATCACCTACACCTCCAATCTAACTCTTTTGTTAGATGAAGAACACACTATGTTCTTAGGTTTCAAAGAAACTTGGAGACTAATACATTTTCTGAAAAACAATAAAACAATACGAATGAGTGCAAACTCTGACAAAGTTGAATTATAAAACTATCGATACTAACATAATATTCTAAAGAAGTATTTATAAACTCTTGGTCTTCCTTGAAAAGTTACAGTTGGTTAATCTTCTATCTTGCGAGATAATCTTCCAAGTTTGATAAGATATCCTTCAAATCCTTAAAGATAGAGGTTTCCATAAATAGCTCAACAGAAACTGTTCGTTGAATGAGATTTTTCTAACAGACTTCTCTTCCATTCCCTTCAACAGTTGTTGCAAACATACTAACAGTTCTGAGTTCTTTGTACTAACAGTTGTAACATTCACCACAACTGTTTTCACAAATCAAAATAACAGTTTTCAACTGTTTCTTCAAAAACACACTAATAGTTTTACCTTTGCATGTCCAACAGTTTCAATCACTTAGCAAATTTCCCAACAGATAAGACATCACTTCATCAGAAACATAGTAGAAAAGGGCAAGGTAGAGTTAGTCTTTATTGAAACTGAAGATCAACTTGCAGATATCTTCACTAAACCAATTGAAGGCACAAGATTCACGACTCTACTTGACAAGCTGGGTATGCTCAACCCTTAAATTGGTATGTTTCATTATTCCTTGTCTCTGCTCAATATAAGCTAAGTGCTAAATTTTGACTAAGTGTCAAAATCTGAGCTGACTTATTTACTTCGAGCTGAGTGCTCAGTCTAAGCTGAGTACTCAGTCTATGCTGATGGTGTGCCACTTAGCTCCGACTCTGGGCTCTTTGAACAGATAGAATGCCTATAAAAGAGGTTCTTTTGATGCATTCTACTCTCTTCGTTAATTCTTGTAATTATACACATTAGAGACATACACAAGTGAGTGTTCTAAGTTGATAGAAGCACAAGACCTTGTGTTGGTGATCTTCTAGTGTTGTTCAAGGGCTGTTCCTAAACCAAATCGTCAAGTGTTGGTGGTTTGGTGGCTTGCTAGTACAAGGAGAAAGAAGCTAAGCTTGGTGTAGACTTCTTTGGTGCTTGGAGCCTTTTGTTTCAAGAGCTCATCCCAAATTCGAAGTTGTTCCAGAATATTATCAAAGTCTTCAAGGGTATGGGTTGCTTACCTTCTTCTCTTTGTGTTTGTTTTGGTTGCATGCATGTTCTTGCAAGTTTTCACCACCATTGGGAAATCATGGGATCGTTTTTGAGTGTTTTGTTGCTTCCGTTGCGTGCTTTGTTCCCCATGGATTCCCAACAGTGGTATCAGAGCCATACTTGTAAGATGCATGCACCTTTGTGGCTTGAAAATCCATATTTTTGATTTTGGACATTCTGTCCAGAAGGCCTTCACGGGCCGTGAAGCTTGCTTCCCGAGTCGTGACGGCCACACGACCAGACTCGTGGGGTGGTGGTCGTGAAGGGTTTTTAATCTGTTTCACGAGTCGTGGAGCGTACTGTCTTCACGGCCCGTGAGGGCCCGTGAAGAGCAGTAGCTCGTGAAGGCGTCGTGAACATGCTGTTTTTTGGCCTCTTTGAAAAAGAAAACTTGATATGGATTTTAGCATTTGATTTTGGTGTTTCCAGAATCATTTTAGGCTGTTTAGCCTTGTAGTTTAAGCCCCATAATATCCTAATTCTTTTATATGTATGTATTGGGTGGTTTTGGCATAAAATGCACACATGCATAAATGTAAATTGTGTATATGTGAATATGTATTTCAAAGTGTTTGGAATCCTAATGCATATGTACAAGGTTTATTCTTGTACCTTTAGTTTTTGAATAAACTTAATTGGGATATTGTTTTGTGCATGGTTTGGTGTGGCACACCATGCTTTGTGGTTGTTTCGTTTTTGTGAGCACCGGTTTGAGCCTAGACCTTTGTGTGGTTGTTTGGTTGCTTTATTTGTTGTTCATTCATTTGGTGGTTTGTACCACATTTGGTTTGTAATAATTTATTTAATCCGGTTTGTAATAATTTATTTATTTGTGGCTTGCACGCCAAAGTATTTATTCTTTGTAATTGTATATTAGCTTAGAATAGATTGTGTGGCTTGCATGCCATTTCTCTTTAAATTATGTATGTAATGAGAAGAGAAGACCGGAGGCACCAACGGGAGTCTTGGGAGACATCTTGGCTACCTCGGATCCGGAGGCGCGGGATCGAGTGGGAGCACACCACGAAGTCTTGGATTGTTTGTCCTTAGTAGACTTAGTTCCTCGGTTGGCTCACCGGGGAACACTTAGGTTGGCTCAAATCGGTTTTGTATGCGTGGTTGTGTAGTTTTATTTATTTGTTTTTCTTGCATGGTTGTAGGATCTTCGCATGCTTGAAAATCTTTTGAAAATAATAAAACTATATAGTTTTCCTTAATTAGTTAACAAACCCCGCTCGCTCGCATGATTAACAAACGAATATAAAGTATTTATGTTCAATTGGTGAAAAATGCGTTTTGTCACTTATTTGTTAATCAAAACGAAAAGAGGTTTTTAACCGGAAAAAAAGTCCCGTTTTTCTTAAAAACGTAAATCACACGCCATCCAAAAGATGACACCACCCGAATCTAATGAAGCATGGGACAATTGTCGAGCTTAGCACGAGTTGTTCCATGTGGACTTGTGTGGAAGGTGCGTGTGGCGTCTTGAAATCTTTGGTTGTCGAGCTTAGCACGAGCCAATTATTGTCAAGGGCGTCATCGTGTATCTTGTTGAACGATTTACAATTCCAATTTAATACGCCTTGATAATTGTCGTGCCTATACCGAGTTATCAAAGCGGCTTATTGAGGAATCGGTGTGGGAAGGGATAAAACATGCCGAACCGGTGCTATGAGTACCGAAGGATCCCGCAAGTGCCTAAGAGTTGTAATCACGGATTGTAATTGGTAAACTGTTTACCGGCCTAAATACCTTCACAAAGTGATCCGCGGTAAACCCGTCATGTAGTGAAGTTATGTTGGGTTCTTAGCCCTTGTTAAATTTAAGTGTTAAACTATTGGGTAATTATTTAACAAGGATTAAAATACGTCGAACTAACCTTTTGTGTGCTTTGCCTTCTTTTAGATGGCATCTACAAGCAACACTGCGACACACATTTCACTCCGTCCATTTTTGGAAAAAAGAAACTCGTAGGCATAAACTTTATGGATTGGCTTAGGCAATTGAGAATTGTCTTACGCCATGAAAGTAAGTTGTACGTCCTAGAGGAACCTCTTCTGGAGGCTCCTGCTACCACCGCTACGCGGGCCATTAGGGATGCTTATGAGAAGCGCTTTAAAGACACTAATGAGGTGACTTGCCTCATGTTGACGACCATGAGTTCTGAATTGCAAAGGCAATTCGAGGACGTTGGTGCGTTTGACATGATCACGCAGCTGAAGGAAATGTTCCAGCAGCAAGCGAGGCAAGAACTCTACGAGTGTGTCAAGGCCTTTGTGGGGTGTCGGATGCAGGAGGGCGGGAACGTGATCTCCCACGTGCTTCGTATGAAGCAATACGTGGACCAGCTCGAGAGGTTGGGCTTTCCTATGGGGAAAGAGTTGGCTACGGAGATAATCCTCCAATCTTTGCCTCAAGCATATGGTCCGTTCATTGTGAACTACCATATGAATAATATGGATAAGTCCTTGATGGAATTGCACAGCATGTTGAAAACCGTAGAGTCTAACATGGCCAAGGCAAAACCATCGACCTCCACACCCGTCCTAGCCATCCATAAAGGTGGTGCTAAGAGGAAGCGGCCCGCTTCAAGCTCCAAAGGCAAGGGAAAGGGGAAGGCGAAGGTGGCAACACCCAAGCCCAAGCCACTCCCGGCGCCGGAGCCGAAGGGGAAGGAACCCACTCCTATAGCCCCCTCACCGGAAGAGGCCACCTGCTTCTTCTGCGGGGAGAAGGGACACTACCGGCGTAGTTGCCCCAAGTACACGGAGGAGCTCAAGAGGCTTCATGCCAAGGGACAAGGCGCCTCCGGTACATATATGATTGAAATCCATAACACTTCTACTTCTAACGCTTGGGTCTTGGACACCGAGTGTGGTACTCACATAGTTAATAATGTGCAGGTACTAAGAAAAAGTAGGGACTTGGTTGATGGGGAGCTGGATCTCATCATGGGAAACAAAGTGGTTGTCCCGGTTGAGTAGATAGGGAGCGTGGACCTCGCCTTTCCATCCGGCTTTTCTATTACTTTACTAAATGTATCTTATTCGCCCTGCGTGGCAAGAAACATTTTATCATTCTATGCACTTGTTGATGATGGATTTGACTTTAATTTCTCTAATGAAATTATTTCATGCTTTAAAAATGATTTATTTTATTTTAAAGCACATCCATGTCGTGGCATATATGAGACAAGCGTATGCTTGCAAAATAATAGATCAATCATGAATGTTGGTTCTAAATCCAAATATGATTTGGATAAGTTATCTTTATGGCATGGTCGTTTGGGCCACATAAACAAGAAACGCATCCCCAAGCTCCAAGCGGATGGGATCTTGGAATCATTTGACCATGGGTCGGACGATGTATGCGAATCTTGCTTGTTGGGCAAAATGACCAAAGCACCCTTCACCGGCGTTTGTGAGAGGGGCAAAGACTTGTTGGATATCGTTCACACGGATGTGTGTGGTCCGTTCAAGCATGTCACTAGGGATAACTCAAGGTACTTCGTAACCTTTACCGATGATTTTAGTAGGTATGGGTATGTCTACTTGGTGAGACAAAAGTCGGAAACCTTTGAGGTTTTCAAGACTTTCAAAAACAAAGTTGAGAACCAAGTGGGTAAACGAATTAAGATGCTCAGATCGGATCGTGGTGGTGAGTATCTAAGTTCGGAATTCCGTGACTATCTAAAAGATTGTGGAATTGTTTCGCAATTGATACCTCCTAGGACACCACAATTAAATGGTGTCGCTGAGAGGAGGAACCGGACATTATTGGATATGGTTCGGTGTATGATGAGTCGTACGGATGTACCCATTAGCTTTTGGGACTATGCATTGGAAACGGCCGTTAGAATCCTTAACCTCGTACCAACTAAGAAGGTCAAGAAGACACCCTTTGAGATGTGGCATGGAAAGGTTCCATCGCTTTCATATCTAAAGGTTTGGGGTTGTCCTGCCTACGTGAGACGTGAGGTGGAGGACAAATTGAAACCCCGAGCCGAGAGGTGTTTGTTCATTGGATACCCTGCCGGGTCTATGGGATATTTGTTTTACAAACCGTCCGAGAACAAGGTATTTGTTGCTCGGAGGGCCGTCTTTCTTGAAAGAGAGATGCTATCCAAAGACGCTAGTGGGAGAAAAGTAGGTCTTGAAGAGATTCAAGAAGCCTCCAATGACCAACCTGAAGTTGGCAGTAGTTCACAAGATGATTCTCAGCACGGCGCTGCTGGAGAACCTGACACGGATCCTTTACCTCTTAGAAGATCCGGTAGGAGTCGCAACGAGCCAGAGAGATATGGGTTTCTCATGTCTGAGGGCTGCGACCTAGTGATGGATCATGATGAACCATCATCTTATCGGAACGCCGTGGTGGGCCCTGAGTCCGCTAGGTGGAAAGAGGCTATGGAGTCCGAGATGCAATCTATGTCGGATAACCAAGTGTGGGATTTGGTAGATCCGGTGCCCGGGTGTAGACCCGTAGGGTGCAAATGGGTCGTTAAGAAAAAGACCGGCATAGATGGAGAGGTAGACACCTTCAAAGCCCGACTAGTGGCTAAGGGTTTCACGCAAACTCATGGTGTAGACTATGATGAAACCTTTTCCCCGGTGGCTATGTTGAAGTCTACCAGGATACTTATGGCAATTGCAGCATTTCATGATTATGAGATTTGGCAAATGGATGTAAAAACCGCGTTCCATAATGGCTAAGCGAGGAGGTCTATATGACTCAACCCGAGGGTTTTGTACATGCCAAGCATCTGGATAAAGTCTGCAAGCTTAAGAAGTCCATTTATGGACTTAAGCAAGCATCGCGCAGTTGGAACCTGTGCTTTGATGAGAAAGTCAAAGAGTTTGGCTTTTCGAAAAGCAAGGATGAGCCATGCGTATATGTCAGGGCTAGTGGGAGCATAGTTGTGTTCCTAGTCTTGTATGTCGATGACATACTCCTCATTGGAAACGATGTCCCGACCCTTCAAGGTGTAAAAACCTGGTTAGGGAATTGTTTTTCAATGAAGGATCTAAGAGATGCGACTTATATTCTTGGGATCAAAATCTATAGAGATAGATCTAAGAGGCTTATTGGGCTTAGCCAAAGTACATATGTTGACAAAGTCCTAAAGCGGTTTAGGATGGAAGACTCCAAGAAGGGGTTCATTCCAATGTCACATGGTTTGGTATTGAGTAAGACTCAATCCCCTAGTTCCCCAGAGGAACGGGAAGTAATGAAGCGAGTGCCATATGCTTTGGCTGTAGGCTCGATCATGTACGCCATGCTATGTACTAGGCCTGATCTATCGTGTGCCTTGAGCATGACGAGTAGATATCAAGCCAACCCTGGCGAAGCTCATTGGACGGCGGTGAAGAGCATTCTCAAGTATCTTCGGAGGACTAAGGAGATGTTCTTGGTGTACCGAGGTGAGGAAGAGCTTAGAGTAAAGGGTTACTCTTATGCAAGCTTCCAAACCGATAGGGATGACTGCCGATCACAATCGGGGTTCGTGTTCCTATTAAACGGCGGTGCTATATCCTGGAGGAGCTCCAAGCAAGACACCGTGGCCGATTCCACTACCGAGTCGGAATACATTGCGGCCAGTGAAGCTGCTAAGGAGGCCATATGGATAAGGAAATTTCTGCTTGATCTGGGAGTGGTTCCAAGCATCAGCGACCCTGTTGAGATCTTCTGTGACAACGAGGGTGCCGTTGCTTTAGCAAAGGAACCAAGGTCTCATCGACGCACGAGGCATATTCCGCGGAAATATCATTTTATCCGGGACGTGGTCGAAAATGGAGACATTGTCATCAGCAAAGTACACACGGATAGCAATTTGGCGGATCCGTTCACTAAACCGTTGTCACAAGCCTAGCACGATGCCCACACACGTGCTATTGGGATTAGATTTGCTAGTGACTTGGTTTGAGTTGTTGGATATTGTATTCGATGTATTTACTATGTAATTTGGAACATTAAACAATAATGTATTTTTGAATGTATTGATTATTAAATGGTGATTTAATGATACCCGTGTAGCGAATACTTTCTTTAAATCATTATTGTGTTCCAACTTTGCATGTTTTATCACTTCCTTGAATGTTTTACATTCTAAACTGTCCACGATCGGTCATTCTTCAAGGAAGGAAGTATGAACGAAGATCGAGGGAAATGATTGGTCATAGTATTCAATGGGGATTGAATTCAAGGGACGCAATATTTCGCCTATACTTAAAAGAGTTTCAAGTGATTGGACGACCCACACCTGATCTTACTTCATGGTACATGTCAAGAGTAAATCAGGATGATAATATATTTTATCTTTAGACCGGAGATGCATGTGTTTCACTATTTTGGTTTGCTTTATTCTGACTGCTTTCAAACGTAGTCCGTAACTGGCTATTATAAAGGAGGCATTTGGGTAAAGTATTGCCATTGTATTGGAGGCAATGTAGTCGAAGGAATTTGTTCCTCTGTAAAGAGAGATATCCCTGGGCCCCTCGATGATTGGCGCTGACACCAAAACTGCATGGCCATGCTCGAGTTTGCAATGATTGTTGATCAGTTGCAACTCACCTTTTTGGTCACCACCAATCTTGATCGAGAAACATAATTGTGAACGATCGGAGAATGACTTTGTACCATGTCTCGTGTTCACTTGGATATCGCGAACAATAAGATAATTGATCACTTATCTATAGGACCATGTCAAACTCTTTTAGTTTGTCATGGTACTTGTTAGGGATGACATACCCCATGTTTAGTTGGGGGCAGGGATGCCTTGCTAGAGGCCGCTCCCTGTCTGTGGTGCCCATGGATACGATGTGTCATGTGCAAGTGGGAGTTTGTTGGTATCTGCCCACTAACACACGTAGGCCAGCATCACTGCCAACGAAGCACGGGCCTATTGGGTCACACGCCAAGTTTCAATCTCGACAGCCTACTATAAGAAGAAAGAGTCAAAATGGTCAAATTCCAGTTGACCTAGGCTTCACGACCGTGAAGGATGCTCCACGGGTCGTGAAGCAGCTCGTGTCCACGAGTCC
Source organism: Dittrichia graveolens (assembly GCA_038502395.1). Taxonomy (NCBI): domain Eukaryota; kingdom Viridiplantae; phylum Streptophyta; class Magnoliopsida; order Asterales; family Asteraceae; genus Dittrichia; species Dittrichia graveolens. The sequence goes on from JARJIL010000003.1 coordinate 64,960,134, forward strand.
TGTCGTGGGCCGCATGGTTCGTGAAACCCTAGGGCTTCACGACCCTACACGGCCCGTGAAGGAGGTCGTGAAGACACGAACCCTCACTATTCTTGCACGGAGCGGCACGAGTCGTGGAGGATAAATGGCCGGTCGTGGCGCATTTATCCTTCACGGCCCGTGAGAGCCCGTGAAGGCAGAATTCTAAATGACACTTGTATTTGGTTGGACCATTTTGTTGGTCCAATGATGGTGTGCCACTTAGCTCCGACTCTGGGCTCTTTGAACAGATAGAATGCCTATAAAAGAGGTTCTTTTGATGCATTCTACTCTCTTCGTTAATTATTGTAATTATACACATTAGAGACATACACAAGTGAGTGTTCTAAGTTGATAGAAGCACAAGACCTTGTGTTGGTGATCTTCTAGTGTTGTTCAAGGGCTGTTCCTAAACCAAATCGTCAAGTGTTGGTGGTTTGGTGGCTTGCTAGTACAAGGAGAAAGAAGCTAAGCTTGGTGTGGACTTCTTTGGTGCTTGGAGCCTTTTGTTTCAAGAGCTCATCCTGAATTCAAAGTTCCAGAATATTATCAAAGTCTTCAAGGGTATGGATTGCTTACCTTCTTCTCTTTGTGTTTGTTTTGGTTGCATGCATGTTCTTGCAAGTTTTCACCACCATTGGAAAATCATGGGATCGTTTTTGTGTGTTTTGTTGCTTCCGTTGTGTGCTTTGGTCCCCATGGATTCCCAACATCTATATCATCAATAGGATCTCCAGCTTCCAACCACATATCTGAATATTTAAGCTCCCAGATTGCTGCTTCTTTGATAGCATCATTCAAAATCTCTTCACCTTCTGGCAGCTCTCTCATCTCAGCTTTTCTTGATCTAATTTCATTGTTGAGGTGGTATTTGAATATTGAGTTCTGAATTGAGTTATCACATAGAATCCTCAAGTACAAAATCAATTCCAGATTTGCCAAGTGAAGATTTGCTATCTTCAAGAAACAATGATTGCCTTCCATATCCAAATACAAAAATCCTTCCAAAGGTTGAGTGATATAAATAGTTTCTCTGAATTCAACTCCCTCTAGAACTTGTAGACTGATGTTTCGTTTAGCTCGCTGACTTGCTGCTCTGACTCTTGCAGCTTTGTTTCTGTTTAGGAAGGTATAAATTTCATCAGTTGGAATTTCGCCTAATTGATCAATTCTTATGATGAGTGTCTTGAGCACATCAACTATCTCTTGTCTGTCTTGAGTACATCATTCTTTTGATAGTTGTGGCTACCACCTTTAGCTCTAAAAAGCCCAACTTGTACATACATCTCATATCTTAACCAATTTCATGTTTATTGTCTAGTACAAAGTTGATTATCACCAATTCTCCTTTTCTACTCAGTGTGATGGATTCAATCTTGTGATCAAAGTGTGTTCTTTTGTACCAATGCCTTAGATTCACATCTGAGTAGGGAATTGGGGCAGCTCTGGGTCTAGAATAATCAGCTTCAGTTTCAGCTCTGGCAGCCTCAACTTTAGCCATTTCTCTTTGAAGCTCAACTTGTCTTTGCTGCTTTTTCATTTCCTCCATAGACATACCCAGTTCTTTGGCCATTTCTTGTAAAATTTGCACAGCTAGCATGTCACTGGCCTTTTGTACTGCATCAGCTTCATCACTTGAGTCAGATTCATATGCAACGAGTTGAGACTGATCTTGTTGCTCTGGCTCAGGTTCAACAATGGCTACTTTCCTTCTTTTGGCTAGAGACATAGCACTTGTTCTTCTTTTTCTTTTCACAGTCTCTATGCCTTCTCTTTCCCTTTATCAGTTGTTGGAACCAACTCAGCTTATATAATCTTTGGTAATTTACCTTGTAGCACTTGAAGGGGTTAAGCTTGAGGGATCACAACAAGTGGAATGTCTGGAATGTATGGTTTAGTTGAATGCTGTTGAGAGGGTTGATCTACGGTACTCATGAACTGATCTTACTGATCATGAGCTTCTTCTTCAATTTGTACTTCTTCTGTATGCTCCCCCTCAACAACATCATCACATTTCTTTGATTCTTCCTCCCCTTTTTGTCATCATCAATAGGGGAGGGTATGGATTTAAGCACGATGCTTTCCAAGTTGGCCACAGAGGTTGAAAGATCAGTCAGCTTACACATCAACTTGGCTTTATAACTCATCGTCTTCTTGTGCAAGAGCTCAAACTAAGTTTGTAAATACTCCATAATGGCTTGGGCATCATTTGCCATTTGCTTAGGCTGCTTTGGGTGTTGTTTAGTCTCAAAGTCCTCCTGTCCAAGGAAAGAATGAATTTCCACTGTAGGAGAGCCTCTTGAGTGTTCCTCATTAGGTGAGAATATGGGCCCCATATCCAAAGGTTGGCGCTGACCTACAGATTCAAGGAAGCCAGATTGGGGATCCTGTAAACCTTCATGGTGTGTGGAAGGTTCATTGACAGGTCATGCTAGAAAGTGTAAGTGTTAGTCCCATGTTTAGAATAGTTAGATTTGATGAGACAAACCATAGCTATGTATAGATGATAAGTTAAACATTAGGAATTATGTAAGTCTGTTATAGACTGACTAGTCACCTTAGGCTGAGTAGTCAGCGTATAAACAGATATAGAGTTTTCTATGTAAGTACTAGATAGCTCAGTGACTTCTAAGCTGAGATAGTTTTCTGGAATGAAGACTTGAAGATTCGAAGAATCAAAAAGTCAAGAACTCAGGTTGATAAAGTCAAGACTGAGTGAGTCAGCTCAGCGTCAAAAGTCAGTTCAAGAATTTTAGTAAGTTCTAAATTCTGTTATAAACTCTCCATATCTACGACATTTAAATTAGGATATCTAAACCTAATTTAAATTATCTATTTGTTGGATGGAGATCTCAAACGGAATTAGTTAGATATGTTCTAACTAAGGAGTTTGTTACGGGTTTAAAGAAAAGATAAGTTCTATCTTTAAACTGCGATTTGTTCGTAGATATATCAAGTATGCTTATAAACCTTCTTATGGGTTTTCAATATATATAGAACACATAATACCGAATAGATACGACTGCATAAGTTGGAAAATGTTCGTGTGTTCGTCATACTTCATATGCGTGTGTTGCGATAACTTTGTGAGTTCAAAGTTTGAGAGAGTTTTCAAGAGTTCTTGTTAATCAGTTTTAACTAGAAGTTCGATCATCAATTAGTTTGTGATACAAAAGTGTTTAGAGAGAGTTGAGTTTATAATCAATGTAAACATCAAATCATCCCGTTGATTTGATTAGAAAGTGATAATTGAAATCTTTCTGTTTGATCATTGAATATACATTTGATTAATTTGGTTGATTGTTTTAAAGTGTATTCAACCCCCCTTCTACACTATATCGGTTGCTTGTTTACCCTCTTTGGGACCAACAACTGGTATCAGAGAAAGTTTCTTCATTATCTGAAGATCAAGATCCGCTGTCAAGAGGTCAAGATGTCAATCAACAAGCAATCAAATCATATTTCAACAATGGCGGAAAAAGGGTGTCCTATATTTGATGCAATGACTATCCTATGTGGAAGTTCAGAGCCATGCTATATCTGAAGTCAGTGGATCACAGGATGAGTACCGTGATTCAAGATGGCCCAATCATACACATGATCCATATTACTGGCACTGACAAAACTGTTCCCTCTGGAGAATCTCCCAAGCCTGAAGCATCTTGGACGGAGGAAGATCACAAACTATTCAATCTTGATGATAAGACACAAAGCATTATAGCAAATGCTCTGACAAACTCTGTTCTGCATACTGTGGCTGGGTGCAAAACTGCAAAAGAGATGTGGGATACTCTCAGTGTTACGTATGAAGGCACTGACCTGGTCAAGCAATATAAGAAAACAAATCTGAGTCGTTCTTATGAGACTTTCTTTGCCAAAAAGAATGAAACTCTGGCTGATCTGTTTACCAGAATTCAATGCTTGATTAATGATCTGCTCTTGGTAGGTGTCAAGAAATATGAAAATGAGTTCGTACTCAAGTTCTTTGATGTGTTACCAGAACAATTCAATGAGATTACCATTGCACTTCATGCTGGAGGAACCTTAGGAAACTATGATCTCATATGTATCTATGGTTTCCTTCTAAATCATCAACAGATCATGGAACAGAAGAAAGTGGCTTAGCAACAACTAAAAGAATCTATCAATAATGCTGGATCTGCATTAATTGTAGAAAAGAAGAAGAAGGGATCTAAAAAGTCTCAAGCTGAGACTGACTCTGAATCTGAATCTGAATCTGAGGAGGTAAGTCCTAACTCAGATTTAGATCATGAAGAGATGGATGCTCTTACTAAACAAATGGCAATGTTAGCAAGGAATTTTAGAAAGTTCAGAAGAGGAAGGGGTCAATCTCACAAAAGCAAAAGTGGTAAGTCTACTTTTGATCCTAAGAAAGCTAAGTGCTACAACTGTAAGAAGATAGGACACATAGTTGCTGAGTGCAGAGTTAAGGAGGGAGAATCAACTTCAGTGGCTGACAAGAATGCATACAGAGCTGATAAATATAAAAAGAAATATCAGAGACTCAAAGCCAAGCCAGATGAAAATACCGAAGGTCTTCTTGCTAAGACTTGGGATACTGAATCATCTACTTCAGATGATGATGAGCGAAATAGGTGTTTGATGGCCATTGAGGATGAAGATGAACAAGTTGACTATGAGTTAGAAGATAGTTCCTTTGATGAGGATCTAGCAGAAGTGGCTAAGCTGAGTAAACAAACCAACAACTGGGATCCTGCCTCAATGTATAAGGTAAATAACTTCATCTCTTACACTGATGAACAAAAATGTTTAATGTTCAACTATTTGTTGAATGACTTCAAAACCTCTCTCGCAGTTCAATCAAATTTAAAAATTGAAATTTCAAAATTAAAAGATGAACTTAAACACTCTGAAACTCTCATAAATTCTGGTAAAAAGACTCAAAGTGATTACGAGTGTTAGCTTCACATAAACACACTTCAAAGTGAAGAATTACAAGAATCAAAAGAACAAGCTTACAATCTAAGAAAGATCTGTGAATCTTGGTGTAAGTCATCAAGGGAGGCAGAAAAATGTATCAACCAGCAGATACTAAATCAAGTAAAAGCAGTGCAAGGGGGAGATTATGTTAGTTCCAAGTGGTTCGAGTATGAATGGATTAATGCAAGAATTTAGTGTGTAGAAGATTTACACCATACAAAACACACACTTAAACATTGATTATGGCAAAACTCATATATTACAAGTATCATATCCCTATTTATACTCTCTGAGTATTTTCTCAAGTAAACACACTACATTCTTGCATTACTCCATTCATACTCGAACCACTTAAACATTGATTGTGGTATCAGAGCCTAAGGAGTGTGATTTGATTCTGAATTCAACATACAAGTTCAAGATTTTTTGAAGAATTTGAAGAAAACAGAGAACAGATTTTGAGATTTTTGGGTTTTCGTCAAATTTTGTGATTTTCGTGAAGATTATGGTTGATTGATGCTGGTTTAGCGTTATAGAATCATTCTGGAATGAACGAGATCAAATTAACAACAAAACAGCAAGCAAATAGAAGATTTTAGTATGTTTTGTGAAAAACGAGTTTTGGGGAAAATCGTCTAATTTGATATCAATTCGTTGTTGTTTATCAGAAAAATTGATATAGGATTGATTGAAGTTAATAGGCGAAGTGATCTGGGCAATAAATATATAGATTCCTGCAAATTTGAAGAATTTTTGAATCTAAACAGGTTGAAGATGAAGGTACCGGATTTTGAATATGAATGTATCGGATTTTGTAGATGAAGTTATTGGATTTCATAAATCCGAATGTATTTACCGGATTTTGTTTATGCGGATTTGAAAATTATCAGATTTCAAATTTGGCGGATTTCAAAGTCTCGGATTTGGTTTCTTCCGGATTTCAGTGTCGGATTTGGTTTATTCCGGATTTGAAAGTGTCGGATTTGGCTTCTTCCGGATTTGAAAGTGTCGGATTTGGCTTCATCCGGGGATTTGAAAGTATCGGATTTTGCTTTTTCCGGATTTAAAAGTATCGGATTTCAAAGTACCGGATTTGGGTTTTTAGCGGATTTGGGAAAATTTTCAATTTTTCTATCATTTTCTCCATAGCAATTTTAACCAAAATAAAAAATTTCCATTCTTGAACCGGATTTGCTTTGTGCATTTGTTTCAAGTACCGGGTTTCTAAGATCGCTGTATGTACTTTCATGTAAATTGTCACACCCCGCTAAAGCGGAAACACGAGGTGTCACAGCACAAGATATCATCGCACAAGGTAAATAGACAATAACCATTATAATGACTTAACAAAAATAAGTAGTTCGGGTAAAAGATAAATAAAAGTTACATAATCGAATAAAAATTAAATGACATTGTCTTGTACGATGCGAAAATAAAATAGATATTGTTTTTATAAAACGTGACGATGAAGATGAAGATGCCACACATCATGTTTGTATGCATAAGGTACCTAACGACGATCACCTGAAAGCACGGGTAAAAGAAAGAAAACGGTCAACTACTAGAGTTGGTGAGTTCATAGGTTTTTAAAATATGCACAAAATATATTTTAAATGAGAAAAGTTTAAATAATTGATGGAAGTTTTTGGAATAAAATAAAAGTATGCATGAATGATAGAAGATGTATTATATTGCCCAATACATTGCACATGGTAGTAATAGACTATGATGATTGTTGCTTGAGCCATTATCCAACCTAGCTGACAACCAATTGCCCATGATAAACCTAACGCCTATATTAAATGACGTTAGTAGTGGTAATGTACATCTATAGTTCGTCAACCATAAATGGGAGACGTCGGAATCTCCAAATAGCGCTACTTACAAATACCATCGGCTCACTAGCGGAGTTAAGGAATAATGTCCAATGAAAGAGCCTTACAACGATCACCTAAGCACATCAAAGAATAATACCATAAGTGCTCAAAATAATATTTGAATAAATAAGAAGATAGACAATAAACTTTTCATGAAACGTATACACATGCTTTCACCCCAAAATAATATGAAATACGGTAAAAAGGGGCTATGATACTCACTCGGTATGCAAAGGTGTTCACTCGTAAGGATTTCTTGTTTCTACCGAAGCTCCTTTCCTAATATAAGAGGTATGTAGCTCTATTAGACTTATTTTATTTATTATTTTGTATTATAAATTTATTGTTAACTTATTTATTAAATAGTTAAAGATTGTCTCTATTTTTCCATAAATCATAAGTGTTCACTGAAATTTTCAGTTCTTTAAGTTGAACTTTAAAAATTAAAAACTGTATTTTAGGAGTCATATTAAGGTTTGATATTTTAATATAATCTTAATATCTGTTTCTAGAATGTCCAGTAAAAATATAGGAATTTATAATCCATGTTTAATATTTTTAATAATTAAAAGTGTATAAGATGTCCACTGATCAGTGTCTGGATGACATGTTGTTACTAAAACATCTGTTTAGGGCTCATACGACCTCGTTTTTACATGATTCAAACTGAGAATTAACCACGACTCAAAGATTAAACTTTAAAGTGTACCTTTTTAAATCTGTAAGATTTCCAGATTCAACATATGGGTCTTTTTAAATATGTTTGAAGGATCAAACGTTGATGAAAATTAGTGAATCCAGGTTTAAATGAAAGGTAACACCTTAAACTAAGATTATAAAAAAGAATCAACTGATTTTGATACCTAGAACTCCAGATATAACAAAAACAAGTGGGGAGTTCTAGCATCAGAATCTGCCAGCTTTATTATTTTTTTTGCTTATGGGTCATAACTTTAATATAACATGTTTATATTCATGATTAATCATCCTGTATGAGTATAAACTTTGATAATCCATGTGTTCTTACAACAATGGTAGGATGATACACATTTTATGTGTTCCTTACAACATTTGTTAAGATGAAACACATGCATGATCAAAGTCTTATTTTCTTGATTTTTAGTTGATTAAGTTCCATACAACAATGGTAGGATGATGCACATTTCATGTGCTCCTTACAACATTGGTAGGATGTTTATAATTACATGATTATATATATATATATATATATAAAGGAAATAAGATGAACAACAAAGAAAATAAATAAAAGAAAGAAGAAAGAAGAAAAGAAGAAAGGTAGAAGAGTAGAGATGAGTGTTTTATGATCATCTTACCAACTCTTTTTCTTTGATTTGTCTTTGATCTTCACAAGATGAACAAGGGTTTGATGTTCTTGGGAGATTTTGTTGGTGAAAGAAGAAGAGAGAATAGAGAAGAGATGGAGTGTAAGAAAATGAGAGTGAGAGAGAGAGAGAGTAAGTTGGTTGAAGGTAGTGTAAAAAATGAATGAAAAGGGTTGGTATTTATAGAAAAAAAATAGAAGAAGAGAGTGAGGGGGGGGGGGGTGAGGTGGTGATGATGGTTGAGTGTGTAAGTAAAATGAATGATTGTGTTGTGTTGGGTTGATTTCTATTTTCTTTTTCTTTTTGTTTATTATATACAATATATATATATATATAATTATATACATGTTTTTATATATAAATGTATATAATTTTATTTGTTTATTTATTATTATTATTATATTTTTTTATTATTTATTATTTTTTTATATAAATATAAATAAATAAATATATATATATATATATATATATATATATATATATACATTTGCTTTTGGTGACGGTTGTCACAGTCTCCCCTAGTTAGAGAAATTTCGTCCCGAAATTAACTTTGTACTAACGTTATTAAAGAGGTGAGGATAATTATGTTTCATGTAGTCTTCGCGTTCCCATGTGTATTCGGGTCCGTACTTGAATTCCAATCGAACTTTTATAATTTGAATCTTACTTTTTCTAAGTTGTTTGACCTTACGGTCAAGAATTTCAATTGGTTCATGTACGAAATTTAACCGATCATCTGAACATACTTTAGGGGTAGTACTAGAGTTTCATCAGCTAATAATTTATTTAGATTTGACACATGGTAGGTATCGTGTATGGCATTTAGTTCTTGTGGCAATTTAAGCATATATGCCCCTCGCCTAATTCTTCTAATTATATCAAATGATCTAAAGAATCTGGGATATAGTTTTCCTCTTTTCCTAAAATGTACTATTTTCTTCCACGACAATACCTTTATAAGCACTTTTATCGCCCACTTGGAACTCTAAAGGCTTACGGAGATTATCAGTGTAAATTTTCTAATGATCTTTGGCAGTCTTAAGCCTATCGTTCATAATTGTGTTCTTGTCGATGACCGCTTGCATGATATCAGGTCTAGTCAATTTCCTATCGCCAATTTCCAACAAATTAAGTGGGGATCTACACTTGCGCCCATACAAGACTTCATATGGTGCACACTGGATGCTTGTGTGACACCTATTATTCTAAGAAAACTTAACTAATAGTATATGTGAATCTCAAGTTCCACTAAAATTTATTACGCATGCACACAACATGTCTTCTAGTGTCTAAATCGTTCTCTCCGATTGCCCATCCGTTTGAGGGTGGTAGGTGCTGCTCAGGTTTACTTGCGTACCTAACACCCTTTGTGACGATTGCCATAATCGGGATGTGAACCGACTACCTCTATCAGATATTATTGCAATTGGTACTGCGTGTCGGGCAACAACTTCGTCAATATAATTCTGTGCCAGTTTTCCACTTTGTAATCTTCCCGTATAGGGAGAAAAGGTGCCGATTTCGTGATTCGATCTACTATAACCCAAATGGAATCGTACCCTTTTGCAGATCGGAGTAATTTAGATACGAAATCCATGCTTATATGTTTCCATTCCATTCTGGCTGTTGCAACAAACCGGATGGTTTCTGGTGTTCTGTCTTAACCCTTGCGCAAGTTAAACATTTCCCACGAACAAGGAGACGTGTTTCTTTATTCCAGGCCTACCAATAGTATTCCTTGAGAACATTTTGTCGGCTCCAGGGTGGATTGAATATTATAAGCCTCGTCTAAAATTGTTGATTAACGGTTATATAAAGGAAATAAGATGAACAACAAAGAAAATAAATAAAAGAAAGAAGAAAGAAGAAAGAAGAAAAGAAGAAAGGTAGAAGAGTAGAGATGAGTGTTTTATGATCATCTTACCAACTCTTTTTCTTTGATTTGTCTTTGATCTTCACAAGATGAACAAGGGTTTGATGTTCTTGAGAGATTTTGTTGGTGAAAGAAGAATAGAGAAAAGAGAAGAGATGGAGTGTAAGAAAATGAGAGAGAGAGTAAGTTGGTTGAAGGTAGTGTGAAAAATGAATGAAAAGGGTTGGTATTTATAGAAAAAAGAAGAAGAAGAGAGTGAGGGGGGTGAGGTGGTGATGATGGTTGAGTTTGTAAGTAAAATAAATGATTGTGTTGTGTTGGGTTGATTTCTATTTTCTTTTTCTTTTTCTTTTTCTTTTTGTTTATTATATACAATATATATATATATATATAATTATATACATTTTTTTATATATAAATGTATATAATTTTATTTATTTATTTATTATTATTATTATATTTTTTTATTATTTATTATTTTTTTATATAAATAAATAAATAAATATATATATATATATACATTTTCTTTTGGTGACGGTTGTCACATAAATGCTTTGAGGTTTTACTTGTGTATTCATTGATTTTGCTTCTTCCGGATTTAAAAGTATCGGATTTTGAATGTACCGGATTTGGGATTTGGCGGATTTAGGATTTGAGCGGATTTGGAATGATTTTCAATTTTCCTATCATTTTCTCCATAGCAATTTTAACCAAAATAAAAAATTTTCAAGCTGAATGTCTAGTACCTTATGTCTACTTTGGGTCATTGCTACCATATGCTGAATGTCTAGTACCTTATGTTTAGTGATCCTACCCTTTCCTAACTGATTTTTGGTCCTTCTTTCTTAGTGTCACCTATTTTTGGTCTCAAAACCAGATTTTGGCCATCTATTCCTTGTTTCTTTTGAGTCTTGGTTATCTTATATCAGTCATTTCTGACAACCAGATCACATTGTTGGTGAAATTGTTTGAAGGATTGACCAACATCAAATTACTTCAGGTTTTTGAGAAAATTTTGTATTACATGCGTATGCTCTTGAGTAAGGATGGATCCGACTCACTGGTTATTATATCAAAGTCACCTACCCACTTATGTGTACCCAAGTTCTTTTGCACCCATATGTCTTCCAAATTTTTTTAGGACTTGCGGTGATTTGGTCAAGGTTGATTACACGGTATTGGGAGACTTACTTGAGAGCATTAATCTCCAATATCAGGTTACATCCAACACAAAGTTATAAATCTTCACGAATTCAGATCAAATCATTACCACTCCTTAACGATCGAGAGTGGTTCGAGTATCTACTCATGTCATACAACAAATGGATATTTTTTTGACATGAATATGTAGGCTCCTCCCCGTCCCTTTTTTCATGTTTGTTACAACTGAATCTCAGAGTGATGTCCTTTATGCATGATGCTCATAATGTATCATAATCATCATGAGGGGGAGAATAAAAAAAATAAGTAAAGAAATTTTACATTGTTAATTCAGTTGTTGTTGAGGGAGAGTAAAAGAACACATTGAAAAGTTATTGTGTCTACTCAAGGGGGAGAGAGACAAAGAAACGTCAGTCTATATCATGTCTAGGGGGAGTCAAGATTGTAAGACTTATGAAGACATGGGAACAATCTGAGCTACATTGTAGGGGGAGACAAAAAGAAGATTCTTCCCAACACATCAAAACTGTTTAAGCTTCCGCTATCAAAAGTTCAAGATAAAGCATTGTTTCAGACTGATGTATTTGGTGGGACGCTACATCCACAACTGCTTATATAATCTAAGGAAGATAGTCCTTAGGTTACTGGTGTTTACTCTCCTATTTCAATACAAAGGGGGAGAATGTAAAGTATAAAATTGTATAGAAGTAGGAGTTTACTTGAGAAAATACTCAGAGAGTATAAATAGGGATATGACCCTTGTAATATGTGAGTTTTGTCATAATCAATGTTTAAGTGTGTGTTTTGTACGGTGTAAATCTTCTACACACTACATTCTTGCATTACTCCAATCATACTCGAACCACTTGGGACTAACAGATTATAGTGCTGCTGCTGATGAAATCATCAAAGAACAAGTCAGTCTTGAAGACAAAAATCTGAAATCGGATGATATACTTCGAAAGACATTTTTAAGAAACAAGGATGGAAAACAGGTCAAAACCAATAAGTTTGTGAGACCAACCCAAAGCCCCAGCTTATTCATACTAACTATCAAGCTGAATGTTCTAGATCCAACAGAAACTATAAGTCAGTTTTCAAAAGATTAGATTACAATCCTGTGAGAACAACTGTTTTTGACAGAATAACTCACATCAACTCAAAAAGACATAACTCTCAAGCCAAATATGAATGGATGTCTAAGAACAGGAAGTTTTCTCTAAGTCAGACTTCACCAAGTAAGGGTAACCATAAAGCTGACAAAGGTAAGTCCAAAGTCAGAGAAAATCAAGTAGACAAACTGTCTAAAAGGATTGAAAGGTTATCCACATCTTATGACCCTAAAAATGAATCCAAATTTATTGTTGGAAAACTCAAAGAAGTCACCCAAACACCTATCTTTAGAAGAAAATGCTATAAGTGTGGTGACAGAGGTCATGAAACCAAAGATTGTGTAAGTACCAATCTTAGGCCTGAAAAAGTAAAGGATGATCAATCTAAAACAGACTCAGAATCTGTTCAAGCTGATCAGTCAGCCTCTAAAGGATTAGCTAAGTGCTCATCCTCAGAACCCACCAAACAGTGGGTTCCTAAAAGAAACTAATGTGTTTAGTTGATCATGTGAAAGGCTCCTACAAGTGGTACCTAGACAGTGGATGCTCAAGGCACATGACAGGAAGCAAAGGGATTCTAAGTGAGTTCCAAAACAATGGAGGACCCAAGGTGACATTTGGGGATAATTCTCAAGGAAGGACTAAAGTTTATGGAAAGATAACTCCTGGAACAGTTACTTTCAAAAAGGTAGCATATGTTGAAGGCCTTAAACACAATCTAATAAGTATCAGTCAATTGTGTGATGAGGATTACGAAGTCACTTTCAGAAAGCATGCAGGAACAATTTATGATAAGAAGGGAAAGCCAATACCAATGGCAAAAAGAGAGAGATATATCTATTTGTTTGATCTCACCTCCGCAGATCCTTCATCTGAAACCTGTTTGTATTCTGACTCAACTCCCAAGCTGAGTTGGTTGTGGCACAAAAGAGTGTCACAACTAAATTTCAAATATATTAACGGATTGTCTAGCAAAGAGTTAGTCTCTGGTCTGCCAGAGATCACATTTGCTAAAGACAAACTTTGCTCAGCTTGTGAAATGGGAAAACATCATAAGGGATCCTTCAAGTCTAAACAGAATTTTTCAATTAAAGAACCATTGCATATGTTGCATTTGGACTTATTTGGACCTATAAGCACCCCAAGCCTAAGTGGTAAAAAGTATAATCTAGAGATTGTTGATGAGTATACAAGATTCACTTGGGTGGTCTTCTTAAAAGCCAAAAGTGAAGCTGCATATGAGTTAATCAGCTTCATAAGACAAGAAGACTTGCAAAAGGGTAAGTCTATTAAGCAGCTAAGAAGTGATCATGGGATTGAGTTTAGAAACTCAACCCTTGAAGGATTTTGTGAAGAGAAGAGAATTATCCAGAATTTCTCATCTGTCAGAACTCCACAACAAAATGGAGTTGCTGAAAGGAGAAATAGAACCTTAATTGAAGCTGCCAGAGCCATGCTATGTGAAGCTAAGCTCAAGCTGAACTTTTGGGCAGAAGCTGTAAGTACAGGTTGCTACACACAGAACAGATCAATGATAGTTAAAAGGCATAGTAAAATCCCTTATGAGATGTATCATGGCAGAAAACATAATATTGGGTACTTCCATATCTTTGGTTCAACATGCTATGTGTTAAACCAAAGAGATCAGCTCCATAAGTTGGAACCTAAAGCTGATCAAGGTCTATTTGTTGGATATTCTTCCATCTCCAAAGCTTATAGAGTCTATAATCTTAAAAGAAAGGTAATTGATGAGTCAGTACATGTTACGTTTGATGAGACAAGTATTGACAAATCTGACAAAGCTCAAGCTGACCCAGTTAGTCTGAGTGAGCTTGAAAGGAGCAAAGAAAATCTCACATCAAATCCCATGTATGTTATGGATGATTCTGATGATGAGGACGGTGGTAAATCTGACAAATGTGCATCATTAAAAGAAACTATTAATGTTGAAGATACTCAGCCAGAGAATCTAGGTAAATCATCAGGTACAAGTCAGATTGAAAATCTAAGTGATCTCTCAATCCCTACTCAGACTGAAAAAGTAAGTCATATTCATCCTGAGAGACACTACTCAGATTCAGACCTAGAACCACAGTCTCCCACTACAACCTTCAAAGTATTAAAAGATCATCCCCTTGATGATATTATTGGTAACACTGAAGATGGTGTGTTAACTAGATCTAAGGCAAATGTAAACTATGTTGCCTACTCTAGTTCTCTATATCAAATGGAACCAAAGAAGACTGAAGAGGCTCTAAAGGATGAAGATTGGATTGAAGCTATGCAAGAGGAGCTGACAGAGTTTCAAAGAAATAACGTCTGAACCTTGTTCCTGCTCCTAAACCAAAAACAATTATAGGCACTAAGTGGGCCTATAGAAACAAAATGGACAAGGATGGAGTAGTGATCAGAAATAAGGCAAGGCTAGTAGCTCAGGGGTATTGACTATGATGAGACCTTTGCCCCTGTTGCAAGGATTGAAGCTATAAGATTGTTTCTAGCCTATGCAGGCTTCAAAAATTTTAAAGTGTATAAAATGGATGTTAAAAGTGCTTTTCTAAGTGGATCACTATAGGAGGAAGTCTATATGAAACAACCCCCTGGTTTTCTTGACCCTAAACATCCAGATTATGTCTATAAGTTAGACAAGGCTCTGTATGGACTCAAGCAAGCTCCAAGAGCATGGTATGATACACTGTCCACCTATCTGCTTTCAAATGATTTTATTAGAGGAAGTATTGACAAAACTCTATTTATAAGAAAGAGCAGAGGACATGTCATTCTGGTTCAAATATATGTGGATGACATTATCTTTGGTTCTACAAACCAAGGTCTATGTGATTGGTTTTCGAAGATAATGTCTAATCAATACAGAATGAACATGATGGGTGAGATGACTTACTTTTTGGGACTTCAAATCAACCAGAAAGAAGATGGTATATTTATTAATCAGAGCAAGTATGTTTTTTATCTGATTAAGAAATATGGATTAGACTCAAGCCATCCTGCAAAGTCTCCAATGTTACACAATGTCAAGTTGCACAAGGACATTGATGGAAAATCTACATGTCAGACTACATATAGAGGAATGATAGGTTCATTACTCTACTTGACAGCAAGCAGACCTGATATAATGTTTGCTACATGTATTTTTGCACGATATCAGGCTGATCCAAAGGAATCACACTTGCTAGCTGTTAAAAGAATTCTCAAATATCTGAAGGGAACACCAATTTCAGGTTTGTGGTATGCCAAAGGATCAGGATTTGAGCTGATAGGGTACTCAGATTCAGACTTCGCAGGTTGTGGCCTAGATAAAAAGAGTACTACTGGGGGATGTCAATTATTGGGTGGAAAATTAGTTAGCTGGACAAGCAAGAAACAAAACTCGGTGGCAATTTCCACAGCTCAAGCTGAGTATGTGGCTGTAGGGAATTGTTGTTCTCAAATACTTTGGATGCAACATCAGCTTAGAGACTTTGACTTGCATTATTCAAAGACTCCCATATTCTGTGACAATCAAAGTGCTATTGCCATCACACACAACCTAGTATTTCACTCAAGAACCAAGCACATTGAGATAAGACATCACTTCATCAGAGACATTGTAGAAAAGGAAAAGATAGTGTTAGTATTCAGTGAGACTGAAGATCGACTTGCAGATATCTTCACTAAACCAATTGAAGGCACAAGATTTACAACTCTACTTGGCAAACTTGGCATGCTCAACCCTTATATTGGCATGTTCTATTCTTTATCTCTGTTAAATATATGCTAAGTGCTAACCTTGACTAAGTGTCAATCTGAGCTGAGTGCTCCATCTGAGCTGAGTGCTCCATCTGAGCTGAGTGCTCCATCTGAACTAAGTGCTCAATCTGAGCTGAGTGACAAATCTGAGCTGAGTAATCAGTTCTAATGTGTGGTTAGTTCCACAGGTCTAGGTTAGTCCTATCAAATGGTCAGTCCAACCTTATAGTATCAAATATGTAAGGTGTGTCCTGTTTAAAATAAACGTAAGCCGTCTTCAAATTAGTTATTTAAAAGAATGTTGGTGATAATTTATTTCATCTTGAAAGAATTCGGATCAATGTAACAGTGTAAGTCTAAGTAAGTTACATTAAATATAGTCGTTATAACAAACTGTGTAGCCGGTTTTTACTGTAACGGTCGTATTTATTACCGTCTGACAATGGTAACTTTTCTCTAACATTGAAAACGTATAAATAAGAGAGACTCCTCATCATTTTTCGTTTACTCTTCCAAATCTTATACCTCCTTCTCTATTCTCTAAAATCCTAACCTTGCTGTGTGCCGAATCAAATCGCTAAGTGCTAAACCTTAATATTCCTACGTGCAATCTAAAACGATAAGTTTGAATTCAATGGAGGGTTAAACTCTTAATTTGTCAGATCAAATGATCTGAAGTGGTTCTTTGAAGAACAATGCGCTCCCTATTTACAAGCAAAACAATGTCGTACCCTGTATCGACATACCAAAGTCCAAGATTGGCAGGGGCTATGAGGACTGGGTCTCATACATTCGAAAGGGACCCCTAGCACATGCTTTTCTTTGTGGCCCTGCTGTGCTCATCCCTCAACTCCTCACCGAGTATTGGTACTAGTGCAAACTAGACGCAAATCAACAAGTAATAAGAGGTACAATCCTAAGCGGACAAGTGGCAATTAACAAAGTTGCAAACTGTCTCAGACGAATTCTTCATCTCCCTGTTCATAATCAATACGAAGCCACGGTTTCTATGGAGACCTCAAGGAGCGTATTACCTTTAATGGGTCATCCTCAAGTCGTGGGGGTGATAAGCAAATCCGTTTTCCAGACAGCATGGGGATTCATGGTGTCCACGGTGGTCCGTTCACTTGGATACAAGGTGGGTGGCCTAGATAATGTTAATGACTACGAAATGCAACTGCTATACAACATCTTCTATGATCAAAGATTGGACTACGATGAGTTAATCTTTGAGGCACTCAAGTCGTTGGTGATCAAGAATATGAGGGATACCATCGTACCCTTTGTAAGATTCTTATCAATGGTGATAGAGGACAGGTTGGGTAGAAGATATGCTGACCGATATGAGTCAACTCCTACTCCTACTCCTGTTCTCAGCTCAAGGATGTTTGCTCATGATTTTTTCCCTGATGGGTGCTCACATGAGGATGTATGCACAACTTCCGACTTCAAATTCAAGTGAAGCTGAGGAAAGTACAAATGATGAGGAGGATGCTGAGGGCATCAATAATTCTGAGGCTGAGTCCTCCAAAGTTGTGCCTTGAAGGTTTCCTCCACCTCAAGCTCTAAGCAAGAGAGCATGTTCCCAAGCTCAGAGTCCCCACTGATTGGCGCAGGTATAACATCTCTTCCATCATCTCCTTTCTTCTCTCGCATTTCTCCTCTCCTATACAGGGAGATAAGACTTAGTCAAGCCCATCTCAGTCTAACCCCTCTCCCCCACCACAAACATCTCCATACACTATCCACTCTACAACCAACCTTGGTCAGCCTATTGTTACCAAGGATAAATCCAATACCTATACATGCAAATCTGCCAAGGGTGGTCCTTCACCTCAAAAGGACCTTGGAGCTGATGTCACACTGACACCTCCACCGGCAGGAGCTGAGGGGAGACACCTTATGTTAAGGTGCTAACCTCAAGGATTACTTCACCCAGTCACCCTAAGCCGCGTATGGTGTCTACTCTCCCAGGGTCAACTACCCCCATCCTCACCACTAATCCCAGCCTACCCTACTTCCAAAGTTCACGACATTGGTCATTCTTCTTCTCCTCCATTCTTACACATTCTAGCACGACCTATCAATGAACCTTCCATACACCAGGAAGTTTTACAGGGTCCCCAATCTGCCCCCTTTGATTCCATTGGTCAGCACCAACCTTCGGATATGGGGTCCACATTCTCACCTATTGAGGAACACTCAACAACCACTCCTACAGTGGAAATTCATTCCTCCACTGGTCAGGAGGACTTTGAGGTCAAGCAAAGACCAGAGGAGCCCAAGCTGATGGCCACTGATGCCCAAGCCATTATGGAATACTTACACACTCTGTTTGAGCTCCTTCACATGAAGAGGAAAAATGACAAAGCGAAGTTGATGCGCAAACTTAATGATCTATCAAACTCTATGGCCAGTTTGGAAAGCTTTGTGCATAAATCAACACCCTCCTCTATTGATGATGGCAAAAAGGGGGAGGAAAAATCAATGATATCTGATGATGTTGATGGGGAGCATACAGAGGAAGTACAAATCGAGGAAGAAGCTCATGATCAGTTTGTGAGCACAGTAGATCAGCCTTCTCAACAACAGCCACAAGCTCCAACAGTCCAAATTATCACAGCTTCACAATCTCAATCAGTTCCACAACAAGTTCCATATAAAGAAACACTTCAGATTATGCCTACAAATTTCGCTCAAGCTGAATTGTCAAAGATTGTTGAAGCTGAGTCTGTTCCAGCTTCACAATTGGATAAAGGGAAAAGCAAAGTGTTCGAGATGGTAAAAAGAAAGAAAAGAACAAGTGCTATATTTCTAGCAAAGAGAAGAAAAGTCATCATTGTTGAGCCTGAGCCAGAGCAACAAGGTCAGCATCAACTAGTTGCATATGAATCTGACTCAAGTGATGAAGCTAATGAAGCACAGAAAGGCAGTGACATGCTTGTTGAGCAAATGTTACAAGAAATGGCCAAAGAATTAGGCATGACAGTGGAAGAGATGAAAGAGCAGCAGAGACAAGCTGAGCTGCAAAGAGAAAAGGCTAAGTTGAGGCTGCCAGAGCTGAAACTGAAGCTGACTATTTGGGACCAAGAGCTGCGCCAATTCCTTACTCAGATGTTGATCTAAGGCATTGCTATAAAAGAACAAATTTTAATCACAAGATTGAATCAATCACACTGAGTAGAAAAGGAGAATTGGTAATCATCAACTTTATACTAGACAACAAGCATGAAATTGGTTTAGATATGAGATGTCTGTACAAGTTGGGGTTCTCAGAGTTAAAGGTGATAGCCACAACTATCAAAAGAATGAAAAAGATTCAAATCATACAATAGATAGATGAAGTGCTCAAGACTCTCTTTATAAGAATTGATCAATTAGGAGAAATTCCAGCTGATGAAATTGATACCTTTCTAAACAGAAACAAAGTTGCAAGAGTCAGAGCAGCAAGTCAGCGTGCTAAACGAAACATCAGTCTACAAGTACCAAAGGGAGTTGAATTTAGAGAAAATACTTTTATCACTCAACCTTTGGAAGGATTTCTGTATTTGGATGTGGAAGGCAACCAGTGTTTCTTGAAGATAGCAAATCTTCACTTGGCAAATCTGGAATTGATTTTGTAGTTGAGGATTCTATGTGATAACTCAATTTAGAATTCAGTTTTTTGATACCAACTGAACAAAGAAATCAGATCAAGAAAAGCTGAGATGAGAGAGCTATCAGAGGGTGAAGAAATTTTGAATGATGCTATCAAAGAAGCAGCAATCTAGGAGCTTAAATGCTCAGATATGTGGTTGGAAGCTAGAGATCCTATTGATGAAATAGATTAGTTCTATAATTTTGTAAGCACTAAGTGTGCATAAGCTGATCAAAATGATCCAGCTAAAATGCAAATGATATGTTCATTAATGAAAAGTTAAGTTAGATATGTTCAGCTGTTTGATGTGTTCAAATAAACAACTTTGTAAGTTTAAGCTGACTATTGATATGTTTATGTATAAACTGATAAGTTCAGTAATACAAGTTATGTAAGTTCATAACTTAAATTAATTCTGATAAATTTAGTATCTAAGTATTGGTATGTTTAAATGCTTAGAATATAAGTCTTAGAACAGATTTGTAACCTAAAATCTTGTAAGTTCAAGAAATGATTAATAGGTATAGATCAGTTCAATATCTATTTCAAGAACTAACTTTGTTTAGTTCCAGAGTGGTTCAACATAATTCTGTCAACCTATACGTACTTTGATTCAATATTTTGTCATCATCAAATAGGGGGAGATTGTTAGTCACATGTTTAGAATAGTTAGATTTGATGAGACAAACCATAGCTATGTATAGATGATAGGTTAAACATTAGGAATTATGTAAGTCTATTATAGACTGACTAGTCAGCGTATAAATAGATATAGAGTTTTCTATGTAAGTACTAGATAGCTTGGTCACTTCAAAGCTGAGATAGGTTTCTGGAATGAAGACTTGAAGATTCCAAGAATCAAGAAGTCAAGAACTCAGCTTGATAAAGTCAAGACTGAGTGAGTCAGCTCAGCGTCAGAAGTCAATTCAAGAATTTTAGTAAGTTCTAAATTCTGTTATAAATTCTCCATATCCACGACATTTAAATTAGGATATCTGAACCTAATTTAAACTATCTATTAGTTGAATAGAGATCTCAAACGGAATTAGTTAGATATGTTCTAATTAAGGAGTTTGTTACGGTTTTAAACAAAAGATAAGTTCTATCTTTAAACTGCGATTTGTTCGTAGATATATAAAGTATGATTATAAACCTTCTTATGGGTTTTCAATATATATATATATATATATATATAGAACATGGAAAACCGAATAGATATGACTGCATAAGTTGCAAAACGTACGTGTGTTCGTCATACTTGATACGCGTGTTGCGATAACTTTATGAGTTCAAAGTCTGAGAGAGTTTTCAAGAGTTCTTGTTAATCAGTTTTAACAAGAAGTTCGATCATCAATTAGTTTTTAATACGAATGTGTTTAGAGAGAGTTGAGTTTATAATCATTGTAAACATCAAATCATCCTGTTGATTTGATTAGAAAGTGATAATTGAAATCTTTCTGCTTGATCATTGAATATACATTTGATTAATTTGATTGATTGTTTTAAAGTGTATTCAACCCCCCTTCTACACTATATCGGGTGCTTGTTTACCCTCTTTGGGACCAACAGTAAGAATGGAAGAGAAGAAGAATGACCAATGTCGTGAACTTTGGTGGTAGGGTAGGTTAGGCTGAGTGGTGAGAAGGGGGGTAGTTGACCCTGGGGAGAGGTCATATGTTCAATGTTACCTTCATGTGTCTGTGATGGAACAGAAATGGGTTCTCCCATGGCTAGAATAGGTATGGGCTGAGTAGACACCATACCCGGCTTAGGCGGACTTGGTGAAGTAAGCCTTGAGGTTGGCACCTTAAGAGAAGGTGTCTCCCTCTCAACTCCTGCCGGTGGAGGTGTCAGCGTGACATCAGCTACATGGTCCTTTTTAGGTGAAGGACCACCTTTGGCAGTTTTTCGAGTGTAGGTTTGGGATATATCCTTCGTAGCAGTGGGCTGACAAAGGTTGGTTGTAGAGTGGAGAGTATATGGAGATGTTTGTGGTGGGGGAGAGGGGTTAGACTGAGATGGGCTTGACTCAGTCTTATCTCCATGTATATGAGATGGGGAAATGCGAGAGAAAGAAAGAGATGAAGGAAGAGAGGTTATACCTGTTACGCCTATCAGTGGGGACTCTGAGTTAGGGAACATACTCTCCTGCTCAGAGCTGGAGGTGGAAGAAATCCGTTGAATGCGCGATCGGAGCTAAATCCTTTGAGGTTTAGCTTTAGAGGACTCAACCTCAGAATCATTGACTCCTTCTGTTTCCACCTCATCATTTTCATTCTCCTCAGCTTCACTTGACTCTGGAGTCGGAAACTGTGTATGCACCCTCATCTAAGCACTCATAGTAGGGTGCTCAGGGAAAATATCATGGGCAAACATCCTTAAGCTGAGAAAAGGGATAGGGGTTGACTCATATTGGGCAGTGTATCTGCGACCCAGCCTGTCCTCAATAACCATAGATAAAAATCTCACAAAAGGCACAATGGTATCCCTCACATTCTTGGTCACCAGAGACTTGAGTGCCTCAAAGATGAACTCAGCATAGTCCAATCTTCGATCATAGAATATATTATATAGCAGTTGCATTTCAAAATCATTAACATTATCCAATCCACCCACTTTGTATCCAAGTGAACGAACCACATTGGACACCATGAATCCCCATGTTGTCTGGAAAATGGATTTCCTTATCACTCCAATGACTTAAGGATGACCCATTAAGGGTAACACGCTCCTTGAGGTTTCCCTAGAAACTGTGGCCTCGTATTGATTGTGAACAGGGAGATGAAGAATTCGTCTGAGACAGTTTGCATCTATGTCAATCGGCACTTGTCCACTTAGGACTATACCTCTTATAACTTGTTGATTTGCATCTAGTCTGCAGGTGTACCGAAACTCTGTGAGGAGTTGTGGGATGAGCACAGTAGGACCACGAAGAAACGCATGTGCCAAGGGTCCATTTCAAATGTTTGAGACCCAGTCCTCATAACCCCTACTAATCTTAGACTTTGGTATGTCGATACAGGCTACAACATTGTTTTGCTTGTAAATGGGGAGCGCATTGTTCTTGAAATTACCACCTCGGATCATTTGATCACAAAAATTAAGAGTATATCCCTCAATTGATTTCGAACTGATCGTATTTGATTTCACTTAGCAGTTGTAGGGTTTCGCACTGAGCAATTGATTATGCACAACGCAATGTAGGGTTTTAGAGAATAGAGAAGGAGGTATAGGATTTGGAAGAGTAAACGAAATATGGTAAAGAGTCTCTCTTATTTATACCTTTTCAATGTGAGAGAAAAGTTACCGTTATCGGATGGTAATAAATATGACCGTTATAGTAACAACCGGCTACGCAGTTTGTTATAATGACTATATTTAATGTAACTTATCTAGACTCACATTGTTACATTGATCCGAATTCTAACAATATGAAAAGAATTATTACCAAGAATATCTTTTAAATAATTAATCTGTAAATGACTTAGGTTTATTTTTAAAGGACACACCTTACATATTTTATACTTGCCATATGATTGGACTTACATTGTTAGGACTAACCTAGACATGTGGAACTGACCACACCTTAGAACTGATTACTTAGCTTAAATTGAGCACTCAGCTCAGATTGACACTTAGTCAAGGTTAGCATTTAGCATATATTAAACAGAGACAGAGAAACAATGGAACATACCAAATTAAGGGTTGAGCATGCCAAGCTTGCCAAGTAGAGTTGTGAATCTTGTGCCATCAATTGGTTTAGTGAAGATATCTGTAAGTTGATCTTCAGTTTCAACGAAGACTAACTCTATCTTTCCCTTTTCTACTTTGTCTCTGATAAAGTGATGTCTTATCTCAATGTCCTTAGTTCTTAAGTGAAACACTGGGTTGTGTGTGATGGAAATAGCACTTTGATTGTCATAGAATATGGGAGTCTTTGAATAATGTAAATCAAAGTCTTTAAGCTGATGTTGCATCCACAATATTTGAGCACAACAGCTCTCTGCCGCAAGATACTCAGCTGAAGCTGTGGAAATTGCCATTGAGTTTTGTTTCTTGCTTGTCCAACTAACTAATTTTCCCCCCAATAGTTGACATCCTCTAGTAGTACTCTTTTTATCTAAGCTACAACCTGCGAAGTCTGAATCTGTGTACCATAAACCTAAATTTGGTGTTCCCTTCAGATATTTGAGAATTCTTTTAACAGCTTGCAAGTGTGATTCTTTTGGATCAGCCTGATATCATGCACAAACACATGTTGCATGCAATATATCAGGTCTTCTGGCTGTCAAGTAGAGTAATGAACCTATCATTCCTCTATATATAGTCTGACATACAGACTTCCAATCAATGTCCTTGTGCAACGTAACATTGTATAACATTGGAGACTTTGCAGGATGGCTTGAGTCAAATCCATATTTCTTAATCAGTTAAAAAACATACTTCCTCTGACTAATAAATATACCATCTTCTTTCTGGTTGACTTGAAGTCCCAAAAAATAAGTCATCTCACCCATCATGCTGATTCTGTATTGATTAGACATTATCTTTGATAACTAATCACACAGACCTTGGTTTGTTGAACCAAAGATAATGTCATCCACATAGATTTGAACGAGAATAACATGTCCTCAGCTTTTTCTTATAAATAGAGTTTTGTCAATACTTCCTCTAATAAAATCATTTGAAAACAGATAGGTAGACAATGTATCATACCATGCTCTTGGAGCTTGCTTGAATCCATACAAAGCCTTTTCTAACTTATAGACATAATCTGGATGTTTAGGATCAACAAAACCAGGGGGTTGTTTCACATAGACTTACTCCTATAGTGATCCATTTAGGAAAGCACTTTTAACATCCATTTGATACACTTTAAAATTTTTGAAGGTTGCATAGGCTAGAAACAATCTTATAGCTTCAATCCTTGCAACAGGGGTACAGGTCTCATCATAGTCAATACCTTCTTCTTGTCGATACCCCTGAGCTACTAGCCTTGCCTTATTTCTGATCACTACTCCGTCCTTATCCATTTTGTTTCTATAGACCCACTTAGTGCCAATAATTGTTTTTCCTTTAGGAGCAGGGACAAGGTTCCAGACCTTATTTCTTTAAAATTCTGTCAGCTCCTCCTGCATAGCTTCAATCCAATCTTTATCCTTTAGAGCCTCTTCAGTCTTCTTTGGTTCCATTTGAGATAGAAAACTATAGTAGGCAACATAGTTTGCATTTGCCTTTGATCTAGCTAACACACCATCTTCAATGTTAAGAATAATATCATCAAGAGGATGATCTTTTAATTACTTTGAAGGTTGTAGTAGGAGACCGTGGTTCTGAGTCTGAATCTGAGCAGTGTCTACCAGGCTGAATAGGACTTACTTGTTCAGTGTGGCTGGGAATTGAGAAATCACATAGATTTTCAATCTGACTTATACTTGATGATTCACCTAGATTCTCAGGCTGAGTATTTTCAATATTGATAGTTTCTTTCGATGATGCAAGTTTGTCAAATTTACCACCATTCTCATCATTAGAATCATCCATAACATACATGGGATTTGATGTGAGATCTTCTTTGCTCCTTTTAAGCTTACTTAGACTAACCGGGGCAGCTTGAGCTTTGTCAGATTTGTCAATACTTGTCTCATCAAACGTAACATGTACTGAGTCTTCAATTACTTTTCTTTTAAGATTATAGACTCTGTAAGCTTTGGAGATTGAAGAATATCCAACAAATAGACCTTGATCAGATTTGTCAGTACTTGTATCATCAAACGTAACATGTATTTACTCTTCAATTACTTTTCTTTTAAGATTATAGACTCTGTAAGCTTTAGAGATTGAAGAATATCCAACAAATAGACATTGATCAGCTTTAGGTTCCACCTTATGGAGCTTATCTCTTTGCTTTAGCACATAGCATGTTGAACCAAAGATGTGGAAGTATCCAATGTAAGGTTTTCTGCCATGATACATCTCATAAGGTGTTTTACCATGTCTTTTAACTATCATAGATCTGTTCTGTGTGTAGCACGCTGTACTTACAGCTTCTGCCCAAAAGCTCAGCTTGAGCTTTGCTTCACATAACATGGTTCTGGCAGCTTCAATTAAGGTTCTATTTCTCCTTTCAGCAACTCCATTTTGTTGTGGAGTTCTTACAGATGAGAAATTCTGGATAATTCCCTTCTCTTCACAAAAGCCTTCAATTGTTGAGTTCCTAAACTCAGTCCCATGATCACTCCTGAGCTGCTTAATAGACTTACCCTTTTGCAACTCTTCTTGTCTTACGAAGCTGATTAACTCATATGCAACTTCACTTTTGGCTTTTAAGAAGACCACCCAAGTGAATCTTGTGAACTCATCAACAATTACTAGAGTGTACGTTTTACCACTTAGGCTTGGGGTGCTTATAGGTCCAAATAAATCCAAATGCAACATATGCAATGCTTCTGTAATTGAAAAGTTTTGTTTGGACTTGAAGGATCCCTTGTGATGTTTTCCCATTTCACAAGCTGAGTAAAGTTTGTCTTTGGAAAATGTGATCTTTGGCAAAATAGAGACTAACTCTTTGCTAGACAGTTTGTTAATGTATTTAAAATTCAGGTGTGACAGTCTTTTGTGTCACAACCAACTCAGCTTGGGAGTTGAGTCAGAATACAGATAGGTTTCAGTTGAAGGATCTGCGGAGCTGAGATCTAACAGATAGATATCTCTCTCTCTTTTTGCCATTAGTATTGGCTTTCTCTTCTTATCATAAATTGTTCGTGCATGCTTTCTAAAGGTGACTTCATAATCCTTGTCACACAATTGACTGATACTTATCAGATTGTGTTTAAGGCCTTCAACATATGCTACCTTTCTGAAAGTTACCATTCCAGCAGTTATCTTTCCATAACCTTTAGTCCTTCCTTGAGAATTATCCCCAAATGTCACCTTGGGTCCTTCATTGTTTTTGAATTCACTTAGAATCCCTTTGCTTCCTGTCATGTGCCTTGAGCATCCACTGTCTAACTACCACTTGTAGGAGCCCTGCACATGATCAACTAAACATATTAGTTTCTTTTAGGAACCCACTGTTTGGTGGGTTTTGAGGATGAGCACTTAGCTAATCCTTTAGAGGCTGACCGATCAGCTTGAACAGATTCTGAGTCTGTTTTAGATGGATCATCCTTTACTTTTTCAGGCCTTAGATTGGTACTTACACAATCCTTGGCTTCATGACCTCTGTCACCACACTTATAGCATTTTCTTCTAAAGATAGGTGTTTGGGTGACTTCTTTGAGTTTTCCAACATTAAACTTGGATTCACTTTTACGATCATAAGATGTGGGCAACCTTTCAATCCTTTTAGACAGTTTGTCTACTTGATTTTCTCTGACTTTGGACTTACCTTTGCCAGCTTTATGGTTACCCTTATTTGGTGAAGTCTGACTTATAGACATCTTCCTGTTTATAGACATCCTTTCATATTTGACTTGAGAAATGTCTTTTGAGTTGATGTGAGTTATTCTGTCAAAGACGGTTGTTCTCACACGATTGTAATCCAATCTTTCGAAAACTGACTTACAGTTTCTATTGGATCTAGAACACTCAGCTTTATGGTTTGTATGAATAACCTGGGGGCTTTGGGTTGGTCTCACAAACTTATTGGTTTTGACCTGCTTTCCATCCTTGTGTCTTAAAAATGACTTTGGAAGTATATCATCATATTCAACATTTTTATCTTCAAGACTGACTTGTTCTTTGTTAATTCCGTTAGCAGCAGCACTATAATCTCCCCCTAGTACTGCTTTTACTTGATTTGGTATCTGCTGGTGGATACATTTTTCTACTTCTCTTGATGACTTACTCCAAGATTCATAGATCCTTCTAAGATTATCAGCATGCTCTTTTGATTCTTGTAATTCTTCACTTAGATGTTTGTTTATGTGAAGCTGACACTTATAATCACTTTGAGTCTTTTTACCAGCATTTATGAGAGTTTCAGAGTGTTTAAGTTCATCTTTTAATTTTGAAATCTTAGTTTTCAAATTAGATTGAACTGTAAGAGAGGTTTTGAAGTCATTCAACAAATAGTTGAACATTAAACATTTTTGTTCATCAGTGTAAGAGCTGAAGTTTTTTACCTTATACATTGAGGCTGGATCCTAGTTGCTGGTTTGCTTACTCAGCTTAGCTGCTTCTACTAGATCCTCATCAAAGAACTTTCTTCTAATTCATAATCAACATGTTCCTCTTCATCCTCAATGGCCATCAAACACCTATTTGGCTCATCTTCATCTGAAGTAGATGATTCAGTATCCTAGGTCTCAGCAAGAAGACCTTTGGTGTTTTCATTTGGCTTAGCTTTGAGTCTCTGATATTTCTTTTTATATTTATCAGCTCTGTATGCATTCTTGTCAGCCACTGAAGCTGATTCTCCCTTCTTAGCTCTGCACTAAGCAGCTTTGTGTCCCATCTTCTGACAATTGTAGCACTTAACTTTCTTAGAATCAAATGTAGACTTACCACTTTTGCTTTTGTCAGATTGACCCCTTCCTCTTCTGAACTTTCTAAAATTTCTTGCTGACATTGCCATTTGTTTAGTAAGAGCATCAATCTCTTCATCATCTAAGTCTGAGTTAGGACTTACCTCCTCAGATTCAGATTCAGAGTCAGTCTCAGCTTGAGACTTTGTAGATCCCTTCTTCTTCTTTTCTCCAATCAATGCACATCCAACATTATTGATAGATTCTTTTAATTGCTGCGGGGCCACTTTCTTCTGTTCCATGATCTGTTGATGATTTAGAAGGAAACCATAGATAGATCTAAGATCATATTTTCCTAAGGTTCCTCCAGCATGAAGAGCAATGGTGATCTCATTGAATTGTTCTAGTAACACATCCAAGAACTTGAGTACCAACTCATCTTCATCTTTCTTGACACCTACCAAGAGCAGATCATTAATCTGTTGGTTCTATATGGCCAAGACGCAACTTAAGACGATATTGCTGATTATAAGTAAACCTATAGGGTCGTACATAAAGAGCAAACAGACGCTAATTATATGATTTGAATACGATTCAAAATATAATCAACCCTAATATAAATTTATTGGACGCATTATTATTTAAGTAAAATAATAATCTTACGATAACTATATATATATATATATCGTTTTTGAGTAAACTTGTTACTCATATTATATATATATATAATTATATATATATATATTCTCTTGAGGAGTTGCCAGTATTTATTTTTGTTTTATAGGATAAAACATATATATATATATATACACACACATAAATACTTCACTAGAAATGATATGGCCCCTCCTTTTTATACATTGATTGTATATTTATATAAAAAAAAGGTATGGTGATACCCTTTATTACACTTCATGTCTACATACCTTGATGGAGGCCCCCTCCCACTTTTCTTCTTCTTGTGGCTTCCATAGACAACCAAAGGGGAGGCCTTCCTTCTCTTATTTTTGGTGTTCAAATATATAAAGTATGGATGACATGGTTTTGTACTAGCTATTTAATATGGTTTATTAATAACCACTATGTGGCCATATTTTGAACATAAATGGTTTTACTCTTGTATTTGAGATAATTATCCATGGCTACAAGAGAAGAAAAAGAGAGTGAGAGAATAAATTTGATTCTTCTTTGGGATATCAAGCTTCTCTCTTGCTCTTGTTGGTTTTGGATGGTTGTTTAAGTAGAGACTTAAAGAAACATTAACCAACTTGTTCTCGTTATAATGAAACACATATACACGACATATGTTCTTAATGGTTTTTCAAAGAGTTGAAAGATAACCATAACAACTAGTAGACTTGAACACAAGTTAGGAAGAAGAAAAGAGTTTTCTTGCTTTTACTTTGTGTTGTCTACATATAGGGTTGAAAAGGCTAGCACTCGGTTAGTGTTGGATGTTTCTCGCGTGTGGATACCTTGGAGGGAAGCTACACTTGGTTCCTTGTCGTTTCTAGTCTCCACCGATACCGGTTCACTCTACAAAGGTTGTATTTCTTAAACAACCTATGATTGATTTTAATTTTCTTAGTACATGCATTTGGATCTTGGTGGGGCGTTTTAAAGAGTTTAAATTGTTGTACACGTGTTCACCCTTCCATTACTGTTAAATATATTTTATAAACGATACAAACCCCAACAGTGGTATCAGAGCCACTTATGCATGTTTAAGAAACTTTATTTTATGAAAATTATACTTTCTTGATTATAAAAGAAATTGACAACTTTTCTTTTAGTAGAAAAGTAGTATATTTCTTTTGGCAACATATATATATGTTAATATTGTTTATTTGTTACTACCATTTTTACATGCATATTTGGTTGTAAAAGTTGCCTAAAAATCAAGTGTTGATTTTGTGTGTTGTTTTGGAGCATAGCAAGCCTTAAGACCTTTGTGATGATTTGTGGTTGTTTAATATTCAATTTGGTTGTAAATTATTATTTTTCATTTGGTATGTAATAATAATTTAATTTCTAGCATCTTGTTTAATTTTGTAAATAATAAAATAGTTTAGACTAGTTTTAATTTTATAAAAAAGTAACAAGATGGAGTTTACCAAGTCGGAGACTTTTTTGTGGAAGCAACAACCATGGTATTTGAAGATCTTTGAAGCACAAGAGTTGTCAAGGCAAGTGGGAGCTTCAAGATCATCACACTTGGATGTTTGGAATGTCCTTTAGATTGACTTGGTATTTTTCGTTTGGCTCACGAAAAATACCGAGTAGGAAATGGCTTGGCTATGCACATATATATATTTTGCGTTTTTATGTTTATATTTATCATGCATGGTAGAAATAGGATTTTTGCATGCTAGATAATATTTTGAACATAAAATAAATTGCAAATGGGAGTTTGGTAAAATATATATATTTAACAACATTCTTGTAATGGTTAAAATGAGTTTTATATAAAAGGAGTTTTAAATAAAATATCATGACGTCAAGTTTAATATATATATGAAATGAGTTTTGTAAAATAGAGATTTTAAAACTCAATCAAACTCCATAACTAGCTTAAAAATAAAAGGTGTTTTATTACAAGCTAAAATTGGTCGTAATTCGAGCGGTCAATCAACACACGTTAATATAGGATATTAATATAAATCTAAAATTGACCGCTCCGAGAGCTTGTAAAATAGAGAGTTTAAGACAACTCAAAGACCAAGACGTAGAATATGATTTTACTATAAAATGTGTAACTTATGATTGTATGCATGCAATAAATGTTACACAACTCGTTTTGAATTATATATTTATATATAACAACACAAAACGAATAAAGCCCTTTTTGAAATGTAAGTCTATGCCATCCTAATTTAAAACACTCGCTTGTTCCGGAATGTCCTTGTGGAGAGAGCATTAGCCAAACGCATAGATTGACTTGTAACAACCGAGGTGGTATTTCGCGAATTCCATGAGACTCTTGGGCCGGAAACCACAAGTTTTAAATTAGGACGACTTAATCGTGACTAATTGTGGAGAGAGCATTAGCCAAACGCAAGGAAGTACAAGACATAGATGGGATCAAACATGCCGGTTTTGACAAGCGTTGTTAAGGATCCCATAAAGATATAGGAATTGTATGGAGATACAATTGGTAATCGTTATCTACATTGTTGTTTTAATCTTGGTGGAGAGAGCATTCGCCAAACATTCAAGATTAAGTTCAACTTGGATCCCAACCTTTAGTAATTAATATTTTGTTAAATTAAAATAAAGGGTTATTAACTTTAAAGGATGAATATCGAAAATACTAAAACTTGGCTTTATTATTTTGTCGATGATAATTAACTAATTATTGCTATTCGTTCTTTTGAAGAACAAATTTAAATTGTACTAATTTTCTTGTCGGGTATCATGAGTTGAGAAATGTTCTCATGACATGAGAAAGGAAACTATTAGTACACATTTAATTGGTTAAGTCATGTAGAAACGTTAATAAAATTGTGACGATACTTATGAGAAGTATTTAAACAACTTTATTGATATTACTTTTCTAATGGTTGATTCCACAAGACTTGGACCTTTTTGAAGGACTTTGACTTGTTGGAAATCTATGATATTTTGATATCATTAAAGAAAGGGTTCTTGCATTAGAATAGTCAAGGCGTTTTAAAGTATAAAGCTCCCATGTTTTATCAAATGGCTAGAGCTGAATTTTTTAAACATTCACATCTTGTTGATGTGGTGTTATATAGATTACCTTAATCAGCTTGATCCTCCATAATTTAGGCTCATTACAAAATCATGTAACTTGTAGTTTATGATTTAGAATAAGCTAATTATGGAGAATTCTTTTATGTAAGAAGAATTCCAAGCGAAGTCAAAAGGGTTGAGTTAGATCAAAAGGTTAACATGAATGGTTTCAAGATAAGGGTAAGCATTGGGTCGAAAGGATCTACCGCGAACCTTACTCAAAGGCAAACTTAAAAGAGACATTCCCAAAGTGTTGTAGTTTTGTTCTGTTTTCAATAAGATTGAACGTTTGAATCAAAACCACATTGTTTACTTGAATGAGATGAAAGATAAAGATTTGCTGATGTAAAATCTTTATGTATCTATATGATAGATCTTATAAATTCATGATAATCCTTAGAATATAATACAAATGGATTAATCATGACTTAGTTGACTTACTACTATTATCTTCCATATTGATAAGAATTGCATTATCAAAGCCCAAGCGGATAGGACTTTGAGATCATTAATCTTGAGTTGGATCATGTATGCAAGTCTTATGGATTGGTAAGATAGGTGCTACAATCCTTTTACCATTTTTGTTAGTTAGGATAGATAATTGAAAGACCGATACATTTCCCATGTATGTGAGTTTTCTATTTATGTAGCACTAGTAGATCATCATACTTTAATTAATCTCTATGTGTTTAAGAGATTGTTTTATGTCTACTTGTTGACACATACATATGGAACTTTTGATTTGTTCAAAAGGTTACATAATAAAGTACTATTTCAGCTAGGCAAGACAATATATGCTATTCGATCTTTTCGAGTTGTCAAATATTTTAGCCGGTAGTATGAGGAGTCATACTATACATTCGTTGTAAATTGTGAGATATGCTTTAGACTATGAACATAATGGTTATGTTAGATTCCAATCAAATGATTAATAAGACTCTATATTTGATATAGATTGGAAATGAGTTCCAAGTTTATCTTATATAATCTAAGATTGTAATGTCTTCATGACATTTGAAAATCATTAGGATCTTGCTTTACCACATTGTGAGAGTTTATTCTTGAAAGCTCGATTAAGAACAACTTGGTTGTTGCTTATATGATTCTTTTATGAAAGTTTTTTCATTCCATAAGAATTAGTGGGAGCATTGTGAATTTCAAAAGGAGTTTGAATGACACACTAAATAGAACCTTTGGTTGGTGTTACTACTCAACTACGAGTTGTTAGACCTGACAAATTGGTTGCTCAGGTACTTGTCATATTCATGATATTGGTAAAAATAATAAAAGGTCAGAGAAATGTTACTTCACGTATGAAGTAATAATTTTGTGTGTCTTTGTGATGACACCATCTACCCTATGAAATATTAATATTGCATTAGATCATGAGTACTGAGATGCATTTCATGTCTAAGAACCAAGTTTTGGAACTTGGTAATTGCACTTGTGAATAGCATGGCTATTAGACGCATTTATTCTTCTAAGAAAGATTATCATGGACAAGAAGTGGACACAAGTTCATACATTACCAACATGAAAGTATTCTTGTAGCTAATTGTATTTACTATGAGTAGAACTTGTCATGGTTGGTTATAGATGAACTAATTAGAATAAACTTTGCAATACAAGTATAATTTACTATCTTTTATTGGCAAGTGTGTGTGGATGATATTTTCTTTTAGGAAATCGAAGCGAGGACGAATAATTGAAGAATCACACACGGTATTCTAAATGTGTAAGTTGCAATTAATCTTTTTATGGATTATAGCAATTATCTCAAAATAGAATCTATGATTGGGTAAAAAAAATCAACTTGCTTGATTTTATAAATTGTTATAGATTTGACAAGTGTTCAATATAGTACAAACAAAGCATAGTAATACTTCTTCTGCGGTTATGTGGGAGACATAACGATCATTACAAATTATTTCCAACATTGTATGATTGAATATCTTAGCTTGGAAGTTATTTTCAAATGATAGAAAAAGAAGAAAGGTGCCTATAATATTGAAACATGATCTTTAGGGAAAGAGCAAATCAAAGCACTAGATTGAAGCATAGTGTACACAAGTGACTGCATCTTGAAGTAATTCAAGATATAAAGCTAAACAAGAGTTTTCCATTTATGTCACTTAGCATAAGCCTGAGTATTACTCAGTGTTCTTGCTCACCGAGTTTGAGGAAGATCGCATAATGAATTTTGTTTTGAAAAATGGTTTCATTATGCATGCTACACACTAGGGCTCTTATCTTGTATACCTTGAGGACTACAAGATAGATTGCAGTTGTATCCTTTCGAAGGGATTACCATCAAAACATACTTATGTGTGCTTGAGTCACAATAAGCTTGTTCTTGTTTGAATAGAGTTTATGCGTAAAGGGGTTACAAACAAGACGGTTTCG
This sequence comes from Dittrichia graveolens, assembly GCA_038502395.1. Taxonomy (NCBI): domain Eukaryota; kingdom Viridiplantae; phylum Streptophyta; class Magnoliopsida; order Asterales; family Asteraceae; genus Dittrichia; species Dittrichia graveolens. The sequence continues at coordinate 64,994,488 of JARJIL010000003.1, forward strand.
AACAAATGGATATTGTATCCATAATCGCAATAGAGTTAATAATCTTATAAAATGTATTGGAAAGAGTTCCAAACCAAGTGTATAGTACCATTATATCCTACTATAAAACCGTTTTATGATGAAGTGTTTCATCAAGTATATCATGTTTGATATAAAGGCAAATCCTTCCCACGGGATTACCTTGAAGACTTAAATTCTTCGTTAGAACAGAAGAATTAACGGTTTCATGGTAAAACACTTCGATGTTATCAAACCATAGACTTTATCGGTGAAAGATAACACTAATATAAAGTCCGAAAAGGATTAAGTTCCTATAGATCCTTTTGTTGTCAATCATTGTGGACTAAACATTGTTGTTACGTTTAATATGAATTCTATTCATATATGATTGATTTGTATCTGTACTTTTAGTATTTGGATATTTAGAATGACAAGCAATATTATCTTATCTAATATGGTGATGTCTCATGGGATGAGCACGTATTGATTACAACTATATTCATTAATAATATTGTGTTCTATATTAGCATGTTTAATCCTTGAATAACCTTATTATTCTTAATGGTCCATGGTCGGTCATAACTGCGGGAGCAATTATGAATGAAGACTATTATGAATTGGTTGGTTGATTTTCATAGTGATGAAAATAGGCAAAAGGTTTGCAGCCAAATTCACGGGTGTTTGTTAGAGAACAAACATTGGACTTGACCCACTTTCAAGATCACTTCATGGATCGGTGTCATGAGTGATTCTTGTGAAATGGTGATATCTTTGTATCCTTAGACCTGAGATACATATTGGGACTCAAGTATGAGGAGTATCATGCTTTAATATGGTTAAACGCTACCCTTAACCGGGTAGTTATAAAGGCCATCATTAGGTGTGATTTGAATCATTAGAGAGACGTATGTAGTCAATATGGGATTTTTTGGTCTCGCTAAATTGAGAGTTAGACATCTAGAGCGCTCTACTACAGTTGAACTTTATGAGATTGATGACGATCCATGTCTCATGTTCAATAGGATGTCAGCAACAAAGGCATAACTGATACATTGCATAAAATACTAATTTGTAGCTTGTGAGCTAAGAGCTTGGTGGATGCTATAAAACGGCACATCTTTGTTTATTATTGGGGGCAGTAGGATGTTGCTAGACGTTCTTACGACTGTCTATATCGACTTAAGTTGTATCTTGTGCAAGTGGGAGATTGTTGGTTCTATATGCCCAAGACACAACTTAAGACGATATTGCTGATAATAAATAAACCCATAGGATCGCACATAAAGAGCAAATAGATGCTAATTATATGTTTTGAACACGATTCGAACTATAATCAACCCTAATATAAATTTATTGGACGCATTATTATTTAAGTGAAATAATAATCTTACAATAACTATATATATATATATATATCGTTTTTTAGTAAACTTGTTACTAATATTTTATATATATATATATATATATTCTCTTGATGTGTTGCAAGTATTTGTTTTTGTTTTATAGGATAAAACATATATATATATATACACACACACACATAAATACTTCACTAGAAATGATATGGCCCCTCCTCCTTTTTATACATTGATTGTGTATTTATAAAATAAAAAAAGGTATGGTGATACCCTTTATTACACTTCATGTCTACATACCTTGATGGAGGCCCCCTCCCACTTTTCTTCTTCCTGTGGCTTCCATAGACAACCAAAGGGGAGGCCCTCCTTCTCTTATTTTTGGTTTTCAAATATATAAAGTATGGATGACATGGTTTTCTACTAGCTATTGAATATGGTTTATTAATAAGCATTATGTGGCCATATTTTTCAAGTGGCCGTGGATATATATATATATACATAAATGGTTTTACTCTTGTATTTGAGATAATTATCCATGGCTACAAGAGAAGAAAAAGAGAGTGAGAGAATAAATTTGATTCTTCTTTGGGATATCAAGCTTCTCTCTTGCTCTTGTTGGTTTTGGATGGTTGTTTAAGTAGAGACTTAAACAAACATGAACCAACTTGTTCTCGTTATCATGCAATACATATACAAGACTTATGTTGTTAATGGGTTTTCAAAGAGTTGAAAGATAACCATAACAACTAGTAGACTTGAAAACAAGTTAGGAAGAAGAAAAGAGTTTTCTTGCTTTTACTTGGTGTTGTCTACATATAGGGTTGAAAGGGCTAGCACTTGGTTGGTGTTGGATGTTGCTCACGTGTGGATACCTGGGAGGGAAGCTACACTTGGTTCCTTGTCATTTCTAGTCTCCACCGATGCCGGTTCACGCTACAAAGGTTGTATTTCTTAAACCCCCTATGATTGTTTTTAATTTTCTTAGTACATGCATATGGATCTTGGTGGGGAGTTTTAAACAGTTTAAAATTGTTGTACACGTGTTTACCCTTCCATTACTGTTAAATATATTTTATAAACGGTACAAACCCCAACAAAATCAAGCATTGAAATCTGGTAAACAGATGATCCAGAGTTTCATTCTTTTTAGCAAAGACAGTCTCATAAGAATGACTCAGATTTGTCTTCTTATGTTGCTTGACAAGATCAGTGCCTTCATAAGTGACACTGAGAGTATCCCACATCTCTTTTGCAGTTTGGCACCCAGCCACAGTATGCAGAAGAGGGTCTATCAAAGCATTTGCTATTATGCTTTGTGCCTTATCATCCAGATTGACAGTTTGCGATCTTTCTCAGTCCAAGATGCTTCAGGCTTGGGAGTTTCTCCAGAGGGAACAGTTTTGTCAGTGGTAGTAATATGAATCATTGGTATGATTGGGCCATCTTGAATCATGGTACTCATCCTGTGATCCACTGACTTCAGATACAACATGGCTCTAAACTTCCACATAGGATAGTCATTGCCATGAAAAATAGGACACCCTTTCGCAGCCATTGTTGGAATATGATTTGATTGCTTGTTAGTAGACACATTGACATCTTGACAGCGGATCTTGATCTTCAGTTAATGATGAAACTTGCTCTGATACCAGTTGTTGGTCCCAAAGAGGGTAAACAAGCAACCGATATAGTGTAGAAGGGGGGTTGAATACACTTTAAAACAATTAACCGAATTAATCAATGTATATTAAATAATTAAACAGAATGATTACAATCTCACTTTCTAATCAAATCAACAGAATGATTCGATGTCACACTGATTATAAACTCAACTCTCTCTAAACACTCTTGTATCACAAACTAATTGATGATCGAACTTCTTGTTAAAACTGATTAACAAGAACTCTTGAAAACTCTCTTGAACTTTGAACTCACAAAGTTATCGCAACACACGCGTATCAAGTATGACGAACAGACGTACGTTTTGCAACTTATGTGGAACTCTCTGTTCGGTATTTTAAAACCCATAAGAAGATTTTTACTTATACTTGATATATCTACAAACAAATCGCAGCTTAAAGATAGAACTTATCTCTTCTTTAAAACCGTAACAAAATCCTTAATTAGAACATATCTAACTAATTTCGTTTGAGATCTCTATGCAACTAATAGATAGTTTAAATTAGGTTCAGATATCCTAATTTAAATGTCGTAGATATTGAGAGTTTATAAAAGAATTTATAACTTACTTAAATTCTTGAACTGACTTCTGGCGCTGAGCTGACTCACTAAGTCTTGATGTTATCAAGCTGAGTTCTTGAGTTCTTGGATCTTCAAATCTTCAAGTCTTCATTCTTGAAACCTATCTCAGCTTAGAAGTCACTGAGCTATCTAGTACTTACATAGAAAACTCTATGTCTGTTTATACGCTGACTACTCAGCCTAAGCTGACTAGTCAGTCTATAACAGACTTACATAATTCCTAACATTTAACCTATCATCTATACATAGCTATGGTTTGTCTCATCAAATCTAACTATTCTAAACATGGGACTAACAAACTTTTTTCTCACATGGACAAGGTATAAATATAAAGACTCTTCACCAGATTTCGTCTACACTTTCAAATCTTATGCCTCCTTCTCTATTCTCTAAAACCCTAACATTGCTTTGTGCAGCATCAATCGCTTAGTGCGAAACCCTAAAACTGCTAAGTGCAATCTAACATGATCAATTCAAAACCAACGGAGGGATTCGTTCTCAATCTGACTGATCAAATGAATCAAGGAGGTACGTTTAAGAACAATGCACTCCCTGTGTATAAACTATACAACGTACTGGCATGCATCGACATTCCACAATCTAAACTTAGTCACTAATATGAGGAGTGGGTCTCCTATTTCCGCAAAGGACCACTATCACATGCCTTTCTTGATGGTCGTGAAGTTCTAGTTCGTCAGCTTTTAACAGAGTTTTGGTATACTTGTCGCTATGAAGCTGATTTACGGGTTATTCGGGGAACTGTCCTAAGTGGACAACAGGGGATGCTGGTTGATGCAAATGCCCTACGGAGATTATTAGGACTACCTGTGGTCATCCATTACGATGAACCCATTTCTAGGGAGACGGCTAGGAGTGTACTACCCCTCTTGGGTCATCTACAAGTAACCGGGGTTATCAAGAAGTCAGTCTTCCAAACCGGTTGGGGTTTCATGGTATCCACGGTGGTACGTTCACTAGAATACAAAGTTGGTGGTCTTGACAATGTGAACTAATTCGAGATGCAGCTGCTGCACAACATATATTATGGAAGAAATGTAGATTATGCATAGTTGATCTTTGAAGTACTCATATCACAAGCCACCAAAGCTGTGAGAGATGTAAATGTGCCGTTCATCCGCTTTCTATGAATGGTATTCGAGGACAGGCTTGGAGCTCAATATGCAAGAAGATATGACACTACTCCAACCCCTGCCCTCAGCTGAAGAATGCTCAAGGATGATATCTTCCCTGGGCATCCAGAAGTGAGGGCCTTTGCACAACTTCTGACTCCTAAGTCAAGTGAAACTGAGAAGTATGAACAAGCTGAGGAGGAAGAAGGTGATGATGTTAACTCTGAGGCTGATTCATCTCAAGCTGAACAGCCAAGGACTCAGCTCCGACCTCATGCACAAAGGATTTCTTCCACCACTTCCATCTCTGAGCATGGTAGTTTATTTCCTAGCTCTGAGTCCCACTGCTAGGTGCAGTAGGTATAATTTCTCATATCTCATATCTCATCTCCTTCACTCTCTTTTACTTCTCCACCACCTAAATAGGAATATAAGACTGAGTCAAGCCCAACTCAGTCTAACCACTCTCCCCCACTACAAACATCTCCATCTATTCTCCAATCTGAAACCAACCTTGGTCAGCCCACTACTACCAAGGTCATTTCCCACACCTATACACGAAAAACTACCAAGAGTGGTCCTTCACCTTAAAAGGACCCTGGAGCTGATCTCACACCGACACCTCCAACAGCAGGGGCTAAGGGGGAGACACCTTCTCTTAAGGTGCCAACCTCAAGGATCACTTCACCCATCCAGCCTATACCGGGTATGGTGTCAACTCAACTCATACCTACTCGAGCCATGGGAGAACCTACTTCTGTGCCTTCACAGGCCCATGAAGGTTACATTGAACATTTGAGAAATCCCCAGGGTCATCTACCCCCTCCTCACCACTCTATCCAGCCCCCACTACCACCATATTGCACGAATTTGGTCCTTCTCCTTCATTTCACTACTCACACCCTCTTGCATGACCTGCCAATGATACTCTGGATTACAGTGTAACACTAGAAAACCAAAGCCATTTATTTTTTTATACGCTGCGGAAGCTTTAATTAAACAAACCACTTAGCATAAAATACAAATATTTACATCCAACAAATAATTGTTCAAGACAACAAAACATCAAACTTGGTGTTACAAAATACATTGGCTCGTTTCCTTTTTCAAAATACGTATCAGAGCGGGGTCAACTTCTCCTTCTACATCACCAACAAAGACAAACCTACAAAAACATCAACTGAGGGGAATTAACACAAAGCTAAGTGAGTAGAGGCGAAACACAAATGCAAACATCAACAGTCAATATCAAAGCATGTAATCACATATCCAAGAAGACCGGCGGTTTGGCGCAGAACCTACAACCAATGCCGGCCAAAGCAAAGGTTTACCAATAGCTCTCCACTGAGTTGGCACAATGAAAATTCCCCTCTAATGCAACGCATGCACCAGTAATACTATCACTATACAACTAACCAGTAAACGAGCCCAGCTTAATTCTACGTGTAGCTGACTTCTCAAACGCAACTCAATATCATCCAAAGAGCGTGTATCGGTCAAATAGTCATGCAACAGATATCATCAATCAACAATCAATCAATCATCCAATCACAATCACATGCATCACATCAATAACATCAACCATAATCTTTACCATCCGCGATTATGGTCCACTCACCTTGTTTTCAACACGAACTCAGATATCTAATATCACTGCGTCTTTGGATTGCCTGAAAACATAGTAACAACCAAATCAGTCTCGAATTCATAAACATATCTTTCCACATATATTTATATCTTAATCATTCATGAACACAAACTAAATCCTCCTAAAATAGGAAAACAACAAACAATTACAAATTCAATCACAAATGTAGATATTCCAAATCATCGGATTTCTAGGAATCCACCGGACTCAGGGTTGTCGGATTCATGATGTACCGGATTCTAGGGTATCCGGATTTCATGAGCATAGGATTTTGAGAGTTCCGGATTTAATAATACCGGGTTTAACATCATCGGATTTCAAAGTCAGAATCTTTATTATTGGTTTTCATAGTGTCGGGATTTAGGTCCATCGGATTTGGGGTTCATTGGATTTCTCAAATCCCGGATTTGTGGTTATCGGATTTAAAAGCACCTGGTTTCAAATAATCGAATTTCATGTTCTCAAATTTAGGGAATCCGATTTAAGTAAAGGTTCTCAATGTCGGAATCTGAGTTTATCGGATTTTGGACCAAGTTTGGATTCTCGGATTCTAAATTCCCGGATTCACAATAATCGGATTTTATCATCTTCTTCCTCTCTTAATTCCGACAACTTCAACAATTCATGAATCAATTTCCAGAATTTCAAATGTCATTAAAGCTTACCAAAATCATAACCAAACTTCTAAACATATATTCATGCATCATAAACATCTTATAATCATGTAAATTATTAAAACAAACAAAACCCATTTAGCAAGTATTGAGCTTAAAGCTCCATCAATGGTGTTTATACATGTATTCATGGATTCAAATCAAAAAACACAACAAGATGAGTAATAACATGATACAATCACATACCAACCTTTAATTTGAATCTAAGAAACAGAATCTCCAAATCTGATTTTGTAACACCACCTTTGCTATATTAAAAATCAGTATAACTTTGAGTTTTCAAACTGCATGGGTCCGTTTGTAATTTCAATATTTACCATTTTGTTTACATAACTAAATTTCAAAAACAATGCAGCGGAATTTTAAATCATAAACAAACCAACCCTATTAACTATTACAGTTTAAAAACTCATGTTTGGCATATATACAAATATACAATACAAAAATTGCCAAACATGACACCAGGTGTTACTTTAATCTAACCGACCATTGTATATGATAATACCAAAAGTAGTGTTCCAACAAAAAGCATGTACAACTGTTGGAATATGCCCACTGATACACGTGTACTAGCATCACAGCTGATGAGGTACGAGCCTATTAGGTCACACGCCAAGGGTAGATTCCAGCAGCACAACGCAAACATGAGAGACTATGAAATTAGGGTTTCTGGCGACCTTCACGAGCGGTGTAGAGGTCGTGAAGAGAAACCCTCCACGAGCCTTCACCACCCGGATAAGTAGTCGTGGGAGCAGGGCTTTCACGAGTGCTTCATGACCCGTAAAGGCAGGCGCCATGCTTTTATTGAACCACTCGTTGGCCCAATTAGAGTGTGCGGTGGAACCAGGCCTATGAGGCCTTCACGAGTGCTTCACGGCCCGTGAGAGCCCGTGCAGGCAGAAGTCAAAGTGTCACCTTTGTTTTATTGGACCTTTGTGATGGTCCAATGGATGAGTGGCATGACAGCCGACTCTGGTGGCATTTTAACTTCTTCAGACTTTATAAAAGGCATATGAATCTCTCTCATTAGAAGCTGTTGCCATTTTGTACATATACACACACATAATATACTACTTGAAGTGATATAGTGAGTTGAGTGAGTGTATGAAGAGCAAGAGGAGTTCTATTAGTGTTGTTGCTGCTCCAGAAGCACAAGGACTTTGTGTGGCTCGTGTGTCGGGTCAATAGCAAGACGGGATCTCGGCTACTTGGTGTGGATTATCAATAGAGGAGCTCGGTTTCGGGTTCTCGAACATTTTTCTAGCTCGGTGGATAGCTCCGGCCCCGTGATGGTATATTTCTCCTCCCTCTCTTTTGTCTTAGTTGCTATACTCGTTTGTAGTCACGATCTCCACTTGGGGAATACATGCATGTCGGTTTAAATACCCGAAAACCCCGGATTTTCATGTCGTTGCTTCCGCTGTGTACGGGTGTTGGCGTGCATGGATTTCATACAGCGGTATCAGAGCCTAGGCTACAAAGATATAGCACGATAATGGCTCGAAAAACCGTTTTTGGAAGATTCGTTTTTCTGTCCAGTAGGCCTTCACGGGTCGTGAAGGCTACACGACCAGTGTTCGTGAGGGGTTTGGTCATGGGAAGTGTTTTCAGGCTTCACGAATCCTCATGGCCCGTGACCGGTCGTGAAGCTCTTGGGCTTCACGAGTCGTGAGAGGTCGTGAAGGCACTCATGAACAGTTTAGTCGTGAAACTTGGTTTTTAGGCTCACGAGCCCTTCTGACCCGTGATCGGTCGTGAGGCCCTTCGGCTTGACGAGCCGTGAGGGGCCGTGAAGGAGCTCCTGGGCAGTTTTTGTCCTTAAAAGAAAATTTTTTGTGGTTTTTCGGGTCGTGGAGGAGTTTCTATTTTTTGGCAGATTCCGTTTGGTTAACCCCTCGTAATATTTTGGTACAAATATGGGTATGTAAGGTATGGTCTTGGCATGAGATGCATACATGCATACACGCATACACATATGTTGTGTATATATGAATACGGGTATAAAAATTGGTTTTGTGCCCTAATGCATATGTACAAGAATTTCCTTGTTGTGCCTTGAGTGTTTGTGTTGGAAATTGTTACCGAAATATTCTTTGGTCACGGTTTTGGCACACCGTGCTTTGTAGTTGTTTTTTGTTGCTTTTAGTTGGTAACCATCGCCCTAGACCTTGTGGTTGTGCCTTGTGGTTTGTTTGGTTGTTTGGATTTATTTGGTGACCTTAGTATCACAAGTGTTGTAATTAATTATTTATTTTTTCGGTTTGTAATTTATTATCGCGGCTTGCATGTCATTTCATTTATCCATATGTACTTGTACTAGATTGATAGGAAGCGTGTGGCTTGCATGCCATTTCCTTTCTTTTGTGTACTTGTGTTTTGAAGACCACAATCAAGACTCAAGAGGAGACGTCTTGAAGACCTTGGGTCCGGTTAGTCCTGATGGAAGTGGTGGATTCAGTGGGAGCACTCCATGGTCTAGGTTTGTGTCCTTAGTAGACGTAGTCCTCCCGGCTTGGCTCGCGGGTAGGACGCATAGGTTTTTGGCATGGTTACCAACCTCTTTGTATGCGTGCGATGTGATTTATTTTTCTTGCGTGGTTGTTTATGTTTCTTCGCATGCTTGATAACTTTTATAAGTTAATAAAATCACAAGAGTTTTTTAAATTAGTTAACAAACTCTCGTGCGTACACGATTAACAAGACAATATAAACTTGGTATTTATATTTAAAGTGAAAAATCGTTTTTGTCACTTACATTGTTAATCAAATATTAAAACTTGGTTTTAATCAAGAAACAAAAGCCCGTTTCCTAAAAACGTAAATCACGCACCATCCATAAGATGACACACCCGATTCTAGTGAAGCATGAGATAATTGTCGAGCTAAGCACGAGTTATTCCATGTGGATCTGTGTGGAAAGTGAGAGTGGCGACATGGAGTTATTGGTTGTCGAGCTTAGCACGAGCCAATGATTGTCGAGTGTGCTACCATGTATCTTGTTGGACGATTTACAATTGCAAACTAAAATCCTTGTGTGATTGTCGAGCTAAGCACGAGTCAACCAAGAATTTTAATTTGGGATTGATGTAAGTAGGGATCAAACATGCCAACCGACCGTTTTACGTCGTTGGATCCCGCAAGTGTCTAAGAGTTGCAATGGAGATTGCAATCGGTAAAGTGGTTACCGGCCTAAATAGCTTCATGAAGTGATCCGTGGTAAGCCCGTCATGTAGTGGAGTAAAATATGGTTCTTAGCCCTTGTTAAGATAAATTGTTTTTTTATAAAAACTTTATGGGTAATTATTTTAACGAGGATTATATCAAACTAACTAAAACATGTATTCTTGTTATTTAAAGATGTCAAACGATAATAACACCACGTCAAACAATACGCTTCGTATGTTCCTACATAGGGAGAAACTCACGGGAGTGAACTTCGTTGACTGGCTTAGGCAATTGAGAATTGTCCTTCACTATGAGTCAAAGTTGCACATCCTTGAGGAACCTCTTCCGGAACCACCTGCTAACGACGCGACTTGGTCCGTCCGATACACGTATGAAAAGCATGTTGAGGACACACATGATGTTGCCTGCCTCATGTTGTCAACTATGAGCTCGTAGTTGCAAAAACACTTTGAGCACATGAGTGTGTATGATATGATGGACAAGTTGAAGGACATGTTCCAACAACAAGTAAGGGAGGAACACTATGAGTGTGTTAAAAACCTAGTCGGTTGTAGAATGCAGGAAGGTAGGAGTGTGAGTGCCCACGTCCTTAAGATAAAGGCGTACATGGACCGAATGGAGAGACTAGGATTTCCCATGTGGAGGGAGCTTGCTGTGGATATAGTACTCCAGTCCCTACCTGCATCATATGATCAGTTTGTCATGAACTATCACATGCATGACATGGAGAAAACCTTAGGTGAATTGCATGGTATGTTGAAGACTGCGGAGTCTGACATGGCCAAACATGAATCCACCTCTTCCGTTCCTACCACGAGTTCTAGGGAACAAAAGAAAAAGAAGAAGAAACCAACAAGAAGGGAAAAGGTTGGAGTGTCCAAGCCTATTCCCCACATTGAATCTGAGGACCATGATTGTGTACCTCAAGAAGAGATTTGAGAAAAAGTGGTTTGCTACTTCTGTGGAAGATTTGGAGAATGGGGCCGTCACGCATGCCCATCGTGCCGAGAGGATATTAAACTTCTAAGGAAAGAGAGTTAATTTCCCCTCTCAAGGTACATTCATGATTCATTGCTAATTCTTCTATTTCGCTGGGTTGTTCACCCGAGCTAATTAACTCACGTTTGTCACAAATTAATTTTTTTACAAAGTGTAGGTACCATTTAAAAGAAGAACCAAGAGCATGAAGAACCGGGTCTCTAAAAGAGGTAACTCGGAAGATTGACCTCTACAAGAGAATTGGGAGTTTTGATCTCGCCTATTCTGACCGGTTTCATTATTACTTTGTTTTTGATGCCCTGTGAGGCAAGTTTAGTTTTTGTTGTATGTTCATGAAGACTATGGAGGAGGTTTTTGAGTTTTTGGGTTGTAAAAGTTTTTTTTTCGCATTACTTATTCGATTTCGAAGTTTGTTCATGTCATAGCTTATGTTTTATTTTGGCCTTCAAGGCACATGATTCTACATTTGATGACGATGAATTCATACTTGAAATTTGAATCTTGTTTTAGAAAAATATTTGTTGATTGACAGAAATTAAAAGTATCCATGTCAAGACATACATGTTACAAGTAATAATTAATCATGAATGATTGATTCTAAGTCCAAAATAGTTTGGATTAGTCGGCTCTTTGTCATAATCTACTTAACCATGTAAATAAGATAAGTATCACCTAGATCCATGTGGTTAGGATCTTGGACTAGTTTAACCTCGGGTAAAACATTTGATGCTAATCTTATCTATAAGGGTAAGATGATTATGAATCCCTTCACGGTATATGTGAGATGGATGCTAGCTTGTAAGATATTGATCACCTTTGGTGGATAATCCGTACAAGCACATAACAAAGAGAAACTAATTAAAAGAATCAATTGGGACATATAGATAGAATGCTTAGATCTAATTAAGATGATAAGATACCTTAAATCTATATCAATGACTACATTATGAATTGCGGGATTATCTCACAATTCGTTCCTTAACATAGACACATTTGTACATGGTGTCACGTTGAAGGAAACCGGATATTGTTGAAAATGATCTGGTAAATAATGGGTCAAATATGTGTATTCGACTTGTTAGTATACACATTGAATGTGACGAGCCAAGTCCTTAATCTTAATCCAACTTGAAAGTCTATTTAGCACCTTATGAGATATATCTTGAAAGAGTTCTTTGCTTGTATATATATCAAAGTTTGGAGATTTTCAATCTACATCTGGTGGGAGATTGAAGGACTTAAATGGTTCTAATACATTTAAAAGGTTCTTATAGGTTTTAGATATTTGACCTTACGAGAACAATGTTTTGTTGCTCGAAAGGAAGATAATAACTAGAGCATTCTAGTGGAAGAACATGCAACTTAAAGACTTGATGTTGGCACTAGCATACGATCAAATATCGGCATGAGAATGCCGGTTATCCTGACCATGAGTAATTACTTTCAAGGCTGATCAATGTCATGTAGCCAAAGAGATATGGGTTCCTCACATCTAAGTGGCAATGACTTGATGGTGAGTTTTGTTCATATCACCATCTATCGGAAAGCATAGTGGGCCCTGAGTTCACTGAGGTTATAAGACGTAATTAATCATAAGATGAAATCCATTTCAAGTATGCAAATACTTTACTTAATTCCATACCAAGGTGCAAACCTAGATGGTGTAAATGGAATTAACATGGATTGTAATGTATACTACGTCAAATACCGACTAAAGGTAAAGGTTTCATAATGGTTATTGTGGAAACTTTTCCTAGTGGCTATGTTGAAGATCATTTGATACTTGTTGCTATTATTGCCTTCTTACGGCAATAAAGGATAGTACACGGATATACAAGACCGCGTTCCTTTATGGAACTTTGTATTGAGGAAGTGCTTACCACACTCTCCGAGGGTCTTAGATATCTGTAGTATCCAAATTAAGTCTACAAGTGTGGATAAGTCCTTTGGACTTATACTAACATCATAAAAGTAAGATCTTTGCTTTCATGAGAAAATCAAAGTCATCAGTTTTCTAGGAGCATAGATAAGACTTTTACATATGTCAGGGCTAGTGGGAGCTTTTATTGTATACCTAGAAGTATGTATTGATTGAAGATAATGTCTCATTGTTAAGTGTTCTATGAACCTAAAATAGGGAATTATTGTATCATGATAATACTTAGGAGATACAAGATTTTGAATTACAAGAAATACTTGTGTATGTTCTTAATGTTTGACGACAAGAAATAAGCCTTAGAGTAAGTTTTTACTCTAATACTGATTTCTAAAATGATAATTGTCGACCTTGATCGAAGTATATGATCCTACTGTGTGGTGTTAATTATTGATTAGAGAAGTTCTTAAGTATCACTGATCCTATTGTAAACTTTTGTAACAATGAGGATATGAGTACCCTAGTTCTTCATCATATGATCTCTTTGACGGATACTTTGAATAAGTAGTTTGAAAAAAAAGATAATTGAGAAGATAACAAGAATACAAATGGATGTTGCATGGAAAATCCATTGAATAAGCCTTTATCATAATGACTAGTGATGTTCGACATACTAGGTCATGTAGCATTTTTTATGCATATGATTTGGCTTTAAATATTGTTTTAATTGTTGATTGCTTTCGATATTTGCTTTAGGAACTGCAAGCAGTATCGTTACTTTTGATTGCTTTCGATATATAGTGGGGACTATATATACGCAGATGCGGTTACTTTCATTAGTCGTTACTGTGTTCCATCTTAGCATGTTTAACCACTTCCCTGAGTGCTTATGCATTCTAGATTTCCACAGTCAGTCATTCTTCAAGGGAAGGAAGTTTGAGTTAAGACTGAGGTTAGGGTTTGGTCATGCATTAATCAAGGATTGAATGCAAGTGACGTAAAACTAACTTGTACTCGAAATGAGTTTCAAGTGATTGGAAGACCCACACCTGAGTTCACTTCATGGATTATGGTCACAAGTGACTCAGGATGATAATATCATTTCATCCTTAGACCGGAGATACATGTGTATCCAAAGCATGAGTCTGCTTTGTGTTGATTACTTTCAAACGTGGTTCGTAACTGGCCGCTATAAAGGGAGTTATCAAATAAAGTATGAAGCATGTGGCGGGGCTATGTAGTCAAAAGGATTTGTTCCTCTCATTAGAGAGATATCCCTGGCCCCTCGATGATTGGGAGCTGACACCAAAAATGGATGGCCGTGCTCAAGTTACAATGATTTTAGATCAGTTGCAAACTTGTTATTTTGGTCACCACCAATCTAAAATCGAGAAACAGAATCGTGAACGATCTGGAGATTGACATTTTTCCATGTCTCGTGTTCACAAGGATATCGCGAACAAAGGGATGTTTATGATCACTTATCTATAGGACCTTTTAGTCTTTCTAGGCTACCAGGATTTGTCGAGGATGATGTAACTCGTACTGACTTGGGGGCAAGTATGCTTTGCTAGAGCCACTGCTTCTCTGTGGTGTTGGTAACGCTGTATCATGTGCAAGTGGGAGTTTGTTGGAATATGCCCACTGATACACGTGTACTAGCATCAATGATGATGAGGTACGAGCCTATTGGGTCACACGCCAAGGGTAGATTCCGGCAGTACAACGTAAACATGAGAGAATATGAAATTAGGGTTTCTGGCGACCTTCACGGGCCGTGAAGAGGTCGTGAAGAGAAACCCTCCACAAACCTTCACCACCCGGACAAGTAATCGTGGGAGCAGGGCCTTCACGAGTGCTTCACGGCCCGTGAGAACCCGTGAAGGCAGACGCCGTGATTTTATTGAACAACTAATTGGCCCAATTAGAGTTTGCGGTGAAACCCGGCCTATGAGGCCTTCACGAGTGCTTCACGGCCCGTGAGAGCCCGTGAAGGCAGAAGTCAAAGTGTCACCTTTGTTTTATTGGACCTTTGTGATGGTCCAATGGATGAGTGGCATGACAGCCGACTCTGGTGGCATTTTAACTTCTCCAGACTTTATAAAAGGCATATGACTCTCTCTCATTATAAGCTCTTGCCATTTTGTACATACACACACATAATATATTACTTGAAGTGATATAGTGAGTTGAGTGAGTGTATCAAGAGCAAGAGGAGTTCTATTAGTGTTGTTGCTGCTCCAGAAGCACGAGGACTTTGTGTGGCTTGTGTGTCGGGTCAATAGCAAGACGGGATCTCGGCTACTTGGTGTTGACTATCAATAGAGGAGCTCGGTTTCGGGTTCTCGAAGATTTTTCTAGCTCGGTGGATAGCTCCAGCCCCGTGATGGTATATTTCTCCTCCCTCTCTTTTGTCTTAGTTGATATACTCGTTTGTAGTCACGATCCCCACTTGGGGAATACATGCATGTCATGTTTAAATACCCGAAAACCCCGGTTTTTGATGTCGTTGCTTCCGCTGCATACGGGTGTTGGCGTGCATGGATTTCCTACAACAACTGCTACAAGTGTCCCCAACTCACCAAGCCTGCCTATTCTTTATCTGTAAAAAGGGAAATATCAACAACATTAGCTATTTAAAATGGCTAGTGAATACAGGCAAAAATGAATACAATAAAGCAAGTTATACATCAAGAATGAACATACAATGCAATCCTATCACATAGCGGTAATGCTGACATGTCCAACGGTGTTATATCTGGCCAGATAGCCAGTCCAGCTCAACAACAACCACCGGGGGAATCAAACACTACCAACCATGCTGGTTTCATCACATAAGTGACTCTACCTGCTCTTTACAGAGCCATAGGCTCATTAGGCTTAGCCAATTAAGGCAATCACCCCAAGAGTTTAAAGTAACGGCACTCAAGTACCGTTTATCCTGAACAATTACCCGAAAGCCCATGAGACCCAACCGAAGCTGACCTTCACATAGCTCATAAATAACCCTTTGCAGGGACAATAGCATGCATGCATTTACATATGACTTGTATTCATGAAAATATCACAATATATGCACATGTACTTAAATACATGTCTAGCATATCTTTTATCATGTCAATACTTGTTTTCTAATCTTAATTGCATATACATACAATTCTATGTGCAATAAATAGCATACAATATTCATTTAACTCAATTAACATTCAAACCTTTCTTTATTGGACTCATAGAAGCCGGTACTCACCTGTGAGTCCAAAGCAACACAAATATGTATTCGGCTCTCCTTGTTTGCTTAATTACCTATTGCATACATATAAGTTTACTTAGATTATCATACAACATATACCTATACTATTACCAGTGTTAACCCCCCAAATATCCCTTAAGTTGTTAAAATGATTCAACAACATTCTATGTACCCAAAATGCCAAGAAAAACAGCAAACCCTGCCCTGCCGCAAGGCTTGCGCCGCGAGGTTTTCCCTGTGCGATTCTACAGTTTCTACCCAGCCCAACTCCATTTCAAACACATTGGTAACTTGTTCTTAATTACTTCCAGCATATGCACAAGGTTTAGAACATTGAAAGGAGTTCAAAAACAGCAAACTAACAAACTTTAACATCAAAATCAAGCTTCAATCTACAAATCACCATTAAAGACCCATTTGGTCAATTTCAAGAAATTCATCCAAACTAATATCTATAATTCAAAACATGAATTCTAAACTACTTATAAATGATCTTAGAACAGATTAGAACATGAAAATCTAAGCTTTGTTGACTAATCATGTTTTACCCAATTCTTGACCTAAACCTTAAAAGAAAGAACAAGAATTGAGAAGCTTAGTAGGAGTAATAGGATGATGAGGAGAAGATTAGAAACAAATTTCTAACTTGAGTTTTGCTTTAATTCCAGCCCTTGATTGATCTTGGATCTTCTAACACAACACCCGATTAACCGTTTCAACTAACGAAGATATTTTTGAAATCCTCGTTTCAAACCAGTTAATATTTTATTATTCTTATATATTTTCATTATTATTTTTAAAACCTCATTTACTAACCAATAGTATACTTTCTATTAATACTTATCATATTCTTTTAATGTAATTCTTGTAAATAATTTCACGTACCATTGGCACGCACGAATAGGCCCATTTGAGGATGTCACATATTTCTTCTTCTCTTCTTGTCTACGGCAGAGAGTTTGCAACACACACACATACACTTTTCACTTGATAAAATGAGCAGGCAATCTTTCATTTAGCCATATACATACACGTACATATACTTTTATAGGATTTAAGCAGGAGGTGGCTAACCCTCTTAATTTGCCTATTACACACACACACACACGTATACCTCACTTACATACATAACATGCATACATACAATTTATTTTATCAATTAATTCCTGTAACTCTTATATATATATAAATATATATATATATATATATAAATTAATTACTCAAATTAATTAACTTCAAATAATCACAAAATCAAATAAAACAAGTAATCACATACCGCTAACCCACTAATCTACTAGCCCAGGTTTGCGGGTGTTACAAATCTTCCCTCCTTTAAGAGGATTCCGTCCTCGGAATCCCTTCTTGTCTAAACAAGTGGGGGTATCTATCTCTCATCTCTGCCTCAGTCTCCCAAATTAAGTCAGAACCTGTTGGAATATGCCCGCTGACACGAACGAGTTAATGGCACTATCGATGAGGTATAGGCCTATTGGGTCACACACCAAGTATTGATTCCGGCAACACGATCAAGCAAAAGAGAGGAAAAGGCCAAAATGGTTTTTGGCAGGATGGTACATGGGCCGTGTTCCTGAACACGGGCCGTGTCCAGTCCAACATACACGAGGCGTATTAGCCCAGTTCAAAGTCGTGTAGTTTGGGCCAACACGGGCCGTGTAGATGAACACGGGCCGTGTAGTGCTTGATAGACACGGGCCGTCTTAGCCCAATTGGGGCCGTGGACTTTGGGCCTACACGGCCGTGTAGACCTACACGGGCCGTGTAGACCTACACGGGCCGTGTACATTCGCTGTAACAGCAGAATTAACAGCCTTAAACATTTGGTTTAATGGTGTTAACTTCTAATAATGGTGGTAGACAAAGGGGCTACGAGTTATCTGCTATAATGGAGGTTTTTGGATGTCTCTTGGCTTTTGGGTTGACACTTGAACTCTTTCTCACTTGTTCATCTTGTTCTTGGTGTACTTGAACACAAGAAGCACGAAACACATAGACTTGGGTGTTGTTTTGGTGGCTACACCAACTTACTAGCATTTGGGAATCAAGGTTGCTTGGGGTGGACTTCATTAGAGGAATCCTTGTTTGGATTCTTGAAGCCTTGACTTGCTTGAGTTCATGAAGATTAACAAGAGCAAGATCATTGTACTTGATCCTTGTTTGGCTAGTTTACTTTTTGTATTATACTTTGCTTCCGTTGCTACTTGATTTTGCCAAACGAATACCTTCAGTGGTATCACAGCCATATCTAACATGGCTTTGCACTAAGGAGTCTAGAAAAACCATATAAATATTTTATACAAGAAAATTGTTTTCTTGAAATTATTTTTGGTATGGATGGTTGCTAGGCTAAAATTGATATATTTGTAGCCTACATAATATTCATATAAGTATTTTTATATTAGAAAATTGTTTTCTAGAAATGGTTTTTCATGTAGATTCATGTTAGGCTAAAATTGGTATATTTGTAGCCCACCTAAGATGTTAGTTTTTACATCAAGTCTCAAAAACCATATAAGTACATTTATATAAGAAAATTGTTTTCTTAAAATTGGTTTTTCCATTGAGGCTCTTGTTGTGCTAGAATAGATTTATTCGTAGACGTGTTAATATTTTAGTTTTTATATTTATATATTTGTTGTAACTTGGCATGAAGTGTACACGAATATATACTTATAAATGTATATATGAATATGTGTCACAAAAATGGTTTGGTACACTAATGCATATGTACAAGGATTGTCATTTTGGTGCCTTTGATGTTGTTGACAATCTTGACTAAAATATAAATATATATTTATATCATGGTTTTGTGTGGCACACCATGTTTCACTTATGTTGCGTTTGGTTAATTCGGTAACACGATATGCCCTTAGACCTATGTGTTGTGGTGGTTGATTGATTCGGTTTTTGGTTGCCTGCGTGCCATATTGATATAAATATTTATTTATATATTTGTTGGTGCGGCTTGCACGCCGTTTATTTTATTCCGTGTATTTGTATAAATAGTGTAGGAATGCAAAATGCGTGTCGTTTATATATATATATATATATATATATATATATTCTATGTATTTGTAAATAGTATAGAATTAGAACCGGAGAAGTCAACGGGAGTCATGGTGATGACGTCTTGGCGAGAAGGAATCAACACGCTATTGGAGGTGTTGGATTCGGTGGGAGCTCACCCAACGAGACTTTATCTTGTCCTTAGGTTTTGGCCTCGTTTTCCCCGTTGTGGCTCACGGGGAAAACGTATAGGAATTT
The DNA here is from genome assembly GCA_038502395.1 of Dittrichia graveolens. Lineage (NCBI taxonomy): Eukaryota > Viridiplantae > Streptophyta > Magnoliopsida > Asterales > Asteraceae > Dittrichia > Dittrichia graveolens. The sequence goes on from JARJIL010000003.1 coordinate 65,014,153, forward strand.
TGGGCATGTTACCGAATTATACATATATATATATTTGCGTGGTTGTGTTTTATTTTTCTATGCATGGATTAGGATTCGCATGCTAGACAATTTTTCTATAAAATTAAATAAAATACAACGTTTGTTAAAATGGTTAACAATCTCGCGCGAATAGAATTGACAAAGAAAATATAAACTTGGTATTATATTTAAAAGTGCTTAAAAATCGTTTTGACACTCTGTTAATTCACAAAAAGGTTTTTAGAAACCGGAAACAAAATCCCGTTTTTCAAAATGTAAATCACGCACCATCCGTAAGGTGACACCACCCGAATCTAATGAAATAAGGATGATTGTGGAGCTAAGCACGAGTCATTCCTTGCGTAGTTGTGTGGAAGGTGAGTGGGGTAACTCGCATGATTGGTTGTCGAGCTAAGCACGAGCCAATTGATGGTCGGGAGTGCCACCCGTGTGTCTTGTCGGACGGTTTATGTCACACCCCGCTAAAGCGGAAACACGAGGTGTCACAGCACAAGATATCATCGCACAAGGTAAATAGATAATAACCATTAGATTAAATTAACAAAATAAGTAGTTCGGATGAAACATAAATAAAGGTTACATAACCGAATAATGTTTAAAGGACATTGTCTTGTACGATGCGTAAATAAAATAGATATTGTTTTTATAAAATGTGACGATGAAGATGAAGATGCCACACATCATGTTTGTAAGCATAAGGTACCTAACGGCGGTCACCTGAAAGCACGGGTAAAAGAAAAGGGTCAACTACTAGAGTTGGTGAGTTCATAGGTTTTAATGTATGCACAAAACATCTTTTAAATGAGAAAAGTTTAAATAATTGATGGAAGTTTTTGGATAAAAATCCAAGTATGAAATAATGATAGAAGATGTATTATATTGCCCAATACGTTGCACATGGTAGTAATAGACTATGATGATTATTGCTTGAGCCATTATCCAACCTAGCCGACAACCAATTGCCCATGATAAACCTAACGCCTATATTAAATGACGTTAGTAGTGGTAAAGTACATCTATAGTTCGTCAACCATAAATGGGAGACGTCGGAATCTCCAAATAGCGCTACTTACAAATACCATCGGCTCACTAGCGGAGTTAAGGAATAATGTCCAACGAAAGGGCCTTACAACGATCACTCAAGCACATCAAAGAATAATACCATAAGTGCTCAAAATAATATTTGAAATAAGTAAGAAGATAGGCAATAAACTTTTCATGAAATATATACACATGCTTTCACCCCAAAATAATATGAAATACGGTAAAAAGGGGCTATGATACTCACTCGGTATGCAAAGGTGTTTTCTTGTAAGGATTTCTTGTTCCTACCGAAGCTCCTTTCCTAATATAAAAGGTATGTAGCTCTATTAGACTTATTTTATTTATTATTTTGTATTATTTATTTGTGGTTAACTTATTTATTTAAATAGTTAAAGGTTGTCTCTATTTTTCCATAAATCATAAGTGTTTACTGAAATTTTCAGTTCTTTGAGTTGAACTTTAAAAATTAAAAACTATAATTTAGGAGTCATATTAAGGCTTGATATTTTAATATAATCTTACTACATGTTTCTAGAATGTCCAGTAAAAATATAGGAATTTACAATCCATGTTTGGTATTTTTAATAATTAAAAGTGTATAGGATGTCCACTGATCAGTGTCTGGATGACATGTTGTTACTAAAACGTCTGTTTAGGGCTCATACGACCTCCTTTTTACATGATTCAAACTGGGAAATAACCAAGACTCAAAGATTAAACTTTTAAAAAAAACTTGACGTAATTTGACCCAAGAATGAGTAAGTTACACGCGTTTAAAGTGTACCCTTCTAAATCTGCCAGACTTCCAGATTCAACATATGGGTCTTTTTAAATATGTTTGAAGGATCAAACGTTCATGAAAATTAGTGAATCCAGGTTTAAATGAAAGGTAACACATTAAACTAAGATTATCAAAAAGAATCAACTGATTTTGATACCTAGAACTCCAGATATAACAAAAACAAGTAGGGAGTTCTAACATCAGATTCTGCCAGATTTGTGATTCTTTTTGCTTATGGGTCATAACTTTAGTATAGCATGTTTATATTTATGAATAATCATATTGTATGAGTATAAGCTTTGATAATCCATGTGTTCTTACAACAATGGTAGGATGAGACACATTTTATGTGTTCCTTACAACATTTGTTAAGATGAAACACATGCATGATCAAAGTCTTATTTTCTTGATTTTTAGTTGATTAAGTTCCATACAACAACGGTAGGATGATGCACATTTCATGTGCTCCTTACAACATTGGTAGGATGTTTATATTTACATGATTATATATATATAAATAAAGGAAATAAGATGAACAACAAAGAAAATAAGTAAAAGAAAGAAGAAAGAAGAAGAGAAGAAAGGTAGAAGAGTAGAGATGGGTGTTTTATGATCATCTTACCACTCTTTTCCTTGATTTTGTCTTTGATCTTCAAGAGATGATCAAGACTTGGATGTATTTGGGGAGATTTTTGTAGGTGAAAGAAGAAGAGAGAAAAGAGAAGAGATGGAGTGTGGTGGTAAAGGAAATGATAAGGAGTAGTAGGAGGCTTATATAGAGCATGGGGGAGATCAAGTGGTGGTTCTTGGGAAGAGAAGGAGGCAAGAGAAATTTGAGGGGGGGGGGGGGGGTAGGGGTGGCCGGCCTCATGGGGGGGGGGAGGTTTTCTTTTATTTATTTATTTTTTTTTGAATTATTAAGTGTAATTGGTTTAAATTGAATTTTGTATAATTGTTGATTTTGTTTAAATCTTTTAATTACAAAGTTTTTATTACTTTTATGAGTTTATTTTTATATGTTTTATATTTTAACTTATTTATATTTATCATAATTTATTTAATTATTTTAATTGATATTATTTTTATTATTGTACCTGATTTGTAATTCTTGACTCGTAATAATTCGATTTTTCGAGCTCCGGAAGGTTCTAACCATATAGGCGGGATTTCTACGAATTCTAATATTATTATGGATGTATTTAAGTCATGATTACTATTTTTAGTCATGCTAGGCTTAAAATTAGAATTTCTAATGGCTAACCTGGGAAATTTGTTGCCGAATGTCACAGTTTACAATTTTAGTATATAATTCTTGATTAGTTGTCGAGCTAAGCACGAGCTAAACAAAAATTATATATTAAGATTGGTTTAAGGAAGGGATCAAACATGCTAACCGACATAATGGATGTCAACGGATCCCGCAAGTGTCTAAGAGTTGTAATAGAGATTACAATTGGTAAAATGGTTGCCGGCCTAAATAGCTTCGCCACGTGATCCGCGGTAAACCCGTCACGGTGCGAGGTGAAATGAGGTTCTTAGCCCTTGTTATAAATAGTTGTTTTTGTCTAAAACTATGGGGTAATTATTTTTAACAAGGTTTATCTAAACTAACCAAAACTCGTATTATTGTTATTTATAGATGTCAAATCATAACAATACCACGTCAAACATCTCACTTCGTGTGTTCCTAGAAAGGTAGAAACTCACGGGGGTGAACTTTATTGCATGGCTTAGGCAATTGAGGATTGTCCTTCGCCATGAGTCAAAGTTGCACATCCTTGAGAAACCCCTTCCGGAGCCACCTGCTACCAACGCGACTTGGGCCGTCCGATACGGGTATGAAAAACGTGTTGAGGACACGCACGATGTTGCCTGCCTCATGTTGTCAACTATGAGCTCGGAGTTATGAAAGCAGCTCGAGCACATGAGTGTGTACAATATGTTAAACAAGCTCAAGGACATGTTCCGACAGCAAGTTAGCCAGGACCACTATGAGTGTGTTAAAAGCCTAGTCGGTTGTAGGCTGAAGGAAGGCGGGAATGTTGGTCTTCACGTCCTTAAGATGAAGGCGAACGTGGACCAAATGGAGAGGTTAGGATTTCCTATTGGGAGAGAGCTCGCTGTGGATATTGTACTCCAGTCTCTGCCCGCATCATATGAACAGTTTGTCATAAACTATCATATGCAAGGATTTGAGAAGTCCTTAAGCGAATTGCATGACATGTTGAAGTCTGCGGAATCTGACATGGCCAAGCATAATTCCACCTCAACCACTCCTGCATTGGGCTTAAAGAAACAAAAGAAAAGGAAGAAGGAACCGACCCTAAGAGGAAAGGTTGGAGTTTCCAAGCCTATCCTTAATATTGAGTCGAAGGACATAGAGAATGTGCCTCAAGAAGAGACTCAAGAAAAGGTGGTTTGCTACTTATGTGGAAGATTTGGAAATTGGGGCCGTCACGCCTGCCCTACGTGCCGAGAGGATATACAACTTTTTCAGGAAAGAGAGAGTTAACTTTCCATCTTCAGGTACGTTCATGATTCATTGCTATTTTTCTATAAGCTGAATTGTTGACCGAGCGGATTGACTCATGTTTTCACAAATTTTTTTGTTACAAAGTGAAGGTCCTTTGTTGAAAGAAAAGCATGACGAACCGGATCTCGAATGAGGAAACCATGGTGATTGTCCTCCAAGAGAAGATAAGGAGACTTGATCTCGCTTTTGTCACCGGTTTATTTATTACTTTATTTTATTGCCCTGCGTGGCAAGTAACATCTCTTTGTATGCTCGCTTTAATTACACTGAACAAAAATTTTGAAGTTTTAAGAATTGATGTTGAACCTTTTTTAAACGTTATTTATTCAAGGTTTTATGTCATAGCTCATGTGTTGTTTTGCCCTGCGTGGCGTACAACTTTACATGTGGTGACGATGAGTTATTCTTAAAATACGAAATTTATTATGAAAATCTATTGTGAGATATTTTTGTTCAAAATTTCCCATGTCATGGCATACACAAGGATTTGTTACAAGTAATAGAATATTCATGAATAATTGATTTTGAATCCAAAATAGTTTAGATGAGTTATCTTTGTGTGATAATCAACTTAATCACATAAACAAGAAATATATCGCCTAGATCCATGTGGTTAGGGTCTCGGAATAGTTTAGTCTCGGGCTAAACGCTTTGATGTTGATCTTGTTTATTAGGCTAAGATGATTATGAGATCCTTCACCGAAGTTTGTGAGAGGATTATAAGCTTGTTGGATATTGATCACATTTTGTGGATAATCCGTTCAAGCATACTACAAAGAATAACGAAAGAGAAACCTCTTCATCACTACCTTGATGGTAGTAATTGTGAGACGTTTATTAGTTTAGGCATATATCTGAAACCTTGTTGGTGTTCAGAATTAGCCAAAACACCTATAAGAATCAATAGGGCATATAGATCAAGGTACTTAGATCTAGTTTAGATGCTAAGGTATCTATTATCTATATATTGGATGACCATATAGTGAATTGTGGAATTGTTTCACAATTCATATCCTACTAAGACGCATTGGTACATGGTGTCATGGAGAAGGGAACCGGGTGTTGTTGATTCGGTTTATGACGGGTCAAGAATGTGTGTCCGATTTGTTGGGATATTCATTTGCCATTGTGACTAAGTCCTCAAATCCAAATTCAATTGATAGTCTATTTAGCATTTATTGAGATACGACTAGAAAGGTTCCATGCTTGTCTATATTATAATTCGAAGTTATCCATTCTACATTCAGTGGGAGATGGATAAACTTGTAGTCGAGAAGTGCTAATACATTTGAGGAGTTCTTCTAATTTTTAGTTATTTAACCTTTTGAGAACAATGTTTGTTGCTTAAAAGGGAAAGAAGAGAGAAACTAAAACTAAGGTATTCTAGTGGAAGAACGTTGAACTTAAATGAAAGACATGTTAAATGAAAGACTTGATGATGATACTAGCATATAGTCTGATATATTTGATAGATGATCAACATGGTTATGCTGGTATGCCTGACTAAGAATCATTACTTCTTTTAATTCTGATTAGAGTCATATAGAGCCAAAGAGAAATGGGTTTCTCATATCTAAGTGGTAATGACTTAATGGTGAGTCTTGTTGAGTTCGTCACCTATCGGATGACGTAGTGGATCCAAAATTCGCTAAAAATAAAAGAAGTAAATGATAAAGAGATGCAATCCATTTGGAATGTCCAAGTAATTGACTTGATCCTATACCTAGGTGTATACCAATGTGGGAGTGATGGGATTAACATGGATGGAACTGTAGACAACTTCAAATACCGACTAGTGGTAAAGTTTTTCATGGTGGTTATGGAGAAACTTGTCCTAGTGGCTATGTTGAAGAATGTTTTATACTCGTGGATATTAATGACCTTGTTTCGTCATGAAACAATATGATGAGGAAGTGCTTATAACACTATCCGAGGGTCTTATTATACGTCCGTAGTATCCGAATTATGTCTACAAAAGTGGATAAGACCACTTCGGGCTTATTCTTGCATCTTGAAGGAAAGATATCTTTGCTTACTATTAGAAGATCATAGTGATGAGTTTTCTAAAAGCATAGATAAAAACCTTTTACGTATGTCAGGGCTAGTGGGAGCTTTGTTGTATTCCTAGTGTTAAATTTCTATGGAAGATAATGTCCCGATATTAGGTTATCTGCAAACCTACTTCAGGAATTACTACTTCATAGGGGCATTTAAGAGATACAAAATTGGATAGTATTTAGTTCACGAAATATAGAGATATGTTCTTGATGTTTGATGACTTGAATAGGCTTGGAGTAAGTAGTTACTCTAATGCATGTTTCTGCTAGGATAACGGTTGATCTTTGATCAAAGCTGATGATCCTAACTTGTGGTGTTGTTTGTTGATTCTTAAGTATCCCTAACCTTATTGTGGGTTTTTGAGACAATGAGTGTGTGATTACTTTAACTTTTTGATAAGTAACATCTCTTTGATGCATACTTTTGAAGTAGTCTTATCAAAAGAGATATAATTGAATAACAAAAGATCTTGTGGATGTTGTGGGACAAATCCACTAGTTAAGTCGTTGTTATGGACTAGTGGTGTTTATCATACTAGGTCCATTAGCATGTTTAATGCGTATAACTTGGCTTGAATATGTTTTGGTTTAGGTTTGATTTGTATTTATATTTTGGGGACATTAAGCAATATTGCAATTCATACCATATCGATTATTAAATGGAGATTTAATAATACGCCGAGGTCGGGTATTTTATGAATCCTTATTGTGTTCCCTCTTAGTATGTTTAAACACTTCCGAGAATGTTTATCATTCTAAAATCTCCATAGTCGGTTATACTTTATGGGAAGGAAGTATAAATTAAGATTGAGGTAAAGAGTTGGTTTTGTTAAACGTGATTCTTGCCTATACTTGAAAGGGGTTTCAAGTGATTGGAGGACCCGTACCCGAGTTCCCTTCATGGTTCTAGTCATAAGAAACTCGGGATGATGATGATGTTTCATCTGTAAACTAGAGATGCATGTGATTCCAAAGCATAGGTCTGCTTTGCTTTGATCGTTTTCTAACGCGGTCCGTAACTGGTCGTTATAAGGGAGATGATTGGGTAGAGTATTATCTATGTGGTGGAAATATGTAGTCGAAAGGAATTTGTTCCTCTATGTATAGAGAAGATATCCATGGGCCCCTCGATGATTGAGTGCTGACGTTCATATGCATGGCCATGCTCAAGTTATATTGATGATGGATCAATGTTAACTTGGTTTGTTGGTCACTACTAATCTAGAATCGAGAAACATAATAGTGAATGATCTGAAGGTTGACTTTATTCCATGCCTTGTGTTCACATAGGATGTCGCGAACAAAGGGATGTACATGTTCATTTGTCTTTAGGACAATCGTTTCATGATTGGGATTTTATCAAGAGTGGCATACCCTATACTGACTAGGGAGCATAGATGTCTTGCTAGAGGCCGCTCTATGTTTGTGTTATTTTTCATAGTCATGCCACGTGCAAGTGGGAGTCTGTTGGAATATGCCCGCTGACACGAACAAGTTAATGGCACTACCGATGAGGTATAGGCCTATTGGGTCACACACCAAGTATTGATTCCGGCAACACGATCAAGCAAAAGAGAGGAAAAGGCCAAAATGGGTTTTGGCAGGATGGTACACGGGTCGTGTCCAGTCCAACATACACGAGGCGTATTAGCCCAGTTCAAGGTCGTGTAGTTTGGGCCTACACGGGCCGTGTAGATGAACACGGGCCGCGTAGTGCTTGATAGACACGGGCCGTCTTAGTCCAATTGGGACCGTGGACTTTGGGCCTACACGGCCGTGTAGACCTACACGGGCCGTGTACGTTTGCTGTAACAGCAGAATTAATAGCCTTAAACATTTGGTTTAATGGTGTTAACTTTTAATAATGGTGTAGACAAAGGGGCTACGAGTTATCTGCTCTAAGGGAGGTTTTTGGATGTCTCTTGGCTTTTGGGTTGACACTTGAACTCTCTCTCACTTGTTCATCTTGTTCTTGGTGTTCTTGAACACAAGAAGCAAGAAACACATAGACTTGGGTGTTGTTTTGGTGTCTACACCAACTTACTAGAATTTGGGAATCAAGGTTGCTTGGGGTGGACTTCATTAGAGGAATCCTTGTTTGGATTCTTGAAGCCTTGACTTGCTTGAGTTCTTCAAGATTAACAAGAGGAAGATCATTATACTTGAGTTGTGGTATAACTTTCTTTCTATCTTGTTTATTATATTTTAGTTGCAATTCCATGTCTAGATATTGGTCCATGGCATGTGTGTTTGTTTGGCTAGTTTAGTTTTTGTATTATACTTTGCTTCCGTTGCTACTTGATTTTTCCAAACGAATACCTTCAGAACCTAAACTGTGCTTCCACTTGACCAACACCATCGGAATATGTTTCTTACGGAGTTTGGTCACCTTGCGATCCAACAGTTCAACAGGTTCCTCTATCAATCTTTTCATCAAATCAACTTTCAAATCATGTACTGGGAGAATCTAACTTTCATCTTCAACCTTACATTTTCTCACATAGCAAACATTAAACGTATCATGAATTCCTGCAAGTTCCACTGGAAGATCCAATGTAACTGTTTGATCATTCACTATTTGACGAATGCGGAAACGACCAATAAAACGGCGAGCCAACTTCCCACGCTTACCGAAGCGAAGCACACCTTTCCACAAAGAAACTTTCACATACACCAACTCCCCCACATCAAATGATATTGGACGACGTCCCGGATCCGCATACATTTTCTGTCTATCTCTGGCAGCTTTTAACTTTTCTCTAGCGATAGCAACCTTGTCAGTTGTGAACTGAACAATCTCATGCTCTTCAAACTGTTTTCACCAGCCTCTAACCAACAAGTCGGAGTACGGCAGCGACGACCATACAACATTTCATACCGAGGCATTCCAATACTAGAGTGATAAGAATTATTATACGCAAACTCTATCAACGGCAGGTGCGAATCCCAAGATCCACCAAACTCAATTACACAGGCACATAACATATCTTCGAGTGTTTGTATGGTTCGTTCGCTCTGACCATCCGTCTGGAGATGATAAGCAGTACTCAAGTTTATTCTCGTTCCTAACTCTCCTTGTAAACTCCTCTAGATGTTAGAAACAAATCTGGAGTCTCTGTCAGATACAATGGACAACGGTATACCATGCCTTGGAACAATCTCGTCAATATATTGTTGAGCCAACTTACTCAAAGAAGCCGTCTCACAAGTAGCCAGAAAGTGAGCACTTTTCGTCAGTCGATCCACGATCACCCATATCATATCATGATTCTTTTGAGTACGCGGAAGTTTTGATACAAAATCCATCGTTATGTGTTCCTACTTCCACTCAGGGATTTCTATGTGTTTCAAGGACCCGTAAGGCTTTTGGTGTTCTGCCTTCACTTGCGCACGTATACGACATCATTCCACAAAGTGTGCCACATCTGCTTTCATTGTAGGCCACTAGTAAAGCATTTTCAAGTCGTTATACATTTTTGTGCTTCCTAGGTCTACAGACAGTCTCGACTTGTGTGCTTCTGTTAAAATCAATTTTCTCAACTCTCCAAGCATAGGCACCCATACACGAGTCTTATATACTCTCAATCCATGTGAATCGTCAGTCAGTTCATCTTTACGTTTCCTTATTAGTTAAACCTTCAAATTCTCTTCCTTTAGAGCTTCCAACTGAGCAGACTTCAGTCTGTCCACTAAGTCAGATACTATCTAAATACGCATAAACTGGATAGGACTTCCAGCTCCTTTGCGACTCAAGGAATCTGCTACTACATTTGCTTTTCCAGAGTGATATCTGAACTCGCAATCATAATCTTTTATCAGTTCTACCCATCACCGCTGTCTCATATTCAATTCTTTCTGGGTGAATACATACTGTAGGCTCTTATGATCAGTACAAATTATGCATTTGGTGCCATACAAATAGTGCCTCCACAGTTTGAGCGCAAACGCAACAACTACTAGCTCCAAATCGTGAGTCGGGTAATTCTTTTCATGAGGTTTCAACTGCCTTGAAGCATACGCAATCACCCGATCCCTCTGCATTAGCACATATCCCAATCCAGTAAACGACGCATCGCAATATACGATAAAATCATCTGACCCACTTGGCAAGGCAAGGATAGGAGCCTGACATAACAACTGCTTTAATGTATGAAAAGCTTTATCTTGTTCATTACTCCATACAAACTTCACATCTTTCCGAGTCAACTTAGTCAACGGACCCGCAATCTTAGAGAAATCCTTGATAAATATGCGGTAATACCCTGCCAATCCAAGAAAACTCTTTATTTCTGACGGTGTCTTTGGAGCGTTCCAATTCATCACTACTTCTACTTTTGAAGGATCCACTTTCACTCCTTCACTACAGATTATGTGGCCCGAGAACTGGACCTCTCTCAACCAGAATTCACATTTTGAGAATTTTTCATACAAACGTTCTTTCTTCAAAGTCTCCAAAACCTGTCTCAAATGTTGTTCATGTTCCAATTCTCTCTTCGAGTAAATCAAGATATCATCGATAAAGACAATCACAAAATCATCCAAAAATGGTCGACAGACTCTGTACATAAGATCCATAAATATTGCAGGTGCATTGGTTAAGCCGAACGGCATAACCAAGAACTCGTAATGACCATAGCGTGTAGGAACGGCCGTCTTTGACACATCCTCCTCTGATACACGTACCTCATGATAACCTGATCTCAAATCAATCTTCGAGAAGAATGAAGCTCCATGTAAGTGATCAAATAAGTCATCAACTCTAGGCAACGGATACTTATTCTTTATCGTTTTCTTGTTCAACTCATGGTAGTCGATACACATACACAACGTACCGTCTTTCTTCTTCGCAAATAATACTGGTGCACCCCATGGAGACAGCTTGGACGAATAAAGCCTGTCTAACAGATCCTGAATCTGCGTCATCATTTCTCGAATCTCTGAAGGTTCCAATCTATATGGAGCTTTTGCCAGTGGCTGAGAACCAGGGATCAAATCAATCTTGAATTCTACATCGCGAACCGGAGGGAACCCTGGCAATTCCTCTGGAAATACATTCGGGTATTCCGTTACCACCCGAATATCCTTCGTAGTTTGCTTTTCTTTCTTCCCATCAATGACATATGCCAAGTAAGATTCACATCCTCTATCTAACGCCTTCTTAGCTTTTAAACAAGAAATTATTGGAATCACAGATCCAGACTTCTTACCCCTTTCTACCACTCTTATGCCATCCGCCAACGGGAAAGAAACCAACTTCTTATGGCATTTAATACTCGCTTGATTCAAACTCAACCAATCTATCCCGAGCACCACATCAAAACCAGATAATGGCATAACAAGAAAGTAAACAGGAAAACACACACCATCAATACCAATTTTAGCTCCAGCCACAGCAGTCGTGACCGGAACCATCATGCCATCAGCTACTTCTATTTCTAAGGCATTAGCAAGCTTAATAACAGGGACATTTAATCTAACATAGAACTCCATAGAAACAAACGAGCGATTAGCTCCAGAATCAAACAATACTTTCGCAGGAGTAGAGTTTATAAGAAACATACCCGTGATGGCATCACCTGTGGTGGTGGCATCATCCACCGTCATCCTAAACGCCCGACCCTCGGTAGTGGGTGGGTTCTTTCTTTTCTGACCGGATGTTGAAGATGACCCCCCAGCCGCTCCCGCTTCTGACCCAAATCTTGATTTCTTACTCAATGGACACTCACCAACCCTGTGTCCCTCCTTTTGACAATTCCAACAAACGCTCCTCGGGAATCTACAGTTCTTAAAATCATGGACGAACTAACCACACTTCACACATCTCAATGTTTGTGGCATACATTGACCCGTTGTGAAAAGATATGCACCTGCCACACCAAGGTGCTCGTTAATTAGACACACCCGAAGTAGGTCTCCTACTCTGGTCTCCTTGTTTGCACCACTTCTCTACCCTCCCTGTCTCGGCTAGGTATTATAATGTTCAAACTTAGACTTTTGTTGGGAAATCCTCTCACTCCTCAAACTCTCTTTCGCAAGTTTATCCCCTTCAGCCGATTTGGCCAAAGTGAAAGCCCGGGAGAATGTGGTAGCCCACCTAGTGGCGCTGCGGTAATCTGGGTGCAAAGCTCCTACAAAATGAGCAATCTTCGATTTTTCATTCGGCACCCAGTGTTTCACAAATCTCATCTTCTCATTAAACTGTCTGATCAGGTAATCCACTGACAAATTCCCCGTCATTCGTAAATCCATGAATTCCTTCTTGATCTTGGGAATCTCGAAGGAACTACAGTACTGTTCGCATAATTTTTCCTGGAACTGACTCCAGGTGATGCTCTCCTGCCTGCTGCTCGGTGAAATGGCCGGTAATCGAGTCTCTCAACCAATTTAAAGTAACATTAGGATCTGAACTCCCTTCATACTCTGAAGGCTTGCAATCCAAGAATTGTTTATATGTGCACAGTTGCTTGTATCCAGGAAACGCAAAAGGATAAGCTCCCTGAGGTGCAAATGGATAGTAAAATGGCTGTCACATCATCTGGGGTACTGATGGTAGGGGTGTTGTTACTGGTGCTATGGTTGTTGGAGTAGTAATCGCAATTGGAACTGGGGTTGGTTCAGGATGGGTCTGTCTCTGCTGCTCAAAGTTATGGACTTCATTTCTAAGATCCAACAATTCATTTTCCAATTTGAAAATATATTCGCTTTGATCTTCTTCCTGATCCTGGCCAGATGTTCCAGCTTGATTCGTAGTATCCAAATCTTCTATTATTGGTGCCTCTGTTGCTAATTGGGTAACAGGTAGAAGGATGGGGGTTTCTGTGTGAGCCATATCTGTTACAATCACATCACCTCACAGCTCATTACCATAAACCGTTAATACACAAAATTCTAACTACTACAAACATCTCAAACTCATCCTAATTCCCCCGAAAGAAAGTTTGACCCATCACGAGCCAAGATTTCGTAATGCAACACTCTAGTCGTGCATGCATCGCCAAACCAAGGCTCTGATACCAAACTATAACAGCAGAAAACCAAAGCCAATTATTTTTTTATACGCTGCGGAGGCTTTAATTAAACAAACCACTTAGCATAAAATACAAATATTTACATCCAACAAATAATTGTTCAAGACAACAAAACATTAAACTTGGTATTACAAAATACATTGACTTGTTTCCTTGTTCAAAATACATATCAGAGCGGGGTCAACTTCTCCTTCTACAACACCAACAAACACAAACCTGCAAAAACATCAACTGAGGGGAATTAGCACAAAGCTAAGTGAGTAGAGGCTAAACACAAATGCAAAAATCAATAGTCAATATCAAAGCATGTAATCACATATCTAAGAAGACCGGTGGTTCGGCGCAGAACCTACAACCAATGCCAGCCAAAGCGAAGGTTTACCGATAGCCTTCCACTGAGTTGGCACAGTGAAAATTCCCCTCTGATGCAACGCATGCACCAGTAAGACTATCACTATACAACCAACCAGTAAACGAGCCCAACCCAATTCTACATGTAGCTGACTTCTCAAACACAACTCAATATCATCCAAAGAGCACGTATCGGCCAAATAGTCATGCAACATATATCATCAATCAACAATCACAATCAACAATCAATCAATCAATCAATCATCCAATCACAATCACATACATCACATCAATAACATCAACCATAACTTTTACCATCCGCGATTAACGTCAACTCACCTTGTTTTCAACATGAACTCAGATATCTAATATCACTGCGTCTTTGGATTGCCTGAAAACACAGTAACAACCAAATCAGTCTCTAATTCATAAACATATCATTCCACATATATTTATATCTTAATCATTCATGAACACAAACTAACTACTCATAAAATAGAACAAAAAACCAACAATTACAAATTCAATCACAAATGTCGGAATTCCGAATCATCAGATTTCTAGGAATCCGCCGGACTCAGGGTTGTCGGATTCATGATGTACTGAATTCTGGGGTATGCGGATTTCATGAGCATCAGATTTCGAGAGTTCCGGATTTAACAATACCGGGTTTAACATCATCGGATTTCAAAGTCAAAATCTTTATTATTGGTTTTCATAGAGTCGGGATTTAGGTCCATCGGATTTGGGGTTCATCGGATTTAAAAGCACCGGGTTTTAAAGAATCGAATTTCATGTTCTCAGATTTAGGGAATCGGAATTAAGTAAAGGTTCTCAATGTCGGATTCCGAGTTTATCGGAATTTGGACGAAGTTTGGATTCTCGGATTCTAATTCCCAAATTCACCACAATCGGATTTTATAATCTTCTTCCTCACTCAATTCCGACAACTTCAACAATTCATGAATCAATTTCCAGAATTTCAAATCTCATTAAAGCTTACCAAAATCATAACCAAAGTTCTCTAAACATAAATTCGTGCATCATAAACATCTTATAATCATGTAAATCTTTAAAATAAACAAAACCCATTTAGCAAGTATTGAGCTTAAAGCTCCATCAATGGTGTTTATACATGTATTCATGGATTCAAATCAGAAAACACAACAAGATGAGTAATAACATGATACAATCACATACCAACCTTTAATTTGAATCTAAGAAACACAATCTCCAAATCCGATTTCTTCTTCTCTTCTTTTCTACGGAAGAGAGTTTGCAACACACACACATACATTTTTCACTTGATAAAATGAGCAGGTAATCTTTCATTTAGCCATATACATACACGTACACATACTTTTCTAGGATTTAAGCATGAGGTGGCTAACCCTCTTCTTAATTTTCCTATTACACACACACGTATACCCCACTTACATACATAACATGCATACATACAATTTTTTTTATCAATTAATTCCTGTAACTCTTATATATATTTTTTAATTAATTACTCAAATTAATTAACATTCAAATAATCTCAAAATCAAATAAAACAAGTAATCACATACCGCTAACCCGCTAATCTACTAGCCCAGGTTTGCGGGTGTTACATACAGGGTCCACAATCTGGCCCCTTGATTCCAGAGGTCAGCACCAACCTTTGGATATTAGGCCCACAATCTCACCTCAGGAGGAATACTCAAAGGTCTCTCCTACAGTGGAAATTCATTCCTCCACTAGCCAGGAGGGCTTTGGGCTCAAAAAGAGGGCAGAGGGGCCCAAATCCTTTGATGACATTGAAGCCACTGATGCCCAAGCCATATTGAAATATTTAAACATACAGTTTGAGCTTTTACACAAGAAGAGGAAGAAAGATAGAGCCAAGCTGATGGGCAAATTAAATGATTTATCCAAGTCTGTGGCAGCGTTGTAGAGCTTGGTGCTCAAGATGAGAACCTCCCCTATTGATGATGTCAAAAAGGGGGAGGAAGAATCAAAAGAAAAAGGATGATGAAGTTGAGGGGGAGCACACTGAAATAGTAGAGATAGAAGAAGAAACTCATGATCAGTTCATGAGTACTGTAGATCAGCCTCCTCAACAACAATCACAAGATCAAGAGTCCCCAGCAGTCCAAACAATTACAGCCCCATTAGTCCAATCAGCTCAACCAGAAACTCCACATGCAGAAACACCTCAAGTTGTGCATGTCGAAATTCCTCAATCTGAGCTACCAAAAAGGGTTGAAGCTGAGTTTGTTGCAGCCTCACAAGATGATAAAGGGGAAGGCAAGGCTATAGAGACCATGAAAAGAAATAGAAGAACAAGTGTTGTGTCTCTAGCTAAGAGGAGGAAAGTCATCATTGCTGAACCTGAGCTAGAGCAACAAGGTCAGTCCCAAGTTGTTGAATCTGACATTGACTCAAGTGATGAAGTTGATGCTGCACAGAAGGACAATAACATGTTAACTGAACAAATGTTACAAGAGATGGCCAAGGAACTTGGTATGTCAGTGGAGGAATTGAAAGAACAACAAAGACAAGCTGAGCTGCAAACAGAACAAGCTAAAGCTGAAGCTGCCAGAGCTGAAGCTAAAGCTGACTATCATGGACCAAGAGCTGCTCCAATTCCCTACTCAGATATTGATCTAAGGCATTGTTATAAGAGAACACATTTTGATCACAAGATTGAATCTCTTACACCGAGTAGAAAGAGAGAATCTGTGATAATCAACTTTGTACTAGACAACAAAGATTGATCTTAGAGCTAAATTAAATAACCTGGAACAAAGATTGACCCAAACCGAACAACCTCCTGTATCAGCTGCGATCTTTACTCAGGCAACCGTACCACCAGTATTAATGCCCCTACCACCAGTGACACACATGATACAACAACCGTTCTACTATCCGTATCCACAACAGGGAGCTTACCCTTTTGCGTTTCTGGGGTTTAAGCAGCCGTGCACATATAAACAATTCCTTGACTGTAAGCCTTCGGAATATAGTGGAATTTCTTACCCTAACATAACCGTGAATTGGCTGAGGGAAATGGTAAAGGCACTAGATGCGTAAGTGTGAAAACGAACTGAAAGTGAAATATGCATCCAGGATGCTGAAGGGTGATGCTATGGTGTGGTGGGATTCGATTACTGGTCATTTCACTAAACAACAACAGGAGAGCAATACTTGGAGTCAATTCCAAGAGAAGCATTGTGAACAATACTGTGGTACATTTGAGGTTGTAAAAATCAAGAAGGAATTCATGGATCTACAAATGACCGGGAATATGACAGTGGATGATCTGATTAAACAATTTAATCAGAAAATGAGATTTGTGAAGCACTGGGTACCAGATGAGGAGTCAAAGATTGCTCACTTGTTGGAGCACTACACCCCGATCTCCGTAGCGCCACTAGATGGGCTACTACCTTATCACAAGCATTTAACTTGGCGAAGATTGCAGAAGGGGATTTAATAGTCAGGAATAAGTGGGATGGGGAATAGATTGCCCAACAAAAATCAAAGATTGATCATTATAATTCCCAACAGAGGCAGGGTGGGCAAGGAAGTGGATATAAACAGGGACATCAGAGTAAGAGGTCGAATGTTGGTGGGTCAACTCAGAGGCCACCGTGGTGTAGTCGGTGCATGTCATACCACAACGGGCAGTGTATGCCCCAATCAAGAAGATGTGTTAAGTGTGGCCAGTTTGGCCATGAATTAAAGGATTGCAGGTTCCCACGCAGTGTCTGTTGGAACTGCCAAAAAGAAGGGCACAGAGTGGCAGAGTGCCCGGTGGGAAAGAAAGTAGGATTGGGAGCAAGGTCGGGGACAGCTGGGGGATCATCTTCAGCTGGTCAGAAGAGAAAGAATCCACCTACTACTGAGGGTAGGGCTTTTAAGATGACGGTGGAGGATGCCACCACCACTTACGATGTTATAACCGGTATGTTCCTAATTAACTCTATTCCTGCAAGAGTGTTATTTGATTCTGGAGCTAACCGCTCGTTTGTGTCTGTAGAGTTTTGTGGTAGATTAAATATACCTGTTATTAAACTTGCTAGTGCCCTAGAAATAGAAGTAGTAGATGTCATGATGGTTCCAGTCACTACTACTGTGGCTGGAGCTAAGATTGATATTGATGGTGTATGTTTTCCTGTTTACTTTCTTGTCATGCCTTTATCTGGTTTTGATGTTGTATTGGGTGTGGATTGGTTAAGTCTAAATCAAGCAAGTATAAAACGCCATAAGAAGTTAATCTCGTTTCCATTAGCGGATGGTACAAGGGTAATAGCAAGGGGTGAGAAAGCCGGGTCTACAATTTCAATTATTTCATGTTTAAAGGCAAAGAAAGAACCGAGTAAAGGTTGTGAATCGTTTATAGCATATGTGATTGATGGAAAGAAAGAAAAGCAAGCTATGACAGATATCCGGGTGGTAACGGAATACCCGGAGGTGTTTCTAGAAGAATTACCGAGACTACCTCCAGTTCGAGAGGTAGAATTCAAAATAGATCTGATTCCTGGTTCCCGACCAGTGGCTAAAGCACAGATTGGCACCTTTAGAAATCCGAGAAATGATGACACAGATCCAAGACTTGTTAGATAAAGGATTTATCCGTCTAAGTTCATCACCGTGGGGTGCGCCAGTGTTATTTGTAAAGAAGAAAGATGGTACATTGCGTATGTGCATTGATTATCGGGAATTGAACAAGAGGACGATAAAGAATAAATACCCGTTACCCAGAATTGACGATTTGTTCGATCAACTACAAGGAGCTTCTTTCTTCTCAAAGATTGATTTAAGATCGGGTTACCATCAGGTAAGGGTGTCAAAGGAAGATGTATCGAAGACAGTTTTCCATACGCGATATGGTCATTATGAGTTCCTGGTTATGCCATTCGGTCTAACCAACGCACCAGCAGTATTTATGGATCTCATGAACAGAGTCTGTCGGCCATTTCTTGGTAAGTTTGTGATTGTCTTCATTGATGACATTTTGATTTACTCGAAGACTGAGATAGAGCATGAATAGCATTTGAGACAGATCTTGGAAATTCTAAAGAAAGAACTGTTGTATGCAAAGTTCTCGAAATGTGAGTTATGGTTAAGAGAAGTCCAATTTTTGGGACATATTATTTGTAAGGAAGGGGTAAAAGTAGATCCATCAAAGGTAGAAGCAGTGATGAGTTGGAAAGCTCCAAGAACACCATCCGAGATAAAAAGTTTTCTAGGATTGGCTGGATACTACCGCAGATTCATCAAAGATTTTTCTAAGATTGCGGGTCCGTTGACCAAATTAACTCGGAAGGATGTGAAGTTTATGTGGAATAATGAACAAGAAAAGGCCTTCCAGATATTAAAAGAACTGTTGTGTCAAGCTCCAATCCTTGCTTTGCCAAGTGGATCTGAAGATTTTATAGTATATTGTGATTCATCATTGGCGGGCTTAGGGTGTGTATTAATGCAGAGAGATAGGGTAATTGCTTATGCTTCCAGACAATTGAAACCACATGAAAAGAACTACCCGACTCACGACTTGGAGCTAGCAGCAGTAATATTTGCGCTCAAATTGTGGAGACATTACTTATACGGCACCAAATGCGTAATTTGTACAGATCATAAGAGTTTGTTGTATGTGTTCACTCAGAAAGAATTAAATATGAGACAGAGACGCTGGGTAGAATTGATAAAAGATTATGACTGCGAGATCAGATATCACCCGGGAAAAGCGAATGTTGTGGCAGATGCCCTGAGTCGAAAAGGGAATGGAAGCTTTATTCAATTTATGCGAATTGAGATAGTATCTGATCTGATAGATAGATTGAAATCTGCTCAGTTGGAAGCTCTAAAAGAGGAAAATTAAAAGACTGAGTTAATGAAAAAGAGGAAAGATGAATTGAATGACGATTCTCGTGGATTAAAAACATTCAAAGCTCGTGTGTGGGTGCCTAAACTCGGAGAATTGAGACAATTAATTTTAACAGAAGCACACAAGTCGAGATTGTCCGTACACCCAGGAAGCATTAAAATGTATAACGATCTAAAAGTGCTTTACTGGTGGCCTACGATGAAAACAGATGTGGCACATTTTGTAGAATCGTGCCATATCTGTGCGCAAGTGAAGGTAGAACATCAGAGGCCTTATGGGTCTTTGAAGCAGTTAGAGATTCCTGAGTGGAAATGGGAGCACATCACAATGGATTTTGTAACAAAATTACCATGAACTCAGAGGAATCATGATATGATATGGGTGATAGTGGATCGTTTAACAAAGAGTTCTCATTTTCTTACCACTTGTGAAACAGCTTCGTTGGGTAAACTAGCAGAACTATACATAGATGAAATCGTTGCGAGGCATGGTATACCGTTGTCAATTGAGTCCGACAGAGACTCAAGGGTTGTATCTAATTTCTGGAGAAGTTTGCAAAGAGAATTGGGAACTAGAGTTAACTTGAGTACAACTTACCATCCTCAGACAGACGGTCAGACTGAACGAACCATACAGACACTTGAGGATATGTTGCGAGCTTGTGTACTAGAGTATGGTGGATCTTGGGATTCACACCTGCCATTAGTAGAATTTGCGTATAATAACTCTCATCACTCCAGTATTGGAATGCCTCCGTATGAAATGTTGTACGGCCGTCGCTGCCGTACTCCGACTTGTTGGTTAGAGGCAGGTGAGAAACAGTTTGCAGGTCCCGAGATAGTACAGTTGACTGCTAACAAGGTTGCTATAGCCAGAGATAAGTTGAAAGCAGCCAGAGATAGACAGAGAATGTATGCTGATCCGAAACGACGTCTAGTAAAGTTTGATGTGGGGGAGTTGGTATACTTGAAAGTTTCTCCGTGGAAAGGTGTAATTCGCTTCGGCAAACATGGGAAGTTGGCTCCCCGTTTCATCGGTCCTTTCCTTGTCCGTCAGGTTGTGAATGATCAAGCAATTACCTTAGATCTTCCTACAGAGCTTGCTGGAATTCATGATACATTTAATGTTTGTTATCTGAGGAAGTGTAAAATTGATGATGAAAGTCAGATTCTCCCAGTACATGAGTTGAAAGTTGATTCTAAGAAGAGACTGATAGAGGAACCGATTGAACTGCTAGATCGAAAGGGGACCAAGCTTCGAAAGAAACAGATACCTATGGTATTGGTCAAATGGAAACACAGTTTAGGTTCTGATCTAACCTGGGAGACTGAAGCAGAAATGAAAGAAAGGTATCCGCACTTATTTGAGCCGGAAAGGATTCCGAGGACGGAATCCTCTTGAGGAGGGGAGATTTGTAACACCCGCAAACATAGACTAGTAGATTAGCGGGTTTACGGTATGTGTTTATTTGTGTTTTAATTATTTTAAATTTGATTATATGATTACTTGAGTGATATTAAATATTTAGTTAATTTATAATTAATAGGATGTATGTGTGTATGTATGTATATAGTCGTACGTATGTATGCATGCATGTCTAAGTGGAATACACGTGGGGTTGTGTAGATGAAAAGAGGACACCTAACTTTGCATGTACATTTTGTGTCATTTGTTGCATTACCTCAATTTTCAAGAAGTGTATGTGTGTGTGCTTTGTTTCTCTACCAAGAACAAAACCGAGAGAAGAAAAGAAAGAGAATCAGAATTCCCATTTGTGAGATTAAATCAAGATTTTAAGGTTGGTGTTTATAAATTAACATGTTATGATCCTTCTTGTTATGCTATATGATTTAAAACATGATTCATGTTTAGTTTAAAGATTGCATGTTAAATAATATCATAATCGGTCTTTGAAAGAATAGGATTTTGATAGCTTTGAATGTTCATATGATTCATATGGTTAAACGCATAAGAAGGTATTTAGAATATTTAATGTATGTTTCTGGAATGATGGTATAAAACTAGGTTTTGTATTATGATATTTTGAAGTTGTCAGATTTGTTATATTATGAAGCTCTCGGATTGTTGAGTAGAAGAAATCCGAGTCTTGCAAAAATCCGGATCTTATGAAATCCGAAAGTATAAATCCGATTACCTTAGAATCCGAAACTTGGTTTATGACAACCCCAAATCCGAATACTATAATTGGATATGAAATCCTAAAACTTGGAAAATGACAAAGTCAGAATCCGAATGATGAAATCCGATACTCAATTCCGGAATCTGGGACTTAGTGAAATCCGATACTTACGATTTTGGAAACATGAAATCCGATTAAGACAAAACAGAGATTGGAACCCATCGGATTCCTAAATCCGACAGTTGTGAAATCCGAGAGAAAATCCGATAGTTATTGAAATCTGATATTTTGTGTTTCGATTTGTTATTGTTTATTGATTGTTGATGTTATGAATGAATTATAGATATATTATGAGATATATTTATAAGATTTGGAATGATTGATTGTTATTATGTTTTCAGGAAATCAAAAGGCTCAGTAATATATGAATTTTG
This sequence comes from Dittrichia graveolens, assembly GCA_038502395.1. Lineage (NCBI taxonomy): Eukaryota > Viridiplantae > Streptophyta > Magnoliopsida > Asterales > Asteraceae > Dittrichia > Dittrichia graveolens. The sequence goes on from JARJIL010000003.1 coordinate 65,036,417, forward strand.
AGTGCTTCGTCTGAACTTGAAAGGTTAGTGGATGTTGGATGCGAATGGTAAAGATTGTGTTTAATATTACTGATGTGAGGCATGATTGTATGTGATGGTTTGAAATTAGAACTGTTGATTGTATATATATTATTGATGACTGCTGCATGATAATTTGTTCGATACACACTCTTAGTATGATTTTGAGTTGCGTTTGAGAAGTCAGCTATACGTGGAATTGGGCTGGGCTCGTTTACTGGTTGGTTGATCAGTGGTAGCCTTACTGTTGCATATGTTTCTTCAGAGTGGGATTTCACTGTGCCAATTTAGTAGAGGGCTATTGGTAAACCTTTGCTTTGGCCGGCATTGGTTGTAGGTTCTGCGCCGAACCGCCGGTCTTCTTAGTGGTTGTGATTACATGATTAGTATTGTCTTGATGTTTGCTTTTGGATTTAGCCTCTACTCACTTAGCTTTGTGCTAATTCCCCACAGTTGTTGCTTTTTGCAGGTTTGTGATTGTGAGTGCTCGTGGAAGGAGAAGTTGACCTGACTCTGATGTCTAAGATTTAAAATGAAACGAGCCAGTTTATTTTGTAACACAGAATTATGTTTGTTGGATATTGAGAATAGATATTTTGTTTGTATATATTTTTAAATGGAATGAATGTTTAAAGTTAAAATGTAAATGTAAATGATAAGCTAAAATGTAAATGATATGTTCATTAATGAAAATTCAAGTTTGATATGTTCAAGTGTTTATTATTTGAGATGTTCAATATTAAGTTTGGTATGTTCAAACAAATAGCTTTGTAAGTTCAAGATGAGGATTGATATGTTAAATTATACACTAATAAGTTTAGTTATATAAGTTTTGTAGGTACAAAACTTAAATTAATTCTGATAAGTTCAGCATCTAACTGATTGCCAGTTCAACATTTAGAATACACGTTTTATAGTAAATTTGTAATACAACAAATCTAGTAAGTTCAAGACATGTTGAATAAGTACGGATCAGTTCAATACTTATTTCAGAACTAACTTTGGTCAGTTCCAAAGTTGTTCAACATAATTCTTTCAAGCTATGTTTATTTTGATTCAAATGTTTTGTCATCATCAAATAGGGGGAGATTGTTTGTCCCATGATTAGAATAGTTAGATTTGATGAGACAAACCATAACTATGTATAGATGATAGGTTAAGTGTTAGGAATTACGTAAGTCTGTTGTAAACTGACTAGTCAGCCGAAGCTGAGTAGTCATAGTACAAATTTATATAGACTTTTCTCTGTAAGTACTAGATAACTCAGTGATTTAAGCTGAGACAGGTTTCAAGAGTGAAGACTAGAATAGTTGAAGATGCAAGAACTCAGCTTGATGATGTCAAGTCTGAGCAAGTCAGCTCACCGCTAGAAGTCAGATCAGAGATTTAAATGAGTTTTAAAATCTCATCATAAACTCTCGATATCTATGACATTTAAATTAGGATATCTAAACCTAATTTAAACTATCTATTAGTTTGATAGAAATCTCAAACGAAATTAGTTGGATAAGTTCTAATTAAGGAGTTTGTTACAGTTTTAAAGAAAATATAAGTTCTATCTTTAAACTACGATTTGTTCGTAGATAAATCAATTATAAGTATAAACCTTCTTGTATGTTTACAAAAGAAGAGAGAGAAGTTCTCCATAACTTGCAAAACATATGTGTGTTCGTCATACTTGATATACGCATGTGTTGTGATAACTTTGTGTGTTCAAAGTTCAAGAGAGGTTCCAGTGTTCTTGATAATTTGTTTTAACAAGAAGTTCGATCATCAATTAGTTTGTGATTCAAGAGTGTTTAGAGAGAGTTGAGTTTGTAATCAGTGTAACATCAAATCATCTTGTTGATTTGTTTAAAGAGTGACATTGCAATACATTGTTTGATTGTTGAATTAAATTATTAAATGGTTGATAAAGTGTACTCAACCCCCCCCCCTTCTACACTGTATCGGTTGCTTGTTTACCCTCTTTGAGACCAACATATGTTGAAATACGAAGGAGCTAGTAATGATAACATTTGAATTATGCGAATTGAAGTATATTTGACTTGGTGGATAAAATTGGAATTGTCTTTACCAGAAATTGATGGATTAATGATTGAAGTTATCGAATATGAAAAAGAGAAAAGAGGAATTAATTGCCGAAAAAAATGTGGACTGAAATTTGTAGATATTGTTTATATGTGCCTTTGCTTGAAATTTGAAGATTTAATTTGAGAAAGACTTACGAATCTAAATTCCTATTGCATTTGGAATGGCTAAAATTGTATAATTCCATGCAAGTATTGTATTGATGACCTACTAAGAAGAGTAGACAAGATATATTTCATGGAATTATGACATGATTGTGTACGATTCAAAGTAGAGTATCAGAAACGTATGAATCTTTGAGATAATTAAAGATACTAGGGTAGTGATGATGACAAGTCATGATGGAGTTTATATCTAACATTATTGTATATGAAAAAATCTAGATATGTTATGTGTGGTTATTGATCGTTCAGTAAGAAGTACTAGTGTTCTTGCTACCAGTAAGACGGTATCTTGTGAGCAAACTATCTAATTATATGACGAAGATATGAATCAAAGATATAATGTTTTATATTTAATGATTTTGATGGAAATCAAAGATTTGATTAAGCATCTAGAAGAGTTTACAACAATAAGTGAAACGTGAGTTGAGTGGTATAATTGAATTTCTTTTGAATGACTAAATGAAACGAGTTATGCAAATATTTTAGAATATATTGCGTTCATATGTGTGATAGAATATGATGAGTCATGGAATTCATAATCACCTTGACTGAATTGGTGTGATGCAATTTCTGTCAAATGGATGTTAGAATATTAGTTGTGAATTGTTATGTGATTATCGTGGTAATGCCCCAACATGTTAATTGGAAGCAAGAGAGAAGCAATATGTGGATACTTCTGCATGATAGACAGTGAATGAAAGATATTTGGAATCCTTTAACCGAGTTAAATAAGTGTTCAAGAGACCTTTGATGTTGTCTAACGCGTAAGTGTAAAAGGAAAGGTTGAAAGACAAATTTTCCTAATGTGTGGGATACAAGTTGATCTGAAAAGGAGATTGGAAAGATAAGTTGTTGAACTTTTATGATTATAAGATGAAAAAGATGTGTTAGAAACATATTTCTATGATGTTGGTAAGATGAAAGTGCAAATAAATTTTAATTAAGTTGACAATCAGGAATGAATTTGAAGAGTTGATACTTCTGTTTAATGTGTGCTATGAGATTCCGATGATGGAATCTTTTAAAGGAGGGAAGATTTGTAACATCCAAAACCCTAGCCTAGTTGTGGGTCGATCAATGGTAAGTTGAAGTGAGTTTGGTTTTGAGTATTTAAGATTAATTGTAATTAAAATGAATAATTAATATCACATGATTTTATGAATTGGATAAATTGGGTTTAGTATGAGGGTTGTAGAAAATACTTCGTTGTATGTTAATTAATTTTGAAGAATTAATTAATTGGATTTATCTAGAAAATATAATGTATTTTATCATTTGATTAAATCAATCGAAAATTTGTTAGGTGTACATGTATGAGTGAGTGTATGTGTGTAATTTATGTATGTATGGTTGTACATGAGTTTGATGAGGCCCACCTCAGGCTTGGTTTAACTCATTGAAATTGTATTGTGTGTATACGTGTACTGATTGTATATATGGATATACTTGAACCACCTCTTCATTTTGGAAGACTTATCTAATGTGTGTTTATGTGTGTGTTTACCTACACTTAAAGAAACCTCAAGAAGAAAGTTAAGTTAAGTTCTTGAAAAAGAGACGTGGTGCTTGTTAATGCAAATTGAAGGTTGGTACATGTTTATGTCATGAATCTTGTTAATTATATGGTTATAAACTGAGATTTGAGGTTCCAAAAGAAAGAACACCATTAATTATATGAAGCTTTTGATGAAAAACTTGACATGTGGGTTTTGTTGGTTTTGAAATTTGAATGAGTTTGGATGTGTTTTTGTCGATTGTTAAGGTGTAGTATGAAGTTTATTATGATTTAGATCTGTTAGAAATGAACTTCCAGATTTATGGTTGTGTTTTGAGAAGTTGGTTTTAAGCTAGAAGAAGAACAGGAAAGAAGAAGATGAATATGTGGTGTGCTGAAAGGGGTCCGACTTTGGCCCCAGGCTTGCTGAAAGTCGCCCAACTTTGGCCCCGGGCTTGCTAAAAGTCGCCCGACTTTTAGGCCTCGGGTGGTCATCCGACTTTAGGCCCCCGGTCGTCCGACCTTAAGCTCCGGGAAAGCTGAAGAGGGTCCGACCTAGGCCCCGTACGACCTACACGGGCCCGACTTTTTTGTGTTTGTTTCATATGTGAAATTTAACATGTTGGTTACGGTTTTTTATATAATATATGTGAATATATATTTATGAATCGAAGACTGATTTCGATGTTGTTTTCTGAAGAACTGCGAAGACTCAGAAACATTAGACAACTGAGCAAGTGCGATTTGGGGACAGAGGTAAGTGGAGGTTTACTCACGAGTGATGTTGGTGGTAACTGTTATGGGTTACGTGATTTTGAGATATTGATGCTTTGATAGATTATTTAGTCTAATATGCTTTGATTGACTATTTGTAACGCCCCAAATTATAAAACTGATCATTTTGATAGAAACTCACATAATAATTTACATTCTGAAAGTTTCTACATAAAGCGAAAGCATAACTATTTCAAAAGTATTTATCAAAAACTACACATATGTGAAAGAACTACGAGTTTACAACCAAAAACTTGTTCTGTTCAACCAGACGTTCATTTTCTTAACAAATTCAGTCAAACCGGAGCTTTGCCCTTGCCTAGTTGCCTTGATTGTGCCCTGCAAAATACATAAAATAATATCTGATAAGATTAGTGAGTAAACTAGTCTGCAAATCATATAAACACATGAATATAATCACATTCTGAAAACTGCCAACCACTGGTTCTAGACCCAGGGTAGCAAACTGAGCCACAGTACTGCGCTAATTCTAAGCCACTACTGCACAAAGCAACATGCTTTATAACACATAAAAGGAATATATATAAGTATTCCTTGTAATAACACCATTATGCACATATGAAAACTAGTCTAGAAGACTCACCTTAATTATAACAAACGTAAATTAACGTAAGATAAAGCTTCAGGTGTCATCACACGATCCTACACACATAATATTACAATATAATATCAAAAACACGTCTTTCTTATCTGAACTGATAGCTACACGGGCCGTTTACCGTAAAACGGACCGTGTACTTTGCATTCTACACATCCGACATTCGGATGACACAAAAGTCGGATCAAATAACCCTACACGGGCCGTGTACACCATATACTACACGACCATGGGATCAAACATGGTTTATGACCGCCATATGCTCTACACCGGCCGTGTATTGCTACACGGGCCGTGTACCTTTCATCCGACACTTATACACGGGCCGTGTAAGGCTACACGGACCGTGTTCGTGTCATCCGACTTACAGTTCAGCCGCTGACAGTCATTGTTTTCCGGCCAAACCTCCCCAAAACCATCCAAAATAGTTTTTAACATCTTTAGGATGGTTTTAACATCCCTAACAATATAAAACACTTAAAACTCATATATAACATACTTTGATTCATGTTCCAACCTTTTGAATCACATAAACCCATTAAAACTTGAAAACCATCTAACTAATCATACCTTAAGTAATACGAGGTTGAAGAAGAAGAAGATGATGATAACTTAAACTCTGCTTTCTCTTGTCCAAAACTCCAGAAATTAAAGATCAAAACTTGAATTTTGAGAGAGACGATTGTTGCTGTGAAGTTTTGCAAAATGACTAGTAATTGACTTTCTAAGTTAATTACAAACATATATACATAATAGTTTCCAAAAATAACAATAATAGTCCCTTGACTATTCTATTTAAAATATTACAACTTTGGCCCCTCAAGTTAATATCCACGCTTTAATAATTACAATCACTTATAACACATTTATTTTCTGGATGTTACAACTCTTCCCCACTTGAAACGATTTCGTCCCCGAAATCATTTGTCGAAGAGTTCTGGATAATTCTTCATCATATCTTGTTCAGGTTCCCACGTGAAATCTGATCCTTTTATGTGCTTCCATTGAACTTTAACTAGCCCAATCTGTTTATTGCCTAAAGTCTTAACTTTTCTTTCTAATATTGCCATAGGCTATTCCATGTAGTTATGTTTTTCATCAATACTAACATCTTCCAGCGGTATGAATGTAGATTCATCTGCTAGACATTTTCTGAGATGAGAGACATGGAAGGTGTTATGAATCTGAGACAACTCTTCTGGTAATTCTAATTGATAAGCAACCTTTCCCACACCTGAGATGATTTTGAATGGTCCAATAAATCTCAGACCATGTTTTCCTCTCTTTCTGAATCTAATTACACCCTTCCATGGTGACACTTTTAATAATACATAATCTCCCACCTAGAATTCAAGTAATGATCTGCGTTTATCTGCATAGCTCTTTTGTCTACTCTGGGCAGTTAACGATCTATGCCGTATCTGCTGAATGTTTTCTGTTGTTTGTTGTACCACCTCTGTACTATCCAACTCTTTTTCACCTACCTCACCCCAATAGATTGGAGTTCGGCACTTTCTTCCATACAACATTTCATACGGTGGCATCCCAATGCTGGAATGACAACTGTTATTATATGAAAATTCTGCCAACGAAAGATACGAATCCCAGCTTCCGCCAAAATCGATAAGACATACACGGAGCATATCTTCTAACGTCTGTATAGTCCTTTCACTTTGACCATTGGTCTGAGGGTGATAAGTTGTACTGAGATGAAGCTTAGTTCCCAAGTCTTCATGAAATATATTCCAAAATCGGCAATCCCTGTCTAACACAATAGAGACTGGTACGCCATGATGTGACACAATATCTTTCATGTAAACTCCTGCTAATCGTTCTAAGCGATTGTTTGTCCCAGATTGAGTACACAACAACAAATGTTTGTAGAAGGGGGGGGATTGAATACAAACTTTAGCTTTTAAAATTTAAAGACACACTGATATACTTTTATATAATTCTTATTGATATTGAATCAAGAATTACATGTACTAGAAGCGGAAATTCTAAGTACAATAAAAGGTGGCAATCTATTTTTCTAACACATAGACAAGCTAACTCTAGAACAACTAATGTATATAGAGTGTTCAACACATGAACAAGTTTGATTCTACACAATGCTTAAACTCTACGAATTTATCAACTGATGAGATTTTCTTTCTGTGGAGTAGAGACTTCACTGTGTTGGTGTAGTTGCATGTCCACCATGCATGAGTATATATAGAAATCTTGGTGAATCCGGTTGCATGAAGGTAAGAGACAAAGAGTATGTGGAAATATAATATTTTAATTGTAAAGGTAGTGGGTGAAAAGTAAAGTTACTTTAATCAAATGTTTTGATAAAAGTAATTGTACTTTTCTACAAAAGTGCAACCCATACACAATAAAAAATATTAAAACCCACATCTACTGTCGTGTAAAAGTTTCTTTCCCTTTCCATGCTTGTACTTTAATCAACACCATGCTTCTGTTTGATTTGACTTTACCAAGTATGGGATTGCCAGCCATACTTAGTTGTTTGAACAAATCTTCAAGATCTTCGTCTGTTTGAGGTATCATTATCTTTATCCAGAGGATAAGATCAAACCTTTCTTTCTCATAATTGATCCAAAAAGTGCATTTTTACTTTTACAAACAAAGATCTAAGGCATAATAGAACAACACATGTTCTGCCTTTTACATATGACTTACAATCTGAAAAGATAGAGTGGATTTGACATTTTGCACGAATCAGCTAACAGATTGTACTAGGAACTCTGATATTCACTACTCAGTTGACAAAATATATCAGTTGATCACTTTTTGCTAGGACTCAGTTGACACAAATTGCTCAGCTGATCATATAGATGCTCAGCTCATCAATAGTAAGCTTAGGAGGACATAAGCTCATGTATTTGTATGATCAGTTGATCAATAATGCTCAACTGATCATTCAAATACATAAGTTTATGAGGGGAGATGAATTGTGTAAAGGAAGACTTACTTAGCTGATGCTCTAGGCCTCAGCTGATCCATTTGTTCACTCAGCTGATCAATTTGTTCACTGATGGATTTGTTCACTCAGCTGATGGAGTATTTTCTTCAGCTGATCAACTTTTTCACTCAGCTGATGGCTTAATTTCTTCAGCTGATGGTCTTCTTTACTTGTTTTCTTCATCTGATGCTCCTTGGCTGATATCCCTTGGTTGATATATTGAGTAGGATCTGATGCTCTGCTGATGTTCAGCTGATGGCTCCATACTTAGCATATTTTTACATAAACTGATTCAAACAACACATGTTTGAATTCCTTCTAAGTCATACTAAATGTAGGGTTTGATTATCATCAAATTCTATGTTTTAGAATAGGCAGGGTTGATTATTAGGGTGAAGTGATTATCTCCCCAACAATCTCCCCCTATTTGATGATAAGAAAACCTTTTTGTTTTTGAAGAATCAGTTTGACTTCGAATTACAAAAGATTTGAACTTTTAATTACATTTGGCTACCTAGCTATCTGTTTTTGGTAGCTCTTTTTATTTTGAACCTTGTTCTGTTTTTGGTTTCTTTTCTAGTGTTCCATTTTGTTCTGTTTTTGTGGAATCTTTTTCTGTGTTGTACCATTTTGTTCTGTTTTTGTGGTATCTTTTCATTTTTCCATTTTTATATGTTTTTTATTTTCTGAAATACATAAACATCACTTGAAATAACAGAATAAAGAAATGTACAGAAGTGTTTACATAGATTAACTACTAACTAACTAGTCTATAGTATACAATCAACTAGATATCAACAAATCTTTAGAGTTACAATCAGTCTTCAATCATCCCACCATGGTTCTTCTTTAACTTCAAAATCTTTGGCATGGGGATCTGCTTCAGCTTAAGACTTTTCATTGGGCTTGTACAAGGGCTTCAAAATTCTCATTTCCAGTTCTGCCTCTTGTAGATATCCTTAGCCCAAATAGAAACTTCTTGCTAGCTTTGATGCTTTCAGACTGTCTAAAGAACCTCCATGTGCCAGCTCTGTCCAGAAAGAATATACCGTCAACAGGCATAACTATAAACTTGTACAGCTCAGGGGTGATGTTCAATGGTAGAGATGTGTTGAGACCCTCAAAGTTAGATAAGTATTCATGCTGGGGCAGTACCTCTCTTAGCTCAAATGGTTTAAAGGGCTTGGAGCCTTTCTTGTGAAGATTATCCACTGTGTGCACATGCCTGTAATAGTCATCTGGAGTGAAGGCCCTTTGTGACACAGCTAGAGCTATCCAATTTTGAATCTTCTAAATGAATTGAACTTTGAGCTTGGATTTGGATTTGAAGAGAAGGTATAGGATCTCAACTAACTCTGTGAACCCATAGATATGACATCTTTCATAGGATAAAACTTCACAGCTGTTGAAGTAGTTTTGTCTTATAGCCTTGAGATAGGGTTCACCATCACCTTTGTGGACAGTGGCTCTTGTTATTGGAGTTGGTTCTGTTCTGTTTCTTAGAATGTTAATCCTTTCTCTGAAGCTTTGAAGCCTTTGTTGACTTAGTTGTATGGGAGTAGATATATCAAGGTTGAAGAGGGTTTTGATAGCATCAGCATGATATCTAGCTTTGAGCAGTTCAGACTGAGATTTCTCCCTTGCTAATTTGTGTTGAGCAGCAGCTTGATTTTGAACTTGTTCTTGTTTTTGCTGATATGCTAGCTCCTTGGCTTGATAGATTTCTTCAACTGAAACACCCAATGCTTGAGCCATTTGAGCATTTTCCCTTTCTTCTTGCTCTTTAAGTGCAAGCTCCCTTTTCATTTGATCATCTGCTTCAACTTGCTCAGGTGTCATTTTTTGTTTGCCTTTGTCCTTAGGAGCAGAGGTTGAAGCCTTTTGGACTGATGGGGTTTATTGGACTGGTGGAGCAGATGGTTTTGGGCTCTGTCTTCTTCTTCTGAGGATGTCAAATAGTGGAGTATCATCCTCATTATCAGAATCAAACTCTATAACAATTGGAGGAGAGCAACCCTCAGCAAATTTCCTTTTAGGCTTTGGCCTATTTGCCATTCTTTTCATGCGCTTAGGAAACCTTTTCTCCCGCTCAGAAGGTGCTTTTCCTTTAAGAGGTGGAGGAGCTGTTGCTTTGGGTGCTTCCTGCTGCAAGATTTTTGTGGCAGTTTCAGAATATGCAGCATCAATTTCCTCTTAGTCAGGATCATCCTCCCTTGAAGAACTTGAAAATTTCTCCCCCTTTTTTGCATCATCGAAAGGAGGAGGGGAGTCACCTACAGTTGGCTTTGGGGATGGGGTAGGGGCAGGGGTAGGTGCATGGGTGGAGGAAGGGGTATAGGATGGGATAGACGTAATTTTAGAAAGCTGAATGGAGAGGTCATCCTTGAGATCTTTAATGGCTTTCCACAATGAGAGATGACTCATTCTGGATTGTTCGGTTAAGGTTTCTATGTCATCAAGGATGCCTTTAAGGTAGGAAGGCATGGGTAGAAGTTGGTCTGGGATAAAGACAGAAATGTTTGGTTTTATTGGGCATAGGATTTGAAGTTGGGATAGTAGGTTGGAGATGGTTTGGTTTAGGGAAGAGATAGTGGATTGAGGAAGGATGGGAGAGGGTGATTAAGATGGGAGAAGGGTAGAGAGATTGTCTAGTTTGGTTAGGAGGGGGGTAAGATCAATGGGTGCAGGGGAGGGTTAGGGTGGGGTCTTGAGGAGCTCAATGTCTCTTGTAAGTCTAGACAGTTAAGTAAAGGTTTGGGTTTGGAAGGCTTGGAAGGTTTGGGTTAGGTGATCAATGTTTTGGTTTATGGTTTGGATAAGGGTAAGGTTTGGTGTTTGGGTAGAGGTAGATGGTTTAGAGGTGGAAGAAGTGGAGATAGGTTCAAAGAATTTAGGTAAGGTTTGTGTCCCCTCATTTGAGCCTTGGTGTATAAGCTCAAATTCATTGGGAAGAGGTGTTGAGCCCTGTGCAAGTGGTTGGTTTGTACCATGAGCATTGGCAGGCTGTGCTTGTGTAAGAATATAATCGATACGGGGTGCAAGATAAGTGGACTGAGTATGGGATGCACTCAATAACAGGGAATCCCTTATTGGATCCACATTCTGTTGGGGGAATGTGAATGGTATAGGCTGACTCAATAGTGGGAGAGACACAGTATACCTTGGGTTGAGGTCTGTCTTTCAATGAGATCAACCTGTTGGGAGGTTGTCTCAGCTAGCGGCTTATATCCCATTTTTACAGATGTATCCTGTTGTGAGGATACATCCACTAGCTGAAAGGTTGCAACATCCAATGACTCCTCCTCAACATGAGGAAGGGTAATTGGAGTTGAGGTCAGAGGTGTGGATTGCACTCCCTCAAAGTGCTCATAATGAGTCACTTCTGGTGACCTTGTATATATGGAGCAACGAATGGGAGTAGAACTAGTGACCATATGAGGTTCACTAGAGCTTGGCTGTTGGAGTGGTGTATGGACTGGAGAGGATGATGGGCTATCAAAGATTAGGACTACCATTTGAATATCCTCCGATGTGGAATCAGAACTGTCCTTACCTTGGGACATGATGTGCCTGCTTCTGTCAATGAGCTCAAGAAGTTGCTCAGAAATTTCTTGTTCTTGGGAATCACCATCATCACCAAGAGGACTTAACACCATTGTACTAATTGGAGCAAATTCACCAGCATCACCATCACCAGCATCATCATCTTCATCGATTGTGCCAGTGTGGCTTTCATCAGCATCATCATCACCATCATTATCATCATCATTTTCATCACCATCATCAGCATTAGCATTGTCGTTTGCAGCATCTATTAATTCTTGCATTTGGGCAGTGATTGGAGGACCTCTGTTTGCCTTAAGAAAGTAAAATATCTTTTCACCCATGGCAGGGACAGGAATATGCTCAAGATGTTCAATTAAGCCCACGTAATCATCTTCTCCAATCTCCCTCATAGCTATCAGGCTTAATAATCGAATGTAGGGCACCTGAGACCTTGATGATTTCTTGTTGGTGCTCTGAGTGATTTTATCAATAAGGTCAGAAAATATGACTTGAGCAAAGTCGATATTTACCCCAAAGACTAGGGCATAGAGCACAAGAAGCTCGGTTTGATTGATGAGATGGTGGCTACCAGATTTTGGACCGAAGCAACGTACGACTACGTTGGCCAAATACTTCCACGGATGAGAAAGAGCAGAGACTTTGACTTGACCATGCACTACAGGTTCATTGTAGCCGATGGTTTGTAGAACTGTTTGAACTTCTGCTCTGGAGGGAAAAGCTATGTAAGGTGGGAAGTGAGGAATGCCAGAGGCTTCGCGAAGTGTTTCGGTGGTGATCTGGAGATGGTAGTTTCCTTGGGCTAGGGTGCAGTGGATGGTGTTGGTGTTTAGGTTATAGGTTGCGGAGTACCATAGCTCACCGATAATGGTAGGGTATATGTAGTGTGGATCAGTAGTGAGACTATCGAACAATGGATGAGCTTGAAGGAACTGAACCATTGGTTCATAACCTTGGTTTTCTCGCGAGGCAGGGATGGTGGTGCAGAGTAGAATGGTGTTGGGAGTTATATTCATTGGTTGATTGGGTGCAACATTCTCACCAGGGTTAACAACAGGGTCTGGAATATAGGTGGCCATTTGGTAGGGATGATGAACAGTGAGTATCGAGAGAGAAGGTAGGGTAGTTCTTTGTAGAGAGAGAGGGAATTTAGAATTTTTGAACAGGTAAAGGTGAATGAGAGAGAAATTGGGATATTTATGAAGGTTAGTTAACAGAGATCATTAGATACTGACAAAAGCTCCAACGGAAAACAAATTAATTAGCTATTAAATGAAATCTGACAAACGGAGTAAATAACTAGGGTTTAAAAGCATTAAATGAGTGTAAAAAGTGAAAATTTACTATGTGTGGAAACATAAGCTGATCATAGAAAAGCATCAGCTGAGGGGTATCAGCTGATGAAAAACTATCAGCTGATAGTGAAAATTTGGAGTATTAGCTGAGGAAAGTACTTAGCTGAGCATGTCTTTCTTATCTTAAAGTGATCAGCTGAGTAAATTTGATCAGCTGATAGGTATCAGCTAAGCATAGTTACTCAATTTACACAAATTAAGTAAGACTTAGATATGCTTAAATAAGTAACTTACAATTTTCAACACTTATAAATTAACACAAACTAAATTACCATTATTCTAAACTAAAAATTAAGCATACCTAGTTTTGATATAGGAAATTGAACCTTGCTTCATCAAATGGCTTTGTGAATAAGTCTGCAAGTTGTAAATCAGTGTTGATGTAGTGCAAAGTTACGTTCTTCTTTTGCACATTATCTCTAAGAAAATGATGTCTGATTTCAATATGATTTGTCTTTGAATGCATGACTGGATTATTTGAGATAGAGATTGCACTTGTATTGTCACATAGAATTGGGGTGTCTTCAAACTTCAAATCATAGTCAAGTAGTTGATTTTGTAACCACAAAATTTGAGCACAACAACTTCCTGCAGCAATGTATTCTGCCTCTGCAGTGGATGTTGACACTGAATTCTATTTCTTACTAGACCAACTAATCAATCTTCCTCCTAGAAGTTGACAACCACCTGAAGTACTTTTTTTGTCTAATGTGCATCCTGCAAAATCAGAATCAGAATATCCAACTAACTCAAAATCTGAGTCTTTGGGGTACCAAAGACCAAGATTAGGAGTTCCTTTGAGAAATCTGAATATTCTCTTAACAGCAGCAAGATGTGATTCCTTAGGATCTGCTTGATATCTTGCACAGAGACATGTTGAAAACATTATATCTGGTCTACTTGCAGTGAGGTATAAAAGTGACCGAATCATTCCTTTATAAGTAGTAATGTTCACTGATTTGCCATCAGTGTCCTTTCCTAACTTGATAGAAGTAGACATAGGTGTTTTCATTGAAGAACAGCTTTCAAAACCAAACTTCTTGAGTAAATCATTGATATACTTTGTTTTATGAATGAAAATACCATCAACCTCTTGTTTAATTTGCAAACCAAGAAAATATTTTAACTCACCCATCATGCTCATCTAATAATTATCAGACATGAGTTTAGAAAAAATTTTGCATAGTTCCAAATTAGTAGACCCAAATATTATATCATCTACATATATCTGCACAAGTATCACATAACCTTTGTACTTCCTAATAAATAAAGTGCTATCAATGCATCCTCTTGTAAAACCTTTGTTAATGAGAAAAGAAGAGAGGGTATCATACCAGGCTCTTGGAGCTTGCTTAAGACCATATAAAGCCTTGTTTAGAAAGTAAATATGATCAGGTAAGCTTGACTCCTCAAACCAGGAGGTTGTTTTACATACACCTCTTCTTTCAGATCTCCATTCAGAAATGCACTCTTCATATCCATTTGGAACACTTTGTAGTTTTTGAAGGCAGCATAGGCTAGGAATAGTCTGATAGCTTCCAATCTTGCAACAGGGGCAAAGGTTTCATCAAAATCAATACCTTCTTCTTGACAGTACCCCTGTGCCACTAGCATTGTTATGTTCCTTATGATTTGCCCATTTTCATCTAGCTTATTTCTGAACACCCACTTTGTTCCAATGATGGATTTATCCTTTGGTTTGGGTACGAAAGTTTATACATTATTTCTTTTGAATTCTGCAAGTTCCTCTTGCATGGCAGAAACCCAATGGGGATCATTGAGAGCTTCATCAACCTTCTTTGGTTCAATCATTGAGACAAATCCAGAATACAAGCAGATGTTGCAAGCTTTTGATCTTGTTCTAACTGGATCATCTATGTTGCCTATCACCAAATTATGAGGATGGTGATTGAGGTCTTTGAAGGCTTTTTGGATTGCTTGGGAATTCGGATTCATTTGGATTTGGGGAGAAGAAGTTATATGGTGGTTATCAGCAGTAGAAATGAGTTCATTTTGAGTGGCTGATATAACTTCATTATTGCAATCTGTGGCTATCTCTACTGAAGAGGGAATGAGTGATATGGAATTGGAATCCAATGATGTTGAGTCATTTTCCACATGATTCAGTAGAGGTATAGGATTGGATGAGGATGGTTGCACATGGTTAAAAATTTGTATAGGAACAGGTTCATCTACATCATGAGCAACAGGTGGAGAGGGATCTACTTGCTCTAGAGGAACTTCTCCAGTTTGCATAAGATCATTAAATTCTTCACCTGAAACATGATTAGATGAACAAGAAGCAACAAAGTCATTTTCATTGAAACTTACATTGATGGATTCTTCTATGACTTTGGTTCTGAGGTTGTATACTCTGTATGCTTTAGAAATTAGTGAGTAACCTACAAACACTCCTTCATCAGCTTTAGGAGCAAACTTCTGCAATTGATCTTTTTGATTGAGTATAAAACATTGACAACCAAAGATATGCAGAAAGCTGATGCTTGGCTTCCTTCCTTGAGCACTTCATATGGAGTTTTGTTGTGCCTTTTGATAATGAGGGACCAGTTCTGTGTGAAACATGCACAACTTACAGCCTCAGCCTAGAAATTAAATGGTAACCCATTTTCACACAACATGGTTCTGGCAGCTTCAATCAATGTTCTATTTCTTCTTTCAGCTACACCATTTTGTTGTGGGGTTCTTGGAGAAGAAAAGTTTTGAGATATCCCTTTCTCATCACAGAAGGATTCCAGAGTTTGATTTCTGAATTCAGTTCCATGATCACTTCTAAGACTCCTCACCAAATTGCCATTCAACCATTCCATCTTCTTGATAAAATAAATAATTTCTCCAGCAGCCTCACTCTTTGCTTTAAGAAAGAAAACCCAAGTGTATCTTGAGAATTCATCAACCAATACAAGAGCATACTTACTTCCACCAATACTAGCAGTTGCAACAGGACCAAAGAGATCCATGTGCAACATATAGAAAGGTTCTGTAATTGAGAAGGCCTGCTTGGATGGAAATGATGTCTTATGTTGCTTTCCCTTCTCACAAACAATGCAAGGTTTAGGCTTAAGATAAGTCAGAGAAGGTAGTCCTGACACTAGTTCACAACTTGTTGAAAATTTTAAAATTAAGGTGGGAAAGCCTCTTGTGCCACAGCCAATTTGTATCCTCATTATTCTTGGAGTACAAACATGTTTCCTTTGAAGGGTCACCAGAGGACATGTCAAGTGTATACACATACTTGGTTCTCTTGGCGCTAAACACTATATTACCTTCTTTATTTATGATGGAGCCTCCTGTCTTTGTGAAGTGGACTTCATTATCTCCATCACACAATTGACTTATGCTTATGAGATTATATTTCAGCCCTTTGACATATAAAACTTTTGACAGTTTAAGGTTCCCATTATGAAGCTCACCATATCGTTTTGTTTGCCCATGGTTGTTGTCACCAAAGGTCACCCTTGGACCTTTCTCTTTCTTGTAGTTACTGAGCATAGCCTTGTTACCTGTCATGGTTCTTGAACATCCACTGTCAAGAAACCAAGAACCAACACCCTGCACAGATTTGAATGAAGGAAGAGTTAGTGACACAAGTAGGAATCCACTACTTAGTGGATCCCTGTGGAATGAACCTAGCTTTCAACTTCATCTCAGGTTTCTTATGTATGAGAGGAATGACTATGTTATCATCACAAGTCCGCTGTCTTGAAGTCCCTTCTAAAGAACATTCAAAAGCCTTATGCTCTTTGCTTCCACATTTATAACATTTTTGAGATTTTGTGGCCTTGGAGCATTGAACAACATGGTTTGAATGCCTATGAGATTTCTTATCAGTCATCATTTGACTAACTTGGCCATTCAGCTTATGAAGCTTATCCTGTAAATTTTTAGGTCTTTATTTACAGGCACCTTAGATTGATCTTTGTTATTGGAAAGTTTTTAACCAATCTTTGGAGTGGCAGAAATGGGAACAATGTGAACATCATTCTTTTTACTCATAGTTTCTTTTAATGAAAGAGAGTTGATTACTTCTAGATCAACTGATTTTTTAGAAGATGAGCTATGATCAGCTGACAGGTTATTAACTAAGCATTTATCATCTACTAACCTATCAGTTGATGGAGTAGTATTAGCTAATTATTCTTCAGTTTGTGAAATGCTAAGATTTAAGTCATCTGTTTTCAAGGTTTGACAGCATAATGTCTTTGTGGTTTCATCTAATGATTCCTTTCCTTTACTCACATCCTTTGACTTTATATTATTAGTATTTTTACATTCTGAAATCTTACTAGAGGATGATTCAACAGAAGGAATAATTGATTCTTTTGAGTGAGAACTCTTGCTTCTAACAAACTTATTTGTGAACACACTTTTGCCTTTAACAGTTTTGTGAAAAGTCTGTGGCAAAACGTCAGCTTTGTCTAAGATATTAAGGTTCTTATTAGAATCAACATAGTTAGAAACCTTAGAGTAATTTCCACCAATAATAGCTTGAACTTGTTTGGGTAACTGCTCCTTGACACACTGAGTTGGAGGTCATTAAACTTTTTGGTTGCCTCACCAGTTTCTTTTACTAAGATCTCATTAAGTATCTTTTGATTAGCTAGTTCCTCATTTAAGATTGTTATCTGCTTAAGTTCCTCATCCTTAAGAATTAATTTTTCCTTTAGTGATTCTACTTCTAGTTTTAGCTTCTTCTCTTTTTGAATAGTAGACTGGAAATCAATACACAAGTAATCAAACGTAGCATTCTTCTCATTATCATAATAGTTAATAAATTTTCCAACCTGATACATAGAAGAAGGATCCCAGTTGGTAATTGAACAAGCTTTTGCAGCTTTTTTCGTGTCTTCATCAAAGGAACTACCATCATTGTTGTTGGCCATCATGCAAAACTGAGCTGAGATCACCTCATCTTCATCTGAGGAGAGATCTTCTTCTGCCCAATCTTCTTCTTCAGCAACAAGAACTTGGCCCTGGTCTTTCTTTTTCTTCTTCTTCTCAAGGACATCAACAAGGAGTTTCTTATAATTGGCTCCATAATCAATTTTGCCCTCCTGCTTTTGCACAGATGAAGAACCAGTGTTATATATGGACTTACAGTCACTAGCTATGTGGCCAATCATACCACACTTATATCACTCTGTTGTAGAGGCATCAAATGTGGATTTGGGCTTGACAAACTTTGATGACCTCTTGCTGAACCTCTTGACACCCTTTCCCTTCTTGAAAGGTCTGAACTTCTTATTAAACGGCGGTGCTATATCCTGGAGGAGCTCCAAGCAACACACCATGGCCGATTCCACTACCGAGTCGGAATACATTGCGGCCAGTGAAGCTACTAAGGAGGCCGTATTGATGAAGAAATTTCTGCTTGATCTGGGAGTGGTTCCAAGCATCAGCGACCCTATTGAGATCTTCTGTGACAACGAGGGTGCCATTGCTTTAGCAAAGGAACCAAGGTCTCATCGACGCACGAGGCATATTCTGCCGAAATATCATTTTATCCGGGACGTGGTCGAAAATGGAGACATCGTCATCAGCAAAGTACACACGAATAGCAATTTGGCGGATCCGTTCACTAAACCGTTGTCGCAAACTAAGCACGATGCCCACACACGTGTTATTGGGATTAGATTTGCTAGTGACTTGGTTTGAGTTGTATATTGGTTATTGTATTCGATGTATTTACTATTTTATTGGGAACATTAAGCAATATTGTATTTTTGAATGTATTGATTATTAAATGGAGATTTAATGATACGCGTGTAGCGAATACTTTCTTTAAATCATTATTGCATTCCAACTTTGCATGTTTAATCACTTCCTTGAATGTTTTACATTCTAAATAGTCCACGATCGGCATTCTTCATGGAAGGAAGTATGAATGAAGATCGAGGGAAATGATTGGTCATAGTGTTCAACGGGATTGAACACAAGGGATGCAATATTTCGCCTATACTTGAAAAGAGTTTCAAGTGATTTGACGACCCACACCTGATCTTACTTCATGGTACATGTCAAGAGTAAATCAGGATGATAATATCTTTTATCATTAGACCGGAGATGCGTGTGTTTCACTATTTTGGTTTGCTTTATTCTGACTGCTTTTAAACGTAGTCCGTAACTGGCTATTATAAAGGAGGTATTTGGGTAAAGTATTGCCATTATATTGGAGGCAATGTAGTCGAAAAAATTTGTTCCTCTGTAAAGAGAGATATCCCTGGGCCCCTCGATGATTGGACGCTGACACCAAAAATGCATGGCCATGCTCGAGCTTGCAATGATTGTTGATCAGTTGCAACTCACCCTTTTAGTCACCACCAATCTTGATCGAGAAACATAATCGTGAATGATTGGAGAATGACTTTGTACCATGTCTCGTGTTCACTTGGATATCGTGAGCAATAAGATAATTGATCACTTATCTATAGGACCATTTCAAAGTCTTTTAGTTTAACTTGGTACTCGTGTTTAGTTGGGGGCAGGGATGTCTTGCTAGAGGCCGCTCCCTGTCTGTGGTGCCCATGAGTACGGTGTGTCATGTGCAAGTGAGAGTTTGTTGGAATCTGCCCACCGACACACGTAGGCCGGCATCACTGCCAATGAAGCGCGGGCCTATTGGGTCACACGCCAAGTTTCAATCTCGACAGCCAACTATAAGAGGAAAGAGTCAAAATGGTCAAATTCCAGTTGACCAAGACTTCACGACCGTGAAGGATTCTCCACGGGTCATGAAGCAGCTCGTGTCCACGAGTCATGTCGTGGGCCGCATGGTTCGTGAAACCCTAGGGCTTCACGACCCTACACGGCCCGTGAAGGAGGTCGTGAAGGCACAACCCTCACAATTCTTGCACGGCGCGACACGGCTCGTGGAGAATTAATGGCCGGTCGTGGCGCATTTATCCTTCACGACCGGTAAGAGCCCGTGAAGAAGTCGTGAAGGCAAAATTCTAAGTGACACTTGTATTTGGTTGGACCATTTTATTGGTCCAATGATAGTGTGCCACTTAGCTCCGACTCTGGGCTCTATGAACAGATAGAATACTTATAAAAGAAGTCTTCTTGGTGCATTCTACACTCTTGGTCATTTTTGGTGCATTACACATTTATTGTGAGTTCTTCCATAGAGAGAGAGAGAGCAAGAACAAGTGAAGGTGGTAAGTGCACAACTAGTTCAAGGGCTGCTCCAGAAGAAGATCATCAACTGTTGGTGCTTCTTTGGTTTGCTAGTACAAAGAGATTGAAGACTTAGCTTGGTGTCGACTTCTTTGGTGCTTGAGGCCTTTTGTTTCAAGAGCTCATCCCACACTTCGAAGTTGTTCCAGAATTATCAAAGTCTTCAAGGGTATGGCTTGCTTACCTTCTTCTCTTCGTGTTTGTTTTTGGTTGCATGTAGCTTCTTACAAGTTTTCACCACCATTGGGAAATCATAGGATCATTTTGTGTGTTTTTGTTGCTTCCGTTGCGTGTTTTGATCCCCATGGATTCCCAACAGTTTTACCTACATATCCCACCAATCCTTAGCTGCACTTCTCAGCTGATTGGTTGCATATCTGACCTTGTTCTTAGGTGCACACGAACAAGTGCGGAATGCACCTTCAATTTCAGAGATCCATCTATGACTTGCAACTAGATCAGTTTCCCCATAAAACAACGGCGGTTGACAAGCCGCAAAGTCTCGGAACGTACAACCCCAACTCCCTGAGCAGTTAACCTGGCTGCGATTTCCTGCCCAATCATTTCCTTATTCTGATCACTTACCTGATCTGCAACTTGTTTTATGATATAAGGAATACTTCGTTCTAAAGCTTTACTAATTTCCCTCGCTACAATTTCTCCAATTGCAGTTTCTGGAATTTCTTGATTTATTTCCGGGGCTCCTCCACCCCCAGCATGTTGTGTTCCTATAGGAACACGCTCATCTGTTACACTGGTCTCTACCCCTTCGAATCTATGACTGAGACCATCTTTAGTATTATTAGCTGCTCTTGAACCTCTTGTATTAACCATCCTGGTAGTATAGATAAAGCGTTAAGGCGAAAGGTGGCTTTACCACATTATCCTCTATAACAAGCAATTACGAGCACATCCAACGTATCAATATATCTTTACAAGTACCACACACCCGATTCACAAGATTCCTCATGATTCATTAAGTTTCAACATGTATCATGTGTTTCTAATAATATGGGTCCTTATATTATTCTAAACACACTATACACGTTCAATCTTAACTTTATCACCAAAAGTCTCGATTCACAGGCTTAGGTCATGTATTACCAATGAATTATATCACATATAACATATATGTTCTAAACACATTATGTAATCGCATAATATTTCAACATATAATCAATATAGTTGATAGTTATACTCACCAAGCTTCAAGCCTCCAGTTTGACAATTTTCAAAACCAAGGTTCAAGTCCAGAATGTGCATAGCACATATCCAAATCCCTCAAACTGTGGCTCAGATACTAAGTTGTAACACCCCAAATTATAAAAATGGTCACTTTGGTAAAAACTCACACAATAATTTACATTCCGAAATTTTTTACATAAAGCGGAAGCATAACTATTTCAAAAGTATTTATCAAAAACTACACATATGTGAAAGAACTACGAGTTTAACACCAAAAACTTGTTTTGTACAACCGGGCGTTGATTTTCTTAACAAATTTAGTCAACCCGGAGCTTTGCCCTTGCCTTGATTATGTCCTGCAAAATGCAGAAAATAATATCTGATAAGCTGCGAGAGCTTAGTGAGAAAACTAGTCTGCAAATCATATAAACACATAAATATAATCACATTCCGAAAACTGCCAACTACTGGTTCTAGACCCAGGGTAGCAAACTGAGCCACAACACTGCGCTAATTCTAAGCCACTACCACACAAAGCAACATGCTTTATAACACATTAAATGAATACATATAAGTATTCCTTGTAATAACACCATTACGCACATATGAAAAATAGTCTACAGACTCACCTTAATTATAATAAACGTAAATTAACGTAAGATAAAGCTTCAGGTGTCCTCACACGATCCTACACACATAATATAACAATATAATATTAAAAACACGTCTTTCTGATATGAACTGATAGCTACACGGGTCGTGTACTCTACATTCTACACATCCGACATTTGGATGACACAAACAACCCTACACGGACCGTGTACCCTGTACACGGTGTACCCCATATAATGCACGACCATGCGTTCAAACATGGTCTATGACCGCCATACGCTCTACACGGGCAACGTATTGCTACACGGGCCGTGTACCTTTCATCCGACAATTATACACACGCCGTGTAAGGTTACACGGGCCGTGTTCATCTCATCCGACTTACAGTTCAACCGCTGTACATTCGCTATTTTCCGGCCAAACCTCCACAAAACTCATTCAAAACAGTTTTTATCATCTTTAGGATGGTTTCTAACCTCCCTAGCAATATAAAACACTTAAAACTCATATATAAAATACTTTAATTCATGTTCCAGCCTTTTGAATCACATAAACCCATTAAAACTTGAAGACCATCTAACCAATTATACCTTATGTAATACAAGGTTGAAGATGATGATGATGATAACTTAAACTCTATTTTCTCTTGTCCAAAATCCAGACATTAAAGATCAAAACTTGAAGTTTGAGAGTGACGATTGTTGCTGTGAAGTTCTTGCAAAATGACTAGTAATTGACTTTCTAAGTTAATATTACATAATAATTTCCCAAAATAACAATAATAGTCCCTTGACTATTCTATTTAAAATATTACAACTTTGGCACCTCAAGTTAATATCCACACTTTAATAATTACAATCACTAGTAACTCATTTATTTTCTGGATCTTACACTGTTAGTCTGATATCTGTTGATTATTGATAGCATGATAGATTGTTTAGTCTGATATTTGTTGATTGTTTACTATTGATTGATGTATGAGATCTCTTTGTGTTTTGTGGACCTATGTACATGGTTAATGATATGTACACATGGTATGTATGACCCGTGTACATGGTTAATGGAATGTGCACGCGGTGTGACCTATACGTATGGTTAATGGTATGCGTACATGGTTGTGGAGGTCAGCTAACGTGTGTTATTGGGCTGGGCTTATCTGCTATTGGTTGCACAGTTCTTGATCTTCGGATGCATTTGTTGCAATGGAAGGGGTTTAACTATACCAACTAGCAAATAGCTATGGGTAAACCTTTGCTTTGGCCCATATCGGTTGCAGGTTCTCCAAAACTACCGGTCCTCTAGGTTTGTGTGGTTTGTGAGATCTGTTTGTGTCATCAGTTGTTGATGCTTGTGCTTGATGCTGCTGGCTGTTTGTTTGTAACTTTCATTCACTTAGCTTTGTGCTAATTCCCCTCAATTGATGCTTTTTGCAGGTTTGGTGCGTACAGCTGTTTAGCTGTGTTTGTGGGCAGGGAAATTTGACCAACGCTCTGATATTTTATGTTGAATAGAGACGAGCAGTGTTTGTAAATCTTTTGTAACACAAATGGATGCTATGTTTTGAAAACAATGTTGTATACTTTGTGGGTGTTTATACTTATGAAAATCTGTAGACGCTTCCACAACGATTTAAAAACTGGCTTGAGATTTTCGGCGTTACATTCGGTCATCCATAAAAGACTTTTGTGTTTGGTTTTCTTTGGTACTATTTAATTTTCGTTTAAGTCTTTTGAACTACCATGGTATTTTTGCTACCTATCTATTTACTATGTGTATGGATCTGCCTTTAATTCATGATACCTAATATATGGGTGGAAAGCTTCTTTCTAATGTTATTGAATTTCTGTATAGCACTTTTTGCACCAACTAATAATATATATTTAAATTACTTAAAACTAATTTGAAATCATTCAAATTTCAAATATGTGTATATTTATCTTAATTGGGTTAGTTAAAACTAATTTGACCACAAATTAAATTTGAATGCTTAATAATAGTTAACTTAGTTAATACGGATTGTTAGATTTGTTAAAAATAATTTAAATTAATATAATATATATTATATTTCTCTCTCCATTTTTAATATATATATATATATACGATTGAAACTAAATTCAAATTTATGAAGTTGTTTATTTTGATTAGTTGAAACGATCTAAATAAATTCAAATTTCAATTATGTGGATTGAACTTAATAATAGTTAGATTAGTTAAAACTAATGTGATCAAAAATTAAATTTGAATGTTAGATTAGTTATAATTAATTTTAAGAAATTAAAATTTCGAATATGGAGATGCTTAACCATTGTTAGATTAGTTAATAAAGATTGTTATATTCGTTAACAATAATTTAAATGAATATAATATGTATATACGTATATATATATAAAGGTATATTTATATAATTATATATATAATTATCCAAAAATGTGGATGTATCACTTCAAAAGAAAATTTTAAAACATATGTGGATTTATATCCAATAATCGGTTAAAACATCTTAATTTTTGATATATATACAAATAAATCGAAACAACATCAGAATTCATATATAAAATATCACTTTAAATTTAAATCATATGTGGATTTAGAATATTTAATCGGTTACAACTTTCCTAATTTCGAGATTTATACATATAAATCCGAAAATACTTCAATATTTGTATATATAATATCACTTTAAACTTTAAATTTAAACCATATGTGAATTTATATTATTTAATCGATTACAACATCCCTATTTTCAAGATTTATACTTAAAATTCTGAACAACATCAAATTTAAAACCATATTAACGTGCATTAACATAACAAATCGGATTATAAATGAAATTATATGTATCTTCACCGACTTATATTATATATATTTAAATTAGTTAAAACTAAATTGAAGTCATTTAAATTTCAAATATCTGTATATTTATCTTAATTAGGTTAGTTAAAACTAATTTGACCACAAATTTAATTTGAATGCTTAATAATAGTTAGCTTAGTTATTAAGGATTGGTAGATTAGTTGAAAATAATTTAAATTAATATAATATATATATATTATATTTATCTCTCAATTTTTAATGTATATACGATTAAAACTAAAGGCTATTTTCCATACATAAGATTATATATTATATACATCCACATTTTTGAATAATTATATAAATATACTTTTATAAATATAATTGTATATACATATTATACATAACAAATCAGATTACAAATGAAATTACATATATCTTCATCTACTTATATATTATTATATATATTTAAATTAGTTAAAACTAATTTGAAGTCATTTAACTTTCAAATATGTGTATATTTATCTTAATTAGGTTAGTTAAAACTAATTTGACCACAAATTAAATTTGAATGCTTAGTAATAGTTAGCTTAGTTAATAAGGATTGTTATATTAGTTGAAAATAATTTAAATTAATATAATATATATATATATATGTATATTATATTTCTCTCTTAATTATATATATATATATATATATACACACATACACAATTGAAATTAAAGGCTATTTTCTATACACAAGATTATATATTATATACATCCACGTTTTTGGATAAATATATATAATTGTATATACATATAATACATAAGAAATTGGATTACAAATGAAATTACATTTATCTTCATCTACTTATATATTATTATATATATTTAAATTACTTAAAACTAATTTGAATTCATTCAAAATTCAAATATGTGTATATTTATCTTAATTAGGTTAGTTACAACTAATTTGCCCACAAATTAAATTTGAATGCTTAATAATAGTTAGCTTAGTTAATAAGGATTGTTAGATTAGTTGTAAATAATTTAAATTAATAATATATATATATATATGTATTATATTTCTCGAACTATTTTATATATATATACGTTTGAAACTAAAGGCTATTTTCCATACACAATATTATATATATTATATTATATATACTCGATTTTCCATACACAAGATTCTTTGCAACCCCTTGAAGAGGTTTTGTTTCTTTATCTCAAGAAGAAAACGTCATTTGATTGTTTGAAAAGGTAATTTCTATGGTTGTTTCTAACTTCAAATGATTGTTACAATTAATATTTGTTTTGTTTTTCTACTTATATTTTGACTTATACGTGCTCTTATCATTATGGTATTGATTTTGTTATTGTTAAGGAGGAGAATATACCCATTCTTATACATATATGCTTATTATTTTCACCTTTTAAGATTATCAAGTTCAAACTCCACAAGATGGAAGTTCAAACACAAGCTGATTAAGATCTGGTTGATAAACCAATTTATTTCTCTTTATGTCTGCCCCGTACATTTAGGAAAATGTTTAATGACAATGTCCTTCAAAAGTCTGTCCTGGTAATACATCATTTATTTAATTTATACACATGTTAATCAGATACAATGCAAATTAGATTTAAAATGCAAATCCTAATTAAAGTTTAATAATTTAATGTTTTACCGGCGCATCCCTGCTTGGTATGTTCGTAATTTCAAGATATATAATTTCAAATGGGCATCTATTTTTTATGGAACTTGTTGGGGAGATAATCACTTCACCCTAATAATCAAATCTGCCTATCTTCAAACATAGATTTTGATGATAACCAAACCCAATATGCTGTATGTCTTAGAAAGTATTCAAACATGTGTTGTTTGAATTAGATTCTGAAAAATATGTTAAGTATGGAACCAACATCTGAATATCAACCCCTACTCAAAGTATCAGCCGAGGGACATCAGCTAAGGAGTATTAGATGAAGAAAACAAGTGTAGAAGACCATCAGCTAAGGAAAACGGACTATCAGCTGAGTGAAGAAATTCTATCAGCTGAGTGTTTACACCATCAGCTGAGTAAGGACTTTGCTTAGCTACACCATCAGCTGAGTGAACATTGGATAAGTTGAGGCCCAGAGCATCGGCTAAGTAAGTCTTTCTAAACACAAGTCATCTTCCTACATAAACTGATGTATTTAAATGATCAGCTGAGCAATATTGACCAACTGATCATATCAATACATAAGCTTATGTCCTCCTAAGATAAATATTGATCAACTGAGCATTTGTATGATCAACTGAGCAATATATGCCAACTTAGTCCTAGCAAAAATGATCAACTGATCTATCTTTTCAACTGAGTAGTGAAAGTTAAAGTTTCTATTACTTTCTGTTAGCTGAGTAGAGCAAAATGTCAAATATGCCCTTTCATTCAGATTGTAAGTTTCATATGTAAAAGGCAAAACATGTGTTGTTCTATTATGTCTTAGATCTTTCTTTGTAAAAGTACAAAGCACTTTTTGAATCAAGCATGAGACAAAAAGGTATGAGACAAAAAGGTTTGATCTTATCCTCTAGAAAAGGAGAAAGATACCTCAAACAGACAAAGATCTCGAAGATTTGTTTCAACAACTAAGAATGGCTGGAATCAAGAAGAAGCATGGCCATTGTATAAAGTACAAGCATTGAAAGGGAAAGACAGTCTTACATAGCAAAAGGTGTGAAATTTAATATTTTATATTGTGAGTGGGTTGCACTTTTTCAGAAAAGTACAATTACTTTTATCAAACAGTTGATTAAAGTAACTTTACTTTTCACCCACTGACTTTACAATTAAAATATTATATTTTCACACATTCCTTGTCCCCTTCCTTCATGCAACCGGACACGCCAAGACTTCTATATATTCATGCATGGTGGACATGCAAAAAAAAAGTGTGAAGCTTCTACACAACAAAAGCAATCTCATTAGTTGAGAAAATTTCGTAGAGTTTAAGCATTGTGTAGAATCAAACTTGCTCATGTGTTGAACATTCTTTAAACATTAGTTGTTTTAGAGTTAGCTCGTCTATGTGTTAGACAAATTGATTGCCACCTTTTATTGTACTTAGAATTTCCGCTTCTAATAAATGAAATTCTTGATTCATAATCAATAAGAATTATATAAAAGTATAATGGTGTGTCTCTAATTTTTAAAAGCTAAAGTTTGTATTCAACCCCCCCTTCTACAAACATTTGTTGTTGCGTACTCAATCTCGGACTAACAACTAGTATCATCATAAAGCTTCACATGTTCTTTCCATTCAAGACCTAGAGTACGAAGAAACACGCAGTTAATATCCAAATCCGTCCTTTCATTCTTGTTAGTTCTGAGTTCATTCTGGAGCTTGCAGAAACGGCTGTAAGTGTCAATTCATAGTTCGTTATCCTTGGGAGTAAATTCGTGAAATATGTTCACCAATTATGTTCGTTTTATATGTTCTCCTTACTCAGTTCCTTGCAATTGTCATTTGATCTCGTCCCAGATCTCTTTAGCTGTTGCTAAACTGTCAACTTTCATCTATATCTCAGAAGATAAACCTTGTTTGAGATAATACTTATCAAGCCTATCTGCTTTCTTCCTTTCCTTTTCAGCAACATTCAACTCGTCATGAGTTTTCTCTCTCACCACTCCAGGAATTGGAGGATTGTTATCAGGTTGTGCATCAATAATTCTGTAGAATTTCTTATCTCCGTTGAGAATAGAATCAATCATCATCTCACCATACACTTCGTTGTGTTCCTCAAAGTCCATAAACCTCCCTTTCCATACTAAATAGTCATTGTAGTAGAGAACATGGGGTTTTGAGTCTGTGCCAATGGCCAAAATCTCGTTGGAACTTGACATTTTTGTTTGATTACTTGAAAGTTTAGAAGTGATCATTAACTTGAAAATTTTGGTGATTGGGGTTCGAAGATGGTTTCTTCGAATTGGTAGTATTGGTTCGAAGTGGTGAATTCGAAGTGATCAATGAGTTCGAAGTGTGTTAATCAAAGAATTCGAAGTGAACTTTGAAGTTGACTTCGAATGGAACAGTAGTATTTGGTCTTTGAAGGAATGTTGCAAAGTGTTTTCGAACAAGTTATCTTCGAATGCAAAATGTGGTAAGTCTTAGAGATTAGTTTTCGGAGTGTATTTGGAATGGAGAACACGCTCAAAGTCAAATTGTTTTGTATTCGAAGTGGATTTGTAACTCAATGAATGCGCTCGAAGTCAAGGTGTTGAAGTGAATTTTGAGTTCGAAGTTCACTTGGGGTTTTTGTCCGCTCGAAGTTGTCTAGAATGTGTTTCCAACTTGGAACTTGTGATGTTGATTTCGAACTTGAAGTGTTAAGGCTTCGAATTCAAGATGTGTTCCCTTCGAATTTGAGGAAAGATTCGCTCGAAGGCTACAATGAGCAACAAATTCCGGATTTTAGGGATCTGTTCTTAACTGCCAAGCTCAAAGTCTTCTTAGAAATAACCAACCCGCTCGAAATCAATAGTAAAACACCAAAAACTTCGAAATGTTAATCCAACTCCATCAAAAACTCAGATCTAGGCTGTTCTTCATCATGTTCAAGTGTTCTTGACTGAATTTTTAATTCTTATAAAAAACAATGAGAAACCACTCGAATTTTATATCCTCTAATTCACAATCCTTTGTAGATCAATAATTTTCCAATGAATCCATCATCCTCATGAAATCTGATGATCTTTTGAAGCAAAAACCGTAGATGTTTCCACGAAAAACTTCAAAAACTCAGTCGATTTTTATCCAAATCAAAAACATATATGATTGTTTTCAAACACAGAATTGATTTAGAGATGAATGGGATCAAATTCAATACGAAAAACACTCAAACCTTCATTACTTCGAGTTTTGAACAGTAACCTCATCGATGTAGCTTGTTAATCGATGATTCACCCAATCATGAGCCAACTTAGATCAAGTTTTGCTTTGATACCAATTGAAATGTCGAATCTTTGATGATAACCCTCAAGTAACTGTGTAGAGAGAAGATGATATTGGAGAGAAAACACACACTACACCTATTACTTTGAATATCAATATGTCATATTTCACCAAAAGCGTTACAAGGCCAAGGGGCCTAATACCTATTTATAGGCTACGCCTATAAAGTAGGTTTTCCTACATTTTCTAAAAATAACACAACCAACCTCATCCAATCCTATACCTCTATTGAATCATGTGGAAAATGACTCAACATCATTGGACTCTAATTCCATATCACACATTCCCTCTTCAGTAGAGACACCCACAGATTGTGATAATGAAGTTATATCAGCCACCCAAAATGACCTCATTTCTACTGCTGATAGTCAACACATAACTTCAACTCCCCAAATCCAAATTAATCCCAATTCCC
This sequence comes from Dittrichia graveolens, assembly GCA_038502395.1. Classification (NCBI taxonomy): domain Eukaryota; kingdom Viridiplantae; phylum Streptophyta; class Magnoliopsida; order Asterales; family Asteraceae; genus Dittrichia; species Dittrichia graveolens. The sequence goes on from JARJIL010000003.1 coordinate 65,066,644, forward strand.
AAGAAATCCAAAAAGGCTTCAAAGACCACAAATATCATTCTCATGATTTGGTTATAGAAAATATATAAGATCCAGTTAGAACAAGATCAAAAGCTTGCAACATCTGTTTTTACTCTGGATTTGTCTCTATAATTGAACCAAGGAAGGTTGATAAGCTCTTAATGATCCCCACTGGGTGACTACCATGCAAGAAGAGCTGGTAGAATTCAAAAGAAATAATGTATAGACTTTGGTACCTAAACCAAAGGATAAAACCATCATTGGAACAAAGTGGGTGTTCAGAAACAAGCTAGATGAACATGGGCAAATCATCAGAAACAAAGCAAGGCTAGTGGCACAGGGGTACTGTTGGGAATCCATGGGGATCAAAGCACGCAACGGAAGCAACAAAAACACACAAGAAGATCCCATGATTTCCCAATGGTGGTGAAAACTTGCAAGAACATCCATGCAACCAAAAACAAGAACAAAGAGAAGAAGGAGATCAAATCATACCCTCGAACACTTTGATACTTGGCTAGAACAAATCGGATTTGGGATGTAAGCTTGGAACAAAAGGCTCCAAGCCCTAATGCAAGTCCACACCAAGAAACCTTCAACCTCTTTGTACTAGCAAACCGAAGCACCACCAACACTTGATGGATCTCTTTTGGAACAGCCTTGAAACACTTGTGCACAAATCACCAACACTTGATCTTGCTCTCTATCTCAATGGAAGAACTCACAAGTATATGTATTGCACAAAATGGACCAAGAGTATGAAATGAACAAAGAGACCCTCTTTTAAAGGCCTCTAGTCAGTTCAAAAGAGCCAGAGTCGGACCCCAATGGCACCATATCATTGGACCAACTCAAATGGTCCAATGAAACACAAGTGTCACTTGGAATTCTGCCTTCACGACTTCTTCACGGGCTCTCACGGGCCGTGAAGGATAAATGCGCCACGACCGGCCATTTATCCTCCACGAGTCGTGCCGCGCCGTGCAAGAATCGTGAGGGTTCGTGCCTTCACGACCTCCTTCACGGGCCGTGTAGGTTCGTGAAGCCCTAGGGTTTCATGAACCATGCGGCCCACGACAGGACTCGTGGACACGAGCTGCTTCACGACCCGTGGAGCATCCTTCACGGTCGTGAAGCCTAGGTCAACTGGAATTTGACCATTTTGACTCTTTCTTGTTATAGTAGGCTGTCGAGATTGAAACTTGGCATGTGACCCAATAGGCCCGCGCTTCATTGGCAGTGATGCTGGCCTACGTGTGTCGGTGGGCAGATTCCAACAAACTCCCACTTGCACATGACACACCGTATCCATAGCCACCACAGACAGGGAGCGGCCTCTAGCAAGGTGTCACACCCCACTAAAGCGGAAACACGAGGTGTCACAGCACAAGATATCATCACACAAGGTAAATAGATAATAACCATTAGATTAAATTAACAAAATAAGTAGTTCGGATGAAACATAAATAAAGGTTATATAACCGAATAATATTTAAAGGACATTGTCTTGTACGATGCGTAAATGAAATAGATAATGTTTATATAAATTGTGACGATGAAGATGAAGATGCCACACATCATGTTTGCAAGCATAAGGTACCTAACGGCGGTCACCTGAAAGCACGGGTAAAAGAAAAGGGTCAACTACTAGAGTTGGTGAGTTCATAGGTTTTTAATGTATGCACAAAAAATCTTTTAAATGAGAAAAGTTTAAATAATTGATGGAAGTTTTTGGATAAAAATCCAAGTATGAAATAATGATAGAAGATGTATTATATTGCCCAATACGTTGCACATGGTAGTAATAGACTATGATGATTATTGCTTGAGCCATTATCCAACCTAGCCGACAACCAATTGCCCATGATAAACCTAACGCCTATATTAAATGACGTTAGTAGTGGTAAAGTACATCTATAGTTCGTCAACCATAAATGGGAGACGTCGGAATCTCCAAATAGCGCTACTTACTAATACCATCGGCTCACTAGCGGAGTTAAAGAATAATGTCCAACGAAAGGGCTTTACAACGATCACCCAAGCACATCAAAGAATAATACCATAAGTGCTCAAAATAATATTTGAAATAAATAAGAAGATAGGCAATAAAATTTTCATGAAACGTATACACATGCTTTTACCCCAAAAATAATATGAAATACGGTAAAAAGGGGCTATGATACTCACTCGGTATGCAAAGGTGTTTTCTTGTGAGGATTTCTTGTTCCTACCGAAGCTCCTTTCCTAATATAAAAGGTATGTAGCTCTATTAGACTTATTTTATTTATTATTTTGTATTATTTATTTGTGGTTAACTTATTTATTTAAATAGTTAAAGGTTGTCTCTATTTTTCCATGAATCATAAGTGTTCACTGAAATTTTCAGTTCTTTGAGTTGAACTTTAAAAATTAAAAACTATAATTTAGGAGTCATATTAAGGCTTGATATTTTAATATAATCTTACTACATGTTTCTAGAATGTCCAGTAAAAATATAGGAATTTATAATCCATGTTTAGTATTTTTAATAATTAAAAGTGTATAGGATGTCCACTGATCAGTGTCTGGATGACATGTTGTTACTAAAACGTCTGTTTAGGGCTCATACGACCTCCTTTTTACATGATTCAAACTGGGAAATAACCACGACTCACAGATTAAACTTTTAATAAAAAACTAGACATAATTTGACCCAAGAATGAGTTAGTTACACGCGTGTAAAGTGTACCCTTCTAAATCTGCCAGACTTCCAGATTCAACATATGGGTCTTTTTAAATATGTTTGAAGGATCAAACGTTCATGAAAATTAGTGAATCCAGGTTTAAATGAAAGGTAACACTTTAAACTAAGATTAGCAAAAAAAATCAACTGATTTTGATACCTAGAACTCCAGATATAACAAAAACAAGTGAGGAGTTCTAACATCAGATTCTGCCAGATTTGTGATTCTTTTTGCTTATGGTTCATAACTTTAATATAACATGTTTATACTCATGAATAATCATATTGTATGAGTATAAGATTTGATAATCCATGTGTTCTTACAACAATGGTAGGATGATACACATTTTATGTGTTCCTTACAACATTTGTTAAGATGAAACACATGCATGATCAAAGTCTTATTTTCTTAATTTTTAGTTGATTAAGTTCCATACAACAACGGTAGGATGATGCACATTTCATGTGCTCCTTACAACATTGGTAGGATGTTTATATTTACATGATTATATATATATAAATAAAGGAAATAAGATGAACAACAAAGAAAATAAATAAAAGAAAGAAGAAAGAAGAAGAGAAGAAAGGTAGAAGAGTAGAGATGGGTGTTTTATGATCATCTTACCACTCTTTTCCTTGATTTTGTCTTGGATCTTCAAGAGATGATCAAGACTTGGATGTATTTGGGAGATTTTTGTTGGTGAAAGAAGAAGAGAGAAAAGAGAAGAGATGGAGTGTGGTGGTAAAGGAAATGATAAGGAGTAGTAGGGGGCTTATATAGAGCATGGGGGAGATCAAGTGGTGGTTCTTGGGAAGAGAAGGAGGCAAGAGAAATTTGAGGGGGGGGGGGGGGTAGGGGTGGCCGGCCTCATGGGGGGGGGGGGGTTTTCTTTTATTTTATTTATTTTTTTTGAATAATTATGTGTAATTGGTTTAATTGAATTTTGTATAATTGTTGATTTTGTTTAAATCTTTTAATTACAAAGTTTTTATTACTTTTATGAGTTTATTTTTATATGTTTTATATTTTAACTTATTTATATTTATCATAATTTATTTAATTATTTTAATTGATATTATTTTTATTATTGTACCTGATTTGTAATTCTTGACTCGTAATAATTCGATTTGTCGAGCTCCGGAAGGTTCTAACCATATAGGCGGGATTTCTATGAAATCTAATATTATTATGGATGTATTTAAGTCATGATTACTATTTTTAGTCATGCTAGGCTTAAAATTAGAATTTCTAATGGCTAACCTGAGAAATTTGTTGCCGAATGTCACAGTCTCCCCTGATTAAAAGAATTTCGTCCCGAAATTAATCGTTGACGTCTTGGACTTGCTTTTTGGCGAAGAGGTGTGGATATTTGAGTTTCATATAATCCTCTCGCTCCCAAGTGTATTCAGGCCCGTGCCTTGAGTTCCAACGAACTTTTAAGATGGGGATCTTGCTTCTCCTTAGTCTTTTGACCTCCCGGTCAAGGATTTCGATTGGTTCTTCTACAAAGTGCAACCGGTCATCCACTTGCACATCTTTTAAGGGTAAGATTAAGGTTTCCTCCGTTTGGCATTTCTTTAAATTTGACACATGGAACGTGTCATGGATGGCGCTCAGTTCTTGTGGCAGTTTTAGCTTGTAGGCTACCGGTCCGATCCTTTCGATTATCTCGAACGGCCCAACATACCTGGGACTTAACTTGTTCTTTTTACCAAAATGCACTATCCCTTTCCAAGGTGATATCTTTAGTAGAACTTTATCACCAACTTGAAACTCTAGGGGTTTCCTGCGATTGTCGGCGTAGCTCTTTTGTCGGTCCCTAACGGTTTTGAGCCTTTCCCTGATAATCTTTATCTTATCAGTGGTTTCCTGTACGACGTCTGGTCTGGACAATTGTTGGTCTCCGATTTCCAACCAGCTGAGCGGGGATCTACATTTGCGTCCGTACAATGCTTCATAAGGTGCACACTGGATACTGGTGTGATAACTATTATTGTATGAAAATTCAACCAGTGGCAAATGCGAGTCCCAGCTCCCACCAAAATCTAACACACAAGCACGTAACATATCTTCCAGCGTTTGAATAGTCCTTTCCGATTGTCCGTCTGTTTGGGGGTGGTAAGAGGTGCTTAAATTGACTCGCGTTCCCAATGCTTTCTGAAGTGATTGCCAAAATCGGGAAGTGAAGCGACTATCCCTATCCGAGATGATAGAGATGGGCACTCCATGACGCATGACGATCTCATTGATGTAGATTCGTACCAACTTTTCCATCTTGTAATCTTCACGAATAGGTAGGAAATGTGCTGACTTTGTAAGCCGGTCTACTACTACCCAGATGGAATCGTACCCTTTTGCGGATCGAGGTAACTTAGTCACAAAATCCATAGTTATCTGTTCCCATTTCCATTCCGGGATTTCGGGTTGCTGCAGTAATCCAGAGGGTTTCTGGTGTTCTGCCTTAATCCTTGCACAAGTCAAACATTTCCCCATGTATAGGGCGACATCCTTCTTCATTCCGGGCCACCAATAGTATTCCTTCAAATCCTTGTACATTTTATCGGCTCCGGGATGAATAGAATACTTAGACTTATGTGCCTCATCCAATATCGTTAACCTTATGTTATCTACCTTGTGTATCCAAACCTTCTTTTTGAAGTAACGTACTCCATCAGTTCCAATCTCAAACCTGTGCTCCAAATGACGAAGGGTTTCCTCTTTTAGATTTTCTGCTTTTAATGCTTGCTCCTGAGCTTCAAGGATCCTTCCTTTCAGACTTGTTTGCACTACAGCTCCTAATGCTCGTACTCTCGTTGGTTTTACTCTTTCCTTCCTACTCAACGCGTCGGCTACCACATTGGCCTTGCCTGGGTGATATTTGATTTCGCAATCATAATCATTGAGTAGTTCTACCCATCGCCATTGTCTCATATTGAGCATCTTTTGATCAAAAATATGCTGGAGACTCTTATGGTCAGTGTAGACGGTACACTTGGTGCCATATAAGTAGTGTCTCCATATTTTGAGTGCAAACACTACCGCTTCTAGCTCCAAATCATGAGTAGTGTAGTTTTTCTCATGAACCTTCAATTGTCTCGAAGCGTAGGCGATAACTTTGTCTTTTTGCATTAAAACACATCCCAACCCTTGGTGTGATGCGTCACAATAGACCACAAAGTTTCCTGATCCAGTTGGCAATGCCAAGATAGGTGCGTTGCATAGCTTCTGCTTTAAGGTTTGAAAGGCTTCTTCTTGCTTATCTCCCCAAATGAATTTCTTATCCTTCTGAGTCAGAGTCGTTAATGGTTGAGCCACGCGTGAAAAGTTTTCGATGAATCGCCTATAATATCCTGCCAGACCCAGAAATTGTCGAATCTCAGTTGGCGTCTTTGGTGCTTCCCACTTTTTGATTGCTTCGATCTTTGCTGGATCGACATGAATTCCATTTGAATTAACTACGTGACCAAGGAAGTGTACTTCTCGGATCCAAAATTCACACTTAGAGAATTTGGCATACAACTTCTGGTCCTTGAGTAGTGTTAAGATTAATTTCAAATGCTGCTCATGATCTTCCTTGCTTCGCGAATAGATGAGGATGTCGTCTATGAACACTATAGCAAACTTATCTAGATATGGTCTACAGACCCTATTCATTAAGTCCATAAATACTGCTGGAGCGTTAGTCAACCCAAAAGGCATAACTAAGAACTCATAATGTCCATAGCGGGTTCTAAAGGCGTTCTTGGGGACGTCTTCTTCGCGAACTCTCAATTGGTGATATCCCGAGCGAAGATCGATTTTTGAAAAATATTTGGCACCTTCAAGTTGGTCGAACAGATCATCGATTCGAGGGAGAGGGTATCGGTTCTTGATTGTTAACTTGTTGAGTTCCCGATAGTCGATACACATTCGTAGCGACCCGTCCTTCTTTTTGACGAAAAGAACTGGGGCTCCCCAAGGGGATGAACTTGGTTGAATGAAACCTTTGTCGAGTAATTCTTGTAGTTGTGCCGATAGCTCTTGCATTTCTGATGGGGCGAGTCGATATGGTGCTTTTGCCACGGGAGCCGCTCCAGGGACTAGATCGATATGGAATTCGACTTGCCGATTCGGGGGTAATCCTGGCAAATCTTCCGGAAATACTTCAAGAAAGTTTCGCACGACGGGAATTTCTTGAATGTTTTTCTCACAGGTTTTCTTATTGATTATATGTGCTAGGAATGCCTTGTTTCCTTTCCTTAAGCATTTTCTCATTTTGATGGATGAGATTATCTTGAAATTCCTTCCGGATTTTTCTCCATACACCTTAAGTGTCTCACCATTAGGCGTCGGAATTCGGACGATCTTTTCGAAGCAACAGATTTCCGCTCGATGGCTAGAAATCCAATCCATCCCAACAACTATGCCGAAACTTCCCATTTCAAGTGGGATTAAATCTATGGTATATGTTTTATCGGCTAAGCCCAAGGTACAACCAGGGATTATGTCCTTAACGCTAGTTTTCTGACCGTTAGCAAATTCAATGATGTAAGGCTCTTTCATTTCTATGGTTTTTAGGTTTAGCCTTAACTTAAATCTTAATGATATGAAGCTTTTATCGGCCCCTGAATCAAATAGTACTGATGCGTAATAACCGTTTAGAGGAAACGTACCTGTAACGACATCGGGGTTTTGTCTAGCTTCATTTGCTCCAATCTCAAACACCCTGCCTCGTGCTTGATTTCCTTGGTTACTTTGGCTTGCAGGACGTGCTTGATTATAATTAGACCCTTGAGTTGGCCGCGAGCAGACGGTGCCATGGTGCTCCAGACTTCCGCATTTAAAGCATGGCTTTACTCGGCAAGTTTTGCTGAGGTGTCCTAGCCGCTTACACCTAAAGCACACCATGCACTTCCCTTCGTGGTGTTTGTGGCACTTGTCACATTTAGGGTAGGATCTCCATCCTTTATCGGCCGCTTGCGCCTGAGCTCCGAAGTTCCTAGCCCTTTTTTGAGTCCTCGCAACTTCTCCACCGGATGGCTTCCTCGGCATCTCCTCAAGCTTCCTCTTACCCTTGTCCTTGTTGCTCCCAAGCGATCCCGATCGGATGGCATTGTGGGTAAGTCTTGTAGCTAGATTTACCGCACTTTGGATGGTGTTGGGGTTTGCAGCCGTGACATTTGCCCGGATCTCAGGGGCTAGACCCCAAATGTATCTATCGATACGGTTTTCTTCTGGGGTCACCAAGTGCGGCACCAGCTTGGCCAAATCATGAAATCGGGTGGTGTAGGAGTTGATGTCATCCCCGATCATTTCATGATTCCACAGCTCGGCTTCTAGCTTTTGAATTTCACTCTTCGAGCAAAATTTGTCCCTTAATAGCCTGAGGAATGCATCCCAGGTGAGTTGGTGCGCGGCATTTCTTCCAAGCGTTTGCACTTGGATATTCCACCACGATAAGGCTCGCCCTTGCAGAAGACATGCTGCAAACTCCACCTTGTTTGCTTCCGTACATTTACTGATGCTAAGGACTGATTCCATGCTTTCAATCCAGTTTAGTAGACCCACACCTCCTTCCGTTCCAAAGAATTCTTTAGGGTTGCAAGCCCTAAAGGTTTTGTAGTTGCAATCTTGAGTTGGGGTTGGTACTCCTTGGTTTGTTTGAAGCCCAGCAGCAACTTGGCTCACTATGTTGGGTAATGTTGCAATCACTTGTTCCATGACAAGTTGATCTAACTCGGGGTTTGCTCTTCGTGGAGGCATCGTTCTAGAGCATAATCACACGACGATTTTTAGTCACTCAATCTAATCGGTTTTATCATACTACTCTATGTGTAACATGTGTAATTCATTCATGGCATTAAATATGACTTAATAGTACGAGATTTAATTAAATAATCAATCATTCACTTGGCACAAAATAATTACCAAAATCGGCTCTTTAAAAGACGCCATATATATTAATAAGGAGTTAATAGTAGCCATACAATCATACATCCTTCAAACCAACATAGGATATTTTAGTTCATAATCAACAAAAGAGAAGGACATTAAAACACAAAGTAGATCCACTCCAACCCATCTAGCGCCCAATTCCAATGTAAGCTAGCCCCACTAACATCATCAACACAACCCCTAAAACTAGGCATGTATGCATTAGCCTAACTAGTCTTCGGGCTTCTTGAGCCGCCTCTAAGGCTTGCCTTGCGTGATGGTGGTTAAGGTCCGCCATGTCTAAGCACGAACTAACCCTGTAGGTTTGGTAATCTAACATGCCTCTTATGTTATATAGCTCCAGAGACATGTGGTGGAATCTTCTCTTTTCTTCGTCGGTCATCCCGGATGAAGGTATCATCGGGATTCCCGTGAGGGCTCTTACTGGCTCGTTCACCTGCCGGGAAGTTTCTCCCATGGTAGGCTGGGGTGGTGCTACGGTTGCTTGTACTGGAATGGCTACCCTCTTTCGGGCAGTTTGTCTAACCCGAGGCCCGGTTGTTCCGGGGTTTGGGTTTTGGTTTGGTTGAGAGGAGGGGATGTCAAAGATCCTTACGGGTCTACGTAGGGGTTCTAAGAATCCTTCAGGCAGCTGGTATTGTGGGGATTGGTTACTATCGGTGGAAGATCTTTGGCTGTTCTCGGTAGGTTCACTTTCGCTTGACATGATCTGCAAGGTTTGAATAGACTTATTTACTAAATTCATAACTTAAATTGTCTATATATGAATGTTATGCTCATGCACGCACACAATGATCATGATCTAGAAAGAAAGTAAATAAAATTTTGTCTCTAAGTATATTTTTATTATAACTAACCTAAGTGCCATATCGTACATAGCTAAATTAGACATAGGTGATCAAGCTTTGTCTAATTGAGGTATAACAATGTGGTACTCAGCTTAATTATATTATCAATACACTTGATGCATTTTAAACAAATTATTTGGAAAAATTATTTTTATAAACCTTTGGTCATAGTTGTTGTTTTCCCCCCATAAGGAAAACAACATTCTCTATAACCTCAGGCTCTGATACCAAATCTGTCACACCCCGCTAAAGCGGAAACACGAGGTGTCACAGCACAAGATATCATCGCACAAGGTAAATAGATAATAACCATTAGATTAAATTAACAAAATAAGTAGTTCGGATGAAACATAAATAAAGGTTATATAACCAAATAATATTTAAAGGACATTGTCTTGTACGATGCGTAAATGAAATAGATAATGTTTATATAAATTGTGACGATGAAGATGAAGATGCCACACATCATGTTTGCAAGCATAAGGTACCTAACGGCGGTCACCTGAAAGCACGGGTAAAAGAAAAGGGTCAACTACTAGAGTTGGTGAGTTCATAGGTTTTTAATGTATGCACAAAAGATCTTTTAAATGAGAAAAGTTTAAATAATTGATGGAAGTTTTTGGATAAAAATCCAAGTATGAAATAATGATAGAAGATGTATTATATTGCCCAATACGTTGCACATGGTAGTAATAGACTATGATGATTATTGCTTGAGCCATTATCCAACCTAGCCGACAACCAATTGCCCATGATAAACCTAACGCCTATATTAAATGACGTTAGTAGTGGTAAAGTACATCTATAGTTCGTCAACCATAAATGGGAGATGTCGGAATCTCCAAATAGCGCTACTTACTAATACCCTCGGCTCACTAGCGGAGTTAAAGAATAATGTCCAACGAAAGGGCCTTACAACGATCACCCAAGCACATCAAAGAATAATACCATAAGTGCTCAAAATAATATTTGAAATAAATAAGAAGATAGGCAATAAAATTTTCATGAAACGTATACACATGATTTCACCCCAAAAATAATATGAAATACGGTAAAAAGGGGTATGATACTCACTCGGTATGCAAAGGTGTTTTCTTGTGAGGATTTCTTGTTCCTACCGAAGCTCCTTTCCTAATATAAAAGGTATGTAGCTCTATTAGACTTATTTTATTTATTATTTTGTATTATTTATTTGTGGTTAACTTATTTATTTAAATAGTTAAAGGTTGTCTCTATTTTTCCATGAATCATAAGTGTTCACTGAAATTTTCAGTTCTTTGAGTTGAACTTTAAAAATTAAAAACTATAATTTAGGAGTCATATTAAGACTTGATATTTTAATATAATCTTACTACATGTTTCTAGAATGTCCAGTAAAAATATAGGAATTTATGATCCATGTTTAGTATTTTTAATAATTAAAAGTGTATAGGATGTCCACTGATCAGTGTCTGGATGACATGTTGTTACTAAAACGTCTGTTTAGGGCTCATACGACCTCCTTTTTAAATTATTCAAACTGGGAAATAACCACGACTCACAGATTAAACTTTTAAAAAAAACTAGACGTGATTTGACCCACGAATGAGTTAGTTACACGCGTGTAAAGTGTACCCTTCTAAATCTGCCAGACTTCCAGATTCAACATATGGGTCTTTTTAAATATGTTTGAAGGATCAAACGTTCATGAAAATTAGTGAATCCAGGTTTAAATGAAAGGTAACACTTTAAACTAAGATTAGCAAAAAGAATCAACAGATTTTGATACCTAGAACTCCAGATATAACAAAAACAAGTGAGGAGTTCTAACATCAGATTCTGCCAGATTTGTGATTCTTTTTGCTTATGGTTCATAACTTTAATATAACATGTTTATATTCATGAATAATCATATTGTATGAGTATAAGCTTTGATAATCCATGTGTTCTTACAACAATGGTAGGATGATACACATTTTATGTGTTCCTTACAATATTTGTTAAGATGAAACACATGCATGATCAAAGTCTTATTTTCTTAATTTTTAGTTGATTAAGTTCCATACAACAACGGTAGGATGATGCACATTTCATGTGCTCCTTACAACATTGGTAGGATGTTTATATTTACATGATTATATATATATAAATAAAGGAAATAAGATGAACAACAAAGAAAATAAATAAAAGAAAGAAGAAAGAAGAAGAGAAGAAAGGTAGAAGAGTAGAGATGGGTGTTTTATGATCATCTTACCACTCTTTTCCTTGATTTTGTCTTTGATCTTCAAGAGATGATCAAGACTTGGATGTATTTGGGAGATTTTTGTTGGTGAAAGAAGAAGAGAGAAAAGAGAAGAGATGGAGTGTGGTGGTAAAGGAAATGATAAGGAGTAGTAGGGGGCTTATATAGAGCATGGGGGAGATCAAGTGGTGGTTCTTGGGAAGAGAAGGAGGCAAGAGAAATTTGAGGGGGGGGGGGGTAGGGGTGGCCGGCCTCATGGGGGGGGGGGGGGGTTTCTTTTATTTATTTATTTTTTGAATAATTATGTGTAATTGGTTTAATTGAATTTTGTATAATTGTTGATTTTGTTTAAATCTTTTAATTACAAAGTTTTTATTACTTTTATGAGTTTATTTTTATATGTTTTATATTTTAACTTATTTATATTTATCATAATTTATTTAATTATTTTAATTGATATTATTTTTATTATTGTACCTGATTTGTAATTCTTGACTCGTAATAATTCGATTTTTCGAGCTCCGGAAGGTTCTAACCATATAGGCGGGATTTCTATGAAATCTAATATTATTATGGATGTATTTAAGTCATGATTACTATTTTTAGTCATGCTAGGAAATTTGTTGCCGAATGTCACACAAGGCATCCCTCCCCCCAACTAAACGTGGGGTATGTCATCCCTGACAAGTGCCATGATAAACTAAAGGAGTTTGACATGGTCCTATAGATAAGTGATCAATTATCTTATTGTTCGCGATATGCAAGTGAACACGAGACATGGTACAAAGTCATTCTCCGATCATTCACGATTATGTTTCTCGATCAAGATTGGTGGTGACCAAAAGGTGAGTTGCAACTGATCAACAATCATTACAAGCTCGAGGATGGCCATGCAATTTTGGTGCCAGCGCCCAATCATCGAGGGGCCCAGGGATATCTCTCTTTATAGAGGAACAAATTCCTTCGACAACATTGCCTCCAATACAATGGCAATACTTTACATAAATACCTCCTTTATAATAGCCAGTTAAGGACTACGTTTGAACGCAGTCAGAATAAAGCAAACCAAAATAGTGAAACACATGGCTCATCCTTGCTTTTCGAAAAGCCAAACACTTTGACTTTCTCATCAAAGCACAGGTTCCAACTGCGCGATGCTTGCTTAAGTCCATAAATGGACTTATTTAGCTTGCAGACTTTATCCGGATGCTTTGCATGTACAAAACCCTCGAGTTGAGTCATATAGACCTCCTCGCTAAGTGTCCCATTAAGGAACGCGGTTTTTACGTCCATTTGCCAAATCTCATAATCATGAAATGCGGCAATTGCCATGAGTATTCGGATAGACTTCAACATAGCCACCGGGGAAAAGGTTTCATCATAGTCTACACCATGAGTTTGCGTGAAACCCTTAGCCACCAGTCGGGCTTTGAAGGTGTCTACCTCTCCATCTATGCCGGTCTTTTTCTTAAAGACCCATTTGCACCCTACGGGTCTACACCCGGGCACCGGATCTACCAAATCCCAGATTTGGTTATCCGACATAGATTGCATCTCGGACTCCATAGCCTCTTTCCACCTAGCGGACTCAGGGCCCACCATGGCGCTCCGATAAGATGATGGTTCATCATGATCCACCACTAGGTCGCAGTCCTCAGACATGAGAAACCCATATCTCTCTGGCTCGTTGCGACTCCTACCGGATCTTCTAAGAGGTAAAGGATCTGTGTTAGGTTCTCCAGCAGCGCCATGCTGAGAATCATTTTGTGAACTAGTGCCAACTTCAGGTTGGTCATTGGAGTGTTCTTGAATCTCTTCAAGATCTACCTTTCTCCCACTAGCGTGTTTGGATAGCATCTCTCTTTCAAGAAAGACGGCCCTCTGAGCAACAAATACCTTGTTCTCGGACGGTTTGTAAAACAAATATCCCATAGACTCGGCAGGATATCCAATGAACCAACACCTTTCGGCTCGGGGTTTTAATTTGTCCTCCACTTCACGTCTCACATAGGCAGGACAACCCCAAACCTTTAGATATGAAAGCGATGGAACCTTTCCATGCCACATCTCAAAAGGTGTCTTCTTGACCTTCTTAGTTGGTATGAGGTTAAGGATTCTAACGGCCGTTTCCAATGCATAGCCCCAAAAAGTATTGGGTACATCCGTACGACTCATCATACACTGAACCATATCCAATAATGTTCGGTTCCTCCTCTCGGCGACACCATTTAATTGTGGTGTCCTAAGAGGTGTCAATTGCGAAACAATTCCACAATCTTTTACATAGTCACGGAATTCCGAACTTAGATACTCACCACCACGATCCGATCTGAGCATCTTAATTCGTTTACCCAATTGGTTCTCAACTTCGTTTTTGAAAGTCTTGAAAACCTCAAAGGTTTCCGACTTTTGTCTCACCAAGTAGACATACCCATACCTACTAAAATCATCGGTAAAGGTTACGAAGTTCCTTGAGTTATCCCTAGTGACATGCTTGAACGGACCACACACATCCGTGTGAACGATATCTAACAAGTCTTTGCCCCTCTCACAAACGCCGGTGAAGGGTGCTTTGGTCATTTTGCCCAACAAGCAAGATTCGCATACATCACCCGACCCATGGTCAAATGATTCCAAGATCCCATCCGCTTGGAGCTTGGCGATGCGTTTCTTGTTTATGTGGCCCAAACGACCATGCCATAAAGATAACTTATCCAAATCACATTTAGATTTAGAACCAACATTCATGATTGATCTATTACTTTGCAAGCATACGCTTGTCTCATATATGCCATGACATGGATGTGCTTTAAAATAAAATAAATCATTCTTAAAGCATGAAATAATTCAATTAGATAAATTAAAGTTAAATCCATCGTCAAAAAGTGCATAAAATGATAAAATGTTTCTTGCCACGTAGGGCGAATAAGATACATTTAATAAAGTAATAGATAAGCCGGATGGAAAGGCGAGGTCCACGCTCCCTATCTTCTTAACCAGGACAACCACCTTGTTTCCCATGACGAGATCCAGCTCCCCATTAACCAAGTCCCTACTTCTTCTTAGTACATGCACATTATTAACTATGTGAGCACCATACCCGGTGTCCAAGACCCACGCGTTAGAAGTGGAAGTGTTATGGAGTTCAATCATATACATACCGGAGGCGCCTTGGCCCTTGGCGTGAAGCCTCTTGAGCTCCTCCGTGTACTTGGGGCAACTACGCCGGTAGTGTCCCTTCTCCCCGCAGAAGAGGCAGCTGGCCTCTTCCGGTGAGGGGGCTATAGGAGCGGGTTCCTTCCCCCTCGGCTCCGGCGCCGGGAGTGGCTTGGGCTTGGGTGTTGCCACCTTCGCCTTCCCCTTTCCCTTGCCCTTGGAGCTTGAAGCGGGCCGCTTCCTCTTAGCACCACCCTCATGGATGGATAGGACGGGTGCGGAGGTCGATGGTTTTGCCTTGGCCATGTTAGAATCGGCGGTCTTCAACATGCCGTGCAACTCCATCAAGGACTTATCCATATTATGCATATGGTAGTTCACAATGAACGGACCATATGCTTGAGGCAAAGATTGGAGGATAATTTCCGTAGCCAACTCTTTCCCCATAGGAAAGCCCAACCTCTCGAGTTGGTCCACGTATTGCTTCATATGAAGCACGTGGGAGCTCACGTTCCCGCCCTCCTGCATCCGACACCCTACAAAGGCCTTGACACACTCGTAGAATTCTTACCTCGCTTACTGCTGGAACATTTCCTTTAGCTGCGAGATCATGTCAAACGCACCAATGTCCTCGAATTGCCTTTGCAATTCGGAACTCATGGTCGTCAACATGAGGCAAGTCACCTCATTAGTGTCTTTAAGGCGCTTTTCATAAGCATCCTTAATGGCCCGCGTAGCGGTGGTAGCAGGGGCCTCCGGAAGAGGTTCCTCTAGGACGTACAACTTACTTTCATGGCGCAAGACAATTCTCAATTGCCTAAGCCAATCCATGAAGTTTACGCCTATGAGTTTCTCTTTCTCCAAAAATGGACGGAGTGAAATGTGTGTCGCGGTGTTGCTTGTAAATGCCATCTAAAAGAAGGCAAAGCACACAAAAAGGTTAGTTCGACGTATTTTATTCCTTGTTAAATAATTACCCAATAGTTTAACACTTAAATTTAACAAGTGCTAAGAACCCAACATAACTTCACTACATGACGGGTTTACCGCGGATCACTTCGTGAAGGTATTTAGGCCGGTAAACGCTTTACCAATTGCAATCTGTGATTTCAACTCTTAGGCACTTGCGGGATCCTTCGGTACTCATAGCACCGGCTTGGCATGTTTGATCCCTTCCCACACCGATTCCTCAATAAGCCGCTTTGATAACTCGGTATAGGCATGACAATTATCAAGGCGTATTAAATTGGAATTGCAAATCGTCCAACAAGATACACGATGACACCCTTGACAATAAAAGTGCTAAGCTCGAGAACCAAAGATTTCAAGACACCACACGCTCCTTCCACACAAGTCCACATGGAACAACTCGTGCTAAGCTCGACAATTGTCCCATGCTTCATTAGATTCGGGTGGTGTCATCTTTTGGATGGTGTGTGATTTACGTTTTTTTAAAGAAAAACAGGACTTTTTGTTTTTCCGGTTAAAAACCTCTTTTCGTTTTGATTAACAAATAAGTAACAAAACGCATTTTTCACCAATTGAACATAAACACTTTATATTCGTATGTTAATCATGTGAGCGAGCGGGGTTTGTTAACCAATTAAGGAAAACTATATAGTTTTATTATTTTCAAAAGATTTTCTAGCATGCGAAGATGCTACAACCACGCAAGAAAAAGAATAAATAAAACTACACAACCACGCATACAAAACCGATTTGAGCCAACCTAAGTGTTCCCCGGTAAGCCAACCGAGGAACTAAGTCTACTAAGGACAAACAATCCAAGACTTCGTGGTGTGCTCCCACTCGATCCCGCGCCTCCGGATCCGAGGTAGCCAAGACGTCTCCCAAGACTCCCGTTGGTGCCTCTGGTCTTCTCTTCTCATTACATACATAATTTAAAGAGAAATGGCATGCAAGCCACACAATCTATTCTAAGCTAATATACAATTACAAAGAATAAATACTTTGGCGTGCAAGCCACAAAAAAATAAATTATTACAAACCGGATTAAATAAATTATTACAAACCAAATGTGGTACAAACCACCAAATGAATGAACAACATATAAAGCAACCAAACAACCACACAAAGGTCTAGGCTCAAACCGGTGCTCACAAAAACGAAACAACCACAAAGCATGGTGTGCCACACCAAACCATGCACAAAACAATATCCCAATTAAGTTTATTCAAAAACTAAAGGTACAAGAATAAACCTTGTACATATGCATTAGGATTCCAAACACTTTGAAATCCATATTCATATATACACAATTTACATGTATGCATGTGTGCATTTTATGCCAAAACCACCCAATACATACTTATAAAAGAATTAGGATATTATGGGGCTTAAACTACAAGGCTAAACAGCCTAAAATGATTCTGGAAACACCAAAATCAAATGCTAAAATCCATATCAAGTTTTCTTTTTCAAAGAGGCCAAAAAACAGCCTGTTCACGACGCCTTCACGAGCTACAGCTCTTCACGGGCCCTCACGGGCCGTGAAGACAGTACGTTCCACGACTCGTGAAACAGATTAAAAACCCTTCACGACCACCACCCCACGAGACTGGTCGTGTGGCCTTCACGACCCGTGAAGCAAGCTCCACAGCCCATGAAGACCTTCTGCACAGAATGTCCAAAATCGAAAATATGGATTTTCAAGCCACAAAGGTGCATGCATCTTACAAGTATGGCTCTGATACCACTGTTGGGAATCCATGGGGATCAAAGAACGCAACGGAAGCAACAAAAACACACAAGAAGATCCCATGATTTCCCAATGGTGGTGAAAACTCGCAAGAACATGCATGCAACCAAAAACAGGAACAAAGAGAAGAAGGAGATCAAATCATACCCTCGAAGACTTTGATACTTGGCTGGAACAAATCGGATTTGGGATGTAAGCTTGGAACAAAAGGCTCCAAGCCCTAATGCAAGTCCACACCAAGAAACCTTCAATCTCTTTGTACTAGCAAACCGAAGCACCACCAACACTTGATCTTGCTCTCTATCTCAATGGAAGACCTCACAAGTATATGTATTGCACAAAATGGACCAAGAGTATGAAATGAACAAAGAGACCCTCTTTTAAAGGCCTCTAGTCAGTTCAAAAGAGCCAGAGTCGGACCCCAATGGCACCATATCGTTGGACCAACTCAAATGGTCCAATGAAACACAAGTGTCACTTGGAATTCTGCCTTCACGACTTCTTCACAGGCTCTTACGGGACGTGAAGGATAAATGTGCCACGACCGGCCATTTATCCTCCACGAGTCGTGCCGTGCCGTGCAAGAATTGTGAGGGTTCATGCCTTCACGACCTCCTTCACGGGCCGTGTAGGGTCGTGAAGCCCTAGGGTTTCACGAACCATGCGGCCTACGACAGGACTCGTGGACACGAGCTGCTTCACGACCCATGGAGCATCCTTCACGGTCATGAAGCCTAGGTCAACCGGAATTTGACCATTTTGACTCTTTCTTCTTATAGTAGGCTGTCGAGATTGAAACTTGGCGTGTGACCCAATAGGCCCGCGCTTCATTGGCAGTGATGCTGGCCTACGTGTGTCGGTGGGCAGATTCCAACAGGTACTGTCAAGAAGAAGGTATTGATTTTGATGAAACCTTTGCCCCTGTTGTGTAACACCAGAAACTCACAAGCCATTTTTTTAAATTGCACTGCGGAAGCTAATACAACTCAACTTAAATACATTAAACCAGTATTTACAAAGATACAATCAATTGTTCAAAAGACAACAACATCATCAATTCTTTGGTGTTACAAAATGACTGGCTTGTCTCTTTTTCAAAATAAGTATCAGAGTGTGGTCAACTCTTCCTTCTTCAACTCAAACACGAACTTGCAAAACATCAACTGAGGGGAATTAGCACAAAGCTAAGTGAGTAGAGGCTAAAACATCAAATGCAAACATTCCCAATCAACATCAATCATGCAATCACATATCCAGAGAAGACCGGCGGTTCGGCACAGAACCTACAACCAATGCCGGCCAAAGCAAAGGTTTACCAATAGCTTTCCACTGAATTGGCACAATAAACTCCCCTATGTGCAACAAACGCAACAGAAAGGCTACTATTGTTCAACCAATCAGTTAGACAAGCCCAGCCCAAGTCCACGTATAGCTGACTTCTCAACGTAACTCCAAATCATCCTAAGAGCGCGTATCAACCAAATAATCATGCAACAGTTATCAATAGTCAATATCACAATCAACAGTTTAATCAATTCAATCTCAAACCACAATCATGCATCACATTTATATTATTAACTGCAATCTTTACCATCCACGATTAACGTCCAGTCACCTCAGTTTCAGCTTGAACTTAGATATCTAATTTTACTGAGCTTTTGGATTGCCTGAAAACGCAACAATAACCAAATCAGTTTCAACCTCATAAATATATCTATCCATATATTTATAAATCATTCATCAAACAATAGCAAACAATAAATAAATACAACTTTAAACACAAAGTATCGGAATTCCCAAAACCAGCGGATTTCTAGAAATCCGCCACTTAATATCGGATTTCACTTCATTCGGATTTAGAATGATCGGATTTCAAGTACTCGGATTCCAACTCCCGGGTTTGGCTTAATCGGATTCTAATAGTTCTGGATATTCATTTGTATTGGATTTCATCAAAGCCCCGGATTTAACTTCTCCGAATTTAGGTTTATCGGATTCTAGTATGTCGGATTTGATTCAATCGGTTTTGGGTGTAGGCTTTGAGTATCGGATTCAATCATAGGTATTCAAATGTCGGTTTCTCAAGTGTAGGATTTGAGTGTCGGTTTTAGGGTTCCGGATTTCAATCAATAGGATTATACATGTTATTGGTTTCCCAAACTATCGGTTTCACCACAATCGGAAACCCTCTTCTTCCCCAACACCAAAACCGATAGTTCATAATCAATTCCGCCAGCTTCAAATCATCAACCATAACTTTTCAAAACTTCATTCAAACATACCAGAAACATACTTCAACATTATAAACACATATATTATGCATCAAAACACCATTTTAACATGCAAATCATATGAACACCTAAAACCCATATAAACTCATATATCATCAAAACCGGTTCTATAGTTCTTCACGATTTTCATGTTAGTTTTATCAGAAATTCAATCTAGTAAGCATTTAATCATGATGTATACAATATCTAACGTTTAACTTGAATTCAAACACACACAAAATCTGAAATCCGATTGTTTCCTTCTTTGTTCTTCTTCGGTTTGTTTAACAGGGAGAAAACACTTGCACACACACTTCACTTTTCTTCAATTAGAATAAGGCATGCTTAATTTGACAAGCCCCACGTATACAATTTAGAAAACAGGAGGTGGCATACACACTCTTAACACACATACACGTGCACACACATAAATACATATACATGCATACGGTGACATACATACATACAATTAATGTATGCGTAAAATTATCTAGTTAAAACCAAATATCATTTAATTAACCATTTAATTAAATTAAAACCGTTAAACACAAACCACAAACCTACTAATCTCCTAGCCCAGGTTTGCGGGTGTTACAAATCTCTCCCCTTAAAAGGATTCCGTCCTCGGAATCCTTTCTTGCTCGAACAAGTGAGGATATCTATCTTGCATTTTAGTCTCAGTCTCCCAAGTCAAATCAGGACCTAGACTGTGTTTCCACTTGACCAACACTATCGATATCTGCTTCTTTCGGAACTTGGTCACTTTTCGATCCAACTGTTCTACAGGTTCTTCTATCAATCTCTTATTAGAATTAACTTTCAATTCTTGCACCGGGAGAATCTGGTTTTCATCTTCTACTTTGCACTTTCTCAGATATCAGACGTTAAAAGTATCGTGTATTCCTACAAGCTCTGCTGGAAGATCTAGTGTCACCGTCTGGTCATTGACAATCTGACGTATGCAGAAGGGACTAATGTAACGGGGAGCTAACTTCCCGCGTTTACCAAATCGAATAACACCCTTCCACGGAGAAACCTTTAAGTACACTAACTCTCCCACATCAATTTTAACAGGGCGACGAAGTTGATCTGCATACATTTTCTGCCTATCTCTGGCTGCTTTCAACTTATCTCTAGCAATAGCAACCTTATCAGCTGTCATCTGAACTATCTCAGGCCCTGCAAACTGCTTCTCACTAGCCTCTAACCAACATGTCGGAGTACGGTAGCGACGGCCATATAGCATTTTGTATGGAGGCATCCCAATACTGGAGTGGTAAGAATTATTGTACGCAAACTCTATCAATGGCAGGTGCGAATCCCAAGATCCACCATACTCAAGTACACAAGCACGTAACATATCTTCGAGTGTCTGTATGGTTCGTGCTGTCTGACCGTCAGTCTGGGGATGATAAGCAGTACTCAAGTTGATTCTTGTCCCCAATTCTCTCTGTAAACTCCTCCAGAAGTTAGAAACAAATTTGGAGTCTCTGTCAGACACTATTGACAACGGCATGCCATGCCTTGCTAAAACCTCGTTAACATAAAGTTGAGCCAACTTACTCAGAGAAGCCGTCTCACATGTAGCCAGAAAGTGAGCGCTCTTGGTCAGCCGATCCACAATCACCCAAATCATGTCATTATTCTTCTGATTTTCTGCCTTCACTTGCGCACATATATGGCATGACTCCACAAACTGTGCCACGTCTGCTTTCATAGTGGGCCACCAGTAAAGCACTTTCAGGTTGTTGTACATTTTAGTGCTTCCTGGGTGTACTACCAATCTCGACTTATGTGCTTCTGTCAAAATCAGCTTCCTCAAATCTCCAAGCATAGGCACCCACACACGAGTTTTAAATGTTTTCAAGCCACGAGAATCATCAGCAAGTTCATCCTTACGTTTCTTCATATGTTCATTCTTTCTGTGTAAATACGTACTGTAGGCTCTTATGGTCGGTACAAATTACGCACTTGGTGCCATACAAATAATGTCTCCACAGCTTCAAGGCAAAAACAACGGCTTCTAACTCCAAATCATGTGTCGGGTAATTCTTTTCATGTGGTTTCAACTGTCTTGAAGCATACGCAATTACCCGATTCCTTTGCATAAGTACACAACCCAATCCAGCAAACGACGCATCGCAATAAACAATGAAATATTCTGATCCGCTCGGCAATGCAATAGTAGGGGCCTGACACAATAACTGCTTTAATATCTGGAAGGCTTTATCCTGTTCACTACCCCATACAAATTTAACGTCTTTTCTTGTCAACTTTGTCAACGGACCCGCAATCTTGGAGAAATCTTTAATAAATCTGCGGTAATACCCAGCTAACCCCTAAAAACTCTTGATTTCTGACGGTGTCTTTGGGGCGTTCCAATTCATAACTGCCTCCACTTTTGAAGGATCCACTTTTACTCCCTCGTCACAGATCACATGTCCCAAAAATTGAACCTCTCTCAACCATAATTCGCATTTTGAGAACTTAGCAAATAGATGTTCTTTCTTTAGTGTCTCCAAAACCTATCTCAAATGCTCATGCTCTACCTCAGTCTTTGAATATACCAGGATGTCATCAATGAAAACTATTACAAAATAATCAAGGAATGGTCGACAGACCCTGTTCATTAAATCCATAAAGATCGCAGGTGCATTGGTTAAACCGAACGGCATAACCAAGAACTCGTAGTGCCCGTAGCGCGTACAAAAAGCCGTCTTTGATACGTCTTCCTCTGAAACACGCACCTGGTGATACCCTGATGTTAAATCAATTTTAGAGAAGAACGAAGCTCCCTGTAGTTGATCAAACAGATCATCAATTCTTGGCAGTGGGTACTTGTTCTTTATGGTTCTCTTATTCAGCTCGCGATAGTCGATACACATTCACAATGTACCGTCTTTCTTCTTCACAAACAACACTGGCGCACTCCAAGGAGATGAACTTGGACGAATAAAACCCTTATCTAACAGATCCTGTATCTGAGTCATCATTTCCCGAATCTCTGAAGGTGCCAACCTGTACCGAGCCTTCGCTATTGGTCGAGAACTAGGAATCAAATCTATTTTGAACTCTACTTCACGAATTGGAGGTAGCCCTGGTAACTCCTCTGGAAACACCTCCGGGTATTCCGTTACCACCTGGATGTCGTTCACTATCTGCTTCTCTTTCTTTCCATCAATAACATAGGCCAGATACAATTCACAACCTTTATCCAACGCCTTTCTAGCCTTTATACATGAGATAATCGGAATTACAGACCCAGCCTTCTCTCCCCTTGCTACCACTCTTGTGCCATTAGCCAACGGGAAAGAGATCAACTTCTTGTGGCATTTAATACTGGCCTGATTCAAACTCAGCCAATCCATCCTGAGCACCACATCGAACCCAGATAAGGGCATAACAAGAAAATAAACAGGAAAGCAAATACCGTCTATATCTATCTTAGCTCCAGCCACAGCAGTCGTGACCGGAACAATCATACCATCAGCTATCTCTATCTCTAAAGTAGTAGCTAATTCAGTTAAAGGCACATTTAACCTACCACAGAATTCTACAGATACAAAGGAGCGATTTGCCCCTGAATCAAATAACACTCTTGCAGGAGTAGAGTTTATCAGAAACATACAAGTTATCACATCATCCGTGGTAGTGGCATCATCCACTATCATCCTGAATGCCCGACCCTCAGCAGTGGGTGGGTCCTTTCTTTTCTGTCCTGCTGAAGATGATCTCCTAGCACCTCCCCCTCCTGACCCTGGTCCTGTTTTCTTGCTTAATGGGCAATCACCAACTCGGTGCCCCTCCTTCTGACAGTTCCAGCAGACGCTCCTCGGCAGTATGCAATTCTTCAAGTCACGGCCAAACTGACCACACTTTATGCATCTCATGGATTGGGGCGTACACTACCCATGATGATATGACTTGCACCTGTTACACCAAGGTGCCCTCTAAGCAGACCCACCTACTGTAGATGTCTTATTCTGATTACCCTATCGGTTTCCACTGCCCTGCCCTCCTTGCCTTTGTTGTGTGTTATAATGTTCAAATCTCGATTTCTGTTGGGAAATTCTTTCCCCACTCAACTTATTCCTCGCGATCAAATCCCTTTCAGCCGACTTGGCTAAAGTGAATGCCTGAGATAGTGTGGTAGCCCACCTGGTAGCTCTACGAAGATCAGGATGTAACGCCCCAACAAAATGTGCAATCTTAGACTCTTCATCTGGCACCCAATGCTTGGCAAATCGCATTTTCTCGTTGAATTGTTTAATTAACTGATCCACAGTCATGTTTCCAGTCATCTGTAATTCCATAAATTCCCTCTTTATTTTAGCAATCTCAAAAGTACCACAGTATTGCTCGCAAAGTTTATCCTGGAATTGACTCCAAGTGATATTCTCCTGTTGTTGATCTGTAAAATGTCCGGTAATCGAATCCCACCAGACCATGGCATCTCCCTTTAACATCCTTGATGCATATTTTACTTTCAACTCGTTTTCGCAATTGCAAGCATCTAATGTCTTCGCCACTTCCCTAAGCCAATTCAGATTGATACTGGGATCAGAACTCCCTTGATTTTCAGATGGTTTATAGTCAAGGAACTGCTTATAAGTACACGGTTGTTTAAATCCTGGAAACGCAAAAGGATAACCTCCAGGTTATGGGTACGGATAGAAGAATGGTTGCTGCATCATCTAAGTCATCGGTGGTAGAGGTGCTGACACTGGTGGTACTGTTGCTTGTGTGGAAATCGCAGTTGGTACCGGAGTTGGTTCAGGTTGACTCAATCTTTGTTCCAAGTTAAGGACTTTATTTCGAAGATCCATCAACTCATTCTCCAGTTTAAAGATGTATTCACTCTGATCTTCTTCCTGCTCTTGGCCAGACGTTCCGGCTTGATTTACATTACTCAAGTGTTCAATTACTGGAGCCTCTGATACAGCTTGGGTCACAGGAGGTAGGATGGGAGTCTCTCTGTCAACCATAATCTGTTACAATCACATCATCTCATAGCTCATTAGCACAAACCATTAGTATCCAAAATACTAACTACTACAGACAACTCTAACTCAGCCTAATTCCCCCGAAGGAAAGCTTGACCCGTCACGAGCCAAGATTTGGGACTGCAACAATCTAGCCGTGCATGCATCGCCAAACCTAGGCTTTGATACCAAACTGTAACACCGGAAAATTACAAGCCATTTTTTTTAAATTGCACTGCGGAAGCTAATACAACTCAACTTAAATACATTAAACCAATATTTACAAAGATACAATCATTTGTTCAAAAGACAACAACATCATCAATTGTTTGGTGTTACAAAATGACTGGCTCGTCTCTTTTTCAAAATAAGTATCAGAGTGTGGTGAACTCTTCCTTCTTCAACTCAAACACGAACTTGCAAAACATCAACTGAGGGGAATTAGCACAAAGCTAAGTGAGTAGAGGCTAAAACATCAAATGCAAACATTCCTAATCAACATCAATCATGCAATCACATATCCAGAGAAGACCGGCGGTTCGGCACAGAACCTACAACCAATGCCAGCCAAAGCAAAGGTTTACCAATAGCTTTCCACTGAATTGGCACAATAAACTCCCCTCTGTGCAACAAATGCAACAGAAAGGCTACTATTGTTCAACCAATCAGTTAGACAAGCCCAGCCCAAGTCCACGTATAGCTGACTTCTCAACGCAACTCAAAATCATTCTAAGAGCGCGTATCGATCAAATAATCATGCAGCAGTTATCAATAGTCAATATCACAATCATTAGTTTAATCAATTCAATCACAAATCCACTCACCTCAGTTTCAGCTTGAACTCACATATCTAATTTTACTGAGCTTTCGGATTGCCTGAAAACACAACAATAACCAAATCAGTTTCAACCTCATAAATATATCTATCCATATATTTATAAATAATTCATCAAACAATAGCAAACAATAAATAAATACAACTTCAAACACAAAGTATCGGAATTCCCAAAACCAGCGGATTTCTAGAAATCCGCAACTTAATATCGGATTTCACTTCATTCGGATTTAGAATGATCGGATTTCAAGTACTCGGATTCCAACTCCCGGATTTGGCTTAATCGGATTCTAATAGTTCCGGATATTCATTTGTATCGGATTTCATCATAGCCCCGGATTTAACTTCTCCGAATTTGGGTTTATCGGATTCTAGTATGTCGGATTTGATTCAATCGGTTTTGGGTGTAGGCTTTGAGTATCGGATTCAATCATAGGGATTCAAATGTCGGTTTCTCAAGTGTACGATTTGAGTGTCGGTTTTAGGGTTCCGGATTTCAATCAATAGGATTTTATGGCTCGGATTATACATGTTATCGGTTTTCCAAACTACCGGTTTCACCACAATCGGAAATCCTCTTCTTCCCCAACAACAAAACCGATAGTTCAAAATCAATTCCGCCAGCTTCAAATCATCAACCATAACTTTTCAAAACTTCATTCAAGCATATCAGAATCATACACACTCATATTTCATGCATCAAAACACCATTTTAACATGCAAATCATATGAACAATAAAACGCATATAAACTCATATTTCATCAAAACCGGTTCTATAGTTCTTCACGATTTTCATGTTAGTTTTATCAGAAATTCAATCTAGTAAGCATTTAATCATGATGTATACAATATCTAACCTTTAACTTGAATTCAAACAAACACAAAATCTGAAATCCGATTGTTTCCTTCTTTGTTCTTCTTCGGTTTGTTTTGCATGGAGAAAACACTTGCACACACACTTCACTTTTCTTCAATTAGAATAATGCATGCTTAATTTGACAAGCCCCACGTATACAATTTAGAAAACAGGAGGTGGCATACACACTCTTAACACACATACACGTGCACACACATAAATACATATACATGCATACAGTGACATACATACATACAATTAATGTATGCATAAAATTATCTAGTTAAAACTAAATATCATTTAATTAACTATTTAATTAAATTAAAACCGTTAAACACAAACCACAAACTTGCTAATCTCCTAGCCTAGGTTTGCGGATGTTACATGTTGCAAGATTGGAAGCTATTAGATTTTTCCTAGCCTATGTTGCTTTCAAGAACTTCAAAGTGTTCCAAATGGATGTGAAGAGTGCATTTCTGAATGGAGATCTGAATGTAGAGGTGTATGTCAAATAACCTACTAGTTTTGAGGAGTCAAGCTTACCTGATCTTATATTCTTTCTCAACAAATCTTTATATGGTCTTAAGCAAGCTCCAAGAGCCTGGTATGATACCCTCCCTTCATTTCTCATTAACAAAGGTTTCACAAGAGGATGCATAGGTAGCACTTTGTTTATAAGGAAGTACAAAGGTGATGTGATGCTTGTGTAGATATATGTAGATGATATAATAATTGGGTCTACCAATTTGAAACTATGCAAAAAGTTTTCGAAACTCATGTCTGATAACTATCAGATTAGCATGATGGGTGAATTAAACTATTTTCTTGGTTTGCAAATTAAATAGGAGGTTGATGGTATTTTCATTCATCAAACAAAATATGTCAAAGATTTAATTAAAAAGTTTGATTTTGAAAATTGTTCCTCAATGAAAACCCCTATGTCTACTTCTATTAAGTTAGGAAAGGACACTGATGGAAAATCAGTGAACATTACTGCTTATAGAGGAATGATTGGGTCACTTTTATACCTCAATGCAAGTAGACCAGATATAATGTTTTCAACATGTCCCTGTGCAAGATATCAAGCAGATCCAAACGAATCACGTCTTGTTGCTGTTAAGAGAATATTCAGATATCTCAAAGGAACTCCTAATCTTGGTCTTTGGTATCCCAAAGACTCAGATTTTGAGTTAGTTGGGTATTCTGATTCTGAATTTGCAGGGTGTACATTAGACAGAAAGAGAACTTCAGGTGGTTGTCAACTTCTAGGAGGAAGATTACTAAGTTGGTCTAGTAAGAAATAGAATTCAGTGTCAACATCTACTGCAAAAGTAGAATACATTGCTGCAGGAAGCTGTTGTGCTCAAATTTTGTGATTACAAAATCAACTACTTGACTATGCTATGAAGTTTGAAGACACCCCAATTCTGTGTGACAATACAAGTGCCATTTCCATCTCAAATAACCCAGTCATGCATTCAAAGATATAGCATATTGAAATCAGACATCATTTTCTCAGAGATAATGTGCAAAAGAAAAAGGTAACTCCGCACTTCATTAACACTGATTTGCAGCTTGCAGACTTGTTCACAAAACCATTGGATGAAACAAGGTCCTAATATCCAAACTAGGTATGCTTAATTACTAGATTAGAGTAGTGGTAGTTATGTTTTTGTTAATTGATAAAGTGTTGAATATCATGGTTTACTTATCTAAGCATCTCTAAGCCTTACTGATTATGTGTAAGCTAAGTAAGTTTTCTTAGCTGATGCCTATCAGCTGATCAATTTCACTCAGTTGATCACCCTCAGCCAAGGAAGAAATGCTCAGTTAAGTACCTCTATCATCTGATAAATCCTAAATTCTCACTATCAGCTGATGGTTTTACATCAGCTGATGCCTTTCAACTGATACATTTCAATGCTTAGCTGATGGTTCAACACTTAGTCATGTTTTAACTTTTGTGCTTAGTTAATGCGTTTTAACCCTAGTTATTTACTCCATCTGTCAGATTTCATTTAATAGCTTATTATTATGTTGTCCGTTAGAATTTTTGTCAGCATCTAACGATCTCTGTTAACTACACTTCATAAATATCCCACTTCCTTTCTCATTCACCCTTACCTGTTCAAATTCTTCAATCTCTCTCTCTCTCTCTCTAAAAACCTTTACCCTAACATTCTCTCTCGATACTTCCTCACTATTCATCATCCCTACCAAATGGCAACCTACATCCCTGATCCTCCATTCCCACCTCACGCGAAAACCAAGGATACGAACCCATTGTGCAGTTCCTTCGAGCTCACCCTCTGTTTGAAAGCCTCACTGCTGATCCCCACTATATATTCCCCACCATCATCGGAGAACTATGGTACTCCGCCACTTACAACCTAAATCACAACGCCATTCATTGTACCTTAGACCAAGGAAATTATCAACTGCAAATCACCACTGAAACCTTGAGAGAAGCTGTTGGTATTCCTCATTTCCCACCATACAATGCCTTTCCCTCTCGACCCAAGTTCAAATTGTCCTTCAAACCATTGGTTACAATCAGCCTGTCGTACATGGGCAAGTCAAAGTCTCTGCTCTCTCGCACCCATGGAAGTATCTGGCCAATATGGTCATTAGATGCTTTGGTCCATAATCGGGAAGCCACCATCTGATAAACCAAACTGAGTTGCTAGTATTATATGCCCTAGTTTTTGGGGTGAATATTGATTATGCTCAAGTCATCTTCTTTGACCATATGGAAAAAATAACTCAGAGCACCAACAAGAAATCCTCCAGAGCTTAAGTGCCCTACATTCGTTTTTTGAGTATGGTTGTGATGATGGTGATAGTTGAAAATGATTACGTCGGACTTAATGAACATCTTGAAAGTATTCCTGTCCCTGCCGTGGGTGAGAAGGTATTCCATTTTATTAAGGCAAACAGAGGTCCTCCCATCACTGGCCAACTGCTAGAATTAATCAATAATGCTAATGAGGCAAATGTTGATAATGAAGATGGTGATGGTAGTGGTGGTGAGAGTAATGATGATGGTAATGCTGATGAAAGTGATAATGGTAACACTGATGAATATAACAATGATGATGATGGTGATGGTGATGCTGGTGTTGGTGATAATTTGGGAGATTCTGGTGTTACTCCCTTAAGTCCAATAGTCATGAGTCTTCTTGGTGATGCTGCTAAGCTAGATCAACCTGAACAAGAAATCTCTGAGCAATTACTTGAGCTCATTGATAGAAGCAGGCACATTATCTCCCAAGGTATTGATAGCTCTGACTCAAATCTGAGGATATTCAAATGGTAGTCCCAACCTTTGATAGCCCATCCTCATCTCCAGTCCATACACCAATCCAACAGCCAAGCTCTAGTGAACCTCCTATGTTCACTAGTTCTACTCCTCCTCGTAGCCTCCTATATACAAGGTCAATAGAGGTTGCTAATCTCGAGCCCTCTAAGGTAGTGACATTCACACCTCTAACCTCAACTCCAATTACCCTTCCTCATGTTGAGGGGGAGCAATTGGAGGTTGCTAACCCTAAGCCAGTGGATGTATCCTCCCAACAGGATGCATCTGTAAATATGGGACATAAACCGATATCTGAGACATCCTCCCAACAGGATGTTCTCATTGAAAGACAGACCTTCTGAAGGTATTCGTTTGACATAATCAAGTAGCAACGGAAGCAAAGTATAGAACAAATATTTAAAGCCAAAACCAAAGAATACTTTCATGGACCAAAATCTAACCATGAACTTGCAACTAAATATATAAACAAGATAGATAGAATTCTACCACAATGCAAGCACAATGATCTTCTCCTTGTCAAGCTTCAATAATCCAAACAAGGACTCCTCTAATGTAGTCCACCCCAACCTCCTTTGATTCCCAAGTGCTAGCAACTTGATGTTTAGACACCAAAGCAACAATCAAGTATGTTTCTTACACTCTTGTGCACCAAAAAGAACACCAAGAAGAAGATGAACAAAGAGAGAATATTCTTAGCAAGAACTAACTCTAAGAACCATCCAAAAGTCTGTTCATGAGCAGAGAAAACGTTGCCTCTTTGTCTACCAAACTTAATGACATAAACACCATTAAACATAGAGTTTAAGGATGTTAATTCTGCTGTTACAGCAAACGTACACGACCCGTGTTCATCAACACGGCCGTGTAGGCCCAAAGTCCATGGCCCCAAATGGGCTAAGACGGCCCGTGTCTAATAGGCTAGACACGGCCGTGTCAGCCCAAACTACACGACCTTGAATTGGGCGAAAACACCCCGTGTCTGTTGGACTGGACACGACCCGTATTCATCCACACAGCCCGCGTACCATGCTACCAAAACCCATTTTGGCCTTTTCCTCTCTTTTGCTTGATCATGTTGCCGGAATCAATACTTAGTGTGTAACCCAATAGACCTATACCTCATGAGTAGTGTTATTGACTCATGCGTGCCAGCAGGCATATACCAAAAGACTCCCACTTGCACGTGACACAACTACGAAAAATAACACAAACATAGAGCAGCCTCTAGTAAGGCATCTATGCTCCAAAGTCAGTATAGGGTATGCCACCCTTGACAAGATCCCAATCATAAAATGACTGTCCTAAAGATAAATGAACATGTACACCCCTTTGTTCGCGATATCCAATGTGAACACAAGGCATGGAATATAGTCAACCTTCAGATCGTTCACGATTATGTTTCTCGATTCTAGATTAGTGGTGACCAAAAAATCAAGTTAACATTGATTCATCATCAATATAACTTGAGCACGGCCATGCATATGAACATCAACACTCAATCATCGAGTGGCCCATATATATCTCCTCTATTTATAGAGGAACAAATTCCATTCAACTACATAGTCCTGCCACATAGATAATACTCCACCCAATCATCTCCCTTATAACGACTAGTTACGGACCGCGTTAGAAAACAATCAAAGCAAAGCAGACCTATGCTTTGGGATCACATGTATCTCTAGTGCGGGTCCTCCAATCACTAGAAACCCCTTTCAAGTATAGGCAAGAATCACATTTATCAAGACCATATCTTTACCGCAATCTTAATTCATACTTCCTTCCCATAAAGTATGACTGATTGTGGAGATTTAAAGATTGTAAAACAACCTTGGGAAGAGAATAAACATGCAAAGATAGAACACAATAAGGACTAAATGTAAGTAACCGCAACACGTGTATATATAGATCTCTACTATATAAATCGAAACAAACATTAGTAACATTACTACTTAACGTTCCCAAATACATAAAGGTCCAAACATAAATTAAAAACAATCTAAACCAAGTCATGAGTAAATCTAACACCTATCGCCATAGTGTGAGAATCATGAGAAGCTTGTGACAACGGTTTAGTAAACGGATCGGCCAAATTGCCTTCCGAGGTTACTCTACTAATAGCGACTTCACCACTTTCAAACAACTCTCTGATCAAGTAGTACTTCCGAGGTATGTGCCTCGTTCTCTTGTGAGATCTTGGTTCCTTCGCTAAGGCTACCGCACCCTCATTGTCACAAAAGATCTCAATAGGGTCGGATATGCTCGGAACCACTCCAAGATCTCGGATGAACTTCCTTATCCACACAGCTTCTTTAGCAGCTTCACTTGCCACAATGTATTCTGACTCTGTAGTAGAATCAGCTACTGTGTCGTGCTTTGAACTTCTCCAAGTAATAGCTCCACCATTCAATAGGAACACAAACCCCGATTGTGATCGGTAGTCATCCCTATCAGTTTGGAAGCTAGCATCAGAGTAACCCTTTACTTTGAGCTCTTCCTCACCACCAAAGATCAAGAACATTTCTTTAGTCCTCCTAAGATACTTAAGAATGTTCTTTACCGCAACCCAATGGGCTTGCCCCGGGTTTCCCTGATATCTACTAGTCAAGCTCAAAGCGCATGACACATCAAGACAAGTACATAACATGGCGTACATGATCGAGACCACGGCCGAAGCGTATGGTACTTGCTTCATTACTTCTACTTCCTCTTGAGAACAAGGACATTGAGTCTTACTCAATATCACTCCATGTGACATAGGAAGATTTCCTTTCTTAGAATCCTCCGTCTTGAACCGTTTCAAGACTTTGTCAATATATGTACTTTGACTCAACCCAAGAAGTTTTCTAGATCTATCTCTATAGATCTTGATACCCAGAATATATGTCGCTTCTCCTAAGTCTTTCATTGAAAAGCATTTTCCAAGCCATGTTTTAACACTTTGCAAGGCTGGAATATCTTTTCCAATGAGTAGGATATCATCCACATATAAGACTAAGAAAACAACGGCGCTCCCACTAGCCCTAACGTATACACATGGCTCGTCTACACTCTTCGAAAAACCAAACTCTTTGATTTTCTCGTCAAAGCATAAATTCCAACTACAAGATACTTGTTTAAGTCCATAAATAGACTTCTTTAGTCTACACACTCTATTAGGATGCTTTGGATGTACAAAACCCTCAGGCTGCGTCATATATGTAGGAAATCCATGCACGCCAACACCCGTACGTCGGCTGTCATGCCACTCATCCATTGGACCATCACAAAGGTCCAATAAAACAAAGGTGACACTTTGACTTCTGCCTTCACGGGCTCTCACGGGCCGTGAAGCACTCGTGAAGGCCTCATAGGCCGGGTTCCACCACACACTCTAATTGGGGAAACGAGTGGTTCAATAAAAGCATGGCGCCTACCTTCACGGGCTCTCACGGGCCGTGAAGCACTCGTGAAGGCCCTGCTCCCACGACTACTTGTCCAGGTGGTGAAGGCTCGTGGAGGGTTTCTCTTCACGACCTCTTCACGGCCCGTGAAGGTCGTTAGAAACCCTAATTTCATATTCTCTCAGGTTTGTGTTGTGCTGCCGGAATCTACCATTGGCGTGTGACCCAATAGGTTCGTACCTCATCAGCAGTGATGCTAGTACACATGTATCAGTGGGCATATTCCAACAATATACACCTCTTCGGAGAGCTTCCCATTAAAGAAGGCGGTTTTGACATCTATTTGCCATATTTCGTAATCATGAAATGCGGAGATTGCCAAAAGTATCCTAATAGATTTCAACATGACCACTCGGGAAAAAGTTTCATCATAATCGACACCATGTGTCTGGGTGAAACCTTTAGCCACCAGTCAGGCTTTGAATGTGCTAACTTTTCCATCCATGTTGGTCTTCTTCTAGAAGACCCATTTACACCCTATTGGCTTACAACCAGGTGTAGGATCAACCAGTTACCAAACCTGGTTATCCTCCATGGATTGCATCTCGTGATCCATTGCCTCTTTCCATTTAGCAGACTCGTGGCCCGCTGCCGCTTCTCGATAGTTGGTGGGCTCATTAAGATCCACCAATAGCTCGTCGCCCTCAGATATGAGAAACCCATATCTTCCTGGCTCATGGCGAGCTCTACCAGATCTACGGGGAGGTAATGGATGTATGTTAGTCTCCACATTGTCATGCTCAGACTCAACCTCACTAGGTTATGGACTAGTGCCAACGTTAGGCCTTTCATCCGTTGATCCTTGAACTTCTTCAAGGTCAATCTTGTTTCCGCCTTGCTGATTTGATATTAATTCTCTTTCTAAAAAGACCGCCCTCTGAGCAACAAATACTTTGTTCTTGGAAGGTTTATAGAATATGTATCCAATACCCGCAGCTGGATATCCGATGAAATAACACTTTTCGAATCGGGGTTCTAACTTGTCATCAACCTCACGTCTCATGTAGGCAAGAACGGGAGGTTTCCCATGCCACATCTCGAAAGGTGTTTTCTTGACCTTCTTCGTTGGTACGAGTTTAAGGATTCTTGCTGCCGTTTCAAGAGCATAACCCCAAAGGCTTATAGGCACTTGGGTGTGACTCATCATAGACCGAATCATATCTAACAATGTTCGGTACCTCCTCTCGGCGACGCCATTTAATTGTGGCGTCCTAGGAGGTGTAAGTTGTGAGATAATTCCACAATCCTTGAGATGATCACGAAACTCTTGACTAAGATACTCACCACTCCTATCGGATCTAAGTATCTTAATCTTTTTGCCCAATTGATTCTCTACTTCGTTTTGGAAAGTCTTAAAAACCTCAAAGGTCTTGGACTTTTGTCTAACCAAGTAGACATACCTATACCTACTATAATCATCTATAAAGGTAATGAAGTATCTAGAATTGTCTCTTGTGATGTGCTTAAACGGACCACGCACATCGGAATGTATGATGTCCAATAAGTCTTTTCCCCTCTCATTCACGCCAGAAAAGGGTGCTTTAGTCATCTTGCCTAATAAACAAGATTCGCATACTTCATTTGACTCATGGTCTAATGATTCCAAGATCCCATCCGCTTTGAGTTTGACGATACGAGTCTTGTTTATATGGCCAAGTCGACCATGCCACAAAGACAATTTGTCTAAACCATTTTTAGATGTTGAATCAAAATTCATGATTGAACGATTATTACTAACGTATGCATCTACTTCATAAATACCACGACAAGGATAAGCCTTAAAATAACAAATATTATTTTTAAAACAAACGATAACCCCATTTTCAAATGTAAAACCAAAACCATTGTTGTGTAATGCATGAAAAGATATAATGTTTCTCGCCACAAGCAGCGAATAGCATACGTTCAACAATAATATAGAAAAACCAGAATTTAACGATTATTCAACTTCTCCACGAGCCTTGACCGGGACAATGTCCTTGTTTCCCATTATCAAGTCAAGCTCTCCATTCTCCATCATTCTACTTGCCTTTAGCACCTGCACTATATTACAAATGTGAGTGCCATAGCCGGTATCTAATACCCAACTACCAGATGTAGAATATTGATGGATTTCAATCATGTACGTACCTGAATCGGAAGTTCCTCCGATACTCAACCCCTTGAGCTTCTTAAGACCTTCTAGGTACCCCGGGCAATTTCTGCGCCAATGGCCCTTGTTCCCGCAGAAAAAGAATTCCGCTTCATCCGGAGTTTTGCCTTGGGGAACCATCTTCCCCTTGCCTCTACCCTCTGGAGCGGGGCTAGGCTTGGCAGCGCCAACCTTCCCCTTCCCCTTACCCTTAGGGGTATAAGCGGACTTCTTCTTCTTCTGGATTCGCCCTTCCCTTATAGCAAGAACGGGATTTGTAACGACGGGATTGTTTTTGGTCATGCTAGACTCGGTTATCTTGAGCATACCATGTAGCTCCATGATGGATTTATCCATACTATGCATATGATAACTCATTACGAATTGATCATACACGGTGGGCCAGGACCATAGAAACAAATCAACGGCTAGCTCTCTCCCTGTGGTAAATCCAAGCCATTCCATGCGCTCCACGTTTGCTTTCATGCGCAACACGTGAGCACTTACATTCCCGCCATCGGACATCTTGCTACCAAGAACCGTCTTTAGACACTCAAACCTCTCTTGTCTCGCTTGCTACTGGAACATTTCCTTAAGCTGCGCGATCAAGTCAAAAGCACTCAAATGATCCATTTGCTTTTGAAGCTCGGGGATCATAGTACTTAAGATGAGGCAAGTAATTTCCTCGGTATCCTTGACACGCTTCTCATAAGCGTCTCGGATAGGCCGAGTGGCATTGGCAACAAGAGCCTCGGGTAGGGCCTCCTCTATGGTAACCATCTTCCCTTCTTAGGGTAAGACAAGCTTGTATTGCCTAAACCAATCCAAGAAGTTGTTACCATTGAGTTTCTCCTTTTCAAGGAAAACTCTTAGCGAAAAATGGTTGGTGGTGTTGGTGTTGCTTGAAGACGCCATCTAAAATAGCAAAGTAGTTTTAGTTAGTTTGGAAATCCTTGTTAAAATAAGTACCCATAGTTTTATGCAAAAAAATTATATGTAACAAGGGCTAAGAACCTTATTTCACCTCGCACCGTGACAGGTTTACCGCGGATCACGTTTTGAAGTTATTTAGGCCAGCAACCATTTTACCAATTGTAATCTCTATTACAACTCTTAGACACTTGCGGGATCCGTTGACATCCATTATGTCGGTTGACATGTTTGATCCCTTCCTTACACAAATCTTAATATATAATTTTCTTGTTTAGCTTGTGCTTAGCTCGACAACTAACCAAGAATTATATACTAAAATTGTAAATCGTCCGACAAGACACATGGGTGGCACTCTCGACCATTAATTGGCTCGTGCTTAGCTCGACAACGAATCATGCGAGTTACCCCACTCACCTTCCTCACAACTACACAAGGAATGACTCGTGCTTAGCTCGACAATCATCCTTGCTTCGTTAGATTCGGGTGGTGTCATCTTACGGATGGTGCCTGATTTACATTTTGAAAAACGGGATTTTGTTTCGGGTTTATAAAAACCCTTTTGTGAACAAAGTAAGTGTGAAAACGATTTTAAGCACTTTAAATATAATACCATCTTTATATTTTCTTTGTCAATTCTATTCGCGCGAGATTGTTAACCATTTTAACAAACATTGTATTTTATTTAATTTTTAAAGAAAAATTGTCTAGCATGCAAATCCTAATCCATGCATAGAAAATAAAATACAACCACGCAAATATATATATATATATATATATATAATTTGGTAACATGCCCAAAAATCCTATGCGTTTTCCCCGTGAGCCACAATAGGGAAAACAAGGCCAAAACCTAAGGACAAGGTAATGTCTCGTTGGGTGAGCTCCCACTGAATCCAACACCTCCAATAGCGTGTTGACTCCTTCTCGCCAAGACGTCATCACCATGACTCCCGTTGACTTCTCCGGTTCTAATTCTATACTATTTACAAATACATAGAATATATATAAACGACACGCGGGTCGCATTCCTACACTATTTATAGAAATACACGAAATCAAAGAAATGGCGTGCAAGCCGCACCAACAAATAAATAAATAAATAAATAATATTACAACAATACAACACGTAGGCCGCCAAAAACCAAATTAATCAACCACCACAACACATAGGTCTAAGGGCATATCATGTTACTGAATCTAACCAAACGCATCAAATAGAAAACATGGTGTGCCACACAAAACCATGATACAAATATATATCTATATTTTAGTTAAGATTCTCAAAAACATCAAAGGCACAAAATGACAATCCTTGTACATATGCATTAGTATACCAAACCATTTTTGAGACACATATTCATATATACATTTATAAGTATATATTTGTGTACACTTCATGCCAAGTTACAACAAATATATAAATATAAAAACTAAAATATTATGAAGACTACAAATATATCAGTTTTAGCCCAACAAGAATCTTCATGAAAACCCATTTTAAGAAAACAATTTTCTTATCAAATAAAAACTTTTATGGTTTTTCTAGACTCAATAGTGCAAAGCTATGTTAGACCTAGCTCTGATACCACTGAAGGTATTCATTTGGCATAATCAAGTAGCAATGTAAGCAAAGTATAGAATAAAAATTTAAAGCCAAAACCAAAGAATACTTCCATGGACCAAAATCTAACCATGAACTTGCAACTAAATATATAAACAAGATAGATAGAATTGTACCACAATGCAAGCACAATGATCTTCTCCTTGTCAAGCTTCAAGAATCCAAACAAGGACTCCTCTAATGTAGTCCACCCCAAGCTCCTTTGATTCCCAAGTGCTAGCAAGTTGGTGTTTAGACACCAAAGAAACAATCAAGTATGTTTCTTACACTCTTGTGCACCAAAAAGAACACCAAGAAGAAGATGAACAAAGAGAGAATATTCTTAGCAAGAACTAACTCAAAGAACCATCCAAAAGTATGTTCTTTAGCAGAGAAAACGTTGTCTCTTTGTCTACCAAAGTTAATGACATAAAACACCATTAAACATAGAGTTTAAGGCTATTAATTCTGCTATTACAGCGAACGTACACGGTCCGTGTTCATCAACACAGCGGTGTAGGCCCAAAGTCCACGACCCCAAATGGGCTAACACAGCCCGTGTCCAATAGGCTAGACACGGCCCGTGTTCATCTACACGGTCGTGTCGGCCCAAACTATACGACCTTGAATTGGGCCAAAACGCCCCGTGTCTGTTGGACTGGACACGGCCCATGTACCATCCTTCCAAAACCCATTTTGGCCTTTTCCTCTCTTTTGCTTGATCATGTTGCCGAAATCAATACTTGGTGTGTGACCCAATAAGCCTATACCTCATCGGTAGTGTTATTGACTCGTGCGTGTCAGCGGGCATATACCAACACCTTCTCCCAAGGTCACACTATGTCTACACCCATTATGAGTCAGCCTATACCATTTACATTCTCCCAACAGAATGTGGATCCAATAAGGGATTCCCTACTATTGAGTGCATCCCACACTCACTCTACATACCTTGCACCTATTCTTTTGATTCTATTCTTACACATGCACAGCCTGTCAATACTAATGGTACAAACCAACCACTTGTACAGGGCTCAACAGTCCTTCCTAATGTATTTGAGCTTATACACCAAGGCTCAGATGAAGGAACACAAACCTTACCCAAGTTCTTTGAACCCATCTCAACCCCTTCCACTTTTCAATCCTCTACCTCTACACTAAACCAAAACCTTACCCTTCTTCAAACCATAAACCAAAACCTTGAAAACCTTACTGAAACCTTCCAAACTCAAACCCATACTCGTCTGTCTATACTTTCTCAAGACATAGAGTCCCTCAAAACCCCATCCCAACCCTCCCCTGCACCCCCTGCACCTTCCACTGACCTTACTCCCATTCTCACCAAACTAGAATATCTATCTACCCTCCTTCCCTCTCAAACGCACACTCCCATCTTACCTCAATCCACCATCTCCTCTCTCAACCAAACCATCTCAAACCTTCTAACCCAACTCCAAACCCTAAGACCAATCAACCCAAACATCTTTGTCCCCATACCCAAACAACTCCTCCCTATGCCTTCCTTCCTCAAAGGCATCCTTGATGACATATAAACCCTAACTGAACAACAAAGAATGAGCCATCTCTCTCTGTGGAAAGCTATTAAGGATATTAAGGATGACCTCTTCCTCCAACTCTCTAAACTTACCCCTAACTCTCTTCCCACCCATACACCTACCCCTGCCCCTACCCCATCCCCAAAACCAACCACAGGTGACTCCCCCCTCCTTTTGATGATTTGATGATGACAAAAAGGGGGAGAAATCTTCAAGTTTTCAATCCAGGGAGGATGATCCTAATTCAGAGGAGATAGATGCTGCCTATGAGGAAAGTGCTAAAACATTTTGCAGTAGGAAGCAATCAAAGCCAAAGCAATAGCTCCTCCAGTTCTCAAAAGAAAAGCAACCTCTGAGGGGGAGCAAAATTTCCCTAAAACATTAAAAAGAAAGTTCCTAAGGGTTGCTCTCCACCAATCAATATAGAGTCTGATTCTGATGATAAGGATGATACTCCACTATCTGACATCCTCCGAAGAAGACAAAGCCCCAAACCATCTGCTCCACCAGTCCAATCAACTCCTTCAGTCCAAAAGCCTTCAACCTCTGCTCTAAAAGACAAAGGAAAAATGTCAGAAGAGCAAGTTGAAGAAGATATCAACAGAAAAATGGAGCTTGAGCTAAAAGAGCAAGAGGAAAGGGAAAACATCCAAATGGCTCAAGCCTTGGGTGTTGTAACATCCTCGATTTGGGCCTAGCTATTAAACGTGTATTTAAGTTAATAAACTTGTAATAAGAAGAGCTAAATGTATATATATGTGTTTTATGTGTAAGGTGCTTTGTGTATATATGTATATATATATATATATTAGAGAATTAAGTTAAAGAAAAAGGAATTAAAATAAATCCAGAGGCGGTGCCTCTGGATTGTGAATGAATATAAATATGAAAGTTACTTTGACTAAGTCAAAGTAATATCAAAAGCAAGAAAACACAAACTCTCGGATTTCTCC
The DNA here is from genome assembly GCA_038502395.1 of Dittrichia graveolens. NCBI lineage: Eukaryota > Viridiplantae > Streptophyta > Magnoliopsida > Asterales > Asteraceae > Dittrichia > Dittrichia graveolens. Next base: position 65,107,121 of record JARJIL010000003.1, read on the forward strand.
CTACTCTTGTTCTCGGTTTTCTTAAAGCAACAAGGATTTGGTGTTTTGATTCCAAATAAAGGTAAACACTTGTTTGTTGTTAAGATTTAACATATATGAAAAGGTTTTATGATTAAAACATGATAAAATACTCCAAACCTTGCAAAACGCCATTTAGAACATTCAAGGCTTACTTTGCGAGTGGGTTTTTTGTTTGTTTGGTGTTATTGTGTAGGTTTGAGGTGTTTTTAAAGTCATACTAATGAAAATGAGTGTTTCCAGCCATAGATCTATCAGATTCTAGGACTTGATAGTATCTGAATCCGCATGTTGCCAAATCCGTAAGTGTCGGATTCCGGGACTTAGTGGTGTTGGAATCCACATCAAGTCTAAATCCGAGCTATTGTTTTAAATCCGATAAGTATCGGATTTCCTTGACTTCATGTATAAATTGCAAGTCAAATCCGAAAGTATCGGATTTCTTTGAAAATGTCGGATTAAGACAAAAGTGTCGGATTCCGATAAATGTATCGGATTCCGATTGAAGGTCGGATTTCCAACTCTGTGTCAAAGTTGCCAAGTTTGTGTTGAAATCTGATTAAGTGTCAGATTTCGCAATGTATCGGATTTCCCCTAAGTGTCGGATTTCATGTAATCCGTCAGATTGTCGGATTTAGGTGGAATCCGGATTTTGGGATTTCCTTTGTTGTCTTTGTAGCTATCCTAAGTGTGTTAAGGTAATTAATGCAACTCCTAATGTTCTAGGTGAACGTGACCCCCTAGACAAGGCAGAGATAAACTAATTATCTGTTTTAAATTACTCAGGTGAGTACCGACTTCCGTATGCCTTAGTAGAGGAAGACTTACCTGTTAAATGTATTGAATGTAGTTTAAAGGATGTTTTAAGTTGCATATATGCTTAAGAGCAAATGTAAGTTTTTCCATGCTACTTTATGCACAATGTCATGCTGAATATTTGTTGAATATAAATTAAGTGTATGCAAGCGGAATCCAGTATTGGAGACGCCTAGTTAAAGATGAATGATATGTATGCTACTGATCCTGAATGGATCAACTACGTGAATGATTGATGATATGTATGTTAGGGATCCAGATTGGATCCTCAATGATGAAATGAATGAATATGCATGCTTAATGAATTGAATGAATATGCATGTTAAGTGAATGATCCAAATTGGATCAATTATGTGTATATGAAATGTTCACGAACAACAGTTGCATGGTTATGGTCAGCCGGATAGCTGGATCCCAACAGGACTTCGGTCATTTCGGGATTTAACGATGATTCGGGGTGCATCCCGGATCGTAGGTTCTGCAGGACCGCCGTGCCTTAACGTGAGATTGTAATCAGCCAGAATCTAGCCGGGATTACCAGGGAACCTATGGTTCCGTAAACGATGCTTGGTGGACTGCTTTATGCTCCCCCACCAGCACGGAGGGTTGTGTCTGATCCCCCGGTATATTGTTATTGAGTGGGACTAGCTATCCTGCAAGAAATGACTTATACTGATCTCATTAGCACACCACAATGTGATAGGATAGCATTGTATGCTTATTCATGATATGCATGTTCTACTCTAATGATGCTTAGGCTAAGTTTGTGCTCACTAGCTAAGTGTAGCTAACGGTGCCATATTAACTGCTTTTGCAGATCGAAGTTAGATTTCCTGGTGAGCCGGGTCCCCTGCCTCTGTATATTTTGCTGAAACACTTCTGTTGTAATAAATACATTATGGTCGGTTATTGTAGAGTAACACCATATACTGGAACAAGTTCAATGTAAATATTTCCGATGCTCAATGTTAATTAATCGTGATTAAGTTCACGTTTGTTTAAAAAACGCAAATTTTTTATAAAATCTGGTATATGCAAAGGCGGTGTTATAAGTAGGTATCAGAGCCTAAATTTGAGGAAATTGGGTTCTTGCAAGAGTATTCAGTCTCAAACTCGGTCCCGACCATAATAAAGTGTTCCTTATGGGGGGTTGAGTATGAGAGTTGCATGAATATTATCTGTTATAATATAGCTTGTCAGATATGATAAGCAAGTATGATTGAGTGTTAATAACTCTTCTGTGTTATATAGAAGAGTTAAGTTAAAGATGTCTGTTGGAGAAGGAAATACTGAGCAAGTACTTAAGGAAGTGGAAGATGAGGCTTCGCACCTGCCTCATCAACTTAAAAATGACCGTTTTTAGCGCAATGCTGAAAGTGGTAGACCTGAGTTAGATCAGGTAGCTTATATAAATCTTCTGGGGGAAGAACTTCGATTAGCCAAGGAGTTCTTGTTACAAACCCTGTAGGATGAGACACGCAAGATTGGTTCGTCTAAGAAGTTCTTGTCGATTGAGCCTCTAATAATCAAGGGGAGTGATAACCTCGCGATTACTGCACAGTGCAGGGACGAAGTTGCTAGTACGGGTAATAAAAGGAAGTTTCAGCCATTGCAGAAATCGGGTCCTTCAAAACGGAAAATCTCTGGAGGTGGTAAAGCTGACACTTCCAAGAAACTGAGATCTGAAAACCTTTGGTGTTCTCAGTGCCGTACCTACCATTCAGGCGAATGCTCCAAAGCCACCAGAAAATGTTGGAGATGCGGACAGATAGGTCACGAAAGTATCGAATGTGTATACCAGGAAGACGTTTGTTATCACTGTCGCAAGCCCTGTCACAGAATGATTGATTGTCCTGATAAACAAAGTTCAGAAATTGGTGGGTCTTCCCGAAGGCAAAAGAAAGATGATGCGTCTCGTGAAAAAGGGAAGGCATTTTACTAGATGACGACGGAGGAGGTGAAGGCAACGGGGGATGTCATTCCGGGTACAATCCTTATTAACTATAACCTTGTTTCTGTGTTATTCAACTCTGGAGCTATCTACTCCTTTGTTTCTGTTTCTTGTGTAAAAAGTTGAAGTTGTCTGTTTCCAAGATGATCAATCCACTTAATGAGGAAGTTGTTAGTAGTGAGGTAGTCTCTGTTACAGAGAAAGTTTCAATAGCTATTCTTGATGTCAAGGGAAGTAGTTTCCCTATCTTGCTCCTTGCTATACCTATTACGGGCTTCGATACTTTAATTGGGATGGATTGACTCCACAATCGTGGTATTGAGATTCTTCGTTCCAAGAAATTGATTAAGATTCCTCTTTCTGATGAATCTTATGTTGTAGCTCGTGGAGAGCGACAGGAGTTTGATATTCCTATTATCTCTGTTATTAAGAACTTAGAATTTTGTTTCACAAGTTGTGACTCTTGCTTAGCATATTTATTGATGCCAAGATAGAGAAACGACCAGTTCAAGATATCAGGGTAGTGTTTGATTACCCAGATGTATTTCCTGAAGAACTGCCAGGTTTATCTCCGGTTAAAGATGTCAATTGTGAGAATGAGTTGTTTCAGGAGCTACTGCGGTGGCTAGAGCTCCATCTTTGATATGTTCTCGAAATTCTTAAATAAGAAAAATTGTACGTTAAGCTTTCTAAGTGATAATTCTGGCTAAGGGAAATGTATTCCCTTGGTCATATCATCTGTAAGGATGGTGTCAAGGTAGATCCAGCTAAGGTGGAAGCTGTGATGAATTGGAAGGTTCCTGGAACACCCTCTAAAATAAAGAGTTTCCTTGGCTTGGCCGGCTACTATCGGATATTTATTCGCAATTTCTCGAAACTTGCGAGTCCATTGACTAAGCTGACCCGTAAAGATGTTGCATTTGTCTGGTCGGAAGCTCAAGAAGAAGCGTTCCAGACCTTAAAGCGATTGTTGTGCGAAGCTACGATTTTCGCCTTACCGGAGGGTTCGGAGGACTTCATCGTTTATTGTGATGCCTCTTATGCGGGGTTGGGTTGTGTTCTTATGCAGAGACATAAAGTAATTGCTTATGCCTCTCAGCAACTGAAGTTCTACGAAAGGAACTACCCAACTCACGATCTCGAACTTGCTGTTGTTGTCTTTGCAATGAAGTTGTGGAGGCATTACCTTTATGCCACTAAGTGTGTGATATGTATTGATCACAAAAGCTTGCAATATGTCTTTACACAGAAAGAACTCAACATGGGGCAGCGCTGTTGGTTGGAGTTAATTAAAGACTACGACTGTGAAATCCACTACCATCTGAGTAAAGCCAACATTGTAGAGGATGCTTTGAGCCATAAGGGGCCAGCAGCTGAGGCAAGTTCATGAAGCTTACTGTTGTATCAGATTTGGTTGCAAAGTTAAAAGACGCCCAGTAGTTAGCTTTGCAAGATGACAATCTGAAATCTGAAACTATGAACAAGTTGAAAGACCAGCTGGGGGAAGATAATCGTGGATTGAAGACTTTTTCAATCAAGGATTTGGGTCCTTAACAAGATGTCCCATGTTTGATGCTGAAAATTTCTCCATGTGGAAAAGTAGAGCACATCTTTTCCTATCCACCCTTGATATCCAAATGCTTGAAATAGTCACTAATGGTCCTTATGTTCCAACATCAGTGTTATCTATCCCATCAGAATCTGAAGGTCAAACCTCTACAACTTAAAGAATCATAACCAAACCCATGCATCTGTGGACAGATGAGGATAAGGGGTTGGTTAGCCTAGATGTTAAGGCTAGATCAGCTCTTGTCTCTACACTTCCTAATAAAATCTATCATCAAGTGCTTAACTTTTATTCTGCTAAAGAGATGTTAGATACACTCACAGTTGCATATGAAGGGACTGAAGAGGTGAAGGAGAACAAGAACCTCCTCCTCAACAGAGAGTATGAATTCTTCTTTGCTCAGAAAAGTGAGAGTCTTACACAGACATACACCAGGTTCAACTACCTAGTTAATGACTTGAAAAGGGCAGACATAACCAAGAGCAACTTTGTCTTGGTGAACAAGTTTCTAGACTCCCTCCTTGAAACATGGGATCACTTTGTCACTGTTCTAAGCCATAGTGAGAAGATTAAGGGAATGTCTCTGGTTGCTCTCTATGGTAACTTACTCAACCATGAGCAATCAGTCAAGCAAAGGAAGTCGTCATCCAAGGAGATGAAGAAGGTAGTGAAAGCTGCACCAACTGTCCTTGTATCAAGAGATGCAAAGATGAGAAGCTTTGCAGCTATTGATTCTAGTTCTGATGAAGAAGGAGATGGAGAGGAGAGTACTGGAGAAAGTAATCTAGAGGAGATGGTTGAAGGTGTAGCTATGCTGGTTAAGAAGTTCAAACCTTTCAAGAAGGGAAAGGGTGTCAAGAGGTTCAGCAAGAGGTCATCAAAGTTTGTCAAGCCCAAATCCACCTTTGATGCCTCCACAGCAGAGTGTTATAAGTGTGGCAAGATTGACCACATAGCCAGTGACTGTAAGTCCAAATATAACACTGGTTCTTCATTTGTGCAAAAGCAGGAGGGCAAGATTGATTATGAAGCTAAGTATATCCTTGCTGTTGTCCTTGACAAGAAGAAGAAGAAGAAAGCCCAAGGCCAAGTTCTTATTGGTGAAGAAGAAGATTGGGCAGAAGAAGATCTCTCCTCAGATGAAGATGAGGTGATCTCTGCTCAGTTCTGCATGATGGCCAACAACAATGATGGTAGTTCCTTTGATGAAGATATGAAAAAGGCTGCTAAAGCTTGTTCGACTACCAACTGGGATCCTTCTTCTATGTATCAGGTTGGAAAATTTATTAACTATGATGATAATGAGAAGAATGCTATGTTTGATTACTTGTGTATTGATTTCCAGTCTGCTATTCAAAGAGAGAAGAAGCTAAAACTAGAAGTAGAATCACTAAAGGAAAAGTTAATTCTTAAGGATGAGGAACTTAAGCAGATAACAATCTTAAATGACGAACTAGCTAATCAAAAGATACTTAATGAGATCTTAGTAAAAGAAACTAGTGAAGCAACCAAAAAGATTAATGACCTCCAAAAAGTAGTAAAGTCATGGTGTGTATCTGCAGAAAAAACCACTCAGTGTGTCAAGGAGCAGATACCCAAACAAGTTCAAGCTATTATTGGTGGAAATTACTCTAAGGCTGCTAACTATGTTGATTCTAGTAAGAACCTTAATATATTAGACAAAGCTGACATTTTGCCACAGACCTTTCACAAAACTGTTAAAGGCAAAAGTGTGTTCACAAATAAGTTTGTTAGAAGCAAAAGTTCCCACTCAAAAGAATCAATTATTCCTTCTGTTGAATCATCCACTAGTAAGATTTTAGAATGTAAAAATACTAATAACACAAAGTCAAAAGATGTGATTAAAGGAAAGGAATCATTGGTTGAGACCTAAGAGACAATATGCTGTAAAACCTTGAAAACAGATGACTTAATTCTTAGCATTTCACAAACTGAAGAATCATTAGCTAATACTACTCCATCAACTGATAGGTTAGTAGATGATAAAGGCTCAGCTGATAACCTGTCAGCTGATCATAGCTCATCTTCTAAACAATCAGTTGATCTAGAAGTAATCAACTATCTTTTAATAGAAGAAACTATGAGTAAAAAGAATGATGTTCACATTGTTCCCATTTTTACCACTCCAAAGATTGGTCAAAAACCTTTTCTAAAAACAAAGATCAATCTAAGGTGCCTGTAAATAAAGACCTAAGAAATTTACAGGATAAGCTTCATAAGCTGAATGGTCAAGTTAGTCAAATGATGACTGATAAGAAATCTCATAGGCATTCAAATGATGTTGTTCAATGCTCCAAGGCCACAAAATCTCAAAAATGTTATAAATGTGGAAGCAAAGAGCATAAGGCATTTGAGTGTTCTTTAGAAGGGAATTCAAGACAGCGGACTTGTAATGATGACATAGTTACTCCTCTCATACATAAGAAACCTAAGATGAAGTGGAAGGCTAGGTGCATTCCACAGGGATCCACTAAGTAGTGGATTCCTACTTGTGTCACTAACTCTTCTTTCATTCAAATCTGTGCAGGGTGTTGGTTCTTGGTTTCTTGACAGTGGATGTTCAAGAACCATGACAGATAACAAGGCTTTGCTCAGTAACTACAAGAAAGAGAAAGGTCCAAGGGTGACTTTTGGTGACAACAACCATGGGCAAACAAAAGGCTATGGTGAGCTTCATAATGGGAACCTCAAGCTATCAAAAGTTTCATATGTCAAAGGGCTGAAATATAATCTCATAAGCATAAGTCAATTGTGTGATGGAGATAATGAAGTTCACTTCACAAAGACAGGAGGCTCCATCATAAATAAAGAAGGTAATACAGTGTTCAGTGCCAAGAGAACCAAGGATGTGTATACACTTGACATGTCCTCTAGTGACCCTTCAAATGAAACATGTTTGTACTCCAAGAATAATGAGGATACAAATTGGCTGTGGCACAAGAGGCTTTCCCACCTTAATTTCAAAAACATCAAAAACTTGAGCAAGGGTGAACTAGTGTCAGGACTACCTTCACTGACTTATCTTAAGCCTAAACCTTGCACTGCTTGTGAGAAGGGAAAGCAGCATAAGACATCATTTCCATCCAAGCAAGCCTTCTCAATTACAGAACCTTTCTATATGTTGCACATGGATCTCTTTGGTCCTGTTGCAACTGCTAATATTGGTGGAAGTAAGTATGCTCTTGTATTGGTTGATGAATTCTCAAGATATACTTGGGTTTTCTTTCATAAAGCAAAGAGTGAGGCTGCTGAAGAGATTATCTGTTTTATTAAGAAGATGGAAGTGTTGAATGGCAATCTGGTGAGGAGTCTTAGAAGTGATCATGGAACTGAATTCAGAAATCAAACTCTGGAATCTTTCTGTGATGAGAAAGGGATATCTCAAAACTTTTCTGCTCCAAGAACCCCACAACAAAATGGTGTAGCTGAAAGAAGAAATAGAACATTGATTGAAGCTGCCAGAACCATGTTGTGTGAAAGTGGGTTACCCTTTAATTTCTGGGCCGAGGCTGTAAGTTGTGCATGTTTCACACAGAACAGGTCCCTTATTATCAAGAGGCACAACAAGACTCCATATGAAGTGCTCAAGGGAACGAAGCCAAGCATCAGCTTTCTACATATCTTTGGTTGTCAATGCTTTATACTCAATCAAAAAGATCAATTGCAGAAGTTTGCTCCTAAAGCTGATGAAGGAGTGTTTGTAGGTTACTCTGTGATTTCTAAAGCATACAGAGTATACAACCTCAAAACCAAAGTCATAGAAGAATCCATCAATGTAAGTTTCAATGAAAATGACTTTGTTGCTTCTTGCTCCTCTAATCATGTTTCAGGTGAAGAATTTAATGATCTTATGCAAACTGGAGAAGTTCCTTCAGAGCAAGTAGATCCCTTTCCACCAGCTGCTCATGATGTAGATGACCTGTTCCTATTCAAATTTTTAACCATGTACAACCATCCTCATCCAATCCCATACCTCTACTGAATCATGTGGAAAATGACTCTACATCATTGGATTCCAATTCCTTATCACTCATTCCCTCTTCAGTAGAGATAACCACAGATTGCAATAATGAAGTTATATCAGCCACTCAAAATGAACTTATTTCTACTGCTGATAGCCAACATATAACTTCTTCTCCCCAAATCCAAATGAATCCTATTTCCCAAGAAATCTAAAACGCCTTCAAAGACCTCAAGCATCATCCTCATAATTTGGTGATAGGCAACATAGATGATCCTGTTAGAACAAGATCAAAAGCTTGCAACACCTTCTTGTATTCTGGATTTGTCTCAATGATTGAACCAAAGAAGGTTGATGAAGCTCTCATTGATCCCCACTGGGTCTCTGACATGCAAGAAGAACTGGCAGAATTCAAAAGAAATAATGTATGGACTTTGGTACCCAAACCAAAGGATAAATCTATCATTGTAACAAAGTGGGTGTTCAGAAATAAGCTAGATGAAATGGGCAAATCATCAGAAATAAAGCAAGGCTAGTGGCATAGGGGTACTGTCAAGAAGAAGGTATTGATTTTGATGAAACCTCTGCTCCTGTTGCAAGATTGGAAGCTATCAGACTATTTCTAGCCTATGCTGCCTTCAAAAGCTTCAAAGTGTTTCAAATGGATGTGAAGAGTGCATTTCTGAATGGAGATTTGAAAGAAGAGGTGTATGTCAAACAACCTCCTGGTTTTGAGGAGTCAAGCTTACCTGATCATGTTTACTTTCTAAACAAAGATTTATATGGTCTTAAGCAAGCTCCAAGAGCCTGGTATGATACCCTCTCTTCTTTTCTCATTAACAAAGGTTTTACAAGAGGATGCATTGATAGCACTTTATTTATTAGGAAGTACAAAGGTGATGTGATACTTGTGAAGATATATGTAGATGATATAATATTTGGGTCTACTAATTTGCAACTATGCAAAAAGTTTTCTAAACTCATGTCTGATAATTATCAATGAGCATGATTGGTGAGTTAAACTATTTTCTTGGTTTGCAAATTAAACAAGAGGTTGATGGTATTTTCCTTCATCAAACAAAGTATGTCAAAGATTTACTCAAGAAGTTTGATCTTGAAAACTGTTCTTTAATGAAAACACCTATGTCTATTTCTATCAAGTTAGGAAAGGACACTGATGGTAAATCAGTGAACATTACTACTTATAGAGGAATGATTGGGTCACTTTTATACCTCACTACAAGTAGACCAGATATAATGTTTTCATCATGTCTCTGTGCAAGATATCAAGCAGATCCTAAAGAATCACATCTTGCTGCTGTTAAGAGAATATTCAGATATCTTAAAGGAACTCCTAATCTTGGTCTTTGGTACCCCAAAGACTTAGATTTTGAGTTAGTTGGATATTCTGATTCTTATTTTGCAGGATGCACGTTAGACAGAAAAAGTACTTCGGGTGGTTGTCAACTTCTAGGAGGAAGATTGATTAGTTGGTCTAGTAAGAAACAGAATTCAGTGTCAACATCTACTGCGGAGGCAGAATACATTGCTGCAAGAAGCTGTTGTGCTCAAATTTTGTGGTTACAAAATCAACTACTTGATTATGATATGAAGTTTGAAGACACCCCAATTCTATGTGACAATAAAAGTGCAATCTCTATCTCAAATAATCCAGTCATGCATTCAAAAACAAAGCATATTGAAATCAGACATCATTTTCTCAGAGACAATGTGCAAAAGAAGAAGGTAACTTTGCACTACATCAACACTGATTTACAACTTGCAGACTTGTTCACAAAGCCATTAGATGAAGCAAGGTTCAATTTCCTAATATCCAAACTAGGTATGCTTAATTTTTAGTTTAGAATAGTGGTAATTTAGATTGTGTTAATTTATAAGTGTTGAAAATTATAAGATACTTATCTAAGCATATCTAAGTCTTACTTGATTTGTGTAAACTGAGTAACTATGCTCAGCTGATGCCTATCAGCTGATCAAATTTACTTAGCTGATCACTTTAAGATAAGGAAGACATGCTCAGCTAAGTAATTTACTCAGCTAATACCCCAAATTCTCACTATCAGCTGATAGTTTTCCATCAGCTAATACCCATTAACTAATAGTTTTTCATCAGCTGATAACCCTTAGCTGATACACTCCTATGATCAGCTGATGATTCTACACTTAGTATAATTTTCACTTTTTACTCTCATTTAATGCTTTTTAACCCTAGTTATTTACTCCGTTTGTCAGTTTTCATTTAATAACTCATTAATTTGTTTTCCGTTAGATCTTTTGTTAGTATCTAACGATCTCTGTTAACTAAACTTCATAAATATCCCAATTTCTCATTCATTCACCTTTACCTGTTCAAACTTTCTAAATTCCCCCTCTCTCTCTCTCTACAAAGAACTACCCTACTTTCTCTCTCGATACTCATTGTTCATTATCCCTACCAAATGGCCACCTATATTCCAGACCCAGCTATTAACCCTGATGAGAATGTTGCACCTAATCAACCAATGAATATAACTCCCAACAACATTCTCCTCTGCACCACCATCCCTGCTTCGCGAGAAAACCAAGGTTATGAACCAATGGTTCAGTTCCTTCAAGCTTATCCCCTGTTTGATAGTCTCACCGCTGATCCACACTACATATACCCTACCATTATTGGTGAGCTATGGTACTCCGCAACCTATAACCTAAACAACAACACCATCAACTGCACCCTAGGCCAAGGAAACTATAATCTCCAAATCACCGCTGAAACAGTTCGTGAAGCCACTGGTATTCCCCACTTTCCACCTTACATAGCCTTTCCATCCAGAGCTGAAGTTGAAACAGTTTTAGACACCATTGGCTACAATGAACTGTAGTGCATGGTCAAGTCAAGGTCTCTGCTCTTACTCATCCATGGAAGTATTTGGCAAACGTGGTCATCGGTTGCTTCGGTCCTAAATCTGGAAGCCACCATCTTATCAACCAAACCGAGCTTCTGGTGCTCTATGCCCTAGCCTTTGGGGTCAACATCGACTTTGCTCAAGTCATATTCTCTTATCTCATTGATAAAATCACTCAGAGCACAACCAAGAAATCATCGAGGTCGCAGGTGCCCTACATTCGATATTTAAGCCTGATAGCCATGAGGGAAATTGGAGAGGATAATTATGTGGGCTTAACAGAACATCTTAAGCATATTCCTGTCCCTGCCATGGGTGAAAAGATATTCCATTTCTTAAAGGCAAACAAAGGTCCTCCAATCACTGCCCAAATGCAAGAGCTTATAGATGCTGCAAATGTTGATGAAAATGCTAATCATGATGAAAATGATGATGATGATAATGGTGATGATGATGCTGATGAAAGCCACACTGGTTCTAAGCATGATGATGATGATGCTGGTGATGGTGATGCTGGTGATTTTGCTCCTCCCAGTCCAATGGAGCTAAGTCCTCTTGGTGATGATGGTGATGCCCAAGAACAAGAGATCTCTGAGCAACTTCTGGAGCTCATTGACAGAAGTAGGCACATCATGACCCAGGGTATGGACAGTACTGATTCCACTTCTGAGGATATTCAAATGGTCGTCCCAACCTTTGATAGCCCATCCTCATCTCCAGTCCAAACACCACTACAACAGCCAAGCTCTAGTGAACCTCCTGTGGTCACTAGTTCTACTCCTATTCGTAGCCCCATATATACAAGGTCACCAGAAGTGACTTATTATGAGCACTTTGAGGGATTGCAATCCACACCTCTGACCTCAACTCCAATTACCCTTCCTCATGTTGAGGGGGAGCAATTGGATGTATCAACCTTTGAACCAGTGGATGTTTCAACCTTTGAACCAGTGGATGTATCCTCACAACAGGATACATCTGTAAAAATGGGACTTCAACCGCTAGCTGAGACAACCTCCTAAAAGGTTGATTTCATTGAAAGACAGACCTCAACCCAAGGTCACACTGTGTCTATCCCACTATTGAGTCAGCCTATACCATCTGCATTCTCCTAACAGAATGTGGATCCAATAAGGGATTCCCTGTCATTGAGTGCATCCCACACTTAGTCCACTTATCTTGCACCTATCATTGATTCTATTCTTACACAAGCACAGCTTGCCAATGCTAGTGGTACAAACCAACCACTTGCACAGGGCTCAACACTCTTCCCCAATGAATTTGAGCTTATACACCAAGGCTCAAATGAGGGGACACAAACCTTACCCAAGTTCTTTGAACCTTTATCCACCTCTTCCACCTCTACCCCATCTATATCTACCCAAACCCCGAACCTTACCCATATCCAGACAATTAACCAAAACCTTGATCAGCTCAAACCTTCCAAACCCAAACCTCTGCTCAATTGTCTCAACTTACCAAAGACATTGAGTCTCTCAAAATCCCATCCCAACCCTCCCCATCACCCATTCACCTTACCCCAATCCTTACCAAAATCGACCATCTCTCTACTCTTCTTCCCTCTCAACCACAAATTACCATCCTTCCTCGATCTACTATATCTACCCTAAACCAAACCATATCCAACCTCCTATCCCAACTCCAAACCCTACGCCCAATCAACCCAAACATTTCTGTACCCATTCCTGAACAACTCCTTCCAATGCCTTCCTTTCTTAAAGGCATCCTTGATGACATAGAAACCTTAACAGAACAATCCAGAATGAGTCATCTCTCATTATGGAAAGCCATTAAAGATCTCAAGGATGACCTCTCCCTTTAGCTCTCTAAAATTCCCTCTACCCCTTCCTCAACCCATACCCCTACCCCTGCCCCTACCCCATCCCATAAGCCTGCAGCAGGTGACTCCCCTCCTCCTTTTGATGATGCCAAAAAGGGGGAGAAATTCTCAAGTTCTTCAAGGGAGGATGATCCTAACGCAGAGGGTATTGATGCTGCCTATGCTGAAACAGCCACCAAAATCATGCAGCAGGAAGCACCTAAAGCAACAGCTCGCTCACCTATTAAAAGAAAAGCACCTTCTGAGGGGGAGCAAAGGTTTCCCAAAAGGCTGAAAAGGATGGCAAACAGGCCAAAACCTAAAAGAAAAGTTGCTGAGGGTTGCTCTCCACCAATCAACATAGAGTCTGATTCTGATGATGAGGATGACACTCCACTTTCTGACATCCTCAAAAGAAGAAGACAGATCCCTAAGCCATCTGCTCCACCAGTCCAATCAACCCCATTAGTCCAAAAGGCTTCAACCTCTACTCCTAAGGATAAAGGCGAACAAAAAATGACAGATGAGCAAGTTGAAGCAGATGCTCAAATGAAAAGGGAACTTGCTTTTAAAGAACAGGAAGAAAGGGAAAATGCTCAAATGGCTCAAGTATTGGGTATTTCAGTTGAAGAAATCTACCAAGCCAAAGAGCTAGAATATCAACAAGAGCAAGAACAAAGTCAAAATCAAGTTGCTGCTCAACACAAATTGGCAAGGGAAAAATCTCAGGCTGAAGTACTCAAAGCTAGATCCCATGCTGATGCCATCAAAACCCTCTTCAACCTTGATTTATCTGCTCCCATCAATCTAAGTCAACAAAGACTTCAAAGCATTAGAGAAAGGATTAATACTTTGAGAAACAGAACCAAACCAGCTCTAATAACAAGAGCCACTGTCCATAAAGGTGATGGTGAACCCTACCTCAAAACAATAAGACAGAACAACTTCAACAACTGTGAAGTTGTATCCTATGAGAGGTGTCACATATATGGGTTCATAGAGTTAGTTGAGATCATGTACCTTCTCTTCAAATCCAAGTCAAAGCTCAAAGTTCAATTTATTCAGAAAATTCAGAATTGGATAGCTCTAGCTGTGTCACAAAGGGCCTTCACTCTAGATGATTATTACAGGCATGTGCACACAGTTGATAATCTTCATAAGAAAGGCTCCAAGCCATTCAAACCATTTGAGCTAAGAGAGGTACTACCCCAACATGAATTCTTATTGGATTTTGAGGATCTCAACACATCTCTTCCACTAAACATCACTCCCGAGCTGTACAAATTTTTAATTATGCCTGTTAAAGGTATATTCTTTTTGGACAGAGCTGCCACATGGAGGTTCTTTAGACAGTCTGAAATCCTTAAAGCTAGCAAAAAGTTTCTATTTGGGCTAAGGATATCTACAAGAGGCAAAACTGGAAATGAAAACTTTAAAGCCCTTGTTCAAGCCTAATGTGAAGTCTTAGCTGAAGCTGATCCCCATGCCAAAGATTTTGTAATTAAAGAAGAACCATGGTGGGATGATTGAAGACTGTTTCTAACTCTAAAGTTTTTGTTGTTATTTAGTTGATTGTAAATTATAGAATAGTTAGTTAGTAGTCTATCTATGTAATCAATTATGTACATTTCTTCATTCTGTTATTTCAAGTGATGTTTATGTATATCGGAAAATCAAAAACCTATAAAAATGGAAAATGAAAAGATACCACAAAAACAGAATAAAATGGTACAACAAAGAAAAAGATTCCACAAAAACAGAACAAAATGGAACACTAGAAAAGAAACCAAAAACAGAACAAGGTTCAAATAAAAAGAGCTACCAAAAACAGATAGCTAGGTAGACAAATGTACTTAAAAGTGTAAATCTTTTGTAATTCAAAGTCAAACTAATTCTTCAAAAAGAAAAAGGTTTTGTCATCATCAAATAGGGGGAGATTGTTGGGGAGATAATCACTTCACCCTAATAATCAACTCTGCTTATCCTAAAACATAGAATTTGATGATAACCAAACCCTAGATTCAGTATGACTTAGAAAGAATTCAAACATGTGTTGTTTGAATCAGTTTATGTAAAAATATGCTAAGTATGGAACCATCAGCTGAGGAAAATAAGCCATCAGCTGAGCATCAGATCCTACTCAAAGTATCAGCCAAAGGATATCAGCCAAGAAGCATTAGATGAAGAAAACAAGTAAAGAAGACCATCAGCTAAGGAAAAGAGTCTATCAGCTGAGAAAAATCGTTGATCAGCTGAGGAAAATATTCCATCAGCTGAGTGAACAGATTGATCAGCTGAGTGAAGAAAGTGATCAGCTGAGTACAGAAATTGATCAACTGAGTGCCCACTCTATCATCTTAGTGAACAAATGGATCAGCTAAGGCCTAGAGCATCAGCTAAGTAAGTCTTCCTTTACACAAGTCATCTCCCCTTATAAACTGATGTATTTGATTGATCAGCTGAGCAATCTTGATCAACTGATCATACAAATACATGAGCTTATGTCCTCCTAAGTTTACTATTGATCAGCAGAGCATCTATATGATCAGATGAGCAATATGTATCAACTGAGTCCTAGCAAAAGGTGATCAACTGATATATATTTTGTCAACTGAGTAGTGAATACCAGAGTTCCTAGTACAATCTGTTAGCTGAGTCATGAAAAATGTCAAATCTACTCTATCTTTTCAGATTATAAGTCATATGTAAAAGGCAGAACATGTGTTGTTCTATTATGCCTTAGATCTTTGTTTGTAAAAGTAAAAATGCACTTTTTGGATCAAGTATGAGAAAAAAAGGTTTTGATCTTATCCTCTGGAAAAGGATAATGATACCTCAAACAGACGAAGATCTTGAAGATTTGTTCAAACAACTAAGTATGGCTGGCAATCCCATACTTGGTAAAGTCAAATCAATCAGAAGCATGGTGTTGATTAAAGTACAATCATGGAAAGGGAAAGAAACTTCTACACGGCAGTAGATGTGGGTTTTAATATTTTATATTGTAATGGGTTGCACTTTTGCCGAAAAGTACAATTACTTTTATCATACATTTGATTAAAGTAACTTTACTTTTCACCCACTACCTTTACAATTAAAATATTATATTTCCACATCCTCTTTGTCTCTTACCTTCATGCAACCGGATTCACCAAGACTTCTATATATACTCATGCATGGTGGACATGCAAATATACAATACACAACACAACAAAGTGAAGTCTCTACTACACTAAAAGAAAATCTCATCAGTTGAGAAATTCGTAGAGTATAAGCATTGTGTAGAATCAAACTTGTTCATGTGTTGAACACTCTATATACATTAGTTGTTTTAGAATTAGCTTGTCTATGTGTTAGACAAATTGATTGCCACCTTTTATTGTACTTAGAATTTCCGCTTCTAGTACATGTAATTCTTGATTCATATCAATAATAATTATATAAAAGTATATAAGTGTGTTTTTAATTTTAAAAGCTAAAGTTTGTATTCAACCCCCCTCCCTTCTACAAACATTTGTTGTTGCGTACTCAATCTGTGACTAACAATATGTCTATATGTTTGATATGTTGTGTTTTAAATTGATAAATATATAAAAATTACATTTTATCCCTCGGAATTCACTCGGAAATTTCCGAGGGCTTTCCTAGGACGAAAATCGTTTTTTAATATTATACACTATTTTTTAATGCGAAACACACATAAGCACATACACGTTTCATTATAAGTATAATTAAACAAATAAATCATTATTCGATACTAATATACTATACAAATCACGATGGCACTTACAAATCACAAACATGTTTACATATACGTATTTGTTTACAAGCATGCATTCATATAGGTACGTTACTATAAATATTCTAATTTATGCTTAACGATAAACCTAGATACATGTATTTGTATACCTATGTCCGATAAATTGTGTTCTAAAGTGATAAATATATAAAAATCACATTTTAGCCGTCGGAATTCTCTCGGAAATTTCTGAGGGCTTTCCAAGGACGAAAATCGTTTTTTAATATTATGCACAAATTTTTAAATGCAAAACACACATAGGCACATACACGTTTCATTATAACTATAATTAAACAAATAAATCACTATAGGATACTAAAACACTATACAAATCACGATATCACATACAAATCACAAACATGTTTACATATACGTATTTGTTTACAAGCATGCATTCATATAGGTATGTTACTATAAATATTATAATATATGCTTAACGTTAAACCTAAATGTATGTATTTGTATATGAATGTTTATATGTTTGATAATTTGTGTTCTAAAGTGAGAAATATATAAATATTACATTTTAGCCCTCGGAATTCACTCGGAAATTTCCGAGGGCTTTCCAAGGACGAAAATCGTTTTTAAATATTATAAACTATTTTTTTAATGCAAAACACCCATAAGCACTTATTCGTTTCATTATAAGCATAATTAAACAAATAAATCGCTATAGGATACTAATATACTCTATAAATCACGATGGCACATAAAAGTCACAAAAATGTTTACATATATGTATTTGTTTACAAGCATACATTCATATAGGTAAGTTACTATCAATATTATAATTTATGCTTAACGATAAATCTAGATACATGTATTTGTATACGTACGTCTACATGTTTGAAATTTTGTGTTCTAAACTGATAAATATATAAAAGTTACATTTTAGCCCTCGGAATTCACTTGGAATTTTCCGTGGGCTTTCCAAGGGAATTGTAATTCTCCAAAAAATCTCGGAAATTTCTCGGTAATTTGTCATAAAAGTTACTTTCTCCAAGAGCATTTTAGTTCTCGGAAATCTCTTGGAAATATCTCGAAAATCTCTCGGTATGTTATTCGAGGGTTTATTTCCTCGGAAGTCACTCGGAAATTTTGCGAGGAATTTCCGAGGAGCATCTTGGCCTCGGAAATTTATCGGAAAACTCTAGGTAACTTACTTGAACTCAAATTTGTCGTAAATATGTAGGAATTCCCTCGGAAATTTTTCTGAGAGAATTAACTCCCTCGGAAATCTCTCGGAATTCCCGCTATTTTCTAGTAGTGTATGTATGGGAGAACACATGGGAATATTTACATGATGACATTCTTCACCTTCGTTGCCAAGAACTTCAATGACCAGTTATTATATTTACTCCTTAAATGAGTTATACATTTTTAATAATTTCATATATCTCAATTGTATTTTTATTATTATTCATATACTGATTAATTATTTATACTGACAGATCTTAATCTTAACGAGGATGTTATAAAAAACATATGTTTGGCTAAGTTGGAGGATATGTTGAAAAGTCATTCTATGAGCCTTAAAGATATACCTAACATGTCATATCCAGATTTCAACTACATTGATGATTCTTGCAACATGTTACTTCAGGAGGAATTAACTTATGATAAAATAAGCTAAAAGAAGATCACGATCGTCTATACTCTTTAATGAACGCCGGCCAAAATCATACGTATCAAGAAATTACAAACGCTGTTATTAAAGCTAAAGGCGGAGTATTCTTTATATATGGATATGGAGGCACATGTAAGACTTTTCTGTGGAAGACTTTATCGGTAGGGCTTCGATCACAAGGTAGTGTAGTTCTAAATGTCGCTTCAAGTGGTATTGCATCAGTTTTACTTGAAGGAGGTACGACTGCGCATTCTCGCTTTCGTATTCCTATTGATGTCAATGAAGATTCTTTCTGTACTATCGCGTTGGATAGTGATTTGGCCGGATTGTTGTGGAATACAGATTTAATTATTTGGGATGAAGAGCCAATGTTGCATAGGCATTGCTTTGAAGCATTTGAAAGACATCGTTGATCCGAAAAATAGTAGTAAGCCATTTGGAGGGAAGGTGGTTGTTTTCGGAGGAAACTTTAGACAAATACTTCTAGTCATCAATAAAAGGACGAATACAAGATATTGTTAAGGCATCGTTGAGTTCCTAAAATATATGGCAATATTTTTCGGTCCTCGAGTTGACAGAAAATATGCGATTGAAATTTGGAATTCATACAAATGACATTAAAAGTATCAAAGAATTTGCAGATTGGATATTGCAAATTGGAGAAGGAAATCTTGGTCGCCCAAACCATGGCGAGGCTGAAATTGAATTTCCTAATAACTTTTTGATTAAATCAAACGGCGATCATGTTGAATCAATAAGTAACTCCATATATCCATCCATCAACGACAATCTTTACGATCTAAAATTTCTCCAGGAAAGAGCAATTTTGGCTACCACAAATGAAGGGGTCGAGTGTATTAATGACTTCATTATTTTAAAGATTGAAGGTGAGGAGGTTGAGTGTATTAATGACTTCATGATTTAAAAGATTGATGGTGAGGAGTTATCGTATTACAGTTCTGACAGTATCTGTTCAACTGAAGGATCTGATACATTTGAAGAATCATTACTGTAACATCCTCTATTGAGCCTAGTTGTAATTGATAAATGTGCGTATGTAATCAAAGTATATTAATATATATATATATATGTATGTATCTATCTAATTGAGTTGAGATAATGAAAGTTATGTTTAAATGGGTATAAGTATGTAAATTAATAGAATAGGTGTATACACTAGTTGTAATATGTGTGTTTTGGATGATTAAGTAGGTAATGAAATATATGTATTGATTAGTTGTTGATTAAAGATATATATATATATATATATATCTTATAAGTATAAATGATATAAAGAATCAAGAGGTGGTGCTGTTTTGAATAAGAATATATATATAAGTATGTATATTCGAGAAGTTGTATAATCGGTAAGCTAAAAACACACACAAACGCACACTCTCAAGTTCTTGAAAGAAGATTTTGAAGATTTGGAGTTGATTGAATCAAAAGAAGGTTAATATGTATTTTTTGTGAATTATAAGCATGATTGGAGTTAGTTGTGTGTGTGTTTGCTGCTAGAACTCAAGTTTGAAATGAAGAACTCCATTTTGTGGCATGTTCGACTTGGCCATATAAATAAGACTCGTATTGCCAAGCTCCAAGCGGATGAGATCTTGGAATCATTTGACCACGAGTCAAATGAAGTATGTGAATCTTGTTTATTAGGCAAGATGACAAAAGCACTCTTTTCCAGCGTGAATGAGAGGGGAAAAGACTTATTGGACATCATACATTCCGATGTGTGTGGTCCATTTAAGCACATCACAAGAGACAATTGTAGATACTTCGTTACCTTTATAGATGATTATAGTAGGTATGGGTATGTCTACTTGGTTAGACAAAAGTCCAAGACCTTTGAGGTCTTTAAGACTTTCCAAAATGAAGTAGAGAATCAATTGGGCAAAAAGATTAAGATACTTAGATCCGATAGGGGTGGTGAGTATCCTAGTCAAGAGTTTTGTGATCATCTTAAGGGTTGTGGAATTATCTCACAACTTACACCTCCTAGGACGCCACAATAAAATGGTGTCGCCGAGAGGAAGAACCAAAGATTGTTAAATATGGTTCGGTCTATGATGAGTCACACCCAAGTGCCTATAAGCATTTGGGGTTATGCTCTTGAAACGGCAATAAGAATCCCTAATCTCGTTCCAACGAAGAAGGTCGAGAAAACACCTTTCGAGATGTGGCATGGGAAACCTCCCGTTCTTGCCTATCTAAAGGTTTGGGGTTGTCAAGCCTACGTACGACGTGAGGTAGATGACAAGTTAGAGCCACGATCCGAAAAGTGTTATTCATTGGATAACCAGCTGCGGGTATTGGATATATATTCTATAAACCTTCCGAGAACAAAGTATTTGTTGCTCGGAGGGCGGTCTTTTTAGAAAGAGAATTAATATCCAATCAGCAAGGCGGGACTAAGATTGATCTTGAAGAAGTTCAAGAGTCAACGGTTGAAAGACCTGACGTTGGCACTAGCCAACAACCTAGTGAGTTTGATTCCGAGCATGACAATGTGGAGGCTAATGTACATCAATTACCTCCCCGTAGATCTGGTAGAACTCGCCATGAGCCAGAGAGATATGGTGTCACACCACCCCGCTAAAGCGGAAACACGACGTGTCACAGCACAAGATATCATCGCACAAGGTAAATAGACAATAACCATTATATTGATTTAACAAAAAAAAGTAGTTCGGGTAAAAGATAAATAAAAGTTACATAATCGAATAAAAATTAAATGACATTGTCTTGTACGATGCGAAAATAAAATAGATATTGTTTTTATAAAACGTGACGATGAAGATGAAGATGCCACACATCATGTTTGTATGCATAAGGTACCTAACGACGATCACCTGAAAGCACGGGTAAAAGAAAGAAAACGGTCAACTACTAGAGTTGGTGAGTTCATAGGTTTAATATATGCATAAAATATTTTTTAAATGAGAAAAGTTTAACTAATTGATGGAAGTTTTTGAATAAAATCCAAGTATGAAATAATGATAGAAGATGTATTATATTGCCCAATACGTTGCACATGGTAGTAATAGACTATGATGATTGTTGCTTGAGCCATTATCCAACCTAGCCGACAACCAATTGCCCATGATAAACCTAACGCCTATATTAAATGACGTTAGTAGTGGTAAAGTACATCTATAGTTCGTCAACCATTAATGGGAGACCTCGGAATCTCCAAATAGCGCTACTTACTAATACCATCGGCTCACTAGCGGAGTTAAGGAATAATGTCCAACGAAAGGGCCTTACAACAATCACCCAAGCACATCAAAGAATAATACCATAAGTGCTCAAAATAATATTTGAAATAAATAAGAAGATAGGCAATAAACTTTTGATGGAATATATACACATGCTTTCACCCCAAAATAATATGAAATACGGTAAAAAGGGGCTATGATACTCACTCGGTATGCAAATGTGTTCACTCGTAAGGATTTCTTGTTCCTACCGAAGCTCCTTTCCTAATATAAGAGGTATGTAGCTCTATTAGACTTATTTTATTTATTATTTTGTATTATTTATTTGTTGTTAACTTATTTATTAAATAGTTAAAGGTTGTCTCTATTTTTCCATAAATCATAAGTGTTCACTGGAATTTTCAGTTCTTTAAGTTAAATTTAAAAATTAAAAACTGTAATTTAGGAGACATATTAAGGCTTGATATTTTAATATAATCTTCATACATGTTTCTAGAATGTCCAGTAAAAATATAGGAATTTATAATCCATGTTTAGTATTTTTAATAATTAAAAGCGTATAGGATGTCCGCTGATCAGTGTTTGGATGACATGTTGTTACTAAAACGTCGGTTTAGGGCTCATACGACCTCCTTTTTACATGATTCAAACTGGGAATTAACCACAACTCATAGAAGAAACGTTTAAAAAAAAAACTAGACGTATTTGACCCAAGAATGTGTAAGTTACACGCGTTTAAAGTGTACCCTTCTAAATCTGTCAGATTTCCAGATTCAACATATGGGTCTTTTTAAATATGTTTGAAGGATCAAACATTCATGAAAATTAGTGAATCCAGGTTTAAATGAAAGGTAACACTTTAAAATAAGATTATCAAAACGAATCAACTGATTTTGATACCTAGAACTCCAGATATAACGATAACAAGTGGGGAGTTCTAGCATCAGAATCTGCCAGATTTATTATTCTTTTTGCTTATGGGTCATAACTTTAATATAACATGTTTATATTCATGATTAATCATCTTGTATGAGTATAAGCTTTGATAATCCATGTGTTCTTACAACAATGGTAGGATGATACACATTTTATGTGTTCCTTACAACATTTGTTAAGATGAAACACATGCATGATCAAAGTCTTATTTTCTTGATTTTTAGTTGATTAAGTTTCATACAACAATGGTAGGATGATGCACATTTCATGTGCTCCTTACAACATTGGTAGGATATTTATATTTACATGATTATAGATATATATAAAAGAAATAAGATGAACATCTAAGAAAAAAAAGAAGAAAGAAGAAAAGAAGAAAAGTAGAAGAGTAGAGATGAGTGTGTTATGATCATCTTACCAACTCTTTTTTCTTTGATTATGTGTTTGATCTTCACAAGATGAACAAGACTTGGATGTTCTTGGGAGATTTTTGTTGGTGAAAGAAGAAGAGAGAAAAGAGAAGAGATGGAGTGTGGTGGTGAAGGAAATGATGAAGAGTAGTAGGGGGCTTATATAGAGCATGAGGGAGATCAAGTGCTGATTCTCGGGAAGAGAAGGAGGGATGAGAAAAGAGATGGGGGGTTTCTTTTATTTTTTTATTTTTTATAAATTATGTGTAATTAGTTTAAAAAAATTTGTATAAATGGTGATTTTGTTTAAATCTTTTAATTAACAAAGTTTTAATTATTTTGATGAGTTTATATATATATGTTTTATATTTTAACTTATTTATATTTATTATGATGTATTTAATTATTTTTATTGTTATTGTTATTATTATTATTGTATATGATTTGTAATTCTTGACTTTTAATAATTCGATTATTTCGAGCTCGGGAAGGTTGTAACCATATAGGCGGGATTTCTACGAAATCTAATATTATTATGGATGTATTTAAGTCATAAATACTATTTTTAGTCATACTAGGCTTAAAATTAGAATTTCTAATGGCTAACCTGAGAAATTTGTTGCCGAATGTCACATGGAACGTGTCATGGATTGCACATCTTTTAAGGTTAAGACTAAGGTTTCCTCCGTTTGGCATTTCTTTAAATTCGACACATGGAACGTGTCATGGATTGCGCTCGGTTCTTGTGGCAGTTTTAGCTTGTAGGGTACCGGTCCAAACCTTTCGATTATCTCGAATGGCCCAACGTACCTGGGACTTAACTTGTTCTTTTTACCAAAATGCACTATCCCTTTCCAAGGTGATATCTTTAGTACGACTTTATCGCCAACTTCAAACTCTAGGGGTTTCCTGCGATTGTCGGCGTAGCTCTTTTGTCGGTCCCTAGCGGTTTTGAGCCTTTCCCTGATAATCTTTATCTTATCAGTGGTTTCCTGTACGACGTCTGGTCTGGACAATTGTCGGTCTCCGATTTCCAACCAGCTGAGCGGGGATCTACATTTGTGTCCATAGAATGCTTCATAAGGTGCACACTGGATACTGGTGTGATAACTATTATTGTATGAAAATTCAACCAGTGCCAAATGCGAGTCCCAGCTCCCACCAAAATCTAACACACAAGCACGTAACATTTCTTCCAGCGTTTGAATAGTCCTTTACGATTGTCCGTCTGTTTGGGGTGGTAAGAGGTGCTTAAATTGACTCGCATTCCCAATGCCTTCTGAAGTGATTGCCAAAATCGGGAAGTGAAGCGACTATCCCTATCCGAGATGATAGAGATGGGCACTCCATGACGCATGACGATCTCATTGATGTAGATTTGTGCCAGCTTTTCCATCTTGTAATCTTCACGAATGGGTAGGAAATATGCTGACTTTGTAAGCCGGTCTACTACTACCCAGATGGAATCGTACCCTTTTGCGGATCGGGGTAACTTAGTCACAAAATCTATAGTTATCTGTTCCCATTTCCATTCCGGGATTTCTGGTTGCTGCAGTAATCCAGAGGGTTTCTGGTGTTTTGCCTTAATTCTTGCACAAGTCAAACATTTCCCCACGTATAGGGCGACATCCTTCTTCATTCCGGGCCACCAATAATATTTCTTCAAATCCTTGTACATTTTATCGGCTCCGGGATGAATAGAATACTTAGACTTATGTGCCTCATCCAATATCGTTAACCTTATGTTATTCACCTTGGGTATCCAAACCTTCTTTTCGAAGTAACGTACTCCGTCAGTTCCAATCTCGAACCTGTGCTCCAAATGACGGAGGGTTTCCTCTTTTAGATTTTCTGCTTTTAATGCTTGCTCCTGAGCTTCAAGGATCCTTCCTTTCAGACTTGTTTGCACAACAGCTCCTAATGCTCGTACTCGCGTTGGTTTTACTCTTTCCTTCCTACTCAATGCGTCGGCTA
Organism: Dittrichia graveolens; assembly: GCA_038502395.1. Lineage (NCBI taxonomy): Eukaryota > Viridiplantae > Streptophyta > Magnoliopsida > Asterales > Asteraceae > Dittrichia > Dittrichia graveolens. The sequence continues at coordinate 65,132,168 of JARJIL010000003.1, forward strand.
CCACATTGGCCTTGCCTGGGTGATATTTGATTTCGCAATCATAATCATTGAGTAGTTCTACCCATCGACTTTGTCTCATATTGAGCATCTTTTGATCAAAAATATGCTGGAGACTCTTATGGTCATTGTAGACGGTACACTTGGTGCGATATAAATAGTGTCTCCATATTTTGAGTGCAAACACTACCGCTCCTAGCTCCAAATCATGAGTAGTGTAGTTTTTCTCATGAACCTTCAATTGTCTCGAAGCGTAGGCGATAACTTTGTCTTTTTGCATTAAAACACATCCCAACCCTTGGTGTGATGCGTCGCAATAGACCACAAAGTTTTCTGATCCAGTTGGCAATGCCAAGATAGGTGCGTTGCATAGCTTCTACTTTAAGGTTTGAAAGGCTTCTTCTTGCTTATCTCCCCAAATGAATTTCTTATCCTTCTGAGTCAGAGTCGTTAATGGTTGAGCCACACGTGAAAAGTTTTCGATTAATCACCTATAATATCCTGCCAAACCCAGAAATTGTCGAATCTCGGTTGGCGTCTTTGGTGCTTCCCACTTTTTGATTGCTTCGATCTTTGCTGGATCGACATGAATTCCGTTTGAATTAACTACGTGACCAAGGAAGTGTACTTCTCGGATCCAAAATTCACACTTGGAGAATTTGGCATACAACTTCTGGTCCTTGAGTAGTGTTAAGATTAATTTCAAATGTTGCTCATGATCTTCCTTGCTTCGCGAATAGATGAGAATGTCGTCTATGAACACTATTGCAAACTTATCTAAATATGGTCTACATACCCTATTCATTAAGTCCATAAAAACTGCTGGAGCATTAGTCAACCCAAAAGGCATAACTAAGAACTAAGAACTCGTAATGTCCATGGCGGGTTCTAAAGGCGGTCTTAGGGACGTCTTCTTCGCGAACTCTCAACTGGTGATATCCCAAGGGAAGATCGATTGTTAAAAAATAGTTGGCGCCTTCAAGTTGGTCGAAATAGTTGGCGCCTTCAAGTTGGTCGAACAGGTCATCGATTCGAGGGAGAGGGTATCGGTTCTTGATAGTTAACTTGTTGAGTTCCCGATAGTCGATGCACATTCGTAGAGATCCATCTTTCTTTTTTGACGAATAGGACTAGGGCTCCCTATGGTGAGGTACTTGGTCGAATAATTCCTTTGTCGAGTAGCTCTTAAAGATGTGCAGACAATTCCTACATTTCCAACGGGGCTAACCGATATGGAGCCTTTGCTACGGGCGCGGCTACAGGGATTAAATCAATCCAAATTTGTCTTGTCTAACTAAGGGTAATCCAGGTAATTCATCCGGAAACACCTTGGGAGAATCCCGAACGATTGGAAAATCGTGAATGTGCTTTTCCTAAACCTCCGTTTCTACAACGTGCACGAAGAATGCGATATAGTCCTTTCCTAAATATTTTTGCATTTTCATGCCTGATACCACCTTGACGTTCTTCCTGGTCTTTTCTCCTTATACGACAAGCGTTTCATCTTGTGATAGTGGAATCTGAATGATCTTTGCAGAACAAAGTATTTCAGCTTGATTTTAGGATAGCCAATACATACCAACAACTACATCAAAGCTCCCTAATTTGATTGGTATGGTCTACGTTGAAGTTTTTGCTTGCTAAGTTCAAGGTACACTTAGTGATTATATCTCTAGTCCTGACTTCTTGTCTATTAGCAAATTCCATGATATGGCCTCCTTCAGTATTTAAAATTTTAGATTGAGCTTTGGCCTAAAAACTAGTGGTACGAAGCTTCTATATATTCTAGAGTCATATAGCATTGATGCATTATAATTGTTCAAAAGAAACATACTAGTAATCACATTCGGGTCTCTCCTTTGTACAAATTCTACTTAGCTAGGTTATGGTGATCCTAAGATATAAGGTCTAACAACTAACACTCCCGTTCAATCATATAGCAATGCATGTAAAATTTTAAAATCATACATTTCATAACGTGATTTAAGCAACACATGTTCAATCATATAGTTCCCAAAAGTACCAAAATGATTTCCTAAAAGACATCAAGTGATTAATGTCTAACAAATCATCAAAATAAACCACCAAGTTTAATAATCGAAAGAAACTCCAAATCTTTCACTAATTCAATCCCCTTAAAAACAACCCTAGCGTACCATCATACTTACTAGCAATCTCACCATCACTATAAAAAATATCCTCCCAAGCACATATATAATTACATCATCTACACGGCCCTCCTTGTTGCAATGGTAGTCCCCACAGTTCTTAACGCTTCACGGTGTTGCGACTCCGAGAGCATAGAAAAATTACATAGGACATGGTGCCAGTGGTCTAAACTAGTATGATGAATAATCAGTTCTAGTGATATGCTTTGTACCCACCTTCCATCTTTGGGGGTCACCCTTAATGTCCTTACGATAGTTCCCGTTACTACTCAGGGTGCCTCTATGTGCTCCCTAAATCAGCAGTTCTCTCCCTCCTAATGAAAAGGACACGAGGCCACTCTCGTTGGTAAGGAGACTCTTTTCCTAGCCGTGAGCCTAACACATGCTTCACAGGAAGTTGGTGTTGATAATACACTAGGTCGTGAAACTCGGGGACTCTACTACTAAGTTTCTATTCTAACCTCCATGGGTAAAGAATATGTAATCTTAGTGCGTCAACCTAATGATGACATTACAGACTTCGATATATATAAAATTGGTTACTAAGTGTGCTAATATATGAAAGTACTTATGATATGCCATGCTTATGCACACACACAATAATCGTGCTCCAGAAAGAAAATAAATGAAAAATGTTTCTAAGTATATTTTTATTATAACTAACCTAAGTCCCATATTGTACATAGCTAAATTAGACATAGGTTATCAAGCTTTGTCTAATTGAGGTATAACAATGTGGTACTCAACTTAATTATATTATCAATACACTTGATGTATTTTAAACAAAATTATATTGAAAACATTTTTATAAACCTTTGGTTATAGTTGGTGTTTTCCCCCCATAAGGAAAACATCATTCTCTATAACCTTCGGCTCTGATACCAAATCTGTCACACCCCGCTAAAGCGGAAACACGAGGTGTCACAGCACAAGATATCATCGCACAAGGTAAATAGACAATAACCATTATATTGACTTAACAAAAATAAGTAGTTCGGGTAAAAGATAAATAAAAGTTACATAATCGAATAAAAATTAAATGACATTGTCTTGTACGATGCGAAAATAAAATAGATATTTTTTTTATTAAACGTGACGATGAAGATGAAGATGTTACACATCATGTTTGTTTGCATAAGGTACCTAACGAACGATCACCTGAAAGCACGGGTAAAAGAAAGAAAACGGTCAACTACTAGAGTTGGTGAGTTCATAGGTTTAATATATCCACAAAATATCTTTTAAATGAGAAAAGTTTAAATAATTGATGGAAGTTTTTGAATAAAATCCAAGTATGAAATAATGATAGAAGATGTATTATATTGCCCAATAATGATAGAAGATGTATGTAGCTCTATACGACCACCTTTTTACATGATTCAAACTGGGAATTAACCACGACTCAAAGATGAAACGTTTAAAAAAAACTAGACGTATTTTGACCCAAGAATGAGTAAGTTACACGGGTTTAAGGTGTACCCTTCTAAATCTGTCAGATTTCCAGATTCAACATATGGGTCTTTTTAAATATGTTTGAAGGATCAAACGTTCATGAAAATTAGTGAATCCAGGTTTAAATGAAAGTTAACATTTTAAAATAAGATTAACAAAACGAATCAACTGATTTTGATACCTAGAACTCCAGATATAACAAAAACAAGTGGGGAGTTCTAGCATCAGAATCTGCCAGATTTATTATTCTTTTTGCTTATGGGTCAAAGTTTTATATAACATGTTTATATTCATGATTAATCATCTTGTATGAGTATAAGCTTTGATAATCCATGTGTTCTTACAACAATGGTAGGATGATACACATTTTACGTGTTCCTTACAACATTTGTTAAGATGAAACACATGCATGATCAAAGTCTTATTTTCTTGATTTTTAGTTGATTAAGTTCCGTACAACAATGGTAGGATGATGCACATTTAATGTGCTCCTTACAACATTGATAGGATGTTTATATTTACATGATTATAGATATATATAAAAGAAATAAGATGAACATCAAAGAAAAAAAAGAAGAAAGAAGAAAAGAAGAAAAGTAGAAGAGTAGAGATGAGTGTGTTATGATCATCTTACCAACTCTTTTCTTTGATTATGTGTTTGATCTTCACAAGATGAACAAGACTTGGATGTTCTTGGAAGATTTTTGTTGGTGAAAGAAGAAGAGAGAAAAGAGAAGAGATGGAGTGTGGTGGTGAAGGAAATGATGAAGAGTAGTAGGGGGCTTATATAGGGCATGGGGGAGATCAAGTGGTGATTCTTGGGTAGAGAAGGAGGCAAGAGAAAAGAGATGGGGGGTTTCTTTTATTTTTTTATTTTTTATAAATTATGTGTAATTAGTTTAAATAAATTTGTATAAATGGTGATTTTGTTTAAATCTTTTAATTAACAAAGTTTTAATTATGTTGATGAGTTTATATATATATGTTTTATATTTTAACTTATTTATATTTATTATGATGCATTTAATTATTTTTATTGTTATTATTATTATTATTATTGTATATGATTTGTAATTCTTAACTTTTAATAATTCGATTATTTCGAGCTCGGGAAGGTTATAACCATATAGGCGGGATTTCTACGAAATCTAATATTATTATGGATGTATTTAAGTCATAAATACTATTTTTAGTCATACTAGGCTTAAAATTAGAATTTCTAGTGGCTAACCTGAGAAATTTGTTGCCGAATGTCACATATGGGTTTCTCATATCAGAGGGGGATGAGATATTGGTGGATCTTAATGAGCCCACCAACTATTGGGAAGCGGCAGCGGGCCACGAGTCTGCTAAGTGGAAGGAGGCAACGGATAACGAGATGCAATCTATGGAGGATAACCAGGTTTGGAAACTAGTTGATCCTACAACCGGTTGTAAACCAATAGGGTGTAAATGGGTCTTCAAGAAGAAGACCTACATGGATGGAAAAGTTAACACTTTCAAAGCCCAACTGGTGGCTAAAGGTTTCACCCAGACACATGGTGTCGATTATGATGAAACTTTCTCCCTAGTGGCCATGTTGAAATCTATTAGGATACTTTTGGCAATCGCCACATTTCATGATTACGAAATATGGCAAATGGATGTCAAAACCGTCTACCTTAATGGGAAGCTCTCCGAAGAGGTGTATCTGACGCAGACTGAGGGTTTTGTACATCCGAATCATCCTCATAGAGTGTGTAGACTAAAGAAGTCCATTTATGGACTTAAACAAGCATCTCATAGTTGGAATCTATGCTTTGATGAGAAAATCAAAGAGTTTGGTTTTTCGGAGAGTGTAGACGAGCTATGTGTTTAAGTTAGGGCTAGTGGGAGCGCCGTTGTTTTCTTAGTCTTGTATGTGGATGATATCCTACTCATTGGAAAGGATATTCCAACCTTGCAAAGAGTCAAAACTTGGCTTGGAAAATGCTTTTCAATTAAAGACTTAGGAGAAGCGGCATATAGATCTAGAAAACTTCTCTGGTTGAGTCAAAGTACATACATTGACAAAGTCTTGAAGCGGTTCAAGATGGAGGACTCCAATAAAGGAAATCTTCTTATGTCGCATGGAGTGACTTGGTTTAGATTCAGTTTTAATTTATGTTTGGACCATTATGTATTTGGGAACATTAAGTAGTAATGACACTAATGTTTGTTTCCATTTATTTAGTAGAGATCTATATATACGCATGTTGCAGTTACTTACATTTAGTCTTTATTGTGTTCTATCTTTGCATGTTTAATTTCTTCCCTAGATTGTTTTACAATCTTTAAATCTCCACAATCGGTCATACTTTGTGGGAAGGAAGTATGAATTAAGATTGAGGTAAAGAATTGGTTTTGATAAAACGTGATTCTTGCCTATACTTGAAAGGGGTTTCAAGTGATTGGAGGACCCGCACCCGAGTTTACTTCATGGTTTTAGTCACAAGTAACTCGCGATGGTAATGACATTTCATCCTTAAACCAGAGATACATGTGATCTCAAAGCATAGGTCTGCTTTGCTTTGATCATTTTCTAACACGGTCCGTAACCGGTCGTTATAAGGGAGATGATTGGGTATAGTATTATCTATGTGGCGGGACTATGTAGTCGAAAGGTATTTGTTCCTCTATGTATAGAGAGAATATCCATGGGCCCCTCGATGATTGAGTGTTGAGGTTCATATGCATGGTCGTGCTCAAGTTATATTGATGATGGATCAATGTTAACTTGATTTGTTGGTCACAACTAATCTAGAATATGGAAAGATAATCGTGAACGATCTGAAGGTTGACTATATTCCATGCCTTGTGTTCACATTGGATATCGCGAACAAAGGGATGTATATGTTCATTTATCTTTAGGGCAATCATTTTGTGATTGGGGATCTTGTCAAGAGTGGCATACCCTATACTAAATTGGTAGCATAGATGTCTTGCTAGAGGCCGCTCTAGGTTTGTGTTATTTTTTTGTGGTCGTGTCACGTGCAAGTAGGAGTCTGTTGGAATATGTCCGCTGACACGAACGAGTTAATTGCACTACCGATGAGGTATAGGCCTATTGGGTCACACACCAAGTATTGATTCCGGCAACACGATCGAGCAAAAGAGAGAGAAAGGCCAAAATGGGTTATGGCAGGATGATACACGGGCCGTGTCCAGTCCAACATACACGAGGCGTATTGGCCCAGTTCAAGGTCGTGTAGTTTGGGCCTACACGGGCCGTGTTATGCCTATTAGACACGGGCCGTCTTAGCCCAATTGGGGCCGTGGTCTTTGGGCCAACACGGCCGTGTTGATCAACATGGGCCGTGTACGTTCGCTGTATCAGCAGAATTAACAGCCTTAAACACTTGGTTTAATGGTGTTAATATCTAATAATTGTGGTAGACAAAGAGGCAACGAATTCTCTGCTCTTGCAGAGACTTTTGGCTTGTTCTTTGTCTTTTGGTTGATACAAGAAAACTCTCTCAAACTTCATCTTGTTCTTGGTGTTCTTATTGGTGCACAAGAGTCTAAGATAGATGCTTGATTGTTGCTTTGGTGTTTTTGTATGAACCAACTAGCATTTGGGAGTCAAGGAAGCTTGGGGTGGACAACACTAGAGGGATTCTTATTTGGATTCTTAGCTTCTTGACAAGAAAGGTTTTCTTTGTGATTTGCATTGAGGTATAAACTTTTCTTCCCATCTTGTTTATCTTTTAGTTGCAATTTCATTGTTAGATTTTGGTCCATGGGAGTGTATTCGTTTGTTTGGCTTAGTTTTTGTTATACATATTGCTTCCGTTGCTACTTGATTTTGCCAAACGAATACCTTCATATATGTGTTTGGTATACATATTTATGAATCGGTTACTGATTTTCAGTTTGTTGTGTTCTCAGGAACAGACAAGGCTCAGTAATATAAGATCACTGAGTAGAGAAGCTGAAAGCTTGAGGTGAGTGGATGTTTACTCACAGATGTTATTAGTTGTAACTGGTTTGGTTGCAGCTGTTATTGGTTTGAGGCATGGATAGATTGTGTATCTGATAATTGATTAACTGTTGATTGTTAATTAATTGTTGCGTCAGTGATATGTATACATGATGGTTGGGAAGTCAGTTTTGGCTGGGCATATGGGCTGGGTTTGTTTGCTATCGGCTAATCAGTATTGGGATCTTTTGATGCATTTGTTGCAGCTTAAGGTAATACTGTGTGAGAATAGCAAATGAACTATCGGTAAACCTTTGCTTTGGCCAGCATTGGTTGTAGGTTCCTGCGAACCACCGGTCTTCCCGGGGCACGATTATTTGTTATTCTGTTGTTGATATCATACGGTTCTGGCTGATATATCTGTTGTGGTTTTACTCCATTCACTTAGATTTGTGCTAATCACCTACCTCTCACGCTTTTTACAGGTTTTGGTAAGTCAGTGGCTCGGCTGAGAGTGGTTAGCTTGGGGAGTAATCACCTAGGACTCTGATAGATTATTTGTGACGAGCCGTGTTTTGTAATACTGATATTTAAACAGTTGTTTATGTACATTTGTAAATACTTTTGGTATTTAATTCGCTTCCACAGTGGTTATTAAAAATGAAAATTTTTGGGTTGTAAAATACGGTGTTACATGTTTCATGCTAGATATATGTAAGTTTTGTTGCTAAAACTCATAAACAAATGAAGAACTCCATTGTTGAACATAGAGAGCTTACTTGACAAGTGGGTTTTCCATGTTTGATATCTTTAATTGGAGTTGATGAGTTCTTGATGATTGTATAGTTGTTATATGATGTTTAAAGATGTTTTTAAAGTGAAAGAGACGATTTTGTAAATCTGGAAATAAGTTGGGTTATGATATAAGTCGGATGGATGATGAACAAGAAGAAGATGAAGTGCAGGTTTGTAACATCCTCAGAAAGGGGCCAAAACGCACTCGTACGTGGTATGTTATATAATTTAAATAAATTGAATTAAATATATATTTGTTAGATATTGGTATAAATGACTAAAATAGTTATTTATTAAGTTGATAATATTAATTCACAAGCAGGTTAGTCATTTTCCTTACCCACGTTTGTACAGACAACTTATTTGTATCATTCCTTGTGTTTTTGGCTAGTTGAGAGAGAAATCCAAGGATAAATCATCAATGCTTCAATCTTTGCTGCAATTCAAGTTCCAATCTGCTTGTTAGCATCAATCTTCATCATCTTTGCTTGTTGGTAAGTCTCCACTCCATGTTCTTCATTTCTCCAAGTTTAGGTCAATTGGGTCAAGACTTAAATTGATACCAATAATTAAGTATGATGTTTCCAATTAGTTTCTACATTGACTCTAAGTTCATAGAAGTCAGTTTTGTGAATTAAAATGATGATTTAGATTGAGTTTGGAAAATAAAGTTAAATGGGTCAAGAGAGTGATTTTGATCCCAAAGTGTGAATTGGTTGTTAAATGGTATGAAAAGTGTGTTTGTAGCTTAGTTTTGAGGTACTGTATCATATGTGAATGATAGAAATAAGCTAGAAATGGTTTTGGTTAAATTTGATTTGGGAAACAGCAGGTTCTGGTCGAACCTGCTGCTGCAAATAGAAAGGCACGCGCGTGCCTCTCATGAACAGGCCATACCCTAGGGTGTACCCTAGGACACACGACCATACCTCGAAAAGGTATGGGCGTGCCTAACCCTAGAAGTTCTGGGGGAGAACCCTGCAGTCACGGGGGTACCCGATAGTAGGGTACGGGCATGCCTTGCTCAGGTCCGGCCATGCCTTAGCCAGGCACGGCCGTGTCATGACAAGGCACGGCCGTGTCTTGACCAGGCACGACCGTACCCTGTCATTTGATAGTTTCTGTTTAGTGTTTGCGGATATGTGTAAACCATGTTTAGGTGAACCAGTTGATCCAGAAACATCAGTGCCTTAGTTCTTACCTATTATAACTCAACTCGTGAGTACCAATTTGTAACACCGGCTTTGCATATGCCAAAATTAGCAAAAATTTGCGTTTTCAATAAACGTGAACTCAATCACGAGTAAATATCATTAGGTTAAGTAGCGGAAGTTATCTAAAAATATTTACATTAATATTCACATTCAAAACATTATATCAACGATTGGTGTTACTCTAACAATTAACCGACCATAATGTATATATTACATCACAAAGTGTTCCACCAAAAAATATCCAATATTAGGCAACCCAGCTCACCAGGCAACCTATCTTTAATCTGCAAAAAGAGTTAACATGGCACCATTAGCTATACACATAGCTAGTGAGTACAAACTTAACATAAGCATCATTAGAGAAAGTCATGCATTATAGGAATAAGCATACAATACTATCCTATCACATTGCGGTGTGCTGACAAGATCGGTATAAGTCGTTTCTTACAGGATAGTTAGTCCCGCACAACAACAATACACCGGGGAATCAAACACGACCATCCGTGCTCGTGGGGGAGCATAAAGCAGTCCACCAAGCGTCGTTTACAGAACCATAGGTTCCCTAGTAATCCCAGCCAGATACTGGTTGATTACAATCTCACGTTAAGGCACGGTGGTTCTTCAGAACCTAAGATCCGGGATGCACCCCGAATCATCGTTAAGTTCCGAATCACCTATTAAGGATCCCTGGAACCCAACTACAGAGTTGACCTTAACCATGCAACAGTTGTTCGTGAACATTTCACATACCCATACTGATCCAATTTGGATCATTCACTTAGCATGTTGTTTCACTTTATTTCATTAAGCATGTATTTATATTTGTTTCATCATTACGGATCCAATCTGGATCCCTAGCATACACTTTATCAAGCTTTCATATAACTGATCCATTCAGGATCAGTATCATACATATCATTCACTTAACTAGGCGGTTCTAAATCGGGATTCCGCTAGCATGCACTTAACTTACATATGACAAGTATTCAACATGACATCGTGCACAAAGCGACATGGTAATGTCTACATAGTAACTCTAAAGCATACATGCACTTAAAACACTTAGGAAATAAATCTTCCTCTATTGAGGCTTACGAAAGTCGGTACTCACCTGAGTGGCTTAAACAAATAGTTATTTCACTTCTGCTTTACTTAGTATGTCAAGTTCACCTAGAATAGTATTACTTACATTAATCATCCTAACATATAAATAATGGCTACAAAATCAACATAGGAATCCCCAATTCCGGACCTCACACAAATCCGACAAAACTGTCGGATTGTGGAAAATCCGACACTAGGGAAAATCCGGTACTTAGGATATCCGAACTAATGGAAATCCGGCATATTATTGAATTCCAACTCGACATTCTGACTTGTGGTCTGGATAAATTTGTGGAATCCGACATAATTATCGGAATCCGACACACAAAGGGAATCCCACATTTACAAAGAAATCCGACACTATCGGATTCCCATACAAGGAAATCCGACACTAAGGTTTGGCTAGCGGATTTGGACATGCGGATTTGAACAGGCGGATTCCGACACTTTCGAGGTCTCGTAATCCGACCCATACAAGACTGAAAATCCGCCATCTTCATTCTCCCATTTCCATAATTTCTTTCTTATTACTTCTTTCATTTAAAAACTTTAAAACATCATGATTCATCCATATGAACTTTATAAACACAAGAACATGGTTTAAAAACATCAAACATACCAAACATGCTTTCAAAGTAAGCTTATATGCTTATTAATGGAGTTTTGCAAGAATTAGAGTTTTAATTATGTTTTAGACACAAGGATGATATCATACATGTTTAAATTCGATAACAAACACCTATTTACCTTTATGGATTTCAAAATCACAAACTTCTTCAACCTTTATGAAATCCGAGAGATAGAGAACACATGAGAAAGCGAGAGTTTGTGGGTGTTTGTTTAACTTTGGCAACTTTGACTAATTCTAGTCAAAGTATGCATGTACACACATGTATATATTAATTCACATCCAGAGGCACCGCCTCTAGATTTATATTTAATCTTCTAAATATATTTACATATATACACACACAAACACATGTAATTACATTCCATTAATCACAAATGTATCTTTATTAATACTACTAACTTACAACTTGGACCCTTTACATTATTTACTAACGTACGTTCACACACAACTTACAACTAGGCCCAAATCAAGGATGTTACAAATCTAACCCATTAAGAAGATTCCGTCCTTGGAATCTACATTGTGATAAAAAGGTGAGGGTATCTTGTCTTCATCTCGTCCTCGACTTCCCATGTCAAGTTTGGACCTTTCCACTTGACAAGAACTAGCTTGATCATCTTCTTTCGTAGCTTCTTGACCTTCGTGTCAAGAATTTTGACAGGTTCCTCTTCAACGTTGAACTTGCGTAAGTAGCATATGTTAAAGGTATCATCGATTCCAGATAGCTCAGGTGGCAGCTCAAGAGTTACCGTCTGATCATTGACTTTACGCACGTTATTGAATGAGCCTATGAAACATGGACTTAGCTTCCCTTTCCGTCGAAAACGAATAACGCCTTTCCACGGGGAAACCTTCAAGAATACTCGATCACCAACATCAAATGTAGCGGGACGACGCTTGGGATCCGCATACATCTTCTGTCGGTCACAGGCTGCTTTAAGCTTCTCTAAAGCCACATTCACTTTATCAGCAGTTATCTGGACAATCTCGGGTCCAACAAACTGTTTTTCTCCAGGCTCCGACCAGCAGGTCGGAGTGCGACAACGTCTCCCGTAAAGCATTTTATATGGTGGAATTCCAATGTTGAAATGATATGAATTGTTATTAGCAAATACAATCAATGGGAGATGAGAATCCCATGATCCACCAAATTCGAGTACACAAGCTCGTAGCATATCTTCCGATGTCTGAATTGTTCGTTCAGATTGGCCATCAGTCTGCGGCTGATAGGCAGTGCTTAGATGCACACGGGTGCCTAACTCACGTTGCAAACTTTGCCAGAAATTAGATACATATCGGGAGTCACGATCAGAAACAATTGAGCATGGAAGACCGTGATGTGATACTATCTCATCGATATAAAGCTGAGCCAAACGAGTCAACGAAGCAGACTCGTTGGTTGCCAATAAATGAGCACTTTTGGTTAATCGGTCAATAATGACCCAAATCATATCATGCCCTATGAACGTCATTGGCAGCTTTGTCACAAAATCCATCGTGATGTGATCCCATTTCTATTCCGGAATGTTAAGCTGTTGCAAATTCCCATAAGGCCTTTGATGCTCTGTTTTGACTTGGGCACAGATTTGACATCTCTCCACAAATGTGGCGATGTCCTTTTTCAGAGTTGGCCACCAATATAACTTTTTTAGGTCATAGTACATTTTGCTGATGCGCGGATGGATGGACAATTTAGACTTATGAGCTTCTTGCAGAATCAGCTCACGATTACCTCCGATAAGAGGCACCCAAATCCTGGATTGAAAAATCTTCGACCCATGATTGTCTTCACCTAGTTGGTCTTTTAACTTTTTCATCGTTTCAGCTTTAAGATTGTCATTTTGCAAAGCCAACTACTGGGCGTCTTTTAACTTTGCAATCAAATCTGATATCACTGTGAGTTTTATGAACTTTGCCTCTGCTACTGGCCCCTTACGGCTCAAAGCATCCGCTATAATGTTGGCTTTTCCCGGGTGGTAACGGATTTCACAATCGTAGTCTTTAATTAACTCTAACCAATGACGCTTCCGCATGTTGAGTTCTTTTTAAGAAAAGACATACTGTAAGCTTTTATGATCAGTGTATATCACACTCTTTGTGCCATAAAGGTAATGCCTCCATAATTTCAGTGCGAAGACAACAGCAGCAAGTTCGAGATCATGAGTTGGGTAGTTTCTTTCGTGAGATTTTAGTTGCCGAGAGGCATAAGCTATCACTTTATCTCTCTGCATGAGGACACAACCCAAACCCGCATAAGAGGCATCACAATAGACGGTGAAGTCCTCTGAATCGTCCGGCAAGGCGAGAATCGGAGCTTCACACAATAATCGCTTTAAGGACTGAAAAGCTTCTTCTTGAGCTTCTGACCAGACAAATGCAACATCCTTACGAGCCAGTTTAGTCAACGGACCCACAAGTTTAGAAAAATTGCGACTAAATCGCCGATAGTAGCCCACCAAACCCATGAAACTTTTTATTTCGGAAGAAGTTTGAGGAACCCCCCAATTCATCGCAGCTTCCACTTTAGCCAGATCTACTTTAACGCCTTCTTGACAAATGACATGGCCAAGGAAATGCACTTCCCTAAGCAAGTACTCACATTTAGAAAACTTGGCGTACAATTGTTCTCGTTTGAGAGTTTTAAGAACCTGACGAAGATGAAGCTCGTGATCCGCTTCAGTCTTCGAATTGACAAGAATATCATCGATGAAAACAATTACGGATCTATCAAGATACGGTCGACAAACGCGATTCATTAGATCCATGAATATATTAGGAGCATTGGTTAAGCGGAACGGCATACCCAAGAATTCGTAATGACCGTAACGAGTTCGAAGAGCGGTTTTCGGAATATCTTCTTTGTGAACTCGTACTTGATGATTCCCCGAACAGAGATCAATCTTAAAAAAATACGTAGCTCCCTGTAACTGATCAAAGAGATCATCGATCTGCGGAAGATGATACTTATTCTTTACAGTTCGCTTATTCAGCTCCCTGTAATCTATACACATTCGCATGGTTCCATCCTTCTTCTTGACAAATAGTACAAGAGCTCCCCAAGGCGAGGAACTTGGACGAATGAAACCTTTTTCAAGTAACTCCTGGATTTAAGTCATCATCTCGCGGATTTCAGAAGGAGCGAGACGATATGGAGATCTAGCTACAGGTGTAGCTCCAGGAATGAGCTCGATTTTATATTTGACGTCTCTGACCGGAGGTAAACCCGGTAATTCATCACGAAAGACTTCAGGGTAAGCAGACAATACCATGATATTTTGAACTGGTCGCTTTTCCATCGTATCATCAATAACATATGCTAAGAAGGAATCACAACCCCTGGAAACAGATTTCTGAGCTTTAATTACGGAGATAATAGGAATATCAGACTCCTGTCGTTCTCCCCGTGCCACTACATAAGACCCATCAGCAAGAGGGATCTACTAGTAATGACATCCCCTACAACCTTTTTCTTGGAACAGAGAATCTCGGCATCGCGCTTGCTAAGTTAATCCATTCCAATTATGACATCGAAGCCCGCAATTGGCATTATAAAGAATGAGATAGGGATACTACTCCCATCAATATAGATAATGGCGGTAGGGACTTTCTTGGTAACCGAGACTACTTTCCGTCATCAACTTCTACATTAAGAGGCTCATCTAATGGTACAACAGGTAATTGAAGTCTTTTGCGACAGGCCATAGAGACAAAAGAATATGTTGCTCCAGAATCAAACAATACACTTGTAGGAATATAATTGATAAGAAATGTACTAGTAATGACATCCCCTACAACCTTTGCTTCCTCTGCCGTCATCTTAAATGCCCTCTCTTTCGCGCGAGGTGCATTGTCTTTTGTTTTCCCTCCATAAGATCCACCTACTCCAGAAGACCCACCGGTTCCTGAGCTTTGTCTATCAGGGCACTCCACCATTTTGTGACAGGGCTTACGACACCGGTAGTACACATCTTCTTTATAACGGCACCCTCTCACCGAGTGCCCCTTCTGTCCACACCTGCCACATCTTCTGGTTGCTGTGGAACACTCCCTAGCATGATAGGTACGGCATAAAGAACCCCAAGGATTGTCAGGTCTTGGTTTCTTAGAAGAGTCTGTCTTTCCACCTCCAAAGGATTGCCCTTTTGAAGAGCCCGATATGAGAGATGGCTAAAACTTTCTCTTAGTACCCCCACTGGAAAATTTGCCCCAACATTGTATACGATCGCCTTCCATTTGTCTGGCTACTTCAAATGCCCGATCCAGTGTTGGAGCTGCCCGCACATGGGTGCGAAATTCCAGTGGCAAGGTCGCCACAAACCTTCTTAGCTTAGTCACTTCATCCGGTATCAGGTGTGGAACAAACCACATCTTATCAGTGAAAGAGGTGATATGTTCTTTTATTGGTTTATCTCCTTTATAGAGATTAGTAAACTCTCTTTCCATCCGCTCCATGTCGTACTCGGTGCAGTACTTCTTTAATACTTTTCAGAAAATTGCTCCCAAGAGAGAGCACTCAATACCTCTTTACTAATAGAGGCCTTCATGGTGTCCCACCAGAAAATGGAGCGACCCTTCAACATACGTGCTACATACTTCACACAGTACTCTGGCTCGCATTCACAAGATTCAAACGTTTGCTCCATTTCACGGAGCCATTGGATTGTAACAGTGGGGTTATCACTCTCCTCAAACGTTGGAGGCTTGCACGACAAGAACAGTTTGAATGAACAGGTTTTGCGTGGTTTGCCTAGGTTGGATTGTAATAAGAGCTCCTTAGCAATACGGAGTTCTTCTTCCAGACGCTTTATGTATGCGAGTTGGTCTGGGTCAGGTCTTTCACCACCAGCATTATGCTAAGAGCGTTGATCTTCGGCTTGATGAGGCATGTGAGAATCCTCATCTTCCATCTCCTTTAGTGCTTGCTTAGTGTTTTCGTGATCAGTAGACATTTTCTATCTTTGACTTTCTATATAACACATAATAGTGATGAATACCTTACTATACTTGCTCGTCATACTTGACAAGTTATACTATAACAGGTAATATTCATGCAACTCTCATACTCAACCCCCCATAAGGAACACTTTATTATGGTCGGGCCCGAGTTTGAGATTGAATACTCTTGCAAGTACCCAATTCCCTCAAACTTAGGCTCTAATACCTACTTCTAACACCGGCTTTGCATATGCCAAAATTAGCAAAAATTTGTGTTTTTTCAATAAACGTGAACTCAATCACGAGTAAATATCATTAGGTTAAGCAGCGGAAGATATCTAAAAAGATATACATTAATATTCACATTCAAAACATTATATCAACGATTGGTGTTACTTTAACAATTAACCGATCATAATGTATATATTACATCACAAAGTGTTCCACCAAAAAATATCCAGTATTAGGCGACCCAGCTCACCAGGCAACCTATCTTTAATCTGCAAAAAGAGTTAACATAGCACCATTAGCTATACACATAGCTAGTGAGTACAAACTAAACATAAGCATCATTAGAGCAACTCATGAATTATATGAACAAGCATACAAAGCTATCCTATCACATTGCAGTGTGCTGACAAGATCGGTATAAGTTGTTTCTTGCAGTATAGTTAGTCCCGCTCAACAACAATACACCGGGGAATCAGACACAACCATCCGTGCTGGTGGGGGAGCAGAAAGCAGTCCACCAAGCATCATTTACGGAACCATAGGTTCCTTGGTAATCCCATCCAGATACTGGCTGATTACAATCTCACATTAAGGCATGGTGGTTCTACAGAACCTAAGATCCGGGATGCACCCCGAATCACCATTAAGTTCCACATCACCTGTTAAGGATCCCTGGAACCCAACTACAGAGTTGACCTTAACCATGCAACAGTTTCTTGCGAACATTTCACATACACATACTGATCCAATCTGGATCATTCGCTTAGCATGTTGTTTCACTTTATTTCATTAAGCATGCATTTATATCTGTTTCATCATTACGGATCCAATCTGGATCCCTAGCATACACATCATCAAGCTTTCATATAACTAATCCATTCAGGATCAGTATCATACATATCATTCATTTAACTAGGCGGTTCCAAATCTGGATTCCGTTGGCATGCACTTAACTTACATATGACAAGTATTCAACATGACATCGTGCACAAAGCAACATGGTAATATCTACATAGTAACTCTAAAGCATACATGCACTTAAAACACTTAGCAAATAAATCTTCCTCTACTGAGGCTTATGGAAGTCCGTACTTACCTGAGTGGCTTAAACATATATTATTTTACTTATACTTTACTTAGTATGTCAACTTCACCTAGAATAGTATTACTTACATTAATCATCTTAAGATATAAAGAATGGCTACAAAATCAACATAGGAATCCCCAATTCCGGACCTCACACAAATCCGACAAAACTGTTGGATTGTGGAAAATCCGACACTTGGGAAAATCCGGTACTTAGGATATCCGAACTAATGGAAATCCGGCGTATTATCGAATTCCAAGTCGACATTCTAACTTGTGGTCTGGATAAATTTGTGGAATCCGACATAATTATCGGAATCCGACACACAAAGGGAATACAAAGAAATCCGACACTATCGGATTCCGATACAAGGAAATCCGACACTAAGGTTTGGCTAGCGGATTTGGACATGCGGATTTGAACATGCGGATTCCGACACTTTCGAGGTCTCAAGACTGAAAATCCGCCATCTTCATTCTCCCATTTCCAGAATTTCTTTCTTATTAGTTCTTTCATTTAAACACTTTAAAACATCATGATTCATCCATATGAACTCTACAAACACAACAACATGGTTTAAGAACATCAAACACACCAAACTTGCTTTCAAAGTAAGCTTGTATGCTTGTTAATAGAGTTTTGCAAGAATTAGAGTTTTAATTATGTTTTAAACACAAGGATGATATCATACATGTTTAAATTCGATAACAAACACCTATTTACCTTTCTGGAATTCAAAATCACCAACTTCTTCAACCTTCAAGAAATCCGAGAGATAGAGAACACAAAAGAAAGCGAGAGTTTGTGGGTTTTTGTTTAACTTTGGCAACTTTGACTAATTCTAGTCAAAGTATGCATGTACACACACACACACACATATATATATATATATCTCTATTCACATCCAGAGGTACCGCTTCTTGATTTATATTTAATCTTCTAAATATATTTACATATATACACACAAACACATGTAATTACATTCATTTAATCACAAATATATCTTTATTAATACTACTAACTTACAACTTGGACTCTTTACATTATTTACTAACGTACATTCACACACGACTTACAACTAGGCCCAAATCGAGGATGTTACACACTTAACCTAAGTATGATATCAAGAATGTTATATTTAGTTGTTTGCATGCTAGAGACCAAAGATTTTTTAATTATGTATGTTAAAGGCTTTTGTAGGCCAATTAAGTTGTAATTGATATGTACGCATGTTAAAAGGATTTTGTAGGCCCAACTTGATATGTTATGGCTTTTGTAGGCCAATTTGCTATACTATGGCTTTTGTAGCCCAACTGTGTTATGCTATGGCTTATTTAGGCCAATGTGTGTTGTAGCTATACTTTGTTGGATGTTTGGGGCCAGCTTGTCTGGATCTAGTTAGGGCCTTGTGCTGCCAGCTATGATGTATGGCGATTCGATGATCACGAATCTTGGTTACTGCAGAACCTCCGTCCCTCAACAATATTATGGGCTCTCAGTTCCCGCTGATCCCGAGAGGGGTAAGTTCCCCGATAACGCAATGGTGAACCGTTACCCACTTCTCCACCGGCGCGGAGGAAGTAACGGTTCCCGAGTTAGGATCATTGAGCCGGGCACATTACCCTGCAGACGTGGTTCCTTATGACTAACCGGTGCTTCACAATATGCTGGGATAGACTTCATTGTTGATATGCTATGTATGTGATATGCATATGATATTCTGATATGATGCTTCCGCATAGCTGTTATTCACTAGCTATTTATAGCTAACCCTCTTGTGTACATTCTATTCGCAGGTAAATAGTTTGCTGGTGAGGACGGGTAGCTGCTGGGGATGCCATGTAACACCCAGATTTTCAGTACAAATTTAAACTTTTCCAAACTCAATTTTACACACGGTTTATATAAAATTTATTAAACATTGGCGGAAGCATGATGATATCGTTAAAGTATTTCAACAAAATACCATACTATTTTAAACCTTTATTGTATCATACCATTCAACCCAAAACATTTGGTATTACCATTGTCAATCTCACGACCATTAAAAACCAATAGGAAATCTAGAATTACCGGAAATGCAACCAAATCAATACTATGCCCAAGGCATCTAACCGTCTCACCAAGGCCTCTAGTCATCCTGCGGACACAAAACATTTTACACATCAAGTTAGCTATAAACGTAGCTAGTGAGCACAACCAAAAACATATGTCTTTCAAAACCAAGTCATCATCTTTTA
This sequence comes from Dittrichia graveolens, assembly GCA_038502395.1. Classification (NCBI taxonomy): domain Eukaryota; kingdom Viridiplantae; phylum Streptophyta; class Magnoliopsida; order Asterales; family Asteraceae; genus Dittrichia; species Dittrichia graveolens. Next base: position 65,151,959 of record JARJIL010000003.1, read on the forward strand.
AAACATAAGTTTGGCACTAAATACACTTTTAAAAGTGATCACATAAGCACATAAGGATGCGGGTATGTCCATTGAGCCACAATGTCTCCACATTTTAGCTAGCCACAGTCAACACGTGTCCACATGGGGGATAACCACATATCCCAGTCAATATGGGGGAAGCATGAAGCAGTCCACCATACAACGATTATCTGGAGTGCATGCCCTATTCACCAAATCTATTCGTGTTGCCCAAGGTTCGGTGCCTCGTCAGCCCAGTGAACCCACACGGTCATGATGGCTACTTACATACCCCTGCATTCTCCGATTCCTCAACCACCTGTAACACCCTCAAACCTGAGCTAGGTGATTAGCGGGTTTGTGGTACGTGTTTAAATGTTTTAAACTTGATTAAAAGGATAATTGAATTAATTTCTATTATGTGTTAATGTTAATATATAATTATATGCATGTATGTATATATATGAAACCATATGAATGTATGTATGTGTGTATACGTGTAGAAGAGATGGAAGAGGTGAGTTTGCCACTTCATACTTGTTATGACTGTTTGAATTATTCAAGGCATGCAATAATCTGCTCATTTTCATTTAAAACAACAAAGTGAAAGTGTGTGTGTTGTATGTTCCTTCTCGGCTAAAGAAGAAACCGAAGAAGAAGAATCATCGGATTTTAAGTGTTGTGTGTTTGAAAACCAAGTTAAAGGTTAGATAATTATTATGATGTATTTACATGATAGTTTAATTTGCTTGATGGTTAAAATACACATGAAATTATGATAAACCAAAGAATCGGTTTTTAAGCATATAAGTCTTGATGGTTGATTGTGTTCATATGATTTGTATGTTAATATGGTGTATTGATGCATGAATATGTGTTTAAAAGTGTTTAAATATGATTATGAAATGATATGATGAGTTCATACTTTCTGGGTTTGAGTTATGAAGATGGTAGATTGGATGAACTTATGAACTATCGGTTTTTGGAGATTGAGGAAAGAGGTGAATTCCGAATGTGGATAAAACCGAAAGTTTGGAAAACCGAGTGTTGAAAACCGATACTAGAATCCTGTACTCCAAAGTTCACTTGTTAAATCCGATTCATGTGAAAACCGAGATTTAAAATCCGATAGCCCAAAACCGGTACTTAGTGAAATCCGAATGATAGAATCCGATAGCCCAAAACCGGTACTTAGTGAAATCCGAATGATAGAATCCGATACCCAAAACCTACAGCCAAATCCGAGAAGTAAAATCCGAGACTGTGAAGAAATCCAACACATAGTGAAAATCCAACACTGGATATCGGATTCTTGAAATCCGACAGTTTTGAGAAATCCGATACTTGTGTTTTGAACTTGTATTTGTTTATTGTTTGAAGGTTTTATCAATAAATGATTTATAAATATATGGATAAGTTATATGTATGAGATTGAGACTGATTTGGTTATTGTTGTGTTTACAGGCAATCCAAAAGCTCAGTAGAATTAGATATCTGAGTTCAAGCTGAAACTGAGGTGAGTGGACGTTAATCGCGGATGTCAAAGATTGCAGTTAATATTATTGATGTAAAGCATGATTGTGGATTGAGATTGAATTGATTGAACTTCTGATTGTGATAATGATTGTTGTTAACTGCTGCATGACTATTTGGTCGTAACGCGCTCTTAGGATGATTTTGAGTTGCGTTGAGAAGTCAGCTATATGTGGACTTGGGCTAGGCTTGTCTAACTGGTTGGTTGAACAGTAGTAGCCTTTCTGTTGCATTTGTTGCTCAGAGGGGAGTTTACTGTGCCAATCTCGTGGAAAGCTATTGGCAAACCTTTTCTTTGGCCGGCATTGGTTGTAGGTTATGCGCCGAACCGCCGGTCTTCTTTACATATGTGATTACATGATTGATGATTGATTGTGAATGTTTGCATTTGTTGTTTTAGCCTCTACTCACTTAGCTTTGTGCTAATTCCCCTCAGTTGATGTTTTGCAAGTTCGTGTTAGATTTGAAGAAGGAAGAATTGACCACACTCTGATACTTATTTTGAAAAAGAGACGAGCCAGTTATTTTGTAACACCAAACATTTGATTATGATGTTGTTGTCTTTTGAACAAATGATTGTATATTTATAAATGTTGGTTATATGTAATTAAGTTGGTTTTAATTAGCTTCGGCAGTGCGCTTTAAAAAAAATGGTTTGTGATTTTCCGGTGTTACACCACCCATACATCGCGGTTCCTCAATTGCCGAAGCCACATGAACCTGTGCACGTCTCAATGGCTAGGAACCCTATGTTATAGAGTTCATATTACACAGTGGTCTGGACCAAATCACATACCCAAAAGGGTCACATAAATCACATGCCATAAAGGCCAAGTATCTCAAGCAATCAAGCTTATCACACAACACATAAGTGTCGCAATTTATATCACTCGAGCATAAATGCTCAATAAACAATAAACACACATGGCATCTCAATGCCCACAATACATCATGAGTATAAACATATCTTTATTACTCAAAACCAAGTTTGTTGTTTCCAAAATCAAAGTTCACTCCTATATGGAGTGTCATGTTTCAAAACCATCAATTAAAGCACAATTTGGGTCCTAACTTGACATGGGAGACCAAGGATGAGATGAAAGCACGCTACCCTCACTTGTTCACCGCTGAGCAGATTCCGAGGACGGGATCTTCTTAAGGAGGGTAGATTTGTAACATCCTCATAAATGGGCCTAAACGCACGCGTACGTGGTATGTTAAATAATTTAAATAAATTAAATTAAATATATATTTGTTAGATATTGGTATAAATGACTAGAATAGTTATTTATTGAGTTGATAAAATAATAATAATAACACATAAAAATAATAGAATATTTAATGGTTTAAGATAAGGATTCCAAAAATATCCCCGTTAGTTAAAACAGGTACTCGTGTGTTAAGTTGTATGTTGGAAAGGGGAACAAACTACCCACTTATGGATAATATTAATTCACAAGTAGGTTAGTCATTTTCCTTACCCACGTTTACACACACAACTCATTTGTATCATTCCTTGTGTTCTTGGCTAGTTGAGAGAGAAATCCAAGGATAAATCATCAATGCTTCAACCTTTGCTGCAATTCAAGTTCCAATCTGCTTGTCAGCATCAATCTTCATCATCTTTGCTTGTTGGTAAGTCTCCACTCCATGTTCTTCATTTCTCCAAGTTTAGGTCAATTGGGTCAAGACTTAAAATGATACCAATAATTGAAGTCAGTTTTGTGAATTAAAATGATGATTTAGATTGAATTTGGAAAATAAGTTAAATGGGTCAATAGAGTGATTTTGATCCAAAAGTGTGAATTGGTTGTTAAATGGTATGAAAAGTGTGTTTGTAGCTTAGTTTTGAGGTACTGTTTCATATGAGAATGATAGAAATAAGCTGGAAATGGTTTTGGTAAAATTTGATTTGGGAAACAGCAGGTTCTGGTTGAACCTGCTGCTGCAAAAGGAAAGGCACGAGCGTGCCTCTCAAGAACAGGCTATACCCTAGGGCATACCCTAGGAGGCATGGTCGTACCTCGAAAAGGTACGGGCATGCCTAACCCTAGAAGGTCTGGGGGAATACCCTGCAGTCATAGGGGTACCTGATAGTAGGGTACGGGCATGGCTTGCTGTAACATCCTCAGAATGGGCCTAGTCGTGTTCGAATCTTGTACATCTAAATCTAGAATTTAAATATTGAATAAAAGAATTATATATATAATTGATTAAGTGGAAAATTATAAGAAAATAATAAAGAAATGATAATATAAAAATATTATTAAAAATAGAGAAGAATAATAAATTATTAAATGGTTTAAACCGAGGATTCCAAAAATATCCCCGTTAGTTAAAACGGGTACTCGTGCGTTAAGTTGTAAGCTGAAAAGGGGAACAAGATACCCACTTGTGGATAAAACTAACCCACAAGTCGGTTTGTGTTTATCTCCTACGTACACAGCTTCTTTACAACCACAGACAACTCATTTTGTTCTTTGTGCTTGGCTATATTGAAGAAGAAAGAAGGAGAAACCATTCAAGTGATCATCAAGCTTCACTCTTGCTGCAAAATTCGAGTTATAATCTGACCTTCTTCTTCATCTTCATCATCACCACTCTTCATTGTAAGTTTTCTTCCATGAATCTACAAGTTCTTGAGTTTTGACCATTTAGGTCAAATGGGTCAAAATTTCAATTTGATCTCAACAATTGATTCCAATGATTCTAATCTATTCCTACACCAATTCTAAGTGTTTAGAATCAGATTATTGAATTAAAGTAGTGTTTTTGGTTGAATTTGGATAAAAAGCTTAAATGGGTCAAAAATGGTGCTTTTGATCCCAATCCTTGAATTTGATGTTAAAGGAGGCACTTTTCAGCCGTTGTTGACGCAAGCAGCCTTGCTTGTGGCCGCATGGTTCCCTATTACAGCAAACAGTTTGCTGTTTTGAGTTATTCTATTATTTGGGGTGTTTGTTTAGGGAAGCCTGACAACCGGGAAGACCCTGAACAATCTATTGATTAGTTTTAAGCTAGAAAAGTGAGTGCCGAATAGCATAACAATTAATATATCTATAACATATATTAACAAACAGATTGAGAATTGAATGCCATGATTTGTACACACTTGTTTAAGTGTAGGATATTATGCATGATGATGCCAAACTTGACATGGTGACACAGTATAATATGCACTTGATTAGGTGTATATTATGATGATATATATTTGATTATGTACGCGCGTTGAATATTTGATTGGATCAGCTTTGTGTTTGTGAAAGATCCGGACTTAAGGACTAAGCAGTCCTACATCGGGGCCAGCGATGGACTGGGATTGCTTGAGGTCTTCGGACCATTGATAGCATCAGCGGTACCGGTATAGGTATTTAGGGCCTTGAAGCCCAATCCTTTCCAAACAGATGGGTACAATCTCCAGCTGTACTCAGAGGAATCGATTGATTCTAGAACGCAATGGTGGACCGTTTCACAGCTCACCCACCGGAGCGGTTGATGTATCTGGTACACCAGTTTTGTGCATTGAGATGGGTTGGCTCCCGTGTGAGATATGTCGCCTTCTGACTACGCTAGCTCATCGCAAGATGCTAGGATAGCACTATTTGAGCATGATTGATGATATGTGATATGTTTATGTTGATTGTATGCTATTCTGTACTCACTAGCTTTTGTAGCTAACAGATACCCTCTCTCTCTCATGCGCATGTGATTCTCAGTGAGCTTGGGAGCCTGCTGGTAGTTTACTTTCATAGGAGGAACACTATCTTTTGTTAAACTCTGATATTATGTTTATGATGTAAACAGATAATGGTCGAACTGTTCAGTATCAGTAACACCAAACTGTTTATGTGGCAATTTTTTAATGTATAATATTGGCCACATGTTTTAATTTCCGTTGCATATTTAAGTGAAAAATATAAATTAGTATTTTAAAAGAAAAAAAATTTGGTTCTCGAAATCACGGTGTTACAAGCTAGTATCAAAGCCTAAGTTTGGGTGAATTAGGTATTTGAAAGAGTACTCAGTCCTAAATTCAGGCTCGACCATTATTTAAAGTGTTCCTCGGGAGGTTATGGGGTACGAGAAAGATTGATTGACATTGTTATTGCTTATCTGCTTATTATGATTAATCATGTATGATAAGTATACTAAGTATATATGACTATATTGGTCTAACAGAATTAAAAGACTAATTATGGCTGGAGGAGAAGATAGAGAGGCTAACATCCGTGACTTAGAAGCACGTCTTAAAGCTTCTAAGGAACATGCACCAGAGAAGAAAATGGCCATGGGCCTTAAAGCATTCATGCCTTGTAAACCGCCTACCTTTGATGGTAGTATGGATTTGATTGTCACGGAGAGGTGGGTCCGTGATATAGAGTTAGCATTTGGGACCTGTGAAGCTGAGGAATCCAAGAAGGTGGCCTATGCTAGAAAAATGCTTCTGGGTCGCGCTATTTCTTGGTATGACACTGGGATTGCATCTACACTAGCTACAGTCTTGAATTCTTTTACATAGTCAGATTTTCTAAGAATTTTGCGGGCTAAGTAATGTTCAGCCCAAGCACTGGAAACTGTTGATAATGAGTTTAGGGCCTAGACCAAAGGCAATAAAATTATAGAGGATCTCATTACCAAGTACACCGACTTGCTGCGATTCGTGCATAACACATTGCTTGATGTAGAGGCAAAAATTAATCATTTTGCACTTGCATTGCCACCTGAATACCGATCATCTATCCGGTTTGCTACCACTCTGGATAAAGCTTTTGATTATGCTCACCGATACGAGAGTGATCATGCACAGCAAAAGGAGGCTGGGGGAACTTCCAAAAGGAAGTTTGAACAGTCTTCGGGGTCAAGAAGTACAGGTGGAGGATCGCAGCAACGACAGCAACATCAACAACATGCGGGTCTGAGGCACAGTTATGTAGATGACCTATGGTGTTTCCAGTGTCGTACTAAACACATGGGGCGTTGTACCAGGGATACCGCAAGGTGTCCCAAATGTGGGCAGAAAGGGCATTGTGCGGATAGTTGCAGGTTTAAAGATAATGTCTACTACAAGTGCTTCAAACCGGGACATCGATCGATTGATTGCAGATCGGGTCCTAACCCTGGATCGGGTGGTGCTGGAAGATCTTCTTCAGGGCAGGGAAAGAACACTGCGCCCCGTGCACCAGGCAGGGCATTTCAGATGACTGCCGATGAGGCAAAAATAGCAGGTGATGTGATCATTCGCACTTTTCTTATTAACAATTCTCCAGCTTGTGTTTTATTTGATTCAGAAGCAACATATTCTTTCATCTCTGCATTCTTATGTGATAAACGGAAACTGCCTATCTGTACACTGATCGATCCATTAGGCGCTGAAGTTGCTTGTGGTAGAATAGTTTCTGTTGTTTATAGAGTTCCTATCGCATTGATTGATATTGACGGGACTAGTTTCCTTGTTTCATTTCTGGTTATGCCGATTGTGGGGATTGATGTAGTAATTGGGATGGATTGGCTCAGCAATCAAAATGCTGAGATCGATTGCTCTAAAAAGATCATTAAAATTCCTTTTTCTGACGGGTCATATGCTGTGGCTCGTGGTGAAGGGAGAACTTCTAAAACTCCATTAATTTCTTTGATGACAACTCACAAATTTGTAGCCAAGGGATGTGAGTCCTATTTGGCTTATGTTATTGATACACACATGGAGAAGAAAGCCATTAATGACATTTGGGTAGTTTCTGAATATCCTAACGTTTTTCCTGATGAATTACCGGGTTTGCCACCGGTAAGAGATGTTGAATATCAGATAGATCTTGTACTAGGTGCTATGCCTGTAGCAAGATCTTATCGTCTTGCACCATTTGAAGTTCGTGAAATGATGACTCAGATTCAAGAACTTCTTGATAGAGGTTTTATTCGTCCCAGCTCTTCACGTTGGGGAGCTCCAGTCTTGTTTGTCAAAAAGAAAGACAGGATGATTCAAATGTGCATTGATTATAGGGAGCTAAACAACCGAACTGTAAAGAACAAGTACCCTCTTCCTCATATTGATGATCTGTTTGATCAACTTCAGGGTGCTACTTGCTTTTCAAAGATAGATCTTCGTTCTGGTTATCATCAAGTCCGTGTAAGCGATGAAGACATTCCAAAAGACGGCTTTTAGAACGAGATATAGGCATTATGAGTTTCTGGTGATGCCTTTCGGATTGACGAATGCTCCAACAATATTTATGGATCTTATGAATTGGGTTTGTCGTGCGTTTCTTGACAAATTTGTCATTGTATTCATGATAATCCCTTAATTCTTCAAGTATCAAGCTAATCTTCAATTGCATGTGTAGAACTATGAGAGAATACTAATTACACCTTGATTAACACATAGTTCATATAATTGATTATGGCAATTGATACATGATTAGCCTTAATCATAGGCTTATATACTCCATGAGTATATTTACAATTAAGACCCTCTAGTTTGTAATTAATACAAACTTCACTCAAAATGTAATCTTCTATTCTATACAATTAATAAACCTAACAATCTCCCCCTTTGTATAGAAATAGAAGATGTTATGTCTTTTTGGCATCTGACGCAAACTTTAACAATCTCCCCCTTTGAATCTTGCAGATATTCTTTTTCGGTTAATATTCTTTTGAAGCTTTGGGGAATGTTCAAACATTTACTTGATGTCTTCAAAAATGAATTCTCATCTTTAAATAGAGACTCTTAATTTTGAGAATAGTATTCACTTCAACATCTTGATGAGAACTTGAAACTTGATAACATACAACGACATCTTTTCTCTTCAAACTCCTCTTTTGCATTGGTAACCTTAGGCTTTTCAACCTTTAGTTGTATAATCAATTTAACATGTAGTGATTTTCAGCTTTTCCAATCTTTAACCTATTCTTTCTGATCTTGAGCTCTCTTGTCTTCAAATAAGCTTTGCTTTTGCATGAGGAATATTTTGTTCTCTCCCCCTTGAATGTAGCTCTTGATCTTGTTTATCCTGATCATAATGTCTTGATCACATAATTATTTTTTCCTATGAATCTCTTGATCTTTTTCAAATTTGATAGATATCTCTTTTCATTGCTCCCCCTTGACTTTACATATATTGATTTTTCAGAATTAAACTTTTCTTTGTCTGCCTCTCAACACATCAATCTGGTCTTCTTTAGCAGCACAATTTTGATGAGCTTTAAGAATAGCATTGAGAATAAGAACTCATCATCATCTTCAACTCAGTATGAATCAGCTAATATTTTTGTTTCCTTCTTTCAAAATCAACTGAATTTCAATTTCGTTAAACTTTCTCCCCCTCATGATGATCAGGATTCTTCATGAACATCATGCAATTGTAATTGACATTCAGCTTGATTTGTGCATGAATACTTCAACATTTATAGCTTAGAATCCTCCTCATGACATTCAGTTGAATTTGTCAAATATGTATCTCTTTGATATTGTGACCACAATGATATTACAATGAAAGTATCCGAGACAGTCTTTAGGGCACCATTTCAAAGTTCCCGTTGGGAAATGTTAACACCGAGATCACATAGATTGCTCGTTAACACAACCGTTTGAATAAACTGTGTGACCCACGTTCAGAACTGGCATAGCGTTGATTCTAGTAGGATTTCCATCTAATCATCGTGTATATCACAAAGATATCACTTCAAGATGTTCCGGTATCAGTTACGAAAACTGGATACTTATGATAATTCTAACATGTGTCTTAAGAATTGAATTTAATATTGCAATTAGCTCTAGACTCAATATGTACATGAAAGAAGTCGGCGACCGGAGTAGCTGTCCTCTTTGCTTCAATATTAACAATCTCCGAGTGAGATGTCAATAGAAATGTGCTAATTCTCCGTGTAAAGTTGAAACAATCAGCTTTTAAGAGATAATTGAGTAGCTAGGTGGGGTTAGTGCATTGCATCACTGGGTTCATGATGTCTTCTTCAATACCAAATTTCGACACATGAAATCTAGTAGTATATGTGGTTACCCAGATTGACACTGTTTAGAGAGGATCTTTCTTTTCTTTTGATCCTATCACTCACCCTCAGATCTCTAAATATTTTTCAACTTCTCCCTCAAACTCTTTTTCCAAAATGAATGTTTATATCTCCGTTGGATACAAATGGACACTGGTTATCTGTTCAAATGATTAGGTTCACGAAATATTCAGTTGAGAAAGATTGTCAAGAATGATTTGACCAATCAAAGAATATGAACAATCAAAGAATTTTGAAGTAGGAAATGACAAAATGATTTGACATGTATGCTCAGAGTGATTTGTTGATCATATGTGTTAGAGTTACATTTGTGTTTAAAGTCTAGTCACAATTTAATGCTTTTATGATTTACTTTATATTTAGTATAAATAGTATTGTAACCTACTTTTCTTGTAACCTTTTGACATATTATTGAATACAAAACACACACTTTAAGGTGTTTCCATACATTCTCTCTACTTGAATCTATTGTGTATTCATTTAATTGCTCTACAATTGGTATAAGAGCCTAATCTTTGCTAAGATAAGGTTCTTGATTGAAGATTTCAAGAGAAAACAGCAACAATCCGAAGCAGTTTGTCGGATTTGTGGTATTTTGGTCGATTTTTTGTGCAATCTGATTTCTATCGAATTGTGAATGAAAATGGAGGATTAGAAGCCTATTTGATTTGCAATCATCATTGGAGTAAATCTGTGTAAGTCCGCGATCAATCACTACAACAGTTTGTGTTGAATTTGAGATTTTGTTTTTTTTTGGTTTTTGAGAAAAATTGATCTAAAATGTATTCTAGAGGTTAAATTTTGTTGTAAAATTGATTCTGAATTGTAATTCGAGTGTGTACGAACCTTCTGGAAGAAGAAATTCGCGAATTTGATCAAAATTCAGAGGAATTTGAAGTTTGAAAGTTGGCGGTTACAACAGTTGCAAGAACTATCGGATTTAGTCTCAAGAACAATCGGATTTTACAAAATCCGAAGATTTCTATTGGATTCCGATACTTTTCTATCAGATTCTGTGTTGCGGATTTTGGGAATACAAGGATTGAGTTGCGGATTTGGGGTTTGCTATCGGATTGATTAGTTTGCCATTGGTTTTGAGTTTCGGATTTGCAAAATATCGGATATTGGAGTCACGGATTTGATTGATCGGATTTATAAAGTTGGAAAGAATTTCTCGGATTTTGAATTAACCGGATTTCTAACTCGGTTTTCAATTTCTCGGATTTCCTTGGATTGCCAAAGCATTCAGATTTCAAAACCTATTGGATTTCAAAACCTATCGGATTTTGAATCTATCGGAGTTCACTTCTATCGGATTTCAAAACCTCGGATTTTTAAGTTTGGATTTCTCAAACTAACGGAATTTGAATCTATAGGATTTCAAATTCACTCGGATTTTAAGTCTCGGATTTTGGAGATTTTATAGGTATCGGATTTTAAGTCTCGGATTTTGGACTTGAGAGATTCGGTTTTCTGTGAGTATCGGATTTCAGTTTAAACAAGAATTCTTCAATCAAATATCTTACAAAGGAAAGATCCTAAAGCAAGAATGAGTACATATAGTGAAACACTCTCATTCGGTTCTGACACGAAGTCACCAGTATTGTACAGAGGAGAATACCATGTATGGAAAGGTCATTTCATGGATTTTATAGACAACAATGAGCAATATGGTGAGGAAATGAAGAAAGCATACTGGAAGGAAATGGTATCTTTAGGATAGATCAAGAAGCAAATCCTCATCATAATCCACCCTTGGATGAAATCCACCGAGAAAAGCTTCCATCTGAGTATACAGCTGAGGAAAAACACAGAGCCACATCAGATCGTAAAGCAAAATACTATCTAAAACATGGCATTTCTTCAGAATTTTACATCAAGGTGAATGGCCTCAACACTAGAAAGGAGATATGGGACGAGATTAAGAGTAAGATGGAAGACACAGAGTCACGGATCTGGATCAAGGAGACTACACTGGTTAACTCCTTTGATCATTTCAAAGCTAGAGAAGGGGAAGCACTAATTGAAACTTACAATCGCTACTGTAAGCTACTCAATGATCTTAGAAACTAGAAACTTGATGATTACTCTAATCTCACGAAGAATACTACGTTTCTAAACTCTCTAGGGACTGAATGGAGATCCCAAGTGGTGATCTATAGACAGATGAATCAAAAGAACCAACAAAGTTACTCATCATATGATTTTTGAGGAACTAAATCAATATCAGGATGATGTTGGTTTGGGTACACAAAAAGACACTGTAGATCCACTGGCTTTGTGGTTAATGAAATAAGGGTTAAGAGCTCAACAAAGTCTGTTAAAATGAAACAAGTTAAAGAGACGGAATCTTCTAATTCGGAGGAAGAGAATGTGGTTGATAATGAAAATATCATCGAGGCAATGGCCTATTTGACCAACATGATGCAAAATAAGTTTCTGAAGAACAAGACGAACAACAGGCAAAGGTTCACATCTGGCTCTAGAAGGAGAGATGACCAATACCCAAAGAAGGATGGTCAGAGATTGGAAAGGAGGTATGAAAGAAAAGTAGAAACTGCCTAGGAGCGCAAATGCTATAACTATGGCGGAACTAGGCATTTCATTAAGGATTGCAAAAAGCCCAAGGTTAAGGACTCTGAATATTACAAGACTAAACTCAATCTCATAAAGCAAAGAAATAGTGGGAGGGCATTACTTGCAGAAGAGGATCAATTCTTATTTGACACTGATAACAGTGATGAAGATCCCAATGTCCACGCCCAATTTGTTCTAATGGCTGAGGTAGAGGGGTGTTAGTTTGAGGAAACCGATGGGGAAAGCAAAGATGAAATCGTGAGAAATGACTCTGGATTTATGGCAAGATTTGATGAGTCAGACATGGAGAGTGAGTATGAAGAAGAGGAAGAGATTGAACCAGATGTTGCTACTGAAGGCACCAACCCATCAGTTGCTGAGAATGAAGAGAAGGTATTGACAGATGACTCTATATTTCCTACTGGGTATATACTAACTCTTATGCAATAGGTGGAGATCTTAACTTCCCAGAATCAATCTCTCACGAACAAGAACCAGAAGCTGCATGAAAAGAATATAAATCTAAAAATGGAACAAGCAACAAAAAGTGAAGTTGAACTAAAACTCAATTCTCAAAAATAGAAAACTTCAACAAGAAATAAAAAACAAAGAAAATGCACTTAACAAATTACAAAAAGAGACAGAGTTAAAAGTGCATGACTTGAATGCAGCCAAACTGTCTGCTTAGATAAATCTTAATTTAATAATGAAGGAGAAAATTAATCTTGATGAAAAAGTTCAACATCTTGAGGATATAGTTAAAAAGCAAGTAACTACACGTCATAGTATTTTTTAAAACTTTGAACCAAATGTCAAGAACAGATATAAAGGGTTATGGTATGATGAAAATAACTTTTTCTCAAAGATCAATTGCACTCAACTGTACCAATTAGAAAGAATGAATCAAAGTTGGACTTCAAAAATGGTGCTTGTGGGAGTGGAAGAAATTAAACATGAAGAAGAACTCAAAAGAAAAACAACAAAGAAAATGCAAAACTCAATTAATAATGATGAACTGAACGCGTCATATGCAGACACTGAGAAGAGTAGTGGTTGTTCATCAGAAGAATGTTTCATTCCTATCCCACCTGCAGTAAAGAAAGTTGTTGAAGAAGGAAATGATGGAATTGCTCGTGTTTATATTCCACATATGGAATTAAGAGGAGGCAGGAATTGCTTGAAGTTGCATGCATCGATCAGAAAATTAAATTTGATGTGGAAAATTGTGTTTTAAAAGAAACAATCTTCAATCTTAACAAGAAGATAAATTCCGCTGCATCTGAGATAAAGATTGAAATAACTGATGAAAAAGTTAAAAATTCTAATATTGCACAATATCGTATTCCACAATTTATTTCCAATGGAATTGAACGGAGAATGCTTGAAGAAAAGGTGGAAAGATTGCTAACTGAATTGGACAGGTATCTGGATATTGTGTATCCACAGTGTCCGAAGGCTTTCAGAGAGTTCATGTCACATAAATGCAATCAATTTTGTGATGCAAACAGTATTAAAGAGAAAGGATCATCTTCAAATACAAAGAAAATTCCTGAAATGCCAAAAATCAAAAAGTCATCAACTGTGTATGCTTTAAAATCTGTTAAATCACTTCGTGCGTCTAACAAAACTTCCTTTTCTGAAATAAAATCAGCTCAATGAAAAGGGAAAGAAGTTTCAAGCAAAAGCATGAAGAAGTCAAACATCAAAGATGTGAACAAAAGAGATGACAAAAGCACCAATGAAGTGGATTGCGAAGGAAGATCTGAAAGAAATAGAGAAAAAGAAAGCACATGTAATCAATGCTGATTCCAAGAACAAAGTGAAACCATTTTGTAACATCCATAAATCATACTATAATAAAAATTGTGAGTTACTTTTTTCTTGGAAAGTCAAAAAAGAAAGCTCAAAAGAAAAAATTACTTGATAACAAAATGTGTTGTGCTAGAGTTGGCTGTCCTGAAGGACAATGTGAGTTCAAACGTGAAAATCATCAAAATAAAATGAAAAGAGGATTAAAATCCAACAAAAACTGGAAGAATCCTAATGATGATAAAATTCTGTTTTGGTTTGTCAACAAGAATGGATTCATTATTCACCAATGGATTCACAAACATCAAAAAGCAGGATTGTTAAAAAGGTATGCTTATCGAAAGATACTAGTCCGCCCAGGACAGTGGAGAGAACATATGAACATAATGAATGGCAATCAAAACCATTCTCCAACTCCAGTAATTCATAACAAATTCACATCTTTCAAACAAGCTCAATAGAAAGTTGTTTCAAATTCATCACCTATATCATATTCAACGAAGAATCAGAAACAGATGATAAATACACCTTTGTTATATGAACCCATAGCGAAAAGCGTGTATGTTGTCAAAAACAAGCGTGTTTCACCTGTGATCAAATCAACTGGGAAATGGATTGTAAAAAAAATGCTTAACAAAAAAGTTGAATGTTGTTAGAACACCTAAAACATCTAACACAACAAATCAAACTAGTTTCTTTTCCATGTGCAGAAAGATCATCTTTGGTACATGGACTCGGGCGGCACAAAACATATGACGGGGAACAAAGGTCTTCTCAAACACTTTGTGAGCAAGTACACCGGAAATGTAAAGTTTGGGAATGACCAACTTTCACCGATCTTAGGCCACGGGGTAATAGAAACAGGAAACTTGAAGATAGAAAAGGTGTCCTATGTGGAAGGCTTAGGCCACAATCTTTTTAGTATAGGACAATTTTGTGATAAGGGTATGGAAGTAGTTTTCAAGAAAAGCTCGTGTTCGTTAAGAACAGAAGATGGAGCAGAAATTTTGGGTAGCAACAGAAAGTCAAATTTGTACACAATTGACTTGTCTGAGAAAGGTTTCGGCGCACCAGTATCCCTGCTGTCTAAAGCATCATCAAATCTAAACTGGTCATGGTATCGCAAGTTGTCGCATTTGAATTTCAAAAATATAAACAAACTGGTGAATGGTAACTTGGTCAGAGGTCTACTGAAGCTTAAATTTGAGAAAGGAAGCGGGAAAAATGAAGAGAGTTGCACACAAAGTGAGTCAGATATCTTCAACTACCGCCCCTTTACAGTTGATCCACATGTACCTCTGCGGACCAATGAAAGTACAATCCAGAAATGCGAAGAGATATATTCTGGTGATGGTGGATGATTATTCGCGGTACACTTAGGTCCGGTTCGTGAGTCATAAGAGTGAGGTTTCACAACAAGATGTTCTCTTTTTAAAGAAACACAACACTCAAAATGGACAACCGGTGAAGAGTATTCGAACAGACAATGGGACAGAGTTCAAAAACAGAACTTTAGATTCCTACTTGGATTCTGAGGGAATTAATCATCAGTTCTCGGCAGCATATACTCCAGAGCAGAATGGAGTAGTTGAAAGAAAACACAGAACTTTGGTTGAAGCTGCCAGAACAATGTTGCAATACTCAAAGCTACCACCATCCTACTGGGTTGAAGCCGTGAATACTACATGCTACACCCAAAACAGATCCTTAACACATCGTCGCTTTAATAAAACTCCATACGAATTATGTAATAGAGTAGTACCTAATATCAAATACTTTCATGTATTTGGTAATAGGTGCTTTGTGCTGAATGAATTGAACAAACTGTCAAAGTTTGATTCGAAAGCCGATGAAGGAGTCTTTTTAGGTTACTTAATGGATAAAAAGGCTTTTAGAATTCTGAATCGGAGAACTAACATGATTTTCGAAAGCATAAATGTTACGTTTGACGATTTAGTCAATTTAAATTCCTTAACGAGTAAACCTAACTCATCCAAACATTCAATTTTTACAAATAACAAAATAGATGAGTCATTCGCACATGTAGAAGATATAAGCATGGTTTTATGTTTGATTTCTTTAAAAAGAATGATAACACGTCTACTGTCTTGCAGGATATTCAGCAGGAGTCTGTGTCAATAACTGAGCCACCTAGTGTATCTACAGTTCAAAAGACTACAAATTCTAATAACTCGGAGTTTGAAGCTACAATTATTCCTGCAAACGAACAAAGTCCAAGATAGGATCAAGAAGTAGAACACATTAATTCAATTGATCTTCAAAATCTTAATGACTTCATTCAGGTTCAATCCCCCGAACCTGTTTGGCTGAAGAGTCATCCAGAGACTCAAATCATAGGAAGTTTGGACTCCGGTGTTCAAACTAGATCTGCCACAGCTAATATATGTCAACACTCTATTTTTCTAAGCATGGTCGAACCCACACGTGTGTGGGAAGCTCTAGTTGATCCTGATTGGATTATAGCTATACAAGAAGAGCTAAATCAGTTTGACCAACTCAAAGTCTGGAGACTAGTTCCGCGACCTGAAGGCTAATCTATTGTTGGAACGAAGTGGGTGTTTAAGAACAAAAAGGATTTTGATGGAGTAGTGGTTAGGAATAAAGCTAGGCTAGTGGCTAAGGGGTATAATCAACAGGAAGGGATTGATTATGATGAGACCTTCGCCCCTGTAGCAAGAATAGAAGAAATTCGACTTTTCCTAGCTTATGATTCCTACAGAAACTTCACGGTGTATCAAATGGATATGAAGACTGCCTTCTTCAATGGAAAACTGAAAGAGGAAGTGTATGTCAGTCAACCTGAAGGTTTCGTAGATCCTAACAGACCCAATGACGTATACATTCTGGACAAAGCTCTATATGGTTTAAAAGAAGTCCCGAGAGCTTGGTACGATGAGCTGTCAGAACATCTCCTAAACGAAGGATACGTCAAAGGGAAAACTGACACCACATTGTTTAAAAACGAAATTGGAAACGATTATGTATTGGTACAAATATATGTCGATGAAATAATATTTGGCTCTACGAATCCTAAGTAAGGCAATGAATTTTCAAACACTATGAAAAAGCAATTTGAAATGAGCATGATGGGGGAAGTTAACTTTTTCCTCGGACTGCAAATTAAACAATTTAACCATGGAATTTTTATAAATCAAGCTAAGTATATCAAAGATCTATTAAAGAGATTTGATATGACTGGCTATTCATCAATCTCAACACCCATGGCTTCTCGAACAAAAATATTTGCTAAACTGGAAGGAAAAGCAGTAGATTTGAAAACTTATAGAGGGATGATAGGTTCATTGCTATATTTAACAGCTAGTAGGTCGGATATTATGTATTCTACATGCCTTTGTGCCAGATTCCAAGAAAATCCCAATGAATCTCATCTTCTGGCAGTAAAATGCATATTTAGATATCTTAAGGGTACCTCAGATCTAGGTTTGTGGTATCCTAGGGATTCTGGGTTTGAGCTAATATCCTATTCTAATACAGATTATGCCGGATGCATGCTAGACCAAAAGAGCACATCCGGGAGTGCACACTTTTTGGGAGATAGACTGGTTTGCTGGGGATCCAAGAAGCAGAATTGTGTTTCGTCATCAACAGCTGAAGTAGAGTACATTGCTGCTGCTAGCTGCTGTTCACAATGCCTTTGGATTCGGACTCAGCTTTCCAACTTTGGTCTGGTATATAACAAAATTCCTCTAATGTGTGATTCTCAAAGTGGCATTGCAATTACATGCAATCCGGTACATCATTCTAAAACAAAACATATTGACTTCAGATATCATTTTATAAAAGACCATGCTCAAAAAGGTTTAATTGAATTAAAATATGTTCAAACAGATAATCAACTTGCTGATATTTTCACCAAAGCACTAGACGAATCTCGTTTTAATGCTTTAGTGTCAAGATTAGGAATGTTAAATTTAACAGTTTAACATAACATTCTGAATCAACAGATCTTACATGGCATGTGCTAGTTGTGCAGGTCAAATTCAGTCAATGGACGGGCAAATCAAATACAAGTTATGAATCACTGAGGGTTCATACTTGTAGGGGGAGAAAACATATCAGGTTTTGTATATATATATATATATATATATTAATTGAAAAATCAAAAACATTTACAAAACAAACAAAATTCAAAAATATTTTTTCTTCATCTCAAAGTGTTGTACATCTGTGCATGATTTGAGGAAGAGTTTTATTTTTGTTTTTGAATTAAAATTTGTCAAGTTCTAAAAAAAATATTCCATCTTCCTAATCAAAGAATTACTTTTTAAAGATTAAATGTGAAGTTTAGGGGGAGTGGAATGATTTGAAAAATCAAATTTCTAATGAGAAGTGTTGAAAATCTGCTAAAAGTTGTCGGATTCCGATACTTTTGTCGGATTCTCTGATAATTTTGTCGGATTCCAATACTTTAATCGGATTTTGACCAAAACCGAGTGTTTTATTGGTTTTGTGGGTTCCGGATTTCTTGTGGATCGGATTTTACCCATTCGGATTTCATGGGTCGGTTTTTCTATAAAAACAGAAATCCGAGTTTATTATCGGTTTTCCAAAGCTTTTTACGAATCCGAGTGTTCAAAGAATCCGAGAATTTCAAAGTGTTCATTTGTGCAAACAAACAACAGATCCTAGTTCGCAATACCTTTCTGATTCCAAAGGTATACTTCGTTTGTAATTTCATCAACATTTAAATAGATTTTAGTTGATTCTGTTGACTGAAAAACCCTCGAATCACTCGATGCTCAAATCTTCAAAATCATATGTGTTGTTAACATGATTGGACTCGGTTTTAGGTGTGGATTAATGGGTTGTATGTTGATTTCAAGATAATCGATCACTGAGTTGGGTATTTCATGATTTCAAATATGTCGGTTTTTATGTTTTTAATCGGAAGTTCTGATATAAATGACGAAGGGTTTTAGTTAGTGTTTGTGTTGTTTGACTCAAAAGGAGTTCTTAGTTTAGTTTTAATTGCACAAAGATGTTGATTATTAAGTGATAAATGAAAGAAGTGAGGATTTTGAAATAATCGGATTGTCGAAACAAGTAGTGTGTTCATAAACATGAACTGTAGGATTTCATGAAAATCCGATAGTTTATCGGATTTCATGAAAATCGGATTTTGTTAAATCCGAATGTTCACATTGTCAAGTGTCGGATTTAATAACAAACAAAGGAAAGGATTTCAAAGTTGTCGGATTTTATGTAAATCCGAGTAGTTGTCAGATTTCATGTAAATCCTAGTGGTTGTCGGATTTTAAGTCATACCGGATTTTCAATATCATCGGATTTTGAAAATTTCAGATTTCAAGTTTAACTTGTCGGATTCTAATTACATGATTCATCGGATTTCAAGTTCAAAAGACTCGGATTTTGAATTTAATGAGTGTCGGTTTTTCAAACTCATCGGATTTTGAAAAACATTGACTGTTGGAATTTCATTTGTATCGGATTTTCAAAGAAAATTCAATCGGATTTTAACATATGTCGGATTTTGAAACCAAAAGGGTGTCGGATTTCATCATGTCGAATTTCTAAGTATCGGTTTTTGCCAACATTTAGGAATTTTCAAAAATTACAAATTTTTTGAGATTTGTACTAACAGTTTTATTCCACAGATTGCTCAAATTCCCTCAAATACCCTTTACCCTCAAGCTAATTAACTACAAAACCAACTCAACAATGCCTACTTTCAACCAGACATCACGAAAATTGAATACCCGATAATCACCGAACTCATAACATCTCACCCATTGAACCATATATTAACTTTCAATCCTTCGGAAGCTTTCCCTCATGTTCCAGAGGTGTACGTACAACAATTATGGAGTTCTTTATCTTTAACATAAAGTGCTGAAGGCCTTCCCGTACTTGCCGGCCAAATAGAGCATGTTGAATTTGAGATGGGTATTGAAAGCATCCGCAGAATCCTTAGACTACCCAAATCAACCTCTTATCCACCAAAACCTAACTTTGATCCAATCCCTACTGACAAACAAATTCTAACCCATGTGATGGACCTTGGATGGAGAGGAGATGAATTGACCGGCATGTCAAAATTTAAACGTTCAGGACTCGTTCCTTAGTGGCAAACTTTATATGCTATAATCATGCGTTGTTTGACAAGTATGACCAAAGGGATAGATGGTGCCAATGCCTTTGCGTTGAAGGTACCGATTCGAATGGCTAAGCATTTTCATTTTGACTATGCAAAATTACTATTTGTGGAGATAGCCAAGGTGGTGAGGGAGAAAGTGATGCCCGGAAAAAGACGTAACTTCTTACCGTTTCCACGGTTTCTTTCTATGATAATTCAACGGGTGATGGCTAGAGATACTGATATCTCGAGGCGTGATGGTGAGCCAGCAGTGCAGATTCAAATGATGCTAAAATTATACAAAATCCTGGCGATGCCTGATATTCAACCGTTCGTAATGCCTGCAGAGTTAGTACATTTGTTGGATCTGGAAAGTGAAGTGGTCCAGGAGTACGTGAGAGTACATAATATTGTTCTTATGGATCGACAAGATCCTGTTGATCCTACCCCAAGAACGTTAGGATCCCCGAGTGCTAGTCAAATTAGGAGTCAGTCTTCTACGGGAGAAGCTGACAGGGGAGAGCTAAGAGAAAATATAAATGAGGGGTGGAGAAGAAAGTGAATGTGTTAGTGAGCTTAGAGAGGGAGTTGCTCTGACACATATGAAAGTGATACTGATTCGTTCCAAAAACATATCGAGAAAATGTTTCCTGAACAAATTGACGAGGAGTTAGGTCCTGATGGTCAAAGAGTACATACTAGTTTACCTGATTATGACCAAATGATGGACTTTTCGGATATTGAAAAGCAATTGATGTATAATGATATTACTGCGCTTCATGTAGATGAAGATGCTAAGAGGCAAAAACAAAGTGAGGGAGTGAGTGTTGGGAGAAAAGAAAATGTGATTGCTGAGATTCCCCCAGCCATTTCTAGCCGGGACACCACATCCACTGTCGGGTTTATACCTGGAATTGAAAAAGACTCTGGCTTCCCACCATAACATGCACAAACCCCTCCAAGCCACTCAGTATCCTCTCAACAGGATATTGTTCCATCACATGGAGATAAAGCACATAATCTAACGGATCCTCATTTGGAGGAAACTGTTATTGAAACAAGTGGCACTCCTCTCCAGGCCACACCTGTCGTTTCTGCGCACATCGATAACTATCAACAGATTGTTGATTTTCTTTCAAAACATAGGGAAACACTTGAAGCCATAACTGGTTTATTTAGTGATAGACCAGATGGAACTACTATAGGTGAAGCCTTCACAGGCCATATCCGAAGATTAGTAGGAAATCCCACCACAGCCAACGTCAATCCAGCTGTGAAAGTGGGTAGTTCTTCATCTACAGAATTTGTTTCTAGAAGTGCTGGAACCTCAACGGGTAATCTAAGTGATCCCGGTGTTACAACATCTGAATCTGAATCGGCTAAGGAATCCGTTTCCAAGGCCGATTTTGATGCTGCTCTGGAACATTTACATGTGCGTATCGATGATATCTAGCGATTACAACTTGACAGCCTTCTTCCGAGGTTGTTGATGATTCAGGGCTTGAAAGATACAATTTGGATAGTGTGATGCAAATGCATAAAGAAGTGACAGAACAATTTATGCAATCTCCTAAGCAATTCAGATTCACTCCTTCAGACATCAGAAAACAACAGCTAAAAGAAAGTCAAATCAGAGAAATATCAAAACAGTCAGAATGGAATATCCCTAAAACTGCTCAAATAGATCCGGTTCACACTGGGTCTTTACCAAATGTAAAGAAAAGCTATGTGCTAACTAGGGAGACCCTGAAGAAAACCGTCATAAACTGGAGGTACCAAGATATACCAGTGGCCTTTCTAGAAGAAAAATTTGTCAACATCTACGTAGAGGAAATAGAAGAGATGTTGGACGTGAATATGATGGGTGCAAAAGATGCAGAGGATGTTAAAGCAAAGATGATTCTCAATATGCACACTGCAAAGAAAGAGGAAGTAAAGTCAAAATATCATATCATAAAACTCAATTTTGTTGGAGTTTAGAGAGTTGTCTACAAAGAAATGATCAGCTATCTCGTCACAAGGTCGGATATGAAGAGTTATACAATTGGACATGTGGACCTAAAATTCTTAAATCTTAGTGACGTTAATTTTCTGCTACAGGAGCTTGAAATGAAATTAGAAAAGAATGCTGAAGATTCAGCTGGTTATAAGAAGCTCAGGGAGTTCATCAGGCACAGATGTCAAATAGCAGAATATACTGATCTTCAGTTGGGAGGTGAATCTGATAAAACCAAAATAAATCTGCTGAAGCCAAACACGATGCATTCAAAAATTGACCAACTGAAGATGTTTCAGATTGTCTGGAGTGATGATGAAGAGTTTGAGGGAGATGAAGGGATTGTTTTGTTTAACAGTAAAAGAGAAAAGTTCTTCTTAAGGTTCAAAGAAGTTAATCCCTATTCAGATGGATCTTTGAAGATTTGGACCTTAAAAATTTTGGATTATAGTATGAGCTTAAAGGATGAAGTAGACCAAGCGCCCAGAGTCAGATTAACCGAAGTCATAAAGCTATTCGATGCCAAACGCGATGAAAAGAAAAATGATCAGACATTGGCAGAGAAAGATGGGTCAAAGAAATATGCGCTAGACTTAAACAAGGGGGAGAATGTTAGAGTTACATTTGTGTTTAAAGTCTAGCCACAATTTAATGCTTTTATGATTTACTTTGTATTTAGTATAAATAGTATTGTAGCCTACTTTCCTTATAACATTTTGACATATTATTGAATACAAAACACACACTTTAAGGTGTTTCCATACATTCTCTCTACTTGAATCTATTGTGTATTCATTTGATTGCTCTAAAATATGCACCCCCATCTCCTGCTTCACCCCTCTCATTTTCATTTTATCTCTGCCCACCAATCAGTATCATGTGATAACTGATTCTGCTCACCTATTTGACCTATTAAACCCTTACTTTGTTTTTTAAGCATAAGGTGAACTCCTGGGGCAGGTCCTTCCGGTTCTGGATTGACCATCGGAGTAGAATTATCCTACACTCTCTCACTCTTTGGTGCCTTATTGATCACTTGAAAAATATGTGTCACATAAAAAATGATTGACACAAGAATGAACGGTTTTCATAATGAATGGAATATTCGACAATAAAGGAAGGATTTTCAGAATTATTATCGGGATAGAATTCAAGGAATGAAAAATGAGCGATCAGAAGATCAACAATGAAATGAATCAAGAAAGACATGAGAATGAATCAACGAATGAATACCTTCTCGATGGGAAAAACGATAAAATTCGAAAATTGAAAATCTTTTTGAATTTTAAAATTTTGTATTGTTTTTGAAATTTTCATTTTTTTAAAAATAAAAACTCCCTAAGTAGATTTTTCATCAACTAGGTTAGAAAAAAAAATTGCTCCCCCTACAAGAATGCACAAAAATAGTTTTTATTTTAAAACAAAATTTCAATCATGTAGGTCCTCAACGAAAATGATTTGGCTGTCAAAGAATCGCTGTCGTTCTTGCTCCCCTTCAAATATTGAACCATTATCACACAAGTTATATCAAGGAATGATAAACTACAAACATTAAGTTTCTCAGATCATTAGTCTCGGGGTAATATTGAACACAATGTGCTTTTCAACGCATTCTGAATGATCTTCATTGTGTTCCAACATTGTCTTTGACTTGATCTGTAAAACAGATTAAGCACATTTTGGTACCCACTTGAAGTTGGGTCCAACTATGTTAGGTTTATGAACCTTTCTATGCATTAGGCTTGTGTGCCATTGGGGAATACCATTTTGAACAACAAATTTATGAATTGTTCTTGACGTTTTACAAATCTTCTCCTTTGAAAGTCTGATTAAGTGCTTGACTAAGTATACCACAAAAGGTTATTTGACATCAGTTTTGAGCACAAAATTTCCATTATGCTTTGCTTTATAAAAGAATTTTGTATTTAGATATTTAAACGAATGATATTGCATATCAGCATGATTGTTAGAATAATGTTGTTTATGTATTCTTCTTTGTGGTACATCATTGGACTTAAAACCATCGTTGATGATATTCTTCATTGGAAACTCAGATACTCTAGGTTTAGTTTTTGAAGATGTCCTGGTAGGTATTGCGTTGGATGAGAATTCATCAGTTATGACATTTTTGATATGGAATTCTGATGATGAAAAACATGCATTTGAATGCACATGATTGATTGAACCGCACGGTGAATTAAAGATTGAGGTTTCTGTGGTTGTCTTCTTTTCAGTCCAGAATGATGATATCTTTACAAACATGTCACCTAGATTCTTCTTGGGAATCCAAGCTTGTTTAGTCTTTGGTAAAAAATCATTTGAGCTTACTGAAAATTCAGAACCAATATAACTTGAATAAGATGCATTCTGTTGACTTCTGAATTAAGTTTCTTTTGGCTTTTGAGAAGAAGTAGTTGGTTTGGGAGTAGAAGCATCAATGAAATCGTCATCTGATATTCTACTTTCAGCATCTGCAACAGAAAAATAAGAGTTAGTATCGCTACCACAATGTGTTTCTCAATCAAAATTGATATTGTCAGCGAAAGCCTTGGTAGATTCAGAACCTTTTTCAGCAAGAAGCATTGCGAACTTGAGTTTAGCCAAAAACTATAGTCTCTCTTTCTCCAATGTTTTCTTCTCTGTGTCCAGAGTCTTCTGAAGCTCAGATATTTTGTTTTTTAGAACTAAGCTTGGAATATATAGTTTAGAAGAAGCAAGAAGCTGTTGCTCAAGTCCTGTGACTTTTCTTTGCAATTCAGCCTTTTCAATACCTAAACTCGCTATCAATTTATCATCATTCTGCAACATCATTTGAAAATCTCGACGTTCAATGGAAAATTCAGATATTAGGTTTTTAAACTTGACATTCTCTTCTTTCAAATCATTTGCTCTCTTCTTTACCTGTTCTGTATCTGCTCCCTTCTTCTCAACTTCAACTTTATACTCTCGACATTTCTTTTCCAAAAGTTGAAGTTCCTTAGACACTCTAGACATTTGCTCTTTGAACTTGTCATTCTCTTATGACAAAATCTCTGTTTTCTTTTTCTCCTCTTTAGAATGTACTTCAAGTTGTGAGATTTTCTACACAAACTTGCTTCTTTCTTCTTCAAACATTTTCTTTTCACTTTCCAAACTCTTTTCTAGGTATAATACCTTTGTTTCTTTCTGCAACTCAACTTTTTCAACAAGTAGCTGTTGATCAAGTTCTTTCAACTTATCATGCAATTCAGTTTTTTCAACTTGTAATTCACTTGCTCTTTTCTTTTCAAATTCAACTTGTTCTTTTAGTAATGACCCTTCTCCACTCATAATTTGCATCTATTTCTCCTTTTTGATTTTATCATCTGATATATGTTCAATCCTTAAATCATAAAAGTGATTGCTTCGTGTCAATTTGTGAATCTCTTTGTTTAGTGAAGAAATCTTCACTTTGAGCTGGATATTCTCATTAACCAATCCTTCTGCCTTCTTTTTCTCAAAACATACTTCAACTTGTGGAATCTTCGTTAACATCTTGATATTTATCTTGATACCTCAAAAATATACGATTTTTTAGGAATGATTTGATTTGATCAAAAATTTAATCAATAATAATGATTTGATCAATTAAGAATGAGTTGGTAATGATCAACAATGATTAAAAGTGTAGTAGGAGAATCAATTAAAGTGACTATGAGTTGAGAAAATCCGATTCTAATTCAGTCACGACGACCACGGGGATTCGGGGGTAGCGCCCCTCATAGCGGGGTCTAAGGGGTGGCAACCCCTGGCGGGGGGTCCAAGGGGCAGAGCCCGTGGCTAAAATGCATGAAAATGCTATGGAGAAATTGCTATATCAGAAAATGCAAGAAAATTCAAATTTTTTTATTTTTAACCAAATTTTGAGCCATTTGAAATTGTTATGGAGAATTCAAAGATCCGACACTTTCAAAAATCCGAGAATTCAACCAAATCCGGCACTTTCAAAAATCCGAGAATTTAACCAAATCCGACACTTTTCAAAAATCCGAGAATTCAACCAAATCCGACACTTTCAAAAATCCGAGAATTCAACCAAATCCGACACTTTTCAAAAATCCGATAGTCTTGGAAATCCGATGTGTAAATCCAATAACACTAAGATCCGATACTTACCAAATCCGTAAATCCGATACTTTTTGACACACAAACACCAAAAACACTTTTTGACTTAAAATTTTTTGATCAAACTCTTCCTTTCTTCATCTTCTACTCAAGAACATCAAGAACACCATCAAACTTGAATTTTCAAAAACTCCTAAAAAATGATTTTTATGATCAAATTTATGTTTCTCCACCTTCCCTAACACTTTTCTAACACTTCTTGATCACGAATTTGGATTAAAACTCACGAATTTAACCAAAATTCACCAAAGAACATCATGAAACCTTCAAACACAAAAATTTCAAATTACTCCATGTATGTTAGGATTCATGATATGAAACCTTCCAGAATGAGTCAACATGGAAATGCTATGACTCATTTTGAATTATAGCCCTTAATCTCAATTAAATCATGAAATCCTAAATTTCATCCTCAAGAACACCAACCAAAAACCCAGAAACCCAGAAACAACATATCCAAAAATTAGATCAAATGGAGATTGTATGAATTTTCTTGATTTTCAAAGTTTCCGCCCAAAAATAATCCAAAAATTTCAAAAAATCTTCAAAATTTCTACAAATTTCTTGCTATTCTTGATCCAATCTTCAATCAAATTACTCCTTAGCCTCTGATACCAATTGAAAATCCCTTAATTCTTCAAGTATCAAGCTAATCTTCAATTGCATGTGTAGAACTATGAGAGAATACTAATTACACCTTGATAAACACATAGTACATATCATTGATTATGGCAATTGATACATGATTAGCCTTAATCATAGGCTTCTATACTCCATGAGTATATTTACAATTAAGACCCTCTAGTTTGTAATTAATACAAACTTCACTCAAAATGTAATATTCTATTCTATACAATTAATAAACCTAACAATTCATCAATGACATTCTTGTTTATTCCAGATCTGAAGTAGATCACGAGGCACATCTTCACATAGTTCTTGACACTTTGATGCAAGACCAATTATAAGCTAAATTTTCTAAATGCGACTTCTGGATCGAAAAGATACACTTCCTTGGGCATGTCATTAGCAAGGATGGTGTAATGGTTGATCCAACCAAGGTTGAGTCGGTGATGAATTGGGGAATTCCCAAAACCCCATCAGAGATTTGTAGCTTTCTATGACTTGCCGATTATTACTAGCGGTTCATTCAGAACTTTTCTAAAATTACAGGTCCTCTGACAAAGCTTACACGAAAGGAGGTTCCTTATTCATGGGCTGATGAACAAGACAAGGCCTTCTAGACATTAAAAAAATTGTTATATGAAGCTCCAATTCTGACTATGTGAAATGGGTCGGAAGATTTTATTGTTTACTATGATGCTTCTTATGCAGGTTTGGGATGTGTCCTTATGCAGAAGGACAAGGTTATAGCTTATGCTTCCCGGCAACTGAAGCCACATGAGAAGAGCTATCCGACTCATGATCTGGAGTTGGTAGCCGTTGTCTTTGCTCTAAAACTGTGGCGCCACTACTTGTATGGCACCAAATGTGTGGTATTCACTGATCATAAGAGCCTCCAGTATGTTTCTACAGAAAAGGAGCTCAATATGAGGCAACGCGGGTGGATAGAGTTGATAAATGATTATAATTGCGAAATCAAATACCACCCGGGCAAGGCTACATGGTGGCCGATGCTTTAATCCGAAAGGGCTCCACTGATAGCATCAAATTCATGAAAATCGCCATTGTCTCTAATCTAATTAATAAGTTGAAGGAGGCTTAGCAAGAATCCTTATTAGAAGCTAATCTAAAGGAAGAAGTTATGGCTAAGATGAAGGAGCAGCTACAAGATGTTAATAGTGGATTGAAGACATACATGTCCTGAATATGGGTACCTAGCATTGGAGGGAACCGAGATCTAATCTTGAAGGAGACGCACAGTTCTCGTTTATCTGTTCATCGTGGATCCACTAAAACATAGCATGATTTTAAGGCACTTTACTAGTGGCCAACATTCAAGCGCGACATATCTTCATATGTGGAAAAATGTCAGATATGTGCACAGGTGAAAACTGAGCACCAAAGACCCTATGGTAATTTGCAACAATTATCAATTCCAGAATGGAAATGGGACAAAATTACCATGGATTTTTTTACTAAACTGCCCAGGACTTCAAAAGGGCATGACATGATCTAGGTGATTGTTGATAGACTCACCAAGAGTGCTCATTTCCTAGCTGTTAATGAATCATCTTCCATGCCTCGTCTTGCTCAGTTATACATCAATGAAATAGTGGCTCGACACGGTGTTCCACTATCTATTGTTTCTGATAGAGATACACGCTTTTTTTTTACTTTTCTGGAGTAGACTTTAGCGGGAGCTTGGTCTCATGTTCATTTGAGTACCACTTATCATCCCCACATTAATGGATAATCCGAAAGGACTATCAAAACTCTTGAAGACATGCTATGTGCATGTGTACTTGAATATGGTGGCTCGTGGGATTCCCATTTCCCTTTGATTGAGTTTGCTTATAATAACTCATATCATTATAGTATAGGTGCGCTACCGTACGAGATGCTTTATGGTAAGCGTTGTCGCACTCCTACCTGTTGACTTGAACCAGGGGGGAAACAGTATGCTGGACCTGATCTAGTCCAAATTACTACTGATAAAGTCAAGTTTGCGCGAGAGAAGCTTAAAGAAGCCAGAGATAGGAAAAAGATGTATGTAGATCCGAAACGCATGCCGGTTACCTTTGAAATAGGTGATCGGGTATTCTTGAAGGTTTCTCCGTGGAAGGGTGGCATTAGATTTGGCAAAAAGGGCAAGCTAAGTCCACGACACATTGGTCCTTTCAGAATCATTCAAAAAGTCAATGAGCAGACAGTATATTTGGAATTTCCTCAATAGTTATCAGGTATTCATAATACCTTTAATGTTTGCTATCTTCCTAAGTGCAAGGTAGATGAAGATCAGATTCTACCTCTGCAAGATCTGAAAGTTGATTCTTCTTCACGGTTCGTGGAAGAACCAGTCGAGATTCTGAACATGAAGACTAAGCGGCTGAGGAAGAAGACTATTTAGCTGGTCTTGGTCAATTGGAAGCACAACCTCGGGTCAAACCTGACTTGGGAGACCGCAGAGGATATGATGGCCCGCTATCCCCATCTGTTTTCTTAAAATCATATTTCAAGGACGGAATCTTTTTAAGGGGGTTAGATTTGTAACATACTCAGATTGGGCCTAGTCGTATTCGAATCTTGTACGTCTAAATCTAGAAATTAAATATTGAATAAAAGAATTATATATATAATTGATTAAGTGTAAAATTAGAAGAAAATAATAAAGAAATGATAATATAAAAATATTATTAAAAATAAATAAGAATAATAAATTATTAAAAGGATTAGAACAGGGATTCCAAGAATATCCCCGTTAGTTAAAACGGGTACTCGTGCGTTAAGTTGTAAGTTGAAAAGGGGAACAAGATACCCACTTGTGGATAAAATTAACCCACAAGTCGGTCTGTGTTTATCTCCCACGTACACAGCTTCTTTACAACCACAGACAACTCATTGTGTTCTTTGTGCTTGGCTATATTGAACAAGAAAGAAGGAGAAACCATTCAAGTGATCATCAAGCTTCACTCTTGCTGCAGAATTCGAGTTATAATCTAACCTTGTTCTTCATCTTCATCATCTCCACTCTTCCGTGTAAGTTTTCAGCCATGAATCTCCAAGTGCTTGAGTTTTGACCATTTAGGTCAAATGGGTCAAAATTGAAATTTGATCTCAACAATTGGTTCCAATGATTCTAATCTATTCCTACACCAATTCTAAGTGTTTAGCAATCAGATTATTGAATTAAAGTAGTGTTTTTGGTTGAATTTGTTAAATGGGTCAAAAATGGTGATTTTGATCCCAATCCTTGAATTTGATGTTAAAGTAAGAATTAAGAGTTGTTTCTAGCTTAGTTTGTATGACCATTTCATATGTGAACACTGGAAATTGGATTGGAATCGTTTGGTTGAGTTTTGGGGTTAAAAAGGCCAAACGTAGGGGCTGGAAATCGCACTGGTCTGTGCAGACTTGCTTGCGGGTGCAAGGACCACCCTTGCGGCCGCAAGGGGTATTACTTACGGGCACAGGGAAATGGCTTGCGGGCGCATGGACCTCCATGCGGTTGCTAGCAGTTTTCTTCCCTTGTGGGCGCAAGCAGCCTTGCTTGTGGCCGCAAGGAGCCCTGTTACAGCAAACAGTTTGTTGTTTTGAGTTATGCTAATATTCGGGGTGTTTGTTTAGGTGAGCCTGACAACGGGGAAGACCCTGAACATTCTATTGATCAATTTTAAGCTAGAAAGGTGAGTGCCGAATAACATAACAATTAATATATCTATAAGATATATTAACAAACGGAATAAGAATTGAATACCATGATTTGTACACACTTGTTTAAGTGTAGGATATTATGCATGATGATGCTAGACTTGACAAGTTGACACAATATAACATGCACTTGATTAGGTGTATATTACGATGATATATATTTGATTATATGCGCGCATTGATGATCCGATTGGATCACCTTTGTGTTTGTGAAAAGATCTGGACTTAAGGACGAACAGTCGTACATCGGGGCCATCGATGGTCTGGGATTGCTTGAGGTCTTTAGACCATTGATAGCATCAGCGGTACCGGTATAGGTATTTAGGGCCTTGCAAACCCAATGCTTCCCAAACGGATGGGTATAGTCTCAAGCTGTACTCAGAGAATCGATTAATTCTAGAACGCAATAGTGGACCGGTTTACAACTCACCCACTGGAGCGGTTGATGTGTCTAGTACCCCAGTTTGGTGCATTGAGCCGGATTGGCTCCCCTGCGAGATATGTCGCCTTCTGACTATGCCAACTCATCGCGAGATGCTAGGATAACACTGTTTAAGCATGATTGATGATATGTGATGTTTATGTTGATTGTATGTTATTCTGTACTCACTAGCTTTTGTAGCTAACATATACTCTCTCTCGCATGTGCAGGTGATCCTCATTTGGGAGCCTGAGGGTAGTTTACTTTCATAGAAGGAACACTACCTTTTGTTAAACTCTGATATTATGTTTATGACGTAAACAGATAATGGTCGAACGGATCAGTATCAGTAACACCAAACTGTTTATGTGGCAATTTTTGAATATATAATATTGGCCAAATGTTTTAAAAAGAAAAAAATTTGGTTCTTGAAATCACGGTGTTACACTTGGTCAGGTCCGGCCATGCCTTAGCCAGGCACGGCCATACCCTATCATTTGGCAGTTTTTGTCTAGTTTGTGCTGATATGTGTATACCCAGTTTAGGTGAACCAGTTGATCCAAAAACATCAGTGCCTTAGTTCTTACATGTTATAAATCAACAGGTTAGTACCAATTAACCTAAGTATGATATCAAGAATGTTATATTTAGTTGTTTGCATGCTAGAAACCAAAGATTTGTTAATTATGGATGTTAAAGGCTTTTGTAGGCCAATTCAGTTGAAATTGATATGTACACATGTTAAAAGGTTTTTGTTGGCCTAACTTGATATGTTATGGATTTTGTAGGCCAATTTGTTATGCTATGGCTTATGTAGGCCAATGTGTGTCGTACCGGTACTTTGTTGAATATTTGGGGCCACCTTCTCTGGATCTAGTTGGGGCCTTGTGCCGCCAGCTATGATGTATGGGGATTCGATGATCACGAACCTTTGTTGCTGCAGAACCTCCGTCCCTCAACACTATTATGGGCTCTCACATCCCGCTGATCCCGAGAGGGGTAAGTTCCCCGATAACGTAATGGTGGACTGCTAACCGCATCTCCACCGGCACTGAGGAAGTAACGGTTTCCCCAGTTAAGATCATTGAGCCGAGCTCATTACCCTGCAAGACGTGGTTCCTGCTGACTAACCGGTGCTTCACAATATGCTAGGATAGACTTGATTGTTGATATGCTAAGTATGTGACATGTATATGATATTCTTATATGATGCTTCCGCATAGCTGTTATTCACTAGCTATTTTTAGCTAACCCTCTCATGTACATTTCATTCGCAGGTAAATAGTGTGCTAGAGAGGACGGGTACTTGCTGGGGATGTCAAGTTATGATATGGAAACACATGTTTAGTACTTTGTATGCTTGATGTAATGAATGGTTGAACGAATTTGGTAACGCCTTGGAATATCTTTTGTTACGCAAGATATATATATATAGGTGGTAAATTATTAATTAGTTTATAAAGCTTCCGATGTTTTATTTAAAAAAAAGAAAACTCAAATTTAGGCGGCGTTACACGTTGGCACGCGACGCGATCCCGCATATGTCGTGCGACTTTCACTTTTCATCCAACATTTGCTCATCTGACTTTCTTTATCCGACTTTCATTGATCCGACTGTCACATGGGAGGTCCGACTTTCCATGTCTCCGACCTACGCATGAGTGATCCGAGCTTTGATAACTGATTCTGCTCACCTATTTGACCTATTAAACCCTTACTTTGTTTTTTTAAGCATAAGGTGAACTCCTGGGGCAGGTCCTTTCGGTTCTGGATTGACCATCGGAGTAGAATTATCCTACACTCCCTCACTCTTTGGTGCCTTATTGATCACTTGAAAAATATGTGTCACATAAAAAAGGATTGACACAAGAATGAACGGTTTTCATAATGAATGGAATATTCGACAATAAAGGTAGGATTTTCAGA
Organism: Dittrichia graveolens; assembly: GCA_038502395.1. Taxonomy (NCBI): domain Eukaryota; kingdom Viridiplantae; phylum Streptophyta; class Magnoliopsida; order Asterales; family Asteraceae; genus Dittrichia; species Dittrichia graveolens. Next base: position 65,184,857 of record JARJIL010000003.1, read on the forward strand.
ATTATTATCGGGATAGAATTCAAGGAATGAAAAATGAGCGATCAGAAGATCAACAATGAAATGAATCAAGAAAGACATGAGAATGAATCAACGAATGAATGCCTTCTCGATGGGAAAAACTATAAAATTTGAAAATTGAAAATCTTTTTGAATTTTAAAATTTTGTATTGTTTTGAAATTTTCATTTTTTTAAAAATAAAAACTCCCTATGTAGATTTTTCATGAACTAGGTTAGAAAAAAAAAATTGCTCCCCCTACAAGAATGCACAAAAATAGTTTTTATTTTAAAACAAAATTTCAATCTTGTAGGTCCTCAACGAAAATGATTTGGCTGTCAAAGAATCGATGTTGTTCTTGCTCCCCCTGCAAATAATGAACCATTATCATAAAAGTTATATCAAGGAATGATAAACTACAAACATTAAGTTTCTCAGATCATTAGTCTCGGGGTAATGCTAAACACAATGTCATGTGAAATGGACTGTAGGGAACACTCTTCTTTCTTCAAGTCAGGATGTTGAACTTGTTAGCATACTGAACACAATGTGCTTTTCAACGCATTCTGAATGATCTTCATTGTGTTCCAACAATGTCTTTGACTTGATCTGTAAAACAGATTAAGCACATTTTGGTACCCACTTGAAGTTGGGTCCAACTATGTTAGGTTTATGAACCTTTCTATGCATTGGGACTGTGTGCCATTGGGGAATACCATTTTGAACAACAAATTTATGATTTGTTCTTGAAGTTTTACAAATCTTCTCTTTTGAAAGTCTGATTAAGTGCTGGACTAAGTATACCACAAAAGGATATTTGAGATCAGTTTTAAGCACAAAATTTCCATTATGCTTTGCTTTAGAAAAGAATTTTGTATTTAGATATTTAAACAAATGATATTGCATATCAGCATGATTGTCAGAATGATGTTGTTTATGTATTCTTCTTTGTGGTACATCATTGGACTTAAAACCATCGTTGATGATATTCTTTATTGGAAACTCAGATACTCTAGGTTTAGTTTTTGAAGATGTCCAGGTAGGTATTGCGTTGGATGAGAATACATCAGTTATGACATTTTTGATATGGAATTCTGATGATGAAAAACATGCATTTGAATGCACATGATTGATTGAACCACACGGTGAATTAAAGATTGAGGTTTCTGTGGTTGTCTTCTTTTCAGTCCAGAATGATGATATCTTTACAAACATGTCACCTAGATTCTTCTTTGGAATACAAGCTTGTTTAGTCTTTGGTAAAGAATCATTTGAGCTTACTGAAAATTCAGAATCAATATAACTTGAATAAGATGCATTCTGTTGACTTCTAAATTTAGTTTCTTTTAGCTTTTGAGAAGAAGTAGTTGATTTGGGAGTAGAAGCATCAATGAAATCGTCATCTGATATTCTACTTTCAGCATCTGCAACAGAAAAATAAGAGTTAGTATCGCTACCACAATGTGTTTCTCAATCAAAGTTGATATTGTCAGCGAAAGCCTTGGTAGATTCAGAAGCTTTTTCAGCAAGAAGCATTGCGAACTTGAGTTTAACCAAAAACTATAGTCTCTCTTTCTCCAATGTTTTCTTCTCTGTGTCGAGAGTCTTCTGAAGCTCAGATATTTTGTTTCTCAGAACTGAGCTGGGAATATATAGTTTAGAAGAAGCAAGAAGCTGTTGCTCAAGTCATGTGACTTTTCTTTGCAATTCAGCCTTTTCAATACCTAAACTCGTTATCAATTTATCATCATTCTGCAACATCATTTGAAAATCTCGACGTTCAATAGAAAATTCAGATATTAGGTTTTTAAACTTGACATTATCTTCTTTCAAATCATTTGCTCTCTTCTTTACCTGTTCTGTATCTGCTCCCTTCTTCTCAACTTCAACTTTATACTCTCGACATTTCTTTTCCAAAAGTTGAAGTTCCTCAGACACTCTAGACATTTGCTCTTTGAACTTGTCATTCTCTTATGACAAAATCTCTGTTTTCTTTTTCTCCTCTTAAGAATGTACTTCAAGTTGTGAGATTATCTACACAAACTTGCTTCTTTCTTCTTCAAACATTTTCTTTTCACTTTCCAAACTCTTTTCTAGGTCTAATACCTTTGTTTTTTTCTACAACTAAACTTTTTCAACAAGTAGCTGTTGATCAAGTTCTTTAAACTTATCATGCAATTCAGTTTTTTCAACTTGTAATTCACTTGCTCTTTTCTTTTCAAATTCAACTTGTTCTTTTAGTAATGACCCTTCTCCACTCATAATTTGCATCTATTTCTCCTTTTTGATTTTATCATCTGATATACGTTCAATCCTTAAATCATAAAAGTGATTGCTTCGTGTCAATTTGTGAATCTCTTTGTTTAGTGAAGAAATCTTCTCTTTGAGCTGGATATTCTCATGAACCAATCCTTCTGCCTTCTTTTTCTCAAAACATACTTCAACTTGTGGGATCTTAGTTGACATCTTGATATTTATCTTGATACCTCAAAAATATACGATCGTTTAGGAATGATTTGATTTGATCAAAAATTTAATCAATAATAATGATCTGATCAATTAAGAATGAGTTGGTAATGATCAACAATGATTAAAAGTGTAGTAGGAGAATCAATTAAAGTGACTATGAGTTGAGAAAATCCGATTCTAATTCAGTCACAATGACGACAGGGATTCGGGGGCAGCACCCCTCATAGCGGGGTCAAAGGGGTGGCAACCCCTGGCGGGAGGTCCAAGGGGCAGAGCCCCTGGCTAAAATGCAAGAAAATGCTATGGAGAAATTGCTATACCAGAAAATGCAAGAAAATTCAAATTTTTTATTTTTAACCAAATTTTCAGCTATTTGAAATTGTTATGGAGAATTCAAATATCTGACACTTTCAAAAATCCGAGAATTCAACCAAATCCGGCACATTCAAAAATCCGAGAATTTAACCAAATCCAACACTTTTCAAAAATCCGAGAATTCAACCAAATCCGACACTTTCAAAAATCCGAGAATTCAACCAAATCCGACACTTTTCAAAAATCCGATAGTCTTGGAAATCCGATGTGTAAATCCAATAACACTAAAATCCGATACTTACCAAATCCGTAAATCCGATACTTTTTCACACACAAACACCAAAAACACTTTTTGACTTAAAATTTTTGGATCAAACTCCTCCTTTCTTCATCTTGTACTCAAGAACATCAAGAACACCATCAAACTTGAATTTTCAAAAACTCCTAAAAAATGATTTTTATGATCAAATTTATGTTTCTCCACCTTCCCTAACACTTTTCTAACACTTCTTTATCACGAATTTGGATTAAAACTCACGAATTTAACCAAAATTCACCAAAGAACACCATGAAACCTTCAAATACAAAAATTTCAAATTACTCCATGTATGTTAGGATTCATGATATGAAACCTTCCAGAATGATTCAACATGCAAATGCTATGACTCGTTTTGAATTATAGCCCTTAATCTCAATTAAATCATGAAATCCCAAATTTCATCCTCAAGAACACCAACCAAAAACCCAGAAACAACATATCCAAAAATTAGATCAAATGGAGATCATATGAATTTTCTAGATTTTTTCAAAGTTTCCGCCAAAAAATAATCCAAGAACTTCAAAAATCTTCAAAATTTCCACAAATTTCTTGCAATTCATGATCCAATCTTCAATCAAATCACTCTTTAGCCTCTGATACCAATTGAAAATCCCTTAGTTCTTCAAGTATCAAGCTAATCTTCAATTGAATGTGTAGAACTATGAGAGAATACTAATTACACCTTGATTAGCACATAGTACATATCATTGATTATGGCAATTGATACATGATTAGCCTTAATCATAGGCATCTATACTCCATGAGTATATTTGCAATTAAGACCCTCTAGTTTGTAATTAATACAAACGTCACTCAAAATGTAATATTCTATTCTATACAATTAATAAACCTAACAATTCATCGATGACATTCTTGTTTATTCCAGATCTGAAGTAGACACGAGGCATATCTTCGCATAGTTCTTGACACTTTGATGCGAGAACAATTATATTTAAATTTTCTAAATGCGACTTCTGGATCGAAAAGATACACTTACTTGGGCATGTCAAAAGCAAGGATGGTATAATGGTTGATCCAACCAAGGTTGAGGCGGTGATGAATTGGGGAATTCCCAAAACCACATCAGAGATTCATAGCTTTCTATGACTTGCCGATTATTATCGGCGGTTCATTCAGAACTTTTCTAAAATTGCAGTTCCTCTGACAAAGCTTACACGAAAGGAGATTCCCTATTCATGGTCTAATCAACAAGACAAGGCCTTCTAGACATTAAAACAATTGTTATATGAAGCTCCAATTCTGACTATGTGAAATTGGTCGGAAGATTTTATTGTTTACTATGATGCTTCTTATGTAGGTTTGGGAAGTGTCCTTATGCAGAAGGACAAGATTATAGCTTATGCTTCCCGGCAACTGAAGCCACATGAGAAGAGCTATCCGACTCATGATCTGGAGTTGGTAGCCGTTGTCTTTGCTCTAAAACTATGGCGCCACTACTTGTATGGCACCAAATGTGTGGTATTCACTGATCATAAGAGCCTCCAGTATGTTTCTACAGAAAAGGAGCTTAATATGAGGCAACGCACGTGGATAGAGTTGATAAATGATTATGATTGCGAAATCAAATACCACCCGGGCAAGGCTACATGGTGGCCGATGCATTAAGCCGAAAGGGCTCCATTGATAGCATCAAATTCATGAAAATCGCCATTGTCTCTAATCTAATTAATCAGTTGAAGGAGGCTTAGCAAGAAGCCTTATTAGAAGCTAATTTAAAGGAAGAAGTTATTGCTAAGATGAAAGAGTAGCTACAAGATTTTAGTAGTGGATTGAAGACATACATGTCCTGAATCTGGGTACCTAGCATTGGAGGGAACCGAGATCTAATCTTGAAGGAGACGCACAGTTCTCGTTTATCTGTTCATCCTGGGTCCACTAAAATGTACCATGATTTTAAGGCACTTTACTGGTGGCCAACATTCAAGCACGACATATCTTTATATGTGGAAAAATGTAAGATATGTGCACAGGTGAAAACTGAGCACCAAAGACCCTATGGTAATTTGCAACAATTACCAATTCCAGAATGGAAATGGGACAAAATTACCATGGATTTTTTTACTACACTAACCAGGACTTCAAAAGGGTATGACATGATCTGGGTGAATGTTGATAGACTCACCAAGAGTGCTCATTTCCTAGCTGTTAATGAATCATCTTCCATGCCTCGTCTTGCTTAGCTATACATCAATGAAATAGTGGCTCGACATGGTGTTCCACTATCTATTGTTTCTGATAGAGATACACGCTTTGTTTCACATTTCTGGAGCAGTCTTTAGCGGGAGCTTGGTACTCTTGTTCATTTGAGTACCACTTATCATCCCCAGATGGATGGATAGTCCGAAAGGACTATCGAAACTCTTGAAGACATGCTACGTGCATTTGTACTTGAATATGGTGGCTCGTGGGATTCCTATTTGCCTTTGATTGAGTTTGCTTATAATAACTCATATCATTCTAGTATAGGTATGCTACCGTACGAGATGCTTTATGGTAGGCATTGTCGCATTCCTACCTGTTGGGTTGAACCAGGGGAGAAACAGTATGCTGGACCTGATATGGTCCAAATTACTGCTGATAAAGTCAAGTTTGCGCGAGAGAAGCTTAAAGCAGCCAGAGATTGGAAAAAGATGTATGTAGATCCGAAACGCATGTTGGTTACCTTTGAAATAGGTGATCGGATATTCTTGAAGGTTTCTCCGTAGAAGGGTGTCATTAGATTTGGCAAAAAGGGCAAGCTAAGTCCACGACACATTGGTCCTTTCAAAATCATTCAGAAAGTCAATGAGCAGACAGTATATTTGGAATTACCTCAAGAGTTATCAGTTATTCATAATACCTTTAATGTTTGCTATCTTCGTAAGTGCAAGGTAGATGAAGATCAGATTCAACCTCTGCAAGATCTGAAAGTTGATTCTTCTACACGGCTCGTGGAAGAACCAGTCGAGATTCTAAACATGAAGACTAAGCGGCTGAGGAAGAAGACTATTTAGCTGGTCTTGGTCAATTGGAAGCACAACCTCGGGTCAAACCTGACTTGGGAGACCGCGGAGGTAATGAAGGCCCGCTATCCCCATCTGTTTTCTTAAAATCATATTTCAAGGACGGAATCTTTTTAAGGGGGTTAGATTTGTAACATACTCAGATTGGGCCTAGTCGTATTCGAATCTTGTACGTCTAAATCTAGAAATTAAATATTGAATAAAAGAATAATATATATAATTGATTAAGTGGAAAATTAGAAGAAAATAATAAAGAAATGAAAATATAAAAATATTATTAAAATAAATAAGAATAATAAATTATTGAATGGATTAGAACGGGGATTCAAAAAATATCCCCGTTAGTTAAAACGGGTACTCGTGTGTTAAGTTGTAAGTTGAAAAGGGGAACAAGATACCCACTTGTGGATAAAATTAACCCACAAGTCGGTCTGTGTTTATCTCCCACGTACACAGCTTCTTTACAACCACAGACAACTCATTGTGTTCTTTGTGCTTGGCTATATTGAACAAGAAAGAAGGAGAAACCATTCAAGTGATCATCAAGCTTCACTCTTGCTGCAGAATTCGAGTTATAATCTAACCTTGTTCTTCATCTTCATCATCTCCACTCTTCCGTGTATGTTTTCTTCCATGAATCTCCAAGTTCTTGAGTTTTGAAATTTGATCTCAACAATTGGTTCCAATGATTCTAATCTATTCCTACACCAATTCTAAGTGTTTAGCAATCAAATTATTGAATTAAAGTAGTGTTTTTGGTTGAATTGTGATAAAAAGCTTAAATGGGTCAAAAATGGTGATTTTGATCCCAATCCTTGAATTTGATGTTAAAGTAAGAATTAAGAGTTGCTCCTAGCATAGTTTGTATGACCATTTCATATGTGAACACTGGAAATTGTATTGGAATCGTTTGGTTGAGTTTTAGGTTAAAAAGGCCAAAAGCAGGGGCTAGAAATTGCACAAGTATGTGCATACTTGCTTGCGGGCGCAAGGACCACCCTTGCGGCCGCAAGGGGTATTGCTTACGGGCACAGGGAAATGGCTTGCAGGCGCAAGGACCTCCTTGCGGTTGCTAGCAGTTTTCTTCCCTTGTGGGCGCAAGCAGCCTTGCTTGTGGCCGCAAGGAGCCCTGTTACAGCAAACAGTTTGTTGTTTTGAGTTATGCTAATATTCGGGGTGTTTGTTTAGGTAAGCCTAACAACGGGGAAGACCCTGAACATTCTATTGATCAGTTTTAAGCTAGAAAGGTGAGTGCCGAATAACATAACAATTAATATATCTATAAGATATATTAACAAACGGATTGATAATTGAATACCATGATTTGTACATACTTGTTTAAGTGTAGGATATTATGCATGATGATGCTCGACTTGACATGTTGACACAATATAACATGCACTTGATTAGGTGTATATTATGATGATATATATTTGATTATATGCGCGCGTTGAAGATCCGATTGGATCAGCTTTGTGTTTGTGAAAAGATCCGGACTTAAGGACTAAGCAGTCGTACATTGGGGCCATCGATGGTCTGGGTTTTCTTGAGGTCTTCGGACCATTGATAGCATCAGCGGTACCTGTATAGGTATTTAGGGCCTTGCAAACCCAATGCTTCCCAAACGGATGGGTATAGTCTCCAGCTGTACTCAGAAGAATCGATTGATTCTAGAACGCAATAGTGGACCGGTTTACAACTCACCCACTGGAGCGGTTGATGTGTCTGGTACCCCAGTTTGGTGCATTGACCCGGGTTGGCTCCCCTGCGAGATATGTTGCCTTCTGACTACGCCAGCTCATCGCTTTTGTATGCTATTTTGTACTCACTAGCTTTTGTAGCTAACAGATACTCTCTGTCACATGTGCAGGTGATCCTCAGTTGGGAGCCTGCAGGTAGTTTACTTTCATAGGAGGAACACTATCTTTTGTTAAACTCTGATATTATGTTTATGATGTAAACAGATAATGGTCGAACGGATCAGTATTAGTAACACCAAACTGTTTATGTGGCAATTTTTGAATGTATAATATTGGCCAAATGTTTAATTTCCACTACTTATTTAAATGAAAAATATAAATTAGTATTTAAAAAGAAAAAAAATTTGGTTCTTGAAATCACGGTGTTACACTTGCTCAGGTTCGGCCATGCCTTAGCCAGGCACGGCCGTACCCTATCATTTGGCAGTTTTTGTCTAGTTTGTGCTGATATGTGTATACCCAGTTTAGGTGAACCAGTTGATCCAAAAACATTAGTGCCTTAGTTCTTACATGTTATAAATCAACAGGTTAGTACCAGTTAACCTAAGTATGATATCAAGAATGTTATATTTATTTGTTTGCATGCTAGAAACCAAAGATTTGTTAATTATGTATGTTAAAGGCTTTTGTAGGCCAATTCAGTTATAATTGATATGTACACATGTTAAAAGGTTTTTGTTGGCCTAACTTGATATGTTATGGCTTTTGTAGGCCAATTTGTTATGCTATGGCTTATGTAGGCCAATGTGTGTTGCACCCGTACTTTGTTGAATATTTGGGGCCAGCTTGTCTGGATCTAGTTAGGGCCTTGTGCCGCCAGCTATGATGTATGGCGATTCGATGATCACGAACCTTTGTTGGTGCAGAACCTCCGTCCCTCAACACTATTATGGGCTCTTAGTTCCCGCTGATCCCGAGAGGGGTAAGTTCCCCGATAACGCAATGGTGGACTGCTAACCGCTTCTTCACCGGCGCTGAGGAAGTAACGGTTTCCCCGGTTAAGATCATTGAGCCGGGCTCATTACCCTTCAAGACGTGGTTCCTGTTGACTAACCGGTGCTTCACAATATGCTAGGATAGACTTGATTGTTGATATGCTATGTATGTGACATGTATATGATATTCTGATATGATGCTTCCGCATAGCTATTATTCACTAGCTATTTTTAGCTAATCCTCTCATGTACATTTCATTCGCAGGTAAATAGTGTGCTACAGAGGACGGGTACCTGCTGGGGATGTCACGTTATGATATGGAAACACATGTTTAGTACTTTGTATGTTTGATGTAATGAATGGTTGAACTAATTTGGTAACGCCTTGGAATATCTTTTGTTACGCAACATATACATATATTGGTGGTAAATTATTAATTAGTTTATAAAGCTTCCGCTCTTTTATTTAAAAAAATACAACTCAAATTTAGGCGGCGTTACACGTTGGCACGCGACGCGATCCCACATATGTCGTGCGACTTTCACTTTTCATCCAACATTTGCTCATCCGACTCTCTTGATCCGACTTTCAATGATCCGACTGTCACATGGGAGGTCCGACTTTCCATGTCTCCGACCTTCGCATGAGTGATCCGAGCTTTGATGATCCGACTTTCGGACGAATAAACGTGATGCAACGCGTCCGGTTCTTAGACGCGACGTGTCGAGTAAAAATCAGAAATGACCAACTTTAAGTGTTAAGCATTTTAAAGGCACGTGTTGTGCCAAACCTTGTAAGGTTATTTTACGGTGTTTATGAACCTTAGATGGTTCTTGTATGTGTTCTAATAGTAGAACCTAATGTGTGCAAACGCTTAACGCGATTGCTCATATTTCAGGTGAACTTGTCGAATTAGCTGAATCGGAGTTTATGTAATCAGACGTTATAAGCTACACAGGTGAGTACCAGCTTTCATAAGTCTCAATAGAGGGAAGCTTGATTGCTAAATGACTAATTTATTGATTATGTATGATAGTACAACGTATGCTTGAGTTTTATTGCAGGTATGCTTAAGGATGGAAGAGTAAGTCTTGTTGTGAAGTTAATGTGCAATGCCATGTGTAATATTGTAATAGGTGCATGCCAGCGGATCCAGATTGGAACCGCCTAGTTAATAATGATGTTATGCACCATGAATGAATGAAATGTACGATGGACGAATGAATAAATGAAAAAGTGATATTGCATGCAAGATTGATTAATCCTTATGGGATCATAAGTATGTTTGTATGTGCATGGTCTGCGGACTGCTAGTGGATCAAGGTCAGCCGGTTGTAGCTGATCCCCACTAGTAAATTAAGGTCAGCCGGTTGTAGCTGGGTTCTAGAAGACCTTTGGGTCGGATTGGGATCAACGGAGACTCGGGGGCCTACCGGGTCTAGGTTCTACAGAACCACCAGTCCTTAACCTCAGAGGGAAATCATCTGGTTGTAGCCTGATTTCCGAGGAGCCATTGGCTTTGAATCGATGTTTGGTGAACTGCTTTATGCTCCCCCACTAGCGCGGTTGGTTGTATCTGATTCCCCAGTCTGAGTTGGTGAGCGGGATTGATTACTCTGCAAGACATGACTCTTACTAATCTTGCCAGCACATCGCAATGTGATATGGTGGAAATGATTGATTGCCTATGTATTTTATGACTCGTTTTATTAATGCTTATGATAAGTTAATACTCACTAGCTATGTTGTATAGCTAATGGTGCTACGTTGCCCTTTTTCAGGTAAAGCCTAGAAGGCCTGGTGAGGCGGGTTTCTTTTAGATGTATATGTACCTCATGGGATGGAGCACTTTTGTATGATGTAAATATTAGTCGATTATGGTCGGTTGTTGTGTTAGGTAACACAAAACAGTTGTTTTGGAATTACATGATGTAATTATATGTTGTAACTTTTAAAAGTAAATTCTGCTTCTTTATCTGAATATGATTTTGAAAGGGACCGACGCGGCTTAAAAGCTTGAATTTTTAGTAAATTCACTATGTTCGGAAGTGGTGTTACAATTAGGTATCAGAGTCTAAGTTTGAGGGAATTGGGTATTTGTAAGAGTATCTGATCTCAAACTCGGGCTCGACCATAATTAAGTGTTCCTATGGGGGTTGAGTGAGAGTGTTATATGAATGTTATTTGTTGTAAGCCGACTTGTCAGTACGATAAGTAAGTATAGTAGAGTATTAAAACACTCTTCGTTGTTGTATGTAAAGTTGATAAAGATGTCGATAGAGCACGGTAATACCGAACAAGCTCTCAAGGAGATGGAAGATGAGGCTTCACATATGCCCCATCAACCTGATGATGAGCGCTCTCAGCATAATGCTGAAGGTGGTATACCTGAGGCAGATCAGGCTGCCTATATAAAGCGTCTGGAAGAAGTGCTTCGAATAGCTAAAGAGCTCTTGTTGCAGACTACGTTGAGTAAGCCACACAAGACATGTTCGTACAAGAAGTTTTTGTCATGTAAGCCTCCGACGTTTGAGGGGAGTGATAACTCCACAATTACAATGTAGTGGCTCTAAGAAATGGAGCAGGTGTTCAAATCATGTGAGTGTGAACCTGAGTATTGCGTCAAGTACGCAATACGTATGCTAAAAGGCCGTGTCATCTTTTGGGGGGATACGGTAAAAGCCTCTATTAATAAGGAGGTGTTGAGTGCTCTGTCATGGGAGAAATTTTCTAAGAAGTTATTGAAAAAGTACTGCATCGAGTACGATATGGAGAGAATGGAGAGAGAATTCAACAATCTCCATAAAGGACATAAGTCGTTGGAGGATCTCATCACAGTGTTTACCGACAAGATGCGGTTCGTTCCATATTTGATTCCTGACGAGAATACCAAGATAAGAAGGTTTGTGGGAACCTTGCCACTGGAGTTTCACGCCAATGTGCGAGCAGATGCTAGTCTGGATCGGGCGTTTGAAGTAGCCCGACAAATGGAAGGAGATCGCATTTAGTGCAAGGGCGAATCTGCCGGTGGGGGTTTTAAAAGGAACTTTCAACCATCAAAGGACAATCCCCTGCAGGTGGGAAGACTGATACTTCCAAGAAACCGAGACCTGACACTCCTTAGTGTTCTCAGTGTCGTACTTATCATTCTGGTGAGTATTCAAATGCTACCATAAGGTGTTGGAGATGTGGGCAGAGTGGCCATGCTACTGCCGAGTGTGGGTACAAAGAAGACGTTTGTTATCGGTGCCACAAGCCTGGGAACAAGATGGTTGACAGCCCGGAGAGGCAGAGTGCTCGAGCTAGAGGGTCTTCTAGGGGCCAAAAGAGAGATGATGCGCCTCGCGTAAAAGGAAGGGCATTCCAGATGACGGCAGAAGAGGCGAATGTAGTAGGGGATGTCATCTCGGGTATATTCCTTATTAACTACCCCTACATGTGTGTTATTTGACTCTGGAGCTACTTACTCCTTTGTCTCTATGTATTGTTGTAAGAAGTTGAAATTACTTGTTTCCAAGATGATTAATCCACTTAATGTTGAAGTTGCTAGTGGTAAGATAGTCTATGTTACAAAGAAAGTTCTGGTAGCTGTTCTTGATATTAAAGGGAATAGTCTTCATATTTCATTCTTTGTTATGCCTATTGTGGGCTTCGATGTGGTGATTGGGATGAATTGGCTTAGTAGTCGAAATGCTGAGATTCTTTGTTCCAGGAAGATGATTAAGATTCCTCTTTCTGATGGATATTATGCTGTAGCTCGTGCAGAGCGATGGGAGTTTAATATTCCTGTTATCTCGGTTGTTAAAGTTCAGAAGTCTATTTCCAAAGGTTGTATCTCTTACTTAGCATATGTTGTTGATGCCAAGATGGAGAAGCGACCGGTCCAATACATCAGGGAAGAATCTCATTACCCTAAGGTGTTTCCTGAAGAATTTCCAGGTTTGCCTCCAGCCAGAGATGTCGAGTATAAGATCGAACTTGTTCCCGGAGCTACTCCAGTGGCTAGAGCTCCATATCGTATTGGTCCTTCTTAAATTAGAGAGATGATGACTCAAATTCAGGAGTTTCTTGACAAAGGTTTTATTCGTCCGATTTACTCTCCATGGGGAGCTCCTGTATTGTTTGTCAAGAAGAAGGATGGGACGATGCATATGTGTATAGATTACAGGGGCTTAACAAGCGAACTGTAAATAATAAGTATCATCTTCCTCAAATAGATGATCTCTTTGATCAATTGCAGGGAGTGACTTATTTCTCTAAGATTGATAGTCAGGGTACCATCAAGTGCGAGTTCATGAAGAAGATATCCCGAAGACTGCTTTCCGAACTCGCTATGGTCATTATGAATTTTGGGTGATGCCGTTCGGCTTAACTAATGCCTTGCCATATTCATGGATCTAATGAATCGTATTTTTCGTCCATTTCTCGATAGATCTGTTATCGTCTTTATTGACGATATTCTTGTTTACTCGAAGACTGAAGTTGATCATGAGCTCCATCTTCGTCAGGTTCTCGAAACTCTTAAACGAGAACAATTGTACGCAAAACTTTCTAAGTGTGAGTTCTGTCTTGGGGAAGTGCATTTCCTTAGCCATGTCATTTGTAAAGATGGTGTCAAAGTAGATCCAGCTAAGGTGGAGGCTGTGATGAATTGGGGAGTTCCTCAAACTCCTTAGCCATGTCATTTGAAGCTGCCAGAACAATGTCGCAATACTCAAAGCTACCACCATCCTACTGGGTTGAAGCCGTGAATACTACATGCTACACCCAAAACAAATCATTAATACATCGTCGCTTTAATAAAACTCCATACAAATTATGTAATGGAGTAGTACCTAATATCAAATACTTTCATGTATTTGGTAATAGGTGCTTTGTGCTGAATGAATCGAACAAACTATCAAAGTTTGTTTCGAAAGCCGATGAAGGAGTCTTTTTAGGTTACTCCATGGATAAAAAGGCTTTTAGAATTCTGAATTGGAGAACTAACATGATTGTCGAAAGCATAAATGTTACGTTTGATGATTTACTCAATTTAAATTCCTTAACGAGTAAAAAGAATGATAACACATCTACTGTCTTGCAGGATATTCAGCAGGAGTCTATGTCAATAAATGAGCCACCTAGTGTACCTACAGTTCAACAGACTACAAATTCTGATAACTCGGAGTTTGAAGCTACAAATATCCCTGCAAACGAACAAAGTCCAAGATATGATCAAGAAGCAGAACACATTAATTCAATTGATCTTCAAAATCTTAATGACTTCATTCAGGTTCAATCCCCCAAACCTGTTTGGCTGAAGAGTCATCCAGAGACTCAAATCATAGGAAGTTTGGACTCCGGTGTTCAAACTAGATCTGCCATAGCTAATATATGTCAACACTCTAGTTTTCTAAGCATGGTCGAACCCACACGTGTGTCGGAAGCTCTAGCTGATCCTGATTGGATTATAGCTATGCAAGAAGAGATAAATCAGTTTGACCAACTCAAAGTCTTGAGACTAGTTCCGCGACCTGAAGGCAAATCTATTGTTGGAACGAAGTGGATGTTTAAGAACAAAAAGGATTCCCATGGTGTAGTGGATAGGAATAAAGCTAGGCTAGTGGCTAAGGGGTATAATCAACAGGAAGGGATTGATTATGATGAGACCTTCGCCCCTGTAGCAAGAATAGAAGCAATTTGACTTTTCCTAGCTTATGCTTCCTACAGAAACATCACGGTGTATCAAATGGATATGAAGACTGCCTTCCTCAATGGCAAACTGAAAGAGGAAGTGTATGTCAGTCAACCTGAAGGTTTCGTAGATCCTAACAGGCCCAATGACCTCTACATTCTGGACAAAGCTCTATATGGTTTAAAACAAGCTCCGAGAGCTTGGTACGATGAGCTGTCAGAACATCTGCTAAACGAAGGATATGTCAAAGGGAAAACTGACACCACATTGTTTAAAAAGGAAATTGGAAACGATTATGTATTGGTACAAATATATGTCGATGAAATAATATTTGGCTCTACGAATCCTAAGTATAGCAATGAATTTTCAAACACTATGAAAAAGCAATTTGAAATGAGCATTATGGGGGAAGTTAATTTTTTCCTCGGACTGCAAATTAAACAATTTAACCATGGAATTTTTATAAATCAAGCTAAGTATATCAAAGATATGTTAATGAGATTTGATATGACTGGCTGTTCATCAATCTCAACACCCATGGCTGCTCAAACAAAACTATTTGCTGATCTGGAAGGAAAAGCAGTAGATTTGAAAACTTATAGAGGGATGATAGGTTCATTGCTATATTTAAAAGCTAGTAGGCCGGATATTATGTATTCTACATGCCTTTGTGCCAGATTCCAAGCAAATCCCACAGAATCTCATCTTCTGGCGGTAAAACGCATATTTAGATATCTTAAGGGTACCTCAAATCTAGGTTTGTGGTATCCTAGGGATTGTGGGTTTGAGCTAATTTCCTATTCTTATGCAGATTATGCCGGATGCATGCTAGACCGAAAGAGCACATCTGGGATTGCACACTCTTTGGGAGACAGGCTGCTTTGTTGGGGATCCAAGAAGCAGAATTGTGTTTCGTCATCAACAGCTGAAGTAGAGTACATTGCTGCTGCTAGCTGCTGTTCACAATTCCTTTGGAATCGGACTCAGCTTTCCAACTTTAGTCTGGTATGTAACAAAATTCCTCTAATGTGTGATTCTCAAAGTGCCATTGCAATTACATGCAATCCGGTACATCATTCTAAAACAAAACATATTGACATCAGATATCATTTTATAAAAGACCATGCTGAAAAAGGTTGAATTGAATTAAAATATGTTCAAACAGATAATCAACTTGCTGATATTTTCACCAAAGCACTAGACGAATCTTGTTTTAATGCTTTAGTGTCAAGATTAGGAATGTTGAATTTCACAGTTTAACATAACATTCTGAATCAACAGATCTTACATGGTATGTGCTAGTTGTGCAGTTCAAATTCAGTCAATGGACGGGCAAATCAAATACAAGTTATGAATCACTGAGGGTTCATACTTGTAGGGGGAGAAAACATATCAGGTTTTGTATATATATTAAATGAAAAATCAAAAACATTTACAAAACAAACAAAATTCAAAAATATTTTTTCTTCATCTCAAATTGTTGTACATCTTTGCATGATTTGAGGGGGAGTTTTATTTTTGTTTTTGAATTAAAATTTGTCAAATTCTAAAAAAAAAAATCCATCTTCCTAATCAAAGAATTATTTTTAAAGATTAAATGTGAAGTTTAGGGGGAGTGGAATGATTTGAAAAATCAAATTTCTAATGAGAAGTGTTGAAAATCTGCTAAAAGTTGTCGGATTCCGATACTTTTATCGGATTCCGATAATTTTGTCGGATTCCGATACTTTAATCGGATTTTCACCAAAACCGAGTGTTTTATAGGTTTTGTGGGTTCCGGATTTCTTGTGGATCGGATTTTACCCATTCGGATTTCGTGGGTCGGTTTTTCTATAAAAACACAAATCCGACTTCATTATTGGTTTTCCAAAGCTTTTAACGAATCCGAGTGTTCAAAGAATCCGAGAATTTCAAAGTGTTCATTTGTGCAAACAAACAACAGATCCTAGTTCGCAATATCTTTCTGATTCCAAAGGTATACTTCGTTTGTAATTCCATCAACATTTAAAAAGATTTTAGTTGATTCTGTTGACCGAAAAACCCTCGAATCTCTCGATTCTCAAATCTTCAAAATCATATGTGTTGTTAACATGATTGGACTTGGTTTTAGGTGTGGATTAATGGGTTGTATGTTGATTTCAAGATAATCGATCACTGAGTTGGGTATTTCATGATTTCAAATATGTTAGTTCTTAAGTTATTAATCGGAAGTTTTGATATAAACGACGAAGGGTTTTAGTTAATGTTTGTGTTGTTTGACTCAAAAGGAGTTCTTAGTTTAGGTTTAATTGCACAATGATGTTGATTATTAAGTGATAAATGAAAGAAGTGAGGATTTTGAAATAATCGGATTGTCGAAACAAGTAGTGTGTTCATAAACATGAACTGTCGGATTTCATGAATATCCGATAGTTTATCGGATTTCATGAATATCCGATAGTTTATCGGATTTCATGAATATCCGATAGTTTATCGGATTTCATGTTTAATCGGATTTTGATAAATCCGAATGTTCACATTTTCAAGTGTCGGATTTACTTACAAAAAAAGGAAAGGATTTCAAAGTTTTCGGATTTTATGTAAATCCGAGTAGTTATCGGATTTCATGTAAATCCGAGTGGTTGTCGGATTTTAAGTCATACCGGATTTTCAATATCATCGGATTTTGAAAATTTCGGATTTCAAGTTTAACTTGTCGGATTCTAATTACATGATTCATCGGATTTCAAGTTCAAAAGACTCGGAGTTTGAATTTAATGAGTGTCGGTTTTTCAAACTCATCGGATTTTGAAAAACATTGACTGTTGGAATTTCATTTGTATCGGATTTTCAAAGAAAATTCAATCGGATTTTAACATATTTCGGATTTTGAAACCAAAACGGTGTTGGATTTCATCATGTCGAATTTCTAAGTGTCGGTTTTTGCCAACATTTAGGAATTTTCAAAAATTACAAATTTTTTGAGATTTGTACTAACAGTTTTATCCCACGGATGGCTCAAATTCCCTCAAATACCCTTTACCGTCAAGCTAATTACCTACAAAACCAACTCAACAACGCCTACTTTCTACCAGACATAACCAAAATTGAATACCCGATAATCACTGAACTCATACCATCTCACCCATTGAACCATATATTAACTTTCAATCCTTCTGAAGCCTTCCCTCATGTTCCAGAGGTGTACGTACAACAATTATGGAGTTCTTTATCTTTAACATAAAGTGCTGAAGGCCTTCCCGTACTTGCTAGCCAAATAGAGCATGTTGAATTTGAGATGGGTATTGAAAGCATCCGCCGAATCCTTATACTACCCAAATCAACCTCTTATCCACCAAAACCTAACTTTGATCCAATCCCTACTGACAAACAAATTTTAACCCATGTGATGGACCTTGGATGGAGAGGAGATGAATTGACCGGCATGTCAAAATTTAAACGTTCAAGACTCGTTCCTCAGTGGCAAACTTTATATGCTATAATCATGCGGTGTTTGACAAGTATGACCAAAGGGATAGATGGTGAAAATGCCTTTGCATTGAAGGTGCAGGTTGGAATGGCTAAACATTTTCATTTTGACTATGCAGAATTACTATTTGTGGAGATAGCCAAGGTGGTGAGGGATAAAGTGATGCCCGGAAAAAGACGTAACTTCTTACTATTTTCACAGTTTCTTTCTATGATAATTCAACGGGTGATGGCCAGAGATACTGATATCTCGAGGCGTGATAGTGAGCCACCAGTGCAGATTCAAATGATGATAAAATTATACAAAATCCCGGAGATGCCTGATATTCAACCGTTCATAATGCTTGCTGAGTTAGTACATTTCTTGGATCTGGAAAGTGAAGTGGTCCAGGAGTATGTGAGAGTACATAATATTGTTCTTATGGATCGACAAGAGCCTGTTGATCCTACCCTAAGAACGTTAGGATCCCTGAGTGCTACTCAAATTAGGAGTCAGTCTTCTACGGGAGAAGCAGACAGGGGAGAGCTAAGAGAAAATATAATTGAGAGGGGGTGGAGAAGAAAGTGAAGGTGTTAGTTAGCTTAGAGAGGGAGTTGCTCTGGACACATCTGAAAGTGATACTGATTTGTTCCAAAAACATATCGAGGAAATGTTTCCTGAACAGATTGATGAGGAGTTAGGTCCTGATGGTCAAAGAGTACATACTAGTTTACCTGATTATGACCAAATGATGGACTTTTCGGATATTGATACGCAATTGATGTATGATGATATTACTACACTTAATGTAAATGAAGATGCTAAGAGGCAAAAACAAAGTGAGGGAGTGAGTGTTGGGAGAAAAGAAAATGTGATTGCTAAGATTCCCCCAGCCATTTATAGCCGGGACACCACATCCACTGTCGGGTTTATCCCTGGCATTGAAAAAGACTCTGGCTTCCCACCATAGCATGCATAAATCCCTCCAAGCCACTCAGTATCCTCTCAACATGATATTGTTTCATCACACGGAGATAAAGCACATAATCTAACGGATCCTCATTTGGAGGAAACTGTTATTGAAACAAGTGGCACTCCTCTCCAGGCCACACCTGTCGTTTCTGCGCACATCGATATCTATCAACAGATTGTTGATTTTCTTTCAAAATATAAGGAAACACTTCAAGCAATAACTGGTTTATTCAGTGATAGACCAGCTGGAACTACTATAGGTGAAGCCTTCACAGGCCATATCCTATGATTAGTAGGAAATCCCACAACAACCAACGTCAATCCAGCTGTGAAAGTGGGTGGTTCTTCATCTACAGAATTTGTTTCTAGAGGTGCTGGAACGTGAACGGGTAATCTAAGTGATCCTGGTGTTACAACTTCTGAATCTGAATCGGCTAAGGAATCCGTTTCCAAGGCTGATTTTGATGCTGCTCTAGAACATTTACATGTGCATATCGATGATATCCAACTATTACAACTTGATAGACTCACAAGAATTGAAAATAAATTGGATGATTTAGTAGAACAAAAAGAAATGGAAGTGAAGGATAAGGTTACAGATGCCTTGTCAGTGGGTGAGTTAAAGAGTTTATTAATGGTTAAATTGATTGGCAAGGGTGATAGCAGTTCAGAGGATTTAGATATCTTATCATTATTGAGAACTGAGGTGGAGTCTACTTGTAAAGCTACTGTCGGGTCATCAAAACGACCTAGGCATGACGATGATGACTCAGACACCGATATTCCTGAGGGGGAGAAACATTTAAAAACTTATTTTGATACCCCGGCTGCTCAGCGAATCGGTGCAGTTGCTGCCAGATTGGAGGAAACATCGTTCAAACAAAAATACAAGGGCATGCAAACTGAAATGGTTGAATTTGAGGACGGGAGTTTAATACACCGATATTCCTGAGATTCTTTGTTCCAAGAAGATGATTAAGATTCCTCTTTCTGATGGATATTATGCTGTAGCTTGCGCAGAGCGACGGGAGTTTAATATTCCAGTTATCTCGGTTGTTAAGTCTCAAAAGTCTATTTCCAAAGGTTGTATCTCTTACTTAACATATGTTGTTGATGCCAAGATGGAGAAGCGACCGGTCCAAGACATCAGGGAAGAATCTCATTACTCTAAGGTGTTTCCTGAAGAACTGCAGGTTTCCCTCCGGTCAGAGATGTCGAGTATAAGATCGAACTTGATCCCGGAGCTACTCCAGTGGCTAGAGCTCCATATTGTCTTGGTCATTCTTAAATTAGAGAGATGATGACTCAAATTCAGGAGTTTCTTGACAAAGGTTTTATTCGTCCGAGTTCCACTCCGTAGGGAGCTCCTGTATTGTTTGTCAAGAAGAAGGATGGGACGATGCATATGTGTATAGATTATAGGGGCTTAACAAGCGAACTGTAAATAATAAGTAACATCTTCCTCGAATAGATGATCTCTTTGATCAATTGCAGGGAGTGACTTATTTCTCTAAGATTAATCTTCGGTCAGGGTACCATCAAGTGCGAGTTCATGAAGGAGATATCCTGAAGACTGCTTTCCGAACTCTCTATGGTCATTACGAATTTTTGGTGATGCCATTTGGCTTAACCAATGCCTTTCCATCTTCATGGATCTAATGAGTCATATTTGTCGTCCATTTCTCGATAGATCTGTGATCGTCTTTATTGACGATATTCTTGTTTACTCGAAGACTGAAGTTGATCATGAGCTCAATCTTCGTCAGGTTCTTGAAACTCTTAAACGAGAACAATTGTACGCAAAACTTTCTAAGTGTGACTTATGTCTTGGGGAAGTGCATTTCCTTAGCCATGTCATTTGTAAAGATGGTGTCAAAGTAGATCCAGCTAAAATTAAAAGATTCCTTAGCTTGGCTGGCTACTATCGGTGGTTTATCCACGATTTTTCTAAGCTTATGGGTCCATTGACCAAACTGACTTGCAAAGATGTAGCGTTTGTGTGGTCGGAAGCTCAAGGGACCCTTTCGGACCTTGAAGCGAATGTTGTGTGAAGATCCGATCCTCACCTTGCCTGATGGTTCGGAAGATTGTACAGTTTATTGCGATGCCTCGTACGCGGGTTTGGGTTCTGTCCTGATGCAGCGTGATAGAGTAATTTCCTACGCTTCTAGGCAATTAAAATCACATGAAAGGAACTACCCAATCCATGATCTTGAGCTTGCTGCTGTTGTGTTTGCATTAAAGTTGTGGAGGCATTACCTTTATGGCTCGAAGTGTATAGTATGCACTGATCACAAAAGTTTGCAGTATGTCCTTTCCTAGAAAGAACTGAACATGTGGCAATACCGTTGGTCGGAGTTAATTAAAGACTACGATTGTGAAATCCGTTACCATCCTGGTAAATCCAATGTTGTAGCGGATGCTTTGAGCCGTAAAAGAGCGACATCACAAAAAAATTTTATGAAGATTGTACTGGTGCCATATTTAAATTTTAAGTTGAAGGAAGCTCAGCAGATAGCATTGCAGGGAGACAATCTGAAAGCTGAGACAATGAAGAAGTTGAAAGACCAGCTGGGTGAAGATAATCGTGGCTTAAAGACTTTTCAATCCAAGATTTGGGTACCTCTTGTTGGAGGTAACCGTGAGTTGATATTGCGAGAAGCCCACAAGTACAAGTTGTCTGTTCATCCGGGAATCACTAAGATGTACTATGATCTAAAAATGTTGTATTGGTGGCCAAATCTCAAGAAAGACATCGCTTCCTTTGTGGAGAGATGTCAGGTGTGTGTGCAAGTGAAGACGGAACATCAGAGGACTTATGGCAATTTGTAGCAACTGGATATTCCGGAGTGGAAGTGGGATCATATCACGATGGATTTCGTGACAAAGCTGCCTTAGACGTTTAGAGGGCACGATATGATATGGGTCATTGTTGACCGGTTGACAAAAAGTTCTCATTTCTTAGCCACGAACGAGTCTGCTTCGTTGACTCATTTAGCTCAGTTGTATATCGATGAGATTTTATCACATCACGGTCTTCCTTGTTCAATTGTTTCTGATCGTGACTCTTGATTTGTTTTGAATTTCTGGCAAAGTTTGCAACGTGAGCTAGGCACTCATGTTCACCTGAGCACTGCTTATCACCCGCAGACAGATGGCCAATCTGAACGAACAATCCAAACGTTAGAAGATATGCTTCGTGCTTGTCTACTCGAGTTTGGTGATTCATGGGATTCTCATCTTCTATTGATTGAATTTCTAATAATAATTCATATCATTCTAGCATTGGAATGCCACCATACGAGATGCTTGGTGAGAGACGCTATCGTACTCCAACCTGTTGGTTGGAACCTGGTGAGAAGCAGTTTGCTAGACCTGAGATTTTCCAGATTACATCTCATAAAGTGAATGTGGCTCTTGAAAAGCTAAAAGCACGAGACAAAAGATGTATGCGGATCCCAAACGTCGTCCCGCTACATTTGATGTTGGTTATCGTGTGTTCTTGAAGGTTTCTACCTCGAAAGGTGTCATTCTTTTTGGGCGTAAGGGAAGCTAAGTCCACGTTTCATTGGCCCATTCAAAGTTGTTCAAAAAGTCAATGATCTGATGGTAACTCTTGAGCAGCCACCTGAGTTAGCTGGAATCCATGATACTTTTAACGTGTGCTACTTACGCAAGTGCAACATTGAAGAGGAGCAGATTCTCCCATTGCGAGAACACAAGGTTGACTCTTCTAAGCAACTCTTTGAAGAACCTGTTGAAATTCTTGACACGAATGTCAAGAAGCTACGTAAGAAGATGATCAAGCTGGTTCTTGTGAAGTGGAAGCACAACTTAGGTCCAAACCTGACATGGGAAGTCGAAGACGAGTTGAAGGCAAGATACCCTCACATGTTTATCATTGAGCAGATTCTGAAGACGGAATCCTCTTAAGTGGGGTAGATTTGTAACATCCTGGATTTGGGCCTAGTTGTAATTAAGTATGTACGCGTATGTAATTAATAGAATAGGAGGATATTCTAGTTATGTATGTATGTAAGAAAGTTGGGGTGTTAAAGTTAATTATATATATGTATATTTCTGTACTTGTTTTTTGAATTAAATATATATGTATATATATACACATTAGAATAATTAAATAGAAAGTTAAAGAAAAGAAGATATCTAGATAAAAAGTCAAGAAGCGGTTTGCCTCTGGATAAGATTATATATATATGTATATATGTGTGTATAAGTGTTAAGATTCACTAGATAAGTCAAAGTTAATAAACTATAAAAACACACACTAGCTAAAGCTCTCGTGAGTTCTTGAAAGAAAGGATGTGAAGATTTGAAGTTGTTAACTCAAAAGAAGGTTAGTTTGATGTTTGTTGTGAAGACTAAACATGTTTGATGCTAGATATATGTAAGTTTTGTTGCTGGAACCCATAAACAAATGAAGAACTCCATTGTTGAACATGGAGGGCTTACTTTACAAGTGGGTTTTCCATGTTTGATGTCTTTAATTGGAGTTGATGAGTTCTTGATGATTGTATAGGTGTTATATGATGTTTAAAGATGTTTTTAAAGTTGAAAAGATGAGTTTGTAAATTAGGAAATAAGTTGGGTTATGATATAAGTCGAATGGATGATGAACAAGAAGAAGATGAAGTGCAGGTTGGCACACGATGCGACGCATCGAACAAAGGGACGCGACCCGTTCCCACATATATCGTGCGACTTTCACTTTTCATCCGACATTTGCTCATCAGACTTTCTTCATACGACTTTCAATGATCCGACTGTCACATGGGAGGTCCGAATTTCGCATGTCTCGTCCGAGCTTCGCATGAGTGATCCGACCTTTGATGATCCGACTTTTGGTTGAATGAACGCGACGTGACGCGTCGGGTAAAATCAGAAATGACCAATTTTAAGTGTTAAGCATTTTAAAGGCACGTGTTGTGCTAAACATTGTAAGGTTATTTTAAGGTGTTTATGAACCTTGGATGGTTCTTGTACATCTTCTAGTAGTAGAACCTAATGCGTGCGAACGCTTAACGCAATTTCCGATATTTTAGGTGAACTTGTCGAATTAGCTGAATCAGAGTTAAGTAATCAGACGTTATAAGCTACACAGGTGAGTACCTACTTTCATAAGTCTCAATAGAGGGAAGCTCGATTGCTAAATGACTAATTAATTTATTATGTATGATAGTACAATGTATGCTTGAGTTTTATTGCTGGTATGCTTAAGGATGGAAGAGTAAGTCTTGTTGTGAAGTTAATGTGCAATGCCATGTGTAATATTGTAATAGGTGCATGCCAGCGGATCTAGATTGGAACCGCCTAGTTAATAATGATGTTATGCACGATGAATGAATGAAATGTACGATGACTGAATGAATAAATGAATAAGTGATATTGCATGCAAGATTGATTAATCCTTATCGGATCATAAGTATGTTTGAATGTGCATGGTCTGCGGACTGCTAGTGGATCAAGGTCAGCCGGTGGTAGTTGAACCCCACTAGTGAATTAAAGTCAGCCGGTTGTAGTTGGGTTCAAGAAGACCTTTGGGTCAGATTGGGATCAACGGAGAATCGGGGGCCTACCGGGTCTAGGTTTTGTAGAACCATCGTTAAGTTCCTTAACATCAGAGGAAATCATCCGGTTGTAGCTGCATTTCCGAGGAGCCATTGGCTTTGAAACGATGTTTGGTGGACTGCTTTATGCTCCCCCACTAGCACCGTTGGTTGTGTCTGATTCCCTAGTCTAAGTTGTTGAGCGGGACTGATTACCCTACAAGACATGACTCTTACTGATCTTCTCAGCACACCGCAATGTGATAAGATAGAAATGATTAATTGCCTATGTATTGTATGACTCTCTTTATTGATGCTCATGGTAAGTTAGTACTCACTAGCTATGTTATATAGCTAATGGTGCTACGTTGTCCCTTTTTCAGGTAAAGACTAGAAGGCCTTGTGAGGTAGGTTGCTTTCAGATGTATATGTACATCATGGGATCGAACACTTTTGTATGATGTAAATATTTGTCGATTATGGTCGGTTCTTGTGTTCGGTAACACCAGATAGTTGTTTTGGAATGACATGATGTAATTATCTGTTGTAACTTTAAAATGTAAATTCCGCTGCTTAATTTGAATATGATTTTGGAAGGGACCCACGCGGGTTAAAAGCTTGAATTTTTAGTAAATTCACTCTTTTCGGAAGTGGTGTTACATGAATTGGCACAGTGAAATTCCCCTTCGACATAACGCATGCATTAGTAGGACTACCACTGTTCAACCAACCAGTAGACGAGCCCAGCCCAACTCCACGTATAGCTGACTTCTCAAACGTAACTCGATATCATCCCTCGAACACGTATCGGCTAAATAGTCATGCAACAGATATAATCAATCAACAATCAGACTCAACAGTCTATCAATCACATGCACATGCATCACATCAATCCTATAAACCATAATCTTTACCATCTGCGAGTTAGCATCCACTCACCTCGTGATCTCAGATGTGAACTCAGATATCTAATATCAGTATCTCTTTGCCCACATATATTTATATCTCTTTTGCTCATATATACTAAGCTTAATCTTCATACGAATAAATATGTAACATGCAACATCATGAAATCAACAAACAAGTACATATTCTGAAAAACCAAGGACGCGTCGCATCGAGTGCCGTTGTCGGATTTCAAGTCTGTCGGACTTGAAAATCGGATTTCAAGTCTGTCGGACTTGAAAATCGGATTTCAAGGTATCCGGATTCTTAGTCTCGGATTTCAGGATCTCCGGATTTGAATTTGTCGGTTTTAGGTTCATCGGTTTCAAGAATACCGGATTTCAAGAGTACCGTATTCAAGTTCTGGATTTTGGGTCGAATTCTTGGTGTACCGGAATTTACAAATGTTGGATTCTAACTTCATCGGATTTAGGTTGTTGGTTTTCAGGTTATCGGATTTCATGTGTCAGTTTTATCAAAACCGGATTTCACCCATATCGGATTCATCATCATCTTCTTCAATTTCCAGCCGACATAAACTTACAAAAACTCATCTTTAACATCTGAATTCAATCCCAAACATTTCTATAACATGTACAAACCTCATAGAACATATATACAAACATCCTAGACATCTTACATCTCATAAAAACACCAAAACACACAAAACCCAATTATCAAGTATTCAGCTTCAAGCTCCATTAATGGTGGTTTCTCATATACTCATGGATTTCAACTGAAAAACATATCAAGATGAACAATAACATGCTAGGATCATATAGTAACCTTCACTTTGATTAACAACCACAAATTATGAGAAGATAACTTCATGTTATTACACGTACACAGATATATGAGCAGAAGGTTTCTTCTCAAATGGTTTCTCCAAAACACACACTTACACCTTAATACTTTTAAAATTATGAGCAGATAACTTCATGTTATTACATGTACACAGATATATCTCCAATTTATAAAGCAGGATGCATTTTCATGCATACATGCATAACATATTACCATACACACATGCATATCTACATAACATATACCTTCCGGTAACTTATATATATATATATAGATATTTACATATATATATATATATATTTCAATTAATTAATTAATCAATTAACTTAAATAACCATATAATCCATTTAAATGCAAATAAACATGTAACACCAACCTGCTAACGACTAGCCCGGGTTTGGGAGTTTTACTTGAAAGTGATTCAGTATCTGAATCTACTCTTTTATAACACCAACTTCAAACATGCCATTGAGTTAACATGTGAATCTTGTGTACACCTCTCTTAGAGTTTCAGAATCTTTAGCACAAAAGCTTTCATACTTCTTGATAATGTTTGTTTTCTTATTCTCTCTAACTTCAGTAGTTGCTTCAAAAGAAATACATAGACTCTCCCACATATCTTTAGCAGTTTCCAAATTATAAACAGTATGGAAGATCTCCTTTAGAAAAGCGATAACTATACTGTTTCTTATCTTTGCATCAAGATTAACATACTTTTTCTCTTCTTCGATCCATTGAGATCAAGGTTTAGGATGTGAAGGAATAGGAGCATTTAAACATCCAGTCTCCATAGCAATGGTTAAAGGAATAAAAGGACCTTCTCAAGAATGGAGAAGGAGTTACAATCGATGTTTTCTAAATAGGGAAGCATACGATTTTTCCAACTCAAAAAATGTTTCATTGAAAACTTCGGAGGTTGAGCTGAGGACCCATTTTCCATGTATTCAAATATAGACATCTTTGAACATCACTAATTTATTAATAAAATTAAAACCTGCTCTAATACACATTGTTTTTCTCGAAAGATATAAAACTAACAAAGATAATATAATCTAAGAGCAAAAATAGTTTTAAAAGACGAACACACAAAAATTTCAAATTAGGATTATATTAATAATCAAACTCCAAAATGCACTCAAGAACAAACATGAGTACAGAGTACAAACTAAATCTCAAGAACTTACTTGAGACGCAATAGTGAACAAACACTCACCTTTCTCAAACAAGTGAGAAAGGTATTTGTATGCTAAGTAAACTAATCCTGACCATCTAATAATGTTACACGTGTAGCGCTCTACATACAATTAGGAAACAGAAATCTAAACTGCCAGTTAAGCAAATTTAGGAACACTGACTTCGCACATGCTAAACTTGTATGCGACAGTATGAAACGTGCGTTCAGTTGAGGGGACCATTACCTGTCTGAAGACATACTTATGAGAGATGTCCATCTTCAGTGAGACGGAGCTTTTCTTCAGATGGATGACGAGGCCCTTTTCTTCACATGGAGATCTTCAGGATTACTACAAAGAATAAACAAAGAACCTTTATATGCTTTCTTTGAAAGACATCTTTAGTGATAAAATAAAGACAAATAAGAGACTTACAATGTTGTCAAATGGTCATTTACTTCTTTTAACTCATTCTCTTATGCTTTATATCCTACCTTGACCCATAGCCCCATTACGACCCCGAGAAAGTTTATCTAATCATGTAGTATGTTCGTAACTAGTGGAGAATGAGAGTCTAACCAAGCTTATGGTAGATCACTATACTAGACTTTACTTGAGAGAAACACATACCCATTAAACACTTGAGAGGTGAGCATATTTTTCCAAGAGACCTACTCTTCCTAATTGTTTAAATCTTTAAGTAATAATTATGTGTGCTTAGAGCTTAATCTTGTTGCGCTCACAAACTGTTATGAATATTGAAAACTAAGCTTTATGTTTGTGCAATACAGAAGTTTGTCTTTGTTTTGTTCTTGTCTGAACCCTTCCTCGGGATGAGAAAGGAATTAAGTTGGGGAGGTTTGATGGGTGTTTTTTATATATACTTTTCACACGCATAATTTGATGATGATGTGCCTAGTTTGTCTAGAATAGTTGTGCTTTGATATACTTTTGTGTTTGTGATAGGTATGTGAGAAATGGAGCTTAAATAAAGATATTTGGTGATTTAAATGAAGATGCTGAAAGCTTACGATGGGTATGAATGTATTATGATATGAGAGTTTAAGAAGGAAGAAAAAAGAAAACAAGCCCAAAGTAGAGTTAATTAGCATTACCTCAAAGCCTTCATAGTGAGGAATATAAATAGCGGCACTAGAGTAATGTTGTTGCCTTCCATTCTTTCCTTCTATAAATTAGCCCTTCCTTTTCTCCACCTCCATCTCCCTTCCAATATTTTAGGAGCCCCAAAACCTTAGTTTTCTATCCCAAAACTCATCTCCTTCATCCTAGAACACATCCCTTTCAACCCATAATCATAATCCTTTCATCAGTACCAAGATATTCAAACCCATTTGACCCGTTTAAGCATTCTTCATCAAGGAGTTGTAGAGAGAAACCATTGGAGAACCTAATCATCATCTCTCATCATCATCCCATGGTGAAATCAAGATTTGTCAAGATTTAAAGGTGGTTTTTGGATGATTACTTCTCCAACACCTTCAATAGTCATACGCTTAGTCGGATTACCTAATTTCTCCACCCAATTTTCCATCATCACAAACCCTAGTTTAGTATATCATTTGAAGATGTCTTCTACTACCATATTTGCATCTTTCAACACCATAATGCTCGGCTAAACACTCTGTGATTGCAACCAGGATAAGGGTTTGGTTAATTTATGTCTATATTTGTTGAACAATTGTGTACATGAATACTTGAATGTTGGTTTTGAGATCAATTACATATGATTACATCTTTCATTCTCGTGTGAGCACTTGTTGGTTGATTTTCAGTGTTAAGATGGTATTATTATGAACTCCCCAATCATTCTGATTCCACCATTAGTGTGTTGTAGTTAAGGATAAGACGATTGGTGTAGTAAGGTATAATTCGTACCTAAATTCGATTTAATTAATAAGTTCATGGTTATGTATATGTAGACTATTCATTTACATGTTTTAGTAATCATTTAAGCATATATTGACTAGACCCGAAACCGTTAGAGATTACATTTTCCACATATTTGTTACAACCAATCTTTTATTAATGTTTCTTTTTCTTCCATACTTAGTACTTAATCTACAAAATTACTAAACTCAATCATACCTTTGCGTTTTAATTTACAATCGAACATAAGATTTAAATACTAACCACATGCTCTTTGTGGATTCGATACCCACTTACCCTATCTAGTATAAGGTAATTAGGTTTTTTTTTATCATCACTTCGATATGGATCAGATACTCGATTTACTTCCAGGTTATAAAGTAAGTTTTATAAAGATATGGATATGAAGTTACATCTTAGAGCAATATTCCACCCTTAGACAGATGGACAGAATTAGCAAAATATATACACATTGGAGGACATGCTTAGATCATGTAAAGTTGATTTAAGTGGTAGTTATGATACCTATCTATCATTAGCAGAGTTCTACTATAATAGCAGTTAGCATTCGAGTATTGGTATGTTACCATACGAGACGTTGTATAGTAGAAAATGTAAGACCCTTGTTTCTTAGGGAGAAGTTGGTCAGAGTGAGTTGAGCAGTACAGAGATAGTACAATAGACGACAAGTGTATATAGTAGATACGTGAGTGGTTTAAAGCATCCCAGGATAGACCGAAAAGATATGAAGACAAGAGGATATCATCGTTAGAGTTCAAGGTTGGGATCTATGAGTTATTAAAGGTGGCACAATGGTAGAGAGTTAGCAGATTTAGGGGGAAGGGTAATCTAGGCCTAGTTGTAGTTGTCCCTTCAAGATTATCGCAATGATAGGGAATGTAGCATACAAACTAGAATTACAAGACATGTTCCACCTTCGTAAATGTTTAGCAGATGCATCAACAGTTGTCCCTCTGTAAGAGGTGTCAGTGGATGAGAAGATTACTTATATAAAACAGATAGTGGCTATTTTAGAGAGAAAGGGTTAAAAGTTTATTTAGCAAACAGATAGAACTTATAATTTTACAGTGGAAGCACGAGAAGGGTTTAGATTATTCTTGGGTGTATGGGTGTCATGTTATGGGTGATACATGTTTCATGATCAGTATGTTGCACACCATTTACTTCGGTTACGGGTAGTTGTGTGATGTAAGACTATCATCAGCACACTACGATAGAATTCCGAGATGAGGAGATGTAAGACTACCACTAGTGTGCTACGGTAGCATTCAGCTTGATATAATGCGAAGTTGTTTGTATAGTAGATTTTGGGGATGAAATTGTTCCAAGTGGGGAAGAGTTGTAATAACCTAAAGTTTAAAAGTCATTATGACTAAGTGTTAAAAAAGATTAGAGGTGTTTATAAAACTAGGGGCTAAAGCTGTCATTTTGAAAGATGATAAGTCGAGGGGCTGTTTTGTAATTCATTGAAAGTAAATATATATATATATACATATATATATATATATGTATATATAAGTGTTAGTAGTTTGACTTATGATAGTCAAACCACTCATTTTGCAAAGCAACACTTATAGCAACCAATTTTCTTGGCTCCATTTGATAAAGAACAACAAGACTAGAGTGTGGCAACAACATCCAAGTGTTCCCTAGTAGCAAGGTATGCGTTCTTGATTAAGTTTTGTGAGTTTTGGATCAAGAAAGTGATTTCAAATGGATCATTGGTCTTTGGGTGTTAATGTGTTTGTAGTTGTTTAATAGCTTCAGATGTTGTAGTTGTAGGAAAGACATGCACATCAACACCCGTATGTAGCGGTATCAACAAGATCATAAAACGGGATTTTCGGGTATTAAAACCGACATGCATGTACTTCCCAACTGGCGATCATACTACAAAGCATATAGCAACAGAAAAACAAGAAGCAAAAGGAGAAGAAAAGTATACCATCACAGGGCTGGAACAATCCACCAAAGAGGACGATGTGTAGAACCCGACACCGAGGTCCTCTACAAGTTGTACACACCAAGTGCCCGAGATTCCGTCTTGCTAACGACCTCAAACATAAACAACACCAAGGTCTTCGAGTTTGTGGAACAGTCACAACCACAAGCTCCACTTGATACACCAACTTAGCTCAAAGAACTAATGCTTAAGTATCATATATGTGTGTATATTAACCTAAGTGTCAAGAGTATTAGAGAGAAGAGAAAGAGCTCCTTATATAGAGCTGGAGGGAGGTCAAGAGGCTCTAGGATCGGCCAAAATGGCTACACCTCATTGGACCAAAAAAAGATCCAATAAAATGAAAGTGTCACTTTGAATTCTACCTTCACGTGCTTTCACGGGCCGTGAAGCCCTCGTGAAGATAGCGCCCCTACGACTACCTTTCCGGGTTGTGATGCCTCATTGAGGGTTTCTTTTCATGACCTCTTCATGGCCCGTGAAACTCCTAAGAAACCCTAATTTCATATTCTCTCATGTTTGGGTTGTCCTGTCGAAATCTACTCTTGACGTGTAACCCAATAAGCCTGTACCTCATCAACACTGATGCTAGTGTACGTGTATCAGTGGGTATATTCCAATAGACTCCCACTTACACATGATATAGCGTCACTAACACCACAGACAAGTAGAGGCTCTAGCAAAGCATCCTTGCCCCTAAGTCGATACGAGTTATTTCATCCTCGACAAATCCTTGCAGCCATGAAAGGCTAAAAGGTCCTTTGTTTGCGATATTTGTGTGAACACAAGACATGGATAAATGTCAATCTACAGATCGTTCACGATTATGTTTCTCGATTCAAGATTGGTGGTGACCAAAGTAACAAGTTGCAACTGATCTATAATCATTGATGCTTGAGCATGGCCGTTCATATTTGGTGTCAGCTCTCAATCATCAAGGGGCTAGGGATATTTCTCTAAACAGAGGAACACATCCATTTGACTACAAAGTCCCAACACATGCTTCATACTTTATTTGAAAACTCCATTTATAGGAACCAGTCACGAACTACGTTTGAAAGCAATTAAAATAAGGCAGACTCATGCTTTAGATTCACATGTATCTTCTGTCTAAGGATGAAATGATATTATCATTCCGAGTTACATGTGACCATAATCCATGAAGTGAACTCAGGTGTGGGTCTTCCAGTCACTTGAAACTCATTTCAAGTATAGGTTAGTCTTGCGTCTCTTGCATTCAATCCTAGATTAATGCATGACCAAACCCTAACCTCAGTCTTAGTTCAAACTTATTTCCCTTGAAGAATGACTGACTATGGAAATCTGCAATGCATAATCACTCGGGGAAGTGGTTAAACATACTAAGATGGAACATAGTAATAACTAATCAAAGTAACTGCATCTTGCATATACATAGTTCCCACTATATATCAAAAAAGATCAAAAGTTATAGTACTGCTTGCAGTTTCCAAAGCTATCATAATTCAAACAATAACTAGAACAATATTCAAGCCAAGTTATTTGCATAAGTAATGTTATATGACCAAGTATGATAATTATCACTAGTCTACGACAACGGCTTAACTAGTGGATTTGCAACGCAACATCCACTTGTAATTTTGTTATTAACTTGTATCTCTTTTGACTAGACCACTTTCAAAGTGTCTCTCAAGGAGATCATATGTCAAAGTGCTAAAGTGATCACACCCTCATTGTTACAGAAGTTCACAATATGGTTAGTGATACCTAAGAACTTATTCTTACCAATAATCAACACCATAACATTAGGATCATAAACTTCGATCAAGATCGACAGTTATCCTTATAGAAGCTTGCATTAGAGTAAATGCTTACTCCAAGCCTATTCTTGTCATCAAACACCAAGAACATATATATATATATACATATATTTCTTGAACTTCAAAATTTCAAATTTTGTATGTATTATCATGAAGCAATAATTACTTATTTTAGGTTCACATGCCACCTAACAAGGGGACATTATTTTCGATTGATACATACTTCTATGAATACAAAAAAGCTCCCACTAGCCCTGACATATGTAAAAGTCTTATCTACGCTTCTTGAAAACTCATCACTTTGATTTTCTCATAAAAGCAAAGATATTACTTTTAGATTTTGGCATAAGTCAAAAGGACTTATCCACGGTTGTAGACCTAATTTGAATACTACGGATATATAAGACCCTCGGTGTGACAACCGTCACCAAAAGCAAATGTATATATATGTATATTTATTTATTTATTTATATTTATATAAAAAAATAATAAATAATAAATAAAATATAATAATAATAATAAATAAATAAATAAAATTATATACATTTATATATAAAAACATGTATATAATTATATATATATATATATATTGTATATAATAAATAAAAAGAAAAAGAAAAAGAAAATAGAAATCAACCCAACACAACACAATCATTTATTTTACTTACACACTCAACCATCATCACCACCTCACCCCCTCCTCACTCTCTTCTTTTTTTTTTCTATAAATACCAACCATTTTCATTCATTTTTCACACTACTTTCAACCAACTTACTTTCTCTCTCATTTTCTTACACTCCATCTCTTCTCTTTTCTCTCTTATTCTTTCACCAGCAAAATCTCCCAAGAACATCAAACCCTTGTTCATCTTGTGAAGATCAAAGACAAATCAAAGGAAAAGAGTTGGTAAGATGATCATAAAACACTCATCTCTACTCTTCTACCTTTCTTATTTTCTTCTTTCTTCTTTCTTTTATTTATTTTCTTTGTTGTTCATCTTATTTCCTTTATATATATATATATATATAATCATGTAATTATAAACATCCTACCAATGTTGTAAGGAGCACATGAAATGTGCATCATCCTACCATTGTTGTATGGAACTTAATCAACTAAAAATCAAGAAAATAAGACTTTGATCATGCATGTGTTTCATCTTAACAAATGTTGTAAGGAACACATAAAATGTGTATCATCCTACCATTGTTGTAAGAACACATGGATTATCAAAGCTTATACTCATACAAGATGATTAATCATGAATATAAACATGTTATATTAAGGTTATGACCCATAAGCAAAAAGAATAATAATGCTGGCAGATTCTGATGCTAGAACTCCCCATTTGTTTTTGTTATATATGGGGTTCTAGGTATCAAAATCAGTTGATTCTTTTTGCTAATTTTAGTTTAAGGTGTTACCTTTCATTTAAACCTGGATTCACTAATTTTCATCAACGTTTAATCCTTCAAACATATTTAAAAAGACCCATATGTTGAATCTGGAAATCTGACAGATTTAAAAAGGTACACTTTAAACGCGTGTAACTTACTCATTCTTGGGTAAAAATACGTCTAATTTTTTTATAAGTTTAATCTTTGAGTCGTGGTTAATTCCCAGTTTGAATCATGTAAAAACGAGGTCGTATGAACCCTAAACAGACGTTTTAGTAACAACATGTCATCCAGACACTGATCAGTGGCCATCTTATACACTTCTAATTATTAAAAATATTAAACAAGGATTATAAATTCCTATATTTTTACTGGACATTCTAGAAACATGTATTAAGATTATATTAAAATATCAAACCTTAATATGACTCCTAAAATACAGTTTTTAATTTTTAAAGTTCAACTTAAAGAACTAAAAATTTCAGTGAACACTTATAATTTATGGAAAAATGGAGACAACCTTTAACTATTTAATAAATAAGTTAACAATAAATATATAATACAAAATAATAAATAAAATAAGTCTAATAGAGCTACATACCTCTTATATTAGGAAAGGAGCTTCGGTAGGAACAAGAAATCCTTACGAGTGAACACCTTTGCATACCGAGTGAGTATCATAGCCCCTTTTTACCGTATTTCATATTATTTTGGGGTGAAAGCATGTGTATATATTTCATGAAAAGTTTATTGCCTATCTTCTTATTTATTTCAAATATTATTTTGAGCACTTATGGTATTATTCTTTGATGTGCTTTGGTGATCGTTGTAAGGCCCTTTCGTTGGACATTATTCCTTAACTCCGCTAGTGAGCCGATGGTATTAGTAAGTAGCGCTATTTGGAGATTCCGACGTCTCCCATTTATGGTTGACAAACTATAGATGTACTTTACCACTACTAACGTCATTTAATATAGGCGTTAGGTTTATCATGGGCAATTGGTTGTCGGCTAGGTTGGATAATGGCTCAAGCAACAATCATCATAGTCTATTACTACCATGTGCAACGTATTGGGCAATATAATACATCTTCTATCTTTCATGCATACTTTTATTTTATTCCAAAAACTTCCATCAATTATTTAAACTTTTCTCATTTAAAAGATATTTTGTGCATATATTAAAACCTATGAACTCACCAACTCTAGTAGTTGACCGTTTTCTTTCTTTTACCCGTGCTTTTAGGTGATCGTCGTTAGGTACCTTATGCATACAAACATGATGTGTGGCATCTTCATCTTCATCGTCACGTTTTATAAAAACAATATCTATTTTATTTTCGCATCGTACAAGACAATGTCATTTAATTTTTATTCGATTATGTAACTTTTATTTATCTTTTACCTGACGATGGTTATTGTCTATTTACCTTGTGCGATGATATCTTGTGCTGTGACACCTCGTGTTTCCGCTTTAGCGGGGTGTGACACTCGGAGAGTCTTGTAAGTACTTCATCAACATATTGTGCCATTAAGGAACGCATATCTTGCCGTAAGAAGGAAAAAATATCCATAAGTATCATGTGACCTCCAACATAGCCACTAGGAAAGGTTTCCACATAACCATCATTAAACCTTTACCACTAGTTGGTATTTGATGTTGTCTACAACTAAATCCCATTTACACCTTTTCAGTTTGCACCTTGGTGTGGAATTAAACAAAGTTAGGTACTTACATACTTAACATGGATTGCATCTCATGATTAATTATTTCATTTATCTTAGTGAACTCAAGGCCCACTATGTCTTCCGATAGATGGTGTCCTCAACATGACTCACCATCAAGTCATTGACATTTAGAAGTGAGAAACCCATATCTCTTTGCCTGCACATGACTTCTGTCAGGCTTAAAAGAAAGTAATTACTCATAGCTAGGTTAACCAGCATATCAATGCCGATTATCAATCAAAACTGATTATATGCTAGTGTCAACATAGGGTCTTTCATTTAGGTTTTATGTTCTTCTACAGGAATGTTTTAGTTATTGTTTACCCTTTTGAGTAACAAAACATTGTTCTCGAAAGGTTAAATATCTAAAACATAGAATAACTTCTTAAATAAATTAGCACTTCTTAAGTGTAACACCGCTTCCGAAAACAACAAATTTAGTGATAATTCGACTTTAAATTATGAGTAGATCAATTCGACCAACTCAAAATATCAGATTTAGCAGTGGAAATTTTCTTTTCAAAAGCTTTCATCAAATATTTACATCATTATCATCTCAAAATAACCATTGGTGTTACCTAATACAAGAACCGACCATAAGTATCATAAAACATCATAAATCAAAGTGTTCCAACCCACAAGGGTTTATACACAACAAGAGCAACCCGCCTCACTAGGCCTTCTAGTCTTTACCTGAAAAGGGCAACATAGCACCATTAGCTAAACATCATAGCTAGTGAGTACATACTTATCATAAGCATCAATAAAGCAAGTCATGCAACATACATCATACATAAGCAATCATTGCAAGCTTAACACACAGCGGTGTGCTGACAAGATCAGTAAGAGTCATGTCTTGCAGGGTAATCAATCCCGCTTAACAACTCAGACCGGGGGATCAGACACAACCAACCACGCTAGTGGGGGAGCATAAGGTAGCCCACCAAACATCGTTTCAGAGTTAAAGACTCCTCAAGTAATCCAGTGGTCATCCAGCTGATTACCACTCATGTTAAGGCACGGCGGTTTAGCAGAACCTACGATCCGGAATGCCTCCCGCATCACCGTGAAATCCCGAAGTCCTCATGGGATCCAGTTACAACCGACTGACCTTAACCATGCTTCAGATAGTATGCAGACAGTGCACATACATACATATATATAATCCCATAGGGATTCATTATCTTGCATACAATATCTTTCAGTTAGTCATTCACACATATCATCATATATTAACTAAGCGGTTCCAATCTGGACACGCTGGCATACACCTAATACATATTCTACAAATATTAGGCATAGCCCTTCGACATCATATAAAACTTACCCTTGCATCCTTGAGCATACCTGCAATAACAAGTTAGACATACACAACACAAACATGCATAATCAACCAAATAGTCATCTAACAGTCAAGCCTTACTCTATTGAGTTTCATGAAAGCAGGTACTCACTTGAGTAATTTACGATGTACAAGTATTTTGTTTTGAGCTCACTAATACGACAAGTTCACGTAGAACATTATTACTTATGTTAACCATCTATACATACAAAGTAGGACTACAAAACAAACATAGGAACTTAAATCTGGACTTAGCATAAATCCGCCAAAACTGTCGGATTTGGGAAATCCGATAGTCCTTGCGGATTTTGAGAAATCCGACACATACATGCAGAATCCGACACTTGCGGATTTCAACACGAGGGAATCCGATACGCATATGAAATCCGACCAACATACGGAATCCGACACTTGCGGATTCCGACACATAGAAGGAAATCCGACATTCTAGAGGATTCCGACACACATGCGGATTTGGACAAGCCAGCCGATTCCGACACCTTCATAGGTCTCGGAATCCGACACCTTGCAATACTGAAATTCCGACAGCTTCTTAAACCATTCTAAAAATTGCATACTTGTTGGTTTCATATTTAAAACACTTCAGAGCTTCATGCTCTACCCATACAACCTTTATAAACACCCCAAATCCAAATAAGAACACAAAACATGCAAAACCCACTTTCAAAGTGAGCTTTCATGTTCTTCAAGGTGTTCTTGTATGAGCTTGTATTTCCAGCCATAACAAGGCATGTATCTAATCTTCAAACATGTTTAAATCTAGATTACTAACCTTCTGTAATTCAACAACAAGTTTCTTCAATTCTTCTTCAAAAACCGAGAGAGAAGTGTGTGTAAGTTTGTGTGTGTGTTTTGCTAGTTCTTGCCAACTTGACTTTGTCATTCACCTAAAAGCACATACACACACACACACACACACACACACACACATATATATATATATATATATATATATATATATATCCAGAGGCAACCGCCTCTGGGTTACCTCACCATCGGTTTTCTTCTTTTAACATATTCTCTCTTTAATCAATTCTTAATATATATATATATATATTTACTTAAT
Organism: Dittrichia graveolens; assembly: GCA_038502395.1. Lineage (NCBI taxonomy): Eukaryota > Viridiplantae > Streptophyta > Magnoliopsida > Asterales > Asteraceae > Dittrichia > Dittrichia graveolens. The sequence continues at coordinate 65,223,481 of JARJIL010000003.1, forward strand.
ATACACTTACACATATTTAATGTCACAACTTATTAAACATCTATATATATTTAACCAATCTTAACATTTCAAATACATAGAATATCTTTCTATTACATTAATCACACACGCGTACATACTACTTACAACTAAGCCCAAATCGAGGATGTTACAAATCTACCCCCTTAAGAGGATTATGTCCTCGGAATCCACTCAGTGATAAACAGGTGAGGGTATCTTGTCTTCATCTTGTCCTCAACTTCCCAAGTCAGGTTTGGACCAAAGTTGTGCTTCCACTTCACAAGTACTTGCTTGATCATCTTGTTGCGTAGTTTTTGGACCTTTGTGTCAAAAATCTCAACAGGTTCTTCAACTAGTCGCTTAGAAGAGTCAACCTCCAATTCCTGTAATGAAATAATCCGCTCCTCTTCAACGTGGAACTTGCGTAAGTAGCACACGTTAAAGGTGTCGTGAATACCAGCTATCTCAGGCGGCAGCTCTAGAGTTACCGTCTGATCATTCAACTTATGTACAACTTTGAATGGGCCAATGAAACATGGACTTAACTTCCCCTTACATCCAAAACGAATGATGCCTTTCCAAGGAGAAACCTTCAAGAACATGCGATCACCAACTTCAAATGTTGCGGTGCGACGCTTAGGATCCGCATATATATTTTGTCGGTCACGAGTTGCTTTCAACTTTTCAAGAGCCACATTCACTTTATTAGAAGTTATCTGGACAATCTCTGGTCCAGTAAAGTGCTTCTCACCCGGTTCCAACCAACAGGTCGGAGTACCACAGCGTCTTCCGTAAAGCATCTCGTATGGTGGCATTCCAATGCTGTAATGATATGAACTATTATAAGCAAATTCAATCAACGGGAGATGAGAATCCCATGATCCACCAAACTCGAGTATACACGCACGAAGCATATCTTCCAACGTTTGGATCGTTCGTTCAGATTAGCCATCAGTTTGCGGATGATAGGCAGTGCTTAGATGAACACGGGTGCCAAGCTCTCGCTGTAAACTTTGCTAGAAATTCGAGACAAATCAAGAGTCACGATAAGAAACAATCGAACTAGGAAGACCATGACGTGAGACAATCTCATCGATATACAGCTGAGCTAAACGAGTCAGTGAAGTAGACTCATTTGTTGCCAAGAAATGAGCACTTTTCGTTAACCGGTCAACAATGACCCATATCATATCGTGCCCTCTGAACGTCTTTAGTAGCTTCATCATGAAATCCATCGTGATATGATCCCACTTCCATTCCGGAATATCCAATTGCTACAGATTACCATATGGTCTCTGATGTTCCGTCTTCACTTGCGCGCATATCTGACATCTCTCCACAAATGAAGCGATGTCCTTCTGGAGAGTTGGCCACCAATATAACATCTTCAGGTCATGGTACATCTTCGTAATTCCCGGATGGATGGACAATTTGGATTTGTGGGCTTCTTGCAGAATCAGCTCCCGGTTACCTCCAACAAGAGGTACCCAAATTCTGGATTGAAAAGTCTTCAACCCACGATTATCTTCACCCAGCTGCTCTTTTAATTTCTCCATCGTCTCTGCCTTCATATTATCTTCTTACAGAGCTATCTGCTGAGCTTCCTTCAACTTAGAAATCAAATCTGGCACAACTATGATCTTCATAAACTTTGCTTCAGATTATGTTCGTCCTTTATGGCTTAAAGCATCCGCTACAACATTGGATTTACCAGGATGGTAACGGATTTCACAATCGTAGTCTTTAATGAACTCGAACCAACGGCGTTGCCGCATGTTGAGTTCTTTTTGGGAAAAGACATACTGAAGACTTTTGTAATTAGCGCATATCACACACTTCGTGCCATAAAGGTAATGCCTCCACAGCTTCAATGCAAACACAACAGCAACAAATTCAAGATCATGGGTTGGGTAGTTCTGTTCGTGTGATTTCAACTGCCTAGAAGCATAGGCAATCGCTCTATCATGTTGCATGACGACGCAACCCAAACCCGCGTACGAGGCATCAGATGAAACTGTAAAGTCTTCCGAACCCTCAGGCAAGGCAAGGACCGGAGCTTCACATAATAGTCGCTTCAGGGTCTGAAAGGCTTCCTCTTGAGCTTCCAACCATACAAGAGCTACATCTTTACGAGTCATTTTGGTCAACGGACCCGCAAGCTTAGAGAAATCGCGGAAAAACCACCGATAGTAGCCAGCCAAGCCAAGGAAACTTTTAATTTCAGAAGGAGTTCGAGGAACCCCCATTTCATCACAACCTCCACCTTAGCTGGATCTACTTTGACACCATCTTTACAAATGACATGGCCGAGGAAATGAACTTCCCTAAGACAAAATTCACATTTGGAAAACGTGGCATACAATTGTTCTCGTTTGAGAATTTCGAGAACCTGTCGGAGATGATGCTCATGATCTGCTTCCGTCTTCGAATAGACAAGAATATCATCAATAAATACAATCACGGATCTATCCAAAAATGGATGACAAACACGATTCATTAGATCCATGAAGATGGCAGGGCATTGGTTAAACCGAATGGCATAACCAGAAATTCATAATGACCGTAACGAGTTTGAAAATCAGTCTTCGGGATATATTTTTCATGAACTCGCACTTGATTGTACCGTGAACGAAGAACAATCTTAGAGAAACATGTAGTTTCCTGCAATTGATCAAAGAGATCCTCGATTCAAGGAAGTGGATACTTATTCTTTACAGTTCGCTTATTAAGCTCCCTGTAATCTATACACATGCGCATCGTTCCATCCTTCTTCTTCACAAACAATACAGGAGCTCTCCACGGCGAGGAACTCGAACGGATAAAACCATTGTCATGCAACTCCTGAATTTGAGTCATCATCTCTCTAATTTCACAAGGAGTAAGACGATACGGAGATCGAGCCATAGGTGTAGCTCCTAGAATAAGCTCAATCTTATATTCAACATCTCTAATCGGAGGCAAACCCAGAAGTTCTTCTGGGAATACCTCAAGGTAATCAGACACTACCCGAATATCTCGGACTGGTCGTTTCTACATCGTAACATCAATAACATATGCTAAATAAGAGTCACAACCTTTAGAAATAGACTTATAAGCTTTAATGACGGAGACAATGGGAATATCAGAATCCCGTCATTCTCCTTGAGCAACAACATAAGATCCATCAGAAAGAGGAATCTTAATCATCTTTTTGGAACAGAGAATCTCAGCATCGCGCTTGCTGAGCCAATCCATCCCGATCACAATATTGAAGCCCGCAATAGGCATAATGAAAAAGGAAATAGGGATACTACTCCCATCAATATAAATCATAGCGATAAGAACATTCTCTGTAATAGAGACTACTTTAACGTCGGCAACCTCTACTTTGAGCGGCTCAGTTAACGGAATAACAGGCAATTGTAATCTCTTACGACATGCCACAGAAACAAAGGAGTAAGTAGCTACAGAGTCAAACAACACACAGGCAGGGATATAATTAATAAGGAATGTACCCGTGATGACATCCCTCGCTGCTTTGGCCTCTTTCGCCGTCATCTGGAATGCCCTCCCTTTTGCGCGAGGTGCATCATCTCTCTTCTGGCCTCTACAAGACCCTTTAGTTCCAGCATCCTGTCTCTCCGGGCAATCAGTCATCTTGTGCCCAGGCTTGTGGCATGGATAAAAAACATCCTTTTTGAAACCACACTTAATACTAGCATGGCCCTTCTGCCCGCACCTCCAACATCGGTTGGTAGCATTCGAGCACTCACCAGAATGATATGTATGACATTGAGAACACCAAGGAGTGTCAGGTCTTGGTTTTTTTGAAGTCTCAGTCTTCCCACCTGCTGAGGATTGTCCTTTGTAGGACCCGATTTATCAGATGGCTGAAACTTTCTTTTAAACCCCCCACTAGCAGATTCGCCCTCGCAGTGAATACGATCTCCTTCCATTTGTCGAGCCACTTCGAATGCCCGATCCATATTGACAGCTACTCGTACATGGGGACGAAACTCCAACGGCAAGGTCGCTACAAACCTTGTTATCTTGATGATCTCATTAGGGATCAGATGTTTAATGAACCTGTGACATCCGTCACCAGAGCAGGTTACCCAGTTTAGATTCTCAACTTGTTATTATGTTTCATGCGTTTGATTTCTCTCGAAACCCTAAAAAATCCAAATGTGTGATAAGTATTAGAAGGTATACTCTCTTTACGCACTATTCAGACCATGACACTTAGATAATCCTATAGTTACATTCCTAAAGCGTGAAACAGATCCGTTATATGCACCTTGAATGCACATCAAGGGTGACACAAGCTCAAATACTAAATAGAGCTCAAGAGAATAGAAGTACAATTCTTGGAACATTTGTTATAAGTACATAAACTCTATTAAGATTCGAGTAATTTTAAGGAAGTATAGTGCACTAACAAGCAACCATATAACACCAAAACTATAGTAGTAATAATAATAACACAATAAATAATTTGGCATTACAAACCAAAGTAAATAAAACTCTAGAACAAACTCTTAAAACCTAATAACACTAACTAATAACACAAATTGTAACACATGGCAAGGTTAAGTGCACCACTTGCACTCCAACTCAAATAAACAAAATAAATAAATAAAATATATATATATATGTATATAGAAAAGTGATAAAAATCGGCCAAAAAAGGGGGAAATGGGAGGATTAAATTCAAAACTTAAAACACAACCAAAAATAGCATGATTCTAATTTAAATGCCTAGAACTATTTCCTAATCACCTCACCTCCTTCCTCTCTCTCAAAATCGGCCACCATACCCTCTCCTCTCTTCAATTTCTTCTTCAAAACACAAGGAACAAGCAAGAAACCAAGAAGATAACACAAGGAACAAGCAAGAAACCAAGAAGATAGCACAAGGAATTTGGGTATTAAGGTAAGAACTACAAAATATCTAATCCTAAATCAAGTTTTCTCCATTCCTAGTCATAACAAAATCTGACTTCTATGAATCTCCATGATCAATTCTTGAAGGACTTGGAGTCTTGAAGATCCATACTCACAATCGGCGAACCGGTAATCAATCAAATCTTTCTTATCGTCTCTCTACACTCTCTTCCTCTTTATGTATCTATTTGAAAACCATACGTGATGGATATAAAAGAAAAAATGTAAGAAACGATACAAACATATATAGAGAAACGATTTTGATGAGCAATAAGCAAAACACAATCAACGGGCTTAAACTTGTTACTAAAAGGTGAGGAACATAAAATCTAGAATCTGACAGAAACTTTGGGTCGTGTTTAAGAGGTCATAACTTGGGCAATTCGTGGACTTTTATTTTGTATTTTAAGTCTAACAGAAGTACTTTGAGTCTACTTTCTACTCCAATTGGTCTCATCTCAAAATGATATCATTTTATCATCCAAACAAATTAAAACTTTTTGGTGCGCAGATCTGAATTTTTGGGATAGAGGCATAGGTAACTTATCCGTACTACAAATCACTTATTTTGATGAATAAAACCGTGGGATTCATATAAAACAAAGCTATACGTGTCTACAGAGTTCTGTAAAAATTTTAGAAATTAATTCATTCGTTTCGTATTTTAAATAGTAATAAACTTTTTATCGCGTAAAACAGTGGATTTCTCGGTTTAGTTGATTATCACGAATTTATTTTAATACAAAAGTAAAGGAAAAAATTCTGGAAAAATTAGGGTTTCATCTAGAGACATGGTAATACATCTCATAAAAATTTAGGAATTTAACTAGGTCATTTAGAGGGGTTTAAAAATACAAAATATAACTACAAATTCTGCCAGAATACTACTTGAGTCCTAAAAAGAATTTTTAATAGAATTAAAATAAAGTAATGGAACTTATATCAAATCTAAGTGATAATACAAATACACCTAACATAAGAAAGACATTTTTTGAATTAATGGATACAGTACAAGAGCAATCTACCAAACTTATTACTATCTAAGAGTTTCACACCATAAGAACTAATTTCATGAAACCTATTCTAGATTTTTGAGCGGAATACATCTCACTAGCTACTAACAACACTCAAGGTGAGTACTCGTGGCCCCTTTTTGCACGTTTTCTTGGGGGAAAATGACACTCAATGAATTGTTTATTTTCTTATGCCATGAATTGAAATTCTTTTTGATAACTTGGATTATGTGCTACATTCTTGTGTGAACCCGATGATGGGTTATGCCAATTGAACTCCAATAATCCTATTTAGCCAACTTAGTGCTCCAGCTGGTAGGCCTTGTTGGATGACAAATTCCTCTTGGAATATGTGGTCCGGTTATCATTATTCCTATTGCGAGTATGTATTACACAATATCCGTTGTCATACTATTATACACATGGCAAATCTATTATTTTGTTTAAACCTGCGAGGTCACCAACCATTGTGTTGACATTTTTAGAGTGTTAATTTTCAGGTAATACTAACGCAAACGCTTAAGGAGACTAGAAGACTCTAGTCTGGCCTTAGCGTGACTCATAGCGAGAATCAAACTCTTCTTATTATTTTGTGATGTGGGTGTTTATTATTACTTCAGATTATTATTTGGTTTTGGGCGTGTTGCCCGTATACCTGTCCCGGGTTGTGGAGTTTACTTTCACACGTTCATTTATTTTTCGTTGGATTTCTATGTTGCCGTGGAACCGACTTAACCCGGTACAAGCCTCCTCTTGTGTCGGGGAAATGGCGTGACACGTTGGATTAACTGCATTTAGTGATTTTCTCTATTTTATATCAATGTGTTATGACGATCCTCTCCGTCACACTTCGCGTATCCGCTTTGGCGGGGTCTGACAGATTGGTATCAGAGAAATTGGTTATAGAGAATTAGGTGGATTGACCTAGACTATAACCTAGGCACCACATATAGTTGCATAATAGGAACTATGTGTGCATTTTATACATGTCTAACTTTCGAAATTATGTTACCCAAAATGACTAGCAGCTTAAACATGTCGAAAGAAGGTTACCTATCGTACATTATACCTCAGCCTTCCGGAACAATAACAAAGCCATACCGCGTAAATGAAAAATGACCTCTCATCAGGACAACGACTCGCAAGAGGGTTGCCCCAGGTCAAAGAGTCACGTTAACGATCCTACAAAAAATATTTAATGAACCATCGGAGCAAGGGTCTTTCGATGAACCAAAAGAAGAGGATCCTTCTGAGGAGCTATTTGTGGAAGAACTCTCCAAAGAGGCAACCGAGGAAGAGCCGATAGAAATATCGAGTGATAAGTCGTCCGAGGAAGAAATCGACTCGGACCTCGAGTCCGACGCACAGAGTTGAGATGCATAACACTAACTATTTAACACCACTATATGAAGAATAAGTATATTTTTGTTTATGTTATTCATGTATGTGGCAAAAGTAGTACGCTATAAATAAAGTGGTGATTTATTTCCATGAAAATTGTTTTTATTAGTTGAAATATTACGTGTTGATGCAATGACTATTCCCTATGAAGTTTTGTGCATACCATTTGTACTTTTCTTAAGGGAGAACTTTAGACTCCATTACATATTTCATGAAATCCTTTGTTGAGACGTGCCAACCATACGTGAAGCCACATATGATTACTTGACTCTATAGTTCTTTATACATGTGTTATATTAGGTAAGGAAATGGCTGCATGAATACTTCAATAACCATGGGTGAACTAAATTACGTAGGCTTAGAATCCTTGGTCTACCTTTACTACATGTTCTTGTTTGATTGTTGCTTTAGAGTAGGATTAATTATTCGAATGACTATGTAATTTAGTATTATGCATGGTAGGGAATTCATGAAAGCCTGGACCTATAGGGTTTTGTAATGACCAATGCTAATGGATTGGCGTGGTAAGTTGTATCTCGGGTGAAGTCATGATAAGTATGGATACATAGCGTCTGGCCAACGCCATGTACAGATACCTACCATGAGGACCCTCAAGATAGAACGGGACATACTGTGAAATAAGCTACGGTTTAGGATTCGGTTTGACACTCGAGAGGGCAATAGTTACTACATGCGCGTACCATGAACATACTTTGAATTAATCCATAAGTCTACCTTTCAAATAGGAAATGCCTCGAAGAAGGTCTAACCGCTTGAATGGACGCGGACGCGGTAGGGGTGGTACCTGTGGTGCCGGTGGTACCAGAGGTGATGAAACAATAAACCCCAACATCGCTGACATGATAGCATAGCAACTCCAAGCTCTTATCCCCGCTATTGTAACTCAAATCAGTAACAACTTCAACAACAACAACAATGGGGGTGGAAACAACCACAGTGGAGGTGGAAACAACAACAATAACATAAATGGAGGAGGTAGAGAAGAAGAATTTGAGGGTGAGATTAAAAACAATACAGGAACCGGATGCACGTACAAAGAGTTTTTGGCCTGCATGCCAAAGGAATTTGACGGGAAAGGAGGCGCCTTCACCTTTACCAGATGGGTAGAAAAGATGGAGGCGGTCATGGATATCAGCAACTGTGCTGAACACTAGAAAGTTAGGTACGCCGCATGCTCTTTGGTTAATAAGGCTAACATTAACCTGGTGGAATACTCAGATTCAGGCAAGAGGGAGGCCCGCTACAATAGGTATGACTTTGGAAGAATTCAAGGCGCTGATGCAGGAATAATTCTGTTCAAGCACTAAAATCCAGAAATTGGATGATGAGTTATGGAACCATAAGATGGTGGGTGCAAACCACGCTGCTTACATTGATAGGTTTCATGAGCTAGCCAAACTTGTTCCACGATTGGTTACTCTAGAGTCTAAGTGGATTGAGAGATATATTGCGGAACTCGTACCCTAAGTCCGAGCCAAGGTTATGGCAACCAAACCACCAACAATCCAGAGTGCCATACTTAAGGCTGGAGTACTGACGGAAGAGATGGTTAAGAATGGAACCTTAACAAAGGGTACCGAGAGGAGAAAGGAGGAAGGGGAATCGAGAAAGCAAGGGAACTTCAAGAACAACAATAAGAGGTCAAGGGTAGCAGCCGGCTTTGTGGCAGCTAACCCTGTAAGAAAAGAATACACCGGTCCTGCGCCTAAGTGCTCTACTTGCAACTATCATCACTACCTAAATGTACCATGTCGACACTGCTCGGCCTACAACCGCTTTGGGCATCTTGCTAGAGATTGTAGAACCGAGGGAAGAATAATCGCACCGGTGAATGATGTGAATTCAATGGGAGGTCAGGGAGTGTGCTGTGAGTGTGGCAGTGCTGACCACTATACGAGTGTGTGCCCAAGGCTGAACCAAACCCCTGGTGCAGGGGGAAACCGACCAAATCAACCATTGGCTATAGAAGGAAACCAAAACCATGGAATCAACGGAAATCAAGTTCGCAGAAGGGCATTTGTGATGGGAGCCAACGAGGCTCGCCAAGACCCCAACATCGTTACTCGTACTTTCTCTTTAAACAATTGTTGTGCTACTGTATTATTTGATTTGGGTGCTGATTATAGTTTTATCTCCAATGAATTTGAATTAACTGCGGATATGAATCCTACCAATTTAGGCACTAGTTACATCATAGAGATAGCAAATGGTAAGGGGGTAGAAGTCAACAAAGTCTTTCGCAGTTGTAAACTAGAATTAGAGGGTGTCACTTTTAACATAGATTTGATACGCTTTGGGCATGGAAGTTTTGACGTGATTGTGGGAATGGATTGGTTATCAAGGTACATGCCGAAATTATATGTCACGAGAAGATAGTTCGAATTCCCCTACCACATGGCAAGGTACTAATGGTTCATGGAGACCGCTCAGAAGGGGACACGAAGCATCTTATGAGCACGAAATCCGAAGAGAACAGACTCAAAGAAATACCAGTGGTTTGAAATTTTCCAGAAGTCTTTCCCGAGGATTTAACTGGATTACCTCCTATCCGACCAGTGGAATTTGGCATTAACTTAATACTAGGAGCTATTCCCGTAGCAAGGTCACCATACCGTTTAGAACCATCAGAGATGCAGGAACTGTCTAGCCAACTACAAGAACTACAAGGCAAGGGTTTCATCCGACCCAGTCATTCACCCTGGGGAGCCACCGTACTATTTGTCAAGAAGAAGGATGGATCATTCCGAATGTGTATTGATTATCGTGAGCTGAACAAACTGACTATCAAGAATCGTTATCCTCTCCCTAGGATAGATGATTTGTTCGATCAATTACAAGGTTCGCAATGTTTCTCCGAGATAGATCTTTGATCCCGCTACCATCAATTGAGAGTACGCGAGGACGATATTCCAAAAACCGCGTTCAAAACCCGATATGGGCATTTTGAGTTTACAGTCATGCCCTTCAGATTGACAAATGCACCCGCAGTGTTTATGGACCTGATGAATCGAGTATGCAAACCATTCCTGGAGAAATTTGTTATCGTTTTCATCGACGACATATTGATTTATTCCAAGTCCAAAGAGGAACACGAAGAACATTTGAGAATGATTTTAGAATTGCCTAGGAAGGAGAAACTTTAGGCAAAATTCTCTAAATATGAATTTTGGTTGAAGTACATTTTCTTGGTCATGTAGTTAATGAAAAAGGAATTCATGTGGATCCTAGCAAGATCGAGGCCATCAAGAAATGAAAGACTCCTACGACCCCATCAGAAATTTGCTCATTCTTAGGCCTAGCAGGTTACTACCGAAGGTTCATTGAGAACTTTTCAAAGATTGCCAAGCCACTCACCTTACTAACTCAAAAGGAGAAGAATTTTGATTTGAAGCAAGAGCAAGAGGAAGCCTTCCAGACTCTGAACGATATGTTGTGTAACGCTCCGATTCTGACTCTTCCAGATGATTCGGATGACTTTGTGGTGTACTGTGACGCCTCTCACCAAGGATTAGGTTGTGTCTTGATGCAAAAGGGTAAAGTAATTGCATACACATCTCGACAATTGAAGATACACAAGAAGAATTACAGTACTCACAATTTGGAACTGGGTGTTGTGATCTTTGCACTCAAAAGTTAGAGACACTACTTGTACAGTACGAAGAGTATTATCTACACCGACCATAAGAGTTTGCAACATATCTTCGATCAAAAGGAGTTAAACATGGGGCAGAGACGGGGGGTCGAGCTTTTTAGTGATTTTGATTGCGAAATCCGTTACCACCCTGGAAAGGCGAACGTGGTAGCAGATGCACTTAGTAGGAAGGAAAGAATTAAGCCCAGACAAGTGCGAGCCATGAGCATGAAAATTCAATCGGGTATCAAAGGAAAGATACTCGAAGCTCAATTAGAAGCGACTAATGATATGAATGCGCAGGAAGAGATGTTGCGTGGGTTAGATAAACAATCGGAGAAAAGAGATAATGGGGGATTGTACCTGATGGAGCGAATCTGGGTTCCACGAACGGGTGATCTAAGGACACTAATTATGGATGAGGCTCATAAAACCAGATACTCCATTCGTCCGGGTGCGGACAAAATGCATCATGACCTTCGGGATATATACTGGTGGCCTGGAATGAAAAAGGACATAGTTATATCTGTAAGCAAGTGTCTGACTTGCTCAAAAGTAAAGGCCGAACACCAAAGGACTTTAGGATTATTGCAACAGCCAGAAATCCCTGAATGGAAATGGGAAAAATATAACAACGGATTTCATCATAAAACTCCCAAGGACTAGTAGTGGGCACAACACCATATGGGTCGTCGTGGATAGAATGACAAAATCGGCACATTTTCTAGCAATCCGTGAGGATTACAAAATGGACAAACCAGCTAGAATTTATATTAGTGAGATTGTGGCGAGGCATGGTGTGACATTCGGCAATAAATTTCCCAGGTTAGCCACTAGAAATCCTAATTTTAAGCCTAGTATGACTAAAAATAGTATTTATGACTTAAATACATCTATAATAATATTAGATTTCGTAGAAATCCCGCCTATATGGGTAGAACCTTCCGGAGCTCGAAAAATCGAATTATTACGAGTCAAGAATTACAAATGAGGTACAATAATAAAAATAATATCAATTAAAATAATTAAATAAATTATAATAAATATAAATAAGTTAAAATATAAAACATATAAAAATAAACTCATAAAAGTAATAAAAACTTTGTAATTAAAAGATTTAAACAAAATCAACAATTATACAAAATTCATTTAAACAAATTACACTTAATTATTCAAAAAAAAAAAGAAATCCCCCCCCCATGAGGCCGGCCACCCTACCCCCCCCCCCCCCTCAAATTTCTCTTGCCTCCTTCTCTTCCCAAGAACCACCACTTGATCTCCCCCATGCTCTATATAAGCCTCCTACTACTCTTTATCATTTCCTTTACCACCACACTCCATCTCTTCTCTTTTCTCTCTTCTTCTTTCACCAACAAAAATCTCCCAACAACATCCAAGTCTTGATCATCTTTTGAAGATCAAACACAAAAGAGTTGGTAAGATGATCATAAAACACTCATCTCTACACTTCTACCTTTCTTCTCTTCTTTTTTCTTCTTTCTTTTATTTATTTTCTTTGTTGTTCATCTTATTTCCTTTATTTATATATATATAATCAGGTAAATATAAACATCCTACCAATGTTGTAAGGAGCACATGAAATGTGCATCATCCTACCGTTGTTGTATGGAACTTAATCAACTAAAAATCAAGAAAATAAGACTTTGATCATGCATGTGTTTCATCTTAACAAATGTTGTAAGGAACACATAAAATGTGTATCATCCTACCATTGTTGTAAGAACACATGGATTATCAAAGCTTATACTCATACAATATGATTATTCATGAATATAAACATGTTATATTAAAGTTATGACCCATAAGCAAAAAGAATAACATTCTGGCAGATTCTGATGCTAGAACTCCCCACTTGTTTTTGTTATATCTGGAGTTCTAGGTATCAAAATCAGTTGATTCTTTTTTCTAATCTTAGTTTAAAGTGTTACCTTTCATTTAAACCAGGATTAACTAATTTTCATGAACGTTTGATCCTTCAAACATATTTAAAAATACCCATATGTTGAATCTGGAAATCTGACAGATTTAGAAGGGTACACTTTAAACGCGTGTAACTTACTCATTCATGGGTCAAAATACGTCTAGTTTTTTTTTAGTTTAATATTTGAGTCATGGTTATTTCCCAGTTTGAATCATGTAAAAAGGAGGTCGTATGAGACCTAAACAGACGTTTTAGTAACAACATTTCATCCAGACACTGATTAGTGGACATCCTATACACTTTTAATTATTAAAAATACTAAACATGGATTATAAATTCCTATATTTTTACTGGACATTCTAGAAACATGTATTAAGATTATATTAAAATATCAAGCCTTAATATGACTCCTAAATTACAGTTTTTAATTTTTAAAGTTCAACTTAAAGAACTGAAAATTTCAGTGAACACTTATGATTTATGGAAAAATAGAGACAACCTTTAACTATTTAAATAAATAAGTTAACAACAAATAAATAATACAAAAGAATAAATAAAATAAGTCTAATAGAGCTACATACCTCTTATATTAGGAAAGGAGCTTCGGTAGGAACAAGAAATCCTTACGAGTAAACACCTTTGCATACCGAGTGAGTATGATAGCCCCTTTTTACCGTATTTCATATTATTTTGGGATGAAAGCATGTGCATATATTTCATGAAAAGTTTATTGCCTATCTTCTTATTTATTTCAAATATTATTTTGAGCACTTATGGTATTATTCTTTGATGTGCTTGGGTGATCGTTGTAAGGCCCTTTCGTTGGACATTATTCCTTAACTCCGCTAGTGAGCCGATGGTATTTGTAAGTAGCGCTATTTGGAGATTCCGACGTCTCCCATTTACGGTTGACGAACTATAGATGTACTTTACCATTACTAACGTCATTTAATATAGGCGTTAGGTTTATCATGGGCAATTGGTTGTCGGCTAGGTTGGATAATGGCTCAAGCAACAATCATCATAGTCTATTACTACCATATGCAACATATTGGGCAATATAATACATCTTCTATCATTCATGCATATTTTTATTTTATTCCAAAAACTTCCATCAATTATTTAAATTTTTCTCATTTAAAAGATATTTTGTGCATATATTAAAAACCTATGAACTCACCAACTCTAGTAGTTGACCCTTTTCTTTCTTTTACCCGTGCTTTGAGGTGATCGCCGTTAGGTACCTTATGCTTACGAACATGATGTGTGGCATCTTCATCTTCATCGTCAAACAATATCTATTTTATTTTCGCATCGTACAAGACAATGTCATTTAATTTTTATTCGATTATGTAACTTTTATTTATCTTTTACCCGGACTACTTATTTTTGTTAAGTCAATATAATGGTTATTGTCTATTTACCCTGTGCGATGATATCTTGCGCTGTGACACCTCGTGTTTCCGCTTTAGCGGGGTGTGACAGATTTGGTATTAGTGCCTAAGGTTATAGAGAATGTTGTTTTCCTTATGGGGGGAAAACACCAACTATAACCAAAGGTTTATAAAAATGATTTTCAAAATAATTTTGTTTAAAATACATCAAGTGTATTGATAATATAATTAAGTTGAGTACCACATTGTTATACCTCAATTAGACAAAGCTTGATCACCTATGTCTAATTTAGCTATGTACGATATGGGACTTAGGTTAGTTATAATAAAAATATACTTAGAAACATTTTTCATTTATTTTCTTTCTGGAGCACGATTATTGTGTGTGTGCATAAGCATGGCATATCATAAGTACTTTCATATATTAGCACACTTAGTAACCAATTTTATATATATCGAAGTCTGTAATGTCATCATTAGGTTGACGCACTAAGATTACATATTCTTTACCCATGGAGGTTAGAATAGAAACTTAGTAGGAAAGTCCCCGAGTTTCACGACCTAGTGTATTATCAACACCAACTTCCTGTGAAGCATGTGTTAGGCTCACGGCTAGGAAAAGAGTCCCCTTACCAACGAGAGTAACATCGTGACCTTTTCATTAGGAGGGAGAGAACTGCTGATTTAGGGAGCACATAGAGGCACCCTGAGTAGTAATGGGAACTATATGATTGAACATGTTTTGCTTAAATCACGTTATGAAATGTATGATTTTAAAATTTTACATGCATTGCTATATGATTGAACGGGAGTTTTAGTTGTTAGACCTTATATTTTAGGATCACCATAACCTAGCTAAGTAGAATTTGTACAAAGGAGAGACCCGAATGTGATTAGTAGTATGTTTCTTCTGAACAATTATAATGCATCAATGCTATCTGACTCTAGAATATATAGAAGCTTCGTACCACTAGTTTTTAGACCAAAGCTCAATCTAAAATTTCAAATATTAAAAGAGGCCTATATCATGGAATTTGCTAATGGACAAGAAGTCAAGACTAGAGATATAATCACTAAGTGTACCTTGAACTTAGCCAGCAAAAACTTCAACGTAGACCATACCAATCAAATTAGGGAGCTTTGATGTAGTTGTTGGTATGTATTGGCTATCCAAAAATCAAGCTGAAATACTTTGTTCTGCAAAGATCATTTAGATTCCACTATCACAAGATGAAACGCTTGTCGTATAAGGAGAAAAGACCAGGAAGAACGTCAAAGTGGTATCATGCATGAAAATGCAAAAATATTTAGGAAAGGACTATATCGCATTCTTCGTGCATGTTGTAGAAACGGAGGTTTAGGAAAAACACATTCACGATTTTCCAATCGTTCGGGATTCTCCCAAGGTGTTTCCGGATGAATTACCTGGATTACCCTTAGTTAGACAAGACAAATTTGGATTGATTTAATCCCTGTAGCCGCGCCCGTAGCAAAGGCTCCATATCGGTTAGCCCCGTTGGAAATGTAGGAATTGTCTGCACATCTTCAAGAGCTACTCAACAAAGGAATTATTCGACCAAGTACCTCACCATAGGGAGCCCTAGTCCTATTCGTCAAAAAAGAAAGATGGATCTCTACGAATGTGTATCGACTATCGGGAACTCAACAAGTTAACTATCAAGAACCGATACCCTCTCCCTCGAATCGAGACCTATTCGACCAACTTGAAGGCGCCAACTGTTTTTCAACAATCGATCTTCGCTCGGGATATCACCAGTTGAGAGTTCGCGAAGAAGACGTCCCTAAGACCGCCTTTAGAACCCGCTATGGACATTACGAGTTCTTAGTTCTTAGTTATGCCTTTTGGGTTGACTAACGCTCCAGCAGTATTTATGGACTTAATGAATAGGGTCTGTAGACCATATTTAGATAAGTTTGCTATAGTGTTCATAGACGACATCCTCATCTATTCGCGAAGCAAGGAAGATCATGAGCAGCATTTGAAATTAATCTTAACACTACTCAAGGACCAGAAGTTGTATGCCAAATTCTCTAAGTGTGAATTTTGAATCCGAGAAGTACACTTCCTTGGTCATGTAGTTAATTCAAATGGAATTCATGTCGATCCAGCAAAGATCGAAGCAATCAAAAAGTGGGAAGCACCAAAGACGCCAACTGAGATTCGACAATTTCTGGGTCTGGCAGGATATTATAGGCGATTCATCGAAAACTTTTCACGCGTGGCTCAACCATTAACGACTTTGACTCAGAAGGATAAGAAATTCATTTGGGGAGATAAGCAAGAAGAAGCCTTTAAAACCTTAAAGCAGAAGCTATGCAACGCACCTATCTTGGCATTGCCAACTGGATCAGAAAACTTTGTGGTCTATTGCGACGCATCACACCAAGGGTTGGGATGTGTTTTAATGCAAAAAGACAAAGTTATCGCCTACGCTTCGAGACAATTGAAGGTTCATGAGAAAAACTACACTACTCATGATTTGGAGCTAGGAGCGGTAGTGTTTGCACTCAAAATATGGAGACACTACTTATATGGCACCAAGTGTACCGTCTACACTGACCATAAGAGTCACCAGCATATTTTTTATCAAAAGATGCTCAATATGAGACAAAGGCGATGGGTAGTGTCGCACCCCGCTAAAGCGGAAACAAGAGGTGTCACAACACAAGATATCATCACACAAGGTAAATAGACAATAACCATTATATTGACTTAACAAAAATAAGTAGTTCGGGTAAAAGATAAATAAAAGTTACATAATCGAATAAAAATTAAATGACATTGTCTTGTACGATGCGAAATTAAAATAGATATTGTTTTTATAAAACGTGACGATGAAGATGAAGATGCCACACATCATGTTTGTATGCATAAGGTACCTAACGACGATCACCTGAAAGCACGGGTAAAAGAAAGAAAAGGGTCAACTACTAGAGTTGGTGAGTTCATAGGTTTTTAATATATGCACAAAATATCTTTTAAATGAGAAAAGTTTAAATAATTGATGGAAGTTTTTGGAATAAAATAAAAGTATGCATGAATGATAGAAGATGTATTATATTGCCCAATACGTTGCACATGGTAGTAATAGACTATGATGATTGTTGCTTGAGCCATTATCCAACCTAGCCGACAACCAATTGCCCACGATAAACCTAGCGCCTATATTAAATGACGTTAGTAGTGGTAAAGTACATCTATAGTTCGTCAACCATAAATGGGAGACGTCGGAATCTCCAAATAGCGCTACTTACAAATACCATCGGCTCACTAGCGGAGTTAAGGAATAATGTCCAACGAAAGGGCCTTACAACGATCACCCAAGCACATCAAAGAATAATACCATAAGTGCTCAAAATAATATTTGAAATAAATAAGATAGGCAATAAACTTTTCATGAAACGTATACACATGCTTTCACCCCAAAATAATATGAAATACGGTAAAAAGGGGCTATGATACTCACTCAGTATGCAAAGGTGTTTACTCGTAAGGATTTCTTGTTCCTACCGAAGCTCCTTTCCTAATATAAGAGGTATGTAGCTCTATTAGACTTATTTTATTTATTATTTTGTATTATTTATTTGTTGTTAACTTATTTATTTAAATAGTTAAAGGTTGTCTCTATTTTTCCATAAATCATAAGTGTTCACTGGAATTTTCAGTTCCTTAAGTTGAACTTTAAAAATTAAAAACAGTAATTTAGGAGTCATATTAAGGCTTGATATTTTAATATAATCTTAATACATGTTTCTAGAATGTCCAGTAAAAATATAGGAATTTATAATCCATTTTTAGTATTTTTAATAATTAAAAGTGTATAGGATGTCCACTGATGAGGGTCTGGATGACATGTTGTTACCAAAACGTCTGTTTAGGGCTCATACGACATCGTTTATACATGATTCAAACTAGGAAATAACCACGACTCAAAGATTAAACTTTTAAAAAAAACTAGACGTATTTTGACCCAAGAATGAGTAAGTTACACGCGTTTAAAGTGTATCCTTCTAAATCTGCCAGATTTCCAGATTCAACATATGGGTGTTTTTAAATATGTTTGAAGGATCAAACGTTCATGAAAATTAGTGAATCCAGGTTTAAATGAAAGGTAACACTTTAAACTAAGATTAGCAAAAAGAATAAACTGATTTTGATACCTAGAACTCCAAATATAACAAAAACAAATGGGGAGTTCTAGCATCAGAATCTGCGAGATTGTTATTCTTTTTGCTTATGGGTCATAACTTTAATATGGCATGTTTATATTCATGATTAATCATATTGTATGAGTATAAGCTTTGATAATCCATGTGTTCTTACAACAATGGTAGGATGATACACATTTTATGTGTTCCTTACAACATTTGTTAAGATGAAACACATGCATGATCAAAGTCTTATTTTCTTGATTTTTAGTTGATTAAGTTCCATACAGCAATGGTAGGATGATGCACATTCATGTGCTCCTTACAACATTGGTAGGATGTTTATATTTACATGATTATAGATATATATATATATAAAGGAAATAAGATGAACAACAAAGAAAATAAATAAAAGAAAGAAGAAAGAAGAAAAGAAGAAAGGTAGAAGAGTAGAGATAAGTGTTTTATGATCATCTCACCAACACTTTTCTTTGATTATGTGTTTGATCTTCAAAAGATGATCAAGACTTGGATGTTCTCGGGAGATTTTTGTTGGTGAAAAAAGAAGAGAGAAAAGAGAAGAGATGGAGTGTGGTGGTGAAGGAAATTATGAAGAGTAGTAGGGGGCTTATATAGAGCATGGGGGAGATCAAGTGGTGATTCTTGGGAAGAGAAGGAGGCAAGAGAAAAGAGATGGGGGGTTTCTTTTATTTTTTTTATTTTTTATAAATTATGTGTAATTAGTTTAAATAAATTTGTATAAATGGTGATTTTGTTTAAATCTTTTAATTAACAAAGTTTTAATTATTTTGATGAGTTTATATATATATATATATATGTTTTATATTTTAACTTATTTATATTTATTATGATGTATTTAATTATTTTTATTGTTATTATTATTATTATTATTGTATATGATTTGTAATTCCTGACTTTTAATAATTCGATTTTTCGAGTTCGGGAAGGTTCTAACCATATAGGCGGGATTTCTATGAAATCTAATATTATTATGGATGTATTTAAATCATAAATACTATTTTTAGTCATACTAGGCTTAAAATACAAATTTCTAATGGCTAACCTGAGAAATTTGTTGTCGAATGTCACAGTCTCCCCTGATTAAAAGAATTTCGTCCCGAAATTAATCATTGATGTCCTAGACTTGCTTTTTGGCGAAGAGGTGCGGATATTTGAGTTTCATATAATCCTCTCGCTCCCAAGTGTATTCAGGCCCGTGCCTTGAGTTCCAACGAACTTTTAAGATGGGGATCTTGCTTCTCCTTAGTCTTTTGACCTCCCGGTCAAGGATTTCTATTGGTTCTTCTACAAAGTTCAACCGGTCATCATCTTGCACATCTTTTAAGGGTAAGACTAAGGTTTCCACCATTTGGCATTTCTTTAAATTCGACACATGGAACGTGTCATGGATTGCGCTCAGTTCTTGTGGCAGTTTTAGCTTGTAGGCTACCGGTCCATTCCTTTCGATTATCTCAAATGGCCCAACGTACCTGGGACTTAACTTGTTCTTTTTTTTCCAAAACGCACTATTCCTTTCCAAGGTGATATCTTTAGTAGAACTTTATCGCCAACTTGAAACTCTAGGGGCTTCCTGCGATTGCCGGCGTAGCTCTTTTGTCGCTCCCTAGCGGTTTTGAGCCTTTCCCTGATAATCTTTATCTTATCAGTGGTTTCCTGTACGATGTCTGGTCTGGACAATTGTCGGTCTCTGATTTCCAACCAGCTGAGCGGGGATCTACATTTGCGTCCGTACAATGCTTCATAGGGTGCACACTGGATACTGGTGTGATAACTATTATTGTATGAAAATTCAACCAGTGGCAAATGTGAGTCCCAGCTCCCACCAAAATCTAACACACAAGCACGTAACATATCTTCCAGTGTTTGAATAGTCCTGTCCGATTGTCCGTCTGTTTGGGGGTGGTAAGAGGTGCTTAAATTGACTCGCGTTCCCAATGCTTTTTGAAGTGATTGCCAAAATCGGGAAGTGAAGCGACTATCCCTATCCGAGATGATAGAGATGGGCACTCCATGACGTATGACGATCTTATTGATGTAGATTCGTGCCAGCTTTTCCATCTTGTAATCTTCACGAATGGGTAGGAAATGTACTGACTTTGTAATCCGGTCTACTACTACCCAGATGGAATCGTACCCTTTTGCGGATCGGGGTAACTTAGTCACAAAATCCATAGTTATCTGTTCCCATTTCCATTCCGGGATTTCGGGTTGCTGCAGTAATCCAGAGGGTTTCTGGTGTTCTGCCTTAACTCTTGCACAAGTCAAACATTTCTCCACGTATAGGGCGACATCCTTCTTCATTCCGGGCCACCAATAGTATTCCTTCAAATCCTTGTACATTTTATCGGCTCCGGGATGAATAGAATACTTAGACTTATGTGCCTCATCCAATATCGTTAACCGTATGTTATTCGCCTTGGGTATCCAAACCTTCTTTTTGAAGTAACGTACTCCATCAATCTCGAATCTGTGCTCCAAATGATGGAGGTTTTCCTCTTTTAGATTTTCTGTTTTTAATGCTTGCTCCTGAGCTTCGAGGATCCTTCCTTTCAGACTGGTTTGCACAACAGCTCCTAATGCTCGTACTCGCGTTGGTTTTACTCTTTCCTTCCTACTCAATGCGTCGGCAACCACATTGGCCTTGCCTGGGTGATATTTGATTTCGCAATCGTAATCATTGAGTAGTTCTACCCATCGCCTTTGTCTCATATTGAGCATCTTTTGATCAAAAATATGCTGGAGACTATTATGGTCAGTGTAGACGGTACACTTGGTGCCATATAAATAGTGTCTCCATATTTTGAGTGCAAACACTACCGCTCCTAGCTCCAAATCATGAGTAGTGTAGTTTTTCTCATGAACCTTCAATTGTCTCGAAGCGTAGGCGATAACTTTGTCTTTTTGCATTAAAACACATCCCAACCCTTGGTGTGATGCGTCGCAATAGACCACAAAGTTTTCTGATCCAGTTGGGAATGCCAAGATAGGTGTGTTGCATAGCTTCTGCTTTAAGGTTTGAAAGGCTTCTTCTTGCTTATCTCCCCAAATGAATTTCTTATCCTTCTGAGTTAATGCCGCGAGTGGTTGCGCAAATTTTGAGAAATTTGCTATAAATAAATGTACTTAACTGAGAAATTTACAATTTCAGTCGGGATATATGGGGTTCCTATTTCTTTATGGCTTCGATCTTTGTTGGGTCAACATGAATTCCTATTAATTACGTGGCCTAGAAAACGTAATTCCCGACATACAACTTCTGATCCTTAAGTAACTTTAGTATCAACCTTAAATGCTTTTCATGGTTGCTCTTGTGTCACATGTAAATGAGTATATCATCAACAAACACAATCACAACTTATCTAAGTATAGTCTGCATACTCGGTTCATTACGTCCATGAAGACAATTGGTGCGTTTGTCAATCAAAAGGGCATAACTATAACGTATTCTAAACGCGGTTTTGGGCACATCCTCTTCACAGATTCTTAATTGATGATATCCAGATTGAATATCGATTTTAGAAAAATAGGTAGCACCTTGAAGTTGATCGAAAAGGTCATCGATTCGAGGAAGAGGGTATTGATTTTTGATGGTCAATATGTTGAGTTCCCTATAGTTTACGCACATTCGCAGCAATCCATCTTTCTTTTTGACGAATAGGACTACGGCTCCCCATGGTGAGGTACTTGGTCGAATAATTCCTTTGTCGAGTAGCTCTTGAAGATGTGCAGGCAATTTCCTACATTTCCAACGGGGCTAACCGATATGGTGCCTTTGCTACGGGCGCGGCTCCAGGGATTAAATCAATCCAAATTTGTCTTGTCTAACTGAGGGTAATCCAAGTAATTCATCCGGAAACACCTTGGGAGAATCCCGAACGATTGGAAAATTGTGAATGTGCTTTTCCTAAACCTCGGTTTCTACAACGTGAGCGAAGAATGCGATATAGTCCTTTCTTAAATATTTTTGCATTTTCATGCATGATACCACCTTGACGTTCTTCCTGGTCTTTTCTCCTTATATGACAAGCGTTTCATCTTGTGATAGTGGAATATGAATGATCTTTGCAGAACAAAGTATTTCAGCTTGATTTTTGGATAGCCAATACATACCAACAACTACATCAAAGCTCCCTAATTTGATTGGTATGGTCTACGTTGAAGTTTTTGCTGGCTAAGTTCAAGGTACAGTTAGTGATTATATCTCTAGTCTTGAATTCTTGTCCATTAGCAAATTCCATGAAATAGGCCTCTTTCAATATTTGAAATTTTAGATTGAGCTTTGGCCTAAAAACTAGTGGTACGAAGCTTCTATATATTCTAGAGTCAGTTAGCATTGATGCATTCTAATTGTTCAGAAGAAACATACTAGTAATCACATTCGGGTCTCTCCTTTGTACAAATTCTACTTAGCTAGGTTATGGTGATCCTAAGATATAAGGTCTAACAACTAACACTCCCGTTCAATCGTATAGCAATGCATGTAAAATTTTAAAATCATACATTTCATAACGTGATTTAAGCAAAACATGTTCAATCATATAGTTCCCGTTACTACTCAGGGTGCCTCTATGTGCTCCCTAAATCAGCAGTTCTCTCCCTCCTAATGAAAAGGTCACTATGTTACTCTCGTTGGTAAGGGGACTCTTTTCCTAGCCGTGAGCCTAACACATGCTTCACAGGAAGTTGGTGTTGATAATACACTAGGTCGTGAAACTCGGGGACTCTCCTACTAAGTTTCTATTCTAACCTCCATGGATAAAGAATATGTAATCTTAGTGCGTCAACCTAATGATGACATTACAGACTTCGATGTATATAAAATTGGTTACTAAGTGTGCTAATATATGCAAGTACTTATGATATGCCATGCTTATGCACACACACAATAATCATGTTCTAGAAAGAAGATAAATAAAATTTGTTTCTAAGTATATTTTTATTATAACTAACCTAAGTCCCATATTGTACATAGCTAAATTAGACATAGGTGATCAAGCTTTGTCTAATTGAGGTATAACAATGTGGTACTCAACTTAATTATATTATCAATACACTTGATGTATTTTAAACAAAATTATTTTGAAGACATTTTTATAAACCTTTGGTTATAGTTGGTGTTTTCCCCCCATAAGGAAAACAACATTCTCTATAACCTGGCTCTGATACCAAATCTGTCACACCCCGCTAAAGCGGAAATACGAGGTGTCACAGCACAAGATATCATCGCACAAGGTAAATAGACAATAACCATTATATTGACTTAACAAAAATAAGTAGTTCGGGTAAAAGATAAATAAAAGTTACATAATCGAATAAAAATTACATGACATTGTATTGTACGATGCGAAAATAAAATAGATATTGTTTTTATAAAATGTGACGATGAAGATGAAGATGCCACACATCATGTTTGTATGCATAAGGTACCTAACGACGATCACCTGAAAGGACGGGTAAAAGAAAGAAAAGGGTCAACTACTAGAGTTGGTGAGTTCATAGGTTTTTAATATATGCACAAAATATCTTTTAAATGAGAAAAGTTTAAATAATTGATGGAAGTTTTTGGAATAAAATAAAAGTATGCATGAATGATAGAAGATGTATTATATTGCCCAATACGTTGCACATGGTAGTAATAGACTATGATGAATGTTGCTTGAGCCATTATCCAACCTAGCCGACAACCAATTGCCCATGATAAACCTAACGCCTATATTAAATGACGTTAGTAGTGGTAAAGTACATCTATAGTTCGTCAACCATAAATGGGAGACGTCGGAATCTCCAAATAGCGCTACTTACAAATACCATCGGCTCACTAGCGGAGTTAAGGAATAATGTCCAACGAAAGGGCCTTACAACGATCACCCAAGCACATCAAAGAATAATACCATAAGTGCTCAAAATAATATTTGAAATAAATAAGATAGGCAATAAACTTTTCATGAAACGTATACACATGCTTTCACCCCAAAATAATATGAAATACGGTAAAAAGGGGCTATGATACTCACTCAGTATGCAAAGGTGTTTACTCGTAAGGATTTCTTGTTCCTACCGAAGCTCCTTTCCTAATATAAGAGGTATGTAGCTCTATTAGACTTATTTTATTTATTATTTTGTATTATTTATTTGTTGTTAACTTATTTATTTAAATAGTTAAAGGTTGTCTCTATTTTTCCATAAATCATAAGTGTTCACTGGAATTTTCAGTTCTTTAAGTTGAACTTTAAAAATTAAAAACAGTAATTTAGGAGTCATATTAAGGCTTGATATTTTAATATAATCTTAATACATGTTTCTAGAATGTCCAGTAAAAATATAGGAATTTATAATCCATTTTTAGTATTTTTAATAATTAAAAGTGTATAGGATGTCCACTGATCAGGGTCTGGATGACATTTTGTTACTAAAACGTCTTTTTAGGGCTCATACGATATCGTTTCTACATGATTCAAACTGGGAAATAACCACGACTCAAAGATTAAACTTTTAAAAAAAACTAGACGTATTTTGACCCAAGAATGAGTAAGTTACACGCGTTTAAAGTGTATCCTTCTAAATCTGCCAGATTTCCAGATTCAACATATGGGTGTTTTTAAATATGTTTGAAGGATCAAACGTTCATGAAAATTAGTGAATCCAGGTTTAAATGAAAGGTAACACTTTAAACTAAGATTAGCAAAAAGAATAAACTGATTTTGATACCTAGAACTCCAAATATAACAAAAACAAATGGGGAGTTCTAGCATCAGAATCTGCCAGATTGTTATTCTTTTTGCTTATGGGTCATAACTTTAATATGGCATGTTTATATTCATGATTAATCATATTGTATGAGTATAAGATTTGATAATCCATGTGTTCTTACAACAATGGTAGGATGATACACATTTTATGTGTTCCTTACAACATTTGTTAAGATGAAACACATGCATGATCAAAGTCTTATTTTCTTGATTTTTAGTTGATTAAGTTCCATACAGCAATGGTAGGATGATGCACATTCATGTGCTCCTTACAACATTGGTAGGATGTTTATATTTACATGATTATAGATATATATATATATATATATATATAAAGGAAATAAGATGAACAACAAAGAAAATAAATAAAAGAAAGAAGAAAGAAGAAAAGAAGAAAGGTAGAAGAGTAGAGATGAGTGTTTTATGATCATCTTACCAACTCTTTTCTTTGATTATGTGTTTGATCTTCAAAAGATGATCAAGACTTGGATGTTCTTGAAGGATTTTTGTTGGTGAAAAAAGAAGATAGAAAAGAGAAGAGATGGAGTGTGGTGGTGAAGGAAATGATGAAGAGTAGTAGGGGGCTTATATAGAGCATGGGGGAGATCAAGTGGTGATTCTTGGGAAGAGAATGAGGCAAGAGAAAAGAGAGGGGGGAAGGGTTTCTTTTATTTTTTTTATTTTTTATAAATTATGTGTAATTAGTTTAAATAAATTTATATAAGTGGTGATTTTGTTTAAATATTTTAATTAACAAAGTTTTAATTATTTTGATGAGTTTATATATATATGTTTTATATTTTAACTTATTTATATTTATTATGATGTATTTAATTATTTTTATTGCTATTATTATTATTATTATTGTATATGATTTGTAATTCCTGACTTTTAATAATTCGATTTTTCGAGCTCGGGAAGGTTCTAACCATATAGGCGGGATTTCTATAAAATCTAATATTATTATGGATGTATTTAAATCATAAATACTATTTTTAGTCATACTAGGCTTAAAATACAAATTTCTAATGGCTAACCTGATAAATTTGTTGTCGAATGTCACAGGTAGAACTACTCAATGATTATGATTGCGAAATCAAATATCACCCAGGCAAGGCCAATGTGATAGTTGACGCGTTGAGTAGGAAGGAAAGAGTAAAACCAACGAGAGTACGAGCATTAGGAGTTGTTGTGCAAACAAGTCTGAAAGGAAGGATCCTTGAAGCTCAGGAGCAAGCATTAAAAGCAGAAAATCTAAAAGAGGAAACCCTCCGTCATTTGGAGCACAGGTTCGAGATTGGAACTGATGGAGTACGTTACTTCGAAAAGAAGGTTTGGATACCCAAGGTGAATAACATAAGGTTAACGATATTGGATGAGGCACATAAGTCTAAGTATTCTATTCATCCCGGAGCCGATAAAATGTACAAGGATTTGAAGGAATACTATTGGTGGCCCAGAATGAAAAAGGATGTCGCCCTATACGTGGGGAAATGTTTGACTTGTGCAAGGATTAAGGCAGAACACCAGAAACCCTCTGGATTACTGCAGCAACCCGGAATGGAAATGGGAACAGATAACTATGGATTTTGTGACTAAGTTACCCCGATCCGCAAAAGGGTATGATTCCATCTGGGTAGTAGTAGACCGGCTTACAAAGTCAGCACATTTCCTACCTATTCGTGAAGATTACAAGATGGAAAAGCTGGCACGAATCTACATCAATGAGATCGTCATGCGTCATGGAGTGCCCATCTCTATCATCTCGGATAGGGATAGTTGCTTCACTTCCCGATTTTGGCAATCACTTCAGAAAGCATTGGGAACGCGAGTCAATCTAAGCACCTCATACCACCCCCAAACAGACGGACAATCGGAAAGGACTATTCAAACGCTGGAAGATATGTTACGTGCTTGTGTGTTAGATTTTCGTGGGAGCTGGGACTCGCATTTGTCACTGGTTGAATTTTCATACAATAATAGTTATCACACCAGTATCCAGTGTGCACCCTATGAAGCATTGTACGGACGCAAATGTAGATCCCCACTCAGCTGGTTGGAAATCGGAGACCGACAATTGTCCAAACCAGACGTCGTACAGGAAACCACTGATAAGATAAAGATTATCAGGGAAAGGCTCAAAACCACTAGGGACCGACAAAAGAGCTACGCCGACAATCGCAGGAAACCCCTAGAGTTTCAAGTTGGCGATAAAGTCCTACTAAAGATATCACCTTGGAAAGGGATAGTGCGTTTTGGTAAAAAGAACAAGTTAAGTCCCAGGTATGTTGGGCCGTTCGAGATAATCGAATGGATCGGACCGGTAACCTACAAGCTAAAACTGCCACAAGAACTGAGCGCCATCCATGACACGTTCCATGTGTCGAATTTAAAGAAATGCCAAACAAAGGAAACCTTAGTCCTACCCTTAAAAGATGTGCAAGTTGATGACCGGTTGCACTTTGTAGAAGAACCAATCGAAATCCTTGACCGGGAGGTCAAAAGACTAAGGAGAAGCAAGATCCCCATCTTAAAAATTCGTTGGAACTCAAGGCACGGACCTGAATACACTTGGGAGCGAGAGGATTATATGAAACTCAAATATCACACCTCTTCGCCAAAAAGCAAGTCCAAGACTGATTAATTTCGGGACGAAATTCTTTTAATCAGGGGAGACTGTGACATTCGGCAATAAATTTCCCAGGTTAGCCACTAGAAATCCTAATTTTAAGCCTAGTATGACTAAAAATAGTATTTATGACTTAAATACATCTATAATAATATTAGATTTCGTAGAAATCCCGCCTACATGGGTAGAACCTTCCGGAGCTCGAAAAATCGAATTATTACGAGTCAAGAATTACAAATCAGGTACAATAATAAAAATAATATCAATTAAAATAATTAAATAAATTATAATAAATATAAATAAGTTAAAATATAAAACATATAAAAATAAACTCATAAAAGTAATAAAAACTTTGTAATTAAAAGATTTAAACAAAATCAACAATTATACAAAATTCATTTAAACAAATTACACTTAATTATTCAAAAAAAAAGAAAAAGAAAGAAATCCCCCTCCCCATGAGACCGGCCACCCTACCCCCCCCCCCTCAAATTTCTCTTGCCTCCTTCTCTTCCCAAGAACCACCACTTGATCTCCCCCATGCTCTATATAAGCCTCCTACTACTCTTTATCATTCCTTTACCACCACACTCCATCTCTTCTCTTTTCTCTCTTCTTCTTTCACCAACAAAAATCTCCCAACAACATCCAAGTCTTGATCATCTTTTGAAGATCAAACACAAAAGAGTTGGTAAGATGATCATAAAACACTCATCTCTACACTTCTACCTTTCTTCTCTTCTTTTTTCTTCTTTCTTTTATTTATTTTCTTTGTTGTTCATCTTATTTCCTTTATTTATATATATATAATCATGTAAATATAAACATCCTACCAATGTTGTAAGGAGCACATGAAATGTGCATCATCATACTGTTGTTGTATGGAACTTAATCAACTAAAAATCAAGAAAATAAGACTTTGATCATGCATGTGTTTCATCTTAACAAATGTTGTAAGGAACACATAAAATGTGTATCATCCTACCATTGTTGTAAGAACACATGGATTATCAAAGCTTATACTCATACAATATGATTATTCATGAATATAAACATGTTATATTAAAGTTATAACCCATAAGCAAAAAGAATAACATTCTGGCAGATTCTGATGCTAGAACTCCCCACTTGTTTTTGTTATATCTGGAGTTATAGGTATCAAAATCAGTTGATTCTTTTTGCTAATCTTAGTTTAAAGTGTTACCTTTCATTTAAACCTGTATTCACTAATTTTCATGAACGTTTGATCCTTCAAACATATTTAAAAAGACCCATATGTTGAATCTTGAAATCTGACAGATTTAGAAGGGTACACTTTAAACGCGTGTAACTTACTCATTCTTGGGTCAAAATACGTCTGGTTTATTTTTTAGTTTAATATTTGAGTCGTGGTTATTTCCCAGTTTGAATCATGTAAAAAGGAGGTCGTATGAGCCATAAACAGACGTTTTAGTAACAACATGTCATCCAGACACTCATCAGTGGACATCCTATACACTTTTAATTATTAAAAATACTAAACATGGATTATAAATTCCTATATTTTTACTGGACATTCTAGAAACATGTATTAAGATTATATTAAATTATCAAGCCTTAATATGACTCCGAAATTACAGTTTTTAATTTTTAAAGTTCAACTTAAAGAACTGAAAATTTCAGTGAACACTTATGATTTATGGAAAAATAGAGACAACCTTTAACTATTTAAATAAATAAGTTAACAACAAATAAATAATACAAATAAATAATACAAAATAATAAATAAAATAAGTCTAATAGAGCTACATACCTCTTATATTAGGAAAGGAGCTTCGGTAGGAACAAGAAATCCTTACGAGTAAACACCTTTGCATACCGAGTGAGTATCATAGCCCCTTCTTACCGTATTTCATATTATTTTGGGGTGAAAGCATGTGTATATATTTCATGAAAAGTTTATTGCCTATCTTCTTATTTATTTCAAATATTATTTTGAGCACTTATGGTATTATTCTTTGATGTGCTTGGGTGATCGTTGTAAGGCCCTTTCGTTGGACATTATCCCTTAACTCCGCTAGTGAGCCGATGGTATTTGTAAGTAGCGCTATTTGGAGATTTTGACGTCTCCCATTTATGGTTGACGAACTATAGATGTACTTTACCACTACTAACGTCATTTAATATAGGCGTTAGGTTTATCATGGGCAATTGGTTGTCGGCTAGGTTGGATAATGGCTCAAGCAACAATCATCATAGTCTATTACTACCATGTGCAACGTATTGGGCAATATAATACATCTTCTATCATTCATGCATACTTTTATCTTTTACCCGAAGTACTTATTTTCGATTATGTAACTTTTATTTATCTTTTACCCGAAGTACTTATTTTTGTTAAGTCAATATAATGGTTATTGTCTATTTACCTTGTGCGATGATATCTTGCGCTGTGACACCTAGTGTTTCCGCTTTAGCGGGGTGTGACACATGGGGTGCCCGTGTCCATTATATCCGATCGAGATAGCCGATTTACTTCGCGATTTTTTCAAACACTACAAAAAGCCTTAGGGACAAGGCTAGACATGAGCACAGCATACCACCCTCAAACAGATGGACAAAGTGAGCATACAATTCAAACATTAGAGGACATGCTGAGGGCATGCGTTATCGATTTTGGAGGTAGCTGGGATACGCACTTCCCATTGATTAAGTTTTCCTATAATAATAGCTATCACATGAGTATCAAATGCGCACCGTTTGAGGCACTTTACGGGCGGAAATGTCGATCACCCGTTGTTTGGGTTGAGGTGGGGGAAAGTCAGTTGATAGGACCAGAAATTGTTCAAGAGAATACCGACAAGATCTTACAAATCAAGGAAAGACTCAAGAATGCAATGGATCGCCAAAAGAGTTACGCCGATAATCGGCGGAAACCCTTAGAATTTAGTGTATGTGATCGAGTACTGCTGAAGGTATCACCATGGAAAGGTGTAGTGCGCTTTGGGCTGAAAGGAAAGTTAGCACCAAGGTAAGTGGGACCTTTCGAGATCATTGAACGTATCGTTCTAGTGGCTACAAGTTAAGACTACCACAAGAACTCAGTGGTATACATGATACGTTCCACGTATCCAATTTGAAGAAATGCTTGGCAGATGTGGATCTGCATGTACCATTGGAGGTAATCAAGATAGACTCAAATCTGCATTTTTTTGAGGAACCTGTAGAAATCCTAGACTGGGAGGTCAAGGTCCGATGGAACTCGAAACGAGGACCAGAGTTTACTTGGGAATGGGAGGACCACATGAAATCCAAATACCCATACCTATTTGATCCCATAAGCTCTAGTAGAAGTACAAACTGAAATGTCCGGGACGAAATTCTTTTAACTGGGGGATGTTGTGACATCCGTCACAAGAGCAGGTTAGCCAGTTTAGATTCTCAACTTGTTATTATGTTTCATGCGTTTGATTTCTTTCGAAACCCTAAAAAAATCCAAATGAGTGATAAGTATTATAAGGTATACTCTCTTTACGCACTATTCAGACCATGACACTTAGATAATCCTATAGTTACATGCCTAAAGCGTGAAACAGATTCGTTATAAGCACGTTGAATGCACATAAAGGGTGACATAAGCTCAAATACTAAATAGAGCTCAGGAGAATAAAAGTGCAATTCTTGGAGCATTTGTTATAAGTACATAAACTCTATTAAGATTCGACTAATTTTAAGGAAGTATAGTGCACTAACAAGCAACTGTATAACACCAAAACTAAAGTAGTAATAATAATAACACAACAACTAATTTGGCATTACAAACCAAAGTAAATAAAACTCTAGAACAAACTCTTAAAACCTAATAATACTAACTAATAACACAAATTGTAACACATGGAAAGGTTAAGTGCACCACTTGCACTCCAACTCAAAGAAATAATATATATATTTATATATATATATATATATAGAAAAGTGATTAGAATCGCCCAAAAAAGGGGGGAAATGGGGGATTAAATTCAAAACTTAAAATACAACAAAAAATAACATGATTCTATTTTAAATGCCTAGAACTATTTCCTAATCACCTCACCTCCTTCCTCTCTCTGAAAATCGGCCACCATACCCTCTCCTCTCTTCGATTTGTTCTTCAAAACACAAGGAACAAGCAAGAAACAAACAAGATAACACAAGGAACAAGCAAGAAAACAAGAAGATAACACAAGGAATTCGAGTATTAAGGTAAGAACTACAAAATCTCTAATCCTAAATCAAGTTTTCTCCATTCCTAGTTATAACAAAATCTGACTTCTATGAATCTCCATGATCAATTCTTGAATAACTTGGAGTCTTGAAGATATATACTCACAATCGGCGAACCGGTAATCAATCAAATATTTCTTATCGTCTCTCTACACTCTATTCCACTTTATGTATCTATTTGAAAACCCTAAGTGATGGTTATAAAAGAGAAAATGTAAGAAACGATACAAACATATATAGAGAAACGATTTTGATGAGCAATAAGCAAAACAGAATCAAAGCGCTAAAACTTGTTACTAAAAGGTAAGGAACATAAAATCTAGAATCTGACAGAAAGTTTGGGTCGTGTTTAAGAGATCATAACTTGGGCAATTTGTGGACTTTTATTTAGTATTTTAAGTCTAAACAGAAGTACTTTGGGTCTACTTTCTACTTTAATTGGTCTCATTTCAGAGAGCCACTGTATGGTAACTGTGGGGTTATCACTCCCCTCAAATGTCGGAGGCTTAAAGGACAAAAACTTCTTGTAAGAATAAGTCTTGCGGGGCTTGTTCAACGTGGTCTGCAATAAGAGCTCTTTAGATATTCTTAGCTCTTCTTCCAGACGCCTTATATAGGCGGCCTGATCTGGCTCAGGTCTGCCAAGACCGGCATTGTGCTGAGAACGTTCATCCTCATCTTGATAAGGCATGTGAGAAGCCTCATCTTTCATCTTTTTTAAAGCTTGTTCCGTATTACCATGTTCGGCAGACATCTTTTCAAATTTCTATATGACAGAGAAAGAGTAATTAACACACTATCTGTAACACCGGAAAATCACAAGCCATTTTTTTTAAACGCATTGCAGAAGCTAATTAAAAACAACTTGATTACATATAATCAATAATTACAATTATACAATCCTTTGTTTCAAAAGACAACCACAACATCATCATAGTATTTTGGTGTTACAAAATAAAACTGGCTCGTCTCTTTTTTCTAAAATAAATATCAGAGTGTGGTCAACTCTTCCTCCTTCAACTACAACACCAACCTGCAAAGCATCAACTGAGAGGAATTAGCACAAAGCTAAGTGAGTAGAAGCTTAAGCAACAAACACAAACATTCACAATCAATCATAACTCATGTAATCACATATCCAGAGAAGACCGGCGGTTCGGCGTAGAACCTACAACCAATGCCGGCCAAAGCAGAGGTTTACCGATAGCTTTCCACTAGATTGGCACAGTAAACTCCCCTCTGAGCAACAAATGCAACAGAAAGGCTACTACTGTTCAACCAACCAGTTAGACAAGCCCAGTCCAAGCCCACGTATAGCTGACTTCTCAACGCAACTCAAAATCATCCTAAGAGCGCGTATCGACCAAATATTCATGCAGCAGCTATCAACATTTCATTATCACAATCAACAGTTCAATCTCAAACCACAATCATGCTTCACATCAATAAAATTAATTGCAATTTTTACCATCCGTGTTCAACGTCCACTTACCTTAGTTTCAGTCTTGAACTTAGAAGTCTAATATCACTGAGTCTTAGGATTGCCTGTAAACACAGCAATAATCAAATCAGTTTCAATCTCATAAATATATCTTATCCATATATTTATAAATCATTCATCAAACAAACACCAAACAATAAACAAATACAAGTTCAAAATACAAGTATCGGATTTCCACAAAACAATCGGATTCCAAGAATCCGCAACCCATGATTCGGATTGTACCACAATCGGATTTCCCTTCACTCGGATTTTGGGGTCCGGATTTGAGACTATCGGATTCTCATCATTCGGATTTAGGTATAGGATTCTCAAGTCTCGGATTATATCAATCGGATTTATGGTTTCCGGATTTAATGTCTCGGTTATACAAAGTGTAGGATTTTAGGATTCCAGTCTCGGATTTAAGGTTATAGGATATAGGACTATCGGATTTCAACTTCCGGTTTTCTAAGCAATCGGTTATCATCACTAGGATTTCATATAACGATTTCTAGCTTTAATCGGATTTCAAATACAAAATACAAGCTATCGGATTTCACCATAATCGGAATTCCTCTTCTTCTCAAATCCCCAAAACCGATAGTTCATATATTCATCATCTTCAAAACTTCATAACTAAATCCAGGTTTCCATAATTTCATCATATCATACCAAAAACATGCTTTAACATCATAGACATATATTTCATGCATCAAGAACATCATTTAAACATATATTTCATAAGAACACAAAATTGACCCAAAACACAGGTTTCATTCAAAAACCGATTCTATAATTTATCATGCAATCATGTTATTTAATCATCAAACTTAATCAAACTAACATGCAATTCATCATACTATTGTCAAACCTTAAATCTTGAATCACAAATCCACAATTCAGAAAATCCGATTGTTTCTTAGTTCCTGTTCTTCAGCCGAGAGATACAAACAGCATATACACACACACAATACTTTTTTCAATTTGAATAATGCATGAGAAATTTTGGTAAGTCCCACGTATACTTTTTAGAAAACAATAGGTGGCATACACCTCCTAACACACATACACGTGCACACCCTTAAACATGCATAAATACATACACACATACGGTATTATGCATACACACAAT
Organism: Dittrichia graveolens; assembly: GCA_038502395.1. Taxonomy (NCBI): domain Eukaryota; kingdom Viridiplantae; phylum Streptophyta; class Magnoliopsida; order Asterales; family Asteraceae; genus Dittrichia; species Dittrichia graveolens. Next base: position 65,258,253 of record JARJIL010000003.1, read on the forward strand.
ACTATTTATTTTATACAATTAACCTAATTAACTAATTAACATTTAATTAACCACTTTATCATATTAAAACAAATAAGCACGTACCACAAACCTGCTAATCTCCTAGCCCAGATTTGCGGGTGTTACAAATCTCTCCCCCTTAAGAGGATTCCGTCCTCGGAATCCTTTCCTGCTCAAATAGATGGGGATATCTATCTTTCATCTCTGCTTCTGTCTCCCATGTCAAATCAGAACCTAGACTGTGTTTCCACTTGACCAATACCATTGGTATCTGCTTCTTTTGGAGCTTGGTCACTTTTCGATCTAACAGTTCTACCGGTTCCTCTATCAACCTCTTCTTTGAATCAACCTTCAGCTCTTGTACTGGGAGAATTTGGTTTTCATCTTCTACTTTACATTTTCTCAGATAGCAGACATTGAAAGTATCTTCTACTTTAGATTTTCTCTGGTCATTCAAAATCTGACGTATGAGGAAGGGACCAATGTATCGGGGAGCTAACTTCCCGCGTTTACCAAATCGAATCACACCCTTCCACGGAGAAACCTTCAAGTATACTAACTCTCCCACTTCAAACTTAATTGGACGACGACGCGGATCTGCGTACATTTTCTGCCTATCTCTGGCTGCTTTCAACTTTTCTTTGGCAATAGCAACCTTATCAGCTGTCATCTGAACTATCTCAGACCCTGCAAATTGTTTCACACCGGCCTCTAACCAACATGTCGGAGTATGGAAATGACGACCGTATAACATCTCCTACGGAGGCATCCCAATACTGGAGTGGTAAGAATTATTGTACGCAAACTCAATTAATGGGAGGTGTGAATCCCAAGATCCACCATACTCAATTACGCATGCTCGCAACATATCTTCGTGTGTTTGTATGGTACGTTCAGTCTGACCATCAGTCTTGCGATGATAAGCTGTACTCAAATTAATTCTCGTCCCCAATTCTCTCTGTAAACTCCTCCAGAAGTTAGAAATGAATCTGAAGTCTTTGTCAGATACTATTGATAACGGCATACCATGCCTCGCAACAATCTCGTTCACATAAAGTTGAGCTAATTTACTCAGAGAAGCCGTCTCACATGTGGCCAGAAAGTGAGTGCTCTTGGTCAGCCGATCCACGATCACCCAAATCATATCATTATTCTTTTGTGTTCGCGGAAGTTTAGTCACAAAATCCATCGTTATATGTTCCCATTTCCACTTAGGGATTTCCAATTGCTTTAAAGATCCATAAGGCTTCTGATGCTCCGCCTTCACTTGTGCACAAATATGATATGACTCTACAAATTGTGCCACATCAGTTTTCATAGTAGGCCACCAGTAAAACTCTTTCAGATCATTATACATTTTAGTGCTTCCTGGGTGTACTGACAATCCGGATTTATGTGCTTCTGTTAAAATCAACTTCCTCAAATTTCCAAGCATAGGCACCCACACACGAGTCTTAAATGTTTTCAATCCACGGGAATCATCAGCAAGTTCATCCTTACGTTTCGTCATCAGTTCACTCCTCAAGTTCTCCTCTTTTAAAGCTTCCAATTGTGCAGACTTTAGTCTATCCACTACATCAGATACAATCTCTATTCTCATAAACTGGATAGAACTTCCCGCTCCCTTGCGGCTTAAGGCATCTGCTACCACGTTTGCTTTCCCTGGATGATATCTAATTTCGCAATCATAATCTTTAATCAATTCCACCCAGCGTCTTTGTCTCATGTTCAACTCTTTCTGTGTAAATACGTACTGCAAGCTCTTATGGTCAGTACTGATCACACACTTGGTGCCATATAAGTAGTGTCTCCACAGTTTTAGGGCAAAAACAACGGCTGCCAGTTCCAAATCATGTGTCGGGTAATTCTTCTCATGGGGTTTCAACTGTCTTGAAGGATATGCAATCACCCGATCCCTCTACATAAGTACACAACCCAAACCAGCAAACAACGAATCGCAATAAACTATAAAATCCTCTGAGCCACTTGGCAATGCTAGAATAGGGGCCTGACATAACAACTGTTTCAACACCTGAAATGGTTGATCCTGTTCACTACCCCAAACAAACTTTACATCCTTTCGAGTCAACTTTGTCAACGGACCCGGAATCTTAGAGAAATCTTTAATGAACCTAAGGTAATATCCAGCTAATCCCAAAAAAATCTTGATCTCGGACGGTGTCTTCGGAGCGTTCCAATTCATAACTGCCTCTACTTTCGAAGGATCGACTTTCACACCCTCATCACAAATCACATGCCCCAAAAACTGTACTTCTCTCAACTAGAATTCGCACTTATAGAACTTATCAAATAGATGCTCTTTCTTCAGTGTTTCCAAAATCTGTCTCAAATGCTGTTCATGTTCCACTTCTGTCTTTGAGTATACCAGTATATCGTCAATGAGGACTATCACAAACTTATCCAAGAAGGGTCGACAAACTCTGTTCATTAAATCCATGAAAATCGCAGGTGCGTTGGTTAAGCCGAACGGCATAACCAAAAACTCGTAGTGCCCGTAGCGCGTACGAAAAGCCGTCTTTGATACGTCTTCCTCAGAAACTCGCACCTGATGATACCCTGATCTCAAATCAATCTTGGAAAAGAATGAAGCCCCCTGTAGTTGATCAAACAAATCATCTATTCTTGGCAACGGATACTTGTTCTTTATCGTTTTCTTGTTTAGCTCACGGTAGTCGATACACATACGCAACGTACCGTCTTTCTTCTTCACAAATAATACCGGTGCTCCCCACGGAGACGAACTTGGATGGATGAAACCCTTATCTAACAAATCTTGTATATGTGTCATCAACTCCCGAATTTTTGAAGGTGCTAACCTGTATGGTGCTTTTGCCACTGGTCGGGAACCAGGAATAAGGTCTATCTTAAACTCCACCTCACGAACTGGAGGCAGTCCCAGTAATTCTTCTGGAAACACTTCCGGGTATTCTGTTACCACCCGAATATCGTTCATTGTCTGTTTCTCTTTCTTTCCATTTATTACATAAGCCAAGTATGATTCGCAACCTTTATCCAACGCCTTTTTAGCTTTCAAACACGAGATAATCGAAATTACGGATCCAGCCTTCTCACCCCTTGCTACTACTCTTGTACTATCAGCCAACGGGAATGAAATCAATTTCTTGTGACACTTGATACTGGCCTGATTCAAACTCAGCCAATCCATCCCGAGCACCACATCGAACCCAGATAACGGCATTACAAGAAAATAAACAGGAAAGCAAGTACCATCTATATCTATCTTGGCTCCAACCACAGCAGTCGTGATCGGATCCATCATACCATCAGCTACCTCAATTTCTAAAGCAGTAGCAAGTACAGTTAAAGGAACATTCAACCTACCACTGAATTGTACAGATACAAAGGAGCGGTTTGCCCCTAAATAAAATAACACTCTAGCAGGAATAGAGTTTATTAAAAACATACCTGTTATCACATCATCTGTGGTAGTGGCATCATCCACTGTCATCCTAAATGCCCGACCCTCAGCAGTGGGTTGGTTCTCCCGTTTCTGTCTGGCTGTAGATGACCCTCCAGCACCTCCCCCTCCTGACCCAGATCCTGTCTTCTTACTCAATGGGCAATCACCCACTCGGTGCCCCTCCTTTTGACAATTCTAGCAGACGCTCCTCGGCACTCTGCAATTCTTCAAGTCATGGCCAAACTGGCCACACTTAACACATCCACAGTAGGGCGTACATTGTCCATGATGATAAGACATGATAAGACTTGCACCTATTGCACCATGGTGCCCTCTTAGTAGAACCACCCTCTTAGTGCCCTCTTAGTAGTTACCACTGCCCTGCCCTCCTTGCCTTTGTTGAGTGTTGTAATGTTCAAACCTCGATTCTGCTGGGAAATTCTTTCCCCACTCAACCTATTTCTTGCAATCAGATCTCCTTCAGCCGACTTGGCTAAAGTGAACGCTTGGGATAGAGTGGTAGCCCACCTAGTGGCACTACGGAGATCTGGATGCAGTGCCCCAACAAAATGGGCAATCTTTGACTCCTCATCAGGCACCCAGTGTTTTGCAAACCTCATCTTTTCATTGAATTTACTGATGAGTTGATCCACGGTCATGTTTCCAGTCATTTGCAACTCCATAAATTCCCTCTTTATTCTTGCAATTTCAAAAGTTCCATAGTATTGCTCGCATAGTTTCTCCTGGAATTGACTCCAGGTGATGCTCTCTTCCTGTTGCTCTGTGAAGTGGCCGGTAATCGAATCCCACCAGACCATGGCATCTGCTTTCAACAACCTCTCGGCATATTTTACTTTTAGTTCATTCTCACAGTTGCACGCATCTAATGTCTTTGTCATTTCCCTAAGCCAATTCAGAGTGATACTGGGATCAGAACTTCCCCGGTATTCAGAAGGTTTGCAGTCAAGGAACTGCTTATATGTACAAGGTTGTTTATATCCTGGAAACGCAAACGGGTAACCTCCAGGTTGTGCATACGGATAGAAGAAAGGTTGCTGCATCATTTGAGTTATCGGTGGTAGAGGTACTGTCACTAGTGGTACGGTTGCTTGTGTAGTTATCGCAATTGGTACAAGTGGTGGTTCTGGTTGGTTTAGTCTCTGCTCCATGTTTAGGACTTTATTTCGAAGATCCATCAATTCGTTCTCCAATTTATAGATATATTCACTTTGATCTTCTCCTTGCTCTTGCCCAGACGTTCCTGCTTGATTTACTTCTTCAATAACTGGTGCTTCTATAGATTGGGTCACAGGAGGTAGGATGGGAGTCTCTCTATCATCCATAATCTGTTACAATCACATCACCTCATAGCTCATTAGCATAAACCGTTAGTATCCAAAATACTAACTACCACTGACAACTCTAACTCACCCTAATTCCCACCAAGGAAATCTTGACCCATCACGAGCCAAGATTTGGGAATGCAACACTCTAGCCGTGCACGCATCGCCAAACCTAGGCTCTGATACCAAACTGTAACACCGGAAAATCACAAGCCATTTTTTTAAATACATTGCGGAAGCTAATTAAAAACAACTTGATTACATATAATCAATAATTACAATTATACAATCCTTTGTTTCAAAAGAAAACCACAACATCATCATAGTATTTTGGTGTTACAAAATAAAACTGGCTCGTCTCTTTTTTTCAAAATAAATATCAGAGTGTGGTCAACTCTTCCTTCTTCAACTACAACTCCAACCTGCAAAGCATCAACTGAGGGGAATTAGCACAAAGCTAAGTGAGTAGAAACTAAAGCAACAAATGCAAACATTCACAATCAATCATAACTCATGTAATCACATATCCAGAGAAGACCGGCGGTTCGGCGCAGAACCTACAAAACAATCGGATTCCAAGAATCCGCAACCCATGATTCGGATTGTTCCATAATCGGATTTCCCTTCACTCGGATTTTGGGGTCCGGATTTGAGACTATCGGATTCTCATCATTCGGATTTAGGTATAGGATTCTCAAGTCTCGGATTATATCAATCGGATTTATGGTTTCCGGATTTAAAGTCTCGGTTATACAAAGTGTAGGATTTTAGGATTCCAGTCTCGGATTTAAGGTTATAGGATTTAGGACTATCGGATTTCAACTTCCGGTTTTCTAAGCAATCGGTTATCATCACTAGGATTTCATACAATGATATCTAGCCTTAATCGGATTTCAAATACCGAATACAAGCTATCGGATTTCACCATAATCGGAATTCCTCTTCTTCTCAAATCCCCAAAACCGATAGTTCATATATTCATCATCTTCAAAACTTCATAACTAAATCCAGGTTTCCATAATTTCATCATAACATACCAAAAACATGCTTTAACATCATAGACATATATTTCATGCATCAAGAACATCATTTAAACATATATTTCATAAGAACACAAAATCGACCCAAAATACAGGTTTCATTCAAAAACCGATTCTATAATTTATCATGCAATCATGTTATTTAATTATCAAACTTAATCAAACTAACATTCAATTCATCATACTAATGTCAAACCTTAAATCTTGTATCACAAATCCACAATTCTGAAAATCCGATTGTTTCTTAGTTCCTTTTCTTCAGCCGAGAGAAATAAACAGCATATATACGCACACACAATACTTTCTTCAATTTGAATAATGCATGAGAATTTTTGGTAAGTCCCACGTATACTTTTTAGACAACAATAGGTGGTATACACCTCCTAACACACATACACGTGCACACCCTTAAACATGCATAAATACATACACACATACGGTATTATGCATACACACAATACTATTTATTTTATGTAATTAACCTAATTAACTAATTAACATTTAATTAAGCCCTTTATCATATTAAAACAAATAAGCACGTACCACAAACCTGCTAATCTCCTAGCCCAGGTTTGCGGGTGTTACACTATCTCACTTACTTATCTTACTTACAACTTAACTTTCAACATTAATCATTCATATAACACTCTCACTCAACATCCCCCCCATAGGAACACTTATTTATGGTCAGGCCCGAGTTTGAGATCGAATACTCTTACAAATACCCAATTACCTCAAACATAGGCTCTGATACCTAATTGTAACACCGCTTCCGAAAACAACAAATTTAGTGATAATTCGACTTTAAATTATGAGTAGATCAATTCAACCAACTCAAAACATCAGATTTAGTAGTGGAAATTTTCTTTTCAAAAGCTTTCATCAAATATTTACATCATTATTGTCACACGCCGCTAAAGTGGAAACACGAGGTGTCACAGCACAAGATATCATCGCACAAGGTAAATAGACAATAACCATTATATTAAATTAACAAAATAAGTAGTTCGGATAAAACATAAATAAAAGTTACACAACCGAATAATATTTAAAGGACATTCTCTTGTACGATGCGTAAATAAAATAGATATTGTTTTTTATAAAATGTGACGATGAAGATGAAGATGCCACACATCATGCTTCTATGCATAAGGTACCTAACGACGATCAACTGAAAGCATGGCTAAAAGAAAGAAAACGGTCAACTACTAGAGTTGGTGAGTTCATAGGTTTTAATATGCACAAAATAAATTCTAAATGAAAAAAAGTTTTAAATAAATGATGGAGGTTTTTGAAATAAAGTAAAGGTATGCACGAATGGTAGAAGATGTATTATATTGCCCAATACGTTGCACATGGTAGTAATATACTATGATGATTATTGCTTGAGCCATTATCCAACCTAGCAGACAACCAATTGCCCATCATAAACCTAACGCCTATATTAAATGACGTTAGTAGTGGTAAAGTACATCTAAAGTTTTTCAACCATAAATGGGAGATGTCGGAATCTCCAAATAGCGCTACTTACAAATACCATCGGCTCACTAGCAGAGTTAAGGGATAATGTCCAACGAAAGGGCCTTACAACGATCACCCAAGCACATCAAAGAATAATACCATAAGTGCTCAAAATAATATTTGAAATAAATAAGATAGGCAATAAACTTTTCATGAAACGTATACACATGCTTTCACCCCAAAATAATATGAAATACGGTAAAAAGGGGCTATGATACTCACTCAGTATGCAAAGGTGTTTACTCGTAAGGATTTCTTGTTCCTACCGAAGCTCCTTTCCTAATATAAGAGGTATGTAGCTCTATTAGACTTATTTTATTTATTATTTTGTATTATTTATTTGTTGTTAACTTATTTATTTAAATAGTTAAAGGTTGTCTCTATTTTTCCATAAATCACAAGTGTTCACTGGAATTTTTATTTCCTTAAGTTGAACTTTAAAGATTAAAAACTGTATTTTAGGAGTCATATTAACGATTATTATTTTAATATAATCTTAATACATGTTTCTAGAATGTCCAGTAAAAATATAGGAATTTATAATCCATGTTTAATATTTTTAATAATTAAAAGTGTATAAGATGACCATTGATCAGTGTCTGGATGACATGTTGTTACTAAAACGTCTGTTTAGGGCTCATACGACCTCGTTTTGACATGATTCAAAATGGGAATTAACCACGACTCAAAGATGAAACTTTTAAAAAAAGTAGACGTATTTTTATCCAAGAATGAGTATGTTACACGCGTGTAAAGCGTACCTTTTTAAATCTGTCAGATTTCCAGATTCAACATATGTGTCTTTTTAAATATGTTTGAAGCATCAAACGTTCATGAATATTTTTGAATCCAGGTTTAAATGAAAGGTAAAACTTTAAACTAAGATTATCAAAAAGAATCAATTGATTTTGATACCTAGAACTCCAGATAATAACAAAAACAATGGGAGAGTTCTAGCATCAGAATCTGCCAGATTTATGATTTCTCTTTGCTTATGGGTCATAACTTTAATATAACATTTTTATATTCATGATTAATCATCTTGTATAAGTATTAGATTTGATAATCCATGTTTTCCTTACAACAATGGTAGGATGATACACATTTTATGTGTTCCTTACAACATGTGCATGATCAAAGTCTTATTTTCTTGATATTTAGTTGATTATGTTCCATCCAACAATGGTAGGATGATGCACATTTCATGTGCTCCTTACAACATTGGTAGGATGTTTATATTTACATGATTATAGATATATAAAAGAAATAAGATGAACATCAAATAAAATAAATAAAAAGAAAGAAGAAAAGAAGAAAGGTAGAAGAGTAGAGATGAGTTTGTTATGATTATCTTACCAACTCTTTTTCTTTGATTTTGTCTTTGATCTTCACAAGATGAAGAAGAGTTTGATGTTCTTGGGAGATTTTTGTTGGTGAAAGAATAAGAGAGAAAAGAGAAGAGATGGAGTGTGGTGGTAAAGGAAATGATGAAGAGTAGTAGGGGGCTTATATAGAGTATGGGGGAGATTAAGTGGTGATTTTTGGAAAGAGAAGGAGGCAAGAGAAAAGAGAGGGGGGAAGGGTTTTTATTATTATTATTTTTTAAAATATTATGTGTAATTAGTTTAAATAAATTTTGTATAAATGGTGATTTTGTTTAAATCTTTTAATTAACAAAGTTTTAATTACTTTTATGAGTTTATATATATATATATATGTATGTTTTATATTTTAACCTATTTATATTTATTATGATGTATTTAATTATTTTTATTGTTATTATTATTATTATTGTATATGGTTTGTAATTCTTGACTTTTAATAATTCGATTTTTCAAGCTCGGGAAGGTTCTAACCATATAGGCGGGATTTCTATGAAATCTAATATTATTTTTGATGTATTTAAATCATAAATACTATTTTTAGTCATACCAGGCTTAAAGTTAGAATTTCTAATGGCTAACCTGAGAAATTTGTTGCCGAATGTCACAGTCTCCCCTGATTAAAAGAATTTCGTCCCGAAATTAATCGTTGACGTCCTGGACTTGCTTTTTGGCGAAGAGGTGCGGATAATTGAGTTTCATATAATCCTCTCGCTCCCAAGTGTATTCAGGCCCGTGCCTTGAGTTCCAACGAATTTTTAAAATGGGGATCTTGCTTCTCCTTAGTCTTTTGACCTCCCGGTCAAGGATTTCGATTGGTTCTTCTACAAAGTGCAACCGGTCATCAACTTGCACAACTTTTAAGGGTAAGACTAAAGTCTCCTCCCTTTGGCATTTCTTTAAATTCGACACATGGAACGTGTCATGGATGGCGCTCAGTTCTTGTGGCAGTTTTAGCTTGTAGGCTACCGGTCCAATCCTTTCGATTATCTCGAATGGCCTAACGTACCTGGGACTTAATTTGTTCTTTTTCCCAAAACGCACTATCCCTTTCCAAGGTGATATCTTTAGTAGAACTTTATCGCCAACTTGAAACTCTAGGGGTTTCCTGCGATTGTCGGCGTAGCTCTTTTGTCGGTCCTTAGCGGTTTTGAGCCTTTCCTTGGTAATCTTGATCTTATCAGTGGTTTCCTGTATGACGTCTGGTTTGGACAATTGTCGGTCTCCGATTTCCAACCCGCTGAGCGGGGATCTATATTTGCGTCCGTACAGTGCTTCATAGGGTGCACACTGGATACTGGTGTGCTAACTATTATTGTATGAAAATTCAACCAGTGGCAAATGCGAGTCCCAGCTTCCACCAAAATCTAACACACAAGCACGTAACATATCCTCTAGTGTTTGGATAGTTCTTTCCGATTGACCGTCTGTTTGGGGGTGGTAAGAGGTGCTTAAATTGACTCTTGTTCCCAGTGCTTTCTGAAGTGATTGCCAAAATCGTGAAGTGAAGCGATTATCCCTATCCGTGATGATAGAGATGGGCACTCCATGAAGCATGACGATCTCATTGATGTAGATTCGTGCCAGCTTTTCCATCTTGTAATCTTCACGAATGGGTAGGAAATGTGCTGACTTTGTAAGCCGGTCTACTACTACCCAGACGGAATCGTACCCTTTAGCGGATCGGGGTAACTTAGTCCCAAAATCCATAGTTATCTGTTCCCATTTCCATTCCGGGATTTCTAGTTGCTGCAGTAATCTAGAGGGTTTCTGGTGTTCTGCCTTAATTCTTGCACAAGATAAACATTTCCCCACGTATAAGGCGACATCCTTCTTCATTCCGGGCAACCAATAGTATTCCTTCAAATCCTTGTACATTTTATCGGCTCCGGGATGAATAGAATACTTAGACTTATGTGCCTCGTCCAATATCGTTAATCGTATGTTATTCGCCTTAAGTATCCAAACCTTCTTTTCCAAGTAACGTACTCCATCTGTTCCAATCTCGAATCTGTGCTCCAAATGATGTAGAGTTTCCTCCTTTAGATTTTCTGCTTTGAATGCTTGCTCTTGAGCTTCAAGGATCCTTCCTTTCAGACTCGTTTGCACAACAGTTCCTAATGCTCGTACTCGTGTTGGTTTTACTATTTCCTTCCTACTCAACGCGTCGGCTACCACATTGGCCTTGCCTGGGTGATATTTGATCTCGCAATCATAATCGTTGAGTAGTTCTACCCATTGCCTATGTCTCATATTGAGCATCTTTTGATCAAAAATATTTATGGTCAGTGTAGATGGTACACTTGGTGCCATATAAATAGTGTCTCCATATTTTGAGTGCAAACACTACCGCTCATAACTCCTAATCATGAGTAGTGTAGTTTTTCTCATGAACCTTCAATTGTCTCGAAGCGTAGGCGATAACTTTGTCTTTTTGCATTAAAACACATCCCAACCCTTGGTGTGATGCGTCGCAATAGACCACAAAGTTTTCTGTTCCAGTTGGCAATGCCAAGATAGGTGCGTTGCATAGCTTCTGCTTTAAGGTTTGAAAGGCTTCTTCTTGCTTATCTCCCCAAATGAATTTCTTATCCTTCTGAGTCAGAGTCGTTAATGGTTGAGCTACGCGTGAAAAGTTTTCAATGAATCACCTATGCCAAACCAAGAAATTGCTGAATTTCTGTTGGCGTCTTTGGTGCTTCCCACTTTTTGATTGCTTCGATCTTCGCTGGATCGACATGAATTCCATTTGAATTAACTACGTGACCAAGGAAGTGTACTTCTCGGATCCAAAATTCACACTTGGAGAATTTGGCATGCAACTTCTAGTCCTTGAGTAGTGTGAAGATTAATTTCAAATGGTGCTCATGATCTTCTTTGCTTCGCGAATAGATGAGAATGTCGTCTATGAACACTATTGCAAACTTATCTAAATATGGTCTACAGACCCTATTCATTAATTCCATAAATATTGCTGGAGCATTAGTCAACCCAAAAGGCATAACTAAGAACTCGTAATGTCCATAGCGGGTTCTAAAGGCGATCTTAGGGACGTCTTCTTCGTGAACTTTCAATTGGTGATATCACGAGCGAAGATCGATTTTTGAAAAATATTTGGCGCCTTCAAGTTGGTCGAACTGATCATCGATTCGAGGAAGATGGTATTGATTTTTGATGGTCAATATGTTGAGTTCCCTATAGTCGATGCACATTCGTAGCAATCCATCTTTCTTTTTGACGAATAGGACTAGGGCTCCCATGGTGAGGTACTTGGTCGAATAATTCCTTTGTCGAGTAGCTCTTGAAGATGTGCACGTAATTCCTACATTTCCGACGGGGCTAACCGATATTGTGCCTTTGCTACGAGCGCGGCTCCAGGGATTAAATCAATCCAAATTTGTCTTGTCTAACCGAGGGTAATCCATGTAATTCATCCGGAAACACCTTGGGAGAATCCTGAACGATTGGAAAATCGTGAATGTGCTTTTCCTAAACCTCCGTTTCTACAATGTGCGCGAAGAATGCGATATAGTCCTTCCCTAAATATTTTTGCATTTTCATGCATGATACCACCTTGACGTTCTTCCTGGTCTTTTCTCCTTATACGACAAGCGTTTCGTCTGGTGATAGTGGAATCTGAATGATCTTTGCATAACAATATTTCAGCTTGATTTTTGGATAGCCAATACATACCAACAACTACATCAAAGCTCCCTAGTTTGATTGGTATGGTCTACGTTAAAGTTTTTTCTAGCTAAGTTCAAGGTACACTTAGTGATTATATCTCTAGTCTTGAATTCTTGTCCATTAGCAAATTCCATGATATAGGCCTCTTTCAATATTTGAAATTTTAGATTGAGCTTTGGCCTAAAAACTAGTGGTACGAAGCTTCTATATATATTCTAGAGTCAGATAGCATTGATGCATTATAATTGTTAAGAAGAAACATACTAGTAATCACATTCGGGTCTCTCCTTTGTACAAATTATACTTAGCTAGGTTATGGTGATCCTAAGATATAAGGTCTAACAACTAACACTCCCGTTCAATCATATAGCAATGCATGTAAAATCAAACATTTCATAACGTGATTTAAGCAACACATGTTCAATCATATAGTTCCCAAAAGTACCAAAATGATTTCCTAAAAGACATCAAGTGATTAATGTTTAACAAATCATCAAAAAAAACCACCAAGTTTAATAATCGAAAGAAACTCCAAATCTTTCACTAATTCAATCTCCTTAAAAACAATCTCACCATCACTATCAAAAAATATCCTCCCAAGCACATATATAATTAAATCATCTACACGGCCCTCCTTGTTGCAATGTTAGTCCCCACAGCTCTTAACGCTTCACGGTGTTGCAACTCCGAGAGCATAGAAAAAAATTACATAGAACATGGTGCCGGTGGTCTAAACTAGTATGATGAATACTCAGTTCTAGTGATATGCTTTTTACCCACCTTCTCTCTTTGGGGGTCACCCTTAATGTCCTTACGATATTTCCCGTTACTACTCAGGGTGCCTCTATATGCTCCCTAAATCAGCAGTTCTCTCCCTCCTAATGAAAAGGCCACGAGGTCACTGTCGTTGGTAAGGGGGCTCTTTTCCTAGCCGTGAGCCTAACACATGATTCACAGGAAGTCGGTGTTGATAATACACTAGGTCGTGAAACTCGGGGACTCTCCCACTAAGTTTCTATTCTAACCTCCATGGGTAAAGAATATGTAATCTTAGTGCGTCAACCTAATGATGACATTATAGACTTCGATATATATATATAATTGGTTACTAAGTGTGCTAATATATGCAAGTACTTATGATATGCCATGCTTATGCACACACACAATAATCGTGCTCCAGAAAGAAAATAAATGAAAAATGTTTCTAAGTATATTTTTATTATAACTAACCTAAGTCCCATATCGTACATAGCTAAATTAGACATAGGTGATCAAGCTTTGTCTAATTGAGGTATAACAATGTGGTACTCAACTTAATTATATTATCAATACACTTGATGCATTTTAAACAAAATTATTTTAAAAATCATTTTTATAAACCTCTGGTTATAGTTGGGGTCCCCCCCCCCCCCATAAGGAAAACAACATTCTCTATAACCTACGGCCTTGATACCAAATCTGTCACACCCCGCTAAAGTGGAAACACGAGGTGTCACAGCACAAGATATCATCACACAAGGTAAATAGACAATAACCATTATATTAAATTAACAAAATAAGTAGTTCGGATAAAACATAAATAAAAGTTACACAACCGAATAATATTTAAAGGACATTGTCTTGTACGATGCGTAAATAAAATAGATATTGTTTTCATAAATGTGACGATGAAGATGAAGATGCCACACATCATGCTTCTATGCATAAGGTACCTAACGACGATCACCTGAAATATGGGTAAAAGAAAGAAAACGGTCAACTACTAGAGTTGGTGAGTTCATAGGTTTTTAATATGCACAAAATAAATTCTAAATGAAAAAAAGTTTTAAATAAATGATGGAGGTTTTTGGAATAAAATAAAAGTATGCACGAATGGTAGAAGATGTATTATATTGCCCAATACGTTGCACATTGTAGTAATATACTATGATGATTATTGCTTGAGCCATTATCCAACCTTGCCGACAACCAATTGCCCATGATAAACCTAACGCCTATATTAAATGACGTTAGTAGTGGTAAAGTACATCTATAGTTCGTCAACCATAAATGGGAGACGTCAAAATCTCCAAATAGCGCTACTTACAAATACCATCGGCTCACTAGCGGAGTTAAGGGATAATGTCCAACGAAAGGGCCTTACAACGATCACCCAAGCACATCAAAGAATAATACCATAAGTGCTCAAAATAATATTTGAAATAAATAAGAAGATAGGCAATAAACTTTTAATGAAACGTATACACATGCTTTCACCCCAAAATATTATGAAATACGGTAAAAAGGGGCTATGATACTCGGTATGCAAATGTGTTAACTTGTAAGGGTTTCTTGTTCCTACCGAAGCTCCTTTCCTAATATAAGAGATATGTAGCTCTATTAGACTTATTTTATTTATTATTTTGTATTATTTATTTGTTATTAACTTATTTATTAAATAGTTAAAGGTTGTCTCTATTTTCCATAAATAATAAGTGTTCACTGGAATTTTTATTTCCTTAAGTTAAACTTTAAAGATTAAAAACTGTATTTTAGGAGTCATATTGAAGATTAATATTTTAATATAATCTTAATACATGTTTCTAGAATGTCCAGTAAAAATATAGGAATTTATAATCCATGTTTAATATTTTTAATAATTAAAAGTGTATAAGATGTTCATTGATCAGTGTCTGGATGACATGTTGTTACTAAAACGTCTGTTTAGGGCTCATATGACCTCATTTTTACATGATTCGAAATGGGAATTAACCACGACTCAAAGATGAAACTTTTAAAAAAACTAGACGTATTTGATCCAAGAATGAGTAAGTTACATGCGTGTAAAGTGTACCTTTTTAAATCTGTCAGATTTCCAGATTCAACATATGTGTCTTTTTAAATATGTTTGAAGGATCAAACATTCATGAAAATTTTTATATCCAGGTTTTAATGAAAGGTAACACTTTAAACTAAGATTAGCAAAAATAATCAACTGATTTTGATACCTAGAACTCCAGATATAACAAAAACAATGGGGGAGTTCTAGCATCAGAATCTGCCAGATTTATGATTTCTCATTGCTTATGGGTCATAACTTTAATATAACATTTTTATATTCATGATTAATCATCTTGTATATGTATAAGCTTTGATAATCCATGTGTTCCTTACAACAATGGTAGGATGATACACATTTTATGTGTTCCTTACAACATGTGCATGATCAAAGTCTTATTTTCTTGATTTTTAGTTGATTATGTTCCATACAACAATGGTAGGATGATGCACATTTCATGTGCTCCTTACAACATTGGTAGGATGTTTATATTTACATGATTATAGATATATAAAAGAAATAAGATGAACATCAAAGAAAATAAATAAAAAGAAAGAAGAAAAGAAGAAAGGTAGAAGAGTAGATATGGGTTTGTTATGATCATCTTACCAACTCTTTTTCTTTGATTTTGTCTTTGATCTTCACAAGATGAACAAGAGTTTGATATTCTTGGGAGATTTTTGTTGGTGAAAGAAGAAGAGAGAAAAGAGAAGAGATGGAGTATGGTGGTGAAGGAAATGATGAAAAGTAGTAGAGGGCTTATATAGAGCATGGGGGAGATCAAGTGGTGATTCTTGGGAAGAGAAGGAGGCAAGAGAAAAGAGAGGGGGGAAGGGTTTCTTTTATTATTATTTTTTTAAAATATTATGTGTAATTAGTTTAAATAAATTTTGTATAAATGGTGATTTTGTTTAAATCTTTTAATTAACAAAGTTTTAATTACTTTTATGAGTTTATATATATATATATATATATATATTTTATATTTTAACTTATTTATATTTATTATGATGTATTTAATTATTTTTATTGTTATTATTATTATTATTATTGTATATGGTTTGTAATTCTTGACTTTTAATAATTCGATTTTTCGAGCTCGGGAAGGTTCTAAACATATAGGCGGGATTTCTATGAAATCTAATATTATTATTGATGTATTTAAATCATAAATACTATTTTTAGTCATACCAGACTTAAAGTTAGAATTTCTAATGGCTAACCTGAGAAATTTGTTGCCGAATGTCACAATTATCATCTCAAAATAACCGACCATAACACCTAATACAAGAACCGACCATAAGTATCATAAAACATCAAAAATCAAAGTTTTCCAACCCACAAGGGTTTATATACAACAAGAGCAACCGCCTCACCAGGCCTTCTAGTCTTTACCTGAAAATGGGCAACATAGCACCATTAGCTAAACATTATAGCTAGTGAGTACATAATCATCATAAGCATCAATAAAGCAAGTCATGCAACATATATCATACATAAGAAATCACTGCTACCTTAACACATAACGGTGTTCTGACAAGATCAGTAAGAGTCATGTCTTGCAGCGTAATCAATCCCGCTCAACAACTCAGACCGGGGCATCAGACACAACCAACCACGCTAGTAGGGGAGCATAAGGCAGCCCACCAAACAATGTTTCAGAGTTAAAGACTCCTCAAGTAATCCAGCGGATCACCACTCACGTTAAGGCACGACAGTTCTGCAGAACCTACAATCCGGAATGCCTCTCGAATCACCATGAAATCCCGAAGTACTCATGCGATCCAGTTACAACTGACTGACTTTAACCTTGCTTCAGATAGTCTGCAGATAGTGCACATACATACATACATATAATCCCATAGGGATTCATTATCTTGCATACAACATCTTTTAGTTAGTCATTCATACATATCATCATATATTAACTAAGCGGTTCCAATCTGGACCCGCTGGCATACACCTAATACATATTCTACAGATATTAGGCATAGCCCTTCGACGTCATATAAAACTTACCCTTGCATCCTTGAGCATACCGGCAATAACAAGTTAGACATACACAACACAAACATCCATAATCAACCAGATAGTCATCTAACAGTCAAGCCTTACTCTATTGAGTCTCATGAAAGCATGTAGTCACCTGAGTAATTTACGATGTACATGTATTTTGTTTTGACCTCACTAATACGAAAAGTTCACCTAGAACATTATTACTTACGTTAACCATATATACATTAAAAGTAGGATTACTGAACAAACATAGGAACTTGAATCTGGACTTAGCATAAATCTGCCAAAACTGTCGGATTTGGGAAATCCGATAGTCCTTGCGGATTTTGAGAAATCCGACACATACATGCGGAATCCGACACTTGCGGATTTCAACACGAGGGAATCCGACACGCATACGAAATCCGACGAACATACGGAATCCGACACTTGCGGTTTCTGAGACATAAAAGGAAATCCAACAGGCATGCGGAATCCGACATTCTAGCGGATTCTCAAAGTCCTTTGATGTGTAAAAGATGAGTAAACAATGAATACTTGAAGTAAGGATGATGAAGTTAGTATGAACAAGTATGAACACTTTGCATGAACTTGAAGATTCTCTGTTGAATATAATTTGAACGTAAAGTGCAGAGAGTTTCTATTACAAAGAGTTACCTTGCAAACTAGGTTTGAAAGGGTTTAAATACAAGTAGGCACATGGGCCATAAAGCCTCATGGGCCCAATTCTAATAATTAGACTAGACTAGAAAATACATAAGGAAAGTGGGCCAAGCCCATACAATAAACTAGTCTAGATATATATATTACAAACAAAAGAACACAAGGCAAACAAACTAATTAATATCTAACAATCTCCCCCTTTTGCTGCCTTGTGCTGAAGCAGGTAATTTTTTCATCTGCTTCTCTGACCTAGGAGTCTTTCCCAGCTCCGGATGGGCTTTCTTTCTTGAATCTTTTCCTCCAACTGATCTGCTATTCTAGTCATTTTTACCAATTCTAATTGATCAGGCAAGTGACGGTTTCTGAAACATGTTATGCGGAATTTGGATATGCATCTTTGAACCGTTCTGTCAGAGTATGCACTGAGCTCCGAAAGTCGAAGGAATTGTTTGTCTCCTTTAAGATTTGGCATGACGAATTCATCGGCTCCTTCGTAGTCTTCATCAAATTTTTCTATGATAGTGTATTTTCTGTGTTTGTCTAGCTTGGAATGCTGTTGGTTAGGCCTTTTAAGATTTATCTTTGCAACATCAGCCTCAGCACCAAGCTATAGATCGTGGGTTCTGCACAGAGTGATCTTCTTTCTTATGAAGTCTCTGATGACTTGGAGAGCCCTTTGTTCTTCACGATTCTTTTCAAGCTTACAGGCCAGCTCATCTCCCATATGTGTTATATCTCCCAAATTCAAAAATATATGCTCGACCTCGTGAAATGTATACCTTTTCCCATCTGCTCTGGTTACATGGAAGTGAACCATTTGGTAGTTGAGGAAGTTACGCAATTACATGAACTCGATTTTAACGATTGGATATTTAGAGGCTACGTGTTGTCTCTCGCTTGTATGGAAGGTGGTGGCGAATCGGACGGCTTTTTCATGCTCTTCTGAATTTAGCACATACAAATCATCAACCTCTCTAACAGTCTCTCAGAAGATACCCGGAATTCTTTCTTCAAGATACGGAGTATTTAGCTATTGAGTGGGCCAGCGAGGTTGGTCTTTTGCCAGAGCTTCTCTAGGCCTGATGTTTCTGATATTTGGCCTTTCTGCTATTACTCACTTGTGAGTGGCTAAGGGCATAGGTCCTCCATGATAAGTTGCAGGTACCGGCCACTCACCCTCTTTCTACTCAGATTCTTGAGGTTGCTGCTGACTTATAAGATCGATGGGTGCTATGTTGAATTGCCCCTGTTCAAGTGGAATAATGTCAAGCAGCTCCCTGTTTATCATTGTAAAAATCTTGCGTATGTTGATTAGTGGAGTCTCTTCTACTTCCTCAGTAATCGGCCTTTTGCCTTTGGATTTTTCTGTTAAAGGTTCAGGAAGAGAGGATTCTGGTTCTTCTGAATGTGTTTGGATTTGCAGGATTTGGATTGATGGAGTTTGGATTGTTGGGAGGATTGGTGGGGTTTCTTGTTTTTCCGTCTCTGACTCTGCCCCCTGACCCGCTTCAAATTCAAAATCTGCCATTGTAGGCTCAGTTGCAGGCTCAGTTTATTGTTGTTTACCCCCACTCCCATTGCCGCTTTGACCCTCTAACGGCTTTGACACTTGGGCGGCTTCAATTCGGAGTACGGTGCTTTCAGGCCCAATGTATCGCCGCTGCCGCTTCTTCCCCTCATGATGTCCTGGATCCTCAGGATCATCATGCCTACGCTTGCGTGATTCAGATTGAGCTTTGCAGGACTCCTCCACTACTTCTAGCCTTTTACTTATTTTTGAGACGGTGAAGATTAAGGAATTCAAGGCTTGTAGGACAGTATCTTGGAAAGGGGTGGAGCTGGAGGAGGAGGGTTGGGTTGGTGTTACAGTGCTGCAAGTATGGTTGATTGTTCGGGTGTAGGATTGGCAACACTGTTCAGTTTCGCATGGAGGAGGTCATTGAGTTCATCGATTGAATAATCTCGCTCAATGACAGTAGGTGGGCGGTTTTCCGGGGCTCGTATTTGGGCTCTGAGGGAGTTCATTTCAGAATGGAGTTGTGTGTTGACATACTCCCTCAGGCCAGAGTCAAGAGAAGAGAACTTAGAATTAAGGAAAGATCTAAGCTGTGGTGTAACCCTGACCTCACTAAGAGGCTCGGTTGGCACAGGTCATTCAGACCCGTGGCCCTCACGCAGCGTTGGCAAAATTATAACACTGGAGGGACTTCCGCTCGATCCTCGCATTACCTCTGTAGTAGAGGCCGCTATGGGCGTTCCGGCAACGTCACGAAGACGTGCTAGTGCTGATTGTGTCCTAGAAAATGATTGGAAACCAGTCAAGGTTGGTGCTAGACTTGATTATGCTCGGAAAGAAGATGTGGATTGGGGAGGCGGTACACTGATTTCAAAGCCAGCAAAGTCCAAACGAGTTGCCGAGTGTGTATGTGATAGATCCCCGTGCAATACTTCCATTTGAGTGGAAGCAGAGTGGGTGGTGGGGTGAGGTGCATGCACTGGTGGGATGCCAGTGTCTGTTTCAATACCAGCCGGAACAGTGTCCCAACCGGTAGTGGATGAGGCTTCCCGGCTTTCTTGGTCTGGGGTACTCTTACCCTCATCTTTTTCTTTCTCACTTACACTATCACTCACCACAACATCTACTTCTTCATCTTCTCTTTCCATTAACGGTACATCACTAAAGGTGGCAGATATGTCAAATAGATCGTGGTAGATGTCCTCGGGATAATCAGATACTTGTCGCGTGCCAGTGGATTCAACACGGACCGGAGAAGGTCGTGGGCCAAACGAGATTGATTGCCCGGAGGAGGATGATTCTGTTTGAGTCCTTTATGTGGAGTACTTATTCTTTGATTCGACATGGGTGGAGGCCTCTGAGTCACTGATTACAACACCCTCGCTCTCGTGTATCTCTCCTCCCTCACCAGTTCCACCTCCCCTCTCTACTGATTCTTCCCTCTCAATCACAACCCTGCTCGGGGCACCCCTGCGCACCCGAGCCCTAATACCGCTAGGAACGTCACCAGGTGCTACTACTCCCGGGGCAGGCACAACCGGCTCTGGTTGCGCCAGAGGAGCAATCCTATTGACTCTCATGTACTCACGCACTACCTGACTTTCCTGATGTAGCATTCGAAGAAGGCCAATAGGCACGGTCATGGCTACGATGTCGGGGAGGTCTTTGATTCGTAGGAATCTGGCGATGCGCTGTACTTGGACCTGCGGGCTATTGAGTCATCGAGGAATGGTGTGGTAGGTTTCCAGATCGGTGGTGATGAATATGGTCAGGGTACGGGAGATCTGTGCCTCGGTGAATACCAGTCAGGGTATGGGAGATTATAGTGGAAAGTGTCTGCCAGAGAGGTACAAGATTTGTTCGTCTGAACTGATGAATTAGGTTCAGTTCTCCTTGATATCCAAGACCTCTGATTAGGTCTAGTACTGCATCAACTCCAGGGTTTTCATCAAAATCAACTTTGTCTGGATAGTGATCAGCAACAGGTAGATCCAGTAGATTTCTCAGTCTGACAACAGAAAGAGTTGTGCGGAGATTCTCAATCCGGCCTCGAAGGCACTTGTGTCCCATGCGAGTGGCACCCTCAGTAAAGGTATACCACAGTTGTTGCAGGTAAATTTCAGGTACATGTGTAGGTGATGTGTTTGGGTTTTCAGTGATGGCCTGACAGAGAGGATGGGCACGGATGATTTTAGTGATGATAGGAATTTTGGTATCGGTGGCTAGGTCAAAGTATACATTGTTGCTCAGTGTTTCAAGCCTGTCAGCAGCAGGGACTAGGCTTTCCTCGAGAAGGGGTTGGTTAGCAGCCATCTGTCACAGATAACATAGATCACATTAGCATAAGAAAAAGGACAGATAGTGTCTGATGCACATGTGAACTAATGAATGAATATGTGTATCGTAGTTCAATGCACATGTGAATGTTTGGTTTACACTTTGACCTTGATTTTGTGACTTATGAAATTTGAATCAAGTCAAAAAATTTCTAAGTGTTGAAAGTCGGATGAGCCCAAGTTGTGTGACAGTCGGATGATCACTTTATATGCGATAGTCGGATGAACAAAATTCATCCGAAAGTCGGATGGGCAAGTGTGTCATGCGAAGGTCATGCGAAAGTCATGCGAAAGTCGGATGGTTTTGTTTCATGCGAAAGTCGGATGGAAGTGTTTCATGCGAAAGTCAAATGGAAGTGTTTCATGCGAAAGTCGGATGGAAGTGTTTCATGCGAAAGTCGGATGAAACTGTTTCATGCGAAAGTCGGATGGAATAAAACTTAGTCTTTTCAATGTTATTTTTTTTCTGAAAGTCGCATGGTGTAAAGTTATCCATTCGAAAGTCGCATAGAACACCGTTCATCCGTAAGTCGGATAGACCAATTTCATCCGACAGTCGGATGAATCACATTTCCCTTCATCCGACTGTTACGAACACTCATATTAAGTCCAAAAATGATTTTTGACATAAAGTAAACTTATGGACTCAAAGTTGGTATCAATAGACTCGGATTTTAACCTCAAACAAGTTTGTACACTCAATCAAACCTAAACATCCCTATCTTGTGCACATTTTGACTCGAAGGACTCTGTTCTTCAAAGCGAAGAACAGTACCCAAAAACCAAACAAGAAAATTCCAAATGACTCGATTGTGTGTGACCTTTAACGCGAAATTTGTGCCATTGTGTTCGCATACATTCAAGAATTACTCTTTACCATTCAAACACCACAAACAACACCATTAATGGTGTTTTTGATACAAAAAATCCCAAAAAACCCAACTGTTCGATAACAGGGGTTGAAAAATAAAAAAAAATGGATTTTGGACATGTAAACCACAGAAAATTCACCATTCCTTGTTCAAATCATCTTATCGTTTAGTTTTGTGTTTTTTAAACACAACAAATTTCACTACAAGTGAGTTTCGATCTTTGGAAACTTTGGAAGCGTGAAAGGAAAGAAGGGTCGGACAGTTCTATTTATAGACTATCCGACGGTCGGATGGGTCGGGGCTTTGATCCAACTGTCAGATCGACCCGGTTTGGCCCAAACTTGATGGTTGGTCCAATCCATTCTATTTTAACCCAAGACTTAGAATTTAGCATTATTTAAGCCCAAAATTTATTATTCATTCTTTTTGTTTTTCTACTTCATTTTGGTGACATAAAGTAAACATCTGACGAAGAATCATCTACAAAGATGAATTCTGCACATTTCTCCCCCTACACGAATGCACGGAAAACATTCATGTTTAACCAGTGAATCCACATCGCTCCCCCTAGTCAGGAGCATCTGTATAGCTGCACAGAGAATAAAATAGCACGTAAATCTATTCAAGACATGAAGACAGTAATGAATTAAAGTTTGAGATTCAGCATTCCAATCTTTGATACCAGAAATGAGAATCGGGCTTCGTCCAGTGTTTAGTGAACAGATCAGCCAGCTGATGATCAGTAGGAACGTACTGGAGCTCAATCAGACCCTTTTCGACGTTCTCTTTCAAGAATTAATACCTGATATCAATATGCTTGGTTTTATAGTGATGGACAGGATTGCCGGAAATGGCAATTGCACTCTGATAATCACACAACAGGGGAATCTTAGAGTAGGTAAGAGCAAAGTCCCGTAGCTGAGTTCGCATCCACAGACTCTGAGAGTAGCAACTGGCAGCAGACACAAATTCAGCTTCAGTAGTTGATGTAGAGACACAGTTCTGTTTCTTTGAATTCCAGCAGACCAAACAATCGCCCAAGAAGTGTGCACTCCCTGACGTGCTTTTCCTGTCCAACATACACCCGGCATAATCCGAGTCGGAATACGCAAGAAGTTCAAATGATGAGTCGCGGGGATACCACAGACCAAGGTCAGGGGTCCCTTTCAGGTATTTGAGGATACGTTACACGGCAAGTAAATGTGATTCTTTGGGATTTGCGTGAAAACGAGCACAAAGAGAGGTAGAAAACATTATATCTGGTCTACTAGCCGTGAGATACAGTAAAGAGCCGATCATTCCCCGATAGGTTTTCAAATCGACTGCCTTTCCATCAGGATCAGCATACAATTTGTTTTTAGAATACATGGGGGTTGATTTGGACGAGCAGTCCGACATTTCATACTTTCTTAATAAATCGTTAATATATTTAGATTGATTTATAAAAATTCCATTGGAAATTTGTTTGACTTGTAGGCCGAGGAAGAAATTCATTTCTCCCATCATGCTCATTTCAAAGTTGCTCGCCATTAGTTTGGAAAACTCTAAACTGTACTGTGGGTTCGTAGAGCCAAATATAATATCGTCTACATATATCTGAACTAAGATATAGTCATCCCCAATTTTCTTGGTGAAGAGTGTGGTGTCAATTCGTCCCTTTGAATAGCCTTCACGAACCAGGTAGGCCAAGAGAACATCATACCAAGCCCGTGGAGCCTGTTTGAGGCCATAGAGGGCCTTATCAAGGATGTAAATGTTAGTCGGTCATTCGGGATCCACAAAGCCTTCTGGTTGAGATACATAGACTTCCTCCTTAAGGATTCCATTCAGAAATGCCGTTCTGACATCCATCTGGTATACCTTGAAGTCCCTGTAAGTAGCATACGCGACAAAAACTCGGATGGCTTAATTACGGGCAACCAGAGGAAAGGTTTCATCGTAGTCAATACCCTCCTGCTGGTTGTATCCTTTTGCTACTAGTCTGGCTTTGTTCCGAATTACCACACCGTCGGAATCTTTCTTGTTCTTAAAGACCCATTTGGTGCCAACTATGGTCTTGTCATTGGGTCGGGGCACCAGTCTCCAAACCTTTAAATGGTTGAACTGATCTAGCTCATCTTGCATGGCAAGAATCCAGTCTGGGTCTTGTAGGGCGTCAGCAGTTCGTGTGGGTTCTAACAGACTAAGAAAGCTGGAGAACTTTTACTCATTTGTTGTGGCAGATCTGGTCTGAACGCCGGCATCTCTGTCTCGAATAATTTGCGTTTCAGGATGTGCAGCTGTCCACCTGGTGTTATGGGAAAGAGATTTATCAGTTACTTCATCAGCAACATCCTGAGGGAAGAATTCATCCATGCGTTGTTGAATAGTTGTTTCACCCTCAGGAGTAAATGACTCTGGGAAGGACTGAGGTGTTCTATTTTCGTTATACTCAGTGGTAGCATCGTCGACAGTGTTTACTGTAGAGTTGGATGCAGTGTACCGTTCACCCAGAATAAGGAACGGGTCAGCAGATGAATTAACAGGGCCTGATGTGGATGTAGTGGCAGTTTGTTGCGTGAGTTCAAGGGATTCCTGAACAACATCTGTAGGCCTGTAATGAGGTACACTATTAATTTCAGAATCATCAGTATCTAAGAAATCAAATATATACTTTATATCAGAAGATTCATTTGCTTGTGTTATATTTGTTTCTTGTCGACTAAGTCATGGTCTTGAACTGATATGTCGAGAAACAATTGCAGGTGACTAAGGTGATAAAGATGTAGTGGTTAAAGTGTCATCAAAAGTCACATTAATACTTTCCATCACAGCATTTTTTCGTTTATTTAACACACGAAACGCTTTAGACTCTGAAGAATAACCAAGGAAAATTCCCTCATCAGCTTTGGGGTCGAACTTTCCTAGGTTAGCCTTTTCATTAAGGACAAAGCACCGATTACCAAACACGTGAAAGTGTTTAATATTGGGCACTCTGCCATTTGCAGGTTCATAGGGAGTTTTGTTAAAGCGACGGTGCAAAATTGTGCGGTTTTGCGTGTAGCATGCTGTGTTGACAGCTTATGCCCAATAGGTGGGTGGCAAATCTGCATAGGACAACATGGTTCGAGCTGCTTCTACAAGCGTTCGATTTCTTCCTTCGACTACCCCATTTTGTTCTGGATTATATGTTGCGGAGAGCTGATGCATGATTCCCACAGATTCAAGAAAAGAATCCAAGACTTTGTTCTTGAATTCGGTGCCATTGTCGGTTCGAATGGTTCCAACCTTTCCTTGTGATTGATTCTGCACCTGTTTGAGGACGAGATGATTATAGATGGAGCTTCATCCTTCACCCTCAAGAACTTGACCGAAGTGTATCTCGAATAGTCATCAACTATCACGAGAATGTACTTCTTCCCATTGCGAGATTGAACCCTCATCGGCCCGCACAAGTCCATGTGCAACAGTCGGAGACGAGCTTTTGTGCTTGACACCTATTTGATTTTGTGAGATGCTCGTTTCATTTTGCCCCTCTCACAGTGCTCACAGAGGTGCTCTTTTTCAAACTTCAGTTTGGGCAATCCGCGAACTAAATCACCGTTGACCAATTTGTAGATATTCTTGAAGTTTAAGTGAGATAATTTGCGATGCCACATCCATGTCAGTTCCGATGAAGCCTTGGACAGAAGACATACCGACTGTTTTCCTTCCAGATCTGCGAGATCAATGGTGTATAGATTTGACCTTCTTGACCCAGTCAGTACCACATCACCGTTTTCAGTCTTAACTGAGCAAGTTTTGGCCTTGAAGTTAACTTCTAACCCCTTGTCACAAAATTGCCCAATACTGAATAAGTTGTATCCCAACCCTTCTACATACGATACTTTGCTTATTTTTATATTTTCTTTGATAATGTATCCAGTTCCCATTATTGGTGCCACGTGGTTGTTTCCAAAACGAGCATTTCCCGAGTATTTTGGGACATAGTTTGTAAGGAGACTCTTTTCTCCCGTCATATGCTTAGAGCAGCCGGAGTCCACGTACGACCGGCTAGATATATGCACATTCAAGACAAAATTTGTTAAGGTACCCATTGTGTATTGGGTCCTTGACTGTTAGCAAAAACAACAGTATCACATGTAGCTTCAGTTAATGAATTCATTGTTAGAATGTTGGGAGTACAAACTTGTGACACTGTTTGTGTTTGAGACGGCGGTGGTGTTATGTTTTCTTTGTGTTTGAGACGTGATTACAGCCTTTTGGTAGTGAGACATCATCGTCAATGTATTCACTTGATTTCTTTGGAATTCTTGTCTTGGTTGTTTCTGTTATCACGTTGATGGGTTTGTATTGAACTGTAGGTTGTTTATGCTGTTTGAATTGAGTTTACTTACTCAATTGAGTTGTGACAGTTGGTTTGACAGCATTTGGATTGTCGTGATTCCAATTGTTGTGGTATCTGCGATTTGGAGTCCATGAAGTGTGCCGATTGGTAGAATTTAATTCTGGATTATGTTTAAAGGGCACACTTTTATTACTCATTTGGAATTTTGCTCTTGTTGAGCGTTTCTTTCGCCAATAGGTAATCTTGTTACCTCTTTTGTTTATGAAGGAAGCTTGTTCATGAGTGGATTCAAAGGATTTATTGTTTGAATTTGGTTTGATTCCTCGCTTCTTTCTATCATCATCATACACACATTTGAAAGTACAATGACCATGCAACCATCAATCATGCAAAATATTTTAGTTTGAATAGAAAATTAAGTGGAGTTCGAACAGGTTTAACATTTAAGATTGACGAATCATTACAAAGTAACAAAGTTGTTTGTTTATTGAAAGTAGCTGGATAAACCGAACATTATTCTTCTTGAAGCTCTGTTCGTGATGCGTCTCTTGTGTTCCTCCTCGGCGAGTTCGTCAACTTGTCCAACGAACACCATTTTCTTGGTTAACCCCAGATTCATGTTTTCAAAGTCGTATAGCTGTTTAGCACTTATCTTGTCACTTATGGGAGGATTAACGTAACCTAAACCTTCGTATGTCCATTTAGAAAATTTAACATCCTTAGGTTTGTTTAGAAAAATGGTTTGTGCCATTTGATCTCTTTTAATTAACAGGTCTTCGAGATCTTGTATTTTTTAGTATAGTTGACATCGTTCTTTTTGCAAAAACTTAAAATCTTCTTCAGCTGAGACTTTGGCCGCTTTTAAGTTATGAATTATTACCTCATTTTCACTTCTTAAGTTGTTCAGTTCATTCTCTTTTGCGGTTATTTCTGTTTGAAGATTGTCTAAGTTAGTTGTTGATTGATTCTTGATTCGGTGTTCCAACTTAGAGATTTTACGGTTTTTTCGTTCGATGTGTTCAACTAATGTTTGAGCATACTCAATGTTTACCTTCCCAGAAACACCTGCATTATCATTGTGTGTTTCTTCAAATTCATCAGCCCCATCAGCTTCTTTCTCATCCTCATCGTCTGAGGAGACTACATCATGAGCCATCAAGCAAAAATGAGCTTGATCAGTACCATCTTCGTTTGAATCATGTATGTCGGTCAGAAATTGATCTTCTTCAACAAGCATTGCTCTCCCACTCTCCTTTTTCTTTATCAACCATAGTTTGTTACGGTAGTATTCGGCATCTTTGGTCTTAGGTTTTCTACAGTCTTTGGTCTTAGGTTGTAACATTTCTTTTCCTCTTCCTGAGGTTCTGCCGGTTTGTTGGTCTTCCTCTTCTCATCAGCGACCACCCCTTCACTTTTTCTAGGTCCGGATGTGTACCGCTGTCGGTTGTTGGTCTTTCCATACTTGTTCTGGAAAGCTCTCGTAATCAATGACATAGCCTTCAGTACTGCATCCTTTTCTAACATCTCCATCTCTCCTTTTGAGGAGTCGGAGTCAATCACAATCTACTTTCCCTTGCTACCCCTTGATGATTCCCGCGGGCTCCTTTCAGCCACTAGTGCAACCGGATCAGATTGCTTCATTGAGAGTTTGGTGAGAACCTCATCTTGAAATTGATTCAAGTCCTCATAAATCGAGTGGTGAGATACCGCCTTGAGATTCCGATTAACATGTTTATACAAGCCAACATGTTCACTCCATTCAGGACCAAGTCAATTGATCCAGTTGACATTTATATCTAGATCGGATCTCGTCACGCCATGATTCCTCGTTTCGTTCAACAGTCTGCAGAAGCGACTGTAAGTGTCCTGCAACAGTTCACCCTCCCTGGCCTTGAATTCCCTGAAGGTGTTAACAAGCTGTGTTTCCCTGATAAATGACCCTTGCTCAGTACCATGCATCTGTTGTTTTACTTCGCCCCAAATTTCTTTGGCAGAAGTCAAACTGTCTATTTTTTAGTAGATTTCCGCGCATAGCCCTTGTTTCAAGTAATATTTTGCGTCTTTTTCGGCGCGTGCACTGTCTTTCTCTTCTGCAGTTAATTCTGATGGGAGCTTCCGTCTCCTTTCAGCAACAATTGGTGGGTTGTTATCTTGAACACCTCGACAATTTTCTCAAAGATGGCATCACCGTTTAAGATGTTGTCCTTCATCATCTCACCATATTTTTCATTGTGCTCTATGAAGTCCATAAACCATCCTTTCCATACATTGTACTCATTTCTGAAGAGTACCGGAGGTTTAGTGTCTGTTCCTATGGCAAGAATTTCGTTGCTTGAACTCATCTTTTCTTTGGATCTTTCTCTCTGAAATAGAATGGTTAGTATGTGTGTGAGAAAACTTGTGAAGTCAGATGAAGTGTTTGAAGATTGAGTAAGGTTGTCCAACTGTCGGATTGTGACTATCGTATTTTTGTGTGGTGCGACTATCGGATTTTAGATGTGGAAGTCGGATGGGCTTTGGTGATCCGAGTGTCGGATGAGTCTAACAATCGGATGAGCTTTGGTGATCCGAGTGTCGGATGAGCTTAATGGTGATCCGAAAGTCTGATGAGTCTAACAGTCAGATGAGCTTTGGTGATCCGAGTGTCGGATGAGCTTAATGGTGATCCGAAAGTCGGATGAGTTTTGGTGATCCGAAAGTCGGATGAAATATTGAGTTGAAGGTCGGATGAGTTTTCAATCCAAAAGTTGGATGAGACTTTTGATCCGAAAGTCGGATGAGACTTTTGATCCGAAAGTCGGATGAAATATTGAATCTAAAAGTCGGATGAGACTGAAGTCGTGTGCCTTTGAAAGCCATGTTCGGATGAACCTAGAACAAAAGTCGCATGACCTTTGGGAAAGTCAAACGACAGTCAGATGAGCCAAAGTCGGGTGAGCTAAGAGTCGCACGACTGTCGGATGGGTAATAATCTAAAACTTGCGGGTCTGTACTCTATTATCGAACAGACTGCTAATTTTGCTCAAAACACACTAAAAACTCACTAAACTTTTGTTTTAACCTTTCCTTTTACTAGAAACACTTCCCTTTACTGATTTCAACCCAAACAAAAACAAATTTTTTGAAAATTTGATGAAACAGTAGAAAACTCCAAGAACTTGAAGAACACTAAATTTTGAAGAACACTACCCAGATGTTGTTTGTTTGTCCTAAAAACACTTAAAAAGGTTTAATCCTTCTTAAATACTTCTTACAACAAATAACTTAAAAAACAAGAGATTTTGGCTAAATGGGTTTTCTTCTTTCTAAGCTTCACGCAAACAAGAACAGAAGCAGCTTCTGGGTTTTGTTTCTCACACACAGATGTTTCTTTCAGGTAATGTTGAACCAATCCAGTAGGGAGTTGGCTCTAATACCAATTGAAAGTCCTTTGATGTGTAAAAGATGAGTAACAATGAATACTTGAAGTAAGGATGATGAAGTTAGTATGAAAAAGTATGAACACTTTGCATGAACTTGAAGATTCTCTCTTGAATATAATTTGAACGTAAAGTGCAGAGAGTTTCTATTACAAAGAGTTACCTTGCAAACTAGGTTTGCAAGGGTTTAAATACAAGTAGGCACATGGTCCATAAAGCCTCATGGACCCAATTCTAATAATTAGACTACACTAGAAAATACATAAGGAAAGTGGGCCAAGCCCACACAATAAACTAGTCTAGAGATGTATATTACAAACAAAAGAACACAAGGCAAACAAACTAATTAATATCTAACAGATTCCGACACACATGCGGATTTCGACAAGCCAGCGGATTCTGACACCATCATAGATCTCGGAATCTGACACCTTGCAATACTATAATTCCGACAGCTTCTTAAACCATTCTAAAAATTGCATACTTGTTGGTTTCTTATTTAAAAAACTTCAGAGCTTAATGTTCTACCCATACAACCTTCATAAACACCCCAAATTCAAATAAAAACACAAAACATGCAAAACCCACTTTCAAAGTAAGCTTTCATGTTCTTCAAGGTGTTCTTGCATGAACTTGTGCTTCCAGCCATAACAAGGCATGTATCTAATCTTCACACATGTTTAAATCTAGATTACTAACCTTATGTAATTCAACAACAAGTTTCTTCATTCTTCTTCAAAAACCGAGAGAGAAGTGTATGTACGTTTGTGTGTGTGTTTTGCTAGTTCTTGCCAACTTGACTTTGTAAGTCAACTAAAAGCACATACACACACACAGATATATATATCCAGAGGCAACCGCCTCTGGGTTACCTCACTATCGGTTTTCTTCTTTTAACATATTCTCTCTTTAATCAATTCTTAATACATACATATTTACTTAATATGCACTTACATATTTAATGTCACAGCTTAGTAAATTTAGGATCGGGATCCGTTATTCACTCAATGGAAGCTCTTGTTAGATATTGTCCAAAAAAAATCTATATATATTTAACCAACCTTAACATTTCAAACACATACAACTAAGCCCAAGTCAAGTATGTTACATTAAGTTCATCAATCTCTCACTGAATGTAGATTGAATAACTTCAAACTTTGAGATATACCAGCAAAGAACTCTTTCAAGTCATTATGTGGTCGTCAATATATATGCAAGGTATCATACCATCTTAACTAGATCTAAGTATCTCATCTATATGCCACTATTGATTCTAAAACTAGTTTTCGGTTAGTCCTGAACATCGTCAAGGTTTCAGACATTCACCTAAGCTAGTATACATTCCTCAATTACTACCATCAAGGTAGTGATTAGGAAGTTTTCCCTTTAGTTTCTCTTTATGTTGTGCTTGTACAGATTATCCACAAAGTGTGGTCAATATCCTACAAGTATGCATCCCTCTCACAAACATGGTGAAGGGTTTCATAATCTTCTTAGCTTAATAAATAAGACTAGAATCTAATGTTTAACCCGAGGTTAAACAATTTCAAGATTCTAACCACATGGATCTAGGTGATACTTGTCTTGTTTATATGGTTAAGTTGATTATCTCAAAGAGACAACTAATCCAAACTAATTTGGACTCAAAATCAATTATTCATGTTTTTTTTACTTGTAGTAAAAGTTTGTGTATGTCGTGACATGGATAATTTTGATTTTAACATCCATCAAAATATTTTTCATAACAAAATTCAAATTTCAAGTATAAATTCATAGTCATCAAATGTATAATAATGCGCTATGAAGGCTAAAATAAAGCATAAGTTATGACATGAATTAACTTCGAAATTGAACAAAAAATGTGAAAAACAAATCCCAAAATTTCAAAATCACATCCATCATTTTCATGAGCATACAAATAAATACAACTTGTCACACAGGGCAAAAAAATATAGTATTAAATAAACCAGTGACAATAGGGGAGATCAAAACTCCCAATTCTCTTGTAGAGGACAATCATCCTAGTTTCCTCTTTTGAGATCCGGTTCTTCATGCTCTTCCTTCTTCTTATAATTTGTACCTACACTTAGAGAAGAATAGCAATGAATCAGGAATGTACCTTAAGAGGAAAAAGTAACTCTCACTTTCCTTAGAAGTTTAATATCCTCTCGGCACGTAGGGCAGACATGATGGCCCCAATCTCCAAATCTTCAGCAGAAGTAGCAAACCACCCTCACATTATCTACGTCGTTAGGCTCAATATTAAGGATAGGCTTGCAAACTCCAATCTTTCCTTTTAGGTTTGGTTTGTTCTTCTTTTTCTCTCACTCCCTTGAACCCTTGATGGGAATGGAAGAGGTGGAGTCATGCTTAGCAACTCTTAGACACTTGCGGGATCCAATGACATCCATTGGTCGGTTGACATGTTTGATCCCTACTTACACCAATTTCAAATTAAATCCCTACTTACACAGTGACACCCTCGACAGCCATTGGCTCGTGCTAAGCCCGAAAACCAATAATTCTAAGTCACCACACTCACCTTCCACACAGATCCACATGGAACAACTTGTGCTAAGCTCGGCAATCATCCCATGTTTCACTATAATCGGGTGGTGTCATCTTATGGATGGTGCATGATTTACATTTTAGAAAACGGTCTTTTGTTTCTTGATTAGAACCATGTTTTTAATTTTACTTAACAAAGTAAGTGACCAAACCAATTTTCACTTTCAAATATAATACCAAGTTTATATTGTCTTGTCAATCATGTGCGTGCAAGAGTTTGTTAACCAAACTAAAAACTCTTGTGATTTTATTAACTTAGAAAAGTTATCAAGTATGTGAAGAAACATAAATAACCATGCAAGAAAGTAAATCACACCACACACATACAAGGAGTTGGTAACTAAGCCTAAACCCTATGCGTCCTACCCGCGAGCCTAATTGGGAGGAGAAGGTCTACTACGGACAAAACCTAGACTATGGAGTGCTCCCACTTAATCCACTACCTCTATCAGGACTTTCCGGATCCAAGGTCTTCAAGACGTCACCTCTTGACTCTTAATTATGGTCTTCAAAATACAAGTACATAAAGAGAGGAAATGGCATGCAAGCCATGCACTTCCAATAAATCTAGTACAAGTACATATGGATAAATAAAACGGAATCCAAGCCATGATAAATAATTACATATCAAATTAATAAATAATTAATTACATACATTGTGACACTAACACCACCGAATAAATCAACACAAAGCATCACAAAGCACAACCACAAGGTCTAAGGCAATGGTTACCAACCAAAAATCAACAAAGAACAACCACAAGAGCACGGTGTGCCAAGACCGTGATTAAAGAATATTTTGGCAAGAATTTCCTACACAAGCATTAGGGTATAAAACCAATTTTCATACCTATATTCATGTAGACACACCATTTGTGTATGCATGTATGCATCTCATGCCAAGACCATACCTTACATACCCATATTTATACCAAAATATACAAGGGGATTTCAAGCGACAAACAAACGAAATCTACCAGAAAAACTGAAACTCCTCTGTGACCCGAAAACCGTAAAAATTTCTTTTAAGGACAAAAACTGCCCGGGAGCTCCATCACGGCCCCTTATGGCTCATGAACCAGACCCCTCATGAACACTGGTCGTGTGGCCTTCACGACTCGTGATGACATCTTCACGGCACATGAAGGCCTACTCGACAGAAAACAAATCTTCCAAAATCAGTTTTTCAAGACGTTTTTGTGATATATCTTGTAGCCTAGGCTCTAATACCACTATAGGAAATCCATGCACATCAACACCCATACGTAGTGGAACCAACAAGATCAAAAAACGGGGTTTTTAGGAATTAAAACCAACATGGATGTACTTCCCAAGTGGGGATTGGGACTACAAAACATATAGAAATAGAATAACAAGAAGCAAAAGGGGGAGAAAAGTATACCATCACGGGGCTGGAACAATCTACCACAAAGGACGATGTGTAGAACCTGAAACCGACCTCCTCTACCGGTTGTCCACACCAAGTGTCCGAGATTCTATCTTGCAAACGACCCGAAACACAAACAACACCAAGGTCTTCGAGTTTCTAGTGCAAGTGTATCAGTGGGCATATTCCAACAGTAGTATGGTTTGCAAGTGCTGGAAAACACTTGTGTTTGAGTTTTGTGTGATTTTAATTGGATTTAAGGCAAGACAATCATGGAACTGTTGCTGCAATTCTTGAGGCACGGGCGTACATATGGAGGTACGATCATGCCAGGTGGCCGTGACCGCCATTGTTCTTAGGGGTCTGGGAATACCTACTTAAGGTATGGCCATGCTTGGCCCAGTATGCCCATTTTGAGTTTGCCCTTGTTTAGGCCTGAGTTGTAAGGCACATGTGTGCCTTAGAGAAAGCACTAGTGTGCCTACACCCTGTTCAGCTTTTAGTTGTCCAGCAAAGTTGTAAGTTTGTTATTTTAGAAAATGTAGAAAAGCATACTTTATAGGTGTGGCCTATAAATAGGTCATTGGCCCTTGGCCATTGTAACGCTTTTGGACATAAATGACATATTGATATTCAAAGCAAAAGGTGTAATGTGTGTTTCTCTCCAATATCATCTTCTCTCTGCACGATTACTTAAAGGTTTTCATCACGAAATCGACCTTTCAATTGGTATTAGAGCCAAACTTGATCTATGTTGGCTTGTGATTGGGTGAATATTCGAAGAACAAGCTGAATCGAAGAAGTTACTGTTCAGAATTCGAAGTTATGAAGGTTTAAGTGTATTTTGTGTGAAATTCGATCCCGTTCATCTCTAAATCAATTCTGAGTTCGAAAACAATCTTATATGACTTGATTTGGATCATAATCGATTGAGTTTTTGAAGTTGTTCGTGGACCTTCCTACGGTTTTTGCTTTAAAAGTTCATTATATATTATGAGAATGATGGAATCATTGGGATAGTATTGATCTATTCTAAATTGCGAGATGAAGGATAAAAAATTCAAGGGGTTATTCATCATTTTTTATAATAATTAAAATTTCAGTCAAAAACACTTGAAGATGATGAAGAACAGCCTAGATCTGAGTTTTTGATCAAGTTGGATTAACATTTCGAAGATTTTGGTGTTTTACTGTGGATTTCGAGCGGGTTAGTTATTCCTAAGAAGACTTCGAGCTTGGCAGTTGAAAACGGGTCCCTAAAATTCCGGAATTTGTTGTTCACAGTGAACTTCGAGCGTATCTATTCTCAAATTCGAAGGAAGCACATCTCGAATTCGAAGCCTTAACACTTCGAGTTCGAAATCAATACCACAAATTCATGTTTGAAACCTATCCTAGACAATTTCGAGCGGACTAAAACCCCCAATTGCACTTCGAGTTCGAAATTCACTATAACACTCGGGCTTCGAGTGTGTTCATTATTCTACAAATCCACTTCGAATACAAAACTCATTGACTTCGAGCCTACTCCATTCCAAATAGGCTTCAAAAACTAAAACCCACTTCTAAGATTTACCTCATTTCGCATTCGAACACCATTTGTTCGAAATCTCTTTGAGTCATTCCTTCGAATTCCAAATACAACTTTTTAATTCGAAGTCAACTTCAAAGTTCACTTCGAATTCCTTGATTATTTACTTCGAATTCCTTGAGAATTCACATCAAATTCCCACTTCGAACCAATACTTCCGTACATATACCACTGTCTAGATACCAATTGTAGGAGCCCTGCACATGATCAACTAAACATATTAGTTTCTTTTTGGAACCCAATTTTTGGTGGGTTCTGAGGATGAGCACTTAGCTGATCCTTTAGATTTTGATTGATCAGCTCGAACTGATTCTGGGTCTGTTTTGGACTGATCATCCTTTTCATTTTCAGGTCTAAGATTGGTACTTACACAATCTTTGGCCTCGTGACCTCTATCACCACACTTATAACATTTTCTTCTAAAGATGGGTGTTTAGGTGATTTCTTTGAGTTTTCCAACATTAAATTTGGATTCAGTTTTAGGGTCATAAGATGTAGATAACCTTTCAATCCTTTTCGACAGTTTGTGTACTTGATTGTCACTGACTTTGGACTTACCTTTATCAGCTTTATGGTTACCCTTATTTGGTGAAGTCTGACTTACAGACAACTTCCTGTTCTTAGACATCCTTTCATATATGGCTTGAGAGTTATGTCTTTTTGAGTTGACGTGAGATATTCTGTCAAATACAGTTGTTCTTACAGGATTGTAATCCAATCTTTTGAAATCTGACTTATATTTTTCTGTTAGATCTGGAACATTCAGCTTGATGATTTGCATGAATAAACTGAGGACTTTAGGTTGGTCTCACAAACTTATTGGTTTTGACCTATTTCCCTTCCTTGTTCCTTAAGAATGTTCTTGGGAGTATGTGATCTGATTTCATCGTTTTGTCTTCAAGATTGACTTGATCTTCGATGATTTCAGCAGCAGCACTATAATCTCCCCCTAGCACTGCTTTTACTTGATTTGGTATCTGCTGGTTAATTCACTTGCTCAAGGCACATGACAGGAAGCAAGGGGATTCTAATTGAATTCCAAAACAATGAAGGACCAAGGTGACATTTAGGGATAATTCTCAAGGAAGGAGTAAAGGTTATGGAAAGATAACTGCTGGAAAAGTCACTTTAAAAAAGGTAGCATATGTTGAAGACCTTTAACACAATCTGATAAGTATCAGTGAACTGTGTGATAAGGATTATGAAGTCACCTTCAGAAAGCATGCATGGACAATTTATGATAATTAAAGAAAACTAATATTAGTGGCAAAAAGAGAGAGATATGTATTTGTTAGATCTCAGCTTTGCAGATCCCTCAACTGAAACCTGCTTGTATTCTGACTTAACTCCCAAGCTGAGTTGGTTATGGCACAAGAGACTATCACATTTAAATTTCAAAAATATCAATAAATTTTCTAGCAAAGAGTTAGTCTCTTGTCTGCCTAAGATCACATTTGCTAAAGACAAACTCTGCTTAGCTTGTGAAATGGGAAAACATCATAAGGGATCCTTCAAGTCCAAACAGAATTTTTCAATTACAGATGTCACACCCCACTAAAGCGGAAACACGAGGTGTCACAGCACAAGATATCATCGCACAAGGCATATAGACAATAACCATTATATTAACTTAACTAAAATAAATAGTTCGGGTAAAACATAAATAAAAGTTACATAACCGAATAATAATTAAATGACATTGTCTTGTACGATGCGTAAATAAAATAGATAGTGTTTTCATAAAATGTGATGATGAAGATGGAAATGCCACACATTATGCTTGTAAGGATAACGTACCTAACGTCGATCACCTGAAAGCACGGGTAAAAGAAAGAAAAGGTCAACTACTAGAGTTGGTGAGTTCATAGGTTTTCTTAATATATGCACCGAATACTTTTAAATGAGAAAAGTTTAAATAATTGATGGAAGTTTTTGTAATAAAATAAAAGTATGCATGAATGATAGAAGATATATTGTATTGCCCAATACGTTGCACATGGTAGTAATAGACTATGATGATTGTTGCTTGAGCCATTATCGAACCTAGACGACAACAAATTGCCCATGATAAACCTAACGCCTATATTAAATGACGTTAGTAGTGGTAAAGTACATCTATAGTTCATCAACCATAAATGGGAGACGTCGGAATTTCCAAATAGCGCTACTTACTAAT
Organism: Dittrichia graveolens; assembly: GCA_038502395.1. Lineage (NCBI taxonomy): Eukaryota > Viridiplantae > Streptophyta > Magnoliopsida > Asterales > Asteraceae > Dittrichia > Dittrichia graveolens. The sequence goes on from JARJIL010000003.1 coordinate 65,296,357, forward strand.
ACCATCGGCTCACTAGCGGAGTTAAGGAATAATGTCCAACGAAAGGGCCTTACAACGATCACCCAAGCACATCAAAGAATAATACCATAAGTGCTCAAAATAATATTTGAAATAAATAAGAAGATAGGCAATAAACTTTTCATGAAACGTATACACAGGCTTTCACCCCAAAATAATATGAAATACGGTAAAAAGGGGCTATGATACTCACTCGGTATGCAAAGGTGTTCACTCGTAAGGATTTCTTGTTCCTACCGAAGCTCCTTTCCTAATATAAGAGGTATGTAGCTCTATTAGACTTATTTTATTTATTATTTTGTATTATTTATTTGTTGTTAACTTATTTATTAAATAGTTAAAGGTAGTTTCTATTTTTCCAAAATTCATAAGTGTTCACTGAAATTTTCAGTTCTTTAAGTTGAACTTTATAAATTAAAAACTGTGTTTTAGATGTCATATTAAGGCTTGATATTTTAATATAATCTTAATACATGTTTCTAGAATGTCCAGTGTAAATAGAGGTATTTATGATACATGTTTAATATTTTTAATAATTAAAAGTGTATAAGATGTCCACAGATAAGTTTCTGGATGACATATTGTTACTAAAACGTCTTTTTAGGGCTCATACGACCTTGTTTTTACATGATTCAAAATGGGAATTAACCACGGTTCAAAGATGAAACTTTTAAAAAAAACTAGACGTATTTTGACCCAAGAATGAGTAAGTTATACGCGTCTAAAGTGTACCCTTCTAAATCTGTCAGATTTCCAGATTCAACATATGTGTCTTTTTAAATATGTTTGAAGGATCAAAAGTTGATGAAAATTAGTGAATCTAGGTTTAAATGAAAGGTAGAACTTTAAACTAAGATTAGCAAAAAGAATCAACTGATTTTGATACCTAGAATTCCGGATATAACAAAAAAAATTGGGAGTTCTAGCATCAGAATCTGCCAGATTGTTATTCTTTTTGTTTATGGGTCATAACTTTAATATAACATGTTTATATTCATGATTAATCATATTGTATGAGTATAAGATTTGATAATCCATGTGTTCTTTCAACAATGGTAGGATCATACACATTTTATGTGTTCCTTACAACATTTGTTAAGATGAAACACATGCATGATCAAAGTCTTATTTTCTTGGTTTTTAGTTGATTAAGTTCCATACAACAATGGTAGGATGATGCACATTTCATGTGCTCCTTACAACATTGGTAGGATGTTTATAGTTACATGATATATATATATATAAAGGAAATAAGATGAAAAACAAAGAAAATAAATAAAAGAAAGAAGAAAGAAGAAAAGTAGAAGAGTAGAAGAGTAGAGTTGAGTGTTATATGATCATCTTACCAACTCTTTTCTTTGATCAAGTGTTTGATCTTCACAAGATGAACAATTCTTGTTGTTCTTGGGAGATTTTTGGTGGTGAAAGAGAAGAGATTGAGTGTGGTGGTAAAGGAAATGATGAGGAGAGTAAAGGGGATTATATAGGATATGGGGGAGATCAAGAAGTGTTTCTTGGGAAGAGAAGTAGGCAAGAAAATTATGAGGGGGGGGGGGGAGATTTCCTTTTATTTTTATTTTTTCAATAATTAAGTGTAATTTGTTTAAATAAATTTTGTATAATTGGTGATTTTGTTTAAATCTTTTAATTACAAAGTTTTAATTACTTTTATAAGTTTATATTTATGTGTTTTATATTTTAACTTATTTATATTTATTATGATTTATTTAATTATTTTTATTGATATTATTTTTATTATTGTACATGATTTGTAATTCTTGACTTTTAATAATTCGATTTTTCGAGCTCCGGAAGGTTCTAACCATATAGGCGGGATTTCTATGAAATCTAATATTATTATGGATGTATTTAAATCATAAATACTATTTTTAGTCATACTAGGCTTAAAATTAGAATTTCTAATGGCTAACCTAAGAAATTTGTTGCCGAATATCATAGTCTCCCTCATTAAAAGAATTTCGTCCCGAAATTAATCGTTGATGTCCTAGACTTGCTTTTTGATGAAGAGGTGCGGATATTTGAGTTTCATATAATCCTCTCGCTCCCAAGTGTATTCAGGCCCGTGCCTTGAGTTCCAACGAATTTTTAAGATGGGGATCTTGCTTCTCCTTAGTCTTTTGACCTCCCGGTCAAGGATTTCTATTGGTTCTTCTACAAAGTGCAACCGGTCATCAAATTGCACATCTTTTAAGGGTAAGACTAAGGTTTCCTCCGTTTCGCATTTCTTTAAATTCGACACCTGGAACGTGTCGTGGATGGCGCTCAGTTCTTGTGGCAGTTTTAGCTTATAGGCTACCGGTCCAATCCTTTCGGTTATCTCGAATGGCCCAACTTACCTGGGACATAATTTGTTCTTTTTCCCAAACGCACTATCCCTTTCCAAGGTGATATCTTTTTCGCAAACGCACTACCTGGAACTTTATCGCCAACTTGAAACTCTAGGGGTTTCCTACGATTGTCGGCGTAACTCTTTTGTCGGTCCCTATCGGTTTTGAGCCTTTCTCTGATAATCTTTATCTTATCAGTGGTTTCGTGTACGACGTCGGGTCTGGACAATTGTCGGTTTCCGATTTCCAACCAGCTGAGCGGGGATCTACATTTGCGTCCATACAAGCTTCATAAGGTGCACACCGGATACTGGTGTGATAACTATTATTGTATGAAAATTCAACCAGTGGCAAATGCGAGTCCCAGCTCCCACCAAAATCTAACACACAAGCACGTAACATATCTTCCAACGTTTGAATAGTCCTTTGCGATTGTCCGTCTGTTTGGGGGTGGTAAGAGGTGCTTAAATTGACTCGCGTTCCCAATGCTTTCTGAAGTGATTGCCAAAATCGGGAAGTGAAGCGACTATCCCTATCCGAGATGATAGAGATGGGCACTACATGACGCATGACGATCTCATTGATGTAGATTCGTGCCAGCTTTTCCATCTTGTAATCTTCACGAATGGGTAGGAAATGTGCTGACTTTGTAAGCCGGTCTACTACTACCCAGATGGAATCGTACCCTTTTACGGATCGGGGTAACTTAGTCACAAAATCCATAGTTATCTGTTCCCATTTCCATTCCGGGATTTCGGGTTGCTGCAGTAATCCAGAGGGCTTCTGGTGTTCTGCCTTAACTCTTGCACAAGTCAAACATTTCTCCACGTATAGGGCATAATCCTTCTTAATTCCGGGCCACCAATAGTATTCCTTCAAATCCTTGTACATTTTATCGGCTCCGGGATGAATAGAATACTTAGACTTATGTGCCTCATCCAATATCGTTAACCGAATGTTATTCGCCTTCGGTATCCAAACCTTCTTTTCGAAGTAACGTACTCCATCAGTTCCAATTTCGAATCTGTGCTCCAAATGACGGAGGTTTTCCTCTTTTAGATTTTCTATTTTTAATGATTGCTCCTGAGCTTCGAGGATCTTTCCCATATTTTCATCAAAAATATGCTGGAGACTCTTATGGTCAGTGTAGACGGTACACTTGGTGCCATATAAATAGTGTATCCATATTTTGAGTGCAAACACTACCGCTCCTAACTCCAAATCATGAGTAGTGTATTTTTTTCTCATGAACCTTCAATTGTCTCGAAGCGTAGGCGATAACTTTGTCTTTTTGCATTAAAACACATCCCAACCCTTGGTGTGATCCGTTGCAATAGACCACAAAGTTTTCTGTTCCAGTTGGCAATGACAAGATAGGCGCGTTGCATAGCTTCTGCTTTAAGGTTTGAAAGGCTTCTTCTTGCTTATCTCCCCAAATGAATTCCTTATCCTTCTGAGTCAGAGTCGTTAATGGTTGAGCCACGCGTGAAAAGTTTTCGATGAATCACCTATAATATCCTGCCAAACCCAGAAATTGTCGAATCTCGGTTGGCGTCTTTAGTGTTTCCCACTTTTTGATTGCCTCGATCTTTGTTGGTTCGACATGAATTCCATTTGAATTAACTACGTGACCAATGAAGTGTACTTCTCGGATCCAAAATTCACACTTGGAGAATTTGGCATACAAAGCTTACAGAGCTTACAGAGCTTTTAATCTCCGAAGCTTAACATCCAAAGCTGATCAAGGTATATTTGTTGGATATTCTTCAATCTCCGAAGCTTACAGAGCTTTTAATCTTAAAAGGAAGGTAATTGAAGAGTCAGTACATGTTACTTTTGATGAGACAAGTATTGATGAATCCAACAGAACTCTAGCTGACCCGGTTAGTCTAGGTGAGCTTGAGAGGAGCAAAGAAGATCACACATCAAATCCCATGTATGTTATGGATGATTCTGATGATGATGATGATTGTAAATCTGACAAAGGTGCATCATCGAAAGAAATTATCAATATTGAAGATAATCAGCCTGAGAATCTCGGTGAATCATCAGGTACATGTCAGATTAAAGATCTAAGTGATCTTCCAATTCCTACTCAGACTAAAGAAGTAAGTCCTATTCAGCCTGAGAGACACTGCTCTGACTATGACCCAAAACCTCAGTCTCCTAGTACAACCTTCGAAGTATTAAAAGATCATCCTCTTGATGATGTCATTGGAAACATTGAAGATGGTGTGTTAACTATATCTACGGCAAATGAAAACTATGCTGCCTACTCTAGTTTTCTATCTCAAATGGAACCAAAGAAGACAGAACAGACTCTAAAAGATGAAGATTGGATTGAAGCTATGCAAGAGGAGCTGACAGAATTTCAAAGAAATAAGGTCTGGACCCTTGTCCCTACCCCTAAAGGAAAAACAATTATAGGCACTAACTGGGTCTATAGAAATAAAATGGACAAGGATGGAGTAGTGATTAGAAACAAGGCAAGGCTAGTAGCTCAGGGGTATTGACAAGAGGAATGTATTGATTATGATGAAACCTTTGTCCCTGTTGCAAGGATTGAAGCTATAAGGGTGTTTCTAGCCTATGCAGCTTTCAAAAACTTTAAAGTGTATCAAATGGATGTTAAAAGTGCATTCCTAAATGGAGCACTACAGGAGGAAGTCTATGTGAAACAACCCCCTGGTTTTATTGATTCTAAACATCCAGATTTTCTCTATAAGTTAGACAAGGCTTTGTATGGACTCAAGCAAGCTCCAAGAGCCTGGTATGATACACTATCCACCTATTTGGTCTCAAATGATTTTGTCAGAGGAAGTATTGACAAAACTCTTTTCATAAGAAAGAGCAGAGGACATGTCATTCTGGTTCAAATCTATGTGGATGACATTATCTTTGGTTCAACAAACCAAGGTCTGTGTGATTGGTTCTCTAAGATAATGTCTAATCAATACAGAATGAGCATGATGGGTGAGATGACGTACTTTTTGGGACTTCAAATCTATCAGAAAGAAGATGGCATATTTATTAAACAGAGCAAGTACGTCTTTGATCTGATTAAGAAATATGGATTAGACTCAAGCCATCCTGCAAAGTCTCCAATGTTACACAATGTCAAGCTACACAAGGACATTGATGGAAAATCTGTATGTCAGACTACATATAGAGGAATGATAAGTTCATTACTCTATTTAACAGCAAGTAGACCTGATATAATGTTTGCTACATGTGTTTCTGCACGATATCAGGATGATCCAAAGGAATCACACTTGCTAGCTGTTAAAAGAATACTCAAATATCTGAAGGGAACACCTAACTTAGGTTTGTGGTATCCCAAAGGATCAGGATTTGAGCTGATAGGGTACTCTGATTCAGACTTCGCAGGATGTGGTCTTGATAGAAAGAGTACTACTGGAGGATGTCAACTTTTGGGTGGTAAATTAGTTAGCTGGACGAGCAAGAAACAAAACTTAGTGGCAATTTCAGCAGCTGAAGCTGAATACGTAGCTGCAGGGAGCTGTTGTGCTCAAATACTGTGGATGCAACATCAACTGAAAGACTTTGATTTGCATTATTCGAAGACTCCTATATTTTGTGACAATCAAAGTGCTATTGCCATTACACACAACCCAGTGTTTCACTCAAGAACCAAACACATTGAAATAACACATCACTTCATCAGAGATATTGTAGAAAAGGGAAAGATAGAGTTAGTCTTCATTGAGACTGAAGATCAGCTTGCAGATATCTTCACTAAACCAATGGAAGGCACAAGATTCACAACTCTACTCGGCAAGCTTGGCATGCTCAACCCTTAATTGGTATGTTCCATTCTTTATCTCTGTTTAATTTTTGCTAAGTGCTACATTTGACTAAGTGTCAAAACCTGAGCTAAGTGCTAAATCTGAAGTTGAGTGCTTCATCTAAGCTGAACATTCCGGATCAGCTGAGTACTCCATCTAAGCTGAACATTAAGGATCAGCTGAGTACTCCGTTCTAAAGTGTGGTCAGTTCCACATGTCTAGGTTAGTCCTAACAAATGGTATGTCCAAAACTATGGTAAGTCCAACATATTTACGGTGTGTTCGGTAAATAAACGTCAGTCGTTTAGAAATTTTTTATACTCTTTTCATAAAAATATCTTTTCAATATAACAGTGTACGTTAGGGTAACTTACAATAAATTTAGCCGTTGTAACAAACTGTGTAGAAATTTTTACTGTAACGGTCATATTTATTACCCTATGATAATGGTAACTTTTCTCTCACATTGAAAAGGTATAAAGAAGAGAGATTCTTCATCATATTTCATTTAAACTTCCAAAATGTTCTTCTCTCTTAAAAAAACGTTGTTGTGTGCAGAGTTCATTGCTAAGTGCTAATCCCTACTACTGCTAAGTGCAATCCAATACGATAAGTTCGATTTCAATGGAGGGTTATACTCTAAATCTAACTGAGCAAATGATCTGTGGTGGAAATTTCAAGAACAACGCACTCCCCACCTACAAACAAAACAACGTCATCGCCTGTACCGACATTCCAAAGTCCAAAATTGGCAGGGGATATGAGGAGTGGGTCTACTACATTCGCAAGGGACCCCTGGCACATGCATTTCTTTGTGGACCTGCTGTGCTCATCCCTCAACTTCTCACGGAATTCTGGTATGCGTGTAAACTAGATGCAACTCAACCGGTTATACGGGGCACTGTCCTAAGTGGACAAGTGGCGATAGAAGTTGATGCAAACTGTCTTCGCCGAATTCTTCATCTCCCGATTCATAATGAGTATGAAGTGACGGTTTCTAGGGAAACATCATGAAGTGTTTTACCCTTAATGGGTCATCCTCAAGTTATCGGCGTCATAAGGAAATCTGTTTTCCAGACGGCATGCGGATTTATGGTATTCACTGTGATTCGTTCCCTTGGATACAAGGTGGGAGGCCTGGATAATGTGAATGACTTTGAAATGCAACTATTATACAACTTATTTTATGATCGGCGAGTGGATTACGTTGAGTTGATCTTTGAGTCATTCAATTCATTGGTGACCAAGAACATAAGGGACACCATTGTACCCATCGCAAGATTTATATCCATGGTCATCGAGGACAGATTGGGTAGAAGATATACTACTCAATATGAGTCAATTCCTACTCCTGTTCTCAGCTACAGAATGTTCGCCCATGATATTTTCCGTGGGCACCCTACAATGAGTGCTCAGATGAGGGTGTATGTACAGCTTCCGACTCCTGAGTCAAGTGAAGCTGAGACAGAGGAGAAAGCTGCGGAAGAAGTGGGTGACGATGTTGGTTCTGAGGCTGAGTCTCCTCAAGCTGATCAACCTAGGACTCAACTCAGACCCCGTACTCAAATAATTTCATCCACCACTTCGAGTTCAGAGTAACGGAGTTTGTTTCCTAGCTCTGAGTCTCCACTGCTAGGTGCAGCAGGTAAAATTTCGCAACCCTTATCTCCTTCTCTCTCTTTTACTTCTCCATCTCCAAACTTAGGAGATAGGACTGAGTCAAGCCCAACTCAGTCTAACCCCTCTCCTCCACCTCTCATATCTCCATCTATCTTACAATCTACAACCAACCTTGGTCAGCCCACTGCTACCAAGGATATATCCTACACCTATACAAGGAAAACTGCCAAAAGTGGTCCTTCACCTCAAAAGGACTCTGGAGTTGATATCACATTGATACCTCCACCGGCAGGAGCTGAGGGGCAGACACCTTCTCTTAAGGTGCCAACCTCTAGGCTCAGTTCAACCCTTAAGCCTAGACCGGGTATGGTGTCTACTCAGCCCATACTTACTAGTGCCATGGGAGAGCCTACTTCTGTGCCTTCACAGCCCCATGAAGGTAACATTGAAATAATGACCAATCCCAGGGTCAATTACCCCCCTCCTCCCCAATAAGCCTAGATCACCCCCTACCATACCTCACGACATTGATCATACTTCTCTTCTATTCTTACACATTCTAGTACGACCTGTCAATGAACCTTTCATACACCAGGAAGGTTTATAGGGTCTCCATTTTGGCCTCCTTGATTCCATAGGTCAGCGCCAACCTTTGGATATGGGACCCACATCCTTACCTATTGAGGAACACTCAACAGCCACTCCTACGGTGGAAATACACTCTTCCACTGGATAGGAGGACGTTGAAGTAAGAAGAAGACCTGAGGAGCCCAAGCTGATGACTACCGATGCTTAAGTCATTATGGACTATCTACAATCCCAGTTTGAGCTCCTGCATAAAAAAAGGAAAGCTGATAAAGCTAAGTTGATGCGCAAACTTAATGATTTGTCAACTTCAATAGCAAACATGGAAAGCTTTGTGCTCAAATTCAGACCCTTCCCTATTGATGATGACAAAAAGGGGGAGGAAGAATCAAAGAAGTGTGACGATAAGGTTGAGGGGGAGTATACAGAGGAAATACAGTTTGAAGAAGCTCATGATGACTTTATGAGTACTGTAGATCAGCCGTCTCAACAACAACAGGCTCTAACAGTCCAAATTACCACAACTTCACAAGCTCAACCAGAAACTTCACATGAAGAAACATCTCAAGCTGTTCACACCAACCTTCCTCAAGCTAAATTGCCAAAATTTGTTGAAGCTGAGTCCGTTCCAACTTCACAAATAGACAAAAGGAAGAGTAAGGTGTTTGAGATGGTAAAAAGAAAGAAAAGAAGTGTTATGTCTCAAGCAAAGAAAAGAAAAGTCATTATTGTTGAGCCTGAGCCTGAGCAACAGGGTAAGTCTCAATTAGTTGCACATGAATCTGACTCAAGTGAAGAAGCTGATGCAGCACAGAAAGCCAGTGGCATGCTTGTTGAGCAAATGTTACAAGAGATGGCTAAGGAACTAGTCGTAACAGTGGAGGAAATAAAAGAGCAGCAACGACAAGCTGAAACTTAACGAGAAAAGGCTGAAGTTGAGGCTGTCAGAGCTGAAGCTGAAGCTGACTATTCTGGTCCTAGAGCTACCCCAATTCCCTACTCAGATGTGGATCTAAGGCATTGTTATAAAAGAACACATTTTAATAACAAGATTGAATCAATTACACTGAGTAGAAAAGGAGAATTGGTAATTATCAACTTTGTACTAGACAACAAACAAGAAATTGGTCTAGATATGAGATGTCTGTACAAGTTGGAGTTCTCAGAGTTGAAGGTCGTAGCAACAACTATCAACCAGAAGAATAAGAGTCAAATCAGACAAGAGATATTTGATGTGCTTAAGATAATCTTTATAATAATTGATCAGCTAGGTGAATTTCCTGCTTATGAAATTGATACTTTCCTGAATCGAGGCAAAGCTGCAAGAGTTAGAGCAGCAAGCCAGCGAGCTAAAAGAGACATCGATTTACAAGTTCCAGAGGGAGTTGATTTCAGAGCAAACACTTCTATCACTCAACCTTTGGATGGATTCTTGTATCTTGATGTGGAAGGTAATCAGTGCTTCTTGAGAGTAGCAGATCTTCATTTGGCAAATCTGGAATTGATTCTGTACTTGAGAATTCTATGTGATGACTCAAATTAGAACTCGGTATTCAGATATCATCTCCACAAAGAAATCAGATCAAGAAGAACTGAGATGAGAGAGCTGCCAGAAGGTGAAGAGATTGTGAATGATGGTATCAAGAAAGCTGCAATATGGGAACTTAAATGTTATGATATGTGGTTAGAAGTTGGAGATCCTATTGAGTAAATAGATTAGTTCTATAATTTTGTAACCACTAAGTGTATAGAAGCTAATCATAATGATTAAGCTAAAATGTAAATGATATGTTGATTAATACAAACTCAAGTTTGATATGTTCAACTGTTTTATTATTTGATATGTTCAAAATTATGTTTGATATGTTTAAACAGACAGCTTTGTAAGTTTAAGCTGATGATTGATATGTTCAGTTGTACAAGTTTTGTAAGTTTAGAACTTAAATTACTTATGATAAGTTCAAAATCTAAGTAGTTGTATATTCAAATACTTAGAATACAAGTCTTATAATAGATTTGTAACATAAACATCTTGTAAGTTCAAGATACGTGAATAAGTATGGACCAGTTTAATACTTATTTCAAGAACTAACTTTGGTCAGTTCCAGAGTGGTTCAACATAATTTTGTTAACCTATACCTACTTTGATTCAATGTTTTGTCATCATCAAATAGGGGGAGATTGTTAGTCCCATGTTTAGAAGAGTTAGATTTGATGAGACAAACTATCGATATGTATAGATAATAAGTTAAGAGTTATGAATTATGTAAGTCTGTTATAGACTGACTAGTCAGCTGAAGCTGAGTAGTCAGCGTATAAACAGATATAGAGTTTTCTATATAAGTACTAGATACCTCAGTGACTTCTAAGCTGAGATAGGTTTTAAGAGTGAAGACTTGAAGACTTAAAGACATGAAGATTCAAGAACCCAAGATTCAAGAAGTCAGCTTGACAAGGTCAAGACTGAGTATGTCAGCTCAACGTCGGAAGTCAGTTCAGAGTTTAAGTAAGTTCTAAATTCTGTGATAAACTCTCCATATCTATGACATTTAAATTAGGATATCCGAACCTAATTTAAACTATCTATTAGTTGGATAGAAATCTCAAACGGAATTAATTAGATATGTTCTAATTAAGGTGTTTGTTAAGGTTTTAAAGAAAAGATAAGTTCTATCTTTAAAATGCGATTTGTTCATAGATATATCAAGTATTAGTATAAACCTTCTTATGGGTTTTACAAGATATATGTTCTTACGTGTGTACGTGAACAGATACGCGATACACAACAACGACTGCATAAGTTGCAAAACGTACGTGTGTTCGTGATACTTGATACGCGTGTGTTGCGATAACCTTGTAAGTTCAAAGTTCGGGAGAGTTTTCAAGATTTCTTGTTAATCATTTTTAACAAGAAATTCGGTCATCAATTAGTTTGTGATTCAAGAATGTTTAGAGAGAGTTGAGGTTATATTCAATGTAATATCAAATCATTCTGTTGATTTGATTAGAGAGTGATAATAGTTATTGAACTGTTTGATAATTGAATATATGTTTGATTAATTTGTTTAATTGTTTAAAGTGTATTCAACCCCCCCCCCCTTCTACACTGTATCAGTTGCTTGTTCACCCTCTTTGGGACCAACATGTAATAATGTGCAGGTGCTAAAAAGAAGTAGGGCGCTGGGTGCTGGAGAGCTTGACCTGATCATGGGAAACAAGATGTGGTTCCCGTGGAGCGGATAGGGAATGTTGATCTCACCTTTCCTTCAGCACTTGCTATTACCTTGTTAAATGTTTGTTTTTCGCCTTGTGTGGCACGAAACATTATTTCTTTTTCGCCTTGTTATGAGTTTAATTTTGATAATGGAATTATTTCTTGTTTGAGAGATGATGTTCATTACTTTAAAGCTTATCCATGTCGTGGGATTTATGAAACAAGTGTGTGTTTGGATGGTAATAAATCAATCATGAACATTGATTCAAAGTCTAAAGGTGTATTGGATAATTTGTCTTTTTTGCATAGTCGTCTTGGCCATATAAACAAGAAATGTATCGCCAAACTCCAAGTGGATGGGATTTTGGAATCGTTTGATCACGGGTCAAGCGAAGTATGCGATTCTTGTTTATTAGGCAAAATGACTAAAGCACTCTTCACCGGCGTTAGTGAGAGGGGCAAAGACTTGTTGGACATTGTTCACACGGATGTGTGTGGTCCATTCAGGTCTGCTACAAGAAACAACTGTAGGTACTTCGTTACTTTAACTGATGATTTCAGTAGGTATGCTTATGTTTATTTGATTAAGAATCAGTGTGGAACCTTTGAGGTGTTTAAGACATACCAAAACGAAGTGCAAAATCAATTGGGCAAGAGGATTAAGATTCTCAAATCCAATAGGGGTGGTGAGTATCTTAGTACCGAATTTCTTGATCATCTTACGGGTTGTGGAATTATTTCACAACTTACTCCACCCAGGACACCACAATTAAATGGGGTCGCTGAAAGGAGGAACCGAACTTTATTGGATATGGTTCGGCCCATGATGAGTCGTACAAAGTTACCCGCAAGTTTTTTAGGGTTATGCTTTGGAAACCGCTGCTAGGACCTTAAACGTTGTACCAACAAAAAAGGTTGCAAGTACACCATTCTAGATGTGTCATGAAAGGGTTCCTTCGCTAGCCTATCTCAAGGTCAGGGGTTGTGAGGCTTACGTGAGATGTGAAGCTCAAGACAAACTTGAACCCAGAGCCGAGAAGTGTATTTTCATTGGCTACCCAGCTGGTTCTATGGGATATTTGTTTTACAAACCTTCGGAGAACAAAGTGTTTGTTGCTCGAAGGGAGGTCTTCCTTGAAAGGGAGCTGATATCTGCAGAAGCCAGTGTGAGGCAAGTCGATCTAGAAGAAATTCTAGATGACACCAATGATCAACCTGATGTTGGCACCAGTACCGCTTCTGAGGTCGGCGTACCGGAAGAAGTGGAACCTCAACCAGTGGTGGATGAGGTACCTGATACACAACCATTAGAGCTCCGTATATCTGGTAGAGTTCGTAATGAGCCAGAAAGATATAGCTTTCTCATATCCGAGGGCAACGAGCTATTGGTGGATCATAGTGAACCGACCAACTACCAGGAAGCCGTAGCGAGCCCTTAGTCTACTAGGTGGAAGGAGGCGATGGACAGTGAGATGCAATCCATGGCGGATAATCAAGTCTGGGACTTGGTTGATCCAGTACCTGGTCACAAACCAGTAGAGTGCAAATGGGTCTTCAGGAAGAAGACTAACATGGATGGAAAAGTAGACACTTTCAAAGCCCGACTGGTAGCAAAGGATTTTACTCAAACTCATGGTGTAGACTATGATGAAACCTTTTCTTCGGTGGCTATGTTTAAGTCTATTAGGATATTAATGGCTATCACTGCATATTACAATTACGAAATATGGCAGATGGATGTCAAGACTGCCTTCCTTAACGGTAAGTTAGCAGAGGAGGTTTACATGGCACAACCTGATTGTTACGTAAACCCCAAATATCCTAATAAAGTCTGCAAGCTTAAGAGGTCCATTTATGGACTTAAGCAAGCATCTCGGAGTTGGAACATTTGCTTTGATGAAAAGGTCAAAGAGTTTGGCTTTTCTAAAAGTAAGGATGAATGAAGTGACGTGACTACCTTGTGGGAAGTGAAAACCTGGCTTGGGAGTTGCTTCTCTATGAAGGACATGGGAGAAGCAGCATATATTTTGGGGATAAAGATAGATCTAAGAGACTCATTGGTTTGAGCTAGAGTACGTACATAGATAAAGTCTTGAAGAGGTTCAAGATGCAAGATTTCAAGAAAGGGAATTTGCCTATGTTGCATGGTATGGCGTTGAGCAAGTCTCAATGTCCTAGTTCTCAAAAGGAACTAGAGGAAATGAGTCGAGTCCCGTATGCTTCGGCAGTGGAATCGATCATGTATTCTATGCTAAGTACTCGGCCTGATGTGTTGTATGCCTTGAGCAATACGAGCCGATATCAGGCTAACCCTGGTCAAAGTCATTGGGTTGCGGTTAAAAACATCCTTAAATATCTTCGGAGAACTAAGGAAATGTTTTTAGTGTTCGGTGGATCGGAGGAGCTCAAAGTTACTGGATATTCTAATGCTAGCTTCCAAACGGACAAGGATGATTGTCGGTCTCAATCGGGATTTGTATTCTTGTTAAATGGTGGAGCAATAAGTTGGAGAAGTTCCAAGAAAGATACCGTGGTCGATTCAACCACGGAGTCAGAGTATATTGCTGCAAGCGAGGCTGCTAAGGAAGCCGTCTGGATGAAGAAATTCATTCAAGACCTTGGAGTTGTTCCTAGCATCGCTAACCCTATTGAGATCTTCTGTGACAATGAGGGTGCAGTAGCTCTAGCTAAGGAACCAAGAGCGCATCGACGTACGAGACACATTACTCGGAAATATCATTTTATCCGTGATATTATCGAGAATGGAGACATTGTGGTTAGTAGAGTACCGACTGAGGTGAACTTGGCAGATCCACTCACCAAACCTTAGTCACAAGTTAAGCATGATTTTCATACTAAGTCTATTGGTATTAGATTTGCTAGTGACTTGGTTTAATTATTTTAGTTGTATTTGTTATTGAGAACATTAAAGCAATAATGTATTTCTTATTGTAATGTCTGTTAAATGGGGATTTAATATACGCGTGATGCGATTACTTTATGAAACATTATTGTGTTCTATCTTTGCATGTTTAATACTTCCTTGAATAAAATTGTTTATTCTAAATACTCCATGATCGGTCATTCTTCATTGGAAGGAAGAAGTGAATTAAGATCGAGGCGAGTGGTTGGTAGAATACTCGTCTTGGATTGAATACTTGTTTACGCAACACTAGCCTGTACTTAATGGTGATTAGGTAATTGGAGGACCCGTACCTGAGTTTACTTCATGGATATTATCACGAGTAAATCAGGATGGTAATATTATTTATCCTTTTACCGGAGATGCATGCGTTGCTTGATTATTAACATGGAGTTGTTTAGATTGCTTTCAGACACAGTTCGTAACTGGCTGTTATAAGGGAAGTTTTCAGGCAAGAATTTGTTGTTATGATAGGACGGTGTAGTTAAAGGTATTTGTTCCTCTTTTGAGAGATATTCTTGGGCCCCTCGTTGACTAAGCTGATGACAAATCAAAATGCATGGCCGTGCTCAAGTTGAATTGATAATGGATCAATTATGCAACTTGTATTGTTAGTCATAGTTAGTCTTTATCGAGAAACATAATCGTGAATGATTTGGGGTTGATCATGTTCCATGACCTGCATTCACAACGGATATCGTGAATGAAGGGATATATAATCACTTATCTATAGGACCTTTCCTTTTGGTTAGGTATTTGTTTTGGGAAGACAAACCCTATGCTGACTTGGGGGCATAGATGCCTTGCTAGAGGCCGCTCTATGTCGGTGACGCCTTTCGTGAGTTTGTCATGTGCAAGTGGAAGTCTGTTGGATTATGCCCACTAACACACACACATGAGTCTGATGAAACAAGGGCCTATTGGGTCACACGCCAAGTATCGATTCCGGCATTGCGGATGCTCGAATGAGAGAGAAAACCAGAAACTGGTTCTGGTGGGCCAAGTACGGCCGTGCCCTACGGGCAGGCACGAGCCCAAGTCGGGCGTGGCTTGAGGCTAGGTACGCCCGTGCCTCTTGGAGGCACGTCCGTGCCTTGAGCCCAGTGGAAAGGCACGAGCCCAAGTCGGGCGTGGCCTTTTGGGCTGGCACGCCCGTGCCTTGTGAGGTACGGCCGTGCGTTGTGTAGTAATAGCTTCTTTAATCAGCTTTCAAGGCTGGTTATGGTGGGGTTTATGGCCATAACTCTAGTAACTGATTGTGGCATGATGATGGACGGTTTTGAGTTCAAAATGGAGCTCTATAAAAGCCACAAGAAGTTCTAGTGTTATGTTCCTTGAACTTGATTCACAAATATATACATATTGCACATAATTCTCTCATACACACAAAAAGGAATTCAAGGCTTGGAAACTTTGTGTGTTAGGCTATTTGTGGTGTTTAGGTTGGCACACCTAACACTATAGCAAGTAGGAGATGATCAAGTCTTGGTGTGGACTACGATAGAGGTGTACAC
Source organism: Dittrichia graveolens (assembly GCA_038502395.1). Classification (NCBI taxonomy): domain Eukaryota; kingdom Viridiplantae; phylum Streptophyta; class Magnoliopsida; order Asterales; family Asteraceae; genus Dittrichia; species Dittrichia graveolens. The sequence goes on from JARJIL010000003.1 coordinate 65,312,385, forward strand.
ATTAGTACACACAACTTCCAAACTCCAAACCCGCTCACAAAAGGAAGATAGCTTCAAGGGTATGATACTATTTCTTGTATCTTTATTTTGTTGCTTAACCATGTTTAGAGTTTTGGTCCATATGGTGGGCACATTCGTGGTCAAATTTTGAAACGTATTTTCTACTAGTTTTGCTTCCGCTACGATTTTAGACCATGAAAAGCCAACAGTTATGATGATATGTATGATTGCGTGCGCGCAATTAAGATCCGATTGAATCAGCTATGTGTTTGTGAACAATCCGGACCCTTGGGACTAACTAGTCCTTCATCGGGGCCAGCAATGGCCTAGGATTGCTTGAGGTATGCGGACCATTGATAGCATCAGCGGTACCTATATAGGTATTTAGGGCCTTGCAAGCCCAATGCTCCCCGTATGGATGGGTACAGCCTCCAGCTATACTCAGAGGAATCGATTGATTCCAAAACGCAATGGTGGACCGCTTTACAGTTCACCCATCGGCGCGGTTGATGTGTCTGGTACCCCAGTTTGGTGCATTGAGCCGGGTTATCTCCCCTGCAAGATATGTCGCCTTTTGACTACACCAGCTCATAGCGAGATGCTAGGATAGCACTGTTTGAGCGTGATTGATGATATGTGACATGTTTTGGTTGATTTTATGCTATTCTGTACTTACTAGCTATTATAGCTAACAGATACTCCCTCTCACATGCGCAGGTGATCCTTAGGCGGTGAGCTCGGGTGCCTGCGGGTAGTTACTTGTTTAGGATGAACAATGTTTTGTTAAACTCTGATATTATGTATGTAATCGTACTCAGATAATGGTCGATCGGTTCAGTAACAGTAACACCAAACTATGTATGTGGCTAAATTTTGAATGTATATAATTAGCCACGTGTTTTTATTCCGCTGCGTATTTAAATTATACCTAAAATAGTATTTTAAAAAGAAAATTTTGGTTCTTAAAATCACAGTGTTACAAATAAAACCAAAGTATTTACAACTAAATATATACAGACAGTTTACTGAGTCAACCATAAGTCAAAATACTAGTGTTACAAAACAACGGCTCATCACAAATAAATATCAGAGGGCCAGTCAATTATTCCTCAAGCTAACCCACTCTCAACCGAGCCGCTGACTTACCATAAACCTGTAAAAAGAGTGAGAGGTGGGGGATTAACACGAAGCTAGGTAAATGAAAGTAAACCAGAACAGAATATCAGCCACAACCACAAGATATGAAAACAACAAGTAATCGTGCCCCGAGAAGACCGGCGGTTCTGTAGGAACCTATAACCAATGTCGGCCAAAGCAAAGGTTTACCGATAGTTCATTTGCTATTCTCACACAGTATTACCCTTAAGTTGCAACGAATGCATGAAAAGATCCAAATACTGATTAGCCGATAGCAAACAAACCCAGCCCATAGCCTTGCCGAGCTGACCTCTCAAATAAATATGTATACATATCATTGACGCAACAATTAATTAACCAAAACCAGTTAATCAATTATCAGACATAAAGTTTATCCATGCATCAATCCATAAACAGTTGCAACCAAAACCAGTTACAACTAATATCATCTGTGAGTTAACATCCACTCACATCTCGTTCTTAATCTCCACTCAGAGGTCTTATATTACTGAGTCTTGTCCGTTCCTGAGAACACAATAATACCGAAATTAGTATCCGAATTCATAAATATATATATCAACACATATATTTATATCTCTATTGTTCATACACAATATGCTAAATTCACATATTAATATACATATAGCATACAACATTAAAGAATAACAAACGATCTTTAATTCCACAAAACCCGTGGACGTGTCGCGTCCAAGGAACCGACGCGTCACGTCGTGCCAATTGAAAGTCGGATCATATCATACGAAAGTCGGACCACCATTCGAATGTCGGATTACTCATCCGAAAGTCAGACCACAAGAGTCGGACCAATGGGTCGGATGTCCGAAGAGTCGCACGAACAAACCCCAAGAGTTGGCTCAAGCATGCGAAGATCGGACCAAAATCGGGAACGCGTCGCGTCCCCCTATTTGGACGCGTCGCATCGCGACTGCACTTGCAACATCATCTTCTTCTTCTAGAATATCCAGCCGACTTAAATAATCTTTCACTTATTATCCAGGTCTGAATTCAGACCAAAACACTTCAAAAACATATATAAACTTCATATATCATGTGTGCAAACATCATAGACATCTCAAAATCAATTAAAACATCAAAACTAAGAAAATCCATCAATCAAGTAAGCTTTCTAAAGCTTCAAGTTTATAAACAATGGTGTTCTTCATATTTCTATCATCATACTCAGTAAAAACATAATCAAACTAGCATGAATCGTCATCTAAACACATATAGAACAACATCTAACCTTCTTTTTAAATTAACAACAACAAATCCTTCACTTTTGAAAATCCAAGTTTGCAACTTTTGAGGTTTCTTCCTCACAAGGTAAGCACACACTTTTACACACACTTCACTTTACAATTCTAACTTCATGAGAGCTGGTTAATACTCATTTCCCACAATATGTACACGTACACAAACATACTAAGCATGAGGTGGTTGTATATATCCTTATCCATAAATTTCATGCATACATACATACATACATATTTACATATATGTACATATATTCCAACAAACCTTACCACTTTAATTAATTAATTATCTATTTTAATTAATTAACTTAATTATTAATAATATTAATTAACTCATGTAATCACATAATTAAATTAAACACTTATCAAATAATATAGCAAGTATTACTTACCAAAGCCTACGTAACTACTAGGCCTAATTTCAGGATGTTACATAAAGTGCATCTTGAAATACCTGAAGGGAACTCCTGACCTTGGTCTGTGGTATCCCTGCGACTCGTCATTTAAATTGCTTGCATACTTCGATTCAGATTATGCCGGATGCATGTTAGACCGAAAAAGCAAATCGGGTAATGCACACTTCTTGGGAGATCGTTTAGTCTGCTGGAGTTCAAAGCAACAAAACTGTGTATCCACATCAACTGCAGAAGCTGGATTTGTGGCTGCTGTCAGTTACTGCTCACAGAGTTTGTGGATGAGAACCCGACTGAGAGACTTCGGTCTAAAAATACTCTAAAATTCCCTTGCTGTGTGACTCTCAAAGTGCAACTATCATTTCCTACAATCCGGTACATCACTCCAAAACCAAGCACATTCACATCAGGTATCACTTCCTAAAGAACAATGTGGAAAAAGGACTCATTGAATTACAGTACGTTCATACTAATAATCAGTTAGCTGACTTATTCACCAAACCGTTAGATGAATCACGGTTTAACTATTTGGTGTCTGAGATTGGAATGCTAAATTTGAAAATGTAATTCATTATCCCGTTGTTACTTCTCATTCTGATCTATATTTAATTTATCAAACAGTATTACGCGTGGTTATGTTTAATGTGCAGTAATAAGGATGCTCCAGTCTAGGGGGAGCATGGTGTATCACTGGTCTACACGAACGCATTACTATGCATTCCTGTAGGGGGACAAAATCAGATGTAACCAGAAAAACATCGCAGTTGCAGAACTCCAAATTATATCTAATCACTGGTCAAAGGGGAGTTTATTTTATTGTATCAAAAATAAAATAAAATAAAATATAAAACAAAAAAATGCAAAATCCAGAAAAACAAAAATAAAATTAGACAAGTCTGATCTTGGGTTGGACCTAACCTATAAAATAAGAATGGGCCGACCCGAGTTATCCGACGGTCGAATCACTCTATAAAAGAGTTGATCCGACTTCCTTCTTCCTTACGCATTCAAAAATCAAAAGCGCCTTTTCACTTTTCATCTTCTTCAACCCTTCTTCTTCTCCAAGAACTGAATCTCTGTGTGTGTTCATTTTACGACGACAAACGTTTTCTTCATCATCAAACTTCTAAGGAAAACACTAATGGTGATGTAAAATAGCAGAAAATCAACGATTTGGGTTTTCTTCTTCACGATTCTACCCTATTCTTCATGAGTTTGAAGATTTTTGAACTTTTGAACTCAAAAACACCTTAAATGGTGGTTTTTGAAGGTTAATTCTCGTCATAATCATGTTCTGAGCATGTGCGAACAACTTGATGCACAAATAAGACTCAAACATCGTCCGAATCTGTGATTTTGAAAAAGGGCTTTTCAACAGTTAGCGTTTTTATTAGAACAGTGTTAAATCATGATTTTTTGTGTTTAATGTTGTTGTTTTGGTCTATCACATGCAAAATAATTATTTTTGGTTGAATTCCGAGTCGATTGGTACCAAATTGAGTCGATAAACACAATTCTTGAACACAAATCGAATCTCAGTTTGAAAAACACCAAGTGTTCAAAATGGTCCGACCTTTGAACTTTGAATGATCCGACTTTCGGATGAACTAGCCTATCCGAATTTCGAATGAACTATCCTATCCGACTTTCCATTGAACATGTCTATGCGACTTTCGAATAAACAAAGTCTATCCGACTTGTACTTGAACACTTGATCCGACTCTTAGTTGAAAATTGATTAAATGTTTATGTGTTGATTGATGCGACTTTGGGATAAACAGGTGTATCCGACTTTCAGATTGAACAAGTCTATGCGACTTTCGAATGAACAAATTTATCTGGCTTTCAGATTGAACAAGTCTATGCGACTTTCGAATTAACAAATTTATCTGGCTTTCAGATTGAACAAGTCTATGCGACTTTCGAATGAACAAATTTATCCGACTTTCAGATCAAGTCTATGCGACTTTCGAATAGACAAATTTTTCTGACTTTCAGATTGATCAAGTCTATGCGACTTTCGAATGAACAAATTTATGCGACTTTCACTTGAACATCACTAGATCCGACTTTCACTTGAACACTACTTGATCCGACTTTCACATGAAATTTCCTAAGTGTTCACTTATCCGAATTTCAGTTCACACATATATCTGACCTTCGGTTAACTATACTGATCCGACTTTAAATTGGTCATATGATCTGACTTTCAACACATATCAAAATTTTGAAATTTTTAAAGGTTTACACTCCAAACCAAAACGTCGAAATTCAATCATAAGTCAAAGTCAAAATTCAACATTCACATGTGAAGTCAAACAACTCATAACAAAACACATTCACATATGAAAACAATCAATCTACTATTTGCCATAACTACATGACTGATGTGTTTTCTCTACTTGTTCAGATGGGTGCTTACCAACCCGCTCAACCTCTCTCTAAGGAGACTCTAGTACCTACCAACGCCCATCGCAAAACCAGTAGCAACAACATATACTTTGAACTTGAAACCGACACCAAAATACCTTTTGTAACTGAAATCATCCGAGCCCACCCTCTATGTCAAGCCATTACCGAAAACCCAAACACCTCTCCTACCCATGTGCTAGAAATCTATCTTCAACAACTGTGGTAGACCTTCACGGAAGGAGTAACCCGCTTGGAAAACGAGTGCCTCCGTGGCAAAATTGAAAATAGTCATGTGACCCTCTCAGCCACCGGACTCCAAAACCTACTAAACCTACCCGGATCAACCCATTACCCAGGAAAAACCAAATTCGATGCATCTTTGGGACTTGATAATTTGCTTGAGCTCATTTATGGGTTGGGATATGATGTATAAGTAACTCAGATACACCCATTCAAGAGGACAAATATGGTCCCTCCCTTGTTAACTCTCGCAACCATCATCTTCAAAACTCTCACTAGTATCCACAGGGGCACAGACAAGGCTCCTACTATTCTCTACTATTTTTGGGAGGTGTTGCATACCATATGCACCTGGACTATGCCACCATAATCTTTGAGGAGATCGTCCGAATGGTCAATGAAAAAGCCACCACCAGACGGAAAGCATTCATACCGTTCCAACGGTTTCTTACAATTGTTGGAGATCTGCCCACTGACACACGTATGCCTGTATCACTGCTAATGAAGCGCGAGCCTATTGGGTCACATGCCAAGGATTGATCCGGACAGCTTTATGTGGATGGAGAAAGTCAAAGAATCAAAAGTGTTTTGATTCGGGGCTTCACGACCGTGAAGGCTGCTCCACGGATCGTGAAGCAGGCTGCCCTAACGATTGTTCGACGGCCGCCACGAGTCGTGAGGCCTTTGGGCTTCACGGCCCGTGACGAGGTTGTGAGGGGTCGTGAAGGAGATGCCCTCACGAGTCTCGACCGGGCGGCACAGCTCATGGATTTCTAGGTCCCCTCGTGGCGCGCTTAGCCTTCACGGCCCGTGAGAGCCCGTGAGGGGTCGTGAAGAGGGTAGCTGCAGTGACAGTTGTGTTTTATTGGACCATTTGATGGTCCAATCAAAACCTATGCTTTATGGCCGGGTTTTAGAGCTTAGATGCTGGTGATTGAAATAAGGAAAAAAGGAGAACACAACAAGAATTTTTTTTTCTCTCTACTACAATTCTCTCTTGGTATCATGTTAGAATGCTACATACACTAAGATGATCTTGAGTGTTCATGTGAGGCTTTCATGGTGCAAGAGGAGATCTACATGGGCTGTTCCAGATGATGGAGTCATGGTGGACATTCATCTATGGATTGCTAGTACAATGGGATTAAGCATACTTGGTGTGGACTAGCAATGGAGGAGGAAGCCTTTTGTTTCCTCAAGTTCATCCCACATTTGAAGAGCTCGAATTCCAGCCATGGTAAGGAGGTACTTTCTACTCCTTCTTGTTCTTTTGTTGCAATTTGCTTTGTAGTGTGTTCCACCATTGGAACTAGTTGTGGGCTTTGTGTGTGCTTTTATTTTATGTCTTGCATGCTACTTTTCTTGTTTGCTTCCGCTGCGTTTGTGCCCACCACGAGTTCCAACAACAATCTTGCTAGCAAACGATCTGGAAGGCTAATGCACCATCCCTCGCAGGCTGGACAACCCCCAAGTTCCCGTACAATGCATCACCACATTTTTAAGAATCAGGAACTTTCCAAACATTGAAACTATGCAGGTGCCAATAGCTCTAATCCATATGCTTGATCAGGAGAGTAAGGCAGTGAGAGAGTATATGAGGGAACATAGGATAGCTCCTATGGCGTGACCAGAGACGGTTGTGCTTGCCCAAGAGCTGTAGAACCTAGTCAGGGTCCTAGCAGTCTAGGAGCTTGTGAGCACAGGGGTGCCTCGAGCAGGGGTGAGCATGAGAGGGAAAATATAAGTGAGCAGGGTGGTGGAAGTGGTGAGGGTGGTGATAAACACGAGAGCAAGGGTGATCACACCGCATCTGCCTTTGACCAACTCAACATCAGTGACTCTGAGGCCTCCATCAATGACAAATCTGAGAGTAAGTCCTCTTTAGAAAGGACAGAAACTGAGTCAGAATCTACCCCCTTGGTGCCACAACAACAACCAGTGCTAGCTGAGTCAACTGGGACTTGGCAGATGTTAGAAGCGGACGAAAACATCATCCATCAGAGCTTATCAGAAATATCCATAAGATTCAAGGGTGATGTGTTTGGAGAAGAAGGTGTGAGTAGAAGAGAGTGTGAGAAAGAAAAAGAGGAGGGAGAAGGATCCCTAGCCAAAAATAGTCGGGAAACCACATTAGCTATCGGTCTGGACATTATTCATGCTGGTATTGAAAAAGCCACTGGCATCCCACCAGTGCAAGCACACATCCCCACCATCCACTAGGCCTTCACTCAAATTAGGGTCGTTTCATTCCATGAGGGCTTAATACATACACAGTCTGCGGCTCATTTCGATTTCGCTGGCTTTGAAATTAGTGGATCGCCTCCTTTATCCACGTCCTTCTTTCAATCACAATCGAGTCTAGAAACCACTCGTACAGGCGTAAACATTTTTTCTAGGACACGATCCGCTACCGCACATCGTAGTGATGTTTCCGGAACACTTGTAGCGGCCTCTCCTGCAGAGGTAACGCGAGGATCGAGTGGAAGTCCCACCAGTGCTACAACTATGCCAACACTGAGTGTGGGCCACAGGGTTGCTACAACTCCTGTGCAAACCGGGCCACGCGTGAGCTCGGGGTTACCATCGAACTTAGGATCTATATGGATTCAAAATTCTCCCACCTCGAATCAAGTTTGAAAGACTTTGTAACTACCCGAACCGACGCACTACAAACTGAAATCAAAACTCTCAAAGCTCAAATTCAACACTTAGCCAATAAACCACCCACCGTTGTTAAGCAAGATTACACGATCAATGAACTCAAAGACCTACTCCAATGCCAAACTGAACAGTGTTGCTGAACCCGCATCTGAACAATCAAATCTACTAGCAGCACTTTAATCTCAACAACCCCAAGCCCCACTTTCCAAGACACTATCTTACAAGCCCTTAATTCCCTACCCCCAGCCGTATCCGGGATTGGGCAAAGACTAGACGTAGTGGAAACCTCCTACAAAGCTCAAGCATATTGTCATAAAAGGAGGCATGATGATCCTGAGGATCCAGGACATCATGAGGGGAAGAAAAGGCAGAGGGTTGGTCGGAGATACATTAGCACGCAAAGCTCAGTTCTAAGATTAGAAGCCGCTCCTATATCAACGCCTCAGGAAGGTCCAAGTGGCAGTAGGGTGGTGGTGAGAAACAACAGCGTATGGATTTTGACTTTTGAATTCGATCAAGGGGCTGAGGTAGAGGCAAAGGTCCCGAAACCCCATCAATCCAAATCTCAATTGAGTTATGATATACACTTGATCACACTTGAACTTTCAGAGAGGTTAATGTTGGTGCTTCTAAAGGCAAGCAAGGTGGTGTTGCTATTCGTAAGACTTGTAACTAGCAAGGAAGTTGATTCTTGGGCTTTAGAAAAGAGATTCTCTCATACTTGGTGTGAACACCATTAGAGGAGCTCGTTTTGGGTTCATCAACATCCTCCTCACCTTCATACTGTGTAGAGACATCAAGGGTATTGCCTCTTCTCCTTCTTACTTCTATTTTTCTTGTGGTTATGCTTCGTTTGTGGTAGAGATCACTAAGGAAATGCTTGCATGTGGTTTAAAATACCCAAAAACTCATTTTTGAACCTCTAACTTTCGTTGCTTGTAGGTATTGTAGCATGCATGACTTTCCTTCGGTTACACCTATTGAGCCCCGAGACATAGTTATAAGGACTGTCCGTCCTTGGGATTGTTTTGTTATGAATGTGTCTAGTATGGGCATGAATCTTCTGAATGTCCCAACTGATGCCGGGTGACTTTTATTTAAAATTTTAAATAAGCTCTGAGAATTCAGTAGAAGTTCCTCTTCTGGTGTTTTATGTTTTGTTGTAAATCAATTCTTGTTTGAACTCTACCTTGTATTATGAATGTGTGTGTGTGTGTGTATATATATATATATATATATATATATATATACGGAGAAGTTCAAACGAGATCGGTTTTCATACGAGAACTCCTGAATCTGTTTGTAACATCGTTAGTTACTCATTAATAAGGGTATTTTGGTCATTTAAAAATTAATCAACCGTGAATTTCTTTTGGGTGGACTGTCATTAAAGAACGAGACTTCATCTTATTAAAATACCCCTCATTAATAAGCTATTAATGAAATATTAATGAGCCTAAAAAATTACTACCTATTAATTAATTTTAATCAAGTGCCAAGATTATCTCAGTTTTCATACAAAAAATAGTTCTCATTAATAAGGAAATTTTCGTCATATAGATCAAGAAAACATATTTTCATACGAGAATTCTAGACTGTTTGTATCACCATTAATGAGTCATTAATAGAGGTATTTTGGTCATTTATATATTTATCCAACCGTGAATTGCCTCCGGGTGAGACGTCATTTATTTACGACACTTGATTTTTCTAAAATCCCCCTCATTAATGCGTCATTAATTAGTCATTAACGAGTAATTGAAAATCATTAATAAGCCACCAAAAGTTATTAGTATTGATTAATTTTAATGAGAGCCTAAGATTTGGTCTTATAGTTCTCGTACGAAAAACATTTCTCATTTGAACCCTCTCCTATGTGTGTGTGTATGTATGTGAGTGAAGTTCGTTTGTAAATACCATTAATATACATTAATCACTCATTAATAGGGATATTTTAATTAATTTAGATATTTAGTCAAGTGTAAATTTGTCCGCCTAGATTAGTCGTTATTAGACTTGCTTAATAAGCATTAATCAGGGCTTATTAACGTGACAATAACATTATAGCCATTGATCTAATGGAATCAACGATCAAGATTGATTCTCGAGGTTATCACAATAAGAACGGTTCTCAAATGAACCCCACTACCAACTCTTAATCGAAGCCCTCATGATTTTATGCATTGACTTTCCATATAGGAGATATAAGTGGACTAGCTACCAAGGTGATGTGGTGATGTTTACGATTATGAATCACTCACATGTGCTGTAGATAATCAGCTCGTAGTCAAATTTAGAGCCCAACTTGTTTTAGAAAGTATCACTTGATAAATAAATATGTTTTAGCAGAGATGAATGGAAAAAAAAATAATAACACCAACAAAGATAAATAAGAGCACCCTTGTTTCTTTACATTTAAGGCTTGCAAATTATAACAAAGCAACAGAGCAATGCTTTAGGATTGAGCAAAAAAAGTTCTTCAATATTTGAATAAATTCCAACTTTTCCAGCCAATGAATCAAACCCAGTTTGATTAGCAAGTTCTTTAATGTTCTCCAGTGGCTTATGAACTCTCCCAGCAATCACTCTGCAAACTATTAAAGCTTTCCTCAGAGAAGTACCATTGCTGACATCAATGGCTTCAAATGCCCGTTGACTTGTTGAAGTAGTGAAAACACCCCCTACGACATTTTTGTTATTTCCATTCTTGATTGAAAACCCATGTCGTAGAATTTGACAAACGTTGCAGTTATTCGATTGGCAAAGGCTGGAAGAGCCGTTAAGGCCAAGGTTGCATTCAACTAAAGTCCCGTGGAATCTTAGTAACTCGTTTCCATCAGCTAGACATCGAGGATGCTTCTTTTGTAGTTTGCTCGCTTTAACCTTCACAGCTTCTCGATGTTCTTCGAATTCTGATAGCGTTCTTTGCATATTGTGAACCTTTAAGATCCTCTCTATTCCTCCAGAATTAGCATGGGATTTTGACCAACTTGTTTTGAATATTAATTCAACAATTTTCCTTGATGAATCACCTTCAATGAGCTCAGTAACTGCCAAATCAACCGAAAGCAGCCAATTATGTACTAGAAACTTAATGTACCCTAACAAAATCTGTATTTTGGCTAACGTACCGAATTAAAGCAACCAATTATGACATATGGGTTTTTTAATATTCTAATAGTACATGCATAAAATCAATATTTTGATCATTTGGTGTCTTTATACTTCTCCGAAATTGATAGATCGATTTAGTAAACTTAATTCAATGAAACTCGAATCTTTCAAAGATAAAGCAAAAAAAGAGAAAAGAAGCAAGAATATATCATTAATTTCTTACCAGCATGTTTGGAGAGGTGATGAAATTCAAGAGCTTCCCATTTGACAAATTGCTCACCACATTTATGACAAGCCAAACCAAAGATCCCATGACCATCTCCTTCAAAGGAAGCTCTAGCCTTTGAAGGACTAATAGCAATAAACCCAGACCCTAAACCTTTACCAACTCTTGAAAATCCATTTGGGTTTCTTCGATTAGAGACCGGTGATCTTGTTGGCATGCGATGATGATAATGCTGAGGGCCTGGAGTCCCAGGTTTTAAAGTACCTTCAAATTTTGAGGATACACCATCTCCATCTTGCAAAGAACCAAAGCCTGTGATCTTGAGTTCACAGTTAGAATTCGACAAAACGACTTCATGGGCAATGGGGTTTAGAAGCTCTGAACTTCCTATAGATCTTGGACTAGCATTTGTTGTTGTTGCTTCCATTGTTGATGGTTTTTCCTCCATGTGTCTCTTGCTTCCATGTATAACATCCTTAAGGTTTGCTAAAGATCTTGAACATCCTGATTTTCCTCCTGTAGATGTTGAAGATTTTTTGGTTTTTGTAACTATTTTGGTCAGATTCTTGCTTTGAAAATTTGGATCATGAACATCAGCTGGTCCTGATTGGCAGTGCAGTGATTTCTTTAATGCAAACCAAACTGCAGGCATCTCTGGAGTGAGGGTGTTTAGAGTGTATGTGTGTGTTCAACTGGAATCATTAAATTTTTTCAGTTGAGTATAAGATAAAGCAAATGAAACACATCTAGGATTGAAGTTTTGCTGTGATCTTCTAACATTTCTGAGATTGAGACAAATAAAAGGTCAACTATTTGACCTGACTGCATAGGTGGAACTAGTTTATGAAAACATTTATTGAAAATTGTTTACAAATTATTATTTAAAAATCTACAAAATTTTATGAATGGGCTTTTCAACAGCGATGGTGACAAATGTAAGTTGATTGGATATGAATTTAATGTGAAATATTGCATTCATATCTCGGGTGTTCTTGGGGATCAGCTTTTGGAGGTAGATAGTAAATGTGAACAGGTTTTATGGCGGAATTCAAACCTATGAGTCATGGGCTAGATAGATTCCGTTGGATGAGCATTTTTTCTTTATTTTAAAAGTAGTTGATCTAAAATACATTTAAGAATTCGTTTACTTAAACCTAAATAATTATTCTTGTCATTTTTTATTGTTTTATTTCGCTGTTGTTTTGTCTTCACTAATTGTCAACTTTACAATTTTCCAATTTCAATACATACATACATACATACATACATATATGCATACATGGAGAGAGTTAGAATTAAATGAGAACATCTTTAAAATATACGACAGTGAGAACACTTTTGAACCTTTGATTTCATTGATTGGATGGTTTAAAAATTGTCACATTTCTTTTAAACCTTTGATTTCATTGATCGGATGTTTAAAAATTGTCACGTTTTTTTATCATTTGCTTGATTATATACCCGATGCATCAATGCATACAAAAATGTTTGTGATCTGATGCATAAATGCATACAAATAAATTGTTAATATTATAGAAATAATTTTGATTATGATTTAGGATGTAAACTTGACTTTTGGGTAGTTATGGGTGAACATGAACGTAAAGGATAAATGCTAAATTACAAGTTTACTCAGGTTCTCACTGTCGTGTATTTTAAAAGGGTTCTCCCTTGAACCTCACCATATATATATATATGCAATAAAAACGGTTCTCAAATGAACTTTCCCCTATATATATATATATATATATATATATATATATATATATATAGGGGAAAGTTCATTTGAGAACCGTTTTTATTGCAAGAACCGTGAGAATCAATCTTGACAGTTCAATTGGTAAGTGGAATTCATGGATGAAGAGCTTGGGGGATATATTGAGTGTGGCAGGGTGCATGAAAGGAATTCATGGGTAGGCAATCCAATTGAAGGAGGGGGAATTGCACGGATAAGATTGGTTATCGCGTTCTCGCAATAAAAATGTCCAATTCCCCCTCCTTCAATTGGATTGCCCACCCATGAATTCCTTACATGTACCCTGCCACACTCAATCCTCCACGCTCTTCATCCATGAATTCCATTATCCAAAATGAACGTTGACAGTGGTGGCTTTAGGCGGTGAGATAGGATGGTGGTGCCCGCGAATGGAGTGGTGGTAGCCGGCGAATCGAAGGGAGATGGTAGTGATGTGTATGGTGGCCCACAAATGAAGTGGTGGTGGTGACCGGAGAATCAAAGGATTTGTCTGTTGATCGGAGAGAGAGAGAGATTAGATATGGGTGTTTGGTGCATCTAAGAGAGAGAGAGAGAAAGCGAGAGAGAGAGAGAGAGATAATAGAGGTGTTTGCCTGTTTGGTGGATCTAAAAGAGAGATAGAGATATAATAGTGGTGTTTGTATTATGGGATAAGGCATACTTGAATGGAGAGTAGTGTCAGGTAACAGAAATAAAAAGAAAAATGACCATAATACCCTTTGACTAACGGTCAATGTTAACACCAGTTAGCCTAAAGGACCAAAAGTGAAACAAAATAACAACCACAGTGACTATTTTCGTAATTTTTGAAGTTAGAGGACCAAAAGTGAAAATCAGTAACAACACAGGGACCATTTTTGTAATTAACTATTACATTAACTTGAACTTGTGACCTTTGGTTTCGCCTCAAAAGTTTTTACCATTTTGCCTAAAGCCTAAGTTGTTAAATCAAGTCAACTTCAAATTATATAAATAGTATTAGGAATGTTACTTTTCATTGGATAATAACCTTTCTACCAATTGTTATACTATATACCCAAGGTTCTAGTCTAGTGGTATCGACGTGGTTTATGTTTGATGTTGTTCATGGCTTAAGGACATGGGTTCAAGTCCGGTTGTAGACAGATTTAATATAAATTTAAGAGCTGTTAAAAAAACTTATTATAATATATAATGATGGTCTAGCTTTGTTAAAACAACACTCTAGCCCCTCTAATGTCCAATTTTCTTCCTAATCCATATACCATACCAATAGGACATTTAATTCACATATTACCCCCCAAAAGCATCCTTTGGTGCATAAAGTATACTCATAAGTAGTTGATGGGTTAAAATTGCTATGTTAAGAAAATATAGAGAGAACTTTGGATCGTCACAAGTTATCCTCCCACTTTGATGTTATGGTTTCACTAAGAGGCGTCCCTCACATATAAATAGAGGCCTTTGTTTTTCAGTCTCAACTCCGAAGTATACATCTTAAACAACAGTCTCAACTCCCAAGTATACATCTTAAACAACAATTTCTAAATACTTACTGTTTGCCTGACATTGATGTTCTTCGCTGACTTGAACAAAGAGTTGTTTATAGATCCTCTAACATGATTGTTATATCTTAACATATATCTAAATGTTGTGAAAGAACCATTTTGAAGATTAGGACTAGCCCTGGGCCTGGGCCACAAGGGCAGTCGCCCAGGCCCCCCCAATTTTAAGGACCCATTTTCATTTTTGAGTTTATATATATATACATATGTTACAAGCCTGGTTTTTGCCTTTTAAGCCCACAGTTTAGCCCAGCAAGGAGCCCATCAGCCAAGGACCAAGCCGCCTAGGTATTACTACGGAAAGGCGCAAAAGAAACAACGATGGAGTCATGAAGAAACAAAACGACGCCATGGAGAAACAGAATTGTCGCCACTCGCCGGTCGCCAATCACGAATCACCTGTTCCAACTTCCAAAATCCAAGGTATCACGATTCATGAATCGACTTATCAACACCAAGGTATTACGAATCGATTATTGTTGTTCCAAAATCCAAATGCTGAACTCTGAGGCTTCGAGCAATCTCTAATCGGAGTAATCGCTGCAACCCTAATTCCTAAATCGAGGCTAGTAGGCGATCCTAAAGGCCTAAATCGACTGTTAGAATTTCGAGAATTGAGCGTGAGACTGTGAGAGTTTTGTGTTCGAGACTTCGAGTTCGACTAAGGCAATTCAAGTTAAGGACTTGGGGTTGTTGAGAGTTAGAACCTAAAGTTCAACTGTGTTCGAGTTCGACTGTGAGAGTTCTGTGTTCAAGACTTTCAAGTTGGGGCTGTTGACTTGTTGAGGCAATTCAAGATTTCAAGTTTGACTCATCTCTGAATCTCTGATATCCCTTCGATAGTTCGATTTTGAAACTATTAAGACTTGAGAGTTACAGACTTACAGAGCCACTGAGGCAATTCAACAATTGGGGCAAATCCTTCAAGGCTTCAATAAGGTGTATTACTTCCTATAATCCTATTTTCTAAGTGTTTAACTTTCTTTAATTCTTTAAATCTTTAATCCTTCATTACTGATTTAGTGATTTACTTCATTAGTGATTATTGGTCTGTGATTCTATCATTCTGTGAGACTTTGAATTGTGATATGTGAATTCTGATAAATTTGTTAAATCTGTGAATTGTGATCTACTGATCTGTGATTCTGTGAATTGTGATTCTATCATTCTGTGATTTACTTCAATCTGTTAGATTGTTAGTTGTAACATCCTGACTTTGGGCCTAGTAGTGGCTTAGGCTTTGGGTACGTTTATACGCGATTAGTATTTAATTAATTGCTTAATTAGTATTTAATTAAATGATAAATTAAATTTATTAATTAAAGTTAATATATTTATTTATATATGTGACCGTATGCATGGAGGAGAGTGACACCTCCTGCTTCTTTCTTTGTGATATATGCATACGTGGGTGTATATGAGGATTCATCTTTGTAGAAAACTTCCTCACCTAAAATATACTAGAGTGTGTATTGTGTGTGTGCCAAGAGAGAAGAAGAACAAAGAATCGGATTTGGAGATTGTGAATTGTTGAATTCAAAGTAAGGTTTGTATGATTCTTGATTTGTTAATTAAACCACGATTCATGTTTAAATCTGATAGATTCATTGACTATAAACCTGCTGGGTTTTGTGTGGGAAATTAGTTATAGCTGGTTTGGTTGCAATTGTTTATGGTTTGACGCACGGGTAGATTTTATATCTGATAATTGATTAACTGGTTGATTGTTAATTAATTGTTGCGTCAGTGATATGTATACATGATGGTTGGGAAGTCAGTTTCGGCTGGGCATATGGGCTGGGTTTGTTTGCTATCGGCTAATCAGTATTGGGATCTTTTGATGCATTTGTTGCAACTTAAGATAATACTGTGTGATAATAGCAAATGAACTATCGGTAAATTTTTGCTTTGGCCGGCATTGGTTGTAGGTTCTTGCAGAACCACCGGTCTTCCCGGGACAAGATTATCTGTTATTTGTTGTTGTTGATATCATGCGGTTCTGGCTGATATATCTGTTGTGGCTTTACTCCATTCACTTAGCTTTGTGCTAATCCCCCACCTCTCACTCTTTTACAGGTTTTGGTATGTCAGCGGCTCAGTTGAGTGTGGTTAGCTTGGGGAGTAATTGCCTAGGCCTCTGATGTGTTATTTGTGAGGAGCCGTGATTTTGTAATACTGATATTTTAACTAGATGGTTTTGTAAACAGTGGTTTATGTTTAGTTGTAAATACTATTAATATTTAATCGCTTCCGCAGTGTATTTTAAAATGAAAATTTTTGAGTTGAAAATACGGTGTTACAAGTTTGGTATCAGAGCCTTGGTTTGGCGATGTAGGCACAGTGGAAGTGTTACATTTCCAAATTTTGGCTCGTGGTAGGTCGATTACTCCTTGGGTGTGGGATTGGGGTGAATTGGAGTGTGATGGAGTTTAGTATGTTATGTAGTAACGGATTTATCTAATAAATCGTGAGGTGATGTGATTGTTACAGAAAACTGTAACACCAGAAAATTCACAAGCCATTTTTTTTAAAATGCTGCGGAAGCTAATTGAAACCAACTTAATTACATAAAGCCCAATATTTACAAATGTACAATAATTGTTCAAAACCAACAATAACTACAACTGTTTGGTGTTACAAAAATAACTAGCTCGTCTCTTTTAAAACAAAATATTAGAGTAAGGTCAACTCTTCCATCTGCAACTACAAACACGAACCTGCAAGACATCAACTGACGGGAATTAGCACAAAGCTAAGTGAGTAGAGGCTAAACACCAAATGCAAACATTCACAATCAACATCAAAGAATGTAATCACATATCCGAGAAAAACGGCGGTTCGGCGCAGAACCTACAACCAATGCCGGCCAAAGCAAAGGTTTACCGATAGCCCTCCACTGAATTGGCACAGTAAACTCCACCTCTGAAGCAACATATGCAACAGAAGGGCTACTACTGTTCAATCAACCAGTAAACGAGCCCAACCCAAGTCTACGTATAGATGACTTCCTAACGCAGCTCAAAATCATCCTAAGAGCGCGTATCGACCAAATAGTCATGCAACAGATATCAACAATTAATATCACAATCAACAGTTCAATCAATCCAATATCAATCACAATCATGCATCACATCAATAACATTAACTGCAATCTTTACCATCCGAGATTAACGTCCACTCACCTCAAATTTAGCACGAACTCAGATGTCTAATATTACTAAGCTTTTGGATTGCCTGAAAACACAGCAATAACCAAATCAGTCTCGAACGCAGATAAACATACTTACACCCATATGTTTATAAACTAATCATTCATCAAATAAATAATAATAAATAATTGCAAGTTCAAACTCAAAATGTCGGATTCCAAAAATCTGCTACATCCAAAACTATCGGATTTCCAAACTTAGCGGATTCTCAAAGTCCCGGATTTGGGAGTGTCGGATTCTAGGTATGACATCGGATTCCAAACAATCGATTTTAGACTTAATCGGATTTACAAATACCGGATTACTAGAGTTCCGGTTTTGGGGTTTCTCGGATTTGACAAAGTCTCGGATTTTTAATATCATCTATCGGTTTGTCATAATAGGATTTTTAGATTGTATCGGTTTTAAGTTTCGGTTTCTCAAGTATAGGATTGAGTGTCGGTTTTCAATATTTCTGGTTTTTCTCACAATCGGATTTCAAGTCTATCGGTTTTCATCATCTTCTTCATTTCAAATCCGCCATCTTCATATCACCATCAAAACTCAAAAAACCCAGAATTTAACAAGTTCTTCAAAACATTCCAAAAACATGTTTTAACATCTATAAACATGTATTCATGCATTAAAACATCATTTAAACACATAAATCATATGAACACACAAAACCCACCAAAACCCATATTTCATCAAAAACCAACTCTAATGTTTCTTCATAAATTCATGTAGTTTCAATCATCAATCTTATCAAGTTATCATATAGACATGTAAGAACAATTCTAACCTTGAACTTGAATTAAAACACACAATCATGGAATTCCGATTCTTGTTCTTTCTTCTTTCTTCTTCGGTTTCTTGGCAGAGAAAATACATCACACACACACTACACTTTCCTTTGTTTCTAGGTAAATTGAATAATTACCACACATACACATGCATATTATTCAAATAAGCAGGAGGTGGAATCCACCTATCCATTCCTATATATATATATATATATACACCAACACGTGTACATAAACATACATACATTAAAATTACATGCATTCATACGGCTACAAGCATACATACAATATCATACATACTTATGGTTTTTATCATACATGCATATAACTATCATACTATAAATTAAATTAACTAATTAACCAATTAATCACAAGTAAAACAGATAAGCACTTACCACAAACCTGCTAATCTCTTAGCCCAGGTTTGCGGATGTTACAAAAACAATGGCTGATCGTGAAATTTCAACTGTTGCCCCTACTGTCCCATCTACTGCCAAAGTTCCTACTACAACAGTGGAAGTTCTGCAAAATGCTGGTACATCTGGTACAGCTATAGATGAGAGGGATGGATACATCTTCCAGTTAGAAGGTCAGTTACAGGATTTGAGAAAGGAACTGGAATAAAAAAGACAAGTTCCTTCAACTCAACCACCGGTCATTCCCATTGCTTCAACTACACCTGAGATACCACCGATCTTCCTGGCAATTTCAACTCTAGCAGAAGTTCCTCCAATGTCAATGCCGTTACCACCAGTATCTCAACAGACGTCACAACCATTTTTCTATCCGCTGTTTCCTCAGGGATCTTACTCTTATCCTTACATGGGATTTCCTCCAAACATGGGATACAGGCAACATGCACTTACAAACAATTTCTGGATTGTAAACCTGACGAATACCATGGTAGCACTGATCCTAACGTTACTTTGAACTGGTTGCGAGATACCGCGAGAATCTTGGATGCTTGCAACTGCGAGGATGAGATGAGAATGTGTTTTGCTATGAGAATGTTGAAAGGAAAGCGATGGTCTGGTGGGATTCCATTACTACACATCTATCCAGAGCTTAGATGAATGAGATTACATGGAATCAATTTCGGGATAAATTGTGTGAGCAATACTGCAATGCCTTTGAGTTGAATAAGATAAGGCTGAAGTTTATGGAGTTACGTATGACGAAAAAGATGTCAGTGGATGAAGTGATAGAGCAATTTAATGCGAAACTGAGTGGGTACCTGATGAACCTTCCCAGGTTCAACATTTTATTGGAGCATTGTTGCCGGAGTACAGGAGTATAACTCGGCTAGCTAGATCGTTGTCCCAGGCTTTCACCTTGACAAAATCTGTTGAGGGGGACATCCAGGCGAGAGATAAATAGAGTCGGGATGAAGCGGCTTTGCAGAAGCCAAAGTATGATCAGGTTGGTGGTCAATAGAAGAAGAGATGACAGGGTAATCAGTCTCATGGAAACTAGAATAGGAAGGTATCAACGGGGGATTCGAGTGTAAAATCGCAGTGGTGTACGAGATGTAGATCTACCCACACTGGACAGTGTACTGCTCAGACTATGCGACGTGTGCGATGTGGAACGCATGGGCATGAGTCAAAGGATTGTCGATTTCCCCGGAACGTATGTTGGAATTGTGAGAAGGAAGGGCACCGGGATGGTGATTGTCCTTGGGGAAGAAAGGTAGGGATCGGGACAGGGTCAGGGACAGGGGCAGGGGCAGTTGGGGGATCATCTTCAGGGGGCAGAAAAGAAAGAATCTTCCGAATGACAGTAGATGATGCTACTGCCACCGATGAAGTTATCACCGGTATGCTTCTTATAAACTCCCTACCTGCTCGTGTGTTATTTGATTCTGGAGCGAATCGCTCTTTTATTTCTGTGGCATTTTGTGACAGATTAAAATTGCCTACTACTATTATTTCTGTACCACTTGAAATAGAAGTAGCAGATGGTACTGGGGCTAAAATTGATATTGACGGTAAATGCTTCCCAGTGTCGTTCCTATTAAAGCCTTTGGCTGGTTTTGATGTGGTTTTGGGGATGGACTGGTTAAGTAAGCATAGGGCGAGTATTAAATTCCATAGAAAGCTGATTTCTTTTCCATTATCTGATGGGTCACACGTGGTGGCTTGAGGAGAAAGAAATAAGTCTGCGTTTCCTATTATATCTTTATTCAAAGCTAAGAAATCCTTGAGTAAAGGATGTGAATGTTTTCTGGCATATGCTATTGATGCTAGAAAGGAAAAGCGGGCAGTTACTGATGTGCGAGTAGTATCAGATTATCCTGAAGTATTTCCGGATGAGTTACGTGGGCTACCTCCCGTTCGAGAGGTGGAGTACACGATTGATTTAGTACCAGGTTCAGTGGCAAAATCTCCTTACAGATTGGCTCCTTCTGAGATTAGGGAGATGATGACACAGATTCAGGATCTTTTAGATCGGGGTTTTATTCGTCCGAGTTCATCGCCGTGGGGTGCGCAAGTCTTATTTGTGAAAAAGAAGGATGGTACTCTGCGAATGTGTATTGATTATAGGGAATTGAACAAGAGGACAATTAAGAATAAATACCCTCTACCCAGGATTGATGATTTGTTTGATCAGTTGCAGGGTGCTTCTTTTTTCTTTAAGATCGATCTGAGATCGGGTTATCACCAAGTACGAGTTTCTGACGAAGATGTTGCTAAAACTGCTTTCCGTGCCCGGTATGGCCATTATGAATTCTTAGTCATGCCGTTCGGTTTGACTAATGCACCTGCTGTGTTTATGGATTTGATGAGTCGGGTTTGTCGACCGTTTTTGGATAAATCTGTGATAGTATTTGTTGACAACATTCTGGTTATTCTAAATCTGAAGCTGATCACGAGATACATTTGAGACAGGTTCTTGAAACCCTGAAACGGGAGCAATTGTATGCCAAGTATTCGAAATGTGAATTCTGGATGCGAGAAGTTCACTTTCTAGGGCATGTCATTTGCAGTGATGGAGTCAAAGTTGATCCAGCGAAGATAGAAGTTGTAATGAATTGGGATGCTCCGAAGTCGCCTTCTAAGATCAAAAGCATTTTGGGATTGGCAGGTTATTACAGACGGTTTATTAAAAACTTTTCTAAAGTTGTGAATCCCATGACTAAATTGACTCGCAAGGAGGTTCCATTTAAGTGGAATGATGAACAGGAAAGGGCTTTTCAAACGCTGAAATGACTTTTATGTCAGGCTCCTATTCTTGCGCTACTGGATGGGTCAGATGACTTCATTGTTTACTGTGATGCGTCATTGGCAGGGTTGGGTTGTGTATTGATGCAACGAGACAGAGTTATTGCGTATGCTTCTCGTCAATTGAAACCTAATGAGAAGGACTATCCAACCTATGATTTAGAACTAGCAGCTGTGGTTTTTGCGTTAAAATTATGGAGACGTTATCTTTACGGTACAAAATGCGTTATTTGTACGGATCACAATAACCTATAATATGTATTTTCTCAGAAAGAACTTAATATGCGACAGAGACGATGGCTGGAACTTGTTAAAGACTATGATTGCGAAATTCGTTATCTTCCGGGAAAAGCCAACGTGGTAGCCGATGCTTTAAGTCGCAAGGGAGTTAGTGATAATATTAAATTTATGCGAATTGAAATAGTTTCTAACTTGATTGATAGATTGAAGGCAGCTCAGTTGAAAGCCTTGAAGGATGAAAATTTGAAGTCAGAGATTATGATAAAGAAAAAGAATGATTTGAATGATGATTCTAGGGGATTGAAAGTGTATCAATCTCGTGTTTGGGTGCCTTTGCTTGGAGGTCTCCGAAGTTTGATTTTAACTGAAGCACACAAATCAAGATTATCTGTTCATCCGGGTAGCACGAAAATGTATAACGATTTGAAAGTGCTTTATTGGTGGCCTACAATGAAGACAAATGTTGCACAGTTTGTGGAGTCTTACCATATTTGTGCACAGGTTAAGGTAGAGCACCAGAAACCCTATTGATCATTGAAACAGTTGCAGATTCCAGAATGGAAGTGGGAGCACATAACGATGGACTTCTTAACTAAACTTCCACGTACGCAGAGGAATCATGATATGATTTGGGTGATCGTTGATAGATTGACCAAGAGTGATCACTTCTTTGCTACCAGTGAAACATCATCACTCAGCAAGTTGGCTCAGTTGTATATTGATGAAGTTGTTTCCCGACATGGTATACCGCTTTCGATTGTATCGGATAGAGATTCCAGGTTTGTGTCTAATTTCTGGAACAGTTTACAGCGAGAGTTGGGTACGCGTGTTAATCTGAGTACAGCTTATCATCCTCAAACAGACGGGCAAACTGAACGAACGATTCAGACACTTGAGGATATGTTACGTGCATGTATGTTGGAATATGGAGGTTCTTGGGATTCCCACCTGCCGTTGATTGAATTTACGTATAACAATTATTATCATTCAAGTATCGGTATGCCACCTTATGAGATGTTATATGGGTGTCACTACCGTACTCCTACGTGTTGGTTAGAGGCGGGTGAGAAACAGTATGCAGGGTCTGATATTGTACAAATCACCGCAGATAAAGTGGCTATTGCGCGAGAAAAGTTGAAAGCTACGAGAGATCGACAAAAGATGTATGCTGATCCACGTCGTAGATTTGTTACTTTTGTTGAAGGTGAGTTGATATATCTGAAAGTTTCGCCTTGTAAGGGGGTTATCCATTTTGGGAAGCGGGGAAGGCTAGCTCCTCGTTATATTGGGCCGTTTCGTGTCCATCGGGTAGTAAATGGTCAGACGATTACTCTTGATCTTCCTGCGGAATTATCAGGTATTCACAACACGTTCAACGTTTGTTACTTGCGGAAATGTAAAGTGGAGGATGAGAGTCAGATTCTTCCTTTACAAGATCTTAAGGTGGATTCAAGCAAGAAGTTAGTGGAAGAACCCATTGAACTACTAGATCGGAAAGTGACTAAACTGCGTAAGAAACAGATTCCGATGGTTTTGGTTAAATGAAGACACAGTTTTGGTTCAGATATGACGTGGGAAACTGAGGCGGATATGAAGGTTCATTACCCTCGATTGTTTGAAAGCGAATAGATTCCGAGGACGGAATCCTTTTAAGGATGGAGGATTTGTAACATCCTGACTTTGGACCTAGTAGTGGCTTAGGCTTTGGGTACGTTTGTACGCGATTAGTATTTGATTAATTGCTTAATTAGTATTTAATTAAATGATTAATTAAATTGATTAATTAAAGTTAATATATTTATTTATATATGTGACCGTATGCATGGGGGAGAGTGACACCTCCTGCTTCTTTCTTTGTGATATATGCATACGTGGGTGTATATGAGGATTCATCTTTGTAGAAAACTTCCTCACTTAAAATCTACTAGAGTGTGTATTCTGTGTGTGCCGAGAGAGAAGAAGAACAAAGAATCGGATTTGGAGATTGTGAATTGTTGAATTCAAAGTAAGGTTTGTATGATTCTTGTTTTGTTAATTAAACCATGATTCATGTTTAAATCTCGTAACACCCGCAACCCTGGGCTAGGAGATTAGCGGGTTAGCGGTATGTGATTGGTTGCTATAATTGATTATGTGTTTATTAAGAATTAATAAACTTAATTAATTTGAGTATAAATATATATTTATATGTTACTGGTGAAGTTAGAAAAGAAAAGAAAAGAAAATACAAGTTAAGTATGTATGTATGTTAGAATATATGTATGTATGCATGTAGGAAATAAAAAGAATAGGATTTCATTTGTGCCACCTCCTGCTTGCTTTATACAAATATATGTATACGTGTATAATTCTTCTCAATATCTTGAAAGTGTGCAAGGTGTTTGTGTGTGTGTTTGGAAAGCAAAACGAAAGGTGAAGCAAAGTCATAAATTTGAAATTCCAAAGTCAAGATCTTGTGATCTTTAATTCAAAAAGAAGGCAAGCATATGTTTGTAACATGTTAGATGTCATCTTGATGATTGAATCTATTGAAAAAACATGAATATGTGATGTTACACCATTGTTGGAGCTTTAAACTCAAACTAGTAAATGGGTTTTGCATGAAATGATGATTTCATGAGTTCTAGGATGTTTATGATAGTTGTATACATGTTATATTATGTTTATAGATGTTTGGAAGTGTTTTGAATCGAAAATCAGAGGTTAAAATGGAGTTTGAAGGTTTGAGTCGGCTGGAAAAATGAAGAAGATGATGCACAGTCGTCGCGACGCGACGCGTTCCTTGCTTGGACGCGACGCGTTCATATATATTATCAGATTCTTTGAAATCCGATAGTTAATTCCGATACCCAAAATCCGATTCTTGAGAATCCGACAAACTGAAATCCGGGACTAAATCCGAGAGTTGAAATTCGAGGTTCGAAATCCGACCCGGAAATCCGATGGTTTGTGAAATCCGATTGAGAATCCGATACCTTGTAGCGACGCGACGCGTCCGGCCAGTTTCAGGATTTTGAACTTTGTTTGCTATATATTTTGATTGTGATTTATGTGTATATGTTTTATGGACTTGTTATATGAATTGAAGTATAAAAGTATGTGGGAATATATTTGTATATTTCGAGACTGATTTGATTGTTGCTGTGTTTTCAGGCAATCAAAAGACTCAGTAAAATTAAATTTCTGAGCCCGTGTTGATTTTGAGGTGAGTGGACGTTAATCGCGGATGGTAAAGATTTCGGTTAATGTTATTGATGTAATGCATGATGTGATTGAGATCGGATTGGATTGATTGAACTGTTGATTGTGTTTGTGTTTGTTGATATCTGCTGCATGACTATTTGGTCGATACGCACTCTTAGTATGATTTTGAGTTGCGTTGGGAAGTCGGCAATACGTAGCATTGGGCTGGGCTCGTTCACTGGTTGGTTGAATAGTGTTAGCCTTACTATTGCATATGTTGCATCAGAGGGGGATTTTCACTCTGCCAATTCAGTGGAGGGCTATCGGTAAACCTTTGCTTTGGTCGGCATTGGTTGTAGGTTCTGCGCCGAACCGCCGGTCTTCTCGGGATATGTGATTACATGCTTTGATATTGACTGTGGATGTTTGCTTTTGGGTTTAGCCTCTACTCACTTAGCTTTGTGCTAATTCCCCTCAGTTGTTGCTATTGCAGGTTCGTGTTTGTGAGGTTAGCTGAAGGAGAAGTTGACCTGACTCTGATATTAGTTTTTGAAATGAAACGAGCCTGTAGCTTTTGTAACACAACAATGATATTTTGTTTGAACAATGATGAATATTTATTAATATTGGTTTGTATGTAATTATGTTTTTTTATTAAAAGCTTCCGCAGCGTATTTAAAAAAAATGGCTTGAGTTTTCCGGTGTTACAAATCTGATAGATTCATTGACTTTATACCTGCTGGGTTTTGTATATATATATATATATATATATATCACCATATTAGAACATGAAAAAACCTTCTTTGATCGGTTTAGTTGAGTTTGATATGTTCTTGAGTGATATGGTGTTTTGATGCATGAAAGCATGTTTATAGTTGATTAAATGTGTTTTCGTATGATGCAAACATGATTTGGTATGATTTATAGTAATTTTATGATTGCTGGATTTTGGGTACTTTATTAGTTGAAGTTGGTGGATTGTGATAAAGAAGATGATGGCAAATCCGCCAACAGTGAAATCCGACAGGGATGAATCCAATGGTGGATTCCGACATATTGGAATCCGGTAATCTTGAATCTGGTGGCTTAGAATCCGATGATAGATTCCTACAAGTTGAATTCTGTCACACCCCGCTAAAGCGGAAACACGAGGCGTCATAGCAAGAGGTCTCATAGCACAAGGTAATAGGTAATTCCCTATCATAACTGATAAACTTGAAATTTAAAAGAAGGTACGAGAATCCAATACATATTACAGAAATATAAATTGCTTTTGAAATAAAACATTTCGATTGGAAATTTTGTAAATGTCCACACGTGGCATGCTTCCTATGTGCTGTAAGACCTACCGACGATTTCCTGAAAGGCATGAGTAAAGAAAAGGTCAACTACGAGAGTTGGTGAGGACACAGGTTTTATATGCACAAAATAAAGCTTTAATGCGATGATATTTGTGATGGGGACTTTTGCCCATCGAAATTTATGAAGGAGAAAACTTTTGTCCAACCCACATTTTTGTAAAATTTATTGTGTGCGCAAGGTATTTAAATATACTATGATGTTTTTCTTTGCTTGAGCCATTACCAATCCTATGACCCCTGTGCCCAATTTAGACCTAACGCCTCGTTAGACGTTAGCGGATGGTAAAGTACACCTATAGTTCGTTAACCATAAGTGGGGGGTGTCTACCACAAATAGCGCTACCTACAATTACCACAGGCTCCCTTGGTGGAGTTAATGGATAATGTCTAGTTTTTGCGGGACTTTCTTGGAAACTCAAGTACATCAAGCATACTACCATACGGTACAATATTTTGTATAACATTTGTCATAACAATCAATATTTGTAAACAAATTTGTATTCATGCTTTCACCCCAAATATTTGAGTAAACATATTTAAAAATGGGGCTGTGGATACTCACATTGATTAGTAGCACGAAGAGTGAGCAAGTCTTAGTGATCCTCTAGTTCCTTGACATGCTCTTAACCTATTACGTTCACGTTTACCGTAAGGTTCTTTTATTGTTTTCTTTGAAGTTGTCATGATGGTGATTGTATTTTTATACATAGTTTTTAATAAAAATAATATCATGTTATATTATGCTTTACTATAAATGTGGACTCGCACTTATGTATTTTATTTATGTCATGAAAAGTAGACACTCCTTTATGTGTATATGTATAGTATTTAATATATATATATATATATATACGTTTGTATTGTTATTTTTAAATAAATAAATGCGTGTATATGATTGTTCAAAAATAAGTGGACATAAATGCAATGTATTATACTTATATATTCATTTTTAAGAAAATTATACATTCGCTCAACGCATATATATATTTTATGTGAGAAAATAAGTTTTGTATGCATATATGGTATTTAAATTAATATACACGCTCGTGTGTAATATATAGTTTTTAAATAATTTTGCACACATATATAATATGAGATTTTTAAATAGAGTTTTTCAAGTGATCATGAACCCATATGTGTGTGTGTATATGTATATGTATATATATATATATATTTATATATAAAAAATAGGTAAGTTTACATGCATGTAGTATATATCTATAAATAAGGATGCATATTTGCATGCATTCATGATCATATATATTTACTTTTGAAAAATAATGAAAAGTAGAAGATTATTTTGTTTCACCATCATGATCTTGTATATAAATATATAATATATAAAAATATAATATGTACTTTTAGTTTTTTGTTGTTCTTGGAGTTCTTGTTTATCACCAACCACTTTCATCATTCTTTTTCACCATAATATTAGTTATAATATAGAGATAAGCACATGCATATTTTTATTTTTGCCATACAACATTTGGTAGGATAAATCCATACATCAAATGGTAGGATAAAGTCCTTACTCCAATAATGGTAGGATCATAACATGCATGTGTTCATCTACTTATATTGTTGCATGTTCCATTGATCACCACTTTTTAGTGTGTGATTTACCCTTAGAATACTAAGGTTCTTAGATTTACATTTGTTAAAGAAAGAAAAAAGGATGAATGTGGTGGGTTTTGTTAAGAACAACAAGATTTCAAAGACTAGTGATAGAGATTGGTGATTATACCTTCAAAAGGCACCAACAAGTATGTAAAAGAGATGGTTCCTCCTTGAACTCCTTTGATCTCTTGAAGATTGATTTTAGAGAGAGTATGAGAGTGTAAGGAAATGAGAGAGTAAGTTGGTTGAATGTGGTGTGAAAAATGAAAGGAAAGGGTTGGTATTTATAGAAAAAAAAAGAAGAAGAAGGTGAGAGGGGGGGGGGACGACTTCAAGGAGGGGGGGTGAGGTGGTGATAATGGTTGAGTGTGTAAGTAAGATAAATGATGGTGTTTGGGGTTGACTTCTTTTTTTTTTGTTTATTATATACAATATATATATATAATTATATACATGTTTTTATATATAAATGTATATAATTTTATTTATTTATTCATTTATTTATTTATTATTATTATTATATATATACATTTTTTATTATTTATTATTATCTTTTTATATATAAATATATATATATATATACATTTGCTTTTGATGACGGTTGTCACAAATTCCGACAGAGAATCCAAGATAAAATCCGACACTGTGGAAATCCGACTATGGGTAGCGGATTTACTTAATTCCGATGGTTGTATCGAATTTCTCTTGAAATCCGATGACTCTGGCGGATTTCTACAAATCCGATGGTTGTACCGGATTTTCCTTGAAATCCGATGGTTTTGGATGTTGGTTGATTATATGATATTATATGCTAAGTGTTTATGCATATGTGAATCTAACATGATATGTTTGATTTAAAGATGATATAAATATATGTCTGAAATATATTTATGAATCAGATACTGATGTTTGGTTTGTTGTGTTCTCAGGAACAGACAAGGCTCAGTAACATTATATCACTGAGTGGGAGTTTGATAACTCGAGGTGAGTGGATGTTTACTCGCGGATGATATTAGTTGTAGCTGGTTTGGTTGCAACTGTTTATCGTTTGACGCATGGGTAGATTTTATATCTGATGATTGATTAACCGGTAAATTGTTAATTAATTGTTGCGTCAGTGATATGTATACATGATGGTTGGGAAGTCAGTTTCGGCTGGGCATATGGGTTGGGTTTGTTTGCTATCGGCTAATCAGTATTGGGATATTTTGATGCATTTGTTGCAACTTAAAATAATAATGTGTGAGAATAGCAAATGAACTATCGGTAAACCTTTGCTTTGGCCGGTATTGGTTGTAGGTTCCTGCAAAACTGCCGGTCTTCCCGGGACATGATTATCTGTTATTTGTTGTTGTTGATATCATGCGGTTCTGGCTGATATATTTGTTGTGGCTTTACTCCATTCACTTAGCTTTGTGCTAATCCCCCACCTCTCACTCTTTTACAGGTTTTGGTAAGTCAGCGGCTCGGTTGAGGGTGGTTAGCTTGGGGAGTAATTGCCTAGGCTTCTGATGTGTTATTTTTTATGAGCCATGATTTGCAATACTGATATTTTAACTAGATGGTTTTGTAAACAGTGGTTTATGTTCAGCTGTAAATACTTTTAGTATTTAATCGCTTCCTTCATGTATTTTAAAATGAAAATGTTTGTGTTGAAAAGACGGTGTTACATTAATTGTTAATCTGTCATTTTCTGTGAACCTCATGCCTCCTAAAAAATATTTATCAGGTAGGCAAAAAAGAAAGAAAAGGGAGGAAATTTAAAAGGAAAAAAAATCTTTACGAGGTTTAATGGATAAATTTGTTAAAAAATCAAATTCTTCTATTTTGAATGAAAATGAAAATGAAGTTAATTTGAATGGAAGTGATACGAACATGAATGACACTAATGATTATAATATTCACGAGAATAAAGCTTATTTAGATGACAATGTTACTAATTTGAATGACACTAATGATAGCTTAAATGATAATAATGACAACTTGAATGATACTAATATAGATGAACATGATTCTAATATACACGAGAATGAAACTCATTTAGATGATAATGTTAGTAATTTGAATGAAAAAGAGAAAAAAGATATTTATGATCCTAGCTCATGGGATAGTCTTGATATTAAGTTAAGAGATCTTTTAGTTGAAAAGGGCCCGATAAGAGAATTAAATATTGAGTTTCCTAAAGATAATGATTCTAGACGTTTTTCTAATGTTCATTATATTAGGAAATTGAGTAATGAGAGTCAACCGATCGAAAATGGTTAATTTACTCAAAGCGTACGAATAAAGTGTTATGTTTTTGTTGTAAATTGTTTAAATCTACAAATCAAAAAGGTTCATTATGACATGATGGAACTAACGATTGGAAACACATTGGTGTTAAACTTAAATAACATGAGAATAGTATAGAACATTTAATTTGTATGAATTCTTGGAATGAATTAAAACTTAGATTGGATAAGAATCAACAATAGATAATGATTTACAAAATGAAATTAAAAAAGAGAAAGAACGTTTGAGACAAGTTTTAAAAAGAATAATTGCTAGCTGCGGTTAAATATTTATCTAAACATAATTTGGCTTTTCGAGGGTCAAATGAAAAACTTTATCAAGATAGTAATGACAACTTCTTAGGATTAGTTGAAATGATGGCTGAATTTGATGTTACAATGCAAGATCATGTTAGACGAATTACAAATCATGAAACTCATCACCCTTATCTTGGACATAAAATTCAAAATGAACTAATTTCACTTTTAGGTGATAGTGTCAAAGGTTATATAATTAAGATTATTAAAGATTCCAAGTATTTTTCTATAATTCTTGATTGTACTCCGGATGTTAGTCATCAAGAACAAATGACTTTAATTATACGATGTGTTAATATTTCTAGTAACAACATAAAGGTTGATGAATACTTTTTAGGTTTTTTGAAAGTAGAGGATACTTCGGGTTTAGGACTTTATAAAGAAATGTTAAAAGAACTTGAATTCCTTGGTTTAGATGTTAATGATGTAAGAGGTCATGGTTATGATAATGGTTCTAACATGAAAGAAAAACATCAAGGTGTCCAAAAACGGTTACTTGAAACTAATCCGAGAGCCCTATATATGCCATGTGATTGTCATAGTCTTAATCTTACACTTAGTGATATGACACATTCTTGTGTTAAAGTTGTTTCTTTTTTTGGTGTTATACAATGTATATATGTATTGTTTTTTAGTTCGCCTAAAAGGTGGAAAATTTTAGTTGACAATTTTCCAAATTTAAGTGTTAAATCTCTATCTAATACTGATGGGAAAATAGAATAAATAGTGTTAAAGCAATTAGATTTCAAGCTCCTCAAATAAAAGTAACTTTATTAGAATTGTGTAAATCATGTGAGGATGCAAAATCAAAAAGTGAATGAGAAAGTTTAGTTATTGCTTTAGAGAACTTTGAGTTTATACTTGGTATGGTTATTTGGTATGATATTTTATTTGCAATTAACATGGTGAGTAAAAAATTACAATCTAATCTATATCCATTGATGATAGTATAAATCAAGGAGATAGTCTAATAACATATTTTCAAAAATATAGAAATGAAGGATTTGTTTCAAGTATGATTATTGTTAAAACAATTTCTCATGATATGGATGTATAGCCTATACTTCCAATACGATGTCGAGTTATCAGGAAAAAAAATTTGATGAGAGTAATAATGAATATCAAACACAATCATTAGAAGAGTCTTTTAAAGTTGAGTATTTTTTGGTTGTTGTAGAAATGGCGATTATATCTTACATACTAGATTTGAGCAATTAAAAACATTTGAGAATATATTTGGTTTCTTATACGATTCAAGGAAATTGAACTCTTTGAATGATTTTGAATTAAGAAAGAGTTGTATTAATTTTGCAAATACGTTTTCTCATAATGATGTATCGGATGTGGATTTAGATGCTTTTTTCTCCGAACTAAAAGTATTACAAATCACTTTGCCAAACACTTTAATCTCTGCGATTGAAATTCTAAAGTTTGTTAAAGATTCGAATTGCTATCCAAATGTTGGTATTGCATATAGAATATTACTAACAGTACCTGTCACTGTAGCTTCAGCTAAAAGAAGTTTTTCAAAATTAAAATTATTAAAAAATTATTTAAGATCAACAATGTCACAAGAAAGGTTGAATGGTTTAGCTATATTATGTGTGGAGAAAGATAAATTAGATGAAATAGATCTTGATGTAGTTATTAATGATTTTGCATCAAGAAAAGCTCAAAGAAGCAAATTTTTATGATTTTTTGTTCTTTTTTTACAGTTACAAGGAGCTTCAAGTCATGCACCATGAGGGAGTAATACGCTGCACCGTTTTTTAGAAAGGGAGAATTTCTTTTATATCATTACAAAACTTATAAATTACTTATATATCCTTTCAAACTTTTAAATTACTTATATATCCTTTCAAACTTTTATAAATTACTTCTATATCCTTTCAAACTTTGAAATTGCTTATATATCCTTCCAAACTTTTAAAACTCTCATATATGTCCAAATACCTATTTAATATTTATTAAATCATTTAAATATCAATAATCATCATCATCAAATTCAATTATTTATAAAATTACTATATTACCATCTTCTAATATAAATAAAAGACTAACCTTCATCAATTTAATAAGAATATCTTGACCCTTCATTTAATCAAAATTAAATCCTATCCATTTATTTTATTAAAATTGAAAGTCTAATTTTGACTTTTAGTATCCAAAGTTGAAAACTAAATTTTTAAAATTTAATTTTAATAGGAGATAAGATAGTTAGTAAAAAAATATTATTTAAATTTTAATATAATAATATTATTATAAATATTAGTTACGTTATTATATATCAATTTAATTTTCCAACTTAGTTTTTTTAATTCCATTTTCATTTAAAATAAATTTAATTTTTGTTAGAATTATTATCTAATTCAAACTTTTAATCCACTACATTAATTTAGGAATAAATTTAAGTTCTTTATCATCATATAATACAAATCTTATCGTAATTAAATTTTACATTATTTTTAAAGTTATATCAATTACTTTTATATGTCAATTAACTTTAATATAAAACTCTTTTAGTTTTTGAGAAAGACTCATATATGTAATTTCAAAGTTTAAAAGGACCTAAAAGTAATTTATAAGTTTTGGAAGAACATAAGAGAAATTCTCCCTTGATATTTAAATGAATTAATAAATATTAAATATGTATTTGAACATATACGAGAGTTTTAAAAGTTTGGAAGGATATATACGTAATTTAAAAGTTTGAAAGGGTATAAAAGTAATTTACATAAGTTTGGAAGAATATATAAGTAATTTAAAATTTTGAATGGATATAGAAGTAATTTATAAAAGTTTGGAAGGATATATAAGTAATTTAAAAGTTTAAAAGGATATAGAAGTAATTTATAAAAGTTTAAAAGGATATATAAGTAATTTAAAATTTTAAAAGGATATAGAAGTAATTTATAAGTTTTGTAAGGATATAGAAGAAATTCTCCCTTTTAGAAAAACCCCAGCTGCTAAACTCGAACCCAAGACCAGAGCTTTGGGGTAAAACCCCTATACTACTAGGATACGCCACAGTAGTAATGAACCTATATCTTATAGTATTGTAAATTGGATAAGGAAGTTATTTCATTCGTTTATACCGATGTTTATGAATGAAACAAAGAATCGAGAGAATGGTAGACTTTCGATCAATATCTTTATGGAAGGAATTATAAAATACCATATTTATGTTGGCTTCTTAAATTATACATCTAACCCCTGTGGTCACGGTGATCATTAATTGCCACATGCTACTTAGGCAGGACCCGAGGAGTGAGTATGCGCGTGAATGACAGACATGAAGAGAAGATTGATATTAATGATGTTCGACCAAAACACCATAAACAACCCAAAAACCAAAGAAATCATTGTTTCCTTTCATATACAACCAGGAGGAGAATTTAATGTATCAACCAAGGGTTCATAATATTCAAAACAACACCCACCCACCCACCACCAACCGCCAAGCCGATCACAATCACCTGCAGCACAATGTCATTTAATCAACTCTAGACATCTTTATAAAACTTAATTTTAATAGGTGATGGTTACAATTTGGGTATTAAGTTAATTAGAACGGTTCAATTGGATATTACACAAGTCAACTTGAAGAAACAATATAATCAAATAGAAAACACTTAGCAAAAGGCCTGCGATATCCGATGTTTATTGTGATCTCTAGATTTTTGGGTTCAAGTCTTGTAGTGGACAAAGTGTAGCTCTAATAGAAAATCAAGTTCTTGGGTTCAAGTCTCAAAGAAACACACTTTTGAATGTACGGATTTGACTCTAAAAGAAAAGTTACCCATTTCCCATGGATTTGAAACAAAAATATTTCGTATGAAAATTGTTAGGAAGTTGTATGTATTTTCCACATATTTCACAAGGATGTGAGTTTGAAACCATAGGTAAAGATTACAAATGAATTTCCCATGGATTTCCATTGGAACGAAAATGATTTATGGAAAAGTTGTTGGAAAATTGGTATATTTTTTCACAAGAATTTCTCACGGAGTTGAGTAAGAAAACCAAAGATAACCGGTAATGAGTGTTGTAATGTGCCATATTTTTTTTAAACCGGAGCGTTACAATTTGTTATTAGAGCTTTGGTTTAAGGGATTTAAACAAGCAAGTAGTGTTGGATTTAAACCTTGGTTCTAAAGATTTTTTGAAGTCAACATTTTCTATTACTTTAACAAAACGCTTGGATTAAGGACTATAAAGAGAGTTCCTTGCATGTTCTTGTATGATTGTTGCTTGTAATTCAACGTATGAAGCATAGAATATATTACTGTCTTGTGAAATATATTGTGTATGTGAAATCCATGATAAGTGTGGATGATTATATATATGCTATACTCGTCATGAATACTCTTGTATTGTTCATGATGATAACCATATAAGTTGAGAATTGCTGATCCGGCCTTATTGAATGTTGTTGTTTGGTTGTTGTGGTAAGGTAGAATCAAATATTCGACTATCTATACTCCTTAATATTATGAATAGTTGTGTTCATGATATGATTTAACCTAGGATATAATGGCATATACGTGAAACCTTATGTGCTTGTGTGTTAGTACGGTAACATAGGACACTAAGGTGCTTATTGACGTTTAAGTGAAACATGGTTTAAGCCTATGAATCGTGACTTCTAATGATGATGACAAGATTTGGTGTGTGTAATGTGGTCAGGATAATATGTTGGAATCTGCCTACTGACACATGTAGGCTAGTATCACTGCCAATGAAGCGCGGGCCTATTGAGTCACACGCCAAGTTTCAATCCCGACAGCCTGCTATAAGAGGAATGGGTCAAATTCAATCTGACCTAGGCTTCACGAATGTGAAGGATGCTCCACGGATCGTAAAGCACCGTGCCCCCACGAGTCCTTTCCGGACGGCACAGGTCGTGATACCCTTGGGCTTCACGGCCCGTGAAGGCAGAATTTCAAGTGACAGTTGTGTTTTTATTGGTCCATTTTGTTGGTCCAATGAGAGCCAGTCACATGGTCCGACCCAGGGGAGTTATAGGGGCTTTTGGAGGTCTTTATAAGCCCCTCCCTTTCCTCTCTTTAGACTCTTGGTCATTTTATGCTACATACATCACTTGAGAGTTCTTACAATGAGAGAAGTGACTTCGAGTGTTTGAGTGTTGTTGTGCACAAGAAAGAGTAGGCTGTTTCTTTTCTACTACAATTGCTTGTGAGCTAGAAGAGAAGTGCTATAAATTGGGGTTGATAAGAAGCTTGGTGTGGACTTTCAAAGGAGTTTGAAGCCATTTGTTTCAAGAATTCATCCCAATCATTTGGACCAGTCAATTTCCAGCTTCTCCAAGGGTATACTTTCTTTCTCTTCTTGTTACTTTCTTGGTTGCTTGTTATTTTGCAAAGATAGACCACCATTGGGATTCATTAAGTTTGTTTTTTTGTGTGTTATGTTTGCTTCCGTTGTGTGCTCGTGACCTTAATGAATCCCAATAGTGGTATCAGAGCCACCTTTGCAAAATTCTTGCACCTTTGTGGTTTGAAAAACCGAATTTTTTATTTTGGACTTTCTGTCAAGTAGGTCTTCACAGGCCGTGGAGCTTGCTTCACGGGTCATGAAGGCTACACGACCAGCCTTGTGGGGTGCTTGTCGTAAAGGGTTTTTAAGTGTTTCACGAGTCGTGGAGCGTACTGGCTTCACGGGCCATGAGGGGTCGTGAAGAGTAGTAGCTCGTGAAGGTGTCGTGAACAAGCTGTTTTTGGCCTTTTTGAAAAAGAAAACGAGTTCGGTTTTTAGCACATGGATTTTGGTTTTTCCATAATATATTTTTTTGCTTTTTAGCCTTGTAAAGCCCCACTTAGTGTCTTAGTTCTTATATATGTATGTATTGGGCGGTTTTGGCATAAAATGCAAACATGTATACATGTATTAATTGTTTATATGAATATGGATTTCAAAGTGTTTGGAATCCTAATGCGTATGTACATGGTTTGTTCCATTCTGCCTTGAGTTTTAGGAATAAACATAATTAGGAGACTTTTGTGCATGGTTTGGTGTGGCACACCATGCTTGTTTGGTTGTTTGTATTTGTGAGCACCGATAATTCGAGCAAATAGACCTTTGTGTGGTGTTTGGTTGTTATTTATTTATTTCATTCATTTGGTGGTTTGTACCACAATGGTTTGTAATAATTAATTTATTCGGTTTGTAAGTTTGTAATTTATTCTGGCTTGCATGCTATTGTTATTCCTTGTAATTGTTATTAGCTTAGAATAGCAATCGCGGCTTGCATGCCATTTTTTTCATATTGTATGTAATTCCTCCAAATGACCTCTGGATCCGTGATCGCGGAGTCTTTGATGTGTCCTTAGTAGACTTTGTTCCCTCTGTTGGTCACGGGGGAACACTTAGGTTTTAGAGGCTCATTACCGGTTTTTGCATGCCTGATTGTTTATTAGTTTTGTTATATTTTCTTGCGTGTTGTAAGGATCTTCGCATGCTAGAAAATCTTTCAAAAATAATAAAACTAAAGAGTTTTCCTTAATTGGTTAACAAACTCTGCGCGCTCACAAAATTAACAATAGAATATAAATTGTTTATGTTCAAAAGTAGATAATGCATTTTGCACTAATTTGTTAATCAAAAGGAAAAGAGGTTTTTTAACTAGAAAAACAAAAGTCCCGTTTTTTTCTCAAAAACGTAAATCACACACCATCCGTAAGATGACGCCGCCCGAATCTAGCGAAACAAGGATTTGTTTTAGAGCTAATTCTTGCATAGCTGTGTGACAGGTGAGTATGGCAACTCGCAAGGTTGGTTGTCGATCATAAGCCGAGCCAACCATTGGGCTAGAGTACCACCGTGTGTCTTGATGGGCGATTTACAATTCCGACTTAATACGCCTTGGTAATTTTCGTGCCTATACCGAGTTACTAAAGTGACTTAACGAGGAATTGGTGTGGGAAGGGATTAAACATGCCAAACCGATGCTATGAGTATCGTAGCATCCCGCAAGTACCTAAGAGTTGTAATCTTGGATTGCAATTGGTAAAACATTTACCGGCCTTAATAGCTCCATGAAGTGATCCGCGGTAAACCCGTCATGTAGTGGAGTGAAATAAGGTTCTTAGCCCTTGTTTATATAATTAGAATTAATCAATGGGGTAGTTATTTAACAAGGATTAAAATATGTCGAACTAACCATTTTGTGTGCTTTGCCTTCTTTTAGATGGCATCTACAAGCAACACCGTGACACACATGTTACTCCGTCCATTTTTGGAGAAAAAGGAACTCATAGGAGTAAACTTTATGCATTACTATAGGAAATTGCGAAATGTCTTGCACCATGAAAGTAAGTTGTACGTCCTACAGAAATCTCTTCCGGAGGCTCCTGTTACCACTGCCACTAGGGCGGTTAAGGACGCTTATGAGAAGCACCTTAAGGACACTCACGAGGTTACTTGCCTCATGCTTATGACCATGAGTTCCGAATTGTAAAGGAAATTCGATGATGTTGGTGCGTTTGACATAATAACGCTGCTAAAGGAAATGTCCCAACAGGAAGCGACGCAAGAGCTCTATGAATGTGTCAATGTAACGCCCCAATTTTTTTTAAAATAATATATTTCACGGTAAATATTCATTCGAATAAATAATCTAATAATAAATATGTTATTACATTCATCCAAATAATTAAGTATTAAGTCTTCGCAGCGAAAACTATTAAAAACTATTTAAATAAAATAGAAAATTAAATAATCTTTGCACTACTGTCACGCTGGCACATTGCCCTTGTCTTTACCCAATGGTCCTGAAAACAATTAAACAACAATGGGTAAGCTATAAGCTTAGTGAGCAACACATCAACCATACCTTATGATCCACACACAATATCACGTATCTACACATAAGGCCCACTCGGCCACGATGTCTAAAGACATTCAACAAGTTGGTCCACTCAACCTTGATGCCGCA
Organism: Dittrichia graveolens; assembly: GCA_038502395.1. Classification (NCBI taxonomy): domain Eukaryota; kingdom Viridiplantae; phylum Streptophyta; class Magnoliopsida; order Asterales; family Asteraceae; genus Dittrichia; species Dittrichia graveolens. Next base: position 65,351,317 of record JARJIL010000003.1, read on the forward strand.
GACATCACATAACCCCCTCGGTTTTCAAGCATACAAATAAACAGATATCACATCAAATAACACATACAAGAATATACGTACATCGCATATACACAAATACATCATAAGATAAGAGTTAGTGAAACTCACCTGAAGTTCAACACAGCAGCACAACATACTTAAACAGTAAATCTGGGAGTCACGAAAATTCACAGATAACAACCTACAATTAAGGTACATCGTTTTAAGTACAATATACAGTTGGTAAGATTACTCAATACCTAATTACTTCCTCACGATACTCTAAGTGTGCTAGTGATGCACATTAGGCCCAACACGTTATACTAGGACCAAGTTGAATTGTTAATCCACCAACTCGATTTACTTCTACCAAAACTTTACCACTTACTTATCTCACTAATAACATACCAGAAGGCAAGTATTCTCCTAAAAGATCTTCCCAAAATGTGAAACCAAGCTTAAAGCTCTTTAATGTCCACAACTTTGACTCTAACGAATCAAGCCAAAAACGGCGTTTTTCAATAAAACACTCTAAAGACAGCTTCTTCCCCTTATCATGAGGGGTTTATGTACAAAATTTGAGGTCATAACTCGAAAAGACGACAAAAGTCAAACCTGCAAATATTTCGGCATTTTCGCCGTTTTAACCCGAATCTTATTTGCATCACTTGAACTCATATATATATATATATATAAAATCTAAGAAACATGTCTAGGGTCATTGGACAGTGCAAAAGCCAATCATTAGTTAATTCGCGTATTTCTTTACTTAACGGGTCGATATGACCCGTTTCAAGAAAACTTGCATAAATCAACAATCAATCCATCTTTTTCGTTCATAAATATTCCTAGCAATACCACCTTCAATAACCTCTATAATCATGCTCAAAATCAATTAGAATAGCTACTAATTCTAAAAGTTCATTTAATTAATAAAACTTCAAGTTTTAGAAATTTAAGTGTATAAGTCTAACTTGCAATCCATGTGCCACTACAATTAGTGATTCAATACTAATAATCAAATTGTGATTCAATACTTGAAACCAATGTGTAAGTCAACACTTGAAACCAATTTGTAACTCAACACTTGAAACCAATGTGTAAATCAATATGCGATTCAACTTGAATTCTTGTTCCCATGGGTTCATTAACACCTCTAGATCACACCCAATCAATTTCTTGAATTTTCATCATGTTTTACACCCTCAAAATTCAATCTTTTCTAGATTTTCCGGCTGTTGTTCTACAACCCCTAGAAGCTCAACAAAACTCACCCAAAACTCAACCATTTTATAAGATTCTTTGATCCAATAGGTTTGTAGACTCACATAGATTAAACCCTAACATTGAATTGAGTTTATAACAAGTTTTATGTCATCAAAATCCCATTTGTTTTCTATTTTTCGGCCTACACTCGACAGTCCCTTTTTGACCCAACCAAACCCTTTCAAAACTCAATCATTCCACAAGATTTTTAATCCTATACATTCCTAGACTCGACTAGATCAAATACTATCGTTTAATTGCAATTATATCAAGTTTTCGGGGATCAAAATCCTCTGTTTCCTCTCAGTCTTAGTCCTGCACCTTTGACAGCCATGACGTTCACCAAACTCCCCAAAAACGCAGCTATAATTCATGAAATCAACAGCTCAATGGTTACTAAGGGTAGACAACACATAGCTGTAATTTTTCTCGATCAATTGCTCGAAGATTTGCCCTAAATTTCATTTGTTCTTCTCGATTGAGCAGCCTCGTATGCGTAGGGGTTGGAGACAGTAGTGTCGACTGTTTTGTTTAGGGTTAATAGACCCCTTTTAAGTGGGATAAACTTCTTAAATTGAATACAAAAGGCCCATTTCTCCTCATCATCAAATAAGCCCAATGTATGGTTAAAAGTTACCATACAAAGTCCATGTGGGTTAACTCTTATTTGTTACTTTTTAGTCCCAAGTAGATATCCAATAGTATAAACCACTAAAAATAATTTCTTCAAATTTAAAGGATTAATACCCAAAATACTTAACAATAAAAATCATTACAACTTCGAAAATGGGTACTACAATCAAGGCCTTTATCGGGTGTAGTATGCATGAGGGTGGGAACGTGAGCTCCCATGTCCTTCGTATGAAGGCGTACATGGACCAGCTCAAGAGGTTGGGATTTCCTATGGGGAAAGAGTTGGATCCTCCAATCTTTGCCTAAAGCATATGGTCCGTTCATTGTGAACTACCATATGCATAACATGGATAAGTCCTTGATGGAGTTGCATGGCATGTTGAAGACTGCCGAGTCTAAATGGCAAAGACAAAGCCATGTACCTCTACTCCCGTCCTAGCCGTCCATGAGGATGGTGCTAAGAGGAAGCGACCCGCTTCCATCTCCAAGGGTAAGGGAAAGGGGAAGGCGAAGGTGGCAACACCTAAGCCCAAACCTAATCCGACCCCGGAGCCAAAGGGTAAAGAGACCTCTCCTATAGCCACCTCACCGGAGGAGGCTACTTTCTTCTTCTGTGTGGAGAGGGGACACTACCGGCGTAGTTGCCCAAAGTATACGGAGGAGCTCAAGAGGCTTCGCGCCAAGGGGACCAGCGCCTTCGATACGTATATGATTGAACTTCATAACACTTCTACTTCTAATGCTTAGGTCTTGGACACCGGGTGTGGTACTCACATAGTTAACAATGTGCAGGTACTAAGAAGAAGTAGGGACCTGGTTGATGGGGAGCTGGATCTCATCATGGGAAACAAGGGGGTTATCCCGGTTGAGCAGATAGGGGGGAGCGTGGACCTCACCCTTCCATCCGGCTTATCTATTACTTTAATTAATGTATTGTAACACCGCTTCTGGAAAATGAATTTACTGAAAATTTAAACTTTTAATCCGTGTGGATTCATTTTTAAAATCAAGATCAACATTTAGCAGCAGAATTTTCTTTTCAAAAGATATCATCAAATATTTACATCATTATCATCTCAAAATTCAACGTTGGTGTTACCTAACACAGGAACCGACCATAAGTATCAAATTACATTACATAACAAAATAGTGTTCCAACCCATAAGGGTTAATATACATCAAAGCAACCCGCCTCACCAGGCCTTCTAGTCTTTACCTGAAAAGGGGCAACGTAGCACCATTAGCTAAACAACATAGCTAGTGATTACATACTTATCATAAGCATCAATAAAGTAAGTCATGCATCATACAGATAAACAATCATTGCTATCTTATCACATTATGGTGTGCTGACAAGATCAGTAAGAGTCATGTCTTGCAGTGTAATCAATCCCGCTCAACAACTCAGACCGGGGGATCAGACACGACCAACCGCATTGGTGGGGGAGCATAAAGGAGTCCACTAAACATCTTTCACAGAGCTAGAGGCTGCATAGGTAATCCAACGGTCATCCAGCTAACTACCACTCACGTCAAGGCACGGTGGTTCTGTAGAACCTACGATCCGGGATGTCTCCCGAATCACCGTGAAATCCTGAAGTACTCATGGGATCCAGTTACAACCAACTGGCCTTAACCATACAACCGACTGACCTTAACCATACATACATATTATCCCATAGGGATCCATCATCTTGCATATCACATCATTCAGTTAGTCATTCGTACATATCATCATGTATTAACTAAGCGGTTCCAATCTGGACCCGCTGGCATGCACCTAATATACATTTTACAAGTGACAAAACATCATTTAAGACTTACACTCACCTTCTTGAGCATACCTGCAAAAACAAGTTAGATATACATAATACAATCATGTACAATCATTCAGGTAGTTATCTAGCAAACAAGTCTTACTCTACTGAGTCTCATGAAAGCAGGTACTCACCAGAGTAATTTACGACATATAGGTATTCTGTTTTGACCTCACAAATACGACAAGTTCACCTAGTACATTATTACTTACGTTAGCCATCTATACATACAATGTAGGACCACAAAACAAACATGGGAACTTAAATCTGGACTTAGCATAAATCCGACACATACATGCGGAATCTGACACTTGCGGATTTCAACACAAGGGAATCCGACACGCATACGGAATCCGACATACTTGCGGATTCCTCGGATTCCGACACACAGAAGGAAATCCGACAGGCATGCGGAATCCGACAATTCTAGCGGATTCTGACACACATGCAGTTTCCGACATCTTCATAGGTCTCGGAATCCGACACCTTGTAACTGAAATTTCGACTCTTTCTTAAATTATACTATGGATTGCATATTTGTTGTTTTTACATTTAAAACACTTCAGAACATCATGTTGTTCTCATATAATCTTCATAAACACATCAAATTCAAATAAGAACACCAAACGTGCCAAAACCCACTTTCAAGTAAGCTTTTCATGTTCTTCATGGATGTTCTTACATGAGTTTGTGTTTCTAGCCATAACAAAACATGTATCTAATCTTCCAACATGTTTAATCCAGATTACTAACATTCTGTGGATCAACAACAGCAAACTTCTTCTACTTTTTCAAAAACCGAGAGAGAGAGAGAGAAGTGTGTGTACGTTTGATAGTTTTTTTCTTCCTAATCTTTGAATTTTGAGTCAACTACACACTATTCACACACATATATAGTTATCCCATCCAGAGGCAAACCGTCTCTGGACTCACTTTCTTTTTCTTTCTTTTCTTTATTTTAATTAGTATATATATTATACTCAATATACACGTATACATACATAATTAAGTAATCTTCCATTACACAAAATTAGAACATCTTCCTATTATATTAATCACATACATGTACACACAATTACAACTAGGCCCAAGTCGAGGATGTTACAAATCTACCTCCCTTAAGAAGATTCCGTCCTCGGAATCTACTCAGTGATAAACAGGTGAGGGTATCTTGTCTTCATCTCGTCCTCAACTTCCCACGTCAGGTTTGGACCTAAGTTGTGCTTCCACTTTACAAGGACTAGTTTGATCATCTTCTTGCGTAGTTTCTTGACTTTCGTGTCAAGAATCTCAACCGGTTCTTCAACTAGTCGCTTAGATGAATCAACCATGAGTTCTTGCAATGGAATAATCTGCTCCTCTTCAACGTTGCACTTGTGTAAGTAGCACACGTTAAAGGTATCATGAATTCTAGATAGCTTAGGCGGCAGCTCAAGAGTTACCGTCTGATCATTAACTTTACGCACAATTCTGAATGGGCCTACATAATGTGGACTTAGCTCCCCCTTACGCCCAAAACGGATGACGCCTTTCCAAGGAGAAACCTTCAAGAACACGCGATCACCAACTTCAAATGTAGCGGGGCGACGCTTAGGATCCGCATACATCTTTTGTCGGTCATGAGCTGCTTTCAGCTTTTCAAGAGCCACATTCACTTTATCAGAAGTTATCTGGACAATCTCTGTTCCAACAAATTGTTTCTCACCCGGTTCCAACCAACAGGTCGGAGTATGACAGCGTCTTCCATAAAGCATCTCGTATGGTGGCATTCCAATGCTGGAATGATATGAATTATTATAAGCAAATTCAATCAATGGGAGATGAGAATCCCATGATCCACCAAACTCGAGTACACACGCACGAAGCATATCTTCCAACGTTTGGATCGTTCGTTCAGATTGGCCGTTAGTTTGCGGATGATAGGCAGTGCGTAGATGAACACAGGTGCCAAGTTCACGCTGCAAACTTTGCCAGAAATTTGAGACAAATCGAGAGTCACGATCAGAAACAATCGAACAAGGAAGACCGTGACGTGACACAATCTCATCGATATACAGTTGAGCCAAACGAGTCAATGAAGCAGACTCGTTCGTTGCTAAATGACCCATATCATATCGTGCCCTCTGAACGTCTTCGTTAGCTTCGTCATGAAATCAATCGTGATATGATCCCACATCTACTTCGGAATATCCAATTGCTGCAGATTACCATAAGGTTTCTGGTGTTCCGTCTTCACTTGCGCGCATATCTGACATCTCTCCACAAATGAAGCGATGTCCTTTTTGAGAGTCGGCCACCAGTATAACATCTTCAGGTCATGGTACATCTTTGTAATTCCCGGATGGACGGACAATTTGTACTTATGAGCTTCTTGCAGAATCAGCTCAGGGTTACCTCCAACAAGTGGTACCCAAATCCTGGATTGAAAAGTCTTCAACCCATGATTATCTTCATCTAGCTGATCTTTCAATTTCTTCATCGTCTCAGCTTTCAGATTATCTTCTTGTAGAGTTATCTGTTGAGGTTCCTTCAACTTAGAAATCAAATCTGGCACCACTACGATCTTCATAAACTTTACCTCTACTGTCGGTCCTTTACGGCTCCAAGCATCCGCTACAACATTGGCTTTACCAGGATGGTAACGGATCTCACAATTGTAGTCTTTAACTAACTCCAACCAACGGCGTTGCCGCATGTTGAGTTCTTTCTGGGAAAATACATACTTCATACTTTTGTGATCAGTGCATATCACACACTTCGTGCCATAAAGGTAATGCCTCTACAACTTCAATGCAAACACAACAGCAGCAAGCTGAAGATCATGGGTTGGGTAATTCCGCTCGTGTGATTTCGACTACCTAGAAGCATAGGCAATCACTCTATCACGCTACATCAGGACGCAACCCAAACCCGCATACGAGGCATCACAATACACTATAAAGTCTTCCGAACCCTCAGGTAAGGTAAGGACCGGAGCTTCACATAATAATCGCTTTAGGGTCTGAAAGGTTTCCTCTTGAGCTCCCGACCATACAAAAGCTACATCCTTACGAGTCATTTTGGTCAACGGACCCGCAAGCTTAGAGAAATCGCGGATAAACCACCGATAGTAGCCAGCCAAGCCAAGGAAACTTTTAATTTCGGAAGGAGTTCGAGGAACCCCCCAATTTATCACACCTCCACCTTAGCTAGATCTACTTTGACACTGTCTTGACATATGACATGGCCCAGGAAATGAACTTCCTTAAGCCAGATGAAGCTCATGATCAACTTCCGTCTTCGAGTAGACAAGAATATCATCAATAAATACAATCATGGATCTATCAAGAAAGGGATGACAAACGCGATTCATTAGATCCATGAAGACGGCAGGGGCATTGGTTAAACCAATGGCATAACCACAAATTCGCAATGACCGTAACGAGTTCGGAAAGCAGTCTTCGGGTTATCTTCTTCATGAACTCGTACTTGATGGTACCCCGACTGAAGATCAATTTTAGAGAAACATGTAGCTCCCTATAATTGATCAAAGAAATCATCGATTCGATGAAGAGGATACTTATTCTTTACAGTTCGCTTGTTAAGCTCCTTGTAATCAATACACATGCGCATCGTTTCGTCCTTCTTCTTCACAAATAATACAGGAGCTCCCCACAGTGAGGAACTCGAATGAATAAAACATTTGTCAAGCAACTCCTGAATTTGAGTCATCATCTCTCTAATTTCAGAAGGAGCAAGACGATACAGAGATCGAGCCATGGGTGTAGCTCCTAGAATAGGCTCAATCTTATATTCAAAATCTCTAATCAGAGGCAAACCCGGAAACTCTTCAGGGAATACCTCAGGGAAATCAGACACTACCCTGATATCTCAGACTGGTCGCTTCTCCATTGTAGCATTAATAACATATGCTAAGTAAGAGTCGCAACCTTTGGAAATAAATTTCCGAGCTTTAAATATGGAGACAATGGGAATATCAGAATCCCGCCGTTCTCCTCGAGCAATAGCATAAGATCCATCAAAAAGAGGAATCTTAATCATCTTTTTGGAACGGAGAATCTCAGCATCGCGCTTGCTGAGCCAATCCATTCAGTTAGAACCTAGAGGGGGGTGAATAGGTTATATGCCCACTTTTTGAAGTTTTTAACAATATTTGTAAGTAATTAAAGAGTTTAAGGAAGAAAGATATCACCAATGAAGTAGTTTGGACACAATGATTTATAGTGGTTAAAGCAAGGGTTAACAACCTTGCTCTACATCCACTCCTTGGCCTCATCCACCAAGAGTTGCTCCACTAACTTCTCTCTTTGAAGGTAGAGATAAACCTTTTACAACCTCTCTCTTTAGCTTACAAGAATTACACTTCACTCTTGCAAACAAGGCTAAGATAAACCTCACTTCACTCTAATTGGAAAGGCTAGAGTTGATCCTCACTTCTCTCTAATTCTATAGGCTAGAGATAATCCTCACTTCTCTCTAATTCTAAGGCTAGAGATGATCCTCACACTATTACAAATGTATAAGTAGGTAATGTAGTGTTTGAACTTTGAAGCCTTTCACTCTTGCTTCATTCTTGATCTTGAAAGATTAAATATTTATCAAAGAATATGAGCTCACAAGATTTTGTATGTATTCTATGTTTTTCAGATTGCAAGAGCTTAGTAAAACACAAGACTTGAGTTGCTTTAAATAAGGAAAAAGTTTGATGCTCAAAAAGTGTCCAGACGATCCACGGTCGATACACGGTCGACCGTGGAATCGACCGTCGCACTGCTGGAGATTTTTGAGCCTTGTGAATATAGACGTTGGGCTATTACCAAAACCACACACAACCCATTTTTACTATAAAAATGCACTGAAAAGAAGCTTTAGAAAAGTTGGGTAAGTGCTATACTTCTTAAGTTTGAATTTAATCATGAAAATGGTAGTTTGAAAACCATATGCACAAAGTATGTTGGAAGTTTACCACTTTGAGAGATTCCTTTTGCTAAATATAGTTTTGGCTTGTTTCAATGTAAGATTGTGTTTAGTATTTGCCAAAATGGGAATTTATTTGCTTTGACTTCCAAGCTTGTGATTTTTATAAAAATTGTCTCAATTTTTATAAAAGTTTTTATAAAAATTATTTTATAAAAACTTAAACTCATTTGATTATTTATTTTGTAAGCTCATAAACTTCAAACGTTTCTTTGTAGGAATCTTCGACATCGGCTTCTACTTGAACTCGGATCTTGACGATTGGAGCTTGGCCATTTTGATGAAGCTTATTTTGTAGATCATAGATGAGAATATATTTGATTGAATATATATATGTATATGTGCACATATGTTAATTTTAGTACATACAATTATATAAACAAGTTATATATTATTGTGTCAACAAAAGAGGATATATTTATCTCCCCCTTTTTGTTGAAGACAAAAATTTATAACTTGTATAAGAATTGTATATATAACTTTAACATGTTAACATTTGCATATATACATATATATTTATATATTCTTCTATATTCTATATATTCTTCTATCTTCTCCCCCTTTTTTGTCTTAAACAAAAAGGAGACTCCCCCTTGACAAAAGCTCCCCCTTCACGTAAGCTCCCCCTTCATGTAAGCTCCCCCTTGAACGTAGAGCTCCACTTCTTGAGATGTTTGATCTAAAATATATGAAAATACTACCAAGAACTTGCCAAAGATATGTGAGTATAAACAATATTCTAAATATGTATTTATTATAAGCCAAGGTTCAAGTAACATAATTCATGGCATAAGAATCACAGCAAATAGTAGCAAATATCATATCAACAAACAATCACCATAACTACTTCCCCTTGAATCACCACAATTTCTCTTGTCATGACACTAGATTTGTAAAAGACCTTTGCTTTGTAAGAGCATGACAAGAGGTAATATACTTCAACATAATTGAGAGTGTGTTCAAAGAATATAGCAAAGTCCTTGACAATATGTTCATAATGTGTATGTGTCCTAAAGTGGAGAATGAATTGAAACTTTTATTAATCATGTGATAGCTAATGTTAGTTAAGATATATTAAGCATGAATAGATTGAGTTTGGGCATTAAAAGACAAAAAATTAAAATTGAAAATCAAAAATTTCCATTGGGCTGACGGTCGATGCACGGTCGACCGTGTGACATGATATTGAGATGATAAAATGCTACGGTCGACCGTGTATCAACTGTAGGTGAGCTGTTTGAAATTTGACTTTTTGTCCTTTGTGACATGATATTTATATACTTATCATACTAAACCAACACCAATATCATCTATTATTTTTCTTTTACACAAAGAAAAACATCATTTTCAAACCAAATATACTTTCTTCTTAGAATTCTCCCAAATCCATGAGATTACATGATTCTTTGGTGCACAAAGAGAGTTCTAAGAAAAGGAGGAAGAGATAAAAGTATACCTTTAACAAGAAACTTGTGAAGATAAGAAATCACGAGACGAAGAATCTTCAACCGTGAATCCAACCGAGCCTTTGATCGTAACTTCAACCGTAAGGTAAAGCATTTTTTTTAATGATTTTCAAGCTTTTTGAAATATAAATGTTGAAAATGGCGGCTAGGGTTTGTGGGGAAGATGAGATGAGATGAAGTGGAGAGGAAAGAGAGAGAAAAGGCAAAATAGGGTCAAAAATCCGTCAGTCCCACGAAGGTCGATACATAGTCGACCGTGATATCGACCGCGCCTTTTGCTTAGTTTTTGAATTTAGTCAGTGATCCGACGGTCGATCCACGGTATCGACCGTGAGTCGACCGTGGTTCTTTTGGAATGTATATTTTGACCATTTTCATGCATTTCGGTGTTATTTTCAAGGAACATGTTCCATCATTCCTAAACCAAGTAGTAACATTTCAATTTTTAGCGGTTTAGCGAATATGTTTGACAATATTTTCACATGAAGCAATTTTTTCTAAATTTATATTTCCTTTTTGCATATTGTCACATAGGAAATGATGTCTAATTTGAATGTACCATCTTCATATTGTTTTATTTGAAGTCCAAGAAAGTAATTCAACTCATCCATCATCCTCATTTCAATTTCATTTTGTATAAGATTTGAAAACTCGTCACACAAATCTTGACATGTTGACCCAAATATGATATCATCCACATAAATTTGCACAAACAATATGTCATTTTTCTTTTTCTTTGTGAATAATGTATTATCAACTTGACCTATACTATATTAATTTTTCAACAAGAATGATTTTAATTTATCATACCATGCTCTAGGTGCTTATTTAAGGCCATACAATGCTTTTCTAAGATTATATACATATGATGAGGTCTTCAAAAATCAAAACCGGGAGGTTGACATACATAAACTTCCTCGTTTATAAAGTCATTTAGAAAAGCACTTTTGACATCCATTTGATATAATTTAAAATTTTGAGTACGGTCATAAGCAAGTAGACTCCAAATGGATTCAAATCTAGTAACCGGAGCAAAGGATTCATCAAAGTTTATCACTTCTTTTTGATTATATCATCGGGCTACTAGTCTAGCTTTGTTTCTAAATACTCATTTAGTTCCAATTATTGTGCGACCACTAGGTAAAGGTACTAAGTCCCAAACTTGGCTTCTAGTGAATTGATTAAACTCTTCTTGCATTGCCATTCCCCAATTTTTATCCTTAATTGCCTCTTTAATATTCTTGAGTTCTATGTGTGACACAAAGGCAAAGAAGGTATTAAGGTTTTGGGCTTGGGATCTAGTGAGTTTTTGATTTAGGTTTCCTATAACTTGAGTTATTGGATCGTTTTCTAACTTTGATGATTTCATATGGTGTTTTACTTAACATTGGTCTAATCAAAGCTTGGAAAGACCTATTTTTCCTTTCAACAACCCCATTAGATTGGGGAGTGTGAGGAGCCGAAAAGTTATAAGAAACTCCATGTTTATCACAAAATGCTCCAAGTTGCGCTACATTGACAACTTCTCTTTCATGGTTGGTATGAATTGAGATAATCATTCAACCCAATTGGTTTTGAATTTTCTTGCCAAGATTTTTGAATTTGTCAAAAGCTTCAATTTTTGTTTTCAAAATAGTGTCCATGTATATCTAGAAAAGTCATCTACAACAGCTAGTGTGTAGAAGTTTCCCCCATAGCTTTGAATTGATGAAGGCCCAAGGACATCTCATAGTTTTTATAGCATTTTAGAATTATGAGATGAGTGCACTTGTTTTTCTATCTTACATGCATCACAAAAATGATTATCGAATTTAACATTTGGTAAGACTCTAACAAGCTCATTTATAGTCAATGTTTGTACTAATCTCATGTTAGCATGTCCTAGTCTTCTATCAATTATAGATGCAAGACATACTTGTGTTAGGATTATCACCAAGTCTACATGTATAGAGTCCATTTCTCCTAATACCTTTTACTAAAACTTTATTATCTTTGCATATCAAGCTTTCATGTTTAGAGAATTTAACATTTAGATCTTTATCACATAATTGACCAATACTTATTAAGTAGTAAGCTAAACCATTAACATGCTCAACATTCAAATATTTAATATTGTCATGAAGAGTGTTACCTTTACCAACTACCTTTCTTCTTAGGTTACTTCCAAACACCACATGTCCTCCGTCATACTCCTTGTATGAAGTGAAGAGTTCTCTATTACCGATCATGTGTTTTGAGAAACTATTATCAAGAATCCATTAATGAGACATAATCTCATTTTTGTTGCATCCCTACACTTGCGTAATTTTCATTCAAGCTTTTGGTACCCAATGTTTCATGGGTCCAGGATGGTTAGTATCAAAAAACTCCTACTCTAATCCACCTTTGTGTAATCTTGAACACTTTATGATACCATGTGTTCATAGAGTTAATAGGTTTATGAGAATGTCTTGATTTTTGAATTGTATTTGATTTAGGTTTCTTGAATCCAAGTCCATGCCTTGTAGTTGGAGTATAAAACTTTCTCATTAATTCATTACTTGCAACCTTTGGCATACAAGTGGAAGAACTAGAGACAATGTTGCAATTTTGAACTTTTGGAAAATTCCAGTGAGACGACGGTCGATTCACGGTCGATACCGTGGGTCGACCGTGAGTCTCCTGGATTTTTTCTTCCTCTTTTTCTTTCACAAATTTGATAGGTGTTAAGTGACTAGTTGGCATGTTGTTTGAGTTACTTGAGAACCCAAGACCACCTTTATCTTTTGATGATTTTTGAATCTTTAATATCTCATCTAACTTGGTTGAACTATTTTCAAATTTTGATAAGGTGGTTGTGTCAAAATTTGTCTTTAGCTTACTTTCCAAATCTTTCAAGCTTGGAGATATATGAGAAGCAATTTTACATTCTAGATCTTTTATTTTCAAGTTCAAGTTATCATTTTCATTTCTTAACTTGACATTTTCCTTTTTCAAGCTCTTATTATCATTTTTTAACTCCTCATTTTTAGCAAGTATTTTAGAGCTAAAGTCACATAATTGATCATATTGATGGTCATCATTATCACTATAGTAGCTAGAATCGGAATGTACCTCACTTGTCTCAAAAGCCATGAGACATTTTTCTTCTTTTATTTCCTCTTCTTCATCACTTGAGGATTCTTTGACATGTTTAGCTTTAAGTGCAATGGATTTGCTCTTTTCTTTCTTTAGCTTGGCAATCTCATCATCTTTTTGCATGATTACTTCATACACCTTGAGATTTCCTATTAGTTCATCCATTTTAGTATGTTCAAGTCCTTTGACACCTTAATAGCCGTCACCTTTGCTCTCCATTTTAGTGAAAGAGCCCTAAGAAACTTTCTTACAATATTTTTGTTAGAGTAAATAGTCCCAAGTGCCTTGAGACTAGTAACAATAGTATTAAACATTGCAAAAGCATCATCAATTTTCATATCATCAAATATTTGAAATTGTTCATATTGTTGCACAAGTAATTCGATTTTGTTATCTAGAACTTGGGCATTTCCTTGATGGGTGATGACAAGAGATTTCCAAATAGCATTTGCACTTTCACACATGAAAACTCTTTCAAACTCTTTTCTAGGTAAAGCATTATATAGAAAAAGTTTTGCTAGAAAATTTTTTGAAATCATTTTCTTGTCTTCTTGATCCCATTTTTCTTTAGGGGTTGGAACATAAGCATTTTGTTTGGAGTCAAAGGTTTTTGGAACATGATCTCCTTCTTCAATAATCTCCCAAAGGTCAATATCTTTGGCCTTTACATAGGTCATGAATCTTTGCTTCCAATAGCAAAAGTCTTCTTCTTCAAGAAGTGGAGGTCTAACCATAGAATTCCCCTCTATATAATTTTGTCCCATTTTATCAACTCAAAAATTTTTGAAAAATATTTTTAGAAGATTTAAACATCTTTTCAAAAATTATCTAGAGCAACTTGCTCTGATACCAATTGTTAGAACCTAGAGGGGGGTGAATAGGTTATATGCCCACTTTTTGAAGTTTTTAACAATATTTGTAAGTAATTAAAGAGTTTAAGGAAGAAAGATATCACCAATGAAGTAGTTTGGACACAATGATTTATAGTGGTTAAAGCAAGGGTTAACAACATTGCTCTACATCCACTCCTTGGCCTCACCCACCAAGAGTTGCTCCACTAACTTCTCTCTTTGAAGGTAGAGATAAACCTTTTACAACCTCTCTCTTTAGCTTACAAGAATTACACTTCACTCTTGCAAACAAGGCTAAGATAAACCTCACTTCACTCTAATTGGAAAGGCTAGAGTTGATCCTCACTTCTCTCTAATTCTATAGGCTAGAGATAATCCTCACTTCTCTCTAATTCTAAGGCTAGAGATGATCCTCACACTATTACAAATGTATAAGTAGGTAATGTAGTGTTTGAACTTTGAAGCCTTTCACTCTTGCTTCATTCTTGATCTTGAAAGATTGAATATTTATCAAAGAATATGAGCTCACAAGATTTTGTATGTATTCTGTGTTTTTCAGATTGCAAGAGCTTAGTAAAACACAAGACTTGAGTTGCTTTAAATAAGGAAAAAGTTTGATGCTCAAAAAGTGTCCAGACGATCCACGGTCGACCGTGGAATCGACCGTCGCACTGCTGGAGATTTTTGAGCCTTGTGCATATAGACGTTGGGCTATTACCAAAACCACACACAACCCATTTTTACTATAAAAATGCACTGAAAAGAAGCTTTAGAAAAGTTGGGTAAGTGCTATACTTCTTAAGTTTGAATTTAATCATGAAAATGGTAGTTTGGAAACCATATGCACAAAGTATGTTGGAAGTTTACCACTTTGAGAGATTCCTTTTGCTAAATATAGTTTTGGCTTGTTTCATTGTAAGATTGTGTTTAGTATTTGCCAAAATGGGAATTTATTTGCTTTGACTTCCAAGCTTGTGATTTTTATAAAAATTGTCTCAATTTTTATAAAAGTTTTTATAAAAATTATTTTATAAAAACTTCAACTCATTTGATTATTTATTTTGTAAGCTCATAAACTTCAAACGTTTCTTTGTAGGAATCTTCGACATCGGCTTCTACTTGAACTCGGATCTTGACGATTGGAGCTTGGCCATTTTGATGAAGCTTATTTTGTAGATCATAGATGAGAATATATTTGATTGAATATGTATATGTATATGTATATGTGCACATGTGTTAATGTTAGTACATACAATTATATAAACAAGTTATATATTTTTGTGTCAACAAAAGAGGATATATTTGTAAGCCTATTTTTCCCAACACATTCCAATCACTATATCGAAGCCCAAAATATGCATAATGAAAAAGGAAATAGGGATACTACTCTCATCAATATAAATCATAGCGATAGGAACTTTCTCTGTAACAAAGACTAGTTTACCATCAGCAACCTCTACCTTAAGTGGCTCAGTTAGCGGGACAACAGGTAACTGCAATCTCTTACGACACGCCACATAAACAAAGGAGTAGGTAGCTCCAGAAAATCAAATAACGCACAGGCAGGGATATAGTTAATAAGGAATGCCCTCCTTTTTGCGCGGGGCGCATCTTCTTTCTTCTGGCCTCTAAAAGACCCTTTGGCTCCAGCACCCTGTCTCTCCGGGCAATAAGTCATCTTGTGCCGAGGATTGTGGCATCGGTAGCAGACATCCTCTTTAAAACCACAATCAGTACTAGCATGGCCCTTCTTCCCGCACCTCCAACACCTTCTGGTAGCATTAGAACACTCACCAGAATGATATGTATGACATTGAGAACACCAAGGAGTTTCAGGTCTCGGTTTCTTTGAAGTCTCAGTCTTTCCACCTGCTGAGGATTGTCCTTTGGAAGGACCTGACTTATCAGATGGCTGAAACATTCTTTTAAACCCCCCACTAGCAGATTCGCCCTTGCAATGGATACGGTATCCCTCCATTTGTAGGGCCACTTCAAATGCCCGATCCAGATTAACAGCTGCTCGTACATGGGGACGAAATTCCAATGACAAAGTCGCCACAAACCTTCTTATCTTGGTGGTCTCATCAGGGATCAGATGTGGAACGAACCTCATCTTGTCAGTGAGAGCAGTGATTAGTTCCTCCATTGTCTTATCCCCTTTCTAGAGATTGTTAAATTCGCGCTCCATTCTCTCCATGTCATACTCCGTACAATATTTATTCAACAACTTCTCCGAGAATTGCACCCAAGACAGAGCACTCAACACCTCTTTATCAACAGAAGCTTTTACCGTATCCCACCAGAAGATGGCACGGCCATACAGTATAATGTATTTCACGCAATACTCCGGTTCACAATCACAAGATTCAAACACATGCTCCGTTTCATGGAGCCACTGTATGGTAACTGTGGGGTTATCACTCCCCTCGAACGTCGGAGGCTTGCAAGATAAAAACTTCTTGTAAGAACAAGTCTTGCATGGCTTGTTCAACGTGGTCTGTAATAAGAGATCTTTAGCTATTCGTAGCTCTTCTTCCAGACGCCTTATATAAGCAGCCTGATCTGCCTCAAGTCTGCCACCTCCGGCATTATGCCGAGAACGTTCATCCTTAGCTTGATGAGACATACGAGAAGCCTCATCTTCCATTTCTTTAAGTGCTTGTTTAGTGTTACCACGTTCGGCAGACATCTTTTCAAACTTTCTATACAACAGAGAAAGAGCATTTAACACTCTATCTCACTTACTTTTCTTACTTATAAGCTATCTTACAACAATTAACATTCATATAACACTCTCATTCAACCCCCCATAGGAACACTTACTTATGGTCGAGTCCGAGTTTGAGATCGAATACTCTTACAAGTACTCAATTCACTCAAACTTAGGCTCTAATACCTAATTGGAACACCGCTTCTGGAATAGCGAATTTACTGAAAATTTAAACATTTAATCCATGTGGATTCATTTTTAAAATCAAGATCAACATTTATCAGCGGAATTTTCTTTTCAAAATATATCATCAAATATTTACATCATTATCATCTCAAAATTCAATGTTGGTGTAACCTAACACAGGAACCGACCATAAGTATCAAATTACATTACATAACAAAATAGTTTTCCAACCCACAAGGGTTAATATACATCAAAGCAACCCGCCTCACCAGGCCTTCTAGTCTTTACCTGAAAAGGGACAACGTAGCACCAATAGCTAAACAACATAGCTAGTGAGTACATACTTATCATAAGCATCAATAAAGCAAGTCATGCATCATACAGATAAACAATCATTGCTATCTTATCACATTGTGGTGTGCTGACAAGATTAGTAAGAGTCATGTCTTGTAGGGTAATTAATCCCGCTCAACAACTCAGACTGGGGATCAGACACGACCAACCGCGCTAGTGGGGGAGCATAAAGCAGTCCACCAAACATCGTTAATAGAGCCAGAGGCTCCACAGGTAATCAAGCGGTCATCCAGCTGATTACCACTCACGTTAAGGCACGACGGTTTTACAGAACCTACGATTCGGGATGCCTCTCGAATCACCTTGAAATCCCGAAGTACTCATGGTATCCAGTTACAACCGACTGACCTTAACCATGCTTCAGATAGTCTGCAGATAGTGCACATACATTCATACATACATATGATCCCATAGGGATCCATCATCTTGCATATCACATCATTCAGTTAGTCATTCGTACATATCATCATGTATTAACTAAGCGGTTCCAATCTGGACCCGCTGGCATGCACCTAATATACATCTTACAAGTAACAAAACATCATTTAAGACTTACACTCACCTTCTTGAGCATACCTGCAAAAACAAGTTAGATATACATAAAACAATTATGTACAATCATTCAGGTAGTTATCTAGCAAACAAGTCTTACTCTACTGAGTCTCATGAAAGCAGGTACTCACCAGAGTAATTTACGACATATAGGTATTCTGTTTTGACCTCACAAATACGACAAGTTCACCTAGTACATTATTACTTACGTTAGCCATCTATAAATACAATGTAGGACCACAAAACAAACATGGAACTTAAATTCGACTTAGCATAAATCCGACACATACATGCAGAATCCGACACTTACGGATTTCAACACGAGGGAATCCGACACGCATACGAAATCCAACGAACCTACGGAATCCGACACTTGCAGATTCCGACACATAGAAGGAAATCCGACAGGCATGCGGAATCCGACACACCGAAGGAAATCTGACAGGCATGCGAATCCGACAATTCTAGCGGATTCTGACACACATGCGGATTCTGACAACTAGCGGATTCCGACACCTTCATAGGTCTCGGAATCTGACACCTTGTAACTGAAATTCCGACTCCTTCTTAAATTATTCTATGGATTGCATATTTGTTGTTTTTACATTTAAAACACTTTAGAACTTCATGTTCTTCTCATATAATCTTCATAAAGACATCAAATTCAAATAAGAACACAATACATGCCAAAACCCACTTTCAAGTAAGCTTTTCATGTTCTTCATGGACGTTCTTACATGAGTTTGTGTTTCCATCCATAACAAAACATGTATCTAATCTTCCAACATGTTTAAATCCAGATTACTAACCTTCTGTGGATCAACAACAACAAACTTCTTCTACTTCTTCAAAAACCGAGAGAGAGAGAGAGAGAAGTGTGTGTATGTTTGATAGTTTCTTTCTTGCTAATCTTTGACTTTTGAGTCATCTACACACTATGCACACATATCTATATTTATCCCATCCAGAGGCAAACCGCCTCTAGACTCACTATCTTTTTCTTTCTTTTCTTTATTTTAATGAGTATATATATTACACTCAATATACACGTATACACACATAATTAATTAATCCTCCATTACACACAATTAGAACATCCTCCTCTTATATTAATCACATACGTGTACACACAATTACAACTAGGCCCAAGTCGAGGATGTTACATGTATCTTTCTCGACCTGCGTGACAAGAAAATATATTTTTTATGCCTTGGTTGATGATGGATATTTATTTAATTTCATTAATGGAATTATTTCTTGCTTTAACAATGATGTATTTTATTTTAAAGCGCATCCATGGCGTATATGAAACAAGCGTATGCTTGAAAAGTGATAGATCAATCATGAATGTTGGTTCTAAGTCCAAATAGAGTTTGGACAAGTTATCTTTATGGCATGGGCAATTGGGCCTTATAAACAAGAAACACATCGCCAATATCCAAGCGGATGGGATCTTGGAATCATTTGACCATGGGTTGGATGATGTATGCGAATCTTGCTTATAAGGCAAAATGACCAAAGCACCCTTCACCGGAGTTTGTAAGAGGGGCAAAGACTTGTTGGATATCATTCACACGGATGTGTGTGGTCCGTTCAAGCATGTCACTAGGGACAACTCAAAATATTTCGTGACCTTTACCGATGATGTTAGTAGGTATGGTTATGTCTACTTGGTTAGACAAAAGTCGGATACCTTTGAGGCATTTAAGACTTTCCAAAACGAAGTTGAGAACCAATTGGGTAAACAAATTAAGATGCTCAAATCGGATCATGGGGGTGAGTATCTAAGTTCGGAATTCCATGACCATCTAAGAGATTGTGGGATTGTCTCGCAATTGACCCCTCCTAGGACGGCACAATTAAATGGTGTCTCCGAGAAGAGGAACTGAACATTATTGGATATAGTCTGGTGTATGATGAGTCGTATGGATGTACCCATTAGATTTTGGGGCTATGTATTGGAAACGGCCGTTAGAATCCTTAACCTCGTACCAATAAAGAAGGTTAAGAAAACTCCTTTTGAGATGTGATATGGAAAGGTTCCATCGCTCTCATATCTAAAGGTTTGGAGTTGTCCTACGTACATGAGATGTGAGGTAGAAGACAAACTAGAGTCCCGAGCCGAGAGGTGTTTATTCATTGGGTATCTCGCCGGGTCAATGGGATATTTGTTTTACAAACCTTCTGAGAACAAGGTATTTGTTGCTCGAAGGGTAGTTTTCCTTGAAAGGGAAGTGCTAACCAAAGATGCTAGTGGGAGAAAGGTAGATCTTGAAGAAATTCAACCTGAAGTTGGCATTAATTCATAACCTAATTCTCAGCATGGCGTTGCTAGAGAATCCTTTACCTCTTAGGAGATCCGATAAGAATTTCTTTGAGCCAGAGAGATATGGGTTTCTCATGTCTGAGGGTAGCGACCTAGTGGTGGATCATGATGAACCATCACCTTATCGGGACGCCGTGGTGGGCCCTGAGTCCTCTAGGTGGAAAGAGGCTACGGAGTCCCGGGTGTAGATCCGGTAACCCGGTGTAAACCCGTATGGTGCAAATGGGTCTTCAAGAAAAAGACCGGCATAGATAGAGAGGTAGACACCTTCAAAGCCTGATTGGTGGCTAAGGGTTTCATGCAAATTCATGGTGTAGACTATGATGAAACCTTTTCCCCGGTGGCCATTGAAGTCTATCCGGATACTCATGGTAATTTCTGCTTTTCGTGATTATGAAATTTGGCTGTCAAAACCACGTTCCTTAATGGGATGCTTTCAGAGGAAGTCTATATGACTTAACTCAAGGGTTTTGTACATACCAAGTATCTAGATAGGGTCTGCAAGCTTAGGAAGTCCATTTATGGACTTAAGAAAGCATCGTGCAGCTGGAACCTGTGCTTTGATGAGAAAGTCAAAGACTTTGGCTTTTTGAAAAGCAAGGATGAGCCATGCATAAATGTCAGGGCTAGTGGGAGCATTTTTGTATTCCTATTCTTGTATGTCTATGACATACTCCTCATTGGAAATGATATCCCAAACCTTCAAGGTGTAAAAACATGGTTAGGAAATTATTTTTCGATGAAGGATATAGGGGATGCAACATATATTATTGGGATCAAGATCTATAGAGATAGATCCAAGAGACTAATTGGGCTTAGCCAAAATACATATGTTGACAAAGTCCTAAAGTTGTTTAAGATGGAGGACTCCACGAAGGGGTTCCTCCCTATGTCACATATTTTGGTTCTGGGTAAGACTCAGTTCCCTAGTTCCCCTAAGGAACGAGAATTAATGAAGTGAGTGCCATACGCTTTGGCTATGGGCTCAATCATGTACGCCATGCTATTTACTAGGCTTGATGTATCGTGTGCCTTTAGCATGACGAGTAGATATCAAGCCAACCCTATCGAATCTCATTGGACGGTGGTGAAGAGCATTCTCAAGTATCTTCGGAGGACTAAAGAAATGTTCTTAGTGTATGGAGGTGAGGAAGAGCTTAGAGTAAATTGTTACTCTAATGCTAGCTTCCAAACCGATAGGGATGACTACCGATCACAATCGGGGTTCGTGTTCCTATTAAACGGAGATGCTATCTCCTGGAGGAGCTCGAAGCAAGATACCATGGCAGATTACACTACTGAGTCGGAATACATTGCGGCTAGTAAAGCTGCTAAGGAGGCCATATGGATGAGAAAGTTTGTTCTTGATCTGGGAGTGGTTCAAAGCATTAGCGACCCTGTTGAGAATTTCTATGACAACGAGGGTGCGGTGGCTTTAGCTAAGGAAACAAGGTCTCACCGACACATGAGGCATATTCCGCGGAAATATCATTTTATTTGGGACGTGGTCGAGAGTGGAGACATCAGTACACACGGATATCAATTTGGCGGATCCTTTCACTAAACCGTTGTCGCAAGCTAAGCACAATGCCTACACATGTGCTATTGGGATTAGATTGTCTAGTGACTTGGTTTGAGTTGATATTTTGGGTATTGTAATTGATGTATTTGCCATGTATTAGGAACATTAATCAATATTGTATTTATCATTGTATTGATTATTGAATGGAGATTTAACAATACACATGTAGCGAATACTTTTTTCAAATCTTTATTGTGTTCCAACTTTGCATGTTTTATCACTTCCTTGAATGTTTTACATTCTAAAAGTCCATGGTCGGTCATTCTTTATCGGAAGGAAGTATGAACGTAGACCGAGGTAAATGATTAGTTAGTGTTCAATGGAGATTGAATACAAGGGACGCAATATTTCTCTTGTACTTGAAAAGAGTTTCAAGTGATTGGATGACCCGCACCTGATTTTACTTCATGCCTCATGTCAAGAGTAAATCAGGATGATAATATCATTTTATCATTAGACCGGAGATGCATGTGTTTCCACGACATTGGTCTACCTTGTTCTGATTGTTTTCAAATGTAGTCCGTAACTGGTTATTATAAAGGTAGATTTTGTGCAAAGTATTGCCGGTGTAATGGGGCAATGTAGTCAAAGGAATTTGTTCCTCTGTTTAGAGAGACATCCCTGGCTCCTCGATGATTGGGCGCTGACACCAAAATGCATAGCCATGCTCAAGTTTGCAATGATAGTTGATAAGTTACAACTTGCATATTTTGGTCACCACCAATCTTGATCGAGAAACATAAACATAAACGATTGGAGAATGACTTTGTACTATGTCTCGTGTTCACTTAGATATCGCGAACAATAGGATGATTGATCACTTATCTATAGAGCCATTTCAAACTTGCTAAGTTGTGATTTGGTACTTGTTAGGGATGACATACCCCATGTTTATTTGGGGGCAGAGATGTTTTACTAGAGGCCATGGATGCGGTGTATCATGTGCAAGTGGGAGTTTGTGGAATCTTCCCACTAACACACGTAGCCAGTATCATTGCCGATGAGGCACGGGCCTATTGGGTCACATGCCAAGTTTCAATCCCGATAGCTTGCTATAAGAAAAATGGGTCAAATTCAATCTGACCTAGGCTTCATGACCGTGACGGATGCTCCATGGGTCGTAAAGTACCGTGCCCCCACGAGTCCTGTCCGGGCGGCACGAGTCATGATAACCTTGGGCTTTACGACCCGTGACAACCTGTTAAGGTAGTCGTGAAGGAAGAATTTCAAGTGACACTTGTGTTTTTATTTGACCATTTTGTTGGTCCAATGAGAGCTAGTCACATGGTATAACCCAGGGGAGTTTTGGGGGCTTTTGGAGATATTTATAAGCCCCTCCCTTTTCTCTTTTCAGACTATTGGTCATTTTGTGCTACATACATACATTTGAGAGTTCTTACAAAGAGAGAAGGGACATCTAGTTTTTGAGTGTTGCTGTGCACAAGAAAGAGTAGGCTGTTTCTTTTCTACTAGAAATGCTTGTGAGCTAGAAGATAAGTGCTAGTACATTGGGGTTGATAAGAAGCTTGGTGTGGACTTTCAAAGGAGTTTGAAGCCATTTGTTTCAAGCATTCATCCCAACCATTTGGACCAGTCGATTTCCAGCTTCTCCAAGGGTATACTTTCTTTCTCTTCTTGTTCCTTTCTTGGTTGATTGTTGTTTTGCAAAGATAGACAACCATTGGGATTCATTAGATTTGTTTTTTTTGTGTGTTGTGCTTCCTTTCGTTGCGTGCTCATGACCTTAGTGAATCCCAACATAATATACAGACCCATATTATTAAGGGCACCTGTTGAGGAGATAACTATTTCAACCCAATAATCAAACCTGTCTATTGAAATATATAGGATTTGATGATAGTAAAACAAACCTTCAGTTAGACTTAGGATGAATTTAAACATGTGTTGTTTAGATTCTGACTAAGAAGTTACTAAGTAAAGAATATCAGCTGAAGACTTACCAAGTACTGAGCAACAACCAGAGACAACATGTGAGATCAGTTGAAGAAAAGACAAGTATAGAAGACCATCAGCTGTGGCTAATACACCTATCAGCTTGAGTAATTAGTTTGATCAACTGAGCATCATTTTGATTAGCTGAACATCTAAAAGTCATCAGCTAAGTAATCTTTTTCAAACACTTAGTCATATTTTGATAAACTCATTGCTCTGAATGATCAGTTGAACTACTTTCATCACCTGATCATCAAGGATGATCAGCTTATACTTTTGTCAGCTAACATTTTGATAAGCTGAGAAATGTTTTGATCAACTGAGCACTATTTTTATAAGTTGAGCAATCAATAATTAGACTGAGTAGGAAATCTTTGTCAGTTTAGTACATTTTGATTGGCTAAGTCGTGATTCTATCCCTAACTGTTTATTAGAATATTCTATTTTTGTAATGTAACTCTTTTATGTAAAACACAGAACATGTGTTGTTCTATTATGCCTCAAATCCTTTATTGTAAAAGTAATTACACTTTTTGTTTCATCAAGTGTGACAAAAATGATATATCTTTGTCCTCTAGAAAAGGATAATTGTATCTTTGAAGAAAGTATCTGGAAGGTTTGTCAAATGTCAAAGTATGGCTGGTGTAATGCCCATCTTTTGGAGTCGTGTTTTATCAAAATGTAAATTCGCATTTAATAATATTATGGTTAATTATATACCACGATTTGATTAATTATTTTATTGTTTCACTTTCAAGAGTTTAGAGATGTAATATATATATATATATGTATGTATATATATATATATATATGGGTAGACACGTTGTTGGGCTTAGTAGACTAGCCTCATTTCTTTGATAAGCTAAGATTGGCCCAAGAAGGTTTAAGGAGTAGGCTTGGCCCAGGCTAGAACACACACACACACACACAGATATATATATATATATATATAAAACTAGGGCACAACCTCCAAGAGCATGTTACTGTTCCATTCACCTTCCTCATTCAAACACCTGAGAGAGAGAGATAGTGTGTGTGTGTTGTGTCTGGCCGAGAAGGAAAATGAGGAAACAAGATTGAGATCTTGAGCCAGGACCAACAAGGAATCATCAGGTAATAGCTCTAAAACTTGTATCTTATCTTTTATGAGAAGTTTGAACAAATTCAATGTAGCTAGAGAGGGGGTTTTAGTTGGGATTTATCCCTTGTTCTTGGGTTTTTGGTGAAACACCATTTTAGTAAGAAAAATGAGATTTTAGGCCTCAAGAACGAGATAACAATCGACTACTTTCGAAAGGCTTGATTAATTTGATGTTAGGGAGCCTTAGGATAAAAAATGGCACAATTGGTTGAGTTTATAAAGATTTCATAAATTTAGATATGACTATAGTTGAGTGGGTTTTCATCCGATAGAGATGAAGTGTTGGTACGACCTTTGAACGATTAGTCCGACTTTCGGACGTTGGTCCGACCTTCGGACGTTGGTTCAACCTTTGGACGATGTTCTGCCCTTCAGATGACTGGTACGACTTACGCATGTTGATACGAATTACCTACGTTGGTCCGACCTGTGTACGGTGTGGTCCGACTCCTGTAGAGGTCCGACACAAGTTTGATGTGAGAATCAATGAGGTCCAACTTAGAATTTGCTATGTGGGTGTTTTCCACATAGCCTAGGAATCCATACTTGGTTTTGACTCAGCGGTATGTGTTGTAGGTTTTACTGTCAGCATTCACTAGGCAATAGTGTGGAGATGTATTTCTGACTCTAATGTGTCGTCATACATGTGAGTCACTCTAACTTACTATATTTCCGGTAATGTGTAAGTGATATGCATGACACTTATCGTTGAAATGTATGTGTGCTTAATTGTGACTAGTTATTATGTGTTATCAATGTGAAATGTTAGTAACGAACCGTGCCTTCGTGGTCGGTCGGGGCGGATGACTTCATCTAAAGGTGGGACCTATGATGAGTCATAGCGGGCGAGGCCCGGTTTAGGCATCAAACGAGTGGGACCCGAGATGTGGCAGAGGGTGATACCCTAGTTATTTGTTATGTGAAGGTAGGATGTGATTCTTGCGAAATGGTGAGATAATAGTGATGCACTAAGCTTTGTTCTTACCCGTTATTGTTATGTTTCAGGTTCTTAGAGATTGGAAAAGGGCAAGGCTCTGGCATGAGAGCGAGGACCACAATGTTTCATGTTTTTAAGTCTATTACCAGTCAACAATTTTATAATTATTCGCTTCCGTTGTACCAAACAATTACTAGTTTTGATGCTACGCTTGTAATTGTTGATTTTGGTAATGGCTGGTATACATTAAACTATTGTGGTAAAAAAAATTGGGATGTTACAACATGGTATCAGAGCCAAAGTTTAAGTGATTCAAGTGCGCGAGTGGTGTGTTTGGAGTCAAACCTTGGTTCAATATGAGATTTCCAAACTAAACAATATTCCGAAACCATTTTCAAACGCACTGTCTGCTGGAACCGAAGGTCCTGGTAAGAACTTATTGATGGGATGAGTTATGAATTGTCATTTTCATTCTTATAATTATGAGCAAATAATAGTGACATTTAGTGTAATGTGACCGCGTTAAATTATGCATGAAACGGGACATACAGACTTAGAAAAGCAGCATCTTTTTCACAGTACACTAGATTGATGATGATATGATGTATATGTAACGACCTATACATGATGACTTATACGTGAAGCTTTATATGCTTAAAACCTTAGTGATTCATGACCTAAGCCCGTGAATCGAGAGACCTAGTGGTGATGCTAAGGTCTGGTATGTATAGTGTGTCAGTAATGTTATGAAGGCTAATATTGTTACAGACACACGTTACACACTAGAGCTTGACGGAATCATGAGGAATCTTATGAATCTTGTGAGGGGTTACTTGTATGTTATAATGTAGCATCCTCAATCGGGCCTATTCGTGCGTTCCATTTGGTACATGAATTAATTTAAAAGAATTAAATTAAAAGTATATGTTAAGTATTTAAATAAAATATGATATTGGTCAATTAACTGTGAATTTAAAAATAGTAATAAAAATAGATAGAAGTGATTAAATGCTAAATGGTTTCAAAAGAGGTTTCCAAAAATATCCCCGTTAGTTAAAACGGGTACTCATGCGTTGAGTTGTATGTTGAAAAGGGGAACAAAATACCCCTTGTGGATAAATGAGAACCTAAAGTTGGTTCTCGTGTATATCCTCTTAGAGGCACACCCACTTCCATATGCAAACACTGTTGGATTATGCCCACTAACACACACACGAGTTGGCTTCATAGCTGATGAAGCAAGGGCCTACTGGGTCACACGCCAAGTATCGATTCCGGTATCACAGATGATCGAATGAGAGAGAAAACCAGAAACAGGTTCTGGTGGGCCAAGGCACGCCCGTTCCTCTTTGAGGTACAGCCGTGCCCTATGGGCAGGCACGAGCCCAAGTCGGGCGTGACTTGGGCGTCGCCTGTGGCTAGGTACGCCCGTGCCCTATGCCTAGTGGACAGGCACGAGCCCAAGTCAGGCGTGACTTAGGCGTGGTCTTTTGGGCTGGCACGCTCGTGCCTTGTGAGGCACGACCGTGCCCCGTGCAGTAACAGTCTCCTTAAACATCTTTCAAAGCTGTTTATGAAGGTGATAGTGGTATTTGAACTTGTAACTGATGTAGATTGAATGCATGCACGAATTTAAACTCATATAGTGAGTCTATATAATGTGCTACAAGTCTACATTGTGATGTTCCAAGTTCTTAATATACACACTAATATATATTGCATATATATCTCTCTCAAACACAAAAGAATATACAAGGCTTTGGTTCTTTTGGTGTTGAACTTTTGGTGGTGTAGAGATTGGCATATCTCACACTCTAGCAAGTGGGGATCAATAAGCGCTTGGTGTGGACTTCACTAACGGTGTACAAGTTAGTACACATAACTTCCAAACTACAATCTCGTTTGTACAAATAAGATAGCTTCAAGGGTATGAAACTATTTCTTTGTCTCTATGTTTAGTTGCTTTGACTTGTTTAGAGTTTTGGTCCATTTGGTGGGCATTGCGTGGTCAAATTTTGAAACCTATTTTTCTACTCATTTTGCTTCCGCTGTGTTTTTGGACCACAAAAACCCAACAGTGGTATCAGAGTCATCTCTAACATGGCTTTGCACTTTTGGAGTTTAACCTGATTTTCTGGCAACATTTGGTTTTTCGGCGACCGGGCACGGTCGTACCTCTAGGGGTACGGGCCGTGCCGGCGGCCGGGGCACGGGCATACCAGTGGGTATACAGGCCGTGCCGGTAGAAATCGTGAAATGCATAAAACTGTTTAAACTGTATACTGACAAAATGGTAGGCACGCCCGTACCCTTTTGGGTACGCCTGTGCCTTCTAGTCAGATTTTGTTGTTAACACAGTGGATTTGAAATTCATAATAAAATCCGGTTATATTGGTTTAGAAATAGTCTTGATTCTGGTTATCCCCACTAAATTTTGATTTCTAATTCTATATGTTTTGTATGACTTGGGATTAAGTTCATAAAAACATATATTTTTAGGTGTATATATGAATATGCAATTTTAAAGGTGTATTAAAATGGCAAATGCATATGTACAAGGATTGCTTGTTGTGCCTTAAATGTTGTTTTACAATCTTGATCAAAATATATATATATTGTTTGACATGGTTTTGTGGCACGCCATTGTTTCCGTTTGGTTGTGTTTGTTGTGGTTGCCCGGTAAGTTGATATGCCCATAGCCTTTGGGTTGATTGTGATTGGTTTTGGTTTGGCCTGCGTGCCGTATGGTTGTAATATTTATATTTTGGTGCGACTTGCATGTCGTTTATTTAAATCTTTGTACTCGTAATAGTTTATTAGGATTGCGACTTGCATGTCGTTTTCTTATAATTATGTACTCGTACTTAGATTATTTTAAATAAATATATATATATATATATATATATATATATATATATATATATATATTGCATCAAACCAATCGGGAGGCATGGTGTTGGCGTCTTGATGAACCAATTCCGGGAGATTCGCCGGTGTTGGCGTCTTGACGAACCAATCGGGGGGCATGTTTTTCCCCGTTTTGGCTCATGGGGAAAACATTTAGGAATTGGGCATGTTACCGGGTTTTTGATTATCTTATATGCGTGGTTGTTTTATATTTATTTCTTGCATGATTCTTTAGGATTTGCATGATAGAGAATTTTTGAAAAATATATAAAACAATGAGATTTATAAATGAGTTTTATTTCTACGCGCATAAGAATTAACAATATTAATATAAAAGGTGATTATATTAAATGGTGATCGAAAAGTTTTTTTATCACTTAAATTGTCAATTCGCAAAATTGTTTAAATATTCTTTTAACAGGAAAACAAAAACCCATTTTTCAAAAGTAAGTCACGCGCCATCTATAAGAGGACATCACCCAAATCTAACAAAACTTGAATGACTGTCGAGCATTAGCACTAGTCATGCATTGTGGAGTTGTGTGGAAGGTGAGTGTGGCAACTCGCAATATTGGTAGTCGAGCTTAAGCACGAACCAATGATTGGGCTAGAGTACCAACGTCTGTCTTGACGGATGACTTACAAATTCTTTTATAACGCTTAAATGATGTCGATCTCTAGCTGAGTCATTTAAGAATAATAAAAGGTTTGGTGTAAGAAGAGATCAAACATGCCTTAAACATATGATGTCAAAAAGGATCCCGCAAGGATCTAAGAGTTGCAATGGTTGCAATCGGTAGAATGGTTACCGGCCTAAATAACTTATTTCGTGATCCGCAGTAAACCCGTCACGGGATAGAGTGAAATACAGTTCTTAGCCTTGTTTAAATAGTTGGTTTTATAAGTATCGGGTAATTATTTCTACAAGGATTTGAAAACTAAAATTGGTACTCTAATTTTGTAGATGGCATCCAACAATGCTTCTACATCATCGCACTCAATTTCCCTGAAATTGTTCCTTGAAAAGGCCAAACTCAATGGCCAAAACTTCATGGACTGGTTCATGCAACTAAGGATAGCCCTTAGTTATGAACAAAAAATGTGGGCCATCGAGGAGTCTCTGCCAGAAGCACCTGCGGCGAATGCGACTAGGGCAGTCCGAGACGCGTATTATAAGCGCGTCAAGGAAACAAACGAAGTGGCTTGTATCATGCTTTCTTCGATGATTCCTAAGCTTCAAAAGCAAATGGAACATCTAGGGACGTATGATATGCTTAACCAGCTGAAGGAAATTTTCCAACAACAGGCTAAGCTAGAGCGCTTCGAATGCCTCAAGTCCCTATTCGACTACCACATGCGGGAGGGCAGTAATGTTAGCGTTCATATGCTTAAGATGAAAGCATTGGTTGATCGCTTGGAGAGGTTGGGATTCCCATTGGGGAGGGAGTTAGCGGTGGATGTAATCCTCCATTCTCTGCCCAGTTCCTTTTCACAATTTGTGTGGAACTATCATGCCCATAGCATGGACAAATCCCTAATGGACCTTCACAAAATGTTGAAGACGGTTGAGTCTGACATGTCCAAGAAGCCCTCCTCGTCCAAGACCGTTCTAGCTATCCAGGGAGGCGGAACCAAAAGGAAAGGCGCTCCCCCCTCCATGTGAAAGGGTAAGGGGAAGGTTGCAAGACCTAACCCGAGTCTGGCCCCGACGGGCATGGGGAAAGCCATGATGGTTCCACCGGCCGAGGACTCTACGGAAGCCAAGTGCTTCCACTGTAAGGAAAAGGGGCATTGGCAGCGTTCTGGCCTGAAGTACCTCGAGGAGCTCAAGCGGGTAAAACCGAAGGGAGCTGGTAACTCAGGTACATTTATGATTGAACTCCACAACACCGCTACTTCTAACGGCTTGGTACATGATACCAGTTGTGGCACTCATATTTGTAATAATGTGCAAGTGCTAAAAAGAAGTAGGGTTCCGGGTGTTGGAGAGCTTGACTGATCATGGGGAACAAGGAGGTGGTTCCTGTGAAGAGGATTAGGAGTGTGGATCTCGCCTTTCCTTCCGGCCTTGCTATTACTTTACTTAATATTTGTTTTTCGCCCTGCGTGGCGTGCAACATTATTTCCTTTCATGCATTGTTTGATGATGGTTTTAAGGTTAGCTTTGATAATGGAATTATTTCTTGTTTCAGAGATGATGTTCATTATTTTTAAGCTTATCCATGTCGTGGTATTTATGAAACAAGTGTGTATTTGGATGGTAATAAATCAATCATGAATATTGATTCTAAGTCCAAAGGTGTATTGGACAAGTTGTCTTTGTGTCATAGTCGTCTTAGCCATATAAATAAGAAACGTATCGCCAAACACCAAGTGGATGGGATTTTGGAATCGTTTAACTACGGGTCAAGCGAAGTATGCGATTCTTGTTTATTAGGAAAAATGACTAAAGGTCCCTTCACAGGCATTAGTTAGAGGGGCAAAGACTTGTTGGACATTGTTCACACCGATGTGTGTGGTCTGTTCAGGTCTGCTACAAGAAACAACTGTAGATACTTTGTTACTTTTAGTGATAACTTCAGTAGGTGTTATGTTTATTTGATTAAGTATAATTCTAAAACCTTTGAGGTGTTTAAGACATACCAAAACGAAGTGCAGAATCAATTGGGAAAGCGGATTAAGATTCTCAGATCCCATAGGGATGGTGAGTATCTTGGTACCGAGTTTCTTGATCATCTTAGGGGTTGTAGAATTATTTCACAACTTACTCCACCCAGGACACCACAATTAAATGGGGTCGCTGAAAGGAGGAACCGAGCTTTATTGGATATGGTTTGGCCCATGATGAGTCGCCCAAAGCTACCCGCAAGTTTTTGGGGATATGCTTTGGAAACTGCTGCTAGGACCTTAAACCTTGTACCTACAAAGAAGGTTGCAAGTACACCGTTCGAGATGTGGCATGGAAGGGTTCCTT
This sequence comes from Dittrichia graveolens, assembly GCA_038502395.1. Classification (NCBI taxonomy): domain Eukaryota; kingdom Viridiplantae; phylum Streptophyta; class Magnoliopsida; order Asterales; family Asteraceae; genus Dittrichia; species Dittrichia graveolens. The sequence goes on from JARJIL010000003.1 coordinate 65,383,066, forward strand.
CGCTAGCCTATCTCAAAGTCTGGGGTTGTGAGGCTTACGTGAGACGTGAAGCTCAAGACAAACTTGAACCCAGAGCTGAAAAGTGTATTTTCATTGGTGTCATCTCAAAGTGTTTGTTGTTCGAAGGGCGGTCTCCTTAAAAGGGAACTGATATCTGCAGTAGCCAGTGGGAGGCAAGTCAATCTAGAAGAAATTCTAGATGACACCAATGTTCAACTTGATGTTGGCATTAGTACCGCTTCTGAGATCGGCGTACCAGAAGAAGTGTAACCTCAACCAATGGAGGATGAGGTACCTCACACACAACAATTAGTGCTCCGTAGTTCTGGTAGAGTTCGTAATGAGTTAGAAAGATAAGGGTTCCTCATATCCGAGGGCGACGAACTATTGGTGGATCATAGTGAACCAACCAACTACCGGGAAGCCGTAGTGGGCCCTGAGTCTGCTAGGTGGGAGGAGGCAATGGACAGTGAGATGCAATCCATGGTGGATAATCAAGTGTGGGACTTGGTTGATCCAGTACCCGGCCACAAGCCAGTAGGGTGCAAGTGGGTCTTTAGGAAGAATACCAACATGGATGGAAAGGTAGACACTTTTAAAGCCCGAATGGTAGCAAAGGGTTTCACTCAAACTCATGGTGTAGACTATGACGAAACTTTTTCTCCAGTGGCTATGTTAAAGTCTATTAGGATATTAATTGCTATCGCTACATATTACGATTACGAAATATGGCAGATGGATGTCAAAACTGCCTTCCTTAAAGGGAAGTTGGCAGAGGAGGTGTACATGGCACAACCTGATGGTTACGTGCATCCCAAATATCGTAATAAAGTCTGCAAGCTTAAGAGATCTATTTATGGTCTTAAGAAAGCATCTCGGAGTTGGAACATTTGCTTTGATGAAAAGGTCAAAGAGTTTGGCTTTTCTAAAAGCAAGGATGAACCTTGTGTATATGTCAGGGCTAGTGGGAGGAATGTTGTTTTCCTTGTCTTGTATGTAGATGACATACTTTTCATAGGATGTGACATCACTACCTTGCAGGAAGTGAAAGCCTGGCTTGGGAGTTGCTTCTATATGAAAGGCATGGGAGAAGCAGCATATATTTTGGGGATAAAGATTTATAGAGATAGATCTAAAAGACTGATTGGTTTGAGCCAGAGTACGTACATAGATAAAGTCTTGAAGAGGTTCAAGATGCAAGATTCCAAGAAAGTGAATTTTCCTATGTTTCATGGTATGGCATTGAGCAAGTCTCAATGTCCTACTTCTCAATAGGAACTAGAAGAAATGAGTCGAGTCCCGTGTGCTTTTGCAGTGGGATCGATCATGTATGCTATGCTATGTACTCGGCCTGATGTGTCGTATGCCTTGAGCATGATGAGCCGATATCAAGCTAACCCCGATCAAAGTGATTGGGTTGTTGTTAAAAACATCATTAAGTATCTTCGGAGGACTAAGGAGATATTTTTAGTGTTCGGTGGATCGGAGGAGCTCAGAGTCACCGGAGAATCTCATGCTAGCTTCCAGACGGGCAAGGATGATTGCCGGTCTCAATCGGGATTTGTATTCCTGTTAAATGGTGGTGAAATAAGTTGGAGAAGTTCCAAGCAAGATACCATGGCCAATTCAGCTACGGAGTTAGAGTATATTGTTGCAAGCGAGGCTGCTAAGGAAGCTGTCTGGATGAAGAAATTCATTCATGATCTTGGAGTTGTTCCTAGCATGGCTAACCCTATTGAGATTTTTTGTGATAATGAGGGTGCAGTAGCTCTAGCTAAGGAACCAAGAGCACATCGACGTACGACACACATTGCTCGAAAATATCATTTTATTCGTGATATCATCAAGAATGGAGACATTGTGGTCAGTAGAGTACCGACTGAGGGGAACATGGCAGATCCACTCACTAAACCTTTGTCACAAGTTAAACATGATTCTCATGCTAAATCTATAGGCATTAGATTTTCTAGTGACTTGGTTTAATTGTTTTAGTTGTATTTGTTATTGAGAACATTAAAACAATAATGTATTTCTTATTGTAATGATTATTAAATGGAGATTTAATATACGCATGATGCGATTACTTTATGAAATATTATTGTGTTCCATCTTTGCATGTTTAATACTTCCTCGAATAAATTTATTTATTCTAAACACTCCACGATCGGTCTTTCTTCATTGTAAGGAAGAAGTGATTTAAGATCGAGGCAAGTGGTTGGAAAAGTATTCATTTTGGATTGAATACATGTTTACGCAACACTAGCCTGTACTTGATGGTGATTAAGTAATTGGAGGACCGTACCTGAGTTTACTTCATGGATATGATCACAAATAAATCAGGATGATAATATTATTCATCCTTATACTAGAGATGCATGCGTTGCTTGACTAGTAACATGGACTTGTTTAGATTGCTTTCTAACGCAGTTCGTAACTGGCTGTTATAAGGGAAGTTTTCAGGCAAGAACTTGTTATTAAGATAGGGCGATGTAGTCAAAGGTATTCGTTCCTCTTTAGAGAGATATCCTTTGTTTCCCTTGTAGACTAAGCTGATGACAATCAATATACATGGCCGTGCTCAAGTTGAATTGTTGGTGAATCAATTATGTAACATGTATTGTTAGTCATAGTTAGTCTAGATCGAGAAACATAATCGTGAATGTTTTGTGGTTCACCATGTTCCATGACCTACATTTACATCAGATATCATGAATGAAGGGATAAGTAATGACTTATCTGTAGGACTTTTCCTTTTCGTTAGGTATTTGTTTTTTTGAAAGACCAACCCTATGCTGACTTGGGGGCATAGATGCCTTGCTAGAGGCCGCTCTATGTTGATGACGCCTTTCGGGAGTATGTCATGTGCAAGTGAGAGTCTGTTGGATTATGCCCACTGACACATACACGAGTTGGGTTTATAGCTGATGAAGCAAGGGCCTATTAGGTCACACGCCAAGTATCGATTTCGGCATCACAAATGATTGAATGAGAGAGAAAACTAGAAATTGGTTCCGGTGGGCCAAGGCACGCCCGTGCTTCTTTGAGGTACGGCTGTGCCCTATGGGCAGGCACGAGCCCAAGTCGGGCGTGACTTGGGCGTGGCCTATGGCTAGGTACGCCCGTGCCTCTTGGAGTCACGTCCGTGCCCAGTGCCCAGTGGATAGGCACGAAACCAAGTTGGGCGTGACTTGGGCGTAGTCTTTTGGGCTGGCACACCCGTGCCTTGTGAGGCAAGGCCGTGCCCCGTGTAGTAATAGTCTCCTTAAACAGCTTTCAAAGCTGTTTATGAAGGTGATAATGGTATTTGATCTTGTAATTGATGTAGATTGAATGCATGCACGAATTTAAACTCATATATTGAGTCTATATAATGTGCTACAAGTCTACATTGTGATGTTCCAAGTTCTTAATATACACACTAATATATAGTGCATATATATATATATCTCAAACACAAGAGAATATACAAGGCTTTGGTTCTTTTGATGTTGAACTTTTGGTGGTGTAGAGATTGGCATATCTCACACTCTAGCAAGTGGGGATGGATAAGCGCTTGGCGTGGACTTCACTAGTGGTGTACAAGTTAGTACACGTAAATTCCAAATTTCAATCTCGTTTGCACAAAGAACATAGCTTCAAGGGTATGAAACTATTTCTTTGTCTCTTTATTTTGTTGCTTTGACATGTTTAGAGTTTTGGTCCATTTGGTGGGCATTGTGTGGTCAAATTTTTAAACCTATTTTTCTACTCATTTTGCTTCCGCTGTGTTTTTGGACCACAAAAACCCGACAAACACACACACACACCTCACCATTGTCTCTTTATGTTCTTGAAGAGAACTCCAAGCAAGGATTATACAAGGCTGGAAACAAACATCAATCAAACTAGAAATTCGCTCTTAATCTTCTAATCATCATCATCTTGCTTTTAGTAAGATTTCCCTATCTATGTTCTTGAATTTCAAGTTTGGGCAAATGGGTCAAATGTCCAAATTGACTTCTATAATTGAAGTTAATAATTCCAATCTATTTCTTGATCAAGGATGATTGCGGGTCTCAATCGGGATTTGTATTCTTGTTAAACTGTGGAGCAATAAGTTGGAGAAGTTCCAAGCAAGATACCACAGCTGATTCAACCACGGAGTCAGAGTATATTGCTGCAAGTGAGGCTACTAAGGAAGCTGCCTGGATGAAGAAATTCATTCATAATATTGGAGTTGTTCCTAGCATCGCTAACCATATTGAGATTTTTTGTGACAATGAGGGTGCAGTAGCTCTAGCTAAGGAACCAAGAGCACATCAACGTGCGACACACATTGCTCGAAAATATCATTTTATTTGTGATATCATCGAAAATGGAGACATTGTGGTCTGTAGAGTACCGACTGAGGGGAACATTGCAGATCCACTCACTAAACCTTTGTCACAAGTTAAACATGATTCTCATGCTAAATCTATAGGCATAAGACTTTCTAGAGACTTGGTTTAATTGTTTTAGTTGTATTTGTTATTGAGAACATTAAAGCAATAATGTATTTCTTATTGTAATGATTATTAAATGGGGATTTAATATACGTATGACGCGATTACTTTATGAAATATTATTCTGTTCTATCTTTGCATGTTTAATACTTCATCGAATAAATTTATTTATTCTAAACACTCCACGATCGGTCGTTCTTCATTGTAAGGAAGAAGTTATTTAAGATCGAGGCAAGTGGTTGGAAAAGTATTCATCTTGGATTGAATACATGTTTATGCAACACTAGCCTGTACTTGATGGTGATTAAGTAATTGGAGGACCCGTACCTGAGTTTACTTCATGGATATGATCACAAGTAAATCAGGATGATAATATTATTTATCCTTATACTAGAGATGCATGCGTTTCTTGACTAGTAACATGGACTTGTTTAGATTGCTTTCTAACGCAGTTCGTAACTGGCTGTTATAAGGGAAGTTTTCAGGCAAGAACTTGTTATTAAGATAGGGCGATGTAGTCAAAGGTATTCGTTCCTCTTTAGAGAGATATCCTTTGTTCCCCTTGTAGACTAAGCTGATGACAATCAATATACATGGTCGTGCTCAAGTTGTATTGATGGTGAATCAATTATGAAACATGTATTGTTAGTCATAGTTAGTCTAGATCGAGAAACATAATCGTGATTGTTTTGTGGTTCACCATGTTCCATGACCTACATTCACATCAGATATCATGAACGAAGGGATAAGTAATCACTTATCTGTAGGACTTTTCCTTTTGGTTAGGTATTTGTTTTTTAAACCTATTTTTCTACTCATTTTGCTTCCGCTGTATTTTTGGACCACAAAAACCCAACAAACACACACACACATCACCATTCTCTCTTTATGTTCTTGAAGAGAACTCCAAGCAAGGATTATACAAGGCTGGAAACAAACATCAATCAAACTAGAAATCCTCTCTTAATCTTCTAATCATCATCATCTTGCTTTTGGTAAGATTTCCCCATCTATGTTCTTGAATTTCAAGTTTGGGCAAATGGGTCAAATGTCCAAATTGACTTCTATAATTGAAGTTAATAATTCCAATCTATTTCTTGATCAATTCCAGATGCTTAGGAGTTGTTTAGTTGAATTAACTTAGTATTTATGAATGAATTTAGTGAATTTGTGAAAATGGGTCAAAATGGACAAATTGGTCCCAAATCATGAATATGTTGTTAAAGTGCATAAAGATAGTGTTTTTAGCTTGTTTATGTAGCATAGGTTCACATATGAATGAAATCTTTGATCTGGAAATTGATTTGGTGGATTTTGGAATGGAACACAGCAGGTTCTGGTCAAACCTGCTGCTGTGTATTGAAAGGCACAGGCATGCCTCTCAAGAACAGACCGTACCCGGGGAGGCACAGGCATACCTCGAAAAGGTATGGGCGTGCCTAACCGTAGGAGGTCCGGGGAGTGCCTTTGGTCACGGGGCGTACCTGTGACCAGGGTATGGGCGTGCCTCGAAAGTCACGGGCGTACCTTGCCCTGTGACAGTACTGTTTTAAATACAATCTAATATGTGTGAGCTATAATAGGTACTTCAACTGATCAAGGAGTGCCAATAATGTAGTTTACCTGATATTAGCCTGTTAGGTGAGTACGGACTTCCATGAGTTCAATAAAGGGAGGTTTGGGTGTTAATTGAATTAAATGACTATCGTAAGCTACATATTGCGCAGTAGAACTATATGTATATGCCGTTAAGATTAGTAAACTAGTATTGACATGATAAATGATATGCTAGACATGTATCTAAGTACATGTGCATATAATGTGATATATTGATGAATACAAGTTATATGTAAATGCATGCATGCTATTGTCTCTGCAAAGGGTTATTGATGAGCTATGTGAATGCCCGGACATATCCGATATTGAAGGTCAGTTTCGGCTGGGTCCTATGGGACTTCGGGCATTTGTTCGGGATCAACGATACTCGAGTACCGTTGCTTTCAACTCTTGAGGTGATTGCCTTAATTGGCTAAGCGTGCTAAGCCTATGGCTCCAGAACAAGCAAGTAGAGTCACTTATGTGATGAAACCAGCACGGTTGGCAGTGTTTGATTCCCCCGGTGGAAATTGTTGAGCTGGACTAGCTATCCGGCAAGATATAACACCTGCTTGACATGTCAGCACTACCGCTATGCGATAGGATAGCATTGTATGCTCATTCCTGATGTATGACTTACTTTATTGTATTCATACTTGCCTGTATTCACTAGCTATTTTATATAGCTAATGTTGTTGATGTTTCCCCTTTACAGATAAAGAATAGACCAGTTGGTGAGTTGGGGGACTCTTGTAGCTGATGTATATGCTTTTTGGAAGGAACACTAACTTTGGTATTTGTTAATGATGGTCGGTACAGAACAAGTAACACCGGGGTTTTGTGTTTGGCAACTATTGATTTGTATATTTACACATAAGCCAAACACGTGTTTAAAACTATAATACTTAAATGGTTTGTTTCGTTACTAGTTTCCGCTACAACGTTTTAATTTATTAGTAGATAAAAAAACAGGTAAACATTATATTTACAAACCGACCCATGTAGTTTAAAAACTCAAATTTTCACCGATATTTAATATTGCAAAGGCGGTGTACAAGCTAGGTATAAGAGCCTATGTTTGAGGGAATTGGATACTTGAAAGAGTATTCAGTCTCAAACTCGGGCCCGAGCATTATGAAGTGTTCCTTGTTTGGTAAAAGGGATGGAGTATGAGTGTTATATGACTAATGCTTGTTAATAGCTAAATTATATGTTAATGTGTAAGCATAAGTGCTATATTGATTGGTCTTCTTTTCTTATAGAAAATTGTAAGGATGTCGCGTCGGCCGTCCCAACATCTAAAGGAGATGGAGGATGAGGCCTCTCATATACCTCATCAGGCTGAGGACGAGTAGTCCCAACATCATTCTACGGGTGCTCCACCTGAGCAGGTTCAACAGGCGTATATCAAACGCCTTGAGGAGGAGCTCCGCATTGCAAAGGAGCTTCTACTCCAGTCAGCTCTGGGTAAACCACCCCATCAGCCGTGTTCATTCAAGAAATTCTTATCTTGTAAACCACCCACCTTTGAGGGGAGTGATGACCCCACAGTTACTATGAGGTGCATTCGAGAAATGGAGTAGGCCTTTGAATCCTGTGATTGTGAGCTGGAGTACTGCGTTAAATATGCAGTACGGATGTTGAAAGGCCGTGCCATCTACTGGTGGGACACGGTTAAGGCCTCTCTTAAAAAGGAGGTACTTAATGCTCTGACTTGGGAGCAATTCTCTGAAAAAGTCCAAAAGAAATACAACACTGATTATGATATGGATCGACTGGAGCGAGAGTTCAACAATCTCCGAAAAGGAGATAAATCCATGGAAGATCACATTGGTGCTTTTACTGACAAAATGAGGTTTGTTCCTCATTTGTTGATTGATGAAAGTATAAAGATCCAGAGGTTTGTTAACACCCTACCTCTGGAGTTTCGGGAAATGTCCGAGCAGCGGCTGATCTGGATCGAGCTTTTGAGGTACCTCGACAAATGAAGGGTGATGGCATCCAATGCAGGGGTGAATCTGCAGGGGGAAGCAGCAAGTGTAAGTTTCAATCCTCTTCTAACCCAAGTCCTTCTAAAGGACAATATTTTGCAGGTACTAAAGCAGGCGATTTTAAAAAGCCTAGATCTGATGGCCGATGGTGCAATCAGTGCCGCTCCTCCCATTCTGGTGAATGTTCTAAAGCCACAAGAAGGTGTACTAGGTGTGGTACGAAAGGGTACCCAGTGGAGGAATGCAGATACAAAGAGGATGTCTGCTTCAGATGTCACTAGTCGGGACATAGAATAGCCAAATGTCCTCAAAACCCGAGTACCTGAGCTGGTGGGTCATCCATATAGCCGAAGAAAGACGGCGACCCTCGTTCAAAAGGGCGTGCGTTTCAGATGACGGCTGAGGAAGCCAAAGCTGTAGGGGATGTGATTACTGGTACATTCCTTATTAATTATACCCCAACATGTGTATTATTCGATTCAGGAGCTACTTACTCTTTTGTCTCCATATCTTGTCGTAAAAAGCTGCAACTACCTGTTTCCCCATTAACTGACCCAATTAAAGTAGAGGTTGCTGATGGTAAAGTAGTCTACATTACCGAGAAAGTTCCGGTAGCAGTTGTTTATATTGATGGGCATAGTTTTCCTATTTCATTCCTTATTATGCCTATCATGGGCTTTGATATTGTGATTGGAATGGATTGGCTCAGCAATCACAATGCTGAGATTCTGTGTTCTAATAAGATAATCAAATTTCCTCTATCTGGTGGTTCATATGCAATAGCAAGGGGGGAAGGATAGGAGTCGGATATTCCTGTAAACTCAGTTATTAAAGCTCGTAAATCATTGGCGAAAGGTTGTACATCCTATTTAGCATATGTCATTGATGCTAAGATGGAGAAGCAACTGGTTGAAGATATCAGGGTAGTGTCAGAGTATCCTCAAGTCTTTCCAGATGAATTACCTAGACTGCCTCCGGTCAGGGATGTTGATTATAGGATTGATCTTGTTCCAGGAGCTACTCTAGTGGCTAAAGCTCTGCATCGTCTCACTCTTTCTGAAGTCCGCGAGATGATAAATCAAATTCAAGAATTACTTGACAAGGGTTTCATTCGCCCGAGCTCTTCTCCTTAGGGTGCTCTAGTTCTATTTGTCAAGAATAACGTGTTGGAATATTATGGTGATCTTAACAAAAAAGTTTTGGCAGCGGAATAAAGGTTTTATCACCACAATGTAGAACTAGGGTACGATTTGCACACTTGAATTAGCAACAAACAAAAGGGAACACGAAGGTAAAAGATTACCTTTAGAAATCAGAGCTTGTAGACTAGTCCTTCTTTTGACACCGCAAGAATCTTAGTGCGATCGGGTGCTAGCCATAAGCCTCTGGGAATTCGGGCAGAACTTCCTCCCTTGAACAAACCACCAATGTGTTTATCTAGAGTCTCCTTATCAGTTTTTTTATGTACCAAAACCGGAGCCTAATGACCCCTATATATAGGAGAAGGAGTTAGAGTTCAATTAGGAAACCAATTAGGGTAAATCTCTTAATCAGGCGCCGAACACGGCCCGTGTACCTCAGGGTACACACCCGTGTTGGCCCTTTGGGCCTGGACATAAGATAGCCCAATAAGAGGAGTTCGGTAGGTCAACACTGCCCGTGTAGTACAACACGCCCGTGTCTCCCAGACATACACGCCCCGTGCCACACAGGGCACGGCCGTGTAACCTTATTTGGTTTAATCCCTTGTTCCTGCGAGGTGATCGTGGATGTTCTTGCTGTGTGACTAGAAGGCCCTCGCGTCACCGGCCGTGTTTCTGATTCACCAATAACAGTGGGTAAATATCCAACAAACTCCCACTTGCACATGGTATGGTGCAATCCAGTGACACTGACAATGAGCGGCATCTAGCAATGCATCATTGCCCCCAGTTAAGCATAGGGTATCTCTTATGCAGACGATAGCCGAAGCCACATAATTTGTGTAACAGTCCCATTATTGTCCTATTGTTACCGATGTCCATTTGAACATGAGTCAAGGCAAAGTCAACTCCAGATCGTTCAATTGTATTTCTCGATCACGATTCGTGGTAACCAACTATAACAGATTATGATCAAATTTGGTCTGCATGGCCATGCATTTATCGTTAGCACAGAATCATCGAGTGGCCTATGGACATCACTCTTATCAATGATAAGAGAAACAAATTCCATTGACTACATCATACTTATCTATTTCATCATATCACTCCCAACATTCCCTTTATAGCAGCCATTTACGGACAATGTTTGAGAGATATCAAAGAGTGATAGAATCATAGTAAGTAGGCATGTATCTCAGGTCAGAGGACAAATACTTGGATTTGTTTTTGACATATCCATGATACAATATCCAAGTGTGGTCACCTCCAATACTTAGTACTGGCTCAAGTATTCGCGAGTTTAGTTGCAACTTAATCAACTAACACCATCACAACAATCTTAATTCAATTCTTCCTTCCCAAGCAAAGAATGATTGATTGTGGAGAGTTTAGAGTTTATCAATACAACTCATGGAAGTGTTTTAAACATGCAAAAGGTTTTTCAATCTATTGTTAATTAATGTAATTTGCTCTAAGCATCCATTCATCAAATAATAATTACATTAAGTCCGACAATAAATAAAACCAAAATACTCAGGAAAATATTAAAACTATTACATCAAGCTAATTCCATGTCTAATCTAAGACCGTAAGACCTAGAATGGGTCTCATGCTTGGCCTGAGATAGTGGTTTGGTGAAAGGATCCGCCAAATTTGCATCCGTGTGAACTTTGCTTATTATCACTTCATCACTAGCAACGGAGTATCTGATGTAGTGATATTTTCTGAGTATGTGTCTTTTACGTCTATGTGACCGGGGCTCTTTTGCAAGACAAACGGCCCCTTCATTATCACAAAAGATCTCAGTAGGTGTTTCAATACTAGGAACGACACCCAGATCTTTGATGAATTTCTTCATCCAGACCGCCTCTTTCACAGCATCGCTTGCCGCAATATACTCAGATTCAGTTGTAGAGTCAGCTACGGTCTCTTGCTTGGAGCTTTTCAAACTTATCGCTCCCCCGTTCAGTAGGAATACAAATCCCGACTGAGAACGTGAGTCATCCCTATCTGTTTGGAAGCTAGCATCGGTATAACTGGTCACCCGAAGCTCTTTCTCTCTCCCAAATACTAAGAACATTTCTTTAGTCCTTCTCATATACTTCAGAATGTTCTTCACTGCTATCCAATGAGCTTTTCCAGGGTTAGACTGATATCTGCTCGTCATGCTCAAAGCACACGATACATCAGGTCTCGTACATAGCATGGCATACATAATTGATCCTACAGCCGAGGCATATGGGATCCTATTCATTTCTTCTAGTTCTTCAGAAGAACTAGGACATTGAGCCCTGCTCAATGTCATGCCATGTTGCATAGGAACAAATCCTTTCTTGGATTCTTCCATCCTGAACCTTTTCAGGACCATGTCTATGTACGTGCTCTGGCTGAGCCCTATTAGGCGCTTGGACCTATCTCGATAGATCTTTATGCCCAATATATATGACGCCTCTCCCATGTCCTTCATAGAGAAACATGTTCCCAACCAATCCATAACACTTTTAAGTGTTGGAACATTGTTTCCTATGAGTAGTATGTCATCGACATACAAGACTAGGAATGTAGTGTTGCTCCCACTAGCCTTGACATATACGCATGGTTCATCTTCGCTTTTGTTAAAACCAAAGGTTTTAACCTTCTCATCAAAGCAAAGATTTTAGCTACGTGATGCTTGCTTTAGTCCATAGTTGGACTTCTGTAGCTTGCACACTTTATCAGGATGTTGTGGGTGCTTAAAACCTTCAGGTTGTGCCATATACACATCCTCATTAAACTTTCCATTGAGGAATGCAGTTTTAACATCCATCTACCAGATCTCATAGTCATAGTGCGCCGCTATTGCTAAGAGAATCCTAATAGACTTTATCATGGCCACTGGGGAGAAGGTTTCCTCATAGTCAACACCATGAGTTTGAGTGAAACCCTTAGCCACCAGTCCTGCCTTAAAGGTGTGCACATTTCCATGCATGTCGGTCTTCTTCTTGAAGATCCATTTACACCCAACGGTTTTACAACCTGGTGTAGTATCAACTAAGTCCCAGAATTGGTTATCCTGCATGGATTGCATCTCATTCCATTGCCTCCTTCCATTTAGCGGACTCTTAGCCCACCATGCTTCCCGGTAGTTTGTAGGTTCATCAGAATCTACTAGTTCATCATTTCCAGAGACGAATAACCCATATCTCTCCGGTTCTTGACGAATCCTACAAGACCTGCGTGGAGCACATGGTATAATGTCAGATTCCTCAACTTCCATTGGCGGAGGCTCGCTAGTGTCAACTTCAGGTTCCATGTTAGTTGTCTCTTGAATTTCTTCAAGGTCAACTCGGTTCCCACTATCTCCTTTGGATAACATGTTCCTTTCTAAAAAGACAACCCCTCGAGACACAAATACTTTGTTCTTGGAAGACTTATAGAATATGTATCCATATGAGGATGCCGGGTATCCGATGAATAGACATTTCGCAGATCTAGATTCTAGCTTGTCTTGAGTCTCACGTCTAACGTAAGCCTCGCAGCCCCAGATTCTTAGATACTGAAGAGATGGCGTTTTACCAAACCACATCTCATGAGGTGTCTTTGAAACCTTTTTAGTTGGAACGCAGTTAAGGATCCTAACCGTAGTTTCTAAGGCATAACCCCATAAACTTATTGGTAGCGTAGTCCGGCTCATCATGGACCGAACCATATCAAGTAATGTTCGGTTCCTCCTTTCGGCAACCCCATTATGTTGTGGTGTCCTTGGAGGTGTCAATTGTGAGATAATCCTACAATTCCTAAGATGTTCGCAGAACTCAAGACTAACATACTCACCACCTCTATCAGATCTTAGTATCTTAATCTTCTTGCCTAGTTGATTTTCTACTTCATTTTGAAACGTTTTAAACACGTCAAACGTTTCATGTTTATGTCTAACAAGATAAACATAACCATATCTACTGACATCATCAATAAACGACACAAAGTATCTTGCATTGTCTCTTGTGCACGATCTAAAAGGTCCACACACATTCGTGTGTACGATATCCAATAGATCTTTGCCCCGTTCATTTGAACCGGTGAACGGTGCCTTCGTCATCTTGCCTAGTAAGCAAGATTCGCATTCTTCATTAGATCCAAGATCAAATGATTCTAAAATCCCATCCACTTGGAGTTTGGTGATTCGGGTTTTGCTTATGTGGCCAAGACGACTATGCCAAAAAGACATTTTATCCAGAGTATTGGATTTGCTAGTGCCAACATTCATGATTGAATATCTATTATTATTGTTGCAAACATCAGTTTCATAAACACCATGATAAGGATAAGCATTGAATATTAAGATGGAATCTTTAAATACGGATATAACTCCTTTATTAAAACTAATGCGTGGAAAGAAATAGTGTTTCTACATATACTAGGAGAATAGCAACAATCTAATAATAAAATAGAGGAGCCGGAAGGAAAAGACAGCTCATAGCTTCCAATCCTCTCAACAGCAACAACTAGCTTGTTGCCCATGATCAGGTCCAGCTCTCCTTTCTTCAACTTTCTACTTTCCATTAGAACCTTCACATTTGTACAAATGTGAGATCCACATCTCGTATCTAGTACCCAGGAGTTAGAAAAATAAGTTGAATTAAGTTCAATCATGTATATACCTGAAGGCCCAATACCTTTGGCCTTAAGCTTCTTCAGCTCATCCAGATATATAGGACAAGTACGCCTCATATGACCCTTCAGACCGCATTGGTAGCAGGTCGCATCTTCGAGCGTCGTGGCCTTAGGAGCAGAAGCTTTGGAGGTATTCCCTTTGGTTGCAGGCTTAGGCTCACCAACTGCTTTACCTTTACCCTTGGCCCTGGAACACCCCTTCTTCTTCTTGACTCTACCCTCACGGATGGCTAACACAGGAGTGGCACTAGAGGTAGGAGTTTTGTGTTGGCCATGTTCTCCTCAACATTTTTGAGCATGCCATGCAACTCCATTAGGGTTTTGTTCATGTTATGCATGATGTAGTTCGTAACGAACTGCTCATAAGCCCTGGTCAATGAACTAAGGACGATGTCAGCAACCATCTCCTTCTGAACTTCAAAACCCAACCTCTGAAGATGGTCAACATATGACTTGGTTTTCAAGACGTGTTTGCTGACACTAGTACCCTCTTGCAGCTTGATCGTGAGGAGAGATCTCATCGTCTCAAACCGTTCCTGATGTGCTTGCTGTTGGAACATTTCCTTCAACTACACAATCATATCATACGCACTACGACCATCGAAGCCCTTTTGGAGCTCCGGTGTCATAGTGGTAAGCATTAAATTGGCGACCTCAAGAGACTCTTTCTTATGCTTTGTGAAAACATTCCTCACATTCTGCGCAGCGTTAGCCCTTGGTTCCTGAGGAATAGGCTCATCTAGGACATACTCCTTGTGTTCGTACCTAAGGACGATCCTTAAGTTATGCAACCAATCAAGGTAGTTGACCCCAGTAAGTTTATCCTTCTCAAGGAAGGATCGCAGTGTTAAATTCGAATGGGATGATGAAGACATCTACAAAAGAATAAGTTCAATAGTTTTAGTTTCCACTGAATAAACATCCTCGTTAAAATAATTACCCAAAAAATTGTTTTAACAACGCTAAGATCCATATTTTATTTCAAAATTGTTTTAGGTAGGTAACGAATTACCAATCGCAACCATATGTCCGATTCTTAGATCCTTGCGGGGTTCAATACGACAAGCGTGTCAAATCGCATGTTTCACCCCTTCCACGCCGATCCTTTCCCGAAGACGGTTTACCTAACAACGGGTCCGGATCACAAGTCATCCTTAGTAAAACACGTGGTCATCCGGCCCAGGACTCCCGGGAATCGCGAATACTCACCAATCCTAGATTCGGCCCAGGACTCCCGGGTATTGCGAACCTAGAACCGATGTATGTCTTAAAACGGACGGCGTGAGACTTACATTTATGAAAAGCGGGTTTTTGTTTTCCGAGTTAAAAGATTTTAACTTTTAGGCAAAATCATATCAAACCATATAGTCTTAGAAATTGCTTTGTTTACGCGAGTTGTACCGATTTTATAACACATACACGTTTGACTACCAAAGACAAGTGGCCAGGCAGGTCGATCGGGAGGCGGGATCCTTTCAGTCAAAAGACCTTTCGGAAAATCTAACAACCAAGCCGAATGCGACTATTCAAGACACCACTTTCTTGGTTATATCTATTTGTGAAGTGTTCTTTATAAAATGTTTTTATATTTAAGCATCAAACGAGATCATCAAACATATAAAATAAACACAACCACGCAAACAATAATAAAGATTGGTAACCATGCCATATAAACCTATGCGTCTTCTCGCGAGCCAACGAGAAGACATGGTCAATTCTAGGGACAAGAGTAAACCATGGTGGCACCGGTCGGCTCCCACTGAATCTTGGCACCATTCTTGGTCCTTGACTTCACGCCTCACCGGGACATCATCTTTTGATTCCATTGCTCCGGTCTTCGGTTAATTACATTTGAATAATTGTAAATAAATAACCTATCCTATTCTATACTAATATACGTTACATAGAATTAAGGAAACGACATGCAAGTCGCTGTTACAATTACAAATATCCGAAAGAAACGGAACGCAGGCCGCACAAAACCAAAACCATAATAAAGCAAACACACTACAACAAAGGTCTATATGTCAAGGCATAGGGGTTACCAACCAGACGTGCACAACAATAATTCTATTAAAATACCAAACAAAATAATAAACGGTATTCCGTATAAACGTACACCGTGTATGTACCCGTATGAATTTCATGCCTAAATCATCCAGATACATCTCACGTGTATAATAGAATACTTGGCAAAACAAAATAATACAAAAAAACAGAAACGAGATAAAGGAAAAAACGAATTTTCTAGACTGTGAACAGGGCAACACGGCCGTGTCTAAGTGACACGGCCCGTGTTCAGGTACACGTCCTTTAAAACGGGCTGTGTCGATATTCCAGAATAGAAATTAAAAAACTTAAATCAACACGGCCGTGTAAAGAAACATGCCCGTGTGTTTTGAAAAGACACGGGCCGGGTCAAAACCTACACGCCCGTGTTCTAGCACATTGCAGTGGGCTTGTAAGCCCATGCCCAGATCTGGAATCGATCCGATGCTAACACGGCCTTGAACACGGGCGTGTCCGAGGCCGTGTCAGTAACCGAATTGTTAAAGATTAGATTTTTCTTCATCTTGTGCTCAATTATTGTGCAACCTGGCTCTGATACCACTGTTGGAACATTATGGTGATCTTAAAAGAAAAGTTTTGGCAGCGGAATAAAGATTTTATCACCACAATGTAGAACGAGGGTACGATTTGCACAATCGAATTAGCAACAAACAAAAGGGAAAAGGAAAGAACAAGATTACCTTTAGAAATCAGAGCTTGTAGACTAGTCCTTCTTTTGACACCACAAGAATCTTAGTGCGATCGGGTGCTAGCCGTAAGCCTCCCTTGAACAAACCATCAATGTGTTTATCTAGAGTCTCCTTATCAGTTTTTTTATGTACCAAAACCGGAGCCTAATGACCCCTATATATAGGAGAAGGAGTTAGAGTTCAATTAGGAAACCAATTAGGGTAAATCTCTTAATCAGGCGCCGAACACGGCCCATGTAGCTCAGGGTACACGCCTGTGTTGGCCCTTTGGGCCTGGACATAAGATAGCCCAATAAGAGGAGTCTGGTAGGTCAACACGGCCCGTGTAGTACAACACGCCCGTGTCTCCCAGACATACACACCCCGTGCCACACAGGGCACGACCGTGTAACCTTATTTGGTTTAATCCCTTGTTCCTGCGAGGTGATCGCGGATGTTCTTGCCGTGTGACCAAAAGGCCCTCGCGTCACCGGTCATGTTTCTGATTCACCAATAACAGTGGGCAAATATCCAACAGAAAGATGGTACTATTTGAATGTGCATAGATTACATGGAGCTTAACAAGCGAACTGTAAAGAAAAAATACCCTCTCCCGCGCATAGTGATTTATTTGATCAATTGCAGGGGGCAACTTGCTTCTCAAAAATTGATCTCTGATCAGGGTATCATCAAGAACGGGTTCATGCTGAAGATATTCCAAAGACTGCTTTTGGTACCCGTTACGGCCATTATGAATTCTTGGTGATGCCGTTCGGCTCCACCAACCGAAGCTGAACTATTGACATGATAAATGATATGCTAGACATGTATCTAAGTACATGTGCATATAAAGTGATATATTGATGAATACAAGTTATATGTAAATGCATGCATGCTATTGTCCCTGCAAAGGGTTATTGATGAGCTATGTGAATGTCCGGACATATCTGATATTGAAGGTCAGCTTCGGCTGGGTCCTATGGGCCTTCGGGCATTTGTTCCGGATCAATGGTACTCAAGTACCGTCCCTTTCAACTCTTAAGGTGATTGCCTTAATTGGCTAAACGTACTGAGCCTTTGGCTCTAGAACGAGCTGGTAGAGTCACTTAGGTGATGAAACCAACACGGTGGCAGTGTCTGATTCCCCTGGTGGAAGTTGTTGAGCTGGACTAGCTATCCGGAAAGATATAACACCTGCTAGACATGTCAGCACTACCGCTATGTGATATGATAGCATTGTATGCTCATTCCTAATGTATGACTTGCTTTATTGTATTCATGCTTGTTTGTATTCACTAGCTATTTTATATAGCCAATGTTGTTGATGTTTCCCCTTTTACAGATACAGAATAGACCGGCTGGTGAGTTTGGGGACTCTTGTAGCTGATGTATATGCTATTTGGGAGGAACACTAACTTCGGTATTTGTTAATGATGGTCGGCATAGAACAAGTAATATCGGGGTTTTGTGTTTGGAAACTTTTGATTTGTATATTATACATAAGCCAAACACGTGTTTAAAACTGTAATAGTTAACTGGGTTTGTTTCGTTACTAGTTTCCGCTGCAACGTTTTAATTTATTAGTAGATAACAAAACAGGTAACCATTATATTTACAAACAGACCCATGCAGTTTAATAACTCAAATTTTCACATATATTTAATATTGTAAAGGTGGTGTTACATATAACATGAGCTTAACTAGGGCTGCCATAGTGTGCATAGGGATGCTAGCATGTGAGCTAAGTGTGCAAAGAAAGGTGTTTATGTTATGAAGTTTTATGCGGTAACGCCTACCTAACCTATATTGCGTTATCTACACTTCAGAATGGTTAACACAAGAAGGAATCCAAACCAACAGGCGGGGGGTCCCGCTAATGTGCACCGGGATTGGGAGGTTGCAAGTTACATGGCCGAGATTGATCCGAGACACCAGCCAGAAATACCAGTGGTAGTCGTCGGGGGTGGGACCGTGGATCCTCCCGTAGACGATGGGCTAGTAACAGCGATAGGGAGGGCCTTGGA
The DNA here is from genome assembly GCA_038502395.1 of Dittrichia graveolens. NCBI lineage: Eukaryota > Viridiplantae > Streptophyta > Magnoliopsida > Asterales > Asteraceae > Dittrichia > Dittrichia graveolens. The sequence continues at coordinate 65,401,691 of JARJIL010000003.1, forward strand.
ACAGATCCTCGTTAACATGTTCGAGCAAATGGCTGAAGAGATGGAAAAGATGGTTACTGAGACAGTAAGAAAGGAGTTGACTGCTAAGGAGGCTAATCACCGTCCCGAGAACCTAGGGGTCAACCAAGGCAGGTGCACTTACCGTGACTTTTCAGACTACAACCCGCCCGTGTTCGAAGGAAAACCCAACCCAGTCGCGAGCACTTATTGGATAACCGATGTTGAATTTGCTTTTCGTACTAGCTACTGTCCGGCAGACCGTAAGGTGCTCTTTGCTGTCAACTTACTATGGGGAGCGGCAAAGGACTGGCGGTCGTTGTTGTTGTTACAGAAAGGTGAAGCATTGGTTGACTCCACTTGGGAGAGCTTTAAACAAATGTTTATAGAAAAGTTCACACCACAAATTGAGGTTCAGAAAATCACTAGCGAATTCCTTGCCATGAAGCAAACTACTAAATCCATCACGGAGTTGAATGAACTGTTCCTTGCAAGGTCCCATTTTTTCCTTGAGTACATAGCGAATGAAAAGATGAAGATGTTATGGTATATGGGGTGTTGAAGACTGAAATTCGTGAGTTCGTGGATTCTTCAAAATACCAAACTTTGGAGCAAATTGTGACAACCGGCAACGAATTTGCCAGGTTAGCCATTAGAAATTCTAACTTTAAGCCTGGTATGACTAAAAATATTAGTTATGATTTAAATAAATCAATAATAATATTAGATTCCATAGAAATTCCGCCTATATGGTTAGAACCTTCACGAGCTCGAAAAACCGAATTATTAAAAGTCAAGAATTACAAATCATATACAATAAAAATAATAATTAAATACATCATAATAAATATAAATAAGTTAAAATATAAAACATACATATATATATATATAAACTCATAAAAGTAATTAAAACTTTTTTAATTAAAAGATTTAAACAAAATCACCATTTATACAAAATTTATTTTAAACTAATTACACATAATATTTAACAAAAAAAATTAAAAGAAACTCCTCCCCCGAAGGGCCGGCCATACCACTCCCCCCCCCCTCTTTTCTCTTCCCTCATTCTCTTCCCAAGACTTGGCACTTGAACTCCCCCATGCTCTATAAAAGCCCCCTACTACTCTTCATCATTTCCTTTACCACCACACTTCATCTCTTCTCTTTTCTCTCTTCTTCTTTCACCAACAAAATCTCCCAAGATCATCAAGCTTTGTTCATCTTTTGAAGATCAAACAAAGATCAAAGAAAAAGAGTTGGTAAGATGATCATAACAAATCCATCTCTACTCTTCTACCTTTCTTTTTTTCTTTCTTTTTATTTATTTTCTTTAATGTTCATTTTATTTCTTTTAAATATCCATAATCATGAAAATATTAACATCCTACCAATATTGTAAGGAGCACATGAAATGTGCATCATCCTACCATTATTGTATGGAACATAATCAACAAAAACTCAAGAAAATAAGACTTTGATCATGCATGTGTATCATCTTACTAAATGTTGTAAGGAACACATAAAATGTGTATCATCCTACCATTGTAGTAAAGAACACATGGATTATCAAAGCTTATACTCATACAAGATGATTAATCATGAATATAAATATGCTATATAAAAGTTATGACCCATAAAGCAAAGAGAAATCATAATCTGGCAGATTCTGAGCTAGAACTCCCCCATTGTTTTTGTTATATCTAGAGTTCTAGGTATCAAAATTAGTTTATTCTTTTTGCTAATCTTAGTTTAAAGTGTTACCTTTCATTTAAACCTGGATTCACTAATTTTCATGAAGGTTTGATCCTTCAAACATATTTAATAAGACACATATGTTGAATCTGGAAATCTGACATATTTAAAAAGGTACACTTTAAACGCGTATAACTTACTCATTCTTGGGTCAAAATACGTCTAGAAACAGACTTCTTAGTAACAATATGTCATCTAGACACTGATCAGTGGACATCTTATATACTTTTAATTATTAAAAATATTAAATATGGATTATAAATTCCTATATTTTTACTGGACATTCTAGAAACATGTATTAAGGTTATATTAAAATAGTAAGCCTTAATATGACTTCTAGAATACAGTTTTTAATTTTTAAAGTTTAACTTAAGAAAATAAAAATTCCAGTGAACATCTATGACTTAAGGAAAGTAGAGAAAACCTTTAAAAATTTAATAAATAAATTAAAAACAAATAATTTGTAATAATACAAAGTAATAAATAAAATAAGTCTAATAGAGCTACATACTTCTTATATTAGGAAAGGAGCTTCGGTAGAAACGAGAAACCCTTACAAGTTAACACATTTGCATACCGAGTGAGTATCATAGCCCCTTTTTACCGTATTTCATATTATTTTTGGGGTGAAAGCATATGTATTCATTTCATGAAAAGTTCATTGCCTAACTTCTTATATATTTCAAATATGATTTTGTGCACTATGGTATTATTATTTGATGTGCTTGGGTTATCATTTGTAAGGCCCCCTTTTGGACATTATCCTTTAACTCCGCTAGTCAGCCGATGGTATTTGTAAGTAGCGCTATTTGGAGATTCCGACGTCTCCCATTTATGGTTGACGAACTATAGATGTACTTTACCACTACTAACGTCATTTAATATGGGCGTTAGGTTTTTTCTTGGGCAATTGGTTGTCGGTTAGGTTGGATAATAGCTAAAGCTATAATCATCATAGTATATTACTACCACGTGCAATGTAATGGGCAATATAATGCATCCTCTCTCACTCGTGCATACTTTGATTTTATTCACAAATCTCCATCATTCATTTATTCAAACTTTTCCTCATTAAAAAGTCATATTGTGCATATTAAAAACACATGAACTCACCAACTCTAGTAGTTGACCGTTTTTCTTTTACCCATGCTTTTAGGTGACCGTCGTTAGGTACAATGCATAGAAGCACGATGTTTGGCATCTTCATCTTCATCTTCACATTTTATAAAAAAAATTTCTATTTTATTTATGCATCATACGAGACAATGTCCTTTAAACATTATTTGGTCGCGTAACATTACTTATGTTTTATCCGAACCACTTACTTTGTTAATTTAATATATTGGTTATTGTCTATTTACCTTGTGTGATGATCCCTTGTGCTGTGACACCTCGTGTTTCCGCTTTAGCGGGGTGTGACAGATTTGGTATTAGAGCCGAAGGTTATAGAGAATACCGGTTTACCTTAACAGAAAGCTCAAACTATAACCAAAGGTTCATGAAAATGATTTTCAAAATAATCTTGTTTAAAATGCATCAAGTGTATTGATAATATAATTAAGTTGAGTACCACATTGTTATACCTCATTTAGACAAAGCTTGATCACCTATGTCTAATTTAGCTATGTACAATATGGGACTTAGGTTAGTTATAATAAAAATATACTTAGAAACAAATTTTATTTATTTTCTTTCTAGAACATGATCATTGTGTGTGTGCTTGAGCATAACATTCATATATAGACAATTTAAGTTATGAACATAGTGAGTAAGTCTATTCAAACTTTGCAAATCATGTCAAGCGAAAGTAAACCTTCCGAGACCCGCCCAAGATCTTCCTCCGATAGTAACCAGTCCCCTCAATACCAGCTGCCAGAAGGGTTTTTAGAACCCCTACATAGGCCTGTAAGAATCTTTAGGTCCCCAACAGAGTTAGCATCAGCACCCTAACCGAGCCAAAACTCAAACCCCGGAATGACCGGACTTCGCGTTAGGCAAACCGCCCGAAAGAGGGTGGCCATTCCAGCAACAACCGTCACACCACCCCAACCTAACGTAGGAGAACCTTCCCGGAAGGGCAACCAGCCGATAAGAGCCCCCATCCTTACGGGAATCCCGATGATGCCTTCATCCGGGATGACCGAGGAGGAAAAGAGGAGGTTCCACCACATGTCTCTGGAGCTGTATACCATGAGAGGTATGTTAGATTACCAAACCTACAGGGTTGGTTCGTGCCTAGACATGGCGGACCTCAACCACCATCATGCAATGCATGCATTAGAGGCGGCTCAGGAAGCCCGAAGACTAATTAGGCTTGTGCACACATGCCTAGTTTCAGGGGTTGCGTTGATGGTGTTAGTGGGACTAGTCTACATTGGATTGAGACGCTAGATGGGTTGGAGTGGATTGGCTTTGGGTTTTATTGTCTTTCCTTTTGTTGATTATGAACTTAATTATCCTATGTTGGTTTAAAGGATTTATGATTGTATGCGTATGGCTATTATTGACTCTCTATTAATATATGGCATCTTTTAAAGAGCGAATTTTGGTATTTATTTTGTGCCAAGTGAATGATTGATTATTTAATTAAATCTCGTATTATTAGTCATATTTAATGCCATGAATGAATTGAACACGTTACACGTAGAGTAGTATGATAAAACTGAATAGAATGTGTAACAAAAAATCCTCGTGTGATTATGCTCTACAACGATGCCTCCACGAAGAGCAAACCCCGAGTTAGACCAACTTGTCATGGAACAAGTGATTAAAACATTACCCAACATAGTTAGCCAAGTTGCTGCTGGGCTTCAAACAAATCAAGGAGCACCAACCCCAACCCAAGATTGCAACTACAAAACCTTTAGGGCTTGCAACCCTAAAGAATTCTTTGGAACGGAAGGAGCTGTGGATCTACTAAACTGGATTGAGAGCACAGAATCAGTCCTTAGCATCAGTAAATGTACAGAAGCAAACAAGGTGGAGTTTGCAGCATGTCTCCTTCAAGGGCGAGCCCTATCGTGGTGGAATATCCAAGTGCAGACACTTGGAAGAAGTGCCGCACACCAACTCACCTGGGATGCATTCCTCAAGCTACTAAGGGACGATTTTTGCTCAAAGAGTGAAATTCAAAAGTTAAAAGCCGAGCTTTGGAATCATGAAATGGTCGGGGGCGACATCAACTCCTACACCACCCGATTTGATGATTTGGCAAAGCTAGTGCCGCACTTGGTGACCCCGGAAGAAAACCGTATCGATAGATACATTTGGGGTCTAGCCCCTGAGATCTGGGCCAATATCACGGCTGCAAACCCGAGCACCATCCAAAGTGCGGTAAATCTAGCTACAAGACTTACCCACAATGTTATTCGTTCGGGATTGCTTGGGAGCGACAAGGACAAGGGTAAGAGGAAACTTGAGGAGGTGCCAAGGAAGCCATTCGGTGGAGAAGCTACCAGGACTCATAAGAAGGCTAGAAACTTCGGAGCTCAGTCGCAAGTAGCCAATAAAGGATGGAGGTCCTATCCCAAATGTGACAAGTGCCACAAACACCTTGAAGGGAAGTGCATGGTGTGCTTTAGATGTAAGCGGCTAGGTCACCTCATCAAAAGTTGCCGAGTGAAGCCATGCTTTAAGTGTGGAAGTCTGGAGCACCATGGCACCGCCTGCTCACGGCCAACTCAAGGGTCTAATTATAATCAAGCACGTCCTGCAAGCTAAGGTAACCAAGGAAATCAAGCACGAGGCAGGGTGTTTGAGATTGGAGCGAATGAAGCTAGACAAAACCCCGATGTCGTTACAGGTACGTTTCCTCTAAACGGTTATTATGCATTAGTACTATTTGATTCAGGGGCCGATAAAAGCTTCATATCATTAAGATTTAAGTTAAGGCTAAATTTAAAAACCATAAAAATGAAAGAGCCTTACACCATTGAATTTGCTAATGCTCAGAAAATTGGTGTTAAGGACATAATCCCTGGTTGTACCTTGGGCTTAGCTGATAAAACGTACACATTAGATCTAATCCAACTTGAAATGGGAAGTTTTGACATAGTTGTTGGGATGGATTGGCTTTCTAGCCATCGAGCGAAAATTTGTTGCTTCGAAAAGATCGTACGAATTCTGACGCCTAATGGTGAAACACTTAATGTGTATGGAGAAAAATCCGGAAGGGATTTCAAGATAATCTCCTCCATCAAGATGAGAAAGTTTTTAAGGAAAGGAAACGAGGCATTCCTAGCACATATAATCAATAAGAAAACCAGTGAGAAAAACATTCATGAAATTCCCGTCGTACAATACTTTATTGAAGTATTTCTGGAGGATTTGCCAAGATTACCCCCGATTCGGCAAGTCGAATTTCATATCGATCTAATCCCTGGAGCAGCTCCCGTGGTGAAAGCACCATATCGACTGGTTCCATCAGAAATGGAAGACCTGTCGGCACAACTAGAAGAACTACTCGATAAAGGTTTTATTCAACCAAGTTCATCCCCTTGGGGAGCCCAGTTCTTTTCTTCAAAAAGAAGGACGGGTCGCTACGAATGTGTATCGACTATCGGGAACTCAACAAGTTGACTATCAAGAACCGATGCTCTCTCCCTCGAATCGATGACCTATTCGACCAACATGAAGGCGCCAACTATTTTTCAAAAATCGATCTTCACTCGGGATATCACCAATTGAGAGTTCGCGAAGAAGACGTCCCTAAGACCGCCTTTAGAACCCGCTATGGACAATACGAGTTTTTAGTTATGCCTTTTGGGTAGACTAATGCACCCGCAGTATTTATGGACTTAATGAATAGGGTCTGTAGACCATATTTAGATAAGTTTGCAATAGTGTTCATAGACGACATTCTTATCTATTCGCGAAGCAAGGAAGATCATGAACAACATTTGAAATTAATCCTAACACTACTCAAGGACCAGGAGTTGTATGCCAAATTCTCCAGGTGTGAATTTTGGATCCGAGAAGTACACTTCCTTTGTCACGAAGTTAATTCGAATGGAATTCATGTCGATCCAGCAAAGATCGAGGAAATCAAGAAGTGGGAAGCACCAAAGACGCCAGCTGAGATTCGGCAATTTCTTGGTTTGGCAGGATATTATAGGCGTTTCATCGAAAAATTTTCACGCGTGGCTCAACCATTAACGAATCTGACTCAGAAGGATAAGAAATTCATGTGGGGAGATAAGCAAAAAGAAGCCTTTCAAACCTTGAAGCAAAAGCTATGCAACGCACCTATCTTGGCATTGCCAACTGGAACAGAAAACTTTGTGGTCTATTGCGACGCATCACACCAAGGGTTGGGATGTGTTTTAATGCAAAAAGACAAAGTTATCGCCTACGCTTCGAGACAATTATATGTTCATAAGAAAAACTACACTACTCATGATTTGGAGTTAGGAGCGGTAGTGTTTGCACTCAAAATATGGAGACACTATTTATATGGCACCAAGTGTACCGTCTACACTGACCATAAGAGTCTCCAGCATATTCTTGATCAAAAGATGCTCAATATGAGACAAAGGTGATGGGTAGAACTACTCAACGATTATGATTGCGAAATCAAATATCACCCAGGCAAGGCCAATGTGGTAGCCGACGCTTTAAGTAAGAAGGAAAGAGTAAAACCAACACAAGTACGAGCATTAGGAGCTGTTGTGCAAACAAGTCTAAAATGAAGGATCCTTGAAGCTCAGGAGCAAGCATTAAAAGCAGAAAATCTAAAAGAGGAAACTCTCAGTCATTTGGAGCACAGATTCGAGATTGGAACTGATGGAGTACGTTACTTCGAAAAGAAGGTTTGGATACCCAAGGCGAATAACATACGGTTAACGATATTGGATGAGGCACATAAGTCTAAGTATTCTATTCATCCCGGAGCTGATAAAATGTACAAGGATTTGAAGGAATACTATTGTTGGCCTGGAATGAAGAAGGATGTCACCCTATACGTGGGGAAATGTTTAACTTGTGCAAGAATTAAGGCAGAACACTAGAAACCCTCTGGATTACTGCAGCAACCATAAATCCCAGAATGGAAATGGAAACAAATAACTATGGATTTTGTGACTAAGTTACCCCGATCCGCTAAAGGGTACGATTCCATCTGGGTAATAGTAGACCGGCTTACAAAGTCAGCATATTTCCTTCCCATTCGTGAAGATTACAAGATTGAAAAACTGGCACGAATCTACATCAATGAGATCGTCATGCGTCATGGAGTGCCCATCTCTATCATCTCGGATAAGGATAGTCGCTTCACCTCATGATTTTGGCAATCACTTCAGAGAGCACTGGGAACGCGAGTCAATTTAAGCACCTCTTACCACCCTCAAATAGACGGTCAATCAGAAAGAACTATTCAAACACTAGAGGATATGTTATGTGCTTGTGTGTTAGATTTTGGCGGAAGCTGGGACTCGCATTTGCCACTGGTTGAATTTTCATACATAATAGTTATCACACTAGTATCCAGTGTGCACCCTATGAAGCACTATAGGACGCAAATGTAGATCCCCGCTCAGCTGGTTGGAAATCGGAGACTGACAATTGTCTAGACCAGACGTCGTATAGGAAACCACTGATAAGATAAAGATTATCAAGGAAAGGCTCAAAACCGCTAGGGATCGACAAAAGAGCTACGCCGACAATCGCAGGAAACCCCTAGAGTTTCAAGTTGGCCATAGAGTTCTACTAAAGATATCACCTTGAAAGGGGATGGTGCATTTGGGAAAAAGAACAAATTAAGTCCCAGGTATGTTGGGCTATTCGAGATAATCGAAAGGATTGGACCGGTAGCCTACAAGCTAGAACTGCCACAAGAACTGAGCGCCATCCATGACATGTTCCATGTGTCGAATTTAAAGAAATGCCAAACGGAGGAAACCTTAGTCTTACCATTAAAAGATGTGAAAGTTGATAACCGTGTGCACTTTGTAGAAGAACCAATCGAAATCTTTGACCGGGAGGTCAAAAGACTGAGGAGAAGCAAGATCCCCATTTTAAAAATTCGTTGGAACTCAAGGCACGGTCCTGAATACACTTGGGAGCGAGAGGATTATATGAAACTCAAATAACCGCACCTCTTCACCAAAAGTAAGTACAAGACGTCAACGATTAATTTCGGGACGAAATTCTTTTAATCAGGGGAGATTGTGACAACCGGTAACAAATTTCCCAGGTTAGCCATTAAAAATTCTAACTTTAAGCCTTGTATGACTAAAAATATTAGTTATGATTTAAATACATCAATAATAATATTAGATTCCATAGAAATTCCGCCTATATGGTTAGAACCTTCACGAGCTCGAAAAACCGAATTATTAAAAGTCAAGAATTACAAATCATATACAATAATAATAATAATAATAATAATAATAATTAAATACATTATAATAAATATAAATAAGTTAAAATATAAAACATATATATATATATATATATATATATAAACTCATAAAAGTAATTAAAACTTTGTTAATTAAAAGATTTAAACAAAATCACCATTTATACAAAATTTATTTTAAACTAATTACACATAATATTTAACAACCCCCCCCCCACACCTCTTTTCTCTTGCCTCCTTCTCTTCCCAAGACTTGGCACTTGAACTCCCCCATGCTCTATAAAAGCCCCCTACTACTCTTCATTATTTCCTTTACCACCACACTTCATCTCTTCTCTTTTCTCTCTTCTTCTTTAACCAATAAAATCTCCCAAGATCATCAAGCTTTGTTCATCTTTTGAAGATCAAACAAAGATCAAAGAAGAGGAGTTGGTAAGATGATCATAACAAATCCATCTCTACTCTTCTACCTTTCTTCATTTCTTTCTTTTTATTTATTTTCTTTGATGTTCATCTTATTTCTTTTAAATATCTATAATCATGTAAATATTAACATCCTACCAATGTTGTAAGGAGCACATGAAATGTGCATCATCCTACCATTGTTATATGGAACATAATCAACTAAAAATCAAGAAAATAAGACTTTGATCATGCATGTGTATCATCTTACCAAATGTTGTAAGGAACACATAAAATGTGTATCATCCTACCATTGTTGTAAGGAACAGATGGATTATCAAAGCTTATACTCATACAAGATGATTAATCATGAATATAAATATGTTATATTAAAGTTATGACCCATAAAGCAAAGAGAAATCTTAATCTGACGGATTCTGAGCTAGAACTCCCCCGTTGTTTTTGTTATATCTAGAGTTCTAGGTATCAAAATCAGTTGATTCTTTTTTCTAATCTTAGTTTAACGTGTTACCTCTCATTTAAACCTGGATTCACTAATGTTCATGAAGGTTTGATGTTTCAAACATATTTAATAAGACACATATGTTGAATCTGGAAATCTGACAGATTTAAAAAGGTACACTTTAAACGCGTATAACTTACTCATTCTTGGGTCTAAATACTTCTAGTTTTTTTTAAAAGTTTCATCTTTTAGTCTTGGTTAATTCCCATTTTGAATCATGTAAAAACGAGGTCGTATGAACCCTAAACAGACTTTTTAGTAACAATATGTCATCCAGACACTGATCAGTGGACATCTTATATACTTTTAATTATTAAAAATATTAAATATGGATTATAAATTCCTATATTTTTACTAGACATTCTAGAAAACATTTATTAAGGTAATATTAAGCCTTAATATGACGTCTAGAATATAGTTTTTAATATTTAAAGTTTAACTTAAGGAAATAAAAATTCCAGTGGACACCTATCACTTAAGGAAAATAGAGAAAACCTTTAAAAATTTAATAAATAAATTAATAACAAATCATTTGTAATAATACAAAGTAATAAATAAAATAAGTCTAATATAGCTATATACTTCTTATATTAGGAAAGGAGCTTCGGTAGAAACGAGAAACCCTTACAAGTTAACACATTTGCATACCGAGTGAGTATCATAGCCCCTTTTTACCGTATTTCATATTATTTTTGGGGTGAAAGCATGTGTATTCATTTCATGAAAAGTTCATTGCCTAACTTCTTATATATTTCAAATATGATTTTGTGCACTATGGTATTATTATTTGATGTGCTTGGGTTATCATTTGTAAGGCCCCCTTTTGGACATTATCCTTTAACTCCGCTAGTGAGCCGATGGTATTTGTAAGTAGCGCTATTTGGAGATTCCGACGTCTCCCATTTATGGTTGACGAACTATAGATGTACTTTACTACTACTAACGTCATTTAATATGGGCATTAGGTTTGTTCTTGGGCAATTGGTTGTCGGTTAGGTTGGATAATAGCTCAAGCTATAATCATCATAGTATATTACTACCACGTGCAATGTAATGGGCAATATAATGCATCCTCTATCACTCGTGCATACTTTGATTTTATTCAAAAATCTCCATCATTCATTTATTCAAACTTTTCCTCATTAAAAAGTCATATTGTGCATATTAAAAACCTATGAACTCACCAACTCTAGTAGTTGACCGTTTTTCTTTTACCCATGCTTTCAGGTGACCGTCGTTAGGTACAATGCATAGAAGCACGATGTGTGACATCTTCATCTTCATCTTCACATTTTATAAAAACAATTTCTATTTTATTTATGCATCGTACGAGACAATGTCCTTTAAATATTATTTGGTTGTGTAACTTTACTTATGTTCTATCCGAACCACTTACTTTGTTAATTTAATATATTGGTTATTGTCTATTTACCTTGTGCGATGATCCCTAGTGATGTGACACCTCGTGTTTCCGCTTTAGCGGCGTGTGACACAGATGATGGGGGCAGCTAGGGACCGAGAAATCGAACTGGAAAAGCAAGAACAAGAAAGGCAGAGTTAGAGGAAATTTGAACCAGCAGTAGGGTCTAACAAGAAGTTTAAGTTTACGATGCCCAAGCATGGAGGGAAGAAGGAACCGCCTCGGTGCCAGAAATGCTGAAGGAACAATGCAGGGGAGTGTAAGCTAGGATTGACAAGATGTTTCAAGTGTGGCCAACCGGGCCACCTGAGCCGAGATTGCAAGGGGTAGCAAGGGTTTGTTTTAACTGTTATATGCGCGGCCACCTGAGGTTGGAGTGTCCCCAGTTAAGCAAGGGAGAAGTGAAATCTGCCTCGCATGCAACCATAAGGATTACTTAGGGAGGTCAGTGTAGAAAGAGTGAGGCGACTCGGGGAAGGAGGCGAGCCTTCCAGCTAACCGCAAAAGAAGCACCTCGTAAACTCAGTACCCACACTTGTTTTATTTGATTTTGGCGCGAGTAGGTCTTTTGTTTATTTTACATTTTGCAAAAATCTCAACCAAGCACCGGTGAAACTAGAAGTACATTTGGAAGTAGAAATAGTCGATGACAAGGCTTTAAGCGTGTTGATTGTGTATAAGAGTAATGTGATAGAACTAGAAGGTGAGAAGTTTAATATCGACCTAATACCGATTGCTATGAGGGAATTTCATGTCATCGTGGGAATGGATTGGCTAGGTCGTCACCAAGCTACCATTGTATGTAACCAGAGGCGAGTTAAGCTCCAAAGTCCTAGTGGGGGATAGATCGTCGTCATGGGGGAACGCCGGAAGGAAGAAGCAGCATTTTGCACAGTAACCAAAGCAGGGAAGTACCTCCGTCGCGGATGCACCGCTTTTCTAGCCTATGTACTCGATAGTAAAAAGGAGAAAGGCACGTTAGAAGTATCGGATGTACCAGTAGTCAGGGATATCCCAAAAGTGTTTCCCTGCTAGGAATACCGCCCGACCGTCAGGTAGAGTTTAGAATCGACCTAGTACCATGAGCCGCACCGATAGCCAAAACACCCTACCGGCTAGCTCGGCCCGAGATGAGGGAACTCATGAGTCAAATTCAGGAACTATTAGATAAGGGTTTCATTAGACCACGTAGTTCGGCTTGGGGTGCGCCTATACTCTTCATCAAGAAGAAATACGGGTCTTTCAATATGTGCATTGACTAGCGGGAGACGAATAAGCTCACTATAAAGAACCGATACCCGCTACCGAGGATCGACGACTTATTTGATCAACTTTAGGGAGCGGCATGGTTTTTGAAGATCGACCTTCATTCCTAGTACCATCAGTTGAAGGTGTGAGACGAAGATATTGCTAAGACGGCGTTCAGAACACGGTACGGCAATTACAAGTTCGTGGTCATGTTGTTCGGATTAACCAATGCACCAACAGCATTTATGGATCTTATGAACACGGTATGCAGACCTATGCTCGACTAGTCGGTCATAGTGTTTATCGATGACATCTTAGTGTATTCAAGGACACGGAAGGAGCACGAGCAACACAAGCGACAAGTTTTGGAGACGTTAAAGCGAGAGAAGCTCTATGCTAAGTTTTCAAAATGCGAATTTTGGTACAAGAAGTACTGTTCTTGGGCATCTCGTGAATGAGAATGGTATAAAGGTGGATCCGGCCAAGATTGAAGCAATCATGAAATGGGAACAACATAAGAGTCCAAATGAGATTCGAAGCTTATTGGGCTTAGCAGGGTACTACCGGAAATTTATTCAAGATTTTTCGAAAATTGAAGTGCCTTTAACCAGGCTCACTAAGAAAAGTGCGAGTTTTGTTTGGGGAATTGACCAACAAAAGGCGTTTGAGCCCCTACGTAACAAACTATGCGAGGCACCAGTGTTAACATTACCCGAAGGGATGGAGGATCTTGTGGTTTATTGCGACGCTTCTCACTGTGGTTTAGGGTGTGTGTTAATGCAACGAGGAAAAGTCATAGCACATGTGTCGCAACAACTAAAACCACATGAGAGAAACTATCCAACACACGACCTGGAACTCGCCACAGTAGTTTTCACATTAAAGATCTGGTGACATTACCTTTACGGAGTAAAGTGTACGATCTACACGGATCACAAGAGTTTGAAATAATTCGCGGATCAGAAGAACTTAAACATGAGATAGCGACGGTGGCTAGACATCATGAAGGATTACGACTGCCAAATACTCTATCATCTCGGTAAGGCCAATGTGGTGGCGGATGATTTGAGCAGAAAAGCAGGATGCATGTTGCTTCGAGTAGAGTGTATGCGGGTGACAGTAACAACCTCCTTATTCGACTTAATAAGGTCAGCCTAAGAGGAGGCAATCAAAAACGAGAACCAGATCAAAGAACTGATTAAGAGCCAAGCGACTAAGCTCATAAGGGATAGTCAGGAAATGCTTACTCGACATGGACGAATTTGGGTACATAGTATGAGGGACGCATGATCTACACTGATCGACGAGGCTCATAAGTACCAATTCTTAATTCATCCAGGGGCTATGAAGATGTATCGAGACTAAAGTTTGACTACTGGTGGCCAGGGATGAAGCGCTCTGTAGCAAAGTATGTAGAAGGATGTTTAACTTGCCTTCGAGTTAAGGCCGAGCACCAAAGACCCCACGGAAAAGTTAGTATGTAGAAGGATGTTTAACTTGCCTTTGTGTTAAGGCCGAGCACTAAAGACCCCACGAAAAAGTTCAACCTTTAGAAATACGAGAGTGGAAATGGGAGCATATCACAATGGATTTAATAACCAAGTTGCCCCGAATTCCGAGAGGTTATGACGCGATATGGGTCATTGTTGACAGATTGACAAAAAGTGCACACTTTATCCCGATCCGTGAGACGTACTCGTCAGAAAAGATGGCAGATGTGTTTATGAAAGAGGTGATCTCGAGGCACAGGGTACCAGTGTCAATGGTGTCTGACAGGGATACGAGGTTCATGGCTAGATTCTGGGGGAAGTTTCTTAGTGATCTGAGCACGAGGTTGCCACTTTAGTACATCGTATCAACCACAGACGGATGGTCAGAGTGAGTGGAAGATACAAACCTTAGAGGACATGCCCTGGGCATGTGTGTTAGACTTTGAGGGCAGCTGGGATATTTACCTTCCATTAGGAGAGTTTTCGTATAATAACAGCTTCCACGCAAGTATAGGGATGCCTCCGTACGAGATGTTATACGGAAGGCGTTGTAAAACCCCTATTTGTTAGGCTGAGGTGGGGTAGAGAGAGCTCGGGAGTACGGAAGTGGTACAAAAAATGACAGAGAACATTGAGAAAGTTTGTGAAAGATTACGTGCGGTGCAGAGTAGACAGAAGAGTTACGCGGATAAACATCGCTCGGAACTAGAATTTCAAGTCGGGGACTTCGTACTACTCAAGGTTTCGCCTTGGAAAGGACTCATCCGTTTCAGGAAATGGGGAAAGTTGAGCCCGAGGTTTATCGGACCCTTCAGGGTCATGGCACGAGTGGGGAAGGTAGCGTATAGATTGGAACTGCCCGAGGAATTATCAAGGATTCATAACACCTTCCACGTGTCACACTTAAGGAACTATCTGGCCGACGAATCGACTTTCGTACCTATGGAGGATATCATGGTAGATGACAAGCTGAATTACGTAGTAAAACCAGTGGCAATACTGGAACGGAAGACCAAGACTCTCATAAACAAGCAGATCGGGATAGTCAAGGTACAATGGGGGCGTCGTAGAGGGTCAGAGTGGACTGGGAACCCGAAAGTGAAATGAGACAGAATTACCCCGAATTATTCGAGTACTAACTTTGAGGACGAAGTTGTGTTCTAATGGGGGAGAGTTGTAATGCCCATCTTTCAGAATCATGTTTTATCAAAATGTAAATTCGCATTTAATAATTATCGTCAATTATATAACACGAGTTGATTAATTATTTTATTGTTTCACTTTCAAGAGCTTAGAGATATAATTTATATTGTAAAGTATAAAATTGTATAGAAATAGGTGTTTGCTTGAGAAAATACTCATAGAGTATAAATAGGGATATGACCCTTGTAATTAGTTGAGTTTTTCCATATTCAAAGTTTAAGTGTGTGTTTTGTATGGTGTTAATCATCTCTCTATGTCTATACACTACATTCTTACATTACTTCATTGATACTTGAATCACTTGGGCTTAACAACTGGTATCAGAGCCTAAGGAGTGTGATTTGATTTTGAATTCAACATACAAGTTCAATATTTTTGAAGAATTTGAAGAAAACCAACAACACATTTTGAGATTTTTGGGTTTTCATCAAATGTTGAGGTTTTGGTGAAGATTATAGTTGATTGATGCTCAGTTATCATTTTAGAATCATTCTAGTATGTTTTGTGAAAAAAGGGTTTTGGGGAAAATTGTCTAATTCGATATCAATTCGTTGTTGTTTATTAGCAAATTTGATATAGGATTGATTGTAGTTGATAGACGAACTGGTCTAGGCAAGAAATATACAGATTCGTGCAAATTTGAAGAATTTTTGAATCTGAGAAGGATGAAAATGAAGTTATCGGATTTAGAATATGAATGTACCGGATTGGGAAGATGAAGTTATCGGATTTCATAAATCCTATTAAGTGTTTACCGGATTTACTTGAAATACGCTAACCTTTTACCGGATTTGGAAATTAATGGATTTGAAAGTTATCGGATTTGAACTTTACTGGATTTAAAATTTAGCGGATTTGGATTTAAGCGGATTTGAAAATGTACCGGATTTGCCTTTACCAAATTTTTGATTTGGGTGGATTTGGGTAGATTTTCAATTTTCTTATCATTTTCTCCATAGCAATTTTAACCAGGGGGTCTGCCCCTTGGACCCCGCCAGGGGTTGCCACCCCTTGGACCCCGCTATTAGGGGAGCTACCCCCGAACCCCCGTAGTTGTTGTGACTGAATTATCTGGTCACCTTGATTCCTAAGACAAGTGTTTGGATTTTTTGGCTTAGTCAGAAGTTGTCAAAGTTTCACTTATCAGTCTGATGTTTCTATATTTGGGTTTACTAGGGGTCATTGCTACCATGTGCTGAATGTCTAGTACCTTATGTGTAGTCATCCTGCCCTATCCTAACTGATTTTTGGTCCTTCTTTCTGAGTGTCACCAATTTTTGTTCTCAAAACCAGATTTTGGCCATTTGTTCCTTGTTTCTTTTGAATCTTGGTTATCTTTTATCAGTCATTTCTGGCGACCCAGATCACATTATTGGTGAAATGGTTTAAAGGATTAACCAAAATCAAATTACTTCAAGTTTTTGAGAAGATTTTGAATTACATGCGAATGCTCACTGCATATGAATGTTTTTGGTGCTCTTGAATAAGGATGGATCCGACTCACTGATTATTATATCAAAGTCATCTACCCACTTATGTGTACCCAAGTTCTTTTGCACCCTTATGTCTTCCAAAACCTTTTTTGGGACTTGCGGTGATCTGGTCAAGGTTGATTACACGGTATTGGGAGTTTTACTTGACAACATTAATCTCCAATATCATATTACATCCAACACAAGGTTATAAATCTTCACGAATTCAGATCAAATCATTACCTCTCCTTAACGATAAAGAGTGGTTCGAGTATCTATTCATGGCATACAACAAATTGAGATCCTTTTGACTTGAATATGTAGGATCCTCCCCACCCCTCTTCCATGTTTGTTTCAACTGAATCTCATAGTGATGTCTTTTATGAATGATGCTCATAATGTATCATAATCATCATGAGGGGGAGAATAAAAAAAAGTAAAATAAAAAAATAAAGAAATTTTACATTGTTGATTCAGTTGTTGAGGGAGAGTAAAAGAACATATTGAAAAATTATTGCATCTACTCAAGGGGGAGAGAGAGAAAGAAACGTAAGTCTATATCATGTCTAGGGGAGTCAAGATTATCAGACTTATGAAGACATGGGAACAATTTAAGCTACATTGTAGGGGGAGACAAAAAGAAGATTCTTCTCAACACATCAAAAGCATTTATGCTTCCGCTGTCAAATGCTCAAGATAAAGCATTGATGTATTTGGTGGGATGCTACATCCAAAACTGCTTATATAATCTAAGGAAGACAGATAGAATCCATTGGTTACTTGTGTTTACACTCCTATTTCAATACAAAGGGGGAGAATGTAAAGTATAAAATTGTATAGAAATAGGAATTTGCTTGAGAATATACTCATAGAGTATAAATAGGGATATGACCCTTGTAATTAGTTGAGTTTTGCCATATTCAAAGTTTAAGTGTGTGTTTTGTATGGTGTTAATCATTTGTCTTAGTCTACAAACTACATTCTTGCATTACTTCATTGATACTTCAATCACTTGGGCCTATCATGGGTAGACACATGTGTTGGGCTTAGTAGAGTATTCGATAAGCTAAGATTGGCCCAAGAAGGTTTAAGGAGTGGGCTTAGCCCAAGCTAGAACATATATATAACTAGGGAACAGCCTCGAAGAGCATGTTACTGTTCCATTCACCTTCCTCATTCAAACACCTGAGAGAGAGAGAGAGAGAGTGTGTGTGTGTATGTGTGCTGTGTCTGGCCGAGACGGAAGAGGGGGAAACAAGATAGAGATCTTGAGCCAAGACCAACAAGGAATCATCAGGTAATAGCTCTAAAAGTTGTATCTTATCTTTTATGAGAGGTTTGAGCAAATTTAATGTGGTTAGAGAGGGGATTTTAGTTGGGATTTATCCCCTTTTCTTGGGTTTTTGGTGAAACACCATTTTGAAACAAAAATGAGATTTTAGGCCTCAAGAACGAGATAACAATCGACTACTTTTGAAAGGGTTGATTTATTTGATGTTATGGAGCTTTAGGATAAAAAATGGCACGCATTGGTTGAGTTTCAAAAGATTTCAGAAATTTAGATATGACTGTACGTGAGTGGGTTTTCGTCCGACAAAGATGACGTGTTGGTCCGACCTTTAGACGTTTTGTTCGACCTATGGACGATGGTCCGACCTTCGGACGATTGGTCCGACCTTTGGATGATTGGTACGACTTACACACGTTGGTCCTACTTATGTACGTTGGACCGATTTACGTACGTCGGTCTGATGTGTGTACGGTGTGGTTCGACTATTGTAGAGGTCCGACCCAAGTTTGATGTGCGAATCAATGACGTCTGACTTAGAATTTGTTGTGTGGGTGATTGCCACACAGCCTAGGAATCCATACACGGTTTTGACTCAGCGGTATGTGTTGTAGGTTTTACTGTCAGGATTCACTAGGCAAGAGTCTGGAGAAGTATTTTTAACTCTATTGTGTCTTCATTCAGGTGAGTCACTCTAACTTACTGTATTTCCCGTAATGTGTAAGTGATATGCATGACGCTTATCGTTGCAATGTATGTGTGCTTAATTGTGACTAGTTATTATGTGTTATCATTGTGAAATGTTAGTAACCTAATGTGCCTTCGTGGTCGGTCGGGGCAGATGACTTCATCCAAAGGTGGGATCTATGATGAGTCATAGCGGGCGAGGCCTGGTTTAGGCATCAAACGGGTGGGATCCGAGATGCGGCAAAGGGCGAGACCTTTGTTATATGTTATGTGAAGGTAGGACATGATTCCTGCGAAAGGGTGAGATAGTAGTGATTCACTAAGCTTTATGCTTACCAGTTATTGTTATGTTTCAGGTTCTTCGAGATTGGACAAGGGCAAGGCTCCGACATAAAAGTGGCGACCACATCATTTAAAGTTTTTAAATCAATTACCTGTCAAACAATTTTATGATTATTCGCTTCTATTGTACCAAACAATTACTATTTGTGATGCTACGCTAGTAACTGTTGATTTTGGTAATAACTGGTATACATTAAATTATTGTGTTAAAAAAATTGGGATGTTACAGCAGCAGCTACATATTTGATAAAGTTAAATCGAAAAGAAGCTTGAATGATTGATAAAAGAACAATCATTAAAAGGGATTGAAACTTACATGGCAAAAGGTGTGGTAGATAATATTATTATATTGCTAGTGGGTCACTCTTTTTCTAAAAAGTATTATTCCTTTATTCAATTACTTGATTAAAGGAATACAACTTTTCACCCACTAACTTTATGATTATAATATTATTTTCTCTTACTACCCTATCCCCATTTACTCCTTCAAAGGCTATGGGCCAAAGCTTCTATATATATCCTTGCATCCTCAACATGCAAGACACACAATTACATCTCATTGTATAATCTATCTTTAAGGACAAGCTTAAAGCTTTTAAGCAAGAGCAAGTTTTAGAGTTAGCATTATGTGTAGAAAACTTGTCCATAGCATTAGTTTTAGAGTTAGCAAGTTTTAGAGTATACACAGTCTACAACCTCAGAACCAAAGTCATTGAAGAATCTATCAATGTAAGTTTCAATGAAATTGACTTTTTTTGCTTCATGTTCTACTAATCATATTTCAGGTGAAGAATTCTGATCTTATGTAAACTGGGGAAAGTCCTTCAGAGCAGAATGATCCACCGCCACTAATAGTTGAAGATGATTTAGAAGAACATGTTCCAAACCCAACTCCTTTGAACACATGCTCACCTTCAACCTATCATACTCCCTATTGAATGATGTGTTAAATGATTCAACATCATTGGATTCTAATTCCATATCAAAATACCATCTTCAATAGAGATACCCACTGATAATGCAACTGAAGTTAGCTCAGCTGATCAACTTGAAGAAGAAATCTCATCAGCTAATCCTCCTCTAACTTCAACTCCCTTAATCCAAAATTATATTGTTCCCTCAAACATCCAAAATGCCTTTAAAGAACACAAACATTGTTAAATAAGAATTAAATGTAAAGAAAGTCTCGCCTTAGCCCTTGCCTATATATAGATATATGGCTAGAGCCCTTGTAAGCTTTTGCACCCTCATTATTGAAATATCAAAAGCATTAGCCAAGGTGTTGTGTGTGTATTCTCTCTACTCTCAATCTTTCTACACCATACTTGATACAAATCAGACTCTTCAATTGGTATCAGAGCCATACTTGATCAAAGTTGGCTCGTGATTGAGGTTTGAATCATCAAAGATTAGAATCTACGTGATGAACGGCACAGATCAAAGAAAATTACTATTACATATTCGAAGATGAAGGTTTGATCATTCTATCATTGTTTTTATTGGTTTTATTCTACTCGAAATCATCATTTGAATAAAATACAATCCAACATGTAGTGATTTGAAGCAAATCAGATTGGAATTTGAAGGTTTCTTGTGAATTGCTCTTATGATTTTTGCCATTAAATTCCATCTAAAAACGATTGGAAGATGGAATTGGTTGGATTTTGATTAATATCAGTGGGTTGCGAGTTCAAGGAACAAATTTCGAAGGCTTATTCTTTGTTTTTCATTGAAATTCAAATTTTTGATGAAGAACACATGAAGATCATGAAGAATAACTCACATATGAAGTTTTAATCGATTTTGGTAAGTAATTCAAAAGAAAAATTGTTTGTACGTGGACTTCGAGCTTGTTAATTGCACTCCTATACACTTCGAGCTTGTCAGTTACAAACACATCCCTGAAAATCCGAAAATTGGTCTAAGCAAAAGACTTCTAGCGTATCTAAACATTTCGAATTCTTCGACTTTGGATTGCAAAAGCTAAATAGTTGGGAATCCTTCGACTTCGACCAGATTATTTGATCGGTCAGAGCACTTCGAAAACTAATCAACTCATTTCGAACTCGAAGTCACCTCCTTCGAATACCTTTTTGGTCACTTCGAGAATGTTCTACTTCTAGCTCGAAACTAAACAACCCAGTTCGAAATCGTAACACAATTCTAAATTTAACTTCGAATTCGAAACTCTCTTCGAAATTCACCACTTCGCATTCGAAATCATCTTCGAAAACAAACTTAGAAACCTACGAATTTGTCCACTTCGAATCAACAATATTCTCTTCGAACCATAATTTCTGAGTACACTTCGAATTCAAATTCAAACTCCATTTTCATTTCGAACTCAAAAGCCCTTTGAACCAATCTTCATGTTCACTTCGAATCCCACTTCAAACCGAAATCATTTTGATACATCAAACGAAATTTGAATCAAACCATTCACTGTTCGAACAATTAAGAAAGATGTCGAGCTCAAATATAATGTAAGTCCTGGCAATTGGAACTGATTAAAAACCCCTTGTCCTATGGAGAGATGATGATCGACTATATTTTAAATAGTGATAAGAAATTTTACAGGATCATTAATGCACAACCAAACAATAATCCTCCAACACCAGGTGTAGCAAGGGAGAAAACACCTGAAGAACTTACAGTTGCTAAGAAAGAAAGAAAGAAAGTAGACAGGCTGGCCAAATACTACCTAAAACAGGGTCTATCTTCTGAAATATCCATGAAGGTAGATAATTTGGCCACAGCTAAAGAAATCTGGGACGAGATAAAAAGACAAATACAAGGAATAGAGCAATAAGAACACATTTAGAGAACTCAACTTGTCAACATTTTTCACGAGTTCTGTGCCAAAGAAAATGAGCTATTAATCGATACATATAGTCGTTTCTACAAACTGCAAAACGAATTGAGAACTGATATCGAGCTAAATATATATAAATATTAGGCGATATCGGGTTGGTTTAAACACTTGATGTGCGTTTTACGTACTAGTTTTATATTTATATTTTTACCGAATTAAATACCAAAAACTGCACGAATAGGCAAGTGTAACTAATCGTTTCGTAATATAGTTAATAAGTCGGGTGTCAAACTCTTCGGGAACGGGAGCTAAACTGATTATTATCAAATTAACTTAGAATTAACTAAAATAAACTAATCAAAGCAAATAAACAAAATTAGTATAAAATAAATGCAATTAACCTAAACTAAAGCAATTAAACTAAATAAAAGGGAATTTGGTATCAAGTTTGAAACTTTATTATCCTAAATGATTACTAACATTACTAAATACCCAAAAAACAACCCAAGTAAGCAAAAAGCAAGAACTTTTATGGATTAAATGTTAATTAAAAGGCTTTCCCTCCCTAGATTTGATTCCACCCTTTTCAAGTTGGTTTTTTTAATCAAAATCAATGCATTGGACAATTAATTAACACTATACCGATTCCTATATTGTTAGACTCTTGATCTGAGTATCCAACTTTTCTAATCATGCAATTAACTAATGAATTGGTCATTAAATCAATTAACTACACAATTAATCATATTTAAGTTCGTATCTATCAAGATCTAATCTTTAATGATTGATTAAATTACTTATTCATTCAATTTACACATGAAAGTCATCATATATCATTTTTAACACATTAAAGTTCCTATCTTGATTGTTTAACCCTAGGATTTGAGCAATCACTAGTCAACCCTAATTATTGGTCCTAATTAGCATTGATTAAAGTCATATAAATGGATTGGTCCTTCAATTTACATTAACTCAGATTCTAAACACATCAAAAACAGAATTAAAATATGCTAGGATCATTGATTAGACTTGAAAGATAAATATAATGTCATTAAAGTCAAAACTATGTAAAATTAACCAACTTGAAAGAGTTTCATCTCCTCTAGGGAGGAAAACAAAAAACTTAGCCTATTACAAGCATACTAGACTTTTGGAATTCAAGAATAAGCATTAATAATAGAAGAAGAATAGAAAAACCGTAATAAATGAATAACTCCAAGCCTTTAATCTTCAATTATAGCTCCAATCCTTCTAATCCGAGCTCAAGCCTTCTGGGATGTGTTCTTGGACGTGTTTAGCAGAGTAATGGTGGAAGAAATCGAGTGGTTAACCCCAATGGACGGCCAAGTGTCGCGTCGCGACGATACGTGGCAAGAAGATAGGCCCTATCCGGTGTACTTCGTAGTGCCGCGACATACAAGGGTGTCGCGCTGCGACCCCGTCTATTGCGCCCGGTGGACTCTTTCCTTTATTTTGGGCCTTGACTTTTGGGCTTTGGTTTTTTCTTTCTTTTTCTTCCTCTTTATTTTCTTGGGCTTCTTTTTCTTTTCCCTCTTCTTTCTTTGGCCTATTTATTTTATTGGGTTTTCCTTGATTTTCTCGGTTTCCTTGGATCGGTTGTTAGATAAATTTCTTTTTTCCCTTTTTTAGCCTGCAAAACATAAAAGAAACGGTAAACGTATCTTTTTACAGATAAATGCATGATTTTCGGCTAAAACCAACCCGATATCGCCTAATATTTATATATATTTTGTGCGATATCAAAAAACCCATAATTAGATCCTCATTTACTTTCAAACATTTCTAAAGAATACTCCTATCTATATACATCCAATCCTTAATTTAAAAATTGCATTTAAATTTAATTTGGTTAAGTTACCCTTTGAAAATCCTCTGACCTCAAGACTTATTGCAGATTTCCAACTTTATTTGCACATATGCTTTTTCTCTTTTCAATTCTTTTTTTTATATATAAGCCTATGACTTTCTATGGAACCCATGTAGCGAATCCTCAACTCAACCGATCCCAAACCAGTTGGGTTTAGGTGATTAGGTGTACGACACCCCTCAGAGTTTACTAATTCGAGTTCCAAAGGCCATTTATTTGACTTATATATATTTCTAGCTCTTTTGCATATTTTTTTTCATTTTTTTGCACATTGGCTTTTTTCACTTCTCTTTTTTTCTAACATATGTTTATAAAAATTGAAAATTCAACTCGGTCTATTTTTGTCAAGCTTAGACTCAAAAAGGGCTTAACCTTATATTTTATTGCAGCAATTCAAAAATTAAAGATTGGATACTATAGACTCGAATTTCTAAAGAATTGGCGAAAAGCCACAAGCACTACGCATAAAAGCTAAATATAACTATGAATTGTTTATAAATAAACAATTTTGACAATATTAAATAATATCTAACTTTTTCTAACCCCCTACCCCACACTTAAATTGTACAATTTCCCCATTGTACATAAAATAAAGATATCGTAAGGTAGAAAAAGAATAGAAATAGCTCCCTGGATATTATCAAGGCGAATGGAGCAAAAATTTGATTAGCAATCGCTGAACTGACTCCCAGCATATAAGCATACTCCACATAACAACCAATCATGCTGAAAAAGTAAACAACTCATGCACCAAATATTAGACAAATATTAGAATTAAAATATATTAACGTTCATTACATTTACATCAGAAGATAAAAAATAATCATCATCTCTCAGCCTTCATCATCTGAGTCGTGACCCGCGTGTCCAGACGGCCCCGACATTTGAGTATCCGATGGGGGAAAGTGCGAACACCAGTCTGGATATGGGGAAGGATATGGCGTGAATGGCGGGGGTGGATATCCATAATGGTTGAAGATGTTAGACATACTAGAGTGCATATACTACTGATTTTGCCCATGCTCCGACAGGCGCGATTGCAAATGATCATGGTAGTACCCCAGTGTATCTACTCTCATAGTCATATTACCCATTTGGTCGGACAAACGGTCAATCGACCCGGATATCGGCGGCAGCGAGTAAGGCTGCGGCCCCTCATCTACGGGCATAGGCGCTCGTTTCCTACGGCGCTGGCGCGGCTGCTACTCCTGCTCGGGCCCCTGCTCAACCTCTGGCTCAAGCCCAGGACCCTCCACGGGTACAACTCGGTAGCCCCCATCATAGGTCCTCTCCAGGACCCGCATCGTTTCTAAGTACCCGATACTCATCAGGCGCGGCTCGTACTGCACCTGCCTTGCCTTCTTCTGCAGTGACAGAATCCTGTATGAACGGGCCAACCTGGTGACAAACTGGCCACCACAGATAGGACTCGCCGGTTTGGATCCAGTGGCCCGGCGAGCAAGATAGAAGGCTAGGTGAAATGCCACGTTGAACAACACGCCAGGAGTCAGAATACTCTACAAAAACATAAGGTCAACTGCTGTGACCTTCTCACCACCTCGGCGATGAGAAATGGAGGTGGAGATAAGACGGTGGAATAGACGGTGGATAGGAAGGCGGATGCTGCTCTCGAGGGCTCTACGGGGCTCGTACCCCCCATTGGCGATCATCGCTCACATCTCCGCAGGGGAGAAATCCTCGGGCTCATCCCGATCGCAACTCGAAAGGAATTGCTCAAAGAACGGGCCGGTGGCCTCCACGGGCGTGTATAGCCCCATGCGACGTCTGAAATCCGCAAGATTACACTCGCGGCTAACTCCTCCAAGATGGAAGGACAGAAACCGACGATCAGTAACGTTGGCGGTGACGGAGCTGAGCTGGACAGTAGAAAAGAATTCTAAACACAACTCTCGGAAAACTGGCTCGCGCAAGCTGAATAACCGCTCCCATGCGTTGCAAGTAAAAACTACAGTCTCGTATGCAGCACGGAACTGTTGTGGCAAAATTCCAAGGAGCTTGTTTGAAAGCCCAACTCCATCAATAATCTCCCAATCGAGAGAATGGGGGACGTCCACCTCTCTGTGAAGATTCTGCTGCAGCCGAGAGATATAATCTTCTAGCAGCCGGGCAGGCAAAGTTGGCGCAAAGACCAACCACGGGTGGTATACCGCAAGGCCTTCTAGAACCGCAATCTCCTGTTCTTGACGACCCCTACGTCCACGTCCATGGGCAGCTATTGCTGTGTACAAGGGAAAAAATCAGATCAAGCCCAAATTATCAGAAAACACGCAGACTTACCACAGATATTAACCAAAAACTATTACAAGGGCAGAAACCCCGGTTTTGGCAGAAACCCCGGTTTTGGCAAAAACCCATGCTCGGAGGATAATGTTGTAGAAAAAGAGATGATAATAACGAATGTAACACAAATGTATGATGCATGAGTGTTTAGAAATGATATTTTAACGAGAATCAGCAGATTAATCATCAAGAACTTGAAAAAAAATCAGATTTAATTTCGGGTTTTTAAAAAAAACCTAATTGTTCTTGAACAAAAATCTTGAAATTTCGCATGCATGGTGAAGATAATCGTTTTGATATGTGTCTAGAAAGATTTTAATATGATAATCAGTAGAACACTCAAGAAATTTAGAAACCTAAGAAAATTAGTCGGACATGGTGACTGGAACTAACAAGAAAACGCAATGCAGGAGGAGAAATACTTACTATCTTGTTAGATGGTGAAGATTTCGCTCAAAAACAAGTAGATCCGACGTTAGCAGCTAGAAAACCGGAGAAAATATGATTGTAGTGCCGCGAGAATGTTTCTTGGTATGGAGAAGACGACTGGAAGAAAGAGCTCTTTTAAAATGGCCTAATGCGGTGTCGCGCCGTGACAATTTAGGGTGTAGAGCCGCGATGACACGTGTCGCAAAAGGGCTAGATCAAGTCTGTCACGTCGCGCCGCTACAAAAACACGTGTCGCGCCGCTACGACGCGTGGCGAAAAAGCGCTGGTTTTGAAAAAGTAGTGTCGCGCCGTGACAGAGAAAAGTGTCACGCCGCTACGACGTGTGGCACGCATTGGATGGAGCCTGAAAAAGATTTGTCGCGCCACGATAGTAGTAAACGTCGCGCCGCGAAGCCACGTGGTAGCTTCTGGAGTGACGGGCCAAAAAAATCATCGCGCCGCGATAAGGGCCTTTTTCACATTTGCTCGTTTAGAGATCTCGCGCGCGGGCTTCGACAACGGATAGTTCATACGGCTCAAAATATCAGATATGAGTGTGTATGAAGATCGGCTAAGGCTAGGAATCTTAAAAAACGACAAAACGAACGAAAAACGAAAACAAAGGAAATCCTAACTCACTTTCGTAGGAATCACGGTTGCATTTAGTGTATGCAACAAGCCTTTAAACCCCTTGGTAGCCCGAGTGGACGAGTTATAGTCTCGTGAGGGTTTTAGGCAACACACCCACAAAGCTGGAATACGGGGTGCCTCTCGGAAGCGCTTCTTTAAACGAGTCTTTAACTGGACTCCACTCCACACGTAGGGCTTTAGTACGGCAAGATTGATATCCTCACCTTCCCTTTCCTCGGGCATTGCTTCTAAGTAATGCTTCACTCGGTGCCCGTTGACTTTGAAGGTAATTCCCTTTGAATCAAGTAGTTCGATTGTGCCATATGGGAATACCTTACTAACCACGTATGGGCCGTACCATCGGGTTTTGAGTTTTCTAGGAAACAACTTCAACCTAGAATTGAATAGAAGAACTTTATCGCCAGGTTCGAAGTGTTTGATTTCTTTTAGACGTGCATCCTGCCATTTTTTAGTACGATCTTTATAGATCAAGGAATTCTCATATGCTTCGTTTCACAATTCATCTAACTCGTTTAGCTGTAAGAAACGGTTGGCACGTGCTTTATATAGATCAGGATTGCATGCCTTCAATGCCCAGTATGCCTTATGCTCTACCTCGACTAGCAGGTGACATGCCTTACCGTAGACTAACCTAAAGGGTGTAGTACCTAAAGGAGTCTTATAGGCAGTCCGAAACGCCCAAAGTGCATCATCGAGTTTATCTACCCATTCCTTACGGTTCCCGTTCACCGATCGTTCTAAAATTTGTTTCAGCACGCGATTGGTAACCTCGGTTTGCCCGCTTGTTTGCGGATGATATGGCGTTGCAAATCTATGGTTCACACCATATTCCTGTAGCGGTTTCTCCATTAGGCTGTTAGCGAAGTGCGTACCCCTATCACTGATCAAGGCTTTAGGGATACCAAACCGAGAGAATAGCTTCTTTAGGAATTTCACTACGATTCGGGCATCGTTAGTGGGTAAGGCTTGTTCCTCGGCCCACTTTGACACATAGTCGACAACTACTAGGATATATTTATTTCCGTGGGATGAAGGAAACGGACCCATAAAGTCTATACCCCACACATCGAAGATTTCACAGACTTGGATGTTGTGTTGGGGCATCTCGTTTCGGGAAGATATATTACCGGCCTTTACGAGGGTGTGTGCGTCTTTAAAGATGTTGGGCCAATAAAATCCGGCTTCAAATACCTTCTTTGCGGTGTAGACCACACCGTGGTGTCCCCCGGTGGGCCCACTATGGCAATCCCTCAGTATTTCCCTCATCTCATCTCGCGAAACGCACCTCCGGATGATGTTGTCTGCATAGTGTCGAAATAGATAGGGTTCATCCCATAAATAGTACTTCACATCTTCCAGGAATTTCTTCTTCTGCTAATGTGTCATACCTTTCAGGAGAACCCCTGCAGCAAGATAGTTCATGATGTCTGCAAACCAAGGAGGCTCATCGCTGACCTTCATGAGATGCTCGTGTGGGAAGTTGTCAACAATGTCCGACACTCGTAATTCGTTTAGATGTGCATTTTCTAATCTTGAAAAATGGTCGGCTGCCACGTTTTCTGCTCCTTTCTTGTCCCTGATTTCGATGTCAAATTCTTGCAGAAGAAAGACCCATCGGATAAGCCTAGGCTTGGAGTCTTGTTTGTCAAACAAGTACTTCAAAGTAGAATGATCAGTGAAGACGATAGTTTTGGATAGGATCATATAAGATCAGAATTTATCAAAGGCATAAACCATAGCTAGGAACTCTTTTTCAGTAGTAGTGTAGTTCTCGGGTTCAGGGTTTTACTCGCGTAATGAATCGGTTGGAAACTATTATTAACCCTTTGGCCTAGGACTGCCCCTACCGCGTAATCGCTGGCATCACACATAAGCTCAAACAGCAGGGTCCAATCGGGAGCAATCATGATCGGGGCAGTAGTGAGTTTCTCCATTAATGTATTAAAAGCCGTTAAACACTCGTCGGATAACTCGAATTTAACGTCTTTTAATAGGAGTTGTGTCAGAGGCCTTGTGATTTTTTAGAAATCTTTGATAAAGCGGTGATAGAATCCCGCGTGGCCAAAGAAACTCCTCACCCCTTTCCAGTTTAGCACAAGGTTGGTTTCTTCACAATGGGTGAGCATTTTGTCCAGATTAGATAAGCACGAGTCGAAGGAATTTCCGAATACCGAGAAGTCGTCCATGAATACTTCCATTAAATCTTCCACCATATCATGGAATATGTCGGTCATGCATCGTTGGAAGGTTGCTGGAGCATTACATAGACCAAACCGCATCCTCCGGTAAGCAAACGTCCCGTATGGACATGTAAAGGTTGTCTTTTCCTGGTCCTCAGGTGTGATGGGAATCTAGAAGTAACCAGAGAAACCATCTAGGAAGCAATAGAATGCATTACCAAAAAGACGTTCAAGCATTTGATCTAGGAATGGGAGGGGAAAGTGGTCTTTACGAGTGGCATCATTTAATCTTCGGTAATCAATGCACATTCGCCAACCAGTGACAGTTCTGGCAGGAATGAGTTCATTCTTTTTGTTAGTTACCACTATCATCCCTCCCTTTTTAGGAACCACGTGGATTGGACTAACCCACGGGCTGTCTGAAATCGGATAAATCATACCGGCGTCTAAGATTTTGACGATTTCTTTCTTCACAACCTCTTGCATTTTAGGATTTAAACAGCGCTGAGGTTGGACAACCGGTTTGGAATCATTTTCCATGAGGATTTTATGTGAACAATACGATGGATTGATTCCTTTGATGTCGGAAATGGTCCAGGCGATCGCATTTTTCCGTTGTTTCAGGACATCGACAAGTTTGATTTTCTTAGACTCGGATAGTGCCGATGATATGATAACGGGGAATGTAGAATTCTCCCCCAGATAGGCATACTCCAAGTGTGGAGGTAATACCTTGAGCTCAGGAGTAGGACCAGAGAGTGGAGGTGCCTCCTTGACTATGTCTGGAGGTTCTGGATCCTCCTTTACTTCTAAAGCTTCTATGTTCGATGATGCAAGCTGTCGCGACGCCTTCATCGCGCTGCGCGCCGCGACGGCTGAAAATCCTGCACATCAGAACTTGGCTCTGGCCCTTCTGCCAGCAACCTCTCCAACTCCTCCAGGTCTCTTTTAGCATCCAAGAGACCTTCCCCCAGTGGCATCTGCCCTTCATCTCCATGTGTGTCGAACATCTGCAGCTCGCTCTCAAGAAGAATATCAACTATGTGCACAAAGAAAGCAGAATCATCACAGATTTTGAAATGTTTCATGGATTTATAAATCCCAAATGTGATAGCATATGTGCCTACCCTGAGTGTCAGCTGTGACTCATGAATATTGATTAATGCATGAGCTGTACTCAGGAAGGGTCTGCCCAAGATGATGGGAACTGTATCATCCTCCTACATATCTATAACGATAAAGTCCGCAGGAAAGATGAATTTGTCTACTTTAACTAGCAAGTCCTCCACTATCCCGCGTAGATAGGTAACGGATTTGTTTGCCAGATGTGTAGCCATGCGAACGGGTTTAAGCTCGGGAGGATTTGTTTGCCAGATGAGGTTTCATGGATTTGTTTGCCAGATGTATAGCCATGCGAACTGTATCATCCTCCTCCAAATCTATAACGATAAAGTCTGCAGGAAAGAATATGGCATCAGGTTCACGCTCGCTCCCGAGTCAGCAAGTGCATGACTCACGGGTAGATTGCCAAACTGGCATGGCAAAGTAAGACTCCCAGGATCAGTCATCTTCTTTGGGATCTTATTGAGCATCGCTGCTGAGCACTGATCGTTCAGAGTGACACTCGACACTTCCTCCATTTTCCTACGGTTGGTAAGAAGGTCTTTCATGAATTTAGAATATTTTGGCATTTGAGCCATAGCCTCAATAAAAACGGATGTTGATGTGAAGGGATTTCAGGTGCTCCAGAAATTTCCGGTACTGCTCATCCTGTTTGTCTTGCCGAAGACGCTGCGGATAAGGTATCTGAGGACGGTAAGGTTTAACTAGAGGTGGAACAGATGGAACGGATGGAGTAGGTGGGATAGGTTCTGGATCAGGAGTGACCTCCTTCTCCTTCCCCTTCCCTTTATCTGGCTAAGTGGATAGTGGTTCGATAGGATCAGGATGGGAGCTGGAAGGTGATGGGCCTGCAGCTTCTTTTCCACTCCTGGTGGTCACAGCTTTAATTTCGGCCTTCGGGTTTGGTTCAGTGTTACTAGGAAGAGTGCCAGGAAAACTGTCCTGGAGAACCCTAGAGATCTGCCCAATCTGGGTCTCTATGTTGTGGATAGACGCCTGCTGATTCCTCAATGCGCCCTCAGTAGAAACGTCTATCTTCTTCAGTAACTCCTCAGTCTCCTTATGCCTCTGATCTGATGCTGCTGCGAAGCGCGTGAGCATATCCTCGAAATTGGGCTTCTTTTCTGGCAGTGGCCCCTTTGGCTGGTCTCTCTGATAGAATTTTGGGCCAGACTGCCTGAATGGCCCCTCCATCTCCTTGCGGTATTCGGGATATGGTTTCCAGTTTGGCTTTCTATTGCGGAAGAAAGCCTCATCCTCTAGATAATCATATTTATCTCTAGCTGA
Source organism: Dittrichia graveolens (assembly GCA_038502395.1). NCBI lineage: Eukaryota > Viridiplantae > Streptophyta > Magnoliopsida > Asterales > Asteraceae > Dittrichia > Dittrichia graveolens. Next base: position 65,433,539 of record JARJIL010000003.1, read on the forward strand.
ATAACACGCAAATTCTTTGAGATCCCCATTCTCGTCATATGGGCAATCTCTTGCAAGATGAGGTCCACTGCAGTTGTCACAACCAACTTGCATAGCATGAATGTTTTGATTCACCTTTTTCATGTCACGCCCTAGTGCATCAAGCATGGCACTAAGGGCCGCTATACTATCAGATGAGTTAGCTGTAGCTGCAGTCTTCCTCCGGTAGGAAGAATCTCTAGATGAATGCCACTGATGGGAGTGCTAAGCCATCTCCTCAATCAGGGCGTACCCTGTGGCAGGTGTTTTCTTTGGTATTGGTCCCTGAGAATCGACCATCTGTCTAGTGCAGACATTAATACCATTAAAGAATGTTTGGACAACCTGGTGAGCATTGAGATCATGCTGTGGACAATCTGTGATTGCATGAAGTTTTGGATTTGCATCTTCATTTTGGCAATCTTTGATGGAGGACTGAATTGTTTAATGAAGCGAGTTTTGAGCGCATCCCATGTACTAATCGATACATACAGTCATTTCTACAAACTGGAAAACGAAATGAGAACTGATATCCCGCTAAATATATATAAATACTAGGCGATATCGGGTTGGTTTAAAAACTTGATGTGTGTTTTACGTACTAGTTTTAAATTTATATTTTTACCAAATTAATTACCAAAAACTACACGAATAGGCAAGCGTACCTAATCGTTTCGTAATATAGTTATTAAATCGGGTGTCAAACTCTTGGGGAACAGGAGCTATACTGATTTTTATCAAATTAACTTAGAATTAACTAAAATAAACTAAGCAAAGTAAATAAACCAAATAAATATAAAATAAATGCAATTAACCTAAACTAAAGCAATTAAACTAAATAAAAGGGAATTTAGTATCAAGTTTGAAACTTTATTATCCTAAATGATCACTAACACTACTAAATACCCAAAAACAACCCAAGTAAGCAAAAAAGCAAGAACTTTTATGGATTAATTGTCAATTAAAAGGCTTTCCCTCCCTAGATTTGATTCCACCCTTTTCAAGTTGGTTTTATTAATAAAAATCAATGCATTGGACAATTAATTAACACTATACTGATTCCTATATTGTTAGACTCTTGATCCGAGTATCCAACTTTTCTAATCATGCAATTAACTAATCAATTGGTCATTAAATCAATTAACTACACAAGTAAGCATATTTAAGTTCGTATCTATCAAGATCTAATCTTTAATGATTGATTAAATTACTTATTCAATTAACACATGAAAGAAATCATATATCAATTCTAACACATTAAAGTTCCTATCTAGATTGTTTAACCCTAGGATTTGATCAATCACTAGTCAACCCTAATTATTGGTCCTAATAAGCATTGATTAAAGTCATATAAATGGATTGGTCCTCCAATTTACATTAACTCATATTCTAAACACATGAAAAACAGAATTAAAACATGTTAGGATCATTGATTAGACTTGAAAGATAAATATAATGCCATTAAAGTCAAAACTATGTAAAGTTAACCAACTTGAAAGATTTTCATCTCCTCTAGGGAGGAAAACAGAAAATTAGCCTATTACAAGCATACTAGACTTCTGGAATTCAAGAATAAGCATTAAGAATAGAAGAAGAATAGAAAAACCGTAATAAAGCAATAACTCCAAGCCTTTAATCTTCAATTATAGCTCCAATCCTTCAAATCCGAGCTCAAGCCTTCTCGGATGTGTTCTTGGACGTGTTTAGCAGAGTAATGGTGGAAGAAATCAAGTGGTTAACCCCAAATCAGATTTGGAAGTTCGTTTAAATAGATCTCTGAAAACAGGGGTGTCGCGCCGCGACGGCCAAGTGTCGCGTCACGACGAACAATTGTACCCCGATCCCACTTCTTTGAAATTCAAATCTGGCGTCATCCATAGCGTCGCGCCACAATAGTTTGCTTGGTCGCGCCGCGACAATACATGGCAAGAAGATAGGCCCTACCCGGTGTACTTCGTAGCGCCGCGACAGACAAGGGTGTTGCGCCGCGACCCCGTCTATTGCGCCCGGTGGACTCATTCCTTTATTTTGGGCCTTGACTTTTGCGCTTTGGTTTTTTCTTTCTTTTTCTTCCTCTTTATTTTCTTGGGCTTCTTTTTGTTTTCCCTCTTCTTTCTTTGGTCCATTTATTTTATTGGGCTTTCCTTAGTTTTCTCGGTTTCCTTGGATCGGTTGTTAGATAAATTTCTTTTTTCGCCTTTCTAGCCTGCAAAACGTAAAAGAAACGGTAAACGTATCTTTTTACAATTAAATGCATGATTTCCGGACCAACCCGATATCGCCTAATATTTATATATATTTAGCGCGATATTAGAACAAACAAGGTGGAAAGAACAAACTTGGATATTAACCGTGTTTTTTTGAGGGCTCTGGGTCTGGAATGGAAGGAGCACGTCAAACTCTACAAGCACATAAACAGAAATTTGACGATTGTCACTTACCACATCTTTGAGGACCTCTAACAATATCGAGATGAGGTCTCAAAGTGAACTCCCAAAATGTCTACCGATCCTATCGCACTCGTAGCTGCTGAACCATCCACTCGTGAACCTTCAAGATCCCTAAAGTACAAACAAGTGGCTATATCTAACTTTGATTCTAATAAGTCAGATGGAACTGAAATGGAACAAGTAATCATAGCCATGTCATTTATAACAAACGCATTCAAGAACCGGTACTCCAAGACCAACAACCGTCAACCATACACATCTGGGTCTCGTAGACCAGACAATTTCAAGGTTGTAGAGAAACCGAGGTTTCTAGAAGAAGAGAAGAAGGATGAACGCAAGTGTTACAATTGTGGGGGAAATGGCCACTACATCAAAGACTGCACACAAAAGAAAAAGAAGGATGCTGAGTACTAGAAACAAAAACTCAGACTATCCAAAAAGAAGAGTGCAGGTAGAGCTATGATGGTTGAAGAAGATCAATTTCTGTTAGATACTGATGACAGTGATCTTGAGGAAGAGGCACAAGCTCAGTTCTGTCTCATGGCTGATGTAGAGGAGGAATTCACTGATAATGATGATGAGCCAGCGACACATTATGACAACACTGATGAAGAGCTTGATGCAGAAGATGCAGAACAACCAGTACATTCTAACTCTCAAAAAGGTTGTGGTCTGAGCATGGAACATGTTCAAATTATAATGAAATGATTGAAAAAGTTAGAACAAAAGATACAGAAATCAAAAATCAAGAAAGATAAAATGAAAGAAATAATCAGAAACCAAGAAATGGAAACTTATCAAACAGATAAGGAGACTCCTAAACTCAAAACAAAGATAATCGAAAAAGAAATTGAGTTAATTGTGTTTACTGCATCAATGAGCACATAAATCCATGATTTAAAAGCTGAAAGATTAGTGCTGAAAAGGATACTAAATTTATAATCAGGGAAAAGGAGAACTCTGTTAAAAAAATTAAAGAATTGGAAGATTCACTAATCAAAAGAGATCAAACTGAATCAGTTTACCTGAGCTCACTTCAACTGACCCAGTCCTTGATAGACACAACATGTTTAATGCAATGAAAAATCATTTATGGGTTAAGTATGGGGTAAATGCTGCTTATCTTGAAGATGAGATCCGGACAATCTTTTCCAAGCAAATCAAAGACAAGATTCCTCTAGAGTTAAGAGGTATTGATAATCAACAAAGGAGAAGATATGAACACATCTATAATGAATACAAAGCACAAAGAGAGAAGATCATATCAGATTACCCTATCAGCAAAGTCCTCAGAATTACAATGCAAAAATCATTCAGGTATAAAGTTGCTGTATATGATGTACAGAGAGCAGATGGCCAAAAGATCTCACTCATGAAGCAAACTTCCGCTATGTTAAACTCCACGACATTGAGTTTATTTATGAAGAGCTCTCAACCAAATTGAACAAATCTTACGAGGAACAACAAAGAAGAATAGATCTAATGAAATACATGAGGAAGTTCATTCAATTCATACAAGAGCATGACCTGCAACTTCGAGATGAAAGTAATCAAAAGGAGGACAACTTGCTCAAACCTGTACACAGCCATCCAAACCTCCAAAGTCAAGATGAATTGAGCGTAATCGATGAATATCATGCAAACTTCTCCGGTCAAAGAGGTGTCGTCTTCAAAATCAACGAAAACGAAAAAGTCTTCATTAGAATGGTTGATATGTTGGCATACTCTAATGACAATCTCAAGATTTTGTATCACAAACTCCAAGAAAATGCTGAAAAAGAACAATCATCTCTAAGTGAATTGGAAAAGGCTGGGTTAGTCAGTTCAATGGAAGCCATAAAGAAGACGCTGGATAGCTGAAGGATTATAAGGAGGTGGCAAGTTATGTTTGGCATTCGCAATAGATCTCAAATGTAATATCTTTCATTCTCTTTCAATGTAATAGGCTTTCTCTCCATTAGGGGGAGATTGTTTAATTAGAATTAAATGTAAAGAAAGCCTCGCCTTAGCCCTTGCCCATACATAGGTATATGGCTAGAGGCCTTGTAAGCTTTTGCACCCTCATTATTGAAATATGGAAAGCATTAGCCAAGGTGTTGTGTGTGTATTCTCTCTACTCTCAATCTTTCTACAACATACTTGATACAAATCGGACTCTTCAGACATCATTCTCATGAATTGGTCATAGGCAACATAAATATCCAGTGAGACCAAGATCAAGAGTATCCAAGTTCTATCTGGATTTGTTTCTATGATTAAACCTAAAAAGATTGTTGAAGCCCTAAATGATTTCCACTTGGTTAATGTCATGCAAGAATAATTGGCAGAGTTTACAAGAAACAATGTATGGACACTTGTGCCAATACTACATGACAAGTCCATCATTCAAACAAGGTGGGTGTTTAGAAACAAAATGGATGAACAAGGCTTAATCTGTAACACCACCTTTGAAACCTTTGTAATCAGATAAAATTTGAGTTTTCAAACTGCATGGGTCCGTTTGTAAATTGAATGTTTACCTGTTAGTTATCCTAACCGAATTTCAAAAGCAAAGCAGCGGAATTTTCAAAAACAATAAACAAACCCAAGCCTATTAAACTATTACAGTTTTAACACGTGTTTGGCGTATATACAAATATATAAAACAAAACTTGCCAAACATGACAACCGGTGTTACTTTAAACTAAACCGACCATTATATAAATTGAATACCAAAAGCAGTGTTCCTCAAAAGCCCGTACAAAATCATAAGGGTTCCCGTCTCACCAGGCCTGCCTATACTTTGTCTGTAAAAGGGAAACAACAACAGGATTAGCTATTTAACATAGCTAGTGAATATAGACAGGTATGAGTGCAATAATAGCAAGTCATGAATCAAATATGAGCATACAATGCTATCCTAACATTTAGCAGTAATGCTGACATGTCCAGCAGTGCTATATCTTGCCAGATAGCTAGTCTGGCTCAATAACAACCACCGGGGGAATCAAACACTGCCAACCGTGCTGGTATCATCACATAAGTGACTCCACCTGCTCGTTACGGAGCTAGAGGCTCATTAGGCTCAGCAAGTTAATGTAATCACCCCATAAGTTAAAGGAATGGCACTCGAGTACCATTAGTCCCGAACAATTTCCCAAAGGCCCCTGAGACCCAGCCGAAGCTGACCTTTCATGCACATATGTCCGGACTTTTCACATAGCTCATCATTATCTCATAAAAGAGATCATAGCATGCACGCTTTCACATAGGAATTCATATTCATCAAAATATCATAATAAATATACATGTACTTAAATACATGTCAATGTTGGAATCTACCCACTGACACACGTTTGCCGGTATCACTGCTAAAGAAGCGCGAGCCTATTGGGTCACACGTATGCCACCACGCCTGCCCTATGGGCCTGAAAGAGCTAAAATCACTTATAAGTAAAAGAAATTAGCTCCTTGACTTCAGGAACATTCATGATCAAACTCCATTGCTCTTCTACTTCTAAAGGCTAGGTCTTGAACGCTAGCAATGACCCTCACGTTTGTCACAAATTGTTTGTTACAAAGTGAAGGTGTTAAAAGAGAAGTAGGCAGATGAGGCATGGAGAGTTGGAATTCGAAAAGGGAAACATAGTTGTTGTCCTTATTTAGAGGATTAGAAGTTTGTATCTTGCCTTTCCTTCCAGCTATTCTATTACTTTAAAGGATGTATGTTTACGCCTTGTAAGGCTAGAAACATTATATCTAAACGCCTTTGTTGACGATGGGTATTACTTTGACTTATGAAATTAGTGGTAATTTATTTCAAAGTTTATCCATGTCGTGGCATTTAAAGTAAGCTTTTGCTTACGGAGTAATAGAACGATCATAAATGTATTGATAAGTTATCCTTATATAGAAGTCGATTTTGCTATATGAACAAGACTTGCTTCACCAAGATCAGTGAGGTTTAGGAACTTGGAAGCCTTTGACCATGGGTCAAATGATGAATGCATATCTTTTTTATTAGGTTAAATGACTTAAACATCCTTCACTTGAGTATGTGAGGATTGAAAGCTTGTTGGATTTTGTTCACACTTTTAGTGTGTTGACCGTTCAAGCAAACATTAAGGAGTAACTTTAGATACCTTGTTACCTTTACCGGTGATGATAGAAGGGATGGTATGTCTATTTTAATGGACTAGTTTCTGAAACCTTAGAGGTGTTCAAAACTCACCATAACGAGGTACATGATAGAGAGGGCAATGCAACTATGATACTCGGATCCAGTTAAGATGCTGAGTACCTTAGTTTTATATTATGTGACTATCATAATAATTATGGGATTATCTCACAATTCATTCCTCTTAAGACACATTGTTACATGTGGTCATCTAAAGGAGGAACCAGACATTTTGATATGGTCCGACAAGTGATAGGTTACACTTTTGTGTCCAAAATTGTTTTGGGTCATTCTCCAAATGATGGGCATGAGTTCTAAATTTTATGAACAACAAAGATGGTCATGTAAACGCCTTAGAGGATATGACGAAAAGGAGGATCGTTGTTTGTCTATTCCAAAGTCTGGATTGTCAAGCCTACGTTTAGACGTGAGGTGGAGGAACCCAGGATCTAGAGGTATTTACTCCATTAGGTACTCTACTAAGACCATAGGATATTTGTCTTGACAAACCTTGTGAGAACTTGTAAGTTGCTCAAAGGTAGAGTCTCTTAAGAAATTAATATCCATGGATGCCAGTGAGAGTAAAGTATACCTTGAATGGAAGGACCTGATGTTGATACTAGCATCCAATCAGAAATGATTGAAACTCAGCATGGAAATACTGGAGAACCTGGCATAAAATCATTACCTCTTGGTAGAAGTTTTCATAAGACCAGAAAGGTATAACTCGTTATATCTGAGGAAGACAACTTAATGATGATTCATGATGAATGCGTCAACTATCGGAAAGCGTAGTGCGCTTGGAGTCCGCTAGAAGAAAGGAGGTTATGATAAGATGAGATACTATCCATGAAGGATATCCAAGGTTTCGACTTGGTTGATCCTACACCTGGGTGTGAACCCGCGAGGTGTGATTGGTTATTTGAGGAGATAGACCAACATGGATAAGTTTGTAGACTACTTCAAAAACTGACTAGTAGGAATAGTTTCACGATGATAGACCATGAGGAAGGTATCATCTAGAAACATTCTCCCGGTGGTTATGTTGAAGTCCACGCGGATACTTATTTTATAAGTGCCTTTTTGGCTATAGTGGATGGAAGTGAAGAGCACATTCCTTAATAGGAATTTTCGGAGGAAATGCTCACAACATTTTCGAGGGTCTTTTACTATCAATAAGTATCCTAATGAAATCTACAAACCCTAAGTAGTCCACTTGTGGACTTGTGTTGCCATCTCAATGTTAGAGTCTTTGCTTTGATATGAAAATCATTTGTTTGAGTTTTCAAAAGGCAATGATAAAACATGGATAAATACCAGAGCTAGTGGGAGCATTTTGTAATCCTATTCTAAATATGTCTAGCACATACAGCGTATTGGAGATAATGTCCTGATCTTACTTGGAAAAGCTTAGATCAAGAATTATGCATCTAGAACGATTATAGGATATATAATACCTATGAAAGGAGTAAAGAAATATTGAAATATGTTCTTGTTGATCTATAGTACAGCAACATAGAACAAATTGTTATTCAAATGCTTGCTTATATACTTCTTAGGATAACTACCGATCTTTATCGGGGTTCGTGATCCTACTAAATATGGCGTTCTTAATAAGTATGCTTCTCAAAGCATCGCTGACTCTATTGGGATCTTATAAGACAATGAGAGTACGATGGCTTGCGCTAGATAACCTTTATCTCAAGCATCTTTTGATCTTATTGAGTTTTGATGAATCAATGAAGGTATGATAGCTTGACAAAGGACCGTTATCTCACCAACGCACACTTTCAAGTGAATGGTTGAGGTAGAGATATGGTCATCTTTCGAATACACACAGATAGCATGGTGGCGGATCCGTTTTGCTAAAGCCGTAGTTGCAAGATAGTGATGATTGTCATACTAACGCTTGCAAAGACTTGGCTTGAGTTTGTTTTAGTTGAAATTTTGATATGTTGAATTTGGGAACGTTAAGCAACATTGTGCTTCTGCTAGTATCGATTATCAAATGGAGATTTGTTAATACGCGTGTAGCGGGTACTCTCAGTTGCCTTTGTTGTGCTCCATCTTAGAATGTTTACCACTTCCCTGAATGTTTTACATTCTAAATGTCCACAGTCAGTCTCTCTTCATCGGAAGGAAGTTTGAACGAAGATTGAGGGAAAGCATTGGTCGTGTATTCAATGGGGATTGGATACGAGAGACGCGATACTTAACCTATACTTGAAAAGAGTTTCAAGTGATTGGACGACCCACACCTGAGTTTACTTCATGGTACATGTCAATAGTAACTCAGGATGATAATATCATTTCGTCCTTAGACCGGAGATACATGTGTTTCCACGACATTGGTCTGCCTTGTTCTGATTGCTTTCAACCGCTGTCCGTAACTGGTTGTTATAAAGGAAGCTTTTGGGGAAGGTATTACCGATGTAATGGGGCAATGTAGTCGAAGGAATTTGTTCCTCTGCTTAGAGAGATATTTCTGGGCCCCTCGATGATTGGGCGCTGACACCAAAAATGCATGGCCGTGTTCATGCTTGCAATGATAGTTGATCAGTTGCAACTTGCATATTTTGGTCACCACCAATCTTGATCAAGAAACATAATCGTGAAGGATCGGAGAATGACTTTGTACCATGTCTCGTGTTCACCCGGATATCGCGAACAATATGATGATTGATCACTTATCTGTAGGACCTTTTCAAATCCGTTTAGATTGTGATTAGGTACTTGTCAGGGATGACATACCTCGTGTTGATTTAGGGGCAGGGATGTCTTGCTAGAGGCTGCTCCCTGTCTGTGATGCATATGGGTACGGTGTGTCAAGTGCAAGTGGGAGTTTGTTGGAATCTGCCCACTGACACACGTATGCCGGTATCACTGCTAAAGAAGCGCGAGCCTATTGGGTCACACGCCAAGGATTGATCCCGACAGCACGTTTAGAAAGAGAGGAATAAAATAGTGGTTTTGGTTGTCAATGGGTGCTTCATGACCATGAAGGTTTGTGCTTCATGGGCGGTGAAGGTTAGGTGCTTCATGACCATGAAGCTGATTGCTTCGTGGGCTGTAAAGGCTGGGTGCTTCACGACCATGAAGCTGTCTTCATGGGCTGTGAAGGCTATGACCTTCACGGGCCTTGAAGAATCCTTCACGGGCCGTGAAGAGGCAGTTGAAGTGTCACTTTGTTTTTATTGGACCTTTTGTTGGTCCAATCAAAACCTTTACTTTTGGTCCGACCCTGGAGGCTTCAGATGGCTGTTCAAAAGGCTGGAAGATTAGCTAGAAAGTCTCTCATTTTTATTCCACAACTATTCTCTCTTGGTGCCACATGCAAAGATCTAAAACTAACACTAAGATGGTGATCTTGAGTATTATGTGAGCTGATCTATGGTGCAAGAGGAGATGTACATGGGCTGTTCCAGATGGTGAAGTCATCAAGGATGTTCATTTATGTCTTACTAGCATTTGGGGATCAAATGTTCTTGGTGTGGACTAGCAATAGAGGAGGAAGCCACTTGTTTCCTCAATCTCATCCCAATCCATTTGATGAACTCAATTTCCAGCCATGGTAAGGAGGTATTTTCTTCCTTCTTCTTGTTTCAGTTGCAATTTGCTTTGTAGTGTATTCCACCATTGGAACTTGGTTGTGGGTTTTCTTGTGCTTGTTTGTTTTGTATTGCATGCTACTTTTCATGTGTGCTTCCGCTGCGTTTGTACCCACCACAAGTTCCAACAATCAAATATATCATTCATCATGTCAATAACTTGTTTCTAAGCTTATATATATAAATATACAAGTATATTTGCATATAAATAGCATATCGTGTTCATTTAAACAAGTAGCATTCAAAAACCTCCTTTATTGGATTCATACAAGTCGGTACTCACCTTGATGCTCAATTATAATTCAAATTTGTACTTGGCCTTCCTTGAATGTTTATGTACCTATTGTATACATAAAGACCCATTTAGATCACCACATAACTTATACATATGCTAATTCTAATGTATAATTTCCTAATTGTGTATAAACTAGTAAAAATGTTCAAACTAACCCAAATATCCCAAAATTGATCAAAATTGATTCAACTATAGTCCTTATACCATGTACATTGAAAAACAAGTATTGGTTTGCTGCATCCATGGTCGCGCCGTGACACCTTCATGTGTCGCGCCGCTACACAGCTTCAGAGCTGCGAGAATTAGCCCCTGCAGTAGCTGCTTTCCAACCAAAACCCCAACTTTAACATGTTTTTAATTAATTCCAAGTTATTTACTAACTTTGGGACATCAAAGGGAGTTCATAAACATAAAAACATCAAGCTTTAACATCAGATTCTTGTTTGATTTACCAATTCATCATATTTGACCCATTTGGTCAATTTCATGAAATACAATCAAGTTGACATCTTTAATACCTAAAATCAGTCCCAAACCACTTACAAATGATCCTAGAACAGATTGAAATCAAGAAATCCAAATTTTATTTGCTAATTTCGTTTGCCCCATTTTTTAACCTAAATCCTAAAGTCAAGAACAAAAGAAGAAGAAAGGCTTACAAGCAGGAAAATGATGATGATGATTATGTGTTGAAGCTTAAGAACAGATTGGGAGCTTGATTATAGCTTAATCTTCAGCCTTGATTGACCTTTGAATGAGATTTCTTCAAGAACACAAAAGAGAAAAGAAAGCGTGAGGTGTGTGTGTTTTCGTATGTGTTTGTGTGTGTACAGATGTGAAGACTTATTAAAAACCGACTTTGGTTTTTGTGTTATCCACAAGGGGTATTTTGTTCCCCTTTTCAACATACAACACGACACCCGAATAACCGTTTCAACTAACGAGGATATATTTAGAAATCTCGTTTGAAACCAGTTATTATTTTACAATTCTTTTCTATTTTTATTACTATTTTTAATTTCACATTTATCTGGCCAATAACTAATTTCTATTAATTCTCACAAATATATTTATATTTAATTCATTTAAATAAATCGACATACGAAATAGAGAAACCGGTAGTTGTAGCTTTTTGCAACAAGATACGGAAATAAAAGAGTAAGTAGCTCCAGGATCAAACAATATACATGCTGGGGTAGTTTCAATAAGAAAAGTACCTGTGATCACATCACCTGCAGTCTTGGCCTCCTCGGCCGTCATCTGTAATGCACGCCCTTTGGCACGTGGGGCGCCATCCTTCTTTGGCTCAGATGATGATCCTCCAGCTCGTGTGTTAGAACCCTGTGGGCATTTGGCTATTCTGTGCCCAGGCTGGCGACATCTGAAGCAGACATCCTCCTTAAACATGCAATCCTCCATTGGGTGACCTTTGATACCACATCTAGCACATCTTTTGGTAGCTCTAGAACACTCACCGGAATGGGTGGAACGGCATTGGTTGCACCACGAGCCTTCAGATTTAGGCTTCTTGTAATCACCAGATTTGATACCTGTAGAAGATTGTCCTTTTAAAGGACTTGGGTTAGAAGAGTATTGTAACTTCCTCTTATTGATTCCTCCTACAGATTCGCCCCTACACTGAATGCGATCAGCCTTTATTTGTCGAGCTATCTCAAATGCTCGATCCAGATCACTAGCTGCTCTAACATATGCTCGAAACTCCAAGGGTAATGTGGCAACAAACTTTCTTATCTTGAGATTCTCATTAGTTAATAAATGATGTACAAACCTTATTTTGTCAGAAAAAGCACTGATGTGTTGCTCCATAGTTTTATCCCCTTTTTGGAGATTGTTGAACTCACGCTCGAAGCGTTCCATAACATATTCAGTGCAGTACTTCTTCTACACTTTCTCTGAGAATTGTTCCCAAACTAAGGATTCAAGTACCTCCTTTCTGATAGAGGCTTTGACTGTGTCCCACCAGTATATGGCACGACCCTTCAACATCCGAACAGGATACCTAACGCGGTACTCGGACTCACATTCGCAAGACTCAAAGGTCTGCTCCATCTCTCTGATCCACCTCTTGGTAACTACGGGGTCATCACTCCCCTCAAAGGTAGGTGGATGGCATGATAGGAATTTATTATAAGAACATGGCTTGCGGGTTGGTCTACTCAAAGCTGAGTTGAGTAAAAGCTCCTTTGTAGTACGGAGCTCCTCCTCAAGGCGTCTGATATACGCCTGTTGCACATTCTCAGCTGGTGCACCTTCAGAATGGTGTTGTGACTGCTCATCTGCAGCCTGTTGAGGAGGTATATGGGAGTCTTCGTCCTCCATTTCCTTAAGTGCCTGTTCAGTAGCACCCGGTTGTGAAGACATATTCAACTTTTGCTATATGAAAGAAGGGTTATTCATTATAGCAATTATACTTACACATAAACATATAGACTAGCTAAATACAAGTACTTATCATATTACTCTCCTACTCAAAACCCTTTACCCAATTAGGAACACTTCATAATGGTCGGGCCCGAGTTTGAGATTGAATACTCTTTCAAGTACCCAATTCCCTCAAACTTAGGCTCTAATACCTAACTTGTGACACCGCCTTTGAAACCTTAGTAATCAGTTAAAATTCGAGTTTTCAAACTTCATGGGTCCGTTTGTAAATTGAATGTTTACCTGTTAGTTATCCTAACCGAATTTCAAAAGCAAAGCAGCGGAATTTTCAAAAACAATAAACAAACCCAAGCCTATTAAACTATTACAGTTTAACACGTGTTTGGCGTATATACAAATATACAAAACAAATTTGCCAAACACGACAACCGGTGTTACTTTAAACTAAACCTACCATTGTATAAATTGAATACCAAAAGCAGTGTTCCTCAAAAGCCCATACAAAAGCATAAGGGTTCCCGTCTCACCAGGCCTGCCTATACTTTGTCTGTAAAAGGGAAACAACAACAGGATTAGCTATTTAACATAGCTAATGAATACAGACAGGTATGAGTGCAATAATAGCAAGTCATGAATCAAATATGAGCATACAATGCTATCCTAACATTTAGCGGTAATGCTGACATGTCCAGCAGTGCTTTATCTTGCCAGATAGCTAGTCCGGCTCAATAACAACCACCGGGGGAATCAAACACTGCCAACCGTGCTGGTATCATCACATAAGTGACTCCACCTGCTCGTTACGGAGCTAGAGGCTCATTAGGCTCAGCAAGTTAAGGCAATCACCCCATAAGTTAAAGGAATGGCACTCGAGTACCATAAGTCCCGAAAAATTTCCCGAAGGCCCCTGAGACCCAGCCGAAGCTGACCTTTCATGCACATATATCCGGACTTTTCACATAGCTCATCATTATCTCATAAAAGAGATCATAGCATGCACGCTTTCACATAGGAATTCATATTCATCAAAATATCATAATAAATATACATGTACTTAAATACATGTCAAATATGTCATTCATCATGTCAATAACTTGTTTCTAAGCTTATATATATAAATATACAAGTCTATTTGCATATAAATAGCATACCGTGTTCATTTAAACAAGTGGCATTCAAAAACCTCCTTTATTGGATTCATACAAGTCGGTACTCACCTTGATGCTCAATTATAATTCAAATATGTACTTGGCTTTCCTTGAATGTTTATGTACCTATTGTATACATAAAGGCCCATTTAGATCACCACATAACTTATACATATGCTAATTCTAATGTATAATTTCCTTATTGTGTCTAAACTAGTAAAAATGTTCAAACTAACCCAAATATCCCAAAATTGATCAAAATTGATTCAACTATAGTCCTTATACCATGTACATTGAAAAACAAGTATTGGTTTGCTGCAGCCATGGTCGCGCCGCGACACCTTCATGTGTCGCGCCGCTACACAGCTTCAGAGTTGTGAGAATGAGCCCCTGCAGTAGCTGCTTTCCATACAAACCCCAACTTTAACATGTTTTTAATTAATTCCAAGTTATATACTAAGTTTGGGACATCAAAGGGAGTTCATAAACATAAAAACATCAAGCTTTAACATCAGATTCTTGTTTGATTTACCAATTCATCATATTTGACCCATTTGGTCAATTTCAAGAAATACAATCAAGTTGACATCTTTAATACCTAAAATCAGTCCCAGAACAGATTGAAATAAGGAAATCCAAACTTTATTGGCTAATTTCGTTTGCCCCATTTTTTAACCTAAATCCTAAAGTCAAGAACAAAAGAAGAAGAAAGGCTTACAAGCTGGAAAATGATGATGATGATCATGTGTTGAAGCTTAAGAACAGATTGGGAGCTTGATTATAGCTTAATCTTCAGCCTTGATTGACCTTTGAATAAGATTTCTTCAAGAACACAAAAGAGAAAAGAAAGCGTGAGGTGTGTGTGTGTTTTCGTATGTGTTTGTGTGTGTACAGATGTGAAGACTTATTAAAAACCGACTTTGGTTTTTGAGTTATCCACAAGGGGTATTTTGTTCCCCTTTTCAACATACAACACGACACCTGAATAACCGTTTCAACTAACGAGGATATTTTTGGAAACCTCGTTTGAAACCAGTTATTATTTTACAATTCTTTTCTATTTTTATTACTATTTTTAATTTCACATTTATCTTGCCAATAACTAATATCTATTAATTCTCACAAATATATTTATATTTAATTCATTTAAATAAATCGACATACCAAATGGAGCACGCGAATAGGCCATATTTGAAGATGTTACATAATCATCAGAAACAAGACATGTAACACCCGCAAACATGGGCTAGGAGATTAGCAGGTGGGCGGTATGTGATTAATTGTTCTATTTGATTTTGTGATTATTTGAGTAATTAATTAAGGATATATATATATATATATATATGTTTACGGGTGGATTTTTAATTAGGAAAAGAATTATGATATGTATGTATGGTATGTTAAGTATGCATGTATGCATGAAAAGAAAATAACGCAGCCACCTCCTGCTTTGTAATTATAAATTATGTGTTTACGTGGGAAGTGAGGTGCAAATCTGCTCATTACTTTCAAATTCTAAAAAGGTGAAGTGCGTGTATTGAGAGAAAACCGTGACTGAAGAAAGCTTCAAAAAAGTTGCAACTTGAAATTACTAAGTCAAGATCTTGTGTTCTATAATTCAAAAAGAAGGTAAGCATATGTTTGTAACATGTTATAACTCATCTTGATACTTAAATCTGTTGAAAAACATGATTATGTGATGTTTCACCATTAATGGAGGTTCAAGCTCAAACTAGTAAATGAGTTTTGCATAAAATGATGATTTGATGAGTTCTAGGATGTTCATGATAGTTGTATACATGTGATATAATGTTTATACATGTTTAGAAGTGTCTTGGATCGGAAATCAGAGGTTAAAACCAAAATTCAAAGTTTGAGTCGGCTGGAAAATTGGAGAAGATGATGCAGGGTTCGATGTGACGCGACGCGTCATAACCCTGGACGTGACGCGTTCTTGTTTTTTATCGGGTTCCTTGTAATCCGAAGCCCAAATCTGATGGTGTGTATTCCGATCCGATACCCAAAATCCGACCCTAGCAATCCGACAAGTGAAATCCGATGGTTAGAATCCGACAACTTGAATCCGGGATTTGAAATCTGGCGGATTCTTGAAATCCGATTGAGGAAATCCGACACTTTGGACGACGCGACGCGTCCGACGATTTCCAGAATTGTGAATTTTGTTTGATATATCTTTTGATTGTGTTTCATGTGTTTATGTTTTATGGACTTATTATATGAATTGAAGCATAAATATATGTGGGTAATATATTTATATATTCGAGATTGATTTGATTGTTGTTGTGTTTTCAGGCAATCAAAAGACTCGGTGATATTAGATATCTGAGTTCGTGCGGATTTTGAGGTGAGTGGACGTTAATCGCAGATGGTAAAGATTATGGTTAATGTTATTGATGTGATGCATGTGATTGTGATTGCAGGATTGACTGATTGAATTGTTGACTGTGATTATTGATTGATGATATCTGCTGCATAAGTATTTGGTCGATACGTGCTCGTTCACTGGGTGGTTGAATAGTGATAGCCTTACTGGTGCATATGTTGCATCAGAGGGGGATTTTTACTGTGCCATTTCAGTGGAGGGATATCGGTAATCCTTTGCTTTGGCCGGCATTGGTTGTAGGTTCTGCGCCGAACCGCCGGTCTTCTTGGATATGTGATTACATGCTTTGATATTGATTGTTGATGTTTGCGTTTGTGCTTAGCCTCTACTCACTTAGCTTTGTGCTAATTCCCCTCAGTTGTTGCTTTTGCAAGTTTGTGTTTGTGGTGTAGCTGAAGGAGAAGTTGACCCGACTCTGATATTTTGTGTTAAAAGAAACTAGCCTATTATTTTTGTAAAACCAAGACTGATGATACTTTTGTTTATGAACATGTGGTTGTAACTTTGTAAATTTGGATTTGTATGTAAATGAGTTTGTTTAATTAAGCTTCTGCAGTGCATTTTAAAAAAAATGGCTTGGATTTTCCGGTGTTACAAGGCAAGACTAATTGCACATGGTTATTGTCTAGAAGAAGGAATTTATTTTGGTGAAACCTATGCCCTTTTGTAAGACTAGAAGCAATTAGCCTTTTCTTAGCCTATGTTGCCTTCAAATGCTTCAAAGTATTCCAAATGAGTGTGAAGAGTGCATTTCTGAATGGAGACTTGAAAGAAGAGGTGTATGTCAAACAACCTCTAGGTTTTGAGGATACCAAGTATCCAGAACATGTTTACTTCTTAAACAAAGCTTTATATGGTCTGAAACAAGCTCCAAGAGCCTGGTATGTGAAACATCTGTGAAGCTGGCCTAGTTGTTAGCGTCTCGGTGGTAAGTTAATTGTGAGTGTTCACGTGTTGAACATTCTTAAACATTTTGTTGGGAAAAATAGGCTTACAAATATATCCTCTTTTGTTTACACAAAAATATACAACTTGTTTATATAATTGTATACATTAACATTAACATATGTGCACATATACATATATGTATTCAATCAAATATATTCTTATCTATAATCTACAAAACAAGCTTCATCAAATGCCCAAGCTCCAATCATCAATATCCGAGTTCTAGTTGAAGCCGAAGTCAAATATTCCTACAAACAAACGTTTGAAGTTTATGAGCTTACAAAATAAATAATCAAATAAGTTTAAGTTTTTATTAAATTATTTTTACAAAACCTTTTATAAAAATTGAGATAATATTTTATAAAATCACAAGCTTGGTAGTCAAAGCAAATGAATTTCTATTTTGGCAAATACTAAACACAATCTTCTATTGAAATAAGCCAAAACCATATTTAGCAAAAGGAATCTCCCAAAGAGGTAAACTTCCAACATGCTTTGTGCATTTGGTTTCTAAACTACCATTTTTATGATTAAATTCAAACATAAGAAGTATGACACTAACCCAACTTTTCTTAAGCTTCTTTTCAGTGCATTTTTATGGTAAAAATGAGTTGTGTGTGGTTTTGGTAAAAGACCAACGTCTATATTCACAAGGCTCAAAAAAGCTCCAGCAGGCCGACGGTCGATGCCACGGTCGATCCACGGTCGATGCCACGGTCGACCGTGGATCGACCGTAGACAATCTGGACACTTTTTGAGCTTGCACATTTTACCTTATTTAAGGCAACTCAAGTCTTGTTTTTTACTAAGCTCTTGCAATCTGAAAAACACAGAATACATACAAAATCTTGTGAGCTCATATTCTTTGATAAATATTCAATCTTTCAAGATCAAGAATAACGCAAGAGTGAAAACCTTCAAGGTTCTAACACTACATTACCTACTTATACATTTGTAATAGTGTGAGGATCATCTCTAGCCTTAGAATTAGAGAGAAGTAAGGATCATCTCTAGCCTATAGAATTAGAGAGAAGTGAGGATCAACTCTAGCCTTTCCAATTAGAGTGAAGTAAGGTTTATCTTAACCTTGTTTGCAAGAGTGAAGTGTAATTCTTGTAAGCTAAAGAGAGAAGTTGTAAAAAGTTTTATCTACCTTTAAAGAGAGAAGTCAGTGGAGCAACTCTTGTTGGGTGAGGCCAAGGAGTGGATGTAGAGCAAGGTTGTTAACCCTTGCTTGAACCACTATAAATCATTGTGTCCTAGCTACTTCATTGGTGATATCTTTCTTCCTTAAACTCTTTAATTACTTGCAAATATTGTTAAAAACTTCAAAAAGTGGGCATATAACCTATTCACCCCCCGCTAGGTTCTAACAATTGGTATCAGAGCAAGTTTCTCTAGATAATTTTTGAAAAGTTGTTTAAATCTTCTAAAAATATTTTTCAAAAATTTTTGAGTTGATAAAATGGGACAAAATTATATAGAGGGGAATTCTATGGTTAGACATCCACTTCTTGAAGAAGAAGACTTTTGCTATTGGAAGCAAAGATTCATGACTTATGTAAAAGCCAAAGATATTGACCTTTGGGAGATTATTGAAGAACGAGATCATGTTTCAAAAACCTTTGATTCTAAGCAAAATGCTTATGTTCCAACTCCTAAAGAAAAATGGAATCAAGAGGATAAGAAAATGATTTCAAAAAATTTTCAAGCAAAACTTTTTCTATACAATGCTTTACCTAGAAAAGAGTTTGAAAGAGTTTTCATGTGTGAAAGTGCAAATGTTATTTGGAAATCTCTTGTCATCACACATTAAGGAAATGCCCAAGTTCTAGATAACATAATTGAATTACTTGTGCAACAATATGAACAATTTCAAATACTAGATGATTTGAAAATTGATGATGCTTTTACAAGGTTTAATACTATTGTTACTAGTCTCAAGGCACTTGGGACTACTTACACTAACAAAAAGATTGTAAGAAAGTTTCTTAGGGCTCTTTCACCAAAATGGAGAGCAAAGGTGACGGCTATTGAGGAGTCAAAGGACTTGAATATATAACAAATGGATAAGCTAATAGGAAATCTCAAGGTGTATGAAGTAATCATGCAAAAAGATGATGAAAGTGCCAAGCCAAAGAAAGAAAAGAGCAAATGCATTGCACTCAAAGCTAAACATGTCAAAGAATCCTCAAGTGATGAAGAAGAGAAAATAAAAGAAGAAAAATGTCTCATGGATTTTGAGACAAGTGAGGTACATTCCGATTCTAGCTACTATAGTGATAATGATGACAATCAATATGATCAATTATGTGATTATAGCTCTAAAATACTTGCTAAAAATGAGGAGTTAAAAAATGAGAACAAGAGCTTTAAAAAAGAAAATGTCAAGTTAAGAAATGAAAACGATGACTTGAACTTGAAAATAAAAGATCTAGAACGTAAAATTGATTCTAGCTTGAAAGATTTGGAAAGTAAGCTAAAGACAAATTTTGACACAACCACCGTGTCAAAATTTGAAGATAGTTCAACCAAGTTAGATGAGATGTTAAAGATTCAAAAATCATCAAAAGATAAGGGTGGTCTTCGGTTCTCAAGTTACTCAAACAACATGACAACTAGTCACTTAACACCTATCAAATTTATGAAAGAAAAAGTGGATGAAAAAATCCAGGAGCCTCACGGTCGACCCACGGTATCGACCGTGAATCGACCGTCAGCTCACTGGAATTTTTCAAAAGTTCAAAATTGCAACATTGTTTCTAGTTCTTCCACTTGTATGCCAAAGGTTGCAATTAATGAATTAATAAGAAAGTTTTATACTCCAACTACAAGGAATGGACTTGGATTCAAGAAACCTAAATCAAATACATTTCAAAAATCAAGTCATTCTCATAAAATTATTAACTCTATGAACACATGGTATCATAAAGGGTTCAAGATTACACAAAGGTGGATTAGAGTAGGAATTTTTGATACTAACCATCCTGGACCCATGAGATATTGGGCACCAAAAGCTTGAATGATGGAGAACTCTTCACTTCATACAAGGAGTATGATGGAGGACATGTGGTGTTTGGAAGCAACCTAAGAAGAAAGGTGGTTGGTAAATGTAACATTCTTCATGACAATATCAAATTCTTGAATGTTGAGCATGTTAATGGTTTAGCTTACAACTTAATAAGTATTGGTCAACTATGTGATAAAGATCTAAATGTTAAACTCTCTAAACATGAAAACTTGATATGCAAAGATGACAAAGTTTTAGTAAAAGGTGTTTGGAGAAATGGACTCTATACATTTAGACTTGGTGATAATCCTAACACACAAGTATTTCTTGCATCTATAATCGATAGAAGACTAGGACATGCTAACATGAGATTAGTACAAACATTGACTATAAATGAGCTTGTTAGAGTCTTACCGAATGTTAAATTCGATAATCATTTTTGTGATGCATGTAAGATAGAAAAACAAGTGTACTCATCTCATAAATCTAAAATGCTATAAAAACTGAGAGATGTCTTTGGGCCTTCATCAATTCAAAGTTATGGGGGAAACTTCTACACACTAGTTGTTATAGATGACTTTTCTAGATATACATGGACATTATTTTTGAAAACAAAAATTGAAGCTTTTGACAAATTTAAAAATCTTGGCAAGAAAATTGAAAATCAATTGGGTTGAATGATGTTGGGAATCCATGGGGATCAAAGCACGCAACGGAAGCAACAAAACACACAAAAACGATCCCATGATTTCCCAATGGTGGTGAAAACTTGCAGGAACATGCATGCAACCAAAACAAACACAAAGAGAAGAAGGTAAGCAATCCATACCCTTGAAGACTTTGATAATATTCTGGAACAACTTCGAATTTGGGATAAGCTCTTGAAACAAAAGGTTCCAAGCACCAAAGAAGTCCACACCAAGCTTAGCTTCTTTCTCCTTGTACTAGCAAGCCACCAAACCACCAACACTTGACGATTTGGTTTAGGAACTGCCCTTGAACAACACTAGAAGATCACCAACACAAGGTCTTGTGCTTCTATCAACTTAGAACACTCACTTATGTATGTC
Source organism: Dittrichia graveolens (assembly GCA_038502395.1). Taxonomy (NCBI): domain Eukaryota; kingdom Viridiplantae; phylum Streptophyta; class Magnoliopsida; order Asterales; family Asteraceae; genus Dittrichia; species Dittrichia graveolens. The sequence goes on from JARJIL010000003.1 coordinate 65,455,049, forward strand.
TCTAATGTGTATAATTACAAGAATTAACCAAGAGAGTAGAATGCATTAAAAGAACCTCTTTTATAGGCATTATATCTGTTCAAAGAGCCCAGAGTCGGAGCTAAGTGACACACCATCATTGGACAAACAAAATGGTCCAACCAAATACAAGTGTCATTTAGAATTCTTCCTTCACGACTTCTTCACGGGCTCTCACGGGCCGTGAAGGATAAATGCGCCACGACCGGCCATTTATCCTCCACGTTTCGTGCCGCTCCGTGCAAGAATCGTGAGGGTTCGTGTCTTCACGACCTCCTTCACGGGCCGTGTAGGGTCGTGAAGCCCTAGGGTTTCACGAACCATGCGGACCACGACAGGACTCGTGGACACGAGCTGCTTCACGACCCGTGGAGCATCTTTCACGGTCGTGAAGCCTAGGTCAACTGGAATTTGACCATTTTGACTCTTTCTTCTTATAGTAGGCTGTCGAGATTGAAACTTGGCGTGTGACCCAATAGGCCCGTGCTTCATTGGCAGTGATGCTGGCCTACGTGTGTCAGTGGGCATATACCAACAAACTCCCACTTGCACATGACACACCGTATCCATGGGCACCACAGACAGGGAGCGGCCTCTAGCAAGGCATCCCTGCCCCCAACTAAACATGGGGTATGTCATCGCTGACAAGTACCATGATAAACTAACAGAGTTTGACATGGTCCTATAGATAAGTGATCAATTATCTTATTGTTCACGATATCCAAGTGAACACGAGACATGGTACAAAGTCATTCTCCGATCGTTCACAATTATGTTTCTCGATCAAGATTGGTGGTGACCAAAAAGGTGAGTTGCAACTGATCAAGTATCATTGTAAACTCGAGCATGGCCATACAGTTTTGGTGTCAGCGCCCAATCATCGAGGGGCCAGGGATATCTCTCTTTACAGAGGAACAAATTCCTTCGACTACATTGCCTCCAATACAATGGCAATACTTTACCCAAATGCCTCCTTTATAATTGCCAGTTATGGACTACGTTTGAAAGCAGTCAGAATAAAGCAAACCAAAATAGTGAAACACATGCATCTCCGGTCTAAGGATAAAAGATATTATCATCCTGATTTACTCTTGACATGTACCATGAAGTAAGATCAGGTGTGGGTCGTCCAATCACTTGAAACTCTTTTCAAGTATAGGCGAAATATTGCGTCCTTTGTATTCAATCCCCATTGAATACTATGACCAGTCATTTCCCTCAATCTTCGTTCATACTTCCTTCCTTGAAGAATGACCGATCGTGGACAGTTTAGAATGTAAAACATTCAAGGAAGTGATAAAACATGCAAAGTTGGAACACAATAATGATTTAAAGAAAGTATTCGCTACACGCGTATCATTAAATCACCATTTAATAATAAATAAATTCAAAAATACAATATTGTTTAATGTTCCCAATTACATAGTAAATACATCGAATACAATAACCAACAACCCAACCAAGTCACTAGCAAATCTAATCCCAATAGCACGTGTGTAGGCATCGTGCTTGGCTTGTGACAACGGTTTAGTGAACGGATCCGCCAAATTGCTATCCGTGTGTACTTTGCAGATGACAATGTCTCCATTTTCGACCACGTCCTGGATAAAATGATATTTCCGTGGAATATGCCTCGTGCGTCGATGAGACCTTGGTTCCTTTGCAAAAGCAATGGCACCCTCGTTGTCACAGAAGATCTCAACAGGGTCGCTGATGCTTGGAACCACTCCCAGATCAAGCAGAAATTTCCTTATCCATACGGCCTCCTTAGCAGCTTCACTGGCCGCAATGTATTCCGACTCGGTAGTGGAATCGGCCACGGTGTCTTGCTTGGAGCTCCTCTAGGATATAGCACCGCCGTTTAATAGGAACACGAACCCCGATTGTGATCGGCAGTCATCCCTATCGGTTTGGAAGCTTGCATCAGAGTAACCCTTTACTCTAAGCTTTTCCTCACCTCCGTACACCAAGAACATCTCCTTAGTCCTCCAAAGATACTTGAGAATGCTCTTCACCACCGTCCAATGAGCTTCGCCAGGGTTGTCTTGATATCTACTCGTCATGCTCAAGGCACACGATACATCAGGTCTACTACATAGCATGGCGTACATGATCGAGCCCACAGCCGAAGCATATGGCACTCGCTTCATTACTTCCCGTTCCTCTGGGGAACTAGGGGATTGAGTCTTACTCAATACCAAACCATGTGACATTGGAATGAACCCCTTCTTGGAGTCTTCAATCCTAAACCGCTTTAGGACTTTGTCAACATATGTACTTTGGCTAAGCCCAATAAGCCTCTTGGATCTATCTCTATAGATTTTGATCCCAAGAATATAAGTCGCATCTCCTAGATCCTTCATTGAAAAACAATTCCCTAACCAGGTTTTTACACCTTGAAGGGTCAAGACATCGTTTCCAATGAGGAGCATGTCATCGACATACAAGACTAGGAACACAACCATGCTCCCACTAGCCTTGACATATACGCATGGCTCATCCTTGCTTTTCGAAAAGCAAAACTCTTTGACTTTCTCATCAAAGCACAGGTTCCAACTGCGCGATGCTTGCTTAAGTCCATAAATTGACTTCTTAAGCTTGCAGACTTTATCCGGATGCTTGGCATGTACAAAACCCTCGGGTTGAGTCATATAGACCTCCTCGCTTAGTGTCCCATTAAGGAACGCGGTTTTTATATCAATTTGCCAAATCTGATAATCATGAAATGCGGCAATTGCCATAAGTATCCGGATAGACTTCAACATACCCACCGGGGAAAAGGTTTCATCATAGTCTACACCATGAGTTTGCGTGAAACCCTTAGCCACTAGTCGGGCTTTGAAGGTGTCTACCTCTCCATCTATGCCGGTCTTTTTCTTAAAGACCCATTTGCACCCTACGGGTCCACACCCGGGCACCGGATCTACCAAATCCCAGACTTGGTTATCCGACATAGATTGCATCTCGGACTCCATAGCCTCTTTCCACCTAGCGGACTCATGGCCCACCACGGCGTTCCGATAAGATGATGGTTCATCATGATCCATCACTAGGTCGTAGCCCTCAGACATGAGAAACCCATATCTCTCTGGCTCGTTGCGACTCCTACCGGATCTTCTAAGAGGTAAAGGATCCGTGTCAGGTTCTCCAGCAGCGCCATGCTGAGAATCATCTTGTGAACGAGTGCCAACTTCAGGTTGGTCATTGGAGGCTTCTTGAATCTCTTCAAGACCTACCTTTCTCCCACTAGCGTCTTTGGATAGCATCTCTCTTTCAAGAAAGATGGCCCTCCGAGCAACAAATACCTTGTTCTCGGACGGTTTGTAAAACAAATATCCCATAGACCCGGCAGGGTATCCAATGAACAAACACCTCTCGGCTCGGGGTTTCAATTTGTCCTCCACCTCACGTCTGACGTAGGCAGGACAACCCCAAACCTTTAGATATGAAAGCGATGGAACCTTTCCATGCCACATCTCAAAGGGTGTTTTCTTGACCTTCCTAGTTGGTACGAGGTTAAGGATTCTAACGGCCGTTTCCAATGCATAGCCCCAAAAGCTAATGGGTACATCCGTACGACTCATCATACACCGAACCATATCCAATAATGTCCGGTTCCTCCTCTCGGCGACACCATTTAATTGTGGTGTCCTAGGAGGTATCAATTGCGAAACAATTCCACAATCTTTTAGATTATCACGGAATTCCGAACTTAGATACTCACCACCACGATCCAATCTGAGCTTCTTAATTCGTTTACCCAATTGGTTCTCAACTTCATTTTTGAAAGTCTTGAAAACCTCAAAGGTTTCCGACTTTTGTCTCACCAAGTAGACATACCCATACCTACTAAAATCATCGGTAAGGTTACGAAGTACCTTGAGTTATCCCTAGTGACATGCTTGAACGGACCACACACATCCGTGTGAACGATATCCAACAATTCTTTGCCCCTCTCACAAACGCCGGTGAAGGGTGCTTTGGTCATTTTGCCCAACAAGCAAGATTCTCATACATCGTCCGACCCATGGTCAAATGATTCCAAGATCCCATCCGCTTGGAGCTTGGCGATGCGTTTCTTGTTTATGTGGCCCAAACGACCATGCCATAAAGATAACTTATCCAAATCATATTTTGATTTAGAACCAACATTCATGATTGATCTATTACTTTGCAAGCATACGCTTGTCTCATATATGCCACGACATGGATGTGCTTTAAAATAAAATAAATCATTTTTAAAGCATGAAATAATTCCATTAGAGAAATTAAAGTCAAATCCATCGTCAACAAGTGCATATAATGATAAAATGTTTCTTGCCACGCAGGACGAATAAGATACATTTAGTAAGGTAATAGATAAGCCGGATGGAAAGGCGAGGTCCACGCTCCCTATCTTCTCAACCAGGACAACCACTTTGTTTCCCATGATGAGATCCAGCTCCCCATCAACCAAGTCCCTACTTCTTCTTAGTACCTGCACATTATTAACTATGTGAGTACCACACCCGGTGTCCAAGACCCAAGCGTTAGAAGTAGAAGTGTTATGGAGTTCAATCATATACATACCGGAGGCGCCTTGTCCCTTGGCACGAAGCCTCTTGAGCTCCTCCGTGTACTTGGGGCAACTACGCCGGTAGTGTCCCTTCTCCCCGCAGAAGAAGCAGGTGGCCTCTTCCGGTGAGGGGGCTATAGGAGCGTGTTCCTTCCCCTTCGGCTCCGGCGCCGGGAGTGGCTTGGGCTTGGGTGTTGCCACCTTCGCCTTCCCCTTCCCCTTGCCTTTGGAGCTTGAAGCGGGCCGCTTCCTCTTAGCACCACCTTTATGGATGGCTAGGACGGGTGTGGAGGTCGATGGTTTTGCCTTGGCCATGTTAGACTCTGTGGTTTTCAACATGCCGTGCAATTCCATCAAGGACTTATCCATATTGTGCATATGGTAGTTCACAATGAACGGACCATATACTTGAGGCAAAGATTGGAGGATTATCTCCGTAGCCAACTCTTTCCCCATAGGAAAGCCCAACCTCTCGAGCTGGTCCATGTATTGCTTCATACGAAGCACGTGGGAGCTCACGTTCCCGCCTTCGTGCATCCGACACCCCACAAAGGCCTTGACACACTCGTAGAGTTCTTACCTCGCTTGCTGCTGGAACATTTCCTTCAGCTGCGTGATCATGTCAAACGCACCAACGTCCTCGAATTGCCTTCGCAATTCAGAACTCATGGTCGTCAACATGAGGCAAGTCACCTCATTAGTGACTTTAAGGCGCTTCTCATAAGCATCCCTAATGGCCCGCGTAGCGGTGGTAGCAGGAGCCTCCGGAAGAGGTTCCTCTAGGACGTACAACTTACTTTCATGGCGTAAGACAATTCTCAATTGCCTAAGCCAATCCATAAAGTTTACGCCTACAAGTTTATCTTTTTCCAAAAATGGACGGAGTGAAATGTGTGTCGCGGTGTTGCTTATAGATGCCATCTAAAAGAAGGCAAAGCACACAAAAGGTTAGTTCGACGTATTTTAATCCTTGTTAAATAATTACCCAATAGTTTAACACTTAGATTTAACAAGGGCTAAGAACCCAACATAACTTCACTACATGACGGGTTTACCGCGGATCACTTCGTGATGGTATTTAGGCCGGTAAACGCTTTCCCAATTGCAATCCGTGATTACAACTCTTAGGCACTTGCGGGATCCTTCGGTACTCATAGCACCGGTTCGGCATGTTTGATCCCTTCCCACACCGATTCCTCAATAAGCCACTTTAATAACTCGGTATAGGCACGACAATTATCAAGGCGTATTAAATTGGAATTGTAAATCGTCCAACAAGATACACAATGACGCCCTTGACAATAATTGGCTCGTGCTAAGCTCGACAACCAAAGATTTCAAGACGCCACACGCACCTTCCACACAAGTCCATATGGAACAACTCGTGCTAAGCTCGACAATTGTCCCATGCTTCATTAGATTCGGGTGGTGTCATCTTTTGGATGGCATGTGATTTACGTTTTTAAGAAAAACGGGACTTTTGTTTTTCCGGTTAAAAACCTCTTTTCGTTTTGATTAACAAATAAGTGACAAAATGCATTTTTCACCAATTGAACATAAACACTTTATATTCGTTTGTTAATCATGTGAGCGAGCGGGGTTTGTTAACCAATTAAGGAAAACTATATAGTTTTATTATTTTCAAAAGATTTTCTAGCATGCGAAGATCCTACAACCATGCAAGAAAAACAAATAAATAAAACTACACAACCATGCATACAAAACCGATTTGAGCCAACCTAATTTTTCCCCGGTGAGCCAACCGAGGAACTAAGCCTACTAAGGACAAACAATCCAAGACTTCGTGGTGTGCTCCCACTCGATCCCGCGCCTCCGGATCCGAGGTAGCCAAGACGTCTCCCAAGACTCCCATTGGTGCCTCCGGTCTTCTCTTCTCATTACATACATAATTTAAAGAGAAATGGCATGCAAGCCACACAATCTATTCTAAGCTAATATACAATTACAAAGAATAAATTATTACAAACCAAATGTGGTACAAGCCACAAATATATAAATTATTACAAACAGGATTAAAAAAATTATTACAAACCAAATGTGGTACAAACCACCAAATGAATGAACAACAAATAAAGCAACCACACAAAGGTCTAGGCTCAAACCGGTGCTCACAAAGACGAAACAACGACAAAGCATGGTGTGCCACACCAAACCATGCATAACACAATATCCCAATTAAGTTTATTCAAAAACAAAAGGCACAAGAATAAACCTTGTACATATGCATTAGGATTCCAAACACTTTGAAATCCATATTCATACATACACAATTTACATGTATGCATGTGTGCATTTTATGCCAAAACCACCCAATACATACATATAAAAGAATTAGGATATTATGGGGCTTAATCTACAAGGCTAAACAGCCTAAAATGATTCTGGAAAACCCTAGCCGCCTTTTTCAACATTTATCTTTCAAAAAGCTTGAAAATCATCACAAGAAAAAATACTTTACCTTTCGGTTGAAGTTGTGGTCAAAGGCTCGGTTGGATTCATGACTAATCCACAGTTGACAACTTTTGTTTCGTGATTTCTCATGTTCCCGAATTCTTCTTCCAAAAGGTATTAGGGATCTCTTTTTGCACTAAAGAATCATGTGAACCATAGGATTTGTGAAATATTTCAAAAAGAAATCATGTTGAGTTTGGTGATTAAAAAGGGATTTATGGTGTTAGAAAGTGTTGGCTCTATTATAAGGGATAAATGATAAACTTTGTGTATGAATAAAGTTGTTTAGATAAGATTTGGTTATGTATACATATCATGTCAAAAAGGACAAAAAGCCAAAATTTCAAACAGCTCACTTACGGTCGATACACGGTAGACCGTAGTATCGACCGTCATATTCACAAAATGCTGCAGACGCACCACGGTCGATCCACGGACGATACCGTGCATCGACTGTCAGCCCACTGGAAATTTTTGAGATTTTCAATTTTTTTTTCTTTTGACTTTTAATGCCCAAATTAAATCTATTCATGTTTAATATATCTAAACTAATATTAGATATCACATGATTAATAAAAGTTTCACAATCTTCTCCATTTTAGGAAACATACACATTATGAACATATTGTTAAGGAGTTTGTTATATTCATTGAACTCACTCTCAATTACGCTGAAGTATCATACATCTTGTCATACCTTTACAAAGCAAAGATCTTTCAAAAATCTAGTGTTATGACAAGATAAATTGTGGTGATTCGTGGGAAAGAATTTATGGTGATTGTTAGTTGATATGATATTTGCTACTATTTGCTATGATTCTTATGCCATGAATATTTTACTTGAACCTTGGCTTGTGACAATTGCATATTTTGAATATTGTTTATACTCACATCTCTTTGGCAAGTTCTTGGTAGTATTTTCATATAATATAGATCAAATATCTCAAGAAGTGGAGCTCTACATTCAAGGGGGAGCTTATGTCAAGGGGGAGTCTCCTTTTTGTTAAAGACAAAAAAGGGGGAGAAGATAGAAGAGTATATAGAAGATAGAAGAATATATACATATATATGTATATATGCTCATGTTAACATGTTAAAGTTATACATACAATTCTTATACAAGTTATACATTTTTGTCTTCAACAAAAAGGGGGAGATTATTGGGAAAAAAAGGCTTACAAATATATCCTCTTTTGTTGACACAAAAATATACAACTTGTTTATATAATTGTATGTATTAACATTAACATATGTGCACATATACATATATATGTATTCAATCAAATATATTCTTATCTATAATCTACAAAACAAGCTTCATCAAATGCCCAAGCTCCAATCATCAAGATCCGAGTTCTAGTTGAAGCCGATGTCGAATATTCCTACAAACAAACGTTTGAAGTTTATAAGCTTACAAAATAAATAATCAAATGAGTTTAAGTTTTTATTAAATTATTTTTATAAAACCTTTTATAAAAATTGAGATAATATTTTATAAAATCACAAGCTTGGTAGTCAAAGCAAATGAATTTCTATTTTGGCAAATACTAAACACAATCTTCTATTGAAATAAGCCAAAACCATATTTAGCAAAAGGAATCTCCCAAAGAGGTAAACTTCAAAATGCTTTGTGCATTTGGTTTCTAAACTACCATTTTTATGATTAAATTCAAACATAAGAAGTATGGCACTAACCCAACTTTTCTTAAGCTTCTTTTCAGTGCATTTTTATGGTAAAAATGAGTTGTGTGTGGTTTTGGTAAAAGGCCAACGTCTATATTTACAAGGCTCAAAAAAGCTCCAGCAGGCTGACGGTCGATGCCACGCTCGACCGTGGATCGACCGTGGACAGTGTGGACATTTTTTGAGCTTGCACCTTTTTCCTTATTTAAGGCAACTCAAGTCTTGTTTTATACTAAGCTCTTGCAATCTGAAAAACACATAATACATACAAAATCTTGTGAGCTCATATTCTTTGATAAATATTCAATCTTTCAAGATCAAGAATGAAGCAAGAGTGAAAGCCTTCAAGGTTCAAACACTACATTACCTACTTATACATTTGTAATAGTGTGAGGATCATCTCTAGCCTTAGAATTAGAGAGAAGTACGGATCATCTCTAGCCTATAGAATTAGAGAGAAATGAGGATCAACTCTAGCCTTTCCAATTAGAGTGAAGTAAGGTTTATCTTAACCTTGTTTGCAAGAGTTAAGTGTAATTGTTGTAAGCTAAAGAGAGAAGTTGTAAAAGGTTTATCTCTGCCCTTAAAGAGAGAAGTTAGTGGAGCAACTCTTGGTGGGTGAGGCCACGGAGTGGATGTAGAGCAAGGTTGTTAACCCTTGCTTGAACCACTATAAATCATTGTGTCCTAGCTACTTCATTTGTGATATCTTTCTTCCTTAAACTCTTTAATTACTTGCAAATATTGTTAAAAACTTCAAAAAGTGGGCATATAACCTATTCACCCCCCGCTAGGTTCTAACAATTGGTATCAGAGCAAGTTTCTCTAGATAATTTTTGAAAAGTTGTTTAAATCTTCTAAAAATATTTTTCAAAAATTTTTGAGTTGATAAAATGGGACAAAATTATATAGAGGGGAATTCTATGGTTAGACATCCACTTCTTGAAGAAGAAGACTTTTGCTATTGGAAGCAAAGATTCATGACTTATGTAAAAGCCAAAGATATTGACCTTTGGGAGATTATTGAAGAACGAGATCATGTTTCAAAAACCTTTGATTCTAAGCAAAATGCTTATGTTCCAACTCCTAAAGAAAAATGGAATCAAGAGGATAAGAAAATGATTTCAAAAAATTTTCAAGCAAAACTTTTTCTATACAATGCTTTACCTAGAAAAGAGTTTGAAAGAGTTTTCATGTGTGAAAGTGCAAATGTTATTTGGAAATCTCTTGTCATCACACATTAAGGAAATGCCCAAGTTCTAGATAACATAATTGAATTACTTGTGCAACAATATGAACAATTTCAAATACTAGATGATTTGAAAATTGATGATGCTTTTACAAGGTTTAATACTATTGTTACTAGTCTCAAGGCACTTGGGACTACTTACACTAACAAAAAGATTGTAAGAAAGTTTCTTAGGGCTCTTTCACCAAAATGGAGAGCAAAGGTGACGGCTATTGAGGAGTCAAAGGACTTGAATATATAACAAATGGATAAGCTAATAGGAAATCTCAAGGTGTATGAAGTAATCATGCAAAAAGATGATGAAAGTGCCAAGCCAAAGAAAGAAAAGAGCAAATGCATTGCACTCAAAGCTAAACATGTCAAAGAATCCTCAAGTGATGAAGAAGAGAAAATAAAAGAATCCTCAAGCTAAACTCTTTAATTACTTGCAAATATTGTTAAAAACTTCAAAAAGTGGGCATATAACCTATTCACCCCCCCTCTAGGTTCTAACACATTTGTTGTTTTTGAATTAGCTTGTCAATGTGTTAGACATTTTGTTGCCACCTTTTAATGTACTTAGAATTTCTACTTCTAGTACATGTAATTCTTGATTCATAATCAATAAGAATTATATAAAAGTATAATCTTGTGTCTCTCATTTTTAAAGCTAAAGTTTGTATTCAACCCCCCTTCTACAAACATTTGTTGTTGCGTACTCAATCTAGGACTAATACATATATATATATATAGAGAGAGAGAGAGAGAGAGGTTGGTTCATGCGAGAAGTATTAGTTTTGCGAGAAATGCGAGAAGCATTTTAGACCATAAGATGATTCGATCAAGGGTTTATATTTGTTATGGCATTTTGGTAATTAGTTTGAAATTTAGTGTTATTTAATAATTAAATAAAAGGATATAAAGGTCATTTTATACAAATATAAAAAAGGAAAAATTATTTTCTCTTCCTTTCCTTTATTATACCACCCCCTTCCCCCCTTTCGAAATATGAAAACCCTAATCTAATTTAAGGTTGGTAGAGTTGCCTCCTTATCATCCTCATCTCTTCTTTCTACATCATCATCGTCATCATTGCCACCCCTCTTCAAGGCATAGTTGGCGGCCTCTTTCACTCGCACATCATCGTCGATCTACATTCTCTCTGTGTTGGTAAGAAATAACCTCCTTCCCCTTCTCATTTCTTATCTAGAAGGTCTTTACCGCCAATCACAACCATCGTCGCCGATCACCATCCTTTGTTCAAGCACCCTCGTTTCACCACTCCACGGTTCAACCTGGGCACGACAACTATTGGTGACACAACAAAATGAAGCAACAACACCATTGACACTAATAATCCAAAATGAGTACTTTGATAAGAATCTAGTAGAGAGCAATACACCTTTAGTATGTGTTTCTTATATTCAGTATAGTAAAGGTTTCATGGAAAACTAGCATTGTACCCGCGCAATGTTGCGGAGTCGAAAAGTTTTTGTTTTGTAATATGTCGCTTTCAAAAATGTAATGATATGTTATTCACAAAATTCAATATCACAAAAAAATTTCTTTAGCAACATGTCCCATTTTTTTCTGTTTTTCTATTATTTGCATAAACAATTTTATTAATTTTAAAAATAAATCTAAAAGATATTAAAATAAGGAAAAAATCATATTTGTGAAATAAGGATAGAGAAGTTAATAAGATATTAGAAATTGTGTTGTTATGGGTGTATATTTATGTTTGTGTGAGAGTATAGTTTAATTGATTAAAAAGTTAAAGTAAATTAGGAGAGAGATTGGAATGGTTAAAGATTGAGTGGATGAGATTAACTTAAATAGAATGAAAGGCCAAGATGTTGTTTTGATTGAATTTTAAGAAGTTTCTAACATTCTATCAATCTTTCTTATACACCAACGCCACTATCACCATCATCTCACCTCTGCCATTACCTTAGCCACCACCATCACTTCCACCACCATCGTCACCGTCTACGACTCCTCCACCGCTGCAACCATCCCTTATCCGTAAGACCTTTACTCTCTCTCCCCCAGTCCCTACACTACAACACCACAGTTACAATAACCTCCACTACCACCATAATCACCCACCAATTTTTTAATCCCTCATTTATGTTTTTGCGTATGTTCGTACAAATCAGAACATATAAAGTTACAAACCTTAATTAAAATAATAAATCATAGTAGACAAACCCTAATCAAGATTGGAGTGGCAGTTGTTGTAGTAGTCAATGGTGAACCGCATGCGACTTCATCAATGGTGAGTACTGAGTTAGATGGATGGTGAACCAGATTGGTGTGTATATATTGCATATATAGTGTTGCGAGAAAGAGGGAAAATATATCTGTGGTTACAGCCTAAAGATAAGCCTCGATGGTGAGAAAAATCTATGGGTTTTTAAGTGGCTGTTGTAGATCAGCGTTCATGTAACTACAGAAACAGAGATAGAGTGTGAGGGCTATTGGTAGATAGAGAAATAAAGAGGGTTTTTTAATGTGTCATCAATGGTTGCCGAAGATGAAAGGGGAGATGAGAGGGTCATTGACGGTAGGAGGGGGGAGATGAAGGGGGTTTACCGGAGTACGAGGGGTAAGATGACGACGATGGTGGTGGAGATGATAACAATGGTTGAGGTGATGATGGTGGTGGTGTATATATATATATATATATATATATATATTAGCATCATACCCGCGCAATGCTACGGCGGTAAATTGTTCTTGGTTTACAATACACTTTCAAGAATGTAATGATATGTTATTTGCACGATTCAATGTCACGAAAAAGTTTTCTACAACATGTCCGTTTTTTTTCAAATTTTTTTATTTACATCTAATTATTTTATTAATTTTAAAAATAAATTCTAAAACACAATAGAATAAGAAAAAAATTTTATATTGATGAAATAAAGAGAAGAGTTAATAAGATTTTAAAATTATGTTAATGTGGGTGGATAATTGTGTTAGTATGAGAGAATATATTTTGAATAAAAAGTTAAAGTAAGTTAGGAGAGAATAAAATAGTTAAAGATTGAGTGGATGAGATTAATTTAGATTAAATGAAGGGTCAAGATTTTATATCGATTGAATTTTAAGAAGTCTTAAAATTTAAGAGGAGATAGAATGTTAAATGGTTTATATAGTAGTATAGATATGCCTAAGTCACCTTATATACAAACTACTAAAGTGACATTCTAATTACAAAAGCAAACTAGATAACAAACACAAAGGTCATTTCTAACATTCTCCCCCTTGTTTTTATCTAGTCCGTATTCCTTTGTCCGATTTTTTTTTGCTAGTGCCTTATCATTTTCCTTTCGTCTCTTTTGGCATCAAACAACTTGATTACTTAAGTCAGTCTTACTCTCGGTGCTTCATCGATATTTTTTTTTATAATCATGTTGTACTCTTTGATTTTGATAGATCAAATCTTCAAGGAACCATCTGAGTACATATTCACCTCATCAAATCTAAAAAGAACTTCTCATTTTTACTATAGAACAGAACGATTCCTTCATCTCCCTCAAATTCTTCATCACAACTCCATACGACCTGATACATCCCCAATTGGTCGAGCTTTGAATGATGAGTTTTCGGTTTTAGTACATTGATTTTATCTTTGTCAGCTTCTTCTCCCAATTGAAGATCTATCTGAAGGTATTCGTTTGGCATAATCATGTAGCAACGGAAGCAAAGTATAGATCAAAATTTCAAAGCCAAGCAAACGAATACTTCCCATGGACTAAAATCTAAACATGCAAATAAACAAGATAGAAAGAATTGTACCTCAATGTAAGCACAATGAACTCTTCCTTGTCAAGCTTCAAGAATCCAACCAAGGACTCCACTAGTGTAATCCACCACAAGGTGTGTTGATTCCCAAATGCTAGTAAGTTGGTGTTAGTCACCAAAGCAACAATCAAATGTGTATATCTTGCTCTCTTGTGCACCAAAAATGATCACCAAGAAGAAGAACAACTTAGAGAGAAAACTTGCATGAACTAGCCCCTTGAACTCTCTCAAGTCTGCTCATATGGCCTCAAAATCGTAGCATCATTAACCCACTTTTAATCCCATTAAAATGAGTGTTTAAAGATATTAATTCTGCTGTTAGAGCGAACGTACACTGCCCGTGTCGGCCCAATGTCCACGGCCTCAAATGGGCCAAGACGGCCCGTGTCTAATAGGGTCAACACGGCCCGTGTTTAACTACACGGCCGTGTCAGCCCAATGTACACGGCCCTGATTTGGGCCAAAACGCCCCGTGCTAGTTCGACTGGACACGGCCCTTGTTCGAGAACACGGCCCGTGTCTTATCCTGCCAAAACCCATTTTGGCCTTTTCCTCTCATTCTTTTGATCGTGTTGCCGGAATCAATACTTGGTGTGTGACCCAATAGACATATACCTCATCGGTATTGTTATTAACCCGTGTGTGTCAGCGGGCATATACCAACTGACTCCCACTTGCACGTGACACAACTACGAAAAACAACACAAACATAGAGTGACCTCTAGCAAGACATGTATGCTCCCAAGTCAGTATAGGGTATGCCACTCTTGACAAGATCCCAATCATAAAATGATTATCCTAAAGATATGAAGCCTTCAAGAAACCGAACATTGGAGGTATGAAGCCTGCCGTGAGGAATCCGGCGGCACGGTGTGGAAAGGGGCACGCTGGGTAGTACCGAGCTAGAACTGTAAATTGTTTTGTGTGTGGGACAAGTGGGCACTACGGAAAAAAAATTCTAGAGTTCACTTGAACATGTGCTTCAAATGCAACAAGCCAGGACACCGTATGTCCCAGTGCCCAGAAGCGACTGGAGGTAGCGGGAGTCCCGCATGGTAACCACCGCTAAGGATTACCGAAGGAGAGGAGAGAAAGAAGCCCGAGGTTCCAAGGCCTCGGGGACGTGCTTTTCAGATGACCATGTAAGGGCCCAGGAAAGAGCCCGATGTGAACGCAGGTACATTTGTTGTTAACTCTACTTGCACTTGTATTATTTGATTCCGGGGCAAGTAAGCCCCTTGTATCTTCTGCTTTTCGTAGCAAATTTGTGATAACACCGGTAAAGTTAAAGACGCCGTTAGAGGTAGAGATAGCCAATGATAAGGCTTTGTGTGTTACCACGATCTATAGGGATAAGGTTATAGTGATAGATGACGTAGAGTTGCTATAGATTTACTACCGACCCCTGCGAGGGAATTCCAAGTGATAGTGGAATGGATTGGCTGGGGCGTCACCAGGCCAACATCTTGTGTAAGCAAGGAATCATATGGATCCAGAGTCTAAGTGGGGGAGAAATCTCCATTAACGGTAAACGACAGAGTGGATTGACGGCATGCTGCACCGTGACCAAGCGGCAAGGTATCTACGTAAGGGCTGCACGGCCTTCATAGCTCATGTGGTCGACTCGAGAACGGAAAAGAAGAAACTGACAGTTTCAGATGCGCCAATGGTACGTGAGTATCCGGCAGTATTTCCGAAGGAACTGCCGGGGGTTCCGCCAGATAGGCGAGTGGAGTTCCAAATAGACTTAGTGCCGGGAGTAGCACCTATCGCAAAGGCACCATACTGCCTAGCACCACCAGAGATGCAGGAGCTAATGTCACAACTGCAAGAACTGCTGGATAAGGGCTTCATACGCCTAAGTAGCTCACCGTGAGGAGCACCGATCCTATTCGTGAAAAAGAAGGATGGAACCTTCAGGATGTGCATAGATTATCGCGAGCTTAACAAGGCGACAATTAAGAATCGTTATCCGCTGCCAAGGATCGGCGACTTTTTCGACCAACTGCAAGCAGCGGCCTGTTTTTCCAAGATAGACTTGTGGTCGGGATACCATCAACTCAAGGTCCGGGAGGAGGATATAGCCAAGACGGCTTTTCGCATGCGTAATGGGCACTTCGGGTTCGTTGTCATGCCTTTCGGTCTTACGAACGCGCCGGCAGCATTCATGGACTTAATGAACCGAGTTTGCAGACCAATGCTTGATAAGTCTGTGATCGTATTCATCCATGACATCTGGGTTTACTCGAAGACGGAGGCCGAGCACGAACTACATCTACGGGAAGTACTTGAAACCCTGAAGAAGGAGAAGCTTTATGCCAAGCTTTCCAAGTGCGAGTTCTAGCTACAGAAAGTTCAGTTTCTCAGGCACCTGGTCAACCGAGAAGGAATCAAGGTCGACCCCGCCAAGGTTGAGGCTGTAATGAAGTGGGAAACGCCGAAGAATCCTACAGAGATCCGAAGTTTTCTGGTTTAGCCGGTTACTATAGGAGGTTCATTAAGGATTTCTCAAAGTTAGCAGTGCCACTAACCAAGCTGACGACAAAGAACGTTCGTTTCGGCTGGGGAGAAAAGCAACGGGGAGCAGTTGAGACCCTTCGGGAAGATTATGTGAAGCTACGATACTAGCCTTATCGGAAGGAATGGAGGACTTGATGG
Organism: Dittrichia graveolens; assembly: GCA_038502395.1. Taxonomy (NCBI): domain Eukaryota; kingdom Viridiplantae; phylum Streptophyta; class Magnoliopsida; order Asterales; family Asteraceae; genus Dittrichia; species Dittrichia graveolens. The sequence continues at coordinate 65,471,472 of JARJIL010000003.1, forward strand.
TTTATGGTGACGCGTCCCGTGTTGGACTTGACTGCGTATTGATGCAAAGAGGAAAAAGTGATTACCTACGCCTCACGACAATTGCAACCGCTGGGAAATACCCGTGTGGAAATGGGAGCACATAACTATGGATCTGATAGCGAAACTACCGAAAACACCAACGATCTATGATGCAATTTGGGTAGTGGCTGATCGGTTAACAAAAAGCGCTCACTTCATACCGATCCGAGAGGCGAGTTCGGCCGAGAGATTGGCCGACATCTACGTGAAAGAGATGGCTTCGAGGCACGGAGTGCCGATGACCATCATATCTGACAGGGATGTGCGGTTCACATCCAGATTTTGGAATAAGTTCCCTGACCATCATATCCGACGGCGTATCACCCCAAACTGACGGGCAGAGTGAACGAACTATCCAAACGCTAGAGGATATGCTACGAGCATGTGTGATTTACTTCGGGGGAAGCTGGGATTTTTTCTTACCCTTAGCGGAATTTCCGTATAACAATAGCTACCACACGAGTATTGGTCTGCCACCGTACGAGATGTTGTACGGTAGGAAGTGTAGAACCCCTATCTGTTGGGGTAAGGTTGGACAGAAGGAACTTGGCAACATGGAAATAGTGCGGAGAACCTCGGAGTTTGTGCAACAAGTCTGGAAATGACTCAAAGCGGCTCAAAGCCGGCAAAAGAGCTAAGCGGATAAACGGAGATCATTATTGGAATTTCAAGTTGGTGATCACGTATTGCTGAAAGTATCTTCCTGGAAGGGAGTGATCCGATTCAGGAAGCGTGGAAAACTAAACCCGAGGTTTATTGGGCCTTTCAAGGTCATTGCGTGGATTGGAAAGGTGGCTTATCGTTTGGGGCTACCCGAAGAGTTATCAGAAATACACAACACCTTCCATGTATCTCATTTAAGGAAGTGTTTCGCTGACGAGTCGGCGTTTGTACCATTAGAGGATATCAATGTATATGAAAGACTGAACTCCATTGAGAGGCCGGTTGCGATTCTCGAAAGAAAGACCAAACGGCTACGCAACGGGGAAGTGGGAATGGTAAAGGTACAGTGGGAGCACCGCAAAGGTTCAGAATGGACGTGGGAGTCCTAGGAAGAAATGAAAAGAACTACCCAGCAATGTTCGAGTGAAGATTTCGAGGACGAAATCATGTTTAAGTGGGGGAGAGTTGTAACACCTAAACTTCGAAAAATAAATAAAAGAATATTTATTGAGAAAAAGATAGATTATATTTAATTGTGATATATGTATTAAGGAGTTCATGGGCTTGAATGGATAAATGGTTAGTGGACTAAACTTGTGAATGTTGTTGGATTTATTGTTGTTAGGCCCAATCAATCGGAATGTGGCTTAGGCCTTTTGAGATATATATATATATATATATATATATATATAGAAGATTAGGGCATAGCCCCCAGCATTCTTTCAAACACTGTTACATTGAGAGAGAGTAGTAGGTGTTTGTGGGTGTGCTTAAACCCACGAGAAAGCAAGGAAAAAGAGTCAAGAATCATCAGGAAACTTGAGGAATTGTTGCAAGAATCATCAAGTAATGTTTCTTACCTCATTATGATACTATAGGTATCAATTTTATCTTGTTTAGATGATGATAGCATGATTTTAGAATGTGGGTTGAGTTTTGAAACAAAAAGGTGCTTAAATCTTGAAAGAAGTACTTAAATGAATGGAGAAATGTTTTGAAACAAAAATGATATGATTTGGTTGAGTTTTGAAAGAACATGATTTTGGACATGGAGCCTGAAAGTTGAAAATGGTGAAATGACAGGGATGAATATCATCCATGCGACTTTCTGTATGAAGGTCGTGCGACCTTTGTTGTTTCATGCGACCTTTGAAATTAAACCCATGCGATTTTCGCATGGCTATCACCACCACTTCATGCGACTTTCATAATTTGCCCCAATGCGACCTATCATTTTATCCCATGCGACTTATTGCTTTGAACCCATGCGACTTTCACTACTTTACCCTATCCGACTTTCATACATTAACCTCATGCGACCTTTGCCAGTAACCTTTGCACCATGCGACTTTCGCATCATGCGACTGTCGCATGGAGCTTCATGCGACCTTTGAACTTGAAAACCTTTCATGCGACACTTGATACATCCATGCGACTTTCGCATGGTTACCACCCTGGTGCAACTTATGCCTATTGATAAGCCATGCGACTTTCATACACCCAATAACTGAACCATGCGGCTTATGTACATAAATCCGATAAGTGAAATCCGAAGGGTGGAAATCCGATAGTTGGTTGAAATCCGATAGTTACATCATGAGTTGAAATCCGGATGATCGGAAATCCGAGAACTGAGAATCCGACACTTTTACACTCGACGCAACACGTCGGTTTGATGGACGCGATGCGTCCCCGACTTTATGGACTTTAAAGATGTTCTTATTGTTACATGCCTTGTGAAACCCGAATGTATTACGGGGATAAACGAACAAGGATTCGTACACGGTATTGATTGTTAGACCTATTGTAGGTGACGGTTGGCTAGCAAGTAATCACAAGTGAGTTAGTAAGATAAGACTGAGACACTGAGACTACGAGACAGGTGAGTATTCTTACTTACTATCTAAACCCTATAGTGTGTGTGTTAAATGTGCTATATGCTATATGATTAATGAATAATGAATTGATGAATGATGAATTGATGAATTGATGAAATGATGAATTGATGAATGATGAATTGATGAAATGATGAAATGATGAAATGATGAATTGATGAAATGATGACTGGTGAATTGATGAACTGATATTTGTATCATGCTATGCTATTGTTTAGACCGTTCACTTCGGTGACGGGAATGATTGGATCGTTCACTTCGGTGACGGGAATGACTAGACCGTTCACTACGGTGACAGGTATGATGAGACCGTTCGCTTCGGTGACGGGAATGATTAGACCGTTCACTTCGGTGACGGGAATGATGAGACCCTTCACTTCGGTGACGGGAATGATGAGACCGTTCACTTCGATGACGGGAATGTGGGACCGAGTACTACGGTAGTGGGAATGAAAGATGTAACATGAATGTAAAGCAATTGATGTGGTGTCATATAGTTGATTGTAAGTAAGTGTACTCGCTAAGCTTCGTGCTTACGGTTGTTGTTTAACCTTTTTTTCAGGTGATGGCCACGGCGGGGCTCCAGCATGCAGTTGATAGCTCACCTTTCCACAAGCTTCCGCAACGATCAAACTACTTTGTGTTTTATGATGTATTCAAAACAATTACAATTGAATTTATGGAGTAACACCCGGGGTTGTAATTAACGTACACAATGTTTTATTTGTGATGAATTATCAAGCGTACTCTTGTTAAATTGTTTTAAATTTTTTTTTTGGGAAGTTACAATCCGATTCGCGCTACTAGACACGCTAAGGCCCGACTAGAGTCTTCTAAGCACCTTAAGCGTTAGCGTTAGGATTACCTGAAAATGAACACTCGAAAATGTCAACATAAAGTTGGTGAGCTCGCAGGTTTATAGAAATAGCATAGTTGCTTTGTAAAGTGTTTAAGTAGGACAAATGTGCACGTATAGTATGTTAAGCGTGTAGATGTTGTACCAACATCCAAACCAACAGATTCAATAGGAATCAATATGAATCAAATCATAGTCTTCCAAGCAGTTATTATAGCATACCCAGCTAGAGCATAAACCGTTGGCTCATAGGAATATATGAATCAATTGTCATCAACCAACAACAAGTAGATTTTGCATATACGTCACATAAGTTGTCCAAAAGAAATAAGAAATAGTCATCACGGCATAAAAATTTGAAAATAGAGTTTGAGTGTCATTCTCCTCCGAGAAATATAGTAAAAACGGGTCACGAGTACTCACCTTAGTAAATAGTTTAGACAATCGAGTCTTAGCACGCTCACAAATCTACAAACAATTAGTTCATATAGATTATATTAGATTCACGAGTAATAGTCTTTTTATACGTTTTCCTTCAGCTATTAAATTTATTTATGATTTGCGGTTAACTTTTACACTAGGTTGCATAAGTGCATCCATCTCTAGGGTCTAACCCCAATATGTATATTTTAGTTTCGAAATTTATTTTATTTTCCTACTTAAATTGTGTAAATTAAATACTGAAATTTTGGGTACTCTTCGTATATTTTTAATTTAATCCAAACGTCCTAATTATTTTCCTAACTTTTTATGGCAGAGACCGTAATGTCTCTATTATTTATATAAATTTTCTAGAATTTAATAACATGTTTATTATTTTATAAAAATACTTTAATTGGTGTGGGTTAGAAAATGCTTCCAGTTTGCACAACACAAAGATTTTATGTATTAAAAATACTAAAAAACTTTATTAAACTTTAAATATTTTAAATTAACTTAAAGACACATAAAAATTCATTCACACAATTTTTGGTTAATTAATTCGGACGTTTGAATATTTTACAATATTTTAAACTCTAAATATGGAAAATTTCAAAACCTCCAGATTTGACAATTAAAAAGTTTTCACTTAAATAAAATAGAAAATAAAACTAATAAATCCTAATATTTTCTAAAGTGATTAAAATCAATCCAAAGTTTATTAATATTACGTTTTGGCCTCTAATTCGAGACCTAGGATTAATTATGATAACTCAAAGTCTGTTATAGAAAACCCTAAGTTTTCCAGATTCGAATGCTCTCCCACGAGCTTGGTTCCCTTGTCAATGTCCCATTCTTTACCATCTCATCTAATAGCACCCCAACTTTTAGTATCACGCTTTGTATCGTAGGTAGTTTAGTTGCCTTCACCATTGCCCTGATTTGGGGTATCCACCCTTATATGTATCTCTCTATCCATTTAAACTTGGGCGTAACCAGGTGTAGATCTAGCTTGGCCAGCTTGTGAAATTTTTTAGTATAAGCAGCGTGGTTTGCTCCCACAATAGTGAGATTCCACAACTTATTCTCCAACCGTTGCATCTCGGTACTTGGGTAGGGTTTCTCCACTAACAATGCCTTGAACTCTTTCTAAATCATCCCTAACACCGCATGCCTTCCCTTGGCCTGAATCTAGGTGTTCCATCAAGTTAAAGCTTTATTAACTAAAGAACTTGTTGCATACTTCACCTTCTAGTGATCAACACAGTTGCTGCTGTCCATCACTGATTCCATCTTCTCAAACTAGCGGGTAAGCGCCATTGCACTCCCTTGTCGTCGAAGTCCCTTGGTTTACAAACTTGAAATTTCTTATAAATGTAGCCACTGCCATTTTGGCATTGGTGTTCTCAACCCCTCCTCCGTTGGCGTTATTGGTCTCGGCGCCATTATTGCTTTGGTTAGCAAGGTTATTGCTAACTTGTGTGACAATGGTAGGGATTAGGCCTTCTATTGTTGAGCTATGATTTCCAAAATGTTCGGGTTTTCGTGCCCCGCACCCCAGCATCGCCGTTATTACCGCCACCTCTACCTCCTCTGTTGGCGGTTCCGCCATGCCTAGCATTTCGAGTTGATCTTCTTGGAGGTATGTTATATACGAAGATAAGTACATAATTTAAACGGAAGGAAAATCATAGGTATCATTACTCTTAGTATTTTGTATGTCATGTGTCATAGCATTTGGCTACTTTCAATCATATAGTTATAGATATCGGTCTCTCGCGCACTATATTAACCCAAAACCGTAGTCTATTTCACAGGATGCTTCGCAATGCTTTAAGTGTCCTCGTGCTAGGCATGTGTGCATGGCGAAGATCAAGCGCAATGCATCCATACTTATCACAACTCTCCTTAAGGCACTACTAATCATCCTAATTCACTAACATAGGTCGATACTCTACTTCGTATAGGTCTAGGTAGTTATGAACACTCGGCCATGTATGACACCAGATCACATAGTCATTCGAATTATTGGCCCTACTCTAAAGCAACATCAACCAAGAACATGCAGTAAAGCTAGGTCAAGAATTCTAAGTCTATATGATTTGAATCATACATTATTAGAAGTGCTCACACAACCCTTCCCTTTATTTTCTAACAACATATAATAACAAACAAATACGTATTCACATAGTCATTCAAAGAGGCTTTGCATGTATGCTTGGGTTGCACGGAAATTTGTAATTAAACAATGCGTGCTAGATATAAGTAAGCAAGGTATTTAGTAATCAATTCGTTTGGCTTTTATTCATATCAAATTTGAGGGTTCGAAAACCGTACAAGAAATTATGAAAAGAAATTAAACAACATAAATAGAATAATAGTGGGTAATCCCATAGGCGGAACGATAGACTATATAATAGGTGTCCTCTACTCGTCGATAGGATCCTCAAACGGGTCCTCCTTGGGGTCGTCTTCAACCTTATCCAAGGTTGCCATAAGATGACCTTGGATTCTAAGGATCTCCTCAGTACTTGAATCCTTCGGCCTTGTCGTGCCTGCTCCTTAGCTTGGTTGTTAACCCGATCTACAAGTTGAGAGATGGCCTGGTTCTCTCCATCACTCATTCTATTTAGTTGACCTTGAGGGTCTATGCTTCCCACTAGGACGGGATCAAGCTGGTCTACTACGGCTTTACGGGGTCGGCTCGTCGCCGTATGCTCGGGTACATGGTGTTTCCCATCCGTAGCTTGAATCATACCAACCGATCGCATCATCGTCTTGAGCCGACGGATCTCATCCCCTTTCTCCCGGATTTGTTGGTCCCTTTCTTCAAGTTTCCTTTTTAGGGAGGCGATCATCACCTCGGATCGAGTAGGGGTTCGGATAGTTCGTATCATCGTATCCTAGATAGAACAAATAACGTGTTTTTATAATCTTGAAGAATGTCATCCGCGGTTTACGTTAGCCGACTTGGCTGAAGCGTGAGAATTTGTGAAAAGAAATAGTATGCACACATAGTTCCTATTATGCAACTACATGTGGTACTTAGGTTATAGTTTAGGTCAAGCCACCTAATTCTCTATAACCCATGGCTCTCATACCAATCTGTCAAACCACGCCAAGGCGGAATCGCAAAGTGTGACGGAGAGGATCATTATAACACATTGATATCAAATAGAGACAAATCACTAAATTCAAATATTCCAACGTGTCACGACGTTTCCCCGACACAAGAGGGGACTTGTTCCGTGTTAAGTCGATTCCACGACAACATAGACAAGCAACAACAAAAAAAACGTGCGAATGTAAACCCCACAACCCGGTTCAGGTATACGGGCAACAAGCCCATAACCAAGTAATAGTTTTGAAATATTTGTAAACATCCACATCACAAAATAACTAAATGTATCCGATTCGCGCTATTAGACACGCTAAGGCCTGACTAGAGTCCTCTAAGCACCTTAAGCGTTAGCGTTAGAATTACCTGAAAATGAACACTCGAAAATGTCAACATAAAGTTGGTGAGCTCGCATGTTTATAGAAATAGCATAGTTGCCGTGTAAAGTGTTTAAGTAGAACAAATGTGCACGTATAGCATGTTAAGCTTGTAGACGTTGTACCAACATCCAAACCACCAGATTCAATAGGAATTAATAGGAATCAAATCATAGGAATATAGGAATCAATTGTCATCAACCAACAACAAGTAGCTTTTGCTTATACGTTGCATAAGTTGTCCAAAAGAAATAAGAAACAGTCATCACGGCATAAAAAGTTTAAAAGAGAGTTTGAGTGTCATTCTCCCTCGAGAAATATAGTAAAAACTGGTCACGAGTACTCACCTTAGTAAATAGCTTAGTCAATCGAGTCTTAGCACACTCACAAATCTACAAACAATTAGTTCATATAGATTATATTAGATTCACGAGCAATAGTGTTTTTATGGGTTATCCTGGAGCTATTAAATTTATTTAGGATTTGCAATTAACTTTTACAATAGGTTGCATAGTGCATCCATCTCTTGGGTCTAACCCCAATATGTATATTTTAGTTTTGAAATTTTGTTTATTTTTCTTTTTAAATTGTGTAAATTAAATACTGAAATTTTGGGTACTCTTGGTATATTTGTAATTTAAACCAAACGACCTAATTATTTTCCTAACTTTTTATGGCAGAGACCGTAATGTCCCTATTATTTTAAATAGTTTTTCTAGAATTTAATAACATTTTTATTATTTTATAAAAATACTTTAATTGATGTGGGTTAGAAAATGCCTCTAGTTTGCACGTCACAAAGATTTTATGTATTTAAAATACTAAAAAACTTTATTAAACTCTAAAAAATTTACATTAACTTAAAGACACATAAAAATGCATTCACACAATTTTTGGTTAATTAATTCGGACGTTTGAATATTTTAAAATATTTTAAACTCTAAATATGGAAATTTTCAAAACCTCCAGATTTGACAATTAAAAAGTTTTCACTTAAATAAAATAGAAAATAAAACTAATAAATCCTAATATTTTCTACAGTGATTAAAATAAATCCAAAGTTTATTAATATTAAGTTTTGACCTCTAATTCAAGACCTAGGATTAATTATGATAATTCAAAGTCTGTTATAGAAAACCCTAAGTTTTCCAGATTCAACCACAAAAATGTTTTTAATTAATTAAAATAGTAAAACCACTTAATAAATTCTAAATATTTTACAGGACTTTTAAAACTCATGAAATATGCCCCAGATTCATTTTGAAGAATTGTTGTGATGTTTAGAATAGGTTTTAGGAATTTCAAAGTTGGTAGATTAAACTGCCAGAAATCACAGGTTTACGCAACTAGACGATTTTGGTTATTTGAGTGACCAAATCAACTTAGTTTTGTGTTAAACCAGCTGGAGATGAAAAAAGACTCATAGTACTTGATTCTAGATATGAACTCTCGAAGTTCACCTATTTTTTGTTCAGTTTGAAACTCTTTGTTCTTCATGTTTTTGTTCAAATAAGTCAATCTTATGGATTTGTTATTCACCCAAACACATCAAAATCATTACTTTATGTGTTATTAGGATGTGTTTGATTCATTTGATAATCCATCAATTAGGGTTATAGATGAGAAACAATAAAATAGATTAAAGATGTATAGAAACCGAATACATACCTAAAACTCTTTGAATGGAACCGATTTTTGGCTAGGCTTCTTGAAGCTTTGAAGAACCATTCTAATGGTCATTTTGAGGTTGAGAATTTCGTGAATGATGAGTAGAAAGAGAGAAATTGTGTGTTTGTTTATGGTTTTTGAGTGTTTATGGTAACTAGATAGGTACTTAGGTAGGTTTTTGAATAGTTTGTATTCTTTTGGAAACCTTGGCTGATTTTCTTCTAATTTATTTGTATTATTATTATTATTATATTTTTTTTAATTAATCATATTTATTATTATTTTCTTGTGTTTTACACTTACATTTCTTGTTGGTGTATTTTATTTTTAATGTATGGTACAACTTACTAGAGTTCTTGAGTGAACTTTTAGATGTTTTATTTGATTTAATATATTAGTTATTATTTTTGTACATTATTAACATAGTTCTTTAATTCATGGAATTAGCTTGTCATTACGTTCTTCTATAGACATTTGTTTATTTAACCGGTACACAAGGAGTTAGTTCAACTTTCTTAGTATAAAGACTTCGCCCTGACTCTATTGTTAGTACAACCCAAGTATTTTGAGTAATTTACCATACTTGGCACCCTGAATTTAGCATTTACTAGGTTTTAGAAATCACATGAGCACACGAGTTTAAGTTAAATGACTAGCGATCGGCTACAAGTCAAGCCAACCAATTGGATTTGGTGACGGATGTCACATGAAGATATAGAGCATCCTCCACTTTTCTCACAAACTTTATACGATGCATTTAATTCATTGTATTTTGAAGTTTGGTTGTTTTTTTTAGTTCCTCTTCTTTTTTTATTTCCTCTTCTTTTTTTATTTCCTCTTCTCCTACAAATATCATCTTTGAAGTCCAACTTTGATTAATTCTCTACGGTTGATATAATTGTGTGCAATTTATTTTTGAAAAGAAGTTGTTTTCATCATACCCTAAACCTTTGTATCTTTTCTTTACATTCAGTTCAAGATTTTTAAAGATGGTATGAGGTGTGGTCACTTGTTTCTTTACTCTTTTCTCAAGATTTTGTACTTTCACATCAAGATTTTTCTTCTCTTTCGTGATTAAATTTAGGTTAATTTCTGCACTCAGCTTTGCAGCATTTAAATCATGAACTTTTAACTCTGTTTCTTTTTGCAGTTTGAGCAATTCATTCTCTTTGTGTTGGATTGCTTGTTGAAGTTGGATTATTTTTTATGATTGATTGGTTAATTCAATTTCACTTCTTGCTGCTTGATCCATTTTAAGATTTAAGTTCTTTTCTTGCAACTTTTGGTTCTTTGTTGTGAGTGATTGATTCTTCGATGTTAAATGCTCCACCTGTTGCATAAGAGTTAGTATGTAATCTGCAAGAAATTTAGAATGGTCTAACATTACCCTTTCTCCGGCTTCATGTTGATTAGCAACATTCTACCATTTGCTTTAAGTAGCAACCTCAACCTCTTCTTCTTCCTCCTCATACTCACTTTCAACATCAGACTCATCAAATTTTGCCATAAAACCAGAATCATCCCTCACAATCACAACTTCTTTATCAAGTAGAGGTAGTTCTTCACAGAACACAATCATCATCTCATCATCACTTTCACCATCAGTCTCTTCAAACTCAAACTCCTCAACATTAACCATGAGTACAAATTATGCATGGACATTCGTATCTTCGTCACTATTGTCCGTGTCTGACAAAAATTAATCCTCCGCAACAAGCAGAGCCTGTCCATTGTTTCTTTGTTTAATCAGATTAAGCTTAGCCTTGTAATATTCTGAATCTTTGACTTTAGGTTTCTTACAATCCCTGGTGAAATTTCCAATGCCACCATACTTATAGCACTTTGTCTCTTGGGCAGATTCAACTTTCTTTTCATATCATTTCTCAAGCCTTTGACCATCCTTTCTCTGGAATTGGTCATCCCTGCGTCTAGATCTAAATGTAAACCTCTGCTTGATGTTAGTTTCATTTTTCAAGAACTGGCTTTGCATCATGTTTGTAAGATATGCCATTGCTTGCATGATCTTTTCATTATCCACTTGACCCTCATCATCTGAATCTGAAGAATCTGTCTCTTGTATTTGTTTCATTATGACAGAATTTTGATGAGCTTTTCACTCGCACCAAAGCCAGTGGATCAACATTCTCCTTTTGTGCACCCACACCAACATCATCTTGATATTGGTTTATTTCTTCAAAAATCATTTTTGGGTTTTAGTGGTCCAAACACACATTGGAAGCAAAACGAGTAGAAAAATAGGTTTCAATTTTTGACCACGCAATGCCCACCAAATGGACTAATACTCTAAACATGACAAAGCAACAAAATAAAGAGACAAAGAAATAGTGTCATACCATTGAAGCTATCTTCTTTGTGCAATTGAGATTGGAGTTTGGAAGGTACGTGTACTAACTTGCACACCACCAGTGAAGTCCACACCAAGCTCCTATCGATTCCCACTTGCTAGAGTGTAAGATATGCCAATCTCTACACCACCAAATGTTTTTACACAATGAACCACAAAGCCTTGTGTTCTTGAAGTGGTTTTAGAGTGTTTAGTGTGCAATATGTATATTCTAGTAAGACCAAGTTCTTGGAACATAACAACAAAGCTTCTTGTGTCTTATATAGAGCTTAAATTTGAACTCAAAAACATCCACCATCAAGCCAAGATCAGTTAATAGAGTTGTTAGATATTAGTTAGTTTGTTTGCCTTGTGTTCTTTTGTATGTAATCTATATATTCCTAGACTAGTTTATGCTATGGGCTTGGCCCACTTTCTTTATGTATTTCCTAGTTTAGCTTAAGTGGTAAGACTTGGGCCCATGTGGGTTTTTAGCTCATGTGGCTTATGTATTTATATCCTTGCAAACCTAGTTTGCAAGGTAACCCTTTGTAATTGTATTTTCTGCTCTTTACGTTCAAGAAATATACAAGAGAGAATCTTCAAGTTCATGCAAAGTGTTCATACTTGTTCATACTAACTTCATCATCTTTACTTCAAGTATTTATTGTTTACTCATCCTTTTCACAACAAAGGACTTTCAATTGGTATCAGAGCCAACTCCCTATTGGATTGTTCAACATTACCTAAAAGAAACATCTGTGTGTGAAAAACAAAACCCAGAAGCTGCTTCTGTTCTTGTTTACGTAAAGCTTACAAGGATGAAAACCCATTTAGCCAAAACCTCTTGTTTTTCAAATTATTTGTTGTTTCTAAGAAGTATTTTAGAAAGATAAAACCTTTTTAAGTGTTTTTAGGACAAACAAACAATAGCTGTGTCACACCCCGCTAAAGCGGAAACACGAGGTGTCACAGCACAAGATATCATTGCACAAGGTAAATAGATAATAACCATTAGATTAAATTAACAAAATAAGTAGTTCGGATGAAACATAAATAAAGGTAACATAACCGAATAATATTTAAAGGACATTGTCTTGTACGATGCGTAAATAAAATAGATATTATTTTTATAAAATGTGACGATGAAGATGAAGATGCCACACATCATGTTTGTAAGCATAAGGTACCTAACGGCGGTCACCTGAAAGGACGGGTAAAAGAAAAAGGGTCAACTACGAGAGTTGGCGAGTTCATAGGTTCTTAATGTATGCACAAAACATCTTTTAAATGAGAAAAGTTTAAATAATTGATGGAAGTTTTTGGATAAAAATCCAAGTATGAAATAATGATAGAAGATGTATTATATTGCCCAATACGTTGCACATGGTAGTAATAGACTATGATGATTATTGCTTGAGCCATTATCCAACCTAGCCGACAACCAATTGCCCATGATAAACCTAACGCCTATATTAAATGACGTTAGTAGTGGTAAAGTACATCTATAGTTCGTCAACCATAAATGGGAGACGTCGGAATCTCCAAATAGCGCTACTTACAAATACCATCGGCTCACTAGCGGAGTTAAGGAATAATGTCCAACGAAAGGGCCTTACAACGATCACCCAAGCACATCAAAGAATAATACCATAAGTGCTCAAAATAATACTTGAAATAAATAAGAAGATAGGCAATAAACTTTTCATAAAACGTATACACATGCTTTCACCCCAAAAATAATATGAAATACGGTAAAAAGGGGCTATGATACTCACTCGGTATGCAAAGGTGTTTTCTTGTAAGGATTTCTTGTTCCTACCGAAACTCCTTTCCTAATATAAAAGGTATGTAGCTCTATTAGACTTATTTTATTTATTATTTTGTATTATTTATTTGTGGTTAACTTATTTATTTAAATAGTTAAAGGTTGTCTCTATTTTTCCATAAATCATAAGTGTTCACTGAAATTTTTCAGTTCTTTGAGTTGAACTTTAAAAAATTAAAAACTATAATTTAGGAGTCATATTAAGGCTTGATATTTTAATATAATCTTACTACATATTTCTAGAATGTCCAATAAAAATATAGGAATTTATAATCCATGTTTATTATTTTTAATAATTAAAAGTGTATAGGATGTCCACTGATCAGTGTCTGGATGACATGTTGTTACTAAAACGTCTTTTTAGGGCTCATACGACCTCCTTTTTACATTATTCAAACTGGGAAACAACCAAGACTCAAAGGTTAAACTTTTAAAAAAAACTTGACGTAATTTGACCCAAGAATGAGTAAGTTACACGCGTTTAAAGTGTACCCTTCTAAATCTGCCAGACTTCCAGATTCAACATATGGGTCTTTTTAAATATGTTTGAAGGATCAAACGTTCATAAAAATTAGTGAATCCAGGTTTAAATGAAAGGTAACACTTTAAAATAAGATTAGCAAAAAGAATCAACTGATTTTGATACCTAGAACTCCAGATATAACAAAAACAAGTAGGGAGTTCTAACATCAGATTCTGCCAGATTTGTGATTCTTTTTGCTTATGGGTCTTAACTTTAATATAGCATGTTTATATTCATGAATAATCATATTGTATGAGTATAAGCTTTGATAATCCATGTGTTCTTACAACAATGGTAGGATGATACACATTTTATGTGTTCCTTACAACATTTGTTAAGATGAAACACATGCATGATCAAAGTCTTATTTTCTTGATTTTTAGTTGATTAAGTTCCATACAACAACGGTAGGATGATGCACATTTCATGTGCTCCTTACAACATTGGTAGGATGTTTATATTTACATGATTATATATATATATATAAATAAAGGAAATAAGATGAACAACAAAGAAAATAAATAAAAGAAAGAAGAAAGAAGAAGAGAAGAAAGGTAGAAGAGTAGAGATGGGTGTTTTATGATCATCTTACCACTCTTTTCCTTGATTTTGTGTTTGATCTTCAAGAGATGATCAAGACTTGGATGTATTTGGGGAGATTTTTGTTGGTGAAAGAAGAAGAGAGAAAAGAGAAGAGATGGAGTGTGGTGGTAAAGGAAATGATAAAGAGTAGTAGGGGGCTTATATAGAGCATGGGGGAGATCAAGTGGTGGTTCTTGGGAAGAGAAGGAGGCAAGAGAAATTTGAGGGGGGGGGGGGGGGGTAGTGGTGGCCGGCCTCATGGGGGGGGGGGTTTCTTTTATTTTTATTTTTTTTTGAATAATTAAGTGTAATTGGTTTAAATGAATTTTGTATAATTGTTGATTTTGTTTAAATCTTTTAATTACAAAGTTTTTATTACTTTTATGAGTTTATTTTTATATGTTTTATATTTTAACTTATTTATATTTATCATAATTAATTAATTATTTTAATTGATATTATTTTTATTATTGTACCTGATTTGTAATTCTTGACTCGTAATTATTCGATTTTTCGAGCTCCGGAAGGTTCTAACCATATAGGCGGGATTTCTACGAAATCTAATATTATTATGGATGTATTTAAGTCATAATTACTGTTTTTAGTCATACTAGGCTTAAAATTAGAATTTCTAATGGCTAACCTGGGAAATTTGTTGCCGAATGTCACAATTATGGATGTATTTAAGTCATAATTACTATTTTTAGTCATACTAGGCTTAAAATTAGAATTTCTAATGGCTAACCTGGGAAATTTGTTGCCGAATGTCACAAGCTGGGTAGTGTTCTTGAAAATTTAGTGTTCTTCAAGTTCTTTGAGTTTTCTACTGTTTCATCAAATTTTTAAAAATTTGTTATTGTTTTGGGTTGAAATCAGTAAAGGGAAGTGTTTCTAGTAAGAAGAAAGGTCAGAACAAAATTTTAGTGAGTTTTTAGTGTGTTTTGGGCAAAATTAGCAGTCTGTTCTATAACAGAGTACAGACCTTCAAGTTTTGGATTATTACCCATCCGACAGTCGTGCGACTCTTAGCTCATCCGACTTTGGCTCATCCGATTGTCGTGCGACTTTCCTAAAGGTCATGCGACTCCTGTTCTAGGTTCATTCGAACTTGTTTTTAAAAGGCACACGACTTTTGCCTCATTTGACCTTCGGATTGTAAAACTCATCCAACTTTCAATTCAAAATTTTCATCCGACTTTCGGATGACCAGTCTCATCCGACTTTCGGATTGAAAAACTCATCCGACTTTCAGATCACTATTAGTCTCATCCGACATTCAGATCACCAAAGTTCATCCGACTTTCGCATCCAGAATCCGATAGTCACAATCCGACAGTATCCGAAACACAAGTCCGATAACCTGTAGTCCATCTGACATTCGGATCATCCGACAGTCGCATCGAATCCGACAGTCGCATAAGCAAACAATCCGACAGACGGACAACCGCACTCAATCTTCAAACACTTCATCTGACGTTCACAAGTTTTCTCACACACATACTAACTATTCTACTTTAGGGAGAAAGATCCAAAGAAAAGATGAGTTCAAGCAACGAAATTCGTGCCATAGGAACAGACACTAAACCTCTGGTACTTTTCAGAAATTAGTACAATGTATGGAAAGGAAGGTTTATGGACTTCATAGAGCACAATAAAAAATATGGTGAGATGATGAAAGATAGCATCTTAAACGGTGATGCCATTTTTTAGAAAATTATCGAGGCCATTCCACATATCAACCCACCAATTGTTGCTGAAAGGAGACGGAAGCTCCCATCAGAACTAACTGCGGAAGAGAAAGACCGTGCACGTGCCGACAAAGACGCAAAATATCACTTGAAACAAGGGCTATGCGCGGAAATCTACTAAAAATAGACAGTTTGACTTCTGCCAAAGAAATTTGGGACGAAGTAAAACAACAGATGCAGGGTACTGAGCAAGGGTCATTTATCAGGGAAACACAACTTGTTAACAACTTTAGGGAATTCAAGGCCAGGGAGGGAGAACTGTTGCAGGATACTTACAGTCGCCTGTGCAGACTGTTGAACGAAATGAGGAATCATGGCGTGACGAGATCCGATCTAGATATAAATGTCAACTGGATCAATGCACTTGGTCCAGAATGGAGTGAACATGTTCGCTTGTATAAACATGTTAATTGGAATCTCAAGGCGGTATCTCACCACTCAATTTATGAGGACTTGAATCAATTTCAAGATGAGGTCCTCACCAAACTCTCAATGAAGCAACCATCAGACCCGGTTGCACTAGTGGCTGAAAGGAGACCGAGGGAATCACCAAGGGGTAGCAAGGGAAAGCAGATTGTGGTTGACTCCGACTTCTCTGAAGGAGAGATGGAGATGTCAGAAAAGGATGCAGTGCTGAAGGCCATGTCATTGATTATGAGAGCTTTCCAGAACAAGTATGGAAAGACCAACAATCGACAGCGGTATACATCCGGACCAAGAAAAGGTGAAGGGATGGTAGCTGATGAGAAGAGGAAGACCGACAAACCCACAGAACCTCAGGAGGAGGAAAAGAAATGCTATAACTGCAGTAGAACAAGGCATTTTATCAAAGACTGTAGAAAACCTAAGACCAAAGATGCCGAATACTACCGTAACAGACTGCGGTTGACAAAAAAAAAGGAGAGTGGGAGAGCGATGCTTGTAGTAGAAGACCAATTTCTGACCGACACTCATGATTCAGACGAAGATTGTATTGATCAAGCTCATTTTTGCTTGATGGCTCACGATGGGGTGTCCTCAGTTGATGAGGATGAGAATGAAGCTGATGGTGCTGATTAGTTCGAAGAAACACACAATGATGATGCAAGTGTTTCTAGAAAGGTAAACATCGAGTATGCTCAAACATTAGTTGAACACATCGAACAACAAAACCGTAAAATCTCTAAGTTGGAACACCGAATCAAGAATCAATCAACATGTAACTTAGACAATCTTCAAACAGAATTAACCGCAAAAGAAAATAAATTGAACACCTTAAGAAGGGAAAATGAGGTAATAATTCATAACTTAAAAGCGGCCAAAATCTCAGTTGAAGAAGATTTTAAGTTTTTGCAAAAAGAACGATGTCAACTATACTAAAAAATAAAAGATCTCGAAGACATGTTAATTAAAAGAGATCAAATGGTACAAACCATTTTTCTAAACAAACCTAAGGATGTTAAATTTTCTAAATGGACATACGAAGGTTTAGGTTACGTTAATCCTCACATAAGTGACAAGATAAGTGCTAAACAGCTATACGACTTTAAAAGCATGAATCTAGGGTTAACCAAGAAAATGGTGTTTGTTGGACAAGTCGACGAACTCGCCGAGGAGGAACACAAGAGACGCATCACGAACACAACTTCAACCTCATACGACTACGAAAGCCTAAATCAGTCGTACATAACCGAAGTCTTCAAACTCACAATCTCTGATGACTACTTCTGAAGCTACTCCCAAAAAGAAATGGAGTCGTTACCATCAATCTCAGATTCTCCACCCGAGCCTCGCATCTATATTCCTCATATGGATCTACAGCGACACCTTGAGTTAGTTGAACTTGAGCTTGTCCATAGATCCATTATCTTTGACTTTGAAAAGGCAATTATTCATAACTTGATCGATCACCTTGCAACTGAAAATACCAACCCACAAAACTCTGCTGCCCTAAGCACGTCCAAAATCCTGACTCCACACGTGTAAGGAGGTGAATGTTCAACATCTGCAAATTCAAGATCCAACATACATACAAGTGATGTATTCTCAATGAATCTTGGTAAAAATTGTGAAAAATGCAGAAGATCAGAAAAGACATTGTTCACTCTTCATGAGAAACTTAATACACTTGAGAATGATTTTTTCAGAATGAAAACAATTGAATCCATTAACTTTAAGGGAAAAGCCAAGATAATTGATAAAACGTTATCACGAAACAAAAATATCTCAAAACCATCCAAATCCAAAACAAAGCAAATCAAGAAACAAACAACTCGCTCTCGTTCCAAGAATGATCGTTTGGCAATGCCTGCTTCTAACCCAAATGTCCTTCTAGGTGGAAATGTGAAGAGCGAAAGAAAACAGACTTTTGGATGGCGGAAGAAGCCAGAGGAGAAAGATGGAGGAAGACAAGACGAAGAGTGTTTGATTTACGCAGCTACTTTCAATAAACAAACAACTCTGTTACTTTGTAATGATTCGTCAATCTTGAATGTTAAACCTGTTCGAACTCTACTTGATTCTGTTCAAACTGAAATATTTTGCATGAGTGATGGTTGTATAGATGGTCATTGTACTTTCAAATGTGTGTATGATGATGATAGAAAGAAACAAGGAATCAAACCGAATCCAAACTATAAATCCTTTGAATCCACTTATGAACAGGCTTCCTTCATAAACAGAAGAAGTAACAAAATCACCTATAGGCGAAAGAAACGCTCAACAAGAGCAAAATTCCAAATGAGTAATGAAGGTGTATACTTTAAACATAATCCTGAATTAAATTCTACCAATCGGCACACTTCATGGACTCCAAATCGCAGATACCACAACAATTGGAATCACGTCAATCAAAATGCTGTCAAACCGACTTTCACGAATCAATTGAGTAAGAAAACTCAAGTCACACAGCAAAAACAACCTACAGTTCAATATAAACCCACCAAAGTGATAACAGAAACAACCAAGACAAGAATTCCAAAGAAACAAAGTGAATACATCGACGATGATGTCTCACTACCAAAAGGTTGTAGTCACGTGGCAATTGAACAATCTGTCATCAATTTCCCTGCAATATCCAAAGAAAGCATAACACCATCACCGTCCCAACCACAAACAGTGTCACAAGTTTGTACTCCAAACACTCTAACAACGAATTCATTAACTGAAGCTACATGTGATACTGTTGTTCTTGCTAACAGTCAAGGACCCAATACACAATGTGTACCTCAACAAATTTTGTCTTCAATGTGCAGATATCTAGCCGGTGGTACCTGGACTCCGGCTGATCGAAGCATATGATGGGCGAAAAGAGTCTCCTTACAAACTATGTCCCAAAATACTCGGGAAATGTTCGTTTTGGAAACAACCACGTGGCACCAATAATGGGAACTAGAGACATTATTAAAGAAAATATAAAAATAAGCAAAGTATCATATGTAGAAGGATTGGGACACAACCTATTCAATATTGGGAAATTTTGTGACAAGGGGTTAGAAGTTAACTTCAAGGCCAAAACTTGCTCAGTTAAGACTGAAAACGGTGATGTGGTACTGACTAGGTCCAGAAGTTCAAATCTATACACCATTGATCTCACAGATCTGGAAGGAAAACAGTCAGTATGTCTTATGTCCAAGGCCTCATCGGAACTGACATGGATGTGGCATCGCAAATTATCTCACCTAAACTTCAAGAATATTAACAAATTGGTTAACGGTGATTTAGTTCGCGGATCGCCCAAACTGAAATTTGAAAAAGAGCACCTCTGTGAGCACTGTGAGAGGGGCAAAATGAAACGGGCATCTCACAAAATCAAACAGGTGTCCAGCACAAAAGCTCCTCTCCAACTGTTGCAGATGGAATTGTGCGGGCCGATGAGGGTTCAATCTCGTAATGGGAAGAAGTACATTCTCATGATAGTTGATGACTATTCGAGATACACATGGGTCAAGTTCTTGAGGGCGAAGGATGAAGCTCCATCTACAATCATCTCGTTCCTCAAACAGGTGCAAAATCAATCACAAGGAATGGTTGGAACCATTCGAACCGATAATGGCACCGAATTCAAGAACAACTTCTTGGATTCTTTTCTTGAGTCAGTGGGAATCATGCATCAGTTCTCCGCAGCATATACTCCTGAACAAAATGGGGTTGTCGAACAAAGAAATCGAACACTTGTAGAAGCAGCTCGAACCATGTTGTCCTATGCTGATTTGCCACCTTCCTATTAGGCAGAAGCTGTCAACACAGCATGCTACACGCAAAACCGCACAATTTTGCACCGTCGCACAATTATACACTATTCTAGAACTAATAGTGTATCTTTTGACAAGCCTACAGATGTTGTTCAGGAATCCCTTGAACTCACGCAACAAACTGCCACTACATCTACATCAAGGCCTGTTAATTCATATGCTGACCCATTCCTTGTTCTGGGTGAACGGTACACTGCATCCAACTCTACAGTGAACATTGTCGACGATGCTGCCACTAAGGATCACGAAAATAGAACACCTCAGTCCCTCCCAGAGTCATTTACTCATGAGGGTGAAACATCTATTCAACAGTGCCTGGATGAATTCTTTCCTCATGATGTTACTGATGAAGTAGCTGATAACTCTCTTCCCCATATCACCAAGTGGACGGCTGCACATCCTGAAACACAAATCAATGGAGACAAAGATGCCGGCGTTCAGACCAGATCTGCCACAACAAATGAGTGTCAGTTCTCCAGCTTCCTTAGTCTGTTAGAACCCACACGAACTGCTGCCGCCCTGCAGGACCCAGACTGGATTCTTGCTATTTAAGAAGAGTTAGATCAGTTCACCCGTTTAAAGGTTTGGAGACTGGTGCCCCGACCCAATGACAAGACCATCGTTGGCACCAAGTGGGTCTTCAAGAACAAGATAGATTTCGACGGTGTGGTGATTCAGAACAAAGCTAGACTGGTAGCTAAAGGATACAACCAGCAGGAGGGTATTGACTACGATGATATCTTCGCTCCTGTTTCCCGTATTGAAGCCATCCGAGTTTTTCTCGCGTATGCTGCTTACAGGGACTTCAAGGTATACCAGATGGATTTCAAAACGGCATTTCTGAATGGAATCCTTAAGGAGGAAGTCTATGTATCTCAACCAAAAGGATTTGTTGATCCCAAATGACCAACTGACGTTTACATACTTGATAAGGCCCTCTACGGACTCAAACAGGCTCCACGGGCTTGGTATGATGTTCTCTCGGCCTACCTGGTTCGTGAAGGCTATTCAAAGGGACGAATTGACAAAACACTCTTTGCCAAGAAAATTGGGGAAGACTATATCTTAGTTCAGATATATGTAGACGATATTATCTTTGGCTCTACGAACCCACAGTCTAGAGTTTTTAAAACTAATGGCGA
Organism: Dittrichia graveolens; assembly: GCA_038502395.1. Classification (NCBI taxonomy): domain Eukaryota; kingdom Viridiplantae; phylum Streptophyta; class Magnoliopsida; order Asterales; family Asteraceae; genus Dittrichia; species Dittrichia graveolens. Next base: position 65,492,928 of record JARJIL010000003.1, read on the forward strand.
GCAACTTTGAAATGAGCATGATGGGAGAAATGAATTTCTTCCTCGGCTTACAAGTCAAACAACTTTCCAATGGCATTTTCATAAATCAGTCTAAATATATTAATGATTAATTAAGAAAATATGAAATGTCGGACTGCTCGTCCAAATTAACCCCCATGTCTTCCAAAACCAAATTGTCTGCTGATCCTGATGGAAAGGCAGTCGATTTGAAAACCTATCAGGGAATGATCGGCTCTTTACTGTATCTCATGGCTAGCAGACCAGACATAATGTTTCTACCTGTCTCTGTGCTCATTTTCAGGCAAATCCCAAAGAATCACATTTACTTGTCGTGAAACGTATCCTCAAATACCTGAGAGGGACCCCTGACCTTGGTCTGTGGTATCCCCGCAACTCATCATTTGAACTGCTTGCGTATTCCGACTCGGATTATGCCGGGTGTATGTTGGACAGGAAAAGCACGTCAGGGAGTGCACACTTCTTGGGCGATCGCTTGGTCTGCTGGAGTTCAAAGAAACATAACTGTGTGTCTACATCAACTGCTGAAGCTGAATTTGTGGCTACTGCCAGTTGCTGCTCTCAGAGTCTGTGGATGCGAACTCAGCTACGGGACTTTGGTCTTACCTATTCTAAGATTCCACTGTTGTGTGATTCTCAGAGTGCAATTTCCATTTCTTGCAATCCCGTCCATCACTCTAAAACCAAGCATATTGATATCAGGTATCACTTCTTGAAAGACAACGTCGAAAAGGGTCTGAATGATCTCCAGTACGTTCCTACTTATCATTAGGTGGCTGATTTGTTCACTAAACCACTGGACGAAGCCCGATTCTCATTTCTGGTATCCATGATTGGAATGCTGAATCTCAAACTCTAATTCATTACTGTTTTCATGTCCTGAACAGATTTACGCGTTGTTTTATTCTCTGTGCAACTATATAGATGCTCCTGTCTAGGGGGAGCGATGCGATTCACTGGTTAACACGAATGTTTTCCGTGCATTCGTGTAGGGGGAGAAATGTTTAGAATTTATCTTCGCAGATGATTCTTTGTCAGATGTTTATTTTATGACTTTTAAATGAAGTAGAAAACAACAAAAAGAATGAATAATAAATTTTGGGCTTAAATAATGCTAAACTCTAAGTCTTGGGCTTAAATAGAATAGATTGGACCAACCATCAAGTTTGGGCCAAACCGGGTCGATCCGACAGTCGGATCAAAGCCCCGACCCATCCGACCGTCGGATAGTCTGTAAATAGAACTATCCGACCCTTCTTTCCTTTGAACAAGGGCAATTCAACATCGCGCCCATCGATCTTATAGCTCAGCAGGAACCTCAAGAATCTGAGCAGAAAGAGGGTGAGTGGCCGGTACCTGCAACTTATCATGGAGGACCTATGCCCTTGGCCACTCACGAGTGAGTAATAGCAGAAAGGCCAAATATCAGAAACATTAGGCCTAGAGAAGGAATAGCAAAAGACCAACCTTGCTGGCCCACTCAATGGCTAATACTCCGTATCTTGAAGAAAGAATTCCGGGTATCTTCTCAGAGATTGTCAGAGAGGTTGACGATCTGTATGTACTGAACTCTGAAGAGCATGAAAAAGCCATCCGATTCGCCGCCACCTTCCATACAAGCAAAAAATAACAAGTGGCCTCCAAATATCCAACCGTCAAGATCGAGTTCGTGTACTTGCATAACTTCCTCAACTACCAAATGGTTCACTTTCATGTAACCAGAGCAGATGGGAAAAGGTATACATTTCACGAGGTCGAGCTTAGATTTTTGAATTTGGGGGATATAACACATATGGAAGATGAGTTGGCCTGTAAGCTGGAAAAGAATCGTGAGGAACAAAGAGCTCTTTAAGTCATTAGAGACTTCATGCAAAAGAAGATCATCCTGTGCAGAATCCATGATCTACAGCTTGGTGCTGAGGCTGATCTTGCAAAGATAAATCTTTAAAGGCCTAACCAACAGCATTCCAAGCTAGACAGATACAGAAAATACACTATCATAGAAAAGTTTGATGAAGATTATGAAGGAACCGATGGATTCGTCATGCCAAATCTTAACGGAGACAAAGCATTCCTTCGACTTTCAAAGCACAGTGCATATTAGGACGGGATGCTTCAAAGATGCCTATCTAAATTCTGCAGAACATGCTTCAGAAACCGAAACTTGCCTGATCAATCAGAATTGGTAAAAATGACCAGAATTGCAGTTTAGTTGGAGGAAAAGATTCAAGAAAGAAAGGCTATCTACAGCTGGGAAAGACTCCTAGGTCAGAGAAGCAGATGAAAAATACCTGCTTCAGCACAAGGCAACAAAAGGGGGAGATTGTTAGATATTAATTAGTTTGTTTGTCTTGTGTTCTTCTGTATGTAATCTATATATTCCTAATCTAGTTTATGCTATGGCTTGGCCCACTTTCTTTATGTATTTCCTAGTTTAGCTTAAGTGTTAAGACTTTGGCCCATGTGGCTTATGTATTTATATCCTTGCAAACCTAGTTTGCAAGGTAACCCTTTGTAATTGTATTCTCTGCTCTTTACGTTCAAGAAATATACAAGAGAGAATCTTCAAGTTCATGCAAAGTGTTCATACTTGTTCATACTAACTTCATCATCTTTACTTCAAGTATTTATTGTTTACTCATCCTTTTCACAACAAAGGACTATCAAGAGTTATGATCATAAACACAATCATAATCAGCTTTGAAAGTCAGCTTTGAAAGCTGATTAAAGAGGCTGTTACTTTACAAGGCACGGGCGTGCCAGCCCAAAAGGTCACGCCCAAGTCATACCCGACTTGGGCTCGTGCCTGTCCACTGGGCACTGGGCACGGGCGTGCCTCCATGAGGCATGGGCATACCTAGCCACAAGCCACGCCCGACTTGGGCTTGTGCTTTCTTGTAGGGCATGACCATACCTCACAGAGGCACGGGCATGCCTAGGCCTACTAGAACCAGTTTCTGGTTTTCTCTCTCATTTGACCATCTGTGATGCCAGAATCGATGCTTGGCGTGTGACCCAGTAGGCCCTTGCTTCATCAGCCATGAAGCCAACTCATGTGTGTTAGTGGGCATAATCCAACAGACTCCCACTTGCACATGACACACTCATTAAAGGTGTCACCGACATAGAGCAGCCTTTAGCAAGGCATCTATGCCCCCAAGTCAGCATAGGGGTTGTCTTCCAAAAACAAATACCTAACCAAAAGGAAAGGTCCTATAGATAAGTGATTACTTATCCATATGTTCACGATATACGATGTGAATGCAGGTCATGGAACATGGTCAACCCCAAAACATTCACGATTATGTTTCTCGATCTAGACTAACTATGAGTAACAATACAAGTTGCATAACTGATTCACCATCAATTCAACTTGAGCACGACCATGCATTTTGATTGTCATCAGCTTAGTCAACGAGGGCCCAAAGGATATCTCTCTAAAGAGGAACGAATACCTTTGACTACATCGCCCTCTCATAATAACAAGTTCTTGCCTGAAAAGTTCCCTTATAACAGCCAGTTACGAACTACGTTACAAAGCAATCTATGCAAGTCCATATTATTAGTCAAGAAACGCATGCATCTCTAGTTAAAGGATAAATAATATTATCATCCTGATATACTTGTTGTAACACCACTTCTGAATTCAGATACTTTAATGGCAAATCAGATTTTAGCAGTGGAAATTTTTTCTTTTTTAAAACAACAAGTTGTTATATACATTAATAACTTATCAAAAGAACGTTGGTGTAACCAAGTATAGGAACCGACCATTGTATCTATTACATTACAACATAATAATTAACATCAAGTGTTCCACCCACGAGGGGAAATGTATATTCCAAAAGCTACCCGCTTCGCAGGGCATCTAGTCTTTACCTGAAAAGGGAAATCATAATATCATTAGCTACACTAGCTAATGAGTACATACTATCATAAGCCACAATACAATAACTCATGCATCATATTATGAATAATCATTGCTAGCTTAGCACATAGCGGTGTGCTGACAATATCAGTAAGAGTCGTGTCTTGCAGGGTAATCAATCCTGCTCAACAACTCAGACCGGTGGATCAGATGTAACACCTCATTTGAAACCTTAAAATCAGTTAAAATTTGAGTTTTCAAACTGCATGGGTCCGTTTGTAAATTGAATGTTTACCTATTAGTTATCCTAACCGAATTTCAAAAGCAAAGCAGCGGAATTTTAAAAACAATAAAAAAACCCAAGCCTATTTAACTATTACAATTTAAACACATGTTTGGCGTATATACAAATAGACAAAACAAAACTTGTCAAACACGACAACCGGTGTTAGTTTAAACTAAACTGACCATTGTATATATTAAATACCAAAAGCAGTGTTCCACAAAAGCCTATACAAAAGCATAAGGGTTCCCGTCTCACCAGGCCTACCTATTCTTTGTCTGAAAAAGGGAAACAACAACAACATTAGCTATTTAAAATAGCTAGTGAATACTGACAGATATGAGTACAATAATAGCATGTCATGATTCAATAATGAGCATACAATGCTATCCTAACATATAGCGGTAATGCTGACATGTCCAGCAGTGCTATATCTTGCCAGATAGCTAGTCCGGCTCAATAACAACCACCAGGGGAATCAAACACTGCCAACCGTGCTGGTTTCATCACCTAAGTGACTCCACATGCTCGTTACGGAGCCAAAGGCTCATTAGGCTCAGCCAGTTAAGGCAATCACCTCAAGAGTTTGAAGGAATGGCACTCGAGTACCATTAGTCCAGAACAATAGCCCGAAGGCCCCTGAGACATATCCGAAGCTGACCTTCCATACACATATGTCCGGACTTTTCACATAGCTCATAATTAACCCATAATAGGGATCACAACATGCATGCATTTACACAACACTTGTATTCATCAAATTATCACAATATAAGTACATGTCTACCATATCTTTTATCATCTCAAATCTTATTTTCTAATCTTATATGCATAAACATACAAGTCTAGGTGCAATAAAAAGCATACAAGGTTCATGTAACTCATTTAGCATTCAAACCTTACTTTATAGCATTCATAGAAGCCGGTACTCACCTTGGTTCTTATAAACAACACAAATATGGACTCGGCCCTCCTTGATGGCTTAATTACCTATTGCATATTTATATAGAAGTTCATTTAGATTACCACACAACATATACATGTTCTATTGTTCTAGTTTTAACCCCCAAATACACATTAAAGTGCCAAAAACGATCAAACCATAACCCATGTACCCGTAACATCGAACGACAGCAAAACAGTGGGCTGCCCAGAAGTTCACGCCGTGAACACAAGGAAGTTCACGCCATGAACTGTGTTCAGCAGCACGAACAACAGGTCTCTTTTGCTGTTTTTCCATCCAAGTCCAATTCCAAGCCTTTCTTAATTATTTCCAGGTTATACACTAAGTTTGGGGCATCATTTGGAGTCTATAAACATTAACCTAACATGTTTTAACACAAGATTCATGTTTGAATCATCAAATCACCATTAAAGACCCATTTGGTCAAATTCTTGAAATTCAATCTAATTAGCTTCTATAATTCATAACATGCATTCTAAACTTCCTATAAATGAATCTAAAACAGATTACAGTCAAAAGATTCAAGCTTTCTGGTCAATTTCTAGTTGACACATTTTTTACCTAAACCTTCAAATGAAGAACAAGGAAGAAGAAGCTTACTAGGAACGAGGGAGATGATGAAGATGATTGTTAAGAACAAATTCGGAGCAAGATTTGAACTTAATTCCAGCCTTGATCCTTGATTCAATCTCTCTTTGGTTGCTCTTTACTTGGAGTGGCTTCAAGAACACAAGAGAAAAGAAAGCCTGAGGTGTGTGTGTGTGTTTTCTTAGGTGTGAGTGTGTGTGTCTGAGTTATTAAATTAAGAACCGCCTCATGGTTCTTAATTATCCATAAAGAGGTATTTTGTTCCCCTTTTCAACATACAACACGACACTCGAATAACCGTTTCAACTAACAAGGATATTTTTGGAAAGCTCGTTTGTAACCAGTTATTATTTTATCATTCTTTTTTAATTTTATTACTATTTTTAATTTCACATTTATCTGGCCAATAGCTAATTTCTATTAATAATTTCATATATATTCATATTTAATTAAATTTCACATACCAAATGGAGCGCACGAATAGGCCCGATTTGAGGATATTACAATTCTACCCCCTTAAGAAGATTGCGTCCTCGGAATCTGTTCATCTGGGAATAAGTGAGGTTATCATGCCTTCATGTGATCCTCTGTTTCCCATGTCAGGTTGGGACCTAGGCTGTGCTTCCACTTGACAAGAACCAGTCTGATCATCTTCTTGCGCAGCTTCTCTGTCTTTGCGTTAAGAATTTCAACTGGCTCCTCTACAAGCCGTTTAGTTGAATCAACCTTCAACTCTTGCTGAGGTGGAACTTGGTTTTCCTCAACTTTACACATTCTCAAATAACATACATTGAAAGTGTTGTGAATACCAGATAACTCAGGAGGTAATTCAAGTGATACAGTCTGCTCGTTGACTTTTCGGGTAATTCTAAATGGGCCAAGATAACGTGGACTCAGCTTGCCTTTGCGTCCAAACCGAATTACACCCTTCCAAGGGGATACCTTCAAGAAAACCCGATCACCTACCCTGAATTCAACAGCTCGGCGCTTTGGGTCAGCATATATCTTTTGGCGATCACGAGCCGCTTTTAATTTCTCCAGAGCTATCTTGACTTTATCAGAAGTGATCTACACAATCTCAGGTCCGGCATACTGCTTCTCACCCGGTTCAAGCCAACAAGTGGGAGTGCGACAACGCCTCCCGTATAACATCTCATATGGTGGCATCACAACACTAGAATGATAAGAGTTATTATAAGCAAACTCTATTAAAGGGAGATGAGAATCCCAAGAATCACCATATTCAAGTACACATGCCCTAAGCATGTCTTCAAGAGTCTGAATTGTTCTTTAAGACAGACCATCCGTTTGTGGATGATAAGCAGTACTCAGATGAACTTGTGTGCCAAGCTCACGTTGCAAGCTTTGCTAGAAATTAGACACGAAACGAGAGTCACGGTCAGAGACAATAGAACAAGGTAAACCGTGACGTGTGACTATCTCGTTGATATAGAGTTGAGCTAGGCGTGTCAATGATGCAGATTCGTTTGTATCAAGAAAATGGGCACTTTTGGTCAATCGATCAGCAATGACCCAAATCATATTATGCCCCTTCAGTGTCTTAGGTAGCTTGGTGACAAAATCCATTGTAATATGATCCCACTTCCATTCTGGAATGTCAAGCTGTTGTAGATTGCCATAAGGCCTTTGATTGTCGGTTTTGACCTGTGCACATATTTGACACTTCTCCACGAATGAAGCAATGTCTCTTTTAAGAGTAGGCCACCAATACAGCTTCTTGAGATCATAATACATCTTTGTAATACCTGGATGAATAGACAACCTGGAATTATGAGCTTCTTCTAGTATCAACTCACGTTTGCCTCCAATTAATGGTACCCAGATTCGGGATTGAAAAGTCTTCAAACCCCGACTATCTTCAGCTAGCTGATCCTTTATCTTCCTCATAGTCTCAACTTTCAGATTCTCCTCCTGTAGAGCCAATTGCTGTGATTCATTCAATTTTGAAATTATATCAGGAACCACAGTTAGCTTCATGAACTTGGCTTCAGTTAAAACCCCTTTTCGGCTTAAGGCATCAGCTACTACATTAGCTTTGCCCAGATGGTAACGGATCTCACAATCATAGTCTTTGATTAACTCAATCTAGAGTCGTTGCCTCATATTGAGTTCTTTTTGAGAAAAGACATATTGTAAGCTTTTGTGATCCGTGCATACAACACATTTTGTGCCATATAAGAAATGTCTCCACAGCTTCAATGCAAATACAACTGCTGCGAGTTCAAGATCGTGTGTTGGGTAGTTCTTTTCATGCGGTTTTAATTTCCTTGAAGCACAGGCAATCACATTATCACGTTGCATTAGAACACAACCCAATCCGGAATAGGATGCATCACAATAGACGATAAAATCCTCTGACCCGTTAGGCAATGTAAGAATCGGAGATTCACATAATAGCCGCTTCAAATATTGAAAGGATTGCTCCTGTGCATCAGACCACACTTAAGCAACATCCTTCCGTGTCAGTTTAGTAAGAGGACCAGCGAGTTTAGAAAAATCACGGATAAACCGCCGATAATAGCCAGCTAGACCAAGAAAACTCTTGATCTCTATAGGAGTTTTGGGAACCACCCAATTCATCACTACCTCTACTTTAGCAGGGTCTACTTTAACACCATCCCTGCAGATAACATGGCCAAGAAAGTGCACCTCCCGAAGCCAAAACTCACATTTAGAATGTTTGGCATAAAGTTGTTCTCGTCTGAGAGTATCGAGAACTTGACGAAGGTGTGATTCATGTTCAACTTCGGTTTTTGAAAAGATTAGAATGCCATCGATAAAGACTATCATGAACCTGTCTAGAAATGGACGACAAACTCGGTTCATGAGATCCATGAAGATAGCTGGTGCATTGGTTAAGCCGAATAACATAACCAACAATTCATAATGGCCGTAGCGTGTACGAAAGGCAGTCTTCAGTATGAACCCGTACCTGATGATACCCTCATCAAAGGTCAATCTTAGAAAAGCACGTTACTCCCTGCAATTGATCAAACAAGTCATCTATGCGCGGGAGTGGGTATTTATTCTTTACAGTTTGCTTATTAAGCTCCCTGTAATCTATGCACATTCGCATAGTCCCATCTTTCTTCTTGACAAATAGAACTGGAGCTCCCCAAGGAGAAGAGCTCGGGGGAATGAAGTCCTTGTCAAGTAGTTCTTGTATTTAATTCATCATCTCGCGGATCTCTGAAGGAGCGAGACGATATGGAGCTTTAGCCACCGGAGTAGCTCATGGAACAAGATCGATCTTGTATTCAACATTCCTGACTGGAGGTAGCCCGGGTAATTCGTCTGGAAACACCTCAGGATATTCTGACACTATCCTGATGTCTTCAACCGGTTGCTTCTCCATCTTAGCATCAATAACATATGCTAAGTAGGATGTACAACCTTTTGCCAATGATTTTGAAGCTTTGATAACTGAGATGATAGGAATGTCAGATTCCCGTCCTTCCCACCTTGCTATTGCATAAGGCCCGTCTGATAAAGGAAACTTAATAATCTTCCTAGAACACAGGATCTCAGAATTGCGAGAACTGAGCCAGTCCATTCCAATCACAAATATCAAACCCAGCAATAGGCATGATAAGGAATGAAATAGGGAAACTAATGCCATCAATGTAGATAACCGCGATAGGAACTTTATCAGCAACAGAAACTATTCTACCATTAGCGGTCTCTACTGTAATCGGATCAATTAATGCAGATGTAGGCAATTGCAGCTTATGACAAAAAGATACCGAGACAAAAGAATAAGTAGCCCCGGAATCAAAAAATACACATGCTAGGGTATAATTAACAAAGAAAGTACCCGTAATCACATCCCCCGCAGTCTTGGCCTCCTCGGCCGTCAACTGGAACGCACGCCCTTTAGCACGTGGGGCGCTGTCTTTCTTTAGCTCAGACGATGATCCTCCAACTCGTGTGTTAGAACCTGTGGGCATTTGGCTAATCTGTGCCCTGGCTGACGACATCTGAAGAAGACGTCCTCCTTAAACTTGAAATCCTCCACTGGGTGGCCTTTGATACCACATCTAGCACACCTTTTGGTAGCTCTAGAACAATCACCAGAATGAGTGGAAGGACATTGGTTGCACCACGAGCCTTCAGATTTGGGCTTCATGTAATCACCAGATTTGGTAAGTGCAGAAGATTGTCCTTTTAAAGGACTTGGGTTAGAAGAGGACAGGAACTTCCTCTTATTGCTTCCTCCTGCAGATTCACCCCTGCACTGGATACGATCGCCCTTCATTTGTCGAGCTGTCTCAAATGTTCGATCCAGATCACTAGCCGCTCTTACATGTGCTCTAAACTTCAAAGGTAGAGTGGCAACAAACTTCCGTATCTTCAGATTCTCATCAGTTAATAAATGAGGTACAAATCTCATTTTATCAGAAAAAGTACTGATATGTTGCTCCATAGTCATCTCCTTTTTGGAGATTGTTGAACTCACGTTCCAGCCGTTCCATATCATACTCAGTGCAGTACTTCTTGTGCACTTTCTCTGAAAATTGTACCAAAGATAAAGCTTCAAGTACCTCCTTTCTGACAGAGGCTTTGACCGTGTCCCACCAGTATATGACACGGCCCTTCAACATCCGAACTGCATACCTGACGCGGTACTCGGATTCACATTCGCAGGACTCGAAGGCCTGCTCCATCTCTCTGATCCACCTCATGGTAACTACGGGGTCATCACTCCCCTCGAAGGTAGGTGGGTGGCATGATAAGAATTTCTTATAAGAACATGGCTTACGGGTTGGTCTACCCAAAGCAGAGTTGAGTAGAAGCTCCTTTGTAGTACGGAGCTCCTCCTCAAGGCGTCTGATCTACGCCTGCTGTACATTATCAGCAGGTACACCTTCAGAATGGTGTTGTGACTGCTAATCTGCAGCCTGCTGAGGTATATGTGAGGCCTCATCCTCCATTTCCTTGAGTGCCTGTTCAGTAGCATCCGGTTGTGTAGACATATTCAACTTTTGCTATATGAAAGAAGGATTATTCATTATAGCAATTATACTTACTCATATACATATAGACTAGCTATTAACAAGTACTTATCATATAACTCTCATACTCAAACCCCTTTACCCAATTAGGAACACTTCATAATGGTCGGGCCCGAGTTTGAGATTGAATACTCTTTCAAGTACCCAATTCCCTCAAACTTAGGCTCTGATACCTAACTTGTAACACCGCCTTTGAAACCTTAAAATCAGTTAAAATTTGAGTTTTCAAACTGCATGGGTCCGTTTTTAAATTGAATGTTTACCTGTTAGTTATCCTAAGCGAATTTCAAAAGCAAAGCAGTGGAATTTTAAAAACAATAAACAAACCCAAGCCTATTTAACTATTACAATTTGAACACATGTTTGGCGTAGATACAAATATACAAAACAAAACTTGCCAAACACGACAACCGGTGTTACTTTAAACTAAACCGACCATTATATATATTATATACCAAAAGCAGTGTTCCACAAAAGCCTGTACAAAAGCATAAGGGTTCACGTCTCACCAGGCCTGCCTATTCTTTGTCTGGAAAAAGGAAACAACAACAACATTAGCTATTTAAAATAGCTAGTGATACTGATAGATATGAGTACAATAATAGCAAGTCATGATTCAATAATGAGCATACAATGCTATCCTAACATATAGCGGTAATGCTGACATGTCCAGCAGTGCTATATCTTGCCAGATAGCTAGTCCGACTAAATACCAACCACCGGGGGAATCAAACACTACCAACCGTGCTTGTTTCATCACCTAAGTGACTCCACCTGATCGTTACGGAGCCAAAGGCTCATTAGGGTCAGCCAGTTAAGGCAATCACCCCGAGAGTTTGAAGGAATGGCACTCGAGTACCATTAGTCTCGAACAATTGCCCGGAGGCCCCTGAGACCCAGCCGAAGCTGACCTTCCATACACATATGTCCGGACTTTGCACATAGCTCATCATTAACCCATATTAGGGATCACAACATGCATGCATTTACACAACACTTGTATTCATCAAATTATCACAATATAAGTACACGTACTTAAATACATGTCTACCATATCATTTATCATGTCAATTCTTGTTTTCTAATCTTATATGCATAAACATACAAGTCTAGGTGCAATAAATAACATACAAGGTTCATGTAACTCATTTAGCATTCAAACCTTACTTTATAGCATTCATAGAAGCCGGTACTCACCTTGGTTCTTATAAACAGCACAAATATGGACTCGGCCCTCCTTGATAGCTTAATTACCTATTGCTTATATATAGATGTTCATTTAGATTACCACACAACATATACATGTTCTATTGTTCTAGTTTTAACCCCCAAATACACATTAAAGTTCCAAAAACGATCAAACCACAACCCATGTACCCAAAACATCGAATGACAGAAAACAGTGGGCTGCCCAGAAGTTCACACCGTGAACACAAGGCAGTTCACGCCGTGAACTGTGTTCAGCAGCACGAACAACAGGTCTGTTTTGCTGTTTTTCCATCCAAGTCCAATTCTAAGCCTTTCTTAATTATTTCCAGGTTATACACTAAGTTTGGGGCATCATTTTGGAGTCTATAAACATTAACCTAACATGTTTTAAGATAAGATTCACGTTTGAATCATCAAATCACCATTAAAGACCAATTTGGTCAAATTCTTGAAATTCAATCTAATTAGCTTCTATAATTCATAACATGAGTTCTAAACTTCCTATAAATGAATCTAAAACAGATTACAATAAAAAGATTCAAGCTTTGTGGTCAATTTCTAGTTGACCCGTTTTTGACCTAAACCTTCAAATGAAGAACAAGGAAGAAGAAGCTTACTAGGAATGAGGGAGATGATGAAGATGATTGTTAAGAACAGATTAGGAGCAAGATTTGAACTCAATTCCAGCCTTGATCCTTGATTCAATCTCCCTTTGGTTGCTCTTTACTTAAAGTGGCTTCAAGAACACAACAGAAAAGAAAGCGTGAGGTGTGTGTGTGTTTTCTTAGGTGTGAGTGTATGTGTCTGAGTTATTAAATTAAGAACCGACTCATGGTTCTTAATTATCCATAAAGAAGTATTTTGTTCCTCTTTTCAACATACTACACGACACCCGAATAACCGTTTCAACTAACGAGGATATTTTTGGAAATCTCGTTTGAAACTAGTTATTATTTTATCATTCTTTTCTAATTTTATTACTATTTTTAATTTCACATTTATCTGGCCAATAGCTAATTTCTATTAATACTTTCATATATATTCATATTTAATTAAATTTCACATACAAAATTGAGCGCACGAATAGGCCCGATTTGAGGATGTTACATCAGACATGACTAATTTGCGTTAGTGGAGGAGCATGAAGCAGTCCACCAAACATCGTTCACAAAGCCAGAGGCTCCAAAGGTAATCCAGCTACAACCGGCTGATCACCACTCACGTTAAGGCACGGCGGTTCTACAGAACCTATGATCCAGGATGCCTCCTGAATCACCATGAAATCCCGAGGGATCCAGTTACAACCGACTGACCTTAACCATGCGTCAGATAGTCTGTAGACTTTTACATACACATATACGTACATTTAATCCCACAGGGATCTATCACTTAATACATAACATCTTTCAGGTAGTTATGGCATCATATATTACTAAGTAGTTCCAGTTTGGACCCACTGGCATGGCTCGTCTCTTCTCAAAATACAATATCAGAGTATTGGTCAAATATCCCTTCCACAAACAAAGCTAAACGGCTACACACAAAACCCTGCAAAAAGCAATCAACCGTGGGGGGGGGGGGTTAGCACAATGCTAAGTGAATGGAAGCTACAAACAAGCTAACAAACTATCATAGTTCACCATGAACCTCTAAACACCAATCCTCAAACAATCCGTCAATTCAACAATCTCTTCAATCCCGAGGACCGGCGGTTCTGCCGAACCTACAACCAAAGCTGGCCAAAGCAAAGGTTTACCGATAGCTCCCTTCCGATCGACACAGTGAAATTCCCCTCTGATACAACGCATGCATCAGGAAGACTACCACTGCTCCATCAACCGCAAGCGAGCCCAGCTCTTGCAACAGCAGCTGACCCCAACCAGCCCTTACACAGAAGCTAATCTCTACCAACCTGTTACCCAGAAGTTGGTTCTCAAACAATCCAGATACGCTTCTAGTGACAATCACAATCAAAACTCTATCACATATAACATATATGAACATATAATTCTCTTTTAACAAATAGCAGACTAAACAGTCTATCATAGTATATCAAACAATCTATCTTCGCATTTCAAACTCATTAGTCAAAACCCACGTTTGATAACCAATAATTCATCATTGCATATCTATCATTTCTCGAATCAATCACCTCATAACATTACCACCAATACCACCCGTGAGTAAACTTCCACTCACCTCAGTCCTCGATTCACGCGTGCTCAGTAGTCTAATATCACCGAGTTTGTGATTTGCCTGAAAACACAGCAACAACCGAATCAGTCTCGAATATATAAATATATCTTTCCACATATATTTATATCTTATATTCATTAAAATGGCTCAATATAATCATACAATTAATAATCCAACTTATCCCACACGAAACACAAACAAAACAAGTAAACTTTCTAAAACAGATCTGGTCGCGCCGCAACCAACACTTGCGTCGCGCCGCTACGGTGCCGGATTTCGAATCCGGCTTTAAACAATCGGATTTGAGCATCGGATTTTAGTTCCTGGATTTGGTTGTCGGATTTGGGGTCGGATTTCATGCACTCGGATTGCTAGTGTCGGATTTCAAGGTTTAGGATTTGTAACTCTCGGATATCTCCACAAACCGACTCAATTGTCGGATTTCATGAAGGTCGCGCCGCGACCTTTAACGTAGCGCCGCGACATGCATTTATCAGATTATCATCTTTCTTTTTGTCGGATTTCCAGCCAAGAAAACTCATATATTTCATATCAACTTATAATTTCTCGATTCAAAACACTCCTAACATACATATAACTTCATGCAACATGTTATAAATCGTTATAAACACTTTCTAATCAATTAAAAACATCAAGATCATCAAAACCCATTTCATCAAAACCCAACAATGGTGTTTCATGTTCAAGCTTATAAAAAAACACAAATAAAACATACACAGATAATCTTAATCATATTAGAATCAACAATTCACCTTTATCTTGAATTATAGAAACACAAATCTTCACTTTAAGAAATCCAAGTTTTCTTCTTTTCTTTCTTGTTATTCTTTCTTCCAGAAAACACACACACACTATACACTGTTCTTTCTTTCCTTCTAAAATGAGCACAATATCAACATATATTCATACACACACCCACGTGTAATTTCTTAAACACCTTCACACATGAGGTGTCACTACCTTATATACATACATGCATACATACATTCATACATGATGCTATATTATTACATCTAACATATCTATATACATACTCATTTAATTATTTAACTAATATGGTACCATTTATCTTCTCTTAGATACTTTCCAACAACCAGTCTTTCTCAACCAATTAACTTAACATACAATCGAGGTATTTTCTACAACCCTCGTACCAAACTCAATCTTCTTTAATCATAAATGCATACGATTTCAAATACTCGTTTAATCACGTAACAAATCTTTTAAAATGTGCATAACCAAACACATTTAAATTTACCATTAGACCCTTACTACTAGGCCGGGTTTTCGGATGTTACAAATCTTCCCTCCTTGAGAGGATTCCGTCATCGGAATCCTATAGCACATCTCAAACGGAATATCCATTCTTCATATTCATTCATTTCAGGTTATCAAGTCCTTTGTAATGCATATACATATCCATCTTATTATCTTTCACAGAAATTCATTTCTACTCATCTTTGTTATCTTATGAACATTAGAGTTTAACAATTCTTCTTCAATTTAGTCATATAACTCATAAACCTGTCTTTCAATCATTTTCCTTCACACTTACACATTTAATAAATATTAAAACGTCTCTTGAATATTTCTTCACATCAATCTGTTTATCTCAATTAGCAAATTCTACATATCTGTTATTCACTGTCTGTCGTATCTAAATTATCCGCACATCTCTTCTCTCTTTTGTTTCCAATATGTCAAACATTACTACTATATTCACATGTCAACTCACCACTGATACCTTAACATCCATCAGATAGTAATTACAGCATATTTGTCTAACCAGTTTAATTATAAATTCCGCAAATCATCAAAATCCAACACAAAACAAAAGTTCTTTCTCATTTGTCTGCACAATTCTTTCTGCCCGACCATACCATAAGAATTCAGTTGTACTTCTCATTTCTCATCTCCATTTTTGTTATAAACTCTTCCAAAAGTTTAGTCAATTTCTTCAATTCTCATCATAAACCACTAAGTATAAAATATTTATATCTTTAAATCATCTCATCAATGTAATTCTTCTCAAAATCACGTTCCACTGGTGGTAATTATACCAACACTTTTTACTACTCAGTCTATAATCACTTGCAATACATCAATTTCCTTCCCATGTAGTAATTTAGACATCAACTCCATCGTATCTTGATATCATCATAACTCTGGTATCTCAAATTATCTCAACAGTTTGTAATCTCTGATACTTTGCTTTAACTCAAACACAATCAAATCATAATTCCACGAAAGTATATTTCATATTCACTCCTTTCTATAAGTCTTCCATTAATTACTTCACATGGCGTTATACTATTTAACCCTTCCAACTGCATTCGCAATTAAGTTTCATGAGTCTGGTTCAAATTAAGTTTCTAGTTCCAAGCTAAGGTACTTCCTAGCAAAGGCAATTCATACATACGATTCACAAATCTTCATTCCATATGCTCAGGTCATTACATTCCTCTTCTCTCATTGTCTCATGAATTCAATATGTCATTCTTCAAATCACATATATCTTCAGTTCACCAGTATCATCTATAATCATAACTAGCACTTTCTCATATATCCTTGTAATTGGGCACCATTTACATCTTTTTCCAAACAATTCTGCACATTTCAGGCTTACCCAATCTGTAGAAATTCACCTCTTTCTTTTTACTTGATAAATCTAAATCATTGATCCACTAATTTTCAGCAAGGACAACTTCAATTCCACTATTAATTCAATTTTACCTCAATTCGCATAATTCCAATGTTATCGTTATCAATTCCCATGCATTCTAGCATGTCTAACAACAATTTATCTTTCCAATATAATTTCAAACCTCTCATTCACATTTGTTGATTCATTCTAATCATCGTGTCTGCCATGTATCAAGTTCATTCATATATAAATATCCGTTACTTCATTTTATAATCAGTCAATTTCACATATCCTTCTTTATAATCAATTTATTCATACAATCAACACAAACGCATCTGCTGCATCTTCAAAGACATGGATTAAATCATTCCTCTCAAGAATCTTTAACTGTCACAAGACATAAACCATTCCTCCATTTTCATAGCATAGCATCCTTTATATCAATCCAACTAATGCAATATCTCAACAAATCATCAATCTCCTCAGGTTCATTAATCAATATCATGGATTATCTTCAATCGTTAGATTTACCAACAACTTGTAATATGTGTCATGCATTTATCAATAACATCTTTTGATCGTCGCAAAGCTTTCCAAACTTCATTAACTCATCCGCTTTCCTTCTTCTTTATACGAACACAAACATACATATACACATATATAAACAAAAAAGGCAAGACAACTCTTGCAACACATAACCTAGCATGCAATTCTACAAATCTGAAAACATCTTTCTAGGGTACTTCATACCCAATTCACGTCATACCATATATTACATACATACTGTCAATACACTTACTACCATAAACATCAGATATTTTCATCGTTTACAAAAAATATATATGTCAACTATCTATTCTTCTCATAGAATCATGCTCTTCTTAGAAGTAAACAAACATACTTAACACATATAGGCATCAAACCTTTTCAAATATACCAAGTTCACCTAGCATATCATACTTACATTATTCATTTACATGTGCATACAAGACTTATAAAACAAACACTTAACTTTGGACTTAACACAAATTCGCCAAAACTGTCGGATTTGGGGAAATCCGATGTTTCGGTCGGATTCATGAAATCCAACATTTACTTACACACAAATCCGATATTCATCAGTCGAATTCCAACACTTAGGAATTCCAACCATGCATGTGAAATCCGACACTTGCGGATTCCGACATGTGGAGGGAAATCCGACATATGGGAAATCCGATACTTTCAATGAAATCTGATACTATCGGATTCTGACACTTAGAATCCGGAACATTGGAAATCCGACAACTTGCGGATTTAGGGAATCCGACAACTTGTGGATTCTAACTTAAAAGGAACTTCTAACATGACACCCGACAGAGTTGCGGAATCCGACACTTCTATAGGATTCCGACAATTCCTTCGGGTTTTTTCAATACCTGCGGATTCCGACAACATCAACTCGGAATCCGACAACTTCATCATTTGAAATTCCGAAAACTTGAAAGATCATTTTAACAACTTCAATTCTACTGGTTTCAAGCCCAGAGCTTATTAGAACATCATATTCTATCCAAATAGTCATGATGAACACATCAAATCCTAACAAGAACACCATTCATGCAAAACCCACTTAGAAAGTGAGTCTTCATGTTCTTTAAGGTGGTTCATGCATGGATTCATGGTTCTTACATGTAACACATGATTCTAATCTTTTAAACATATCAGAATCACGTTGCTCACCTTCGTAGATCAACAATCAACTGCTTCTTGTTCTTCTTTGGAAATGCGATGAGAGCAACGAGAGCGACGAGAGAGAAAGGTGTTTGTGGTTTTGTGTGTTTTCTTTCAGTTGACTTAAGTCAACTAAACCCACCTTTTACACATACACACACACACACACATATATATATATATATAATCAGTACAGAGTCGGTGACCTCTGGATTTGGTTTTCCTCTTTTAATTTAATTCTCTCTTTTAGTAATTACATATAAACATATACATGAAACACATATATACGGACACGCATAAAACACACAATCGCACATAACATTAATTCATTTAATTCAAAAAGTACATACATAAAATACTTCCAATTATAATAACTACGTACTATTAATATACTAATTACAACTAGGCCCAAGTTGAGGATGTTACAAATCAACCCCCTTAAGAGGATTCCGTCATCGGAATCCGCTCAGTGATAAACAGGTGAGGGTACCTTGTCTTCATTTCGTCCTCAACTTTCCAAGTCAGGTTCGGACCTAGGTTGTGCTTCTACTTCCCAAGGACTAGTTTGATCATCTTCTTGCGTAGTTTCTTGACTTTCGTGTCAAGAATTTCAACAGGTTTTTCAACTAGTCACTTGGAAGAGTCAACTTTTAATTCTTGCAAAGGAATAATCTATTCTTCCTCAACGTGGCACTTGCGTAAGTAGCACACGTTAAAGGTGTCCTGTATTCCTGCTAGCTCAGGCGGCAGCTCTAGAGTCACTGTCCGATCATTCACTTTGAGTAAAATTTTGAATGGGCCAATGAAACGTGGACTTAGCTTCCCCCTATGCCCGAAATGAATGACGCCCTTCCAAGGAGAAACCTTTAATAACACGCGATCACCGACTTCAAATGTAGCGGGACGACGCTTTGGATCCGCATACATCTTCTGTCGATCCCGAGCTGCTTTCAGCTTTTCAAGAGCCACATTCACTTTGTTAGAAGTAATGTGGACAATTTCAGGTCCAACGAACTGCTTCTCACCAGGCTCCAACTAGCAGGTCGGA
Organism: Dittrichia graveolens; assembly: GCA_038502395.1. Taxonomy (NCBI): domain Eukaryota; kingdom Viridiplantae; phylum Streptophyta; class Magnoliopsida; order Asterales; family Asteraceae; genus Dittrichia; species Dittrichia graveolens. The sequence goes on from JARJIL010000003.1 coordinate 65,512,513, forward strand.
GTGCGACATCGTCTTCCATAAAGCATCTCGTATGGTGGCATTCCAATGCTGGAATGATATGAATTGTTATAAGCAAATTCAATCAATGGGAGATGGGAATCCCATGATCCACCAAATTCAAGTACACAGGCACGAAACATATCTTCTAATGAATGGATCGTACGTTCCGATTGGCCATCAGTTTGAGGATGATAGGCTGTGCTCAGATGAACACGAGTGCCAAGTTCGCGTTGCAGACTCTGCCAGAAATTTGAGACAAATCGAAAGTCACGATCAGATACAATTGAACAGGGAAGACCGTGACGTGACACAATCTCATCGATATACAACTAGGCTAAACGAGTCAGCGAAGCAGACTCGTTTGTTGCCAAGAAATGAGCACTTTTTGTTAGTTGATCCACAATAACCCAGATCATGTCGTGCCCTCTGGACGTTCTTGGTAGCTTTGTCACGAAATCCATTGTGATATTATCCCATTTCCACTCCGGAATATGCAGCTGTTGTAGATTGCCATAAGGTCTCTTGTGCTATATCCTCACTTGCGCGCAGATTTGACATCTCTCCATAAATGAAGCAATGTCTTTCTTGAGAGTCGACCACCAGTATAGCATCTTCAGATCGTGATACAACTTTGTAATTCCCGGATGGACAGATAACTAGGATTTATGGGTTTTCTGCAGAATCAACTCACGGTTACCTCCGACAGAAGGTACCCAAATCCTGGATTGAAAAGTCTTCAACCCACGATTATCTTCAGCAAGCTGATCCTTTAATTTCTTCATTGTCTCAGCCTTCAAATTCTCTTCTTGCAATGCAAACTGCTGAGCTTCCTTCAGTTTATCAATCAAGTCTGATACAATTGTGATTTTCATAAACTTAGCTTCTGTTGTCGGTCCTTTACGGCTTAAAGGGTCCGCTACAGCATTGTCCTTGCCAGGATGGTAATGGATGTCACAATCGTAGTCTTTTATTAACTCCAACCAACGGCGATGCTGTAACACCGCTTCTGAATTCAGTTGCTTTAATGACAAAACAGATTTTGCAGCGGAAATTTTTTTCTTTTTAAAACAACCAAACAGTTATTTACAATGTCATTCATTCAAAACATCCGGGTGTTACCTAATTCAGGAACCGACCATAGTATCATAATACATTATATCATACAATTACAAGTGTTCCACCCACAAGGGGCAACAAATTTACGAAAAGCAACCCGCCTCGCAGGCCATCTAGTCTTTACCTAAAAAGGGAAATCATAGCACCATTAGCTACACTAGCTAGTGAGTACATACAATCATAAGCATCAATATAGCAAGTCATGCATCATATCATAAACAATTATTGCTAGCTTAGCACATAGCGGTGTGCTGACAAGATCGGTAAGAGTCGTGTCTTGCAATGTAATCAATCGCGCTCAACAACTCAGACCTGGGAATCAGACACGACCAATCCGCGCTGGTGGGGGAGCATAAGGTAGTCCACCAAGCATCGTTCACAGAGTCAAAGACTCCACAGGTAATCCAGCTACAACCGGCTGATCACCACTCACGTTAAGGCACGGTGGTTCTGCAGAACCTATGATCCAGGATGCCTCCTGAATCCCCGTGAAATCCCGAAGGATCCAGTTACAACCGACTGACCTTAACCATGCGTCATATAGTCTGCAGACAATTCACATACACATATACATACATTTCATCCCACAGGGATCCGACATCTTTCAAGAACTCATTCATGCATAGCATCGTATATTAACTAAGTGGTTCCAAACTGGACCCACTGGCATGCTCCTGACACATATTCTAACATCTAACAAGTCATACACTCACCTCCTCGAGCGTACCTGCAAAAGGAAGTTAAACATACCATAATACATTCACATAGCATGGAAGCCTGACTCTATTGAATCTCATGAAAGCAGGCACTCACCTGATCAGCTTAGAAACGTTCGTTCACTTAGTGCTGGTTCAGCTGACACGTTCACCTAAACCATTCGGAAATCGCGTTAAGCGTTTGCACACATTATGTTCTATTTGAAACTAAATTTTTCCTAACTCACTCAACGCGTCGCGTCCAAGCACAGGACGCGTCGCGTTGCACTACACCATGCGACAGTCGCATTTCTGAACTATAAAAGTCGTATGGCTTGTTTCTTTATTCAAGCGACGGTCGCATGACACTCAACCAAAGTCGCATGAACAAGCAATAAGTCGCATGAAATGGAACAATCAACTACCAGAGAGTCGCATGGCACCATGCGAAAGTCGCATGGCTTCATGCGAAATTCGCAGCTCCCATGCGAGAGTCGCATGGCATAGGTCGCATGACCCATGCGACTGTTAGCTAGCAGTTACGTAACTTATCTGGTTTCACTTCTTGATCATTTGCAGAACAAAGTAGAATCTTAAAGTTGTTGATTTTTCTTCCAAAACACTTTTAAACTTCATACAATACTTACATAAGCTTCATAAAATCATCAAATCCAAACAAAACACCATATCAACCAAAACCCACTTATGAAGCAAGCTTCATGTTCTTTAATGGTGTTCTTGAATGAACTTGAAGTTTTGCCATGATTCAGACACAAAACCAATACAAAACATGTCTAGACTCTACAACAAACACATGCTCACCTTATTTGAATTCAAAGATTCAAACCTCCAATCTCTTATTCTCCAGAAGCTCACGAAGTGGAGAGGAAGTGTGTGTTTGTATTTGTGTTTTCAAGTTCTGCTATATTTGACTTTGCAAGTCAAATATCACCTTTCATATAAATATATATCATTCTTATCTTATCCAGAGGCAAACCGCCTCTGGACAAGAATATCTAATTATTTTTCTTTTATTTCTTCTTCTCTTTCTTTTCTTGTCATCTATCTAACTATATATATATATATATATATTTAATACAAATACACAAGTACAATTATACAAATACAAATACATATCTTCATTTAACTTCAATTAATTCAACAAATATACACAAGTACATACATAATCATTCGTCTATTATATTAACTACATACGCGTACGTACAATTTACAACTAGGCCTAACTTGAGGATGTTACAAATATACCCCCCTTAAGAAGATTCCGTCCTCGGAATCTACTCAGTGATAAACAGGCGAGGGTACGTTGTCTTCATCTCGTCCTCAACTTCCCACGTCAGGTTTGGACCTAGGTTGTGCTTCCATTTCACAAGGACTAGTTTGATCATCTTCTTGCGTAATTTCTTGACTTTCATGTCAAGAATTTCAACTAGTTCTTAAACTAGTCGCTTGGAAGAGTCGACTTTCAATTCCTTCAAAGGAATAATTTGCTCTTCCTCAACGTGTCACTTGCGTAAGTAGCACACGTTAAAGGTGTCATGTATTCCAGATAGCTCAGGTGGCAGCTCTAGAGTCACTGTCTGATCATTCACTTTGCGTATAATCTTGAGGGGGCCAATGAAATGTGGACTTAGTTTCCCCTTGCGTCTAAAACGAATGATGCCTTTCCAAGGAGAAACCTTCAAGAACACATGGTCACCGACTTCAAATGTAGTGGGATGACGCTTTGTATCCGCATACATCTTCTGTCGATCCCGAGCTGCTTTTAGCTTTTCAAGACCCACATTCACTTTATCAGAAGTAATCTGGACAATTTCAGGTCCAGTGAACTGCTTCTCGCCAGGATCCAACTAACAGGTCGGAGTACAACATCGTCTTCCGTAAAGCATCTCGTATGGTGGCATTCCAATGCTGGAATGATATGAATGGTTATAAGCGAATTCAATCAATGGGAGATGAGAATCCCACGATCCACTAAATTGGAGTACACAGGCACGAAGCATATCTTCTAACGTCTGTATCGTTCGTTCTGATTGGCCATCAGTCTTCGGATGATAGGTAGTGCTCAGATGAACCCGAGCGCCAAGTTCACGTTACAGACTCTGCCAAAAGTTTGAAACAAACCGAGAGTCACGATCAGATACAATAGAACATGGAAGACTGTGACGTGACACTATCTCATCAATATACAACTGGGCTAAACGGGTCAGCGAAGCAGACTCGTTTGTTGCCTAGAAATGAGCACTCTTCGTCAGTCGATCAACAATAACCCAAATCATATCATGCCCTCTGGACGTTCTCGGTAGCTTTGTCACGAAATCCATCATGATATTCTCCCATTTCCACTCCGGAATATCCAACTACTGCAGATTACCATATGTTCTCTGGTGCTCCGTCTTCACTTGCGCGCAGACCTGACATCACTCCACAAATGAAGCGATGTCTTTCTTTAGAGTTGGCCACCAGTATAGCATCTTCAAGTCGTGGTACATCTTTGTAACTCCTGGATGGACAGATAGTTTGGGCTTATGGGCTTCATGCATAATCAGCTCACGGTTACCTCCCGCAAAAGGTACCCAAATCCTGGATTGAAAAGTCTTCAACCCACGATTATCTTCAGCAAGCTGATCCTTTAATTTCTTCATTGTCTCAGCCCTCAGATTTTCTTCTTGCAATGCCGTCTGCTGAGCTTCCTTTAATTTAGCAATCAAGTTTGACACAACGGCAATTCTCATAAACTTAACTTCTGTTGTCGGTCCTTTCCGGCTTAAAGCGTCTGCTACAACATTGTCCTTGCTAGGATGGTAACGGATCTCACAATCGTAGTCTTTTATTAACTCCAACCAACGGCGTTGCCGCATGTTGAGTTCTTTCTAAGAAAAGACATACTGAAGACTCTTGTGATCTGTGCAAATCACACACTTTGTGCCATAAAGATAATGTCTCCACAACTTCAGTGCAAAGACAACGGCAGCAAGTTCCAGATCATGGGTTGGTTAGTTCCGCTCATGTGATTTTAACTGCCTAGAAGCGTAGGCAATCAATTTATCACGTTGCATCAGGACGCAACCCAAACCCGCGTACGACGTATCACAATATACCGTGAAGTCCTCCGAACCCTCAGGCAAAGTAAGGATTGGAGCTTCACACAACAATCGTTTCAAGGTCTGAAAAGCTTCATCTTGAGCTTCCGACCAGATAAAAGCAACATCCTTGCGAGTTAGTTTGGTCAATGGACCCGCAAGCTTTGAGAAATCGCGGATAAACCGCCGATAGTAGCCAGCCAAGCCAAGGAAACTTTTAATTTCAGAAGGAGTCCGAGGAACTCCCAATTCATCACAGCTTCCACCTTAGCTGGATCTACTTTGACACCATCATGACATATAACATGGCCAAGGAAATGAACTTCCTTAAGCCAAAATTCACACTTGGACAGCTTTGCATACAATTGTTCTCGCTTTAACGTCTCGAGAACCTGACAAAGATGAAGCTCGTGATCAGCTTCCGTCTTCGAGTAAACAAGAATGTCATCAATAAATACAATCACGGATCTGTCAAGAAACGGACGACAAACCCGATTCATCAGATCCATGAAGACGGCAGGGGCATTGGTTAAGCCGAACGGCATAACCAGAAATTCATAGTGACCATAACGAGCTCGAATTGTAGTCTTCGGCACGTCTTCTTCATGAACTCGTACTTGGTGATACCCCGACCGGAGATCAATTCTTAGAGAAGCATGTAGCTTCCTGCAACTGATCAAACAAATCATCTATACGAGGAAGCGGATACTTATTCTTTTACAGTTCGCTTGTTAAGCTCCCTGTAATCTATGCACATTCGCATTGTTCCGTCCTTCTTCTTCACAAATAACGCAGGAGCTCCCCACGGCGAGGAACTCAAACGAATAAAACCCTTGTCAAGCAACTCCTGATTTTGAGTTATCATCTCTCTTATTTCAGAAGGAGCAAGACGATACGGAGAACGAGCCACAGGTTTAGCTCCTAGAGTAAGCTCAATCTTAAATTCAACATCACGAATCAGAGGCAAACCCGGAAGTTCTTCAGGGAATACCTCAGGGTAGTCAGACACCACCCGAATATCACGAACTTGTCTCTTCTCCATCGTAGCATCAATAACGTATGGCAGATAAGACTCACAACCTTTAGCAATCGACTTCTGAGCTCTAATCATGGAAACAATAGGAATATCAGAATCCCGTCGTTCTCCACGTGCAACAGCATAAGATCCATCAGAGAGAGGGATCTTAATCATCTTTTTGGAACAGATAATCTCAGCATCACGCTTGCTGAGCCAATTCATCCCGATCACAACATCAAATCCCGCAATGGGCATAACCAAGAAAGAAATAGGGATATTACTCCCGTCAATATAAATCACAGCTATTGGGACTTTCTCAGTAATAGAGACTACTTTGCCGTCAAAGACTTCTACTCTGAGCGGCTCAGTCAAAGCGACAACAGGTAATTGCAATCTTCTACGACAGGCCACATATACAAATGAGTAAGTAGCTCCAGAATCAAAATAAACATTAGCAGGGATATAATTGATAAGAAAAGTACGAGTGACGACATCTCTTACTTCTTTGGCCTCATCGGCCATCATCTGAAAAGCCCTGCCTTTCGCGCGGGGCGCGTCATCTCTTTTCGGTCCTCTAGAAGAAGAAGACCCCTTTGCTCCAGTACATTGTCTGTCTGGGCTATCAGTAAGCTTGTGCCCAGGCTTGTGGCACCGATAACACACATCCTCTTTGAAACCACACTCAGTCGTACCGTGGCCCTTCTGCCCGCACCTCCAACAACGTCTGGTAGAGTTAGAACACTCACCAGAATGATAAGTTCGGCATGGATTACACCAAGGAGAATTAGGCCTCGGCTTCTTGGAGGAATCTGTCTTCCCGCCTGCAGTGGATTGTTCTTTGGAAGGACCCGATTTATCAGATGGATTAAACTTCCTCTTTAACGCTGCACCGGCAGATTCGCCCTTGCAGTATATACGGTCACCTTCTAGCTGTCGGGCTATATCGAACGCCCGATCTAATTCCACAGCTGCCCTTACATGCGGGCGAAACTCCAGTGGTGGAGTTGCCATATACCGCCTTATCTTGGTGGTCTCGTCTGGGATCAAATGGGGAACAAACCGCATCTTATCAGTAAACGCGGTTATGTGCTCTTCAATCGGCGTGTCCCCTTTCTTGAGATCGTTGAAATCTCTTTCCATCCTCTCTAGGTCATACTCGGTGAAATAATTCTTGAGCACCTTTTCAGAGAATTGCTCCCAAGTGAGAGCATTTAGCACTTCTTTTCGAACCGACGCTTTAATCGTATCCCACCAGAAGATGGCACGGCCCTTTAACATTCGTATTGCATATTTCACGCAATACTCCGGTTCACACTCGCATGATTCAAACACTTGCTCCATCTCCTAGAGCCATTATATGGTAACTGTGGGGTTATCACTCCCCTGGAATGTTGGAGGATTGCAAGTTAAGAACTTCTTGTATGAACAAGTCTTGTGAGGCTTGTTCAACGTAGCTTGCAATAAGAGCTCCTTCGTCACACGAAGCTCCTCCTCCAACCGCCTAATAATTGTAGCCTGATCTGGCTCAGGTCTGCCTTCACCAACATTTTGCTGAGATCGTTGATCCTCAGCCTGATGAGGCATATGAGAAGCCTCATCTTCTAGCTCTTTAATAGCTAGTTCCGTATGGCCACGTTCGGCAGACATCTTTACTCAACTTTCTATATAACAGAGAAAGAGCAATCAATACTCAATCTCACTTACTTAACTTACATACAAGCCATCATATAGTGCTATCATACATATAACTCTCACTCAACCCCCCCTCTAGGAACACTTCTTTATAGTCGGCCCGATCTTGAGATCTAATACTTTTTCAAGTACCCAATTCACTCAAACTTAGCCTCTGATACCTAATTGTAACACCACTTCTGAATTCAGTTGCTTTAATGACAAAACAGATTTAGCAGCGGAAATTTTTTTCTTTTTAAAACAACCAAACAGTTATTTACAATGTCATTCATTCAAAACATCCGGGTATTACCTAATTCAGGAACCGACCATAGTATCATAATACATTACATCATACAATTACAATGTTCCACGCACAAGGGGCAACAAATTTCCCAAAAGCAACCCGCCTCGCAGGCCATCTAGTCTTTACCTGAAAAGGGAAATCATAGCACCATTAGCTACACTAGCTAGTGAGTACATACGATCATAAGCATCAATATAGCAAGTCATGCATCATATCATAAACAATCATTGCTAGCTTAGCACATAGCGGTGTGCTGACAAGATCGGTAAGAGTCGTGTCTTGCAGGGTAATCAATCCCGCTCAACAACTTAGACCGGGGAATCAGACACGACCAATCCGCGCTGCTGGGGGAGCACAAGGCAGTCCACCAAGCATCGTTAACATATTCAAAGACTCCACAGGTAATCCAGCTACAACTGGCTGATCACCACTCACATTAAGGCGCGGTGGTTCTGCAGAACCTATGATCCAGGATGCCTCCTGAATCCCCGTGAAATCCCGAAGGATCCAGTTACAACCGACTGACCTTAACTCTGGGTTAGATAGTCTGCAGACAATTCACATACACATATACGTACATTTGATCCCACAGGGATCCGACATCTTTCAAGCAGTCATTCATGCATAGCATCGTATATTAACTAAGTGGTTCCAAACTGGACCCACTGTCATGCTCCTGATACATATTCTAACATCTTAAAAGTCATACACTCACCTCCTCGAGTGTACCTGCAAAAGGAAGTTAAACATACCATAATAGATTCACATAGCATGCAAGCCTTACTCTATTGAGTCTCATGAAAGCAGGCACTCACATGATCAGCTTATAAACGTTCGTTCACTCAGTGCTGGTTCAGCTGACACGTTCACCTAAAACATTCGGCAATCGCGTTAAGCGTTTGCACACGTTAAGTTCTATTTGAAACTGAATTTTTCCTAACTCACCCAACACGTCGCGTCCAAGCACCGGACGCGTCGCGTCACACTACACCATGTGACAGTCGCATGTCTGAACTATAAAAGTCGCATGGCTTGTTTCTTAATTCATGCGACAGTCGCATGATACTCAACCAAAGTTGCATGAACAAGCAATAAGTCGCATGAAATAGAACAATCAACTACAAGAGAGTTGCATGGCACCATGCGAAAGTCGCATGGCTTCATGCGAAAGTCGCACCTCCCATGCGACAGTCGCATGGCATAGGTCGCATGACACATGTGACTGTCAGCTAGCAGTTATGTGACTTGTCTGGTTTCTTTAATGAACTTGAATTTTTGCCATGATTCAGACACAAAACCAATACTAAACATGTCTAGACTCTACAACAAACACATGCTCACCTTATTTGAATTCAACGCTTCAAACCTCCAATCTTTTCTTTTCCAGCAGCTCACGAAGTGTAGAGAAAGTGTGTGTTTGTATGTGTGTTTTCAAGTTCTGCTATATTTGACTTTGCAAGTCAAATATCACCTCTCCTACATATATATATATATATATATATCATTCTTATCTTATCCAGAGGCAAACCGTCTCTAGACAATAATATCTAATTCTTTTTCTTTTATTTCTTCTTTTCTTTCTTTTCTTTTCATCAATAAATACAATCACGGATCTACCCAGAAATAGACGGCAAACCCGATTCATCAAATCCATGAAGACGGCAGGGGCATTGGTCCAGCCGAACGGCATAACTAGAAATTCGTAATGACCATAACGAGTTCTTAACGCGGTCTTCGGAACATCTGCTTCATGAACTCGTACTTGGTGATACCCCGACCGTAGATCAATCTTAGAGAAGCATATAGCCCCCTGCAATTGATCAAAAAGATCATCTATTTGAGGAAGCGGATACTTATTCTTTATAGTTCGCTTGTTAAGCTCCCTGTAATCTATGCACATTCGCATTGTTCCGTCCTTCTTCTTTACAAATAATACAGGAGCTCCCAACGGCGAGGAACTCGAACGAATTAAACCTTTGTCGAGCAACTCCTGAATTTGAGTCATCATCTCTCTTATTTCAGAAGGAGCAAGACGATACGGAGAACGAGCCACAGGTGTAGCTCCTGGAATAAGTTCAATCTTAAATTCAACATCATGAATCAGAGGCAAACCCGGATGTTCTTCAGGGAATACCTCAGCGTAGTCAGACACCACCCCGATATCACGAACTGGTGGCTTCTCAATCTTAACATCAATAACATATGCTAGATAAGAGTCACAACCTTTGGTAATCGACTTCTGAGCTTTAATCATGGAGACAATGGGAATATCAGAGTCCCGTCGTTCTCCACGTGCAACAGCATAAGATCCATCACATAGAGGGATCTTGATCTTCTTTTTGGAACAGATAATCTCAGCATCACGCTTGCTGAGCCAAACCATCTCGATCACGACACCAAAGCCCACAATAGGCATAATAAAGAAAGAAATAGGGATACTACTCCCGTCAATGTAAATCACAGCTATTGGGACTTTCTCTGTAACAGAGACTACTTTGCCATCAGCGACCTCTACTCTGAGCGGCTCAGTTAAAGGAACAACAGACAACTGTAATCTTCTACGACACGCCACATATACAAAGGAGTAGGTCTCTCCAGAGTCAAATAAAACACTAGCAGGGATATAATTGATAAGAAAAGTACCCATGACGACATCCCCTGCTGCCTTGGCCTCATCAGCTGTCATCTAGAAAGCCCTGCCTTTCGCATGGGGCGCGTCATCTCTTTTCGGGCCTCTAGAAGAAGCAGACCCCTTTGCTCCTGCACTTTGTCTTTCTGGGCAGTCGGTCAGCTTGTGCCCGGGCTTGTGGCACCAACAACATACGTCCTCTTTGAAACCACACTCAGTTGTAGCGTGGCCCTTGTGCCCGCAAGGAGAATCAGGCATCGGCTTCTTAGAGGAATCAGTCGTCCCGCCTGCAGAGGATTGTCCTTTGGAAGGACCCGATTTATCAGACGGTTGGAATTTCCCCTTTGACCTTGCATTGGTAGATTCGCCCTTGCAGTATAAACGGTCTCCCTCCAATTGTCGGGCTATTTCAAAAGCCCGATCTAGACCAGCAGCAGCCCGCACATGTATGAGAAATTCCAGTGGTAGAGTTGCCACAAACCGCCTTATCTTGGTGGTCTCGTCCGGGATCAAATGGGGTACAAACCGCATTTTATCAGTGGACGCGGTTATGTGTTCTTCGTTCGGCTTATCCCCCTTCTCGTGATCAGAAAATTCCCTCTCCATCCGCTCCAAGTCATACTCGGTGCAATACTTCTTCAACACCTTTTCAGGAAATTGCTCCCAAGAGAGAGCACTCAGTATCTCCTTGCTGACGGAGGCTTTCACTGTATCCCACTAGAAGATGGCACGACTCTTTAATATCCGTACTGCGTACTTGACACAGTACACAGGTTCGCACTCACATGATTCAAACACTTTCTCCATTTCCCGGAGCCATTGGATAGTAACAGTGGGGTTATCACTCCCCTGAATGTAGGAGGCTTGCAAGATAAAAATTTCTTGAATGAACAAGTCTTGCGGGGCTTGTTCAGTGTAGGTTGCAACAAGAGCTCCTTTGTCACACGAAGCTCTTCCTCCAATCGCCTAATATAGGCAGCCTGATCTGGTTCAGGTCTGCCCTCTCCGGCATTGTGCTGAGATCTTTGATCTTCAGCCTGATGAGGCATATGAGAAGCCTCATCTTCCATTTCTTTAATCGCTTGTTCGGTATGGCCACGTTCGGCAGACATCATAATTCAACTTTCTATATGACAGAGAAAGAGCAGTTAATACTCAATCTCACTGACTTAACTCATTACAGGTCATCATATAATACTAGCATACATATAACACTCTCACTCAACCCCCCCCCCCTTAGGAACACTTCTTTATGGCAAATCAGATTTTAGCAGCGGAAATTTTTTCTTTTTTAAAACAACAGGCTATTATTTACATTAATAACTTATCAAAAGAACGTTGGTGTTACCAAGTACAGGAACCGACCATTGTATCTATTACATTACAACATAATAATTAACATCAAGTGTTCCACCCATGAGGGGCAATGTATATCCCAAAAGCTACCCGCCTCGTAGGGCATATAGTCTTTACCTGAAAAGGGAAATCATAATATAATTAGCTACACTAGCTAGTGAGTACATACTATCATAAGCCACAATACAATAAGTCATGCATCATATTATGAACAATCCTTGCTAGCTTATCACATAGCGGTCTGCTGACAAGATCAGTAAGAGTCGTGTCTTGCACGGTAATCAATCCTGCTCAACAACTCAGACTAGGGGATCAGACATGACCAATCCGCGTTGGTGGGGGAGCAAACAACCATTGCTAGCTTAGCATATCGTTCTCACATTAGAAATTCACATGTGCATGCAAGACTTATAAAACAAACACTTAACTTTGGACTTAATACAAATCCGCCAGAACTGTCGGATTTGGGGAAATCCAATGGTTTTGTCAGATTTATGAAATCCGACATTTACTTACACACAAATCCGATATTCATAAAATCGAATTCCAACACTTAGGAATTCCAACCATGCATGTGAAATCCGACACTTGGGATTCCGACACATGGAGGGAAATCCGATACTTTCAATGAAATCCGATAGTATCGGATTCCGACACTTAGAATCCGGAACATTGGAAATCCGACAACTTGCGGATTTAGGGAATCCGACAACTTGTGGATTCCAACTTAAAAAGGAACTTCTAACATGACACCCGACAGAGTTGCGGAATCTGACACTTCTATCGGATTCCGACAATTCCTTCGGTTTTTTTCAATACTTGCGGATTCCGACAACATCAACTCGGAATCCGACAACTTCATCATTTGAAATTCCGACAACTTGAAAGACCATCTTAACAACTTCAATTCTACTGGTTTCAAGCCCAAAGCTTATTAGAACATCATATTCTATCCAAATAGTCTTCATGAACACATTAAATCCTAACAACACCATTCATGCAAAACCCACTTAGAAAGTGAGTCTTCATGTTCTTCAAGGTGGTTCTTGCGTGGATTCATGGTTCTTACATGTAACACATGATTCTAATCTTTTAAACATACCAGAATCACATTGTTCACCTTCGTAGATCAACAATCAACTGCTTCTTGTTCTTCTTTGGAAATCCGATGAGAGCAACAAGAGAGACGAGAGAGAAAGGTGTTTGCGGTTTTGTATGTTTCTTTTAGTTGACTTAAGTCAACTAAACCCACCTTTTACACACACAAACACACACACACACACACACACACACATATATATATATATATGTATATCTATACTACTATATAAAGCATTTAACACTCTCTCTCCTCCTTAATTTTAGGACTTCTTAAAATTCAATCAAAACAACATCTTGGCCTTTCATTCTATTTAACTTAATCTCGTCCACTCAATCTTTAACCATTCTAGTCTCTCTCCTAATTTAATTTAACTTTTTATTCTGTTAAAATATACTCTCACACAAACATAATTATACACCCATAACAACATAATTTCTAATATCTTATTAACTTCTCTATCCTTATTTTACAAATATGATTTTTTTCCTTATTTTAATGTCTTTTAGATTTTATTTTTAAAATTAATAAAATAGTTTATGCAAATAAAAGAAAATTTGAAAAAAAATTTGGGACATGTTGCTAAATAAATTTTTTTGTGACATTAAATTTTGTGAATAACATATCATTACATTTTTGAAAGAGGCATATTATAAAACAAAAACTATTCGACTCCGCAGCATTGCGCGTGTACGATGCTAGTATATATATATATATATATATATTTATTTAATCAATCCAGAGGTGGTGACCTCTGGATTTGGTTTTCTTCTTTTAATTTAATTCTCTCTTTTAGTAATTATATATAAACATATACTTAAAACACATATATACGTACACACATAAAACACACAATCTCACATAACATTAATTCATTTAATTCAACAAGTACATACATAAAATACTTCCTATTATAATAACTACGTACTATTAACATACTAATTACAACTAGGCCCACGTTGAGGATGTTACACTTGTGATCATATCCATGATGAAAACTCAGGTACGGGTCCTCCAATTACTTAATCACCATTAAGTACAGGTTAGTTTTGCGTAAACATGTATTCAATCCAAGATGAATACTTTACCAACCACTTGCCTTGATCTTAATTCAATTCTTCCTTCCAATGAAGATCGACCGATCGTGGAGTGTTTAGAATAAATAAATTTATTCAAGGAAGAATTAAACATGCAAAGATAGAACACAATAATATTTCATAAAGTAACCGCATCTTGCGTATATTAAATCCCCATTTAATAATCATTACAATAAGACATACATTATTGCTTTAATGTTCTCAATTACGAATACAACTAAAATAATTAAACCAAGTCACTAGTAAATCTAATGCCTATGGATTTAGCATGAGAATCATGTTTAACTTGTGAAAAAGGTTTAGTGAGCGGATCTGCTAAGTTCCCCTCAGTCGGTACTCTACTGACCACAATGTCTCCGTTTGGAAGCTAGCATCAGAATATCCAGTAACTCTGAGCTCCTCCGATCCACCGAACGCTAAAAACATTTCCTTAGTTCTCCAAAGATATTTAAGGATGTTTTTAACCGCAACCCTGTTGGAGATCTGCCCACTGACACACATATGCCGGTATCACTGCTAATGAAGCGCGAGCCTATTGGGTCACACGCCAAGGATTGATCCCGACAGCTTTATGTGGAAGGAGAATGTCAAAGAATCAAAAGTATTTTGATTCGGGGCTTCACGACCGTGAAGGGTGCTCCACGGGTCGTGAAGCAGGCTGCCCTAACGATTGTTCGATGGCCGCCATGCGTCGTGATGACTATGTGCTTCACGGCTCGTGACAAGGTCGTGAGGGGTCGTGAAGGAGATGCCCTCACGAGTCCTCGGCCGGGCGGCACGACTCATGGAGAACTAAGTCCCCTCATGGCGCATTTAGTCTTCACGACCCGTGAGAGCCCGTGAGGGGTCGTGTAGAGGGTAGCTACAACGACAGTTGTGTTTTATTAGACCATTTAATGGTCCAATCAATTGACATGCAAGATGGCCGAGTTTTGACTCCTAATCTGGTCATTTGAGGCTGGAAGATGCATAGAACATATCACAACATTTCTCTCTCTACTTGAAGCTCTCTCTTGGTGCATTAGTAACACATACATACACTAAGATGATCTTGAGTGTTCATGTGAGGCTTTCATGGCGCAAGAGGAGATCTACATGGGCTGTTCCAGATGATGGAGTCATGGTGGACGTTCATCTATGGATTGCTAGTACAATAGGATCAAGCATACTTGGTGTGGACTTGCAATGGAGAAGAAAGCCCTTTGTTTTCTTTGTGTTCATCCCAATCCACATGAGAAGCTCGATTTCCAGCCATGGTAAGGAGGTACTTTCTTCCTCCTTCTTCTTGTTCTTTAGTTGCAATTTGCTTTGTAGTGTATTCCACTATTGGAACTAGTTGTGGGCTTTGTGTGTGCTTTCGTTTTTATCTCTTGCATGCTACTTTTCTTTTTGCTTCCGCTGCGTTTGTGCCCACCACGAGTTCCAACAGTGGTATCAGAGCCATCTCTACAAAGAAATTGCACTTTGATGGCTTGAAAACCAAAAATGGACATTCTGTCCAGAAGCGCTTCACGGACCGTGGAAGTTTTGGCTTCACGGGTCGTGAAGCCTACACGAGTGGCTTCATGGGGTGTTGCTCGTGAAAGGTTTTGACTATGTCAGAGTCGTGGAGCTCATGGGCTTCACGGGCCGTGAAGGTCTCGTGAACAGTGTTTTTATCCTTGTTTATTAAAAGAAATAATTTTTGGTTTTAGCACCTTTCGATTCTATTTTTCCAGAATTTGTCCTTTTGTTTGGACACTTGAAAAGCCCCGTTTATGTGTCTTGATTCATATATTTATATTTATAGGGTGGTTTTTGACATAAAATGCACACATGCATATACTTATATTGTGTATATATGAATATGTGTTCTGAAAGTGTTTGGGATACTAATGCATATGTACAAGGATTGTTTCTTTTGTGCCTTGAGTGCTTTGCTTGTTTGAACAATCTTAATCGAGATACATTCTGCATGGTTTTGTTGTGGCACACCATGTTTTGTTTGTGGTTGTTGTTGTGTCCGGTAATGCCTTGCCCGTTAGACCTATGTGTTGGTGGTTTGGTTGTTTATTTATGTATTCATTCATTTGGTGACTTTTAGTCACAATGGTTTGTAATAATATTTAATTCGGTTTGTAAATTTGTAAATTTATTATGGCTTGCATGCCATTGCTTTCCTTTGTACTTGTTGTAAGTAGCTTAGAATAGCAATCGCGGCTTGCATGCCGTTTCTTTTCAAATTGTTTGTAATTGTGAAAAGTAGACCGAAGACAACCATCGAGAGTCGTGGAGGAGACGTCTCGGATATATTGGATCCGGTGGATCATTTGGAGATAAAGGATTCAGTGGGAGCACATCCGGCGAGGCCTTTTGGTTGTGTCCTTAGTTTGGCCTTGCTCTCTCCGTTTGGCTCACGGGGAGGGCGCATAGGGTTTAGGGGCGTGTTACCGGATATTTACTTTGTGCGTGGTTGTGATTTATTTTGTTATTTTCTTGCGTGGTTGTTTAGGATCTTCGCATGCTAGAAAACTTTTCAAAATAATAAAATCACAAGAGTTGTTAAATTGTTTAACAAACCCCGCGCGCTCACGATTAACAAATAAATATAAATTTGTTTATATTAAAGTGAAAAATGCGTTTTGTCACTTGTTTGTTAATCAACTTGAAAAGAGGTTTTTTTAACCGGAAAAGAAAAAGTCTCGTTTTCTCAAACGTAAATCACACGCCACCCGTAAGATGACACCACCCGAATCTAGGGAAGCATGGGATGATTGTCGAGATAAGCACGAGTCATTCCATGTGGATCTGTGTGGAAGGTGAGTGTGGCGACTTGAAATTATTGGTTGTCGAGCTTAGCACGAGCCAATGATTGTCAAGGGTGTCATCGTGTATCTTGACGGACGATTTACAATTCCAACTTAATACGCCTTGGTAATTGTCGTGCCTATACCGAGTTTCCAAAGCGGCTTAACGAGGAATTTGTGTGAGAAGGGATCAAACATGCCAAACCGACGCTATCAGTGTTGATGGATCCCGCAAATGTCTAAGAGTTGTAGTCTCGGATTGCAATTGGTAAAGGGTTTACCGGCCTAAATAACTTCATGAAGTGATCCGCGGCAAACCCGTCATGTAGAAGTGAAATAAGGTTCTTAGCCCTTGTTAAGATAATTGTTTTTCTTAAAACTAAATGGGTAATTATCGTAATGAGGATTGTATCAAAACAAACTAAAACGTGTATTCTTATATCTTTAATTGGCAAACATTAACGACACCGCTTCAACTTAAAACTCCGTTCGTTCCTAAAGAAGGTGAGACTCACTAATGTGGACTTCGTGGACTAGGATTGGTTGTTGAGGATTGTCTTCCACCATGAGTCAAAGTTGCACATTGTAGAGAAATCCCTTCTAGAGCCAAAATGCTACCAACGCGACCTAGACCTCTACATGCATGTAAAAGGGCATCGTGGTCTTGATTGGTTGAAGGATGCATGAAGGCGGGAAAATTAGTGTCCATATCCTTGAGTTAGAGAGGTACGTGGACCTAAAGGAGAGGCATGGATTCGCCATAGGGAGGGAGATTGTGGTGAATGAAAATCTCCAAAGTCCCTGCCCACGTGATGTAAATAGTTCATTATGAACTATCACATGCACAATATGGAGAAGTCCTTGATAAAGCATTATGGCATGTTATGGACTGCTAAGTCCTGCATGGCCAAAGTATGACTTGACTCACCAACTCCCCCTAACATTATAAAGGAACAAGAAACCGAGAAGAAGAAATTGACCTCAAGTGGAAAGTTTGGTTTTACCAAACCTACCATATATGTGAAGTCAGAGGGCAATGAGATTGTGCCTCAAGATATGACTCCACAAGGGGTAATTTGCTACTTCTACGGAAAGATTGGAAAATTGGCTCCACCACGCCTGTCCTATGGGCCTGAAAGAGCTAAAATCACTTATGAGTAAGAGAAATTAGCTCCTTGACTTCAGGAACATTCATGATCAAACTCCATTGCTCTTCTACTTCTAAAGGCTAGGTTTTGAATGCTAGCAATAACGCTCACGTTTGTCACAAATTTGTTTGTTACAAAGTGAAAGTGTTAAAAGAGAAGTAGGCGGATGAGGCATGGAGAGTTGGAATTCGAAAAGGGAAACATAGTTGTTGTCCCTATTGAGAGGATTAGAAGTTTGTATCTTGCCTTTCCTTCCAGCTATTCTATTACTTTATTGGATGTATGTTTATGTCATGTATGGCTAGAAACATTATATCTAAACGCCTTTGTTGACGATGGATATTACATTGACTTTTGAAATTAGTGGTGATTTATTTCAAAGTTTATCCATGTCGTCGCATTTAAAGTAAGCTTTTGCTTAAGGAGTAATAGAACGATCATAAATGTACTAATAAGTTATCCTTATGTAGAAGTCTATTTAGCTATATAAACAAGACTTGCTTCACCAAGATCCGTGAGGTTTAGGAACTTGGAACCCTTTGACCATGCGTCAAATGTTGAATGCATATCTTGTTTGTTATGCTAGATGACTTAAACATCCTTCACTTGAGTATGTGAGAGGATTGAAAGCTTGTTGGATTTCGCTCACACTTTTAGTGTGTTGACCGTTCAAGCAGACATTAAGGAGTAACTTTAGATACCTTGTTACCTTTACCGGTGATGGTAGAAGGGATGGTATGTCTATTTTTAATGGACTAGTTTTTGAAACCTTAGAGGTGTTTAAAACTCACCATAACGAGGTACATGAAAGAGAGGGCAATGCAACAATGATACTCGGATCTAGTTAAGATGCTGAGTACCTTAGTTTTATATTTTATGTGACTATCATAAGAATTATGGGATTGTCTCACAATTCATTTCTCTTAAGACACATTGTTACATGTGGTCGTCTAAAGGAGGAACCGGACATTTTGATATGGTCCGACAAGTGATAGGTTACACTTTTTATGTCCAAAATTGTTTTGGGTCATTCTCCAAATGGTAGGCATGAGTTCTAAATTTTATGAACAACAAAGATGGTCATGTAAACGCCTTAGAGGATATGACGGAAAGGAGGATCCTTGTTTGTCTATTCCAAAGTCTGGATTGTCTAGCCTACGTTTAGACGTGAGGTGGAGGAACCCAGGATGTAGAGGTATTTACTCCATTAGGTACTCTACTAAGACCATGGGATATTTGTCTTGACAAACCTTGTGAGAACTTGTAAGTTGCTCAAAGGTAGAGTCTCTTAAGAAATTAATATCCATGGATTCTAGTGAGAGTAAAGTCTACCTTGAATGGAAGAACCTGATGTTGACACTAGCACCAAATCAGAAATGATTGAAACTCAGCATGGCAATGCTGGAGAACCTGGCATAAAATCATTACCTCTTAGTAGAAGTTGTCATAAGACCAGAAAGATATAACTCGTTATATCTGAGGAAGACAACTTAATGATGATTCATGATGAATGCGTCAACTACCGGAAAGCGTAGTGGGCTTGGAGTCCGCTAGGAGAAAGGAGGAAATGATAAGATGAGATGCTATCCATGACGGATATCCAAGGTTTCAACTTGGTTGATCCTACACCTGGGTGTGAACCCGCGAGGTGTGATTGGTTATTTGAGGAAATAGACCAAACATGGATAAGTTTGTAGACTACTTCAAATACCGACTGGTAGGAATGGTTTCACGATGATTGACCATGAGGAATGTATCATCTAGAAACATTCTCCCGGTGGTTATGTTGAAGTCCACACGGATACTTATTTTATAAGTGCCTTTTAGGCTATATTGGATAGAAGTGAAGACTACATTCCTTAATTGGAATTTCTGAGGAAATGCTCACAACATTTTCGAGGGTCTTTCACTATCAATAAGTATCCTAATGAAATTTACAAACCCTAAGTAGTCCACTTGTGGACTTATGTTGCCATCTCAATGTTAGAATCTTTGCGTTGATATGAAAATCATTTGTATGAGTTTTCAGATAGAAATGATGAAACATGGATGAATGCCAGAGCTAGTGGGAGCATTTTGTAATCCTATTCTAAATATGTCTAGTACATACATCGTGTTGGAGATAATGTCCTGATTTCGCTTGAAAAAGCTTAAAACAAGAATTATGCATCCATAACGATTATAGGATATACAAAACCTATGGAAGGAGTTAAAGAAATATTGAAATATGTTCTTGTTGATCTATAGTAAGAAGCAACAAAGAATAAGTTGTTATTCAAGTGCTTGCTTATATATTTCTTAGGATAACTGTCGATCTTTATCGGGGTTCGTGATCCTACTAAATATGGTGTTAATAAGTATGCTTCTCAAAGCATCGCTGACTCTATTGGGATCTTGTGAGACAATGAGAGTACGATGGCTTATGAAAGATAACGTTTATCTCAAGCATCTTTTGATCTTATTGAGTTCTGAAGAATCAATGAAGGTACGATGTCTTGACAAAGGACCATGATCTCACCAACACACATTTCTTAAGTGATTGGTTTAGGCGGAGATATGGTCTTCTGGAGAATACACACGGATGGCATGGTGACGGATCCGTTTTACTAAAGCCGTAATTGCAAGATAGTGATGATTGTCATACTAATGTTTGCAAAGACTTGGCTTGAGTTTGTTTTAGTTGAAATTTTGATATGCTGATTTCAACATCCAAATATTTTCAAAAGCAAACTAGATAACAAACACAAAGCTCATTTCTAACAAACACTATGATCATCACCATCGCTGCCCTTCTATAGCTGGTCATCTCCCCTTTAAATGGAAGCCTACTAGGCCCACTGACTTTTTTCTTTTTTAATTTTTGAGAACATATTGTTTTTATCAAAGTCTGGTAAGTTTTCAATTTGTATCACCCCTTCACAGTGAAGCCTACGAGGTTTTCTCCTTTTTTTGTTCTTTTTTTATTTTTGAGATCTTAATGTTTTTATCAAAGTTACTGTAAAAATTTTTTTGTTGTCATTGGTTCAGTCATGAACTCGGATATTCGTTCTAAAGTTCGTATTCCTCTTAAGAGTTCACTAGTCAATACATTCTTTTTTATTTAAATTGCTTTAATTTTATGTTGGTTCTTTTCATGTTTTATAATATTTGTTATTAGTGAACATATAATCAAAATAGGAAGAAATTTGTTTTATGGTAAGTTGTTCATTGGTGTAAACTGATATTTTTGGTTTGTTTATTCATAACAGAATAAGGAATTTTGTTTATGTTTTATGATGTTGAATATGAATTCCGAAGGAAGGATCATTTTCTGATTTTATTTTACAACCTTGTGTGTCAAGTTTTTTTTTCAAGATAATTCAAGTAGTATCTGTGAGTTTTTGCAAAGAGGTACAAGCCTTATGAAAATAGATGCAGCTTGTTCAAAGAGTTTTAGACAAAGGATCCCTCGCAAATGGTTTGTGCGGAAGCTTTAATAAGTTTAAAGTGGAATTTAAAGTGAGAAATGAGATGGTTTTCATGTTTACTTTTCTTGTAGTGTCTTGGATTATGGTATGTTAGCTCATATTTCAAGTTTGTATTGAGTAAAGGTTACTTGTTCAAAAAGAAATGTATTTTGTTTTGCTATCTATGTTGATTAATGTATTCGATTATTTTTTGTTGTTAATTACGTAGTTTTAAATTAGTAAATAAATACATAATTCGAATACATTTTGAGTATTTAATTTGTAAACAATTGCCGGATCATTGGTGAACCAATGATGGTTTGTTTTGGTTCTAGAATGATCTTGATAATAATGTTTTTTTTTCTATGTTCATTAATGAAGGAAAACCTTAAAAATATTTTGTAGTGCTCATTATTGAACATTATATAATTGATAACTTACTAATAATAACTTAGGAATAGAGAGAGAAAGAGATTGGAAAGAGAAAAAATTGATTTAATATTATATCATTTTCAAATTAAAAAAATTAAAAAATATGATCAATTTAGGCTGCTAGATCAAATCCAAATAAAAGGATGAGATTGCTTCTCGCACTTCTCGCAAAAATAATACTTCTCGCATGAACCCTCCCCTATATATATGTTCATAAATATGTATCCAACTTGTCACATTTTTGCTATTGTATGTGTCTGACTTTCAAACTTATCATTTAATGTATCCAAATCTCAAAAGTTACCATTTAATGTACCTGGTTACCTACACCGGTAATTTTTTATTTTTTATTAATTTTTAATATTAATACATTTTCCACCAAATCACTATTGTAGCCACCTTACTATTTTCATGAAGAACATTCTTCATCTGCATCTTTTAAGAATGAACAAAAACGCACATAACATTCATCATCTTCATCGGAACAAAAATCAAATTGAGATTTTACAAAATCGAAATCGAAATCATAAGAAATCAAAACTGAAATAATATGAAATATCATAGAAATTATATGAAATTGGAACTCAGATGTTACCATGAACAAAAATCAAACATCGATGAATTCACAAACCCAGATCGATGAAACCCTACAAATCGATGATGTTTAGATGGACACAATCCAGAAACCCATTGTTTTGAAGATGGAGATCTATTCCAGAACCCAATTTTTTTTAAACTCGGACTTTCACATTAAATGGTTGGTTTTAAAGTTTGAGACACACAATAGTAATAGGTGATAACTTTGATACATTTTCGTGAACCGAACCCATAATATATATATATATATATAGGATTAACTTTGTTCATCGTCTTACATACAAGTATCTTCTAGTTTTCTCATCTTTTATCACACCTTTGGACTTTCAATTGGTATAAGAGCCAACTCATTTCTAGATTGGTTCAACATTACCTGAAAGTAACATTAAAGTGTGAGAAACAAAACCCAGAAGTTTTACTACGTTCTTGTTTGTGAAAAACCCACTTGAGTCAAAACCTACTTCTCTTAAATCTTCTTGCTTTTCAAGTAATTTTAGATATATAGAAGCATTAGAGGTGGAGAAAACATCTAGTAGTGTTTATTCCCTAAACAAACAACATTAGAGATCACATTTGGAATTTTTCTTATTCTTCAAGTTCTTGGAGTTCTTGAAGGTATTTGTTTGGCATAATCGAGTAGCAACGGAAGAAAGATACAATACAAAAATAATAAGCTAACCAAACAAACACTTCCCATGGACCAATATCTAAACATGAAATTGCAACTAAATAAAAGAACAAGATGGATAGAAATGTACCAATGCAAGTACCACAATCCCTTCTTGTCAAGCTTCAAGAATCAAACAAGTCAAGCTTCAAAATCCAAGCTAGGATTTCTCTAGTGAAGTCCACCCCAAGTTGTGTTGATTCCCAAATGCTAGTAGGTTGGTGTGTAACCACCAAAACAACAATCAAGTATATTTTTACACTCTTGTGTACTCAAAAGAGTACAAAGAAGAAGGTCAAGTTGGAGAGAGCTTTCTTGTCCATTTTCCAACTCCAAGAACCACCAAAAGTCTGTTCTTGAGCAGAGAAAAACGTAGCCTCTTAGTCTCCCCAAGTTAATGACATAAACACCATTAAATCAAGTGTTTAAGGCTATTAATTATGCTATTACAGGGACTCTACACGGCCCATGTTGCTCAACACGGCTGTGTAGGCCCAAATCCCACGGCCTTAATTGGGCCAAGTTAGCCCATGTCTAACAGACCCCACACGGCCCGTGTTCATCTACACGGCCGTGTAGGCCCAAAGCACACGGTCTCTACTTGGGCCAAAATGCCCCGTGCTAGTTGGGCTGGACAAGGCCCGTGTTCAAGAACACGGCCCGTGTACCATGCTACCAAAACCCAGTTTGGCCTTTTTCTCTCTTTTGCTTGATCATGTTGTCGGAATCAATACTTGGTGTGTGACCCAATAGGCCTATACCTCATCGGCAGTGCTATTAACTCGTTTGTGTCAGCGGGCATATTCCAACATATTCTCACTTGCACGTGGCACGACTATGAAAAATAACACTAACATAGAGAAGCCTCTAGCAAGACATCTATGCTCCCAAGCTAGTATAGGGTATGCCACTCTTGACAAGATCCCAATCATAAAATGATTGTCCTAAAGATAAATGAACATATACATCCCTTTGTTCGCGATATCCTATGTGAACACAAGGCATGGAATAAAGTCAACCTTTTTGATCGTTCACGATTATGTTTCTCGATTCTAGATTAGTGGTGACCAACAAACCAAGTTAACACTGATCCATCATCAATATAACTTGAGCATGGCCATGCATATGAACGTCGGCACTCAATCATCGAGGGGCCCATGGATATCTTCTCTATACACAGAGGAACTAATTCCTTTCGACTACATAGTCCTGCCACATAGATAATACTCTACCCAATCATCTCCCTTATAACGACCAGTTACGGACCGCGTTAGAAAACGATCAAAGCAAAACAGACCTATGCTTTGGGATTACATGTATCTCTAGTTTAAGGATGAAACGCCATCATCATCCAAAGTTACTTATGACTAGAACCATGAAGCGAACTCGGGTGCGGATCCTCCAATCACTTGAAACCCCTTTCAAGTATAGGCAAGAATCACGTTTAACAAATACAACTCTTTACCTCAACCTTAATTTATACTTCCTTCCCATAAAGTATAACCGATTGTGGAGATTTTAGAATGATAAACATTCTCAGAAGTCTTTAAACATGCTAAGATGGAACACAATAAGGATTCATAAAATACCCGCCCTCGGCGCATTATTAAATCTCCATTTAATAATCGATAGGGTATGAATTGCAACATTGCTTAATGTCCCCAAAATATAAGTACAAATCAAACATAAACCAAAACATATTCAAGCCAAGTTATTCGTATTAGACATGGCAATGGACCTAGTATGACAAACATCACTAGTCCATAACAACGGCTTAACTAGTGGATTTGTCCCACAACATCCACAAGATCTTTTGTTATTCAGTTATATCTCTTTTGACAAGACTACTTCAAAAGTATGCATCAAAGAGATCTTACTTATCAAAAATTTAAAGTAATCACACACTCATTGTCTCAAAAACCCACAATAAGTTTAGTGATACTTTAAGAATCTACAAACAACACCACAAGTTAGGATCATCAGCTTTGATCAAAGATCAACAGTTATCCTAGCAGAAACATGCATTAGAGTAACTACTTACTCCAAGCCTATTCAAGTCGTCAAACATCAAGAACATATCTCTATATTTCTTGGACTAAATACTATCCAATTTTGTATCTTTTAAATGCCCCTATGAAGCAGTAATTCCTGAATTAGGTTTGCCGATAACCTAATATCGGGACATTATCTTCCATAGACATTTAACACTAGGAATACAACAAGGCTCCCACTAGCCCTGACATACGTAAAAGGCATTATCTATGCTTTTAGAAAAATCATCACTATGATCTTCTAATAGTAAACAAAGATATCTTTCCTTCAAGATGCAAAAATAAGCCCGAAGTGGTCTTAGGTCTTATCCACTTTTGTAGACATAATTCAGATACTACGTACGTATATTAAGACCCTCGGAGAGTGTTGTAAGCATTTCCTCATCATATTGTTTCATGACGAAACGCGGTTATTAATATCCACGAGTATCAAATATTCTTCAACATAGCCACTAGGACAAGTTTCTCCATAACCATCATGAAAACTTTACCACTTGTCGGTATTTGAAGTTGTTTACAATTCCATCCATGTTAATCCCATCACTACCACCTTGGTTTACACCTAGGTATGGGATCAAGTCAAATCAAGTACTTGGATATTTCAAATGAATTGCATCTCTTTATCATTTACTTCTTTTATTTTTAGCGAATTCTGGATCCACTATGTCTTCCGATAGGTGGCGAACTCAACATGACTCGCCATCAAGTCATTGCCACTTAGATATGAGAAACCCATATCTCTTTGGCTCTATATGACCCTTATTATAATTAAAAGAAGTAATGATTCTTAGTCAGGCATACCAACATAACCATGCTGATCAAAGATATCAGATTATATGCTAGTATCATCATCAAGTCTTCATTTAAGTTCCACGTTCTTCCACTGGAATGCCTTAGTTTTAGTTTCTTTCTTCTTCCCCTTTTAAGCAACAAACATTGTTCTCAAAAGGTTAAATAACTAAAACTTAAAAGAACTCCTCAAATGTATTAGCACTTCTCGATTTCAAGTTTATCCTTCTCCCACTAAATGTAGAATGGATAACTTCGAACTATTAAGATAGACAAGCAAAGAACCTTTCTAGTCGTATCTTAATAAATGCTAAATAGACTATCTATTGAATTTGGATTTGAGGACTTAGTCACAATGGCAAATGAATATCTCAACAAACCAGACACACATTATCGACCCGTCATAAACTAGATCAATAACACCCGGTTCCCTACCCCATGACACCATGTACCAATGCGTCTTAGTAGGATATGAATTGTGAAACAATTCTACAATTCACTATATGGTCATCCAATATATAGATAATAGATATCTTAGCATCTTAACTAGATCTAAGTACCTTGATCTATATGCCTTATTGATTCTTAAAGTTGTTTTGGCTAATTCTGAACACCAACAAGGTTTCAGACATATGCCTAAACTAATAAACGCCTGGCAATTACTACCATCAAGGTAGTGATGAAGAGGTTTCTCTTTCGTTATTCTTTGTGGTATGCTTGAACGGATTATCCACAAAGTGTGATCAAAATCCAACAAGCTTATAATCCTCTCACAACCTCCGGCGAAGGATCTCATAATCATCTTAGCCTAATAAACAAGATCAACATCAAAACGTTTAGCCCGAGACTAAACTATTCCGAGATCCTAACCACATGGATCTAGGCAACATATTTCTTGTTTATGTGGTTAAGTTGATTATCACACAAAGATAACTCATCCAAACATTCAGAATCAATTATTCATGAATATTCTATTACATATAACAAATCCTTGTGTATGCCATGACATGGGAAATTTTGAACAAAATATCTCACAATGGATTTTCATAATAAATTTTGTATTTTAAGAATAAACTCATTGTCACCACATGTAAAGTTGTACGCCACGCAGGGCAAAACAACACATGAGCTATGACATAAAACCTTGAATAAATAACGTTTAAAAAGGTTCAACCTCAATTCTTAAAACTTCAAAATTTTTGTTCACCGTAATTAAAGCAAGCATACAAAGAGATGTTACTTGCCACACAGGGCAATAAAATAAAGTAATAAATAAACCGGTGACAAAAGCGAGATCAAGTCTCCTTATCTTCTCTTGGAGGACAATCACCATGGTTTCCACGTTTGAGATCCGGTTCTTCATGCTTTTCTTTCAACAAAGGACCTGAAGATGGAAAGTTAACTCTCTCTTTCATGAGAAGTTTTATATCCTCTCGGCACGTAGGGCAGGCGTGACGGCCCCAAATTCCAAATCTTCCACAGAATTAGCAAACCACCTTTTCTTGAGGCACATTCTCTATGTCCTTCGACTCAATATTAAGGATAGGCTTAGAAATTCCAACCTTTCCTCTTAGGGTCGGTTTCTTCTTCCTTTTCTTTTGTTTCTTTAAGCCCAATGTGGGACTGGTTGAGGTGGAAGTATGCTTGGCAATGTCAGATTCCGCAGACTTCAACATGTCATGCAATTCGCTTAAGGACTTCTCCAATCCTTGCATATGATAGTTTGTGACAAACTGTTTATATGATGCGGGCAGAGACTGGAGCACAATATCCACAGCGAGCTCTCTCCCAATAGGAAATCCTAACCTCTCCATTTGGTCCACGTTTGCCTTCATCTTAAGGACGTGAAGACCAACATTCCCGCCTTCCTGTAGCCTACAACCGACTAGGCTTTTAACACGCTCATAGTGTTCCTGCCTAAGTTGATGTTGTAACATGTCCTTGAGCTTGTTTACCATATTGTAGACACTCATGTGCTCGAGCTGCTTTCGCAACTCCGAGCTCATAGTTGACAACATGAGGCAGGCAACATCATGCGTGTCCTCAACACGTTTTTCATACCCGTATCGGACGGCCCAAGTCGCGTTGGTAGCAGGTGGCTCCGGAAGAGGTTCCTCAAGGATGTGCAACTTTGACTCATGACGAAGGACAATCCTCAATTGCCTAAGCCATGCAATAAAGTTCACCCCCGTGAGTTTCTCCCTTTCTAGGAACACACGAAGTGAGATGTTTGACGTGGTATTGTTATGGTTTGACATCTATAAATAACAATAATATGAGTTTTGGTTAGTTTAGATAAACCTTGTTAAAAATAATTACCCCATAGTTTTAGACAAAAACAATTATTTTTAACAAGGGCTAAGAACCTTATTTCACCTCGCACCGTCACGGGTTTACCGCGGATCACGTGGCGAAGCTATTTAGGCCGGCAACCATCTTACCAATTGTAATCTCTATTACAATTCTTAGACACTTGCGGGATCCGTTGACATCCATTATGTCGGTTGGCATGTTTGATCCCTTCCTTACACCAATCTTAATATATAATTTTTGTTTAGCTCGTGCTTAGCTCGACAACTAATCAAGAATTATATACTAAAATTGTAAACCGTCCGACAAGACACACGGGTGGCACTCTCGACCATCAATTGGCTCGTGCTTAGCTCGACAACCAATCATGCGAGTTACCCCACTCACCTTCCACACAACTACGCAAGGAATGACTCGTGCTTAGCTCGACAATCATCCTTGTTTCGTTAGATTCGGGTGGTGTCATATTACGGATGGTGCGTGATTTACATTTTTAAAAATGGGATTTTGTTTCCGGTTTCTAAAAACCTTTTTGTGAATTAACAAAGTAAGTGTCAAAACGATTTTTAAGCACTTTTAAATATAATACCAAGTTTATATTTTCTTTGTCAATTCTATTCGCGCGAGATTGTTAACCATTTTAACAAACGTATTTTATTTAATTTTATAGAAAAATTGTCTAGCATGCGAATCCTAATCCATGCATAGAAAAATAAAACACAACCACGCAAATATATATATATATATGTATAATTCGGTAACATGCCCAAAATTCCTATGCGTTTTCCCGTGAGCCACAACGGGGAAAACGAGGCCAAAACCTAAGGACAAGGTAAAGTCTCGTTGGGTGAGCTCCCACCGAATCCAACACCTCCAATAGCGTGTTGATTCCTTCTCGCCAAGACGTCATCACCATGACTCCCGTTGACTTCTCCGGTTCTAATTCTATATTATTTACAAATACATAGAATATATATATATATATATATATATAAACGACACGCAGGTCGCATTCCTACACTATTTATACAAATACACGGAATAAAATAAACAGCGTGCAAGCCACACCAACAAATATATAAATAAATATTTACATCAATATGGCACGCAGGCCACCAAAAACCGAATCAATCAACCACCATAACACATAGGTCTAAGGGCATATCGTGTTACCGAATTAACTAAACGCAACATAAGTGAAACAGGTGTGCCACACAAAACCATGATATAAATATATATCTATATTTTAGTCAAGATTATCAACAACATCAAAGGCACCAAAATGAAAATCCTTGTACTTATGCATTAGTGTACCAAACCATTTTTGTGACACATATTCATATATACATTTATAAGTATATATTTGTGTACACTTCATGCCAAGTTACAACAAATATATAAATATAAAAACTAAAATATTAACACGTCTACGAATAAATCTATTCTAGCACAACAAGAGTCTCAATGGAAAAACCAATTTTAAGAAAAAAAAATTTCTTATATAAATGTACTTATATGGATTTGAGACTTGATGTAAAAACTAACATCTTAGGTGGGCTACAAATATACCAATTTTAGCCTAACATGAATCTCTATGAAAAACCATTTCTAGAAAACAATTTTCTAATATAAAAATATTTATATGAATATTATGTAGGCTACAAATATAACAATTTTAGCCTAACAAAAATCTACACGAAAAAATTTCAAGAAAACAATTTTCTTGTATAAAATTTTCATATGGTTTTTCTAGACCCGTTAGTGCAAAGCCATGTTAGATATGGGTCTGATACCACTGAAGGTATTTGTTTGGCATAATCGAGTAGCAACGGAAGCAAGATACAATAAAAAAAATAATAAGCTAACCAAACAAACACTTCCCATGGACCAATATCTAAACATGGAATTGCAACTAAATAAAAGAACAAGATGGATAGAAATGTACCAATACAAGTACCACAATCCCTTCTTGTCAAGCTTCAAGAATTAAACAAGTCAAGCTTCAAAATCCAAGCTAGGATTTCTCTAGTGAAGTCCACCCCAAGTTGTGTTGATTCCCAAATGCTAGTAGGTTGGTGTGTAACCACCAAAACAACAATCAAGTATATTCTTACACTCTTGTGTACTCAAAAGAACACCAAGAAGAAGGTCAAGTTTGAGAGAGCTTTCTTGTCCGTTTTCCAACTCTAAAAACCACCAAAAGTCTGTTCTTGAGCAGAGAAAAACGTAGCCTCTTAGTCTCCCCAAGTTAATGACATAAACACCATTAAATCAAGTGGTTAAGGTTGTTAATTATGCTGTTACAGGGACTGTACACGGCCCGTGTTGGTCAACATGGCCGTGTAGGCCCAAATCCCACGGCCTTAATTGGGCCAAGTTAGCCCGTGTCTAACAGACCCAACACGGCCCATGTTCATCTACACGGCCATGTAGGCCCAAAGCACACGGTCTCTACTTGGGCCAAAACGCCCCATGCTAGTTGGGCTGGACACGGCCCGTGTTCAAGAACACGGCCCGTGTACCATGCTGCCAAAACCGATTTTGGCCTTTTTCTCTCTTTTGCTTGATCGTGTTGTCGGAATCAATACTTGGTGTGTTACCCAATAGGCCTATACCTCATCGGCAGTGCTATTAACTCGTTCGTGTCAGCGGGCATATTCCAACTGTTCTTTGTTGTTCCATCGAAATTTTCAAAGAATTTGTTGTTATTTGGAGTTAAAATTGGTTAGGAAAGTGTTTATATAGCAAAGGGAGGTCAAAGCAAAAGTTAGTTGAATTTTTAGTGTGTTTTAGGCAAAATCAAAAGTCTGTTCGAGAAGCAGAGGGCAGACCTCAAGTTTTGGATTATTAGCATCATCCAACTTTCAGGTCATCCGACCTTTATCTAATCACACTTTCGGTTGTAGTGGTGCATGCGACTTTTGATCCATCTAACGTTCGCCTAACAGTATTCATCCGATCTTTGAAAGTTGAGTTCATCCGGTTCATCTGACACTTGAACTAGTTGAATACTTGTTCATCCGATAGTTTATCTGACTGTCGGCTTGAATCATTCGACAGTCACCCCAACAGTTCATCCGACTTTTGAAGTCATCCGACAGTCGCATTTGAACCATCCGGCTTTTGAAGTCATCCGATAGTCCCATTTGAACCATCTGACTGTCATGTGGAACATTCATCCGACTGTCACCTAAAACCATCCGACCTTCATTCAAAGACTTGTATCCGAAAGTCACTTAAAACATTCCATCTGACTTTCAAAGCTTCTCACATAATTAAACAAACTAATCCATTTCAGGGAGAATGATCTCAAGGTTTGTCATGCACAACAAAAACCCATGCACAACGGAAGCAAGAAGATAAAAAGAAGTTCATTTCGGGTTTTCAAGACTCATGCACAAGAAACACTTAGCGGGATCTAGCTACAAAGAATGATAGCAAGAAGTACAGCAAATGAAACCAGAAAGTGAGACCATACCCTTGAT
Organism: Dittrichia graveolens; assembly: GCA_038502395.1. Lineage (NCBI taxonomy): Eukaryota > Viridiplantae > Streptophyta > Magnoliopsida > Asterales > Asteraceae > Dittrichia > Dittrichia graveolens. The sequence goes on from JARJIL010000003.1 coordinate 65,544,313, forward strand.
GTCTCTGGTTGTTTTGTTGTTGTAGATGAAAAGCTTGAAATCCAAGGCGAGTTCCTCTATTGATATCCACTCCAAGCAAACCGTGAATCTCCTTTGCTAAATCTTGAGATACTCTAATCTTGCACTCAAGAACAGCACAAGAACTCTTGCTCACAACCAACACAAACTCCTTTGCTAAAAGACTCCTACAAGGCTCTCTTTAGTGTGTGTATTTGTGAATTTGGCAAAAGGTTCTATGAAGAGAATTAAGAGGGGTTTATATAAGCAGATTACCTCTCTAGGTGATACCAGGGTCAGCCATAATGGCACCCTCCCGTTGGACCAAACAAAAGGTCCAATAATATCAAAGTGTCACTTAGACTTCTGTCTTCACAGGCTCTCACGGCCCGTGAGGAAGTCGTGAAGGCATCACCCCCACGATCCTCGACCGGCCCATGAAGCCTCGTGAAAGGCTTCACGTCACGACCTCTTCACGACCTGTGAGGGCCCGTGAAGGTCGACAGAAACCCTAATTCTCTCTCTTGACATTTGCTGTCGGATTCAACGCTTGGCGTGTGACCCAATAGGCCCGTGCCTCATCGGCAGTGATCCAATATACGTGTATCAGTAGGCATATATCCAACATGATCCACAAGTGATAAAGATGAGTTCAAGTTATAAAATCCTTGCCATCGGTACAGACACAAAACCTTCGGTCCTTTTTAGAAATGAAAACACAGTATGGAATGGACGTTTTATGGATTTCATTGAACCTATCGAGAAGTATGGAGAAATGATGAAAGATAGTATCCTCAACGGTGATGTTGTCTTTGAAAAGATCATTGAGGCGGTTCCTGAAAACAACCCCCCGATAGCTGTTGAACGAATATTAAAGCTTCCTTCCGAATTGACTGCAGAAAAGAGAGATAGGGCACGTGCTGACAAGGATGCCAAATACTAGGTCAAGAAGGGTCTATGTGCTGAGATTTACTCTAAAATAGACAGTCTAACTTCAGCCAAAGCAATTTGGGATGAAGTTAAACAAGAGATGCAGGGCACTGAACAAGGTGTATTCATTAGAGAAACCCAGCTTGTTAATTCCTTGTGAGAGTTCAAGGCAAGCGAATGTGAATTGCTGCAAGACACATACAGTTGTTTCTGTAGGCTGCTGAATGAAATGAGAAATCATGGATTCATGATATCTGATATGGACATTAACGTTAACTAGATCAATGCACTTGGTCTAGAATGGCAAGAACATGTATGGTTATATAAGCATATGAATAGGAATCTCAAGGCAGTGTCTCACCACTCAATCTATGAGGATCTGAATCAATTCAAGGATGAAGTACCGGCTAAAACCTCTGCAAAACAATCTTCTGACCTTGTTGCACTAATAGCTGAAAGAAGATCAAGAGAGAGTTCTAGATCTTCAAAAGGAAAACAGGTAGCACCTGAATCTGAGGGAGAGACTGAATCCTCAGACATGGAAGTTGTTATGAAGGTGATGTCACTGATCACAAAGGCTTTCCAAAACATGTACGGAAAGGCCAACGATCGTCAAAGATACACTTCCGGGTCTAGAAGGATAGAGGGAGGGCAAGCAGAGGAGAAGAATTGTTTTGAAAAGCCAGCTGAACTTCAGGAGGAAGAGAAGAAGTGCTACAATTGTGGTAGAACAGGGCACTTTATCAAAGACTGCATAAAGCCGAAAATCAAATATGCCGAGTACTACAATAACAAATGGTTCAGATGAAGAAAGCAAGCGGCAAGACCATGCTGATGGAAGAGGACCTGTTCTTAAGTGATACTAATGATTCGGATGAAGATGACACGAATCAAGCTTACTTTTGTTTGATGGCTCAAGACACAAGTTCCTCTGACGAAAGCAATGATGAAGAGGAAGAGATTGATGGAGAGTTTGAGGAAACTCAAACCAAAGATGCGGCTGCTCACGGAAAGGTAAGTGTTGAGTATGCACAGACATTGGTCGAACATATTGAAAACAGAACCAAAAAATCACTAAATTAGAATCTAAATGAAATCAATCAACTTCTAATTTAGACAATCTTCAATTTGAACTAACTGCTAAAGAAAATGAACTAAACACATTAAGAAACGAAAATGAGGTAATCATTATAATTTATAAGCATCCAAAGTTTTGATCGAAGAAGATTTCAAGTTCTTACAAAAGGAAAGATGTCAACTATACTCAAAAATAAAAGATCTCGATGAATTTTTAATAAACCGAGACCAAACGGCACAAACCATTTTTCCAAACAAACCTAAGCACATCAATTTTTTGAAAATGGACATACGAAGGGTTAGGTTTTGTTAATCCTCACATCAGTGACAAGATTACTGCTAAACTGTTGTACGACTTTGATAGCATGAATCTAGGATTAACGAAGAAGATAGTATTCGTGGGACAAGTTGACGAACTTGCAGAGGAGGAGCACGAAAGACGCATCTCAAAAGGAGCCTCAACCTCATATGACTAAGAAAGTTTAAATCAATTATACGAAATAGATAAATTTAAACTAGTAATATCTCATGATTATTTTCGGAGTTATACACAAACAAAAATGTATCATGCCATCAATTTCTGATTCTCCAGCCAAAGCTCACATATACATTTCTCACATGGAATTACAACGATGATTTGAATTGGTTGAAACCAAACTTTTCATAAAGCCATCAAATTTGAATTGGAAACTACAGTTATTTATGACATAATCAATCTTCTTGTAAATGAAAACACTCACCTTTATAATTCTGCTACACCGAGCACCTCTGATTCACACACCCCTCACGTGCACATAAAAGATTGTTTCTCATTTACTGATTCCACAAACTGCACAACTACAAATGACCTCTCGTTCACCAACTCACAATTAGTAGAAAACAATGATGAAATCCAACTACTAATTGACAAAGAAAAATTTATTTAGCCAACTCGGGAGAAAGATGTGAAGAATGCACAAAGTTGAAAAACACTCTCTTTACACTTCACTTAAAACACAACTCTTTCAAAAACAAATTTTTCAAAATGCACACACCTTAGTCTATCAATTTCAAAGGTAAGGCTAAAATAATCAATTCGTGGACATCACATGATTCCAGAACATGAAAACCATCTGAGTCAAAAATCAAATGAACCAAAGCACAAACAACACGAACCCGCATTTAAACAACCAAAGATGATCGGTTAGCAGTTTCTTCTTCTATCTCAAATGTACATCTAGGTGTCGAAGTAAAGGGCGGGAAGAAGCATCTTCTTGGATGGAGTAAGAAGCATCATGAGAAGGATGTAGAAGGAAGAGGAGAAGATTGTTTAATTTATCCCGCAAATTTCCCTAAAGAAACAAATCTTATGTTTTGTAATGATCCATCTATTTTGTGTATTAATCTTATTCAAACTCAAGTTAATTCTGTTAAATTTGAAACTTTTTGCATGAGTGATGGTTGCGTTGACGGACACTGTTCTTATCATTGTGTATATGATCGAGAGCGAAAGAACCATGGAGTTAAACCAAATACATAGTACAAATCTTTTGAGTGAACCACGAGCAGGGTTCCTTCATAAATCGAAAAGGTACTAGAATTACCAACTGGCGAAAGAAATGCTCCAACAGAGCACGATTCCAGACAAATGATGCATGTGTGATCACTAAGCGCAATTCAAAACCATGATTTCCCAATTACCAAACATCTAGCAAAGCTTTAACAAACAATTGGACACCAAACAGTAGATATTTCAATAACTAAAATCACGCCCAAAACAATGATCTCATAGCCAAAACAACAATCGCTTCAATACACCGAAACCAAGGTCCAAACTGCCAACAACAAACCAAGAGAACAAAAGAAATAAATTAAATATGTTGACAATGATGTATCTCTTCCAAAAGGCTTTAATCATGTGGTAATCGAACAAACAATCATTACATCATCCTCTGACACATCCAAAGATCTTGTGACACAATCCCCAACCCAACCACAAACCATGACACAAGCATGGGTTCCCAAAATAAAAGCAACAATATCACTACCTAAAACTTCTATAGGATCTGTTGCTTGTGCTAACACTCAAGGACCCACTTCAAACTGGGTACCTTAACAACTCTTGTCTTCTATGTCCAGGTATTTAGCCGATGGTACTTGGACTCCGGTTGTTCAAAGCATATGACGGGAGAAAAGGGTCTTCTCACGAACTTTGTTCCACAATACTCAGGAAATGTTTGTTTTGGGAATGAGCACGTTGCACCAATAATGGGAACCGGAGATATAGTAAAATAGAATATAAAAATAAGTAAAGTGTCATACGTGGAAGGTCTGGGTCACAACTTGTTCAGTATTGGGCAGTTTTGTGAAAAGGGACTTGAAGTCAACTTTAAAGCCAAAACTTGCTCCAGAACAGAGAATGGCAATGTGATACTGACCAGCTCAAGAAGATCAAACTTGTACACCATTGATCTAGCCAAACTTGTACACCATTGATCTAGCCAATCTGGAGGGCAAACAGTTTATTTGTCTTCTGTCCAAAGCCTCATTGGAACTCATGTGGATGTGGCATCGAAAACTATCTCACCTCAACTTTAAAAATATCAATAAACTAGTATCATGTGACTTAGTTCGTGGGATGCCCAAACTGAAGTTTGGAAAGGAACATCTGTATGAGCATTGTGAGAAAGGGAAAATGAAACGCGCTTCACACAAAGTAAAACAAGTGTCAAGCACAAAATCCCCTCTACAATTACTTCACATGGATCTGTGCGGGCCGATGCAAGTGCGGTATATGAATGGGAAAAGGTATATCCTCGTGATAGTAGATGACTACTCACGATATACCTGGTCAAGTTCTTGAGAACCAAAGATGAAGCTTCATCAACAATCATCTCATTTCTCAAGCAGGTGCAAAATCAGTCACAAGCAAAAGTTGGAACTATCCGAACTGACAATGGCATCGAATTCAAGAACAACGTCTTGGATTATTTTCGAACACTGGTTGAAGCTGCTAGAACGATGCTATGCTACTCTGATCTGCCACCCTCCTACTGGGCAGAGCTTTCAACATAGCATGCTACATGCAAAATCGATCTATTCTCCATCGCCACTTTAACAAAACTCCTTATGAATTTGCAAATGGCATAGTTCCTAATATCAAACATTTACAAGTGTTTGGTAATAGGTGCTTTGTCCTTAACGAAAGAGCTAACCTGGGAAAATTCGATTCAAAAGCTGACGAAGGAATTTTCCTTGGTTACTCACAAGACTCAAAGGCCTTCCGCGTGTTGAACAAAAGAACTAACGCTGTGGTTGAAAGTATAAATGTGACTTTTGATGATAGTCTAATTACAACATCTTTATCACAAGAGTCCTCAGAAATTGTTTTTGGACATCTCAGTTAAGGACCCGCACTTAATCGAAGAAACAAATATATCTAATGCGAAAGAATCTTCTGATTTAAACTATATATTTGATTTCTTAGATAATGATTCTGGATCTAACTGTGTACCCACTGACAGGCCTGCAGACGTTGTTTAGGAGTCACTTGATTTCTCACAGCAAACAGCCACGACATCGACACCTGTCGACTCTGCTATTGATTGATTCCTTATCTTAGGCAACCGGTACACTGCATCAAACTCCCCTGCCAACATTGAAGAAAATGCTGACACTGAGATTTATGGAGACACTACCTGTAACATCCTCAACATGGGCCTAGTTGTAATTGATACATAAATGTACGTAGTTATTGTAATAAGGCGTATTTTGTATATACTTGTTGAATTAAATGAATGTGTGTTTATGTATATGTATGTACGTATGCATGATTAATATGTATGTGTATTTAGTATGTATGAAAGTAGATATTTTGGAAAACCCTCATGTGAAGAAAGGGGCAACCGCCACCGTTTTTACATGAGAATATATGTGTGTATGCATGTGCCTTATTGACTTTACAAGTCAAAGAAGGCAAACATACAAAACCGCAAGCACACTTTCTCTCTCGTCTCGTTGCTCTCTCGGATTTCCAGAAAGGAACAAGAAGCACTCGGTTGTTAATCTCCAAAGGTTAGCAATATGAATTAAAGATGTTTGGAAGATTAGAATCATTGTTAGAAACATGAATCCATGCAAGAACTTCTTGAGGAATATGGAAACTCATTTTCTAAGTGGGTTTTGCATGAATGGTGTTCTTGTTGGGATTTCATGTGTTGATGATGATGATGATGATGTTATGATGTTCTGGGCTTAAAGCAAGCCAAAATGAAGTTGTTTAGATGATTAGATGAAGCTATCGGAATCACAGTTGATGAAGTTGTCGGATTCCGCAACTATGAAGTTGTCGGAATCCGCATGTATTGGACACCGAAGGAATTGTCGGAATCCGATAAAAGTATCGGATTCCGCAACTCTGTCGGGTTTCATGTTTTGTAGCCATTGGAATCCGCAAGTCTATCGGATTTCCTTGGTTTCAGATTCTAAGTGTCGGAATCCGATAAGTATCAGATTTCCATGTGTCGGATTTCCCTCCATGTGTCGGAATCCGCAAGTGTCGTATTTCACATGCATGGTTGGAATTTCTAAGTGTTGGAATCCGATTGATTGACTATCGGAATTTGGAGTCTAAGTGTCGGATTTCATGAATCTGACAGGACCATCGGATTTCCCCAAATCCGACAGTCCTAGCGGATTTGTGTATTTCTAAAGTTAAATGATGTTTTGTGAGCATTGTATGCACATGTGAATGATTGAAGACAATGTGATATGCTAGGTGAACTTATTGTATCTGTGAAGTCAAAGTCGAATACTTATGCCTAAGAAACAACTTAGGTGAGTGCCTACGATTATTAGACTCAGTAGAGTAGAGCTTGCCTGCTAAGTGACTGTGGAAATGTGCTATGTATGATAAACTTGCTTTTGCAGGTACACTCGAGAAGGAAAATGTATGATTGGTATGATGTTAGAATATGTGTCAGGAGTATGCCAGTAGGTCTAGTTTGGAACCACTTAGTATATGATGTTATGCATGAATAAGTGCTTAATGACGCGATATGTAAGATGATGAATCCCTGTGGGATCAAATGAACGTATATGTGTATGTGACCTGTCTACAGACTATCTGACGCATGGTTAAGGTCAGCCGGCTAGCTGGATCATAACAAGACTTCGGTCTTTTCTAGATTTAACGGTGATTCGGGGTGCATCCCGGATCAGGGTTCTGCAGAACCACCGTGCCTTAACGTGAGTGGTGATCAGCTGGATTACTTGTGGAGTCTTTGACTCTGTGAACGATGCTTGGTGGACTGCTTTGTGCTCCCCCACCAGCGCGATTGGTCGTGTCTGATTCCCCGGTCTGAGTTGCTGAGCGGGATTAATTACCCTGCAGGACACGACTCTTACCGATCTTGTCAGCACACCGCTATGTGCTAAGCTAGCAATGATTGTTTATGATATGACGTATGACTTACTATATTGATGCTTATGATTGTATGTACTCACTAGCTAGTGTAGCTAATGGTACTATGTTTACCTTTTCAGGTAAAGACTAGATGGCCTGCGAGGCGGGTTGCTTATGGGAATATATTGCCCCTTGTGGGTGGAACACTTGTAAATATAAGTTGTAATGTAATAGATACTATGGTCGGTTCTTGTACTTGGTAACACCAACGTTATTTTAAGAAGTTATTAATTTAAATAACTGTTTGGTTGTTTTAAAAAGAAAAATTTCCGCTGCTAAAATCAGTTTTGACATTAAAGCAACTGAATTCAGAAGCGGTGTTACACTACCCCTCAGTATAATCCGGAATCATCGTCACCAAATGAGGAAACATCCACTCAAAACCGATTGGATGAATTCTTTCCTCACACAGATGAATCTACCTCAACTGACAACCCAACGGCACACACTACCAAATGGACATCCGCACACCCTAAGACACAACTCATTGGCAACAAAGATGCTGACGTTCAAACACGATGTGCCACTGTTAATGAGTGTCAATTCACAGGTTTTCTAAGTTTAATTGAACCAACACGCACTGTTGATGCCCTACAAGACGCCGATTGGATCCTAGCAATGCAAGATGAATTGTATTAGTTCACGAGACTAAAAGTATGGAGACTAGTACCTCGACCAGAAGGGAAAACAATTGTTGATACCAAGTGGGTATTCAAAAACAAGAAAGACTTTGATGGAGTAGTAATATGCAAAAAAGCTTGTGTGGTCGCTAAAGGATACAACCAACAGGAAGGAATTGACTATGACGAAACCTTCGCTCCTATTGCCCGTATAGAAGCAATCCGAGTATTTCTAGCTTATGCTGCCCACAGGGGTTTCAAAGTTTATCAAATGGACGTTAAAACAACCTTTCTAAATGGAATCCTCTAGGAGGAAGTGTATGTATCCCAACTAGAGGGATTTGTTGACCCCAAGAGACTTAACGATGTTTACATTCTTGATAAGGCTCTCTATTGACTCAAGCAAGCTCCTCGAGCCTAGTATGATGTCCTCTCAGCCTATCTCGTCAATGATGGGTACTCCAAAGGGAGAATAGACACCACTTTATTCACAAAGAATATCGGAGATGACTATATTCTAGTCCAGATCTATGTAGACGATATTATCTTTGGTTCTACCAACCCGCAGTACAGTGTTGAGTTTTCAAAGCTAATGGCTAAAAATTTTGAAATGAGCATGATGGGGGAGATGACTTTCTTCCATGGACTACAAGTTAAACAAATATCAAATGGAATTTTCATAAATCAATCAAAATACATACATGTTTTATTAAGAAAATATGAAATGTCCGACTGCTCACCCAAAGCGACTCCCATGTGTTCTAAAACCAAGTTATCTGCTGATCTTGACGGAAAAGCAGTTGACCTAAAAACTTATCGGGGCATGATTGGCTCCTTACTATACTTAACGGCTAGTAGACCAGATATAATGTTTTTTACATGTCTGTCTGCCCGTTTTCAAGCAAACCATAAAGAATCACATCTTCTTGTTGTCAAACGGATTTTGAAATATCTGAAGGGAACCCCGGCCTTGGTCTGTGCTATCCCCGTGACTCGTCGTTTGAATTCCTTGCGTACTCTGATTCCGATTATGCCGGGTGCATGTTAGACAGAAAGAGCACATCGGGTAATGTACATTTCTTGGGAGATCGTTTGGTCTGCCGGAGTTCCAAGAAACAAAACTATGTATCCACATCAACTAAAGAAGCTGAGTTTGTGGCTGCAGGCAGTTGTTCACAGAGTTTGTGGATGAGAACTCAACTGACTTTGGCCTGAAATATTCTAAGATTCCCTTTCTCTATGACTCTCAAAGTGCAATTCCAATCTGCTGCAATCAGGTACATCATTAAAAAACCAAGCACATTGACATCATGTATCACTTCTTAAAGGACAATGTCAAGAAAGGTCTCATTGAATTACAGTATGTTCATACTGATAATTAGTTAGGTAACTTATTCACCAAACCGTTGAATGAATCCCGGTTTAGCTTTCTGGTGTCTAAGATTGACATGTTGAATCTAAAATTATAATCCACTATCCCACTATTTCCATATCCTTCTAATTCTATAATTCATCAAGTGGTACTACGCGTGGTTGTGTTTCATGTGCAGGATTAACTGTTGCTCTAGTCTAGGGGGAGCGTTGCAGTTCTCCGATCTACATGAACACATTATTATGCATTCCTGTAGGGGGAGAAAAATCCCACAAATCAGCTTTGCTCAAAAAGTTGTACTAAAAAAAACTGCAAAATTTCACAGCCCAACTCAAAATGATTTATCTGATCAATATTCAAGGGGGAGTTCATTCTTAATCATAAAATAAAAAAAGCACAACAAAACAAAACCCATAATGGTTAAGTTTCATGTTGGATCGGGTGAATTGGCCCCGACCCATTTAACTAGATTGGGCTGACCTAAGTGGACCGAAGGTCGGATCCCTCTATATAAGAGGGCATGCGACCATCGGATAACCCACGCTTTCAAAACAATTCAAACGCTGCACTGTTCATCATCTCCTTCATTAGTCTTCTTCTTCATCAACCGTGTGTGATATTTTCGATCAAATCTCTCATTTTTCTTCATCAAATCATCAAGGTAAACAAAAGAGATGGTACTTGACAACCAACCATCACTAATTTAAACCTATTCATCTATGTTCATCCTTGTTTTCACTCTATTTCATAACCGAATGGGTTTTCAAAATTTTGCAATCAAAACTAATCTGATGGTGTTTTTGAAGAGCAAAACATTGTTGAAATGAGGTTTTGAGCATGTGCTAACAATTTGATGCACAAATTAGTCTCAAACATCGTTCGAAGTCATGATTTTGAAGGAGGGTTTTTAGCCGTTAGCGAACCATTACAACAGTGTTCAAAATTGAGAATTTCATGCTTCAAGATTGTTTCTTAAGCCAAATACTTGAAAAGGAAGTGAATGTGGTAAAATTACGAGTCGAATGGTAGAATCTTTGAGTCGATAAGCACACGTTTTTTCCAAAAATCGATTTTAGTTTGAAACTGCACAAGTGTTCTTGATTGTCGGATGATTGAAGTTTGAATCATCCGACTTTCGGATGAGTTTGGTCTATCCGACTTTCAGATAAATGAGTTCATGCGACTTTCGCTTGAACAAGCCTATGCGACCTTCAAATGACAAAGTTCATGCCACTTACACTTAAATGATCTCATCCAACTTTCACATGGTTGTCTTTGAAAAATGTGAAGTGTTAACTCATGCGACTTTCGCATAACAAACATGTTTATGCGACTTTAAAATGAAATTAAATCATGCGACTTTATAATGAAATTAGATCATGCGACTATCGAATGAAATTACCTCATGTGACTTTCGAATGAAACTGACTCATGTGACTTAAAAATGAAATTAACTCATGCAAATTTCTAATGAACTTAACTCATACGACTTTCAATGAACAACAAAAACCATGTGACTTTCGAATGAAATTAACTCATGCGGCTTTCGCTTGAATAAGTCCATGTGGCTTACGAAGGAGATTAACACATGCGACTTTCGAATGAAATTCACTCATGCGACTCTCGGATCATCAAACAAACCCATGCGACTCTAAAATGACTATGTGATCCGACTCCTAACACTTAGTGAATTTTGGTTAAAACTTTTAAACACATTTCAAGTTAAAGTCATATTTTTCACATGTGAAATCCACTAACAACATATCAAACACATTCACATGTGAATGCCATAATTGTCTGACTAATGTGATTCTCTATACTTGTTATAGATGGCAGCAAACCAACCAGCTTAACCACATCCTAAGGAGAGACACGTCCCTGTTGACGAACGTCCTGAAACAAGTAGCAACAACCTGTACTTCGATTTAGAAACCGACACCAATATCCGAATAGTTACTGAAATTATCCGCGCCTATTGTAACACCGCAAATTCTCAAGCCGTTTTTTTTAACCGCTGCAGAAGCGTTAACTGATTTCAAATAAACAAATACAGAGTACAATGTACTGTTTACAAACATCACGTCAAGTTGTGTTACAAAATATTTACAAACGTGGCTCATCTCTACTCAAAACATAATATCAGAGTATTGGTCAAATTTCCTTCACCAAAAAACAAAGCTAAACAGCCAGACCTGCAAAAAGCAATCAACTGAGGGGAATTAGCACAAAGCTAAGTGAATGGAAGCTACAAACAAGCATCCGGAATCAACAGGCACAAGCAATCACCAATTGCACAAGCAAACAGATCTCAACAGATCAAACAATCTCCACAAACCAATCCAATCTCTAGAGGAACGGCGGTTCTGCAGAACCTTCAACCGATGCGTGCCAAAGCAAAGGTTTACCGTTAGCTATTTGCTACTTGGTACAGTTAAAGCCCCTTCTACTGCAACAAATGCATAGAAAGTCTAGAACTGTGCAACCAATAGCAGATAGCCCAGCCCAAAACATGCGATAGCTGACCCCCAACCATGTACGCATATAATTAACCATGCGTACAGGTCTCGCCACGTGTACACATAATTAACCATGTACACTGGCCACGCAACAATCCAAACAATCCCAATCAACAAGTAACAATCGACTATCAACGAATAACAATCACAGTCTGTCGACACATATCAAGTTACACATTCCATACTGGCAACTTAAACTTAAACAGTTTATCATGGCATCTTAGACTAAACAATCTAGCATGGCATCATAGACTAAACAGTCTATAATATCATCTCAAAATCATAAATATATCTCAAAACATATAACCATAAGCGTTACCACCAACCCTACTCGTGAGTACACTTCCACTCACCTCAGTCCTCGTTCCCGTCTGCTTAGTTGTCTAATATCACCGAGTATTTACAAATCTTGAGAACACAACAAACCGAAATAAATATCCATTCATAAAATATATCCACATATATATATATATATCAATTATCATCACATTCAATATGTTAAAATTACACATAATACACATACAACATGCTACACAATCGAACTAGTATCAAAAAATGTCAATTTGTGAAATTGCCCGGACGCGTCGCGTCCAGTGCTACGACGCGTCGCGTCGCCCCAAGTGTCGGACTTCAGAGTCTCGGATTTCACTTGTCGGATTCTTATAAGTATAGGATTTCAAACTTCCGGATTCCAAGTGTATCGGATTCTCAACAATCGGATTTCATCCTCTATTACTTTTTTCAATATATATAAAGTATCGGATTTGAAGCATCCTCATTCCATAACTTTTGGATTCTGGGTATCGGATTTGGCCTTGTCGGTTTTTCAACCAATCAGATTCTTGGAGTATTCGGATTTTATAAGTATCGGTTTTCCTTTCATCATCTTCTTCTAATTCCGATAGCTATTTCATCATCAAAACTCAAAAACCCAGAAGTTTAAGCATTCATCAAAACTTTTCAACACATGTTTAAACATATACAAATCATGCATTCATACATCAAAACACCATAAAAACTCAAGAACATGGCAACACCAACATAACCCATTTTAACATGATTTATTCAATTTCAATCATGGTGTCACACTTTTTAAGTTCATAAAACACATCAAGGAACACATTATGTTATTCATCAGTCATAAGAACTAACCTTGACTTAAATTAAAAACACACAGTAATTCTGAAATCTAATTCTTCTTGTGCTTTCTTTTTCTTCCTTTGGCAGAGAATTTCATAAACACACACACACACACACTTTCTTTACTTTTTGGATAATTGAGTAATAACCCTATTAAGCATCCACGTATACATACATATTTGAATATATGGGCAGGTGGCAACCCCTCCTTTCATTTCTACACATACACACATGTACACAAATACATACTTGCATACGTACACTTAGCATACATACAAATACATACATACTTTTCCTTTTCTTTTATTTCTTATTCTAGTTGCACCAACATATATATATATATATACATATATATACATTTAATTCATAACTTACTTTAATTAATTCTAACAATCACTTAAATTAAACACAATTAAATATAAAAGCACATACCATTAACTCGTAAATTACTACCCCCGATTTGCGGGTGTTACAAATCTTCCCTCCTTTAGGGGATTCCGTCCTCGGAATCCTATAGCACACATCAAATGAATTATCCCCGCTTCATATTTGTTCATTTCTGACTGTCAATTCATTCATCCATATCTTCATTTTACTATCAAACACATAAATCTATTCATTCATATCTTTCTTTGTTTAGATTCCTCAGTTCTTTAACCATTTATCCTTCAAATCTCTTCTCCAATTCAACATTCAACTCAGTATATGACTCATAGATTTTGATAAATTCTTCTTTCAACTCCTTTTCTTTCATATTCACGCATATAGACAACGTCAACACATTTCTTAAATACTCATTCATAGTACCCAGTTTCTTTTAATTAACAAGTTTCACGTACTTTTCATTCACTGTCTGTCAGGTGAATTACTCACATATCACTTTCTTCTTACTTCCAACTAACATGTCAAAACACTGTCAGAACATTGTCTGGATATTTACATACAACAACACACGACTGATATGTTAACATCCTCTTGATAAAATTCACATCCCGTCAGTCTAATCAATAGTTTATGAATTCCACGAAACATCAAAATCCACTACAAACACAAATTCACTTACACATATCTACACGTCTCTTCTACTACACTATCCACGAGGATTTAGTTGTACTGTCCCTTTCACGTCTCAATACTTGTAATAAAATCATTTAGAAATTATTCACTGTATCTCAATCTATCATCAGTAACCTCAACATATAAAACATCATATCTTCAAATCATCTTGTCACAATATAATTACTGAACCAAGGTTGTCCCACTGGTGATATAATACAGGCGCTTCATACTAATCAATCAAATACCAAATTCCTTCTCATATAATAAATCGGGCATCAACTCCATCGTAACTTGTTTTCACAATCATTCTGATACTCAACTTATCTCGTCAGTATGCAATTCTGCTCAACAATGCCGTCTTACTGGCAATTACCCGTAATATATATTCAGATTCCATCATGTAAGGTAAATCACATATAATTTCATCGCAGCTTACTTCTGTCATGTTGGTCTATTAATTTATCTCAACAGTTCATACATTTCTAATACTCTGGCTTGACTCATACACAATTTCTATATCATGATCACTTCTTTAGTAATTCATTAATTAAATACTCTGTATGGCATTATATCATTTAGCCCTTCAAGTGCACTGGCAATCCAGTTTCATAGGTCCTGTTCGAATTAAATTTCCAATTCCAAGCAAAGGTAATTCATGTATAAAATTCACAAGTCTTCATTCCAAATTTTCAGGCCATTACATCATTCTTTCAAATCACATATGTCTTGAGTTCACAAATAACCACTGTTATTTAGCCAATTGACATCAATCACATCTTTTACCCAAACAATTCCGCACATTGTTGGAATCTGCCCACTGACACACGTAGGCCAGCATCACTGCCAATGAAGCACGGGCCTATTGGGTCACACGCCAAGTTTCAATCTCGACAGCCTACTATAAGAAGAAAGAGTCAAAATGGTCAAATTCCAGTTGACCTACGCTTCACGACCGTGAAGGATGCTCCACGGGTCGTGAAGCAGCTCGTGTCCACGAGTCCTGTCGTGGGCCGCATGGTTCGTGAAACCCTAGGGCTTCACGACCCTACACGGCCCGTGAAGGAGGGCGAGAAGACACGAACCCTCACGATTCTTGCACG
Organism: Dittrichia graveolens; assembly: GCA_038502395.1. Classification (NCBI taxonomy): domain Eukaryota; kingdom Viridiplantae; phylum Streptophyta; class Magnoliopsida; order Asterales; family Asteraceae; genus Dittrichia; species Dittrichia graveolens. The sequence goes on from JARJIL010000003.1 coordinate 65,559,567, forward strand.
GCGCGGCACGAGTCGTGGAGGATAAATGGCCGGTCGTGGCGCATTTATCCTTCGCGGCCCGTGAGAGCCCGTGAAGAAGTCGTGAAGGCAGAATTCTAAGTGACACTTGTATTTGGTTGGACCATTTTGTTGGTCCAATGATGGTGTGCCACTTAGCTCCGACTCTGGGCTCTTTGAACAGATAGAATGCCTATTAAAGAGGTCCTTTTGGTGCATTCTACGCTCTTGGTTAATTCTTGCAGTTACACACATTAGAGTGATACACAAGTGAGTGTTCTAAGTTGAGAGAAGAACAAGACCTTGTGTTGGTGATCTTCTAGTGTTGTTCAAGGGCTTTTCCTAAACCAAATCGTCAAGTGTTGCTGGTTTGGTGGCTTGCTAGTACAAGGAGAAAGAAGGTTAGCTTGGTGTGGACTTCTTTGGTGCTTGAAGCCTTTTGTTTAAAGAGCTCATCCCAAATCTCCAAGTTGTTCCAGAATTATCAAAGTCTTCGAGGGTATGATTTGGTCTCCTTCTTCTCTTTGTGTTTGTTTTGGTTGCATGCATATTCTTGCAAGTTTTCACCACCATTGGGAAATCATGGGATCGGTTTTTGTGTTTTTTGTTGCTTCCGTTGCGTGCTTTGATCCCCATGGATTCCCAACAGTGATATCAGAGCCATACTTGTAAGATGCATGAACTTTTGTGGCATGAAAATCCATAATTTTGATTTTGGACATTCTGTCCAGAAGTCCTTCACGGGCCGTTGAGCTTGCTTCTCGAGTCGTGAAGGCTACACGACCAGTCTCGTGGGGTGGTGGTCGTGAAAGGTTTTTTAATCTGTTTCACGAGTCGTGGAGCGTACTGCCTTCACGGCCCGTGAGGGCCCGTGAAGAGCAGTAGCTCGTGAAGGCGTCGTGAACAGGCTGTTTTTGGCCTTTTGGAAAAGAAAACTTGATATGGATTTTGGCACATGATTTTGGTGTTTCCAGAATCATTTTAGGCTGTTTTGCCTTGTAGAATAAGCCCCATAATATCCTAATTCTTTTATGTGTATGTATTGGGTGGTTTTGGCATAAAATGCACACATGCATACATATAAATTGTGTATGTATGAATATGGATTTCAAAGTGTTTGGAATCCTAATGCATATGTACAAGGTTTATTCTTGTGCCTTTAGTTTTTGAATAAACATAATTGGGATATTGTTTTGTGCATGGTTTGGTGTGCCACACCATGCTTTGTGGTTTGTTTTGTTTTCGTGAGCACCGGTTTGAGCCTAGACCTTTGTGTGGTTGTTTGGTTGCTTTATTTGTTGTTTATTCATTTGGTGGTTTGTACCACATTTGGTTTGTAATAATTTATTTAATCCGGTTTGTAATAATTTATTTATTTGTGGCTTGCACGCCAAAGTATTTATTCTTTGTAATTGTATATTAGCTTAGAATAGATTGTGTGGCTTGCATGCCATTTCTCTTTAAATTATGTATGTAATGAGAAGAGAATACCTGAGGCTACCTCGGATCCGGAGGCGCGGGATTGAGTGGGAGCACACCACTAAGTCTTGAATTGTTTGTCCTTGGTAGACTTAGTTCCTCGGTTGGCTCACCGGGGAACACTTAGGTTGGCTCAAATCGGTTTTGTATGCGTGGTTGTGTAGTTTTATTTATTTGTTTTTCTTGCATGGTTGTAGGATCTTCGCATGCTAGAAAATCTTTTGAAAATAATAAAACTATATAGTTTTCCTTAATTGGTTAACAAACCCCGCTCGCTCACATGATTAACAAACGAATATAAAGTGTTTATGTTCAATTGGTGAAAAATGCGTTTTGTCACTACTTATTTGTTAATCAAAACGAAAAGAGGTTTTTTAACCGGAAAAACAAAAGTCCCGTTTTTCTAAAAAACGTAAATCACACGCCATCCAAAAGATGACACCACCCGAATCTAATGAAGCATGGGACAATTGTCGAGCTTAGCACGAGTTGTTCCATGTGGACTTGTGTGGAAGGTGCGTGTGGCGTCTTGAAATCTTTGGTTGTCGAGCTTAGCACGAGCCAATTATTGTCAAGGACGTCATCGTGTATCTTGTTGGACGATTTGCAATTCCAATTTAATACGCCTTGATAATTGTCGTGCCTATACCAAGTTATCAAAGTAGCTTATTGAGGAATCTGTGTGGGAAGGGATCAAATATGCCAAACCGGTGCTGTAAGTACCGAAGGATCCCGCAAGTGCCTAAGAGTTGTAATCATGGATTGCAATTGGTAAAGCGTTTACCGGCCTAAATGCCTTCACGAAGTGATTCGCGGTAAACCCGTCATGTAGTGAAGTTATGTTGGGTTCTTAGCCCTTGTTAAATTTAAGTGTTAAACTATTGGGTAATTATTTAACAAGGATTAAAATATGTCGAACTAACCTTTTGTGTGCTTTGCCTTCTTTTAGATGGCATCTACAAGCAACACCGCGACACACATTTCACTTCGTCCATTTTTGGAAAAAGAGAAACTCGTAGGCGTAAACTTTATGGATTGGCTTAGGCAATTGAGAATTGTCTTACGCCATGAAAGTAAGTTGTACGTACTAGAGGAACCTCTTCCGGAGGCTCCTGCTACCACCGCTACGCGGGCCATTAAGGATGCTTATGAGAAGCACCTTAAAGACACCAATGAGGTGACTTGCCTCATGTTGACGACCATGAGTTCCGAGTTGCAAAGGCAATTCGAGGACGTTGGTGCGTTTGACATGATCTCGCAGCTAAAGGAAATGTTCCAGCAGCAAGCGAGGCAAGAACTCTACGAGTGTGTCAAGGCCTTTGTGGGATGTCGGATGCAGGATGGCGGGAATGTAAGCTCCCACGTGCTTCGTATGAAGCAATACATGGACCAGCTCGAGAGGTTGGGCTGTCCTATGGGGAAAAATTTGGCTACGGAAATTATCCTCCAATCTTTGCCTCAAGGATATGGTCCGTTCATTGTGAACTACCATATGCATAACATGGATAAGTCCTTGATGGAGTTGCACGGTATGTTAAAGACCGCTGAGTCTAACATGGGCAAGGCGAAGCCATCAACCTCCGCACCCGTCCTAGGCATCCATGAGGGTGGTGCTAAGAGGAAGCGGCCCGCTTCAAACTCCAAGGGCAAGGGAAAGGGAAAGGCGAAGGTGGCAACACCCAAGCCCAAGCCACTCCCGGCGCCGGAGTCGAACGGGAAGGAACCCGCTCCTATAGCCCCCTCACCGGAAGAGGCCACCTGCTTCTTCTGCGGGGAGAAGGGTCACTACCGGCGTAGTTGCTCCAAGTACACGGAGGAGCTCAAGAGGCTTCACGCCAAGGGACAAGGCGCCCCCGGTACGTACATGATTGAACTCCATAACACTTCTACTTCTAACGCTTGGGTCTTGGACACCGGGTGTGGTACTCACATAGTTAATAATGTGCAGTTACTAAGAAGAAGTAGGGACTTGGTTGATGGGGAGCTGGATCTCATCATGGGAAACAAAGTGGTTGTCCCGGTTGAGAAGATAGGGAGCGTGGACCTCGCCTTTCCATCAGGCTTATCTGTTACTTTATTAAATATATCTTATTCGCCCTGCGTGGCAAGAAACATTTTATCATTTTATGCACTTGTTGACGATGGATTTGACTTTAATTTTTCTAATGGAATTATTTCATGCTTTAAAAATGATTTATTTTATTTTAAAGCACATCCATGTCATGGCATATATGAGACAAGCGTATGCTTGCAAAGTAATAGATCAATCATGAATGTTGGTTCTAAATCCAAATGTGATTTGGATAGGTTATCTTTATGGCATGGTCGTTTGGGCCACATAAATAAGAAACGCATTGCCAAGCTCCAAGCGGATGGGATCTTGGAATTATTTGACCATGGGTCGGATGACGTATGCGAATCTTGCTTGTTGGGCAAAATGACCAAAACACCCTTCACCGCCGTTTGTGAGAGGGGCAAAGACTTGTTAGATATCGTTCACGCGGATGTGTGTGGTTCGTTCAAGCATGTTACTAGGGATAACTCAAGGTACTTCGTAACCTTTACCGATGATTTTAGTAGGTATGGGTATGTCTACTTGGTGAGACAAAAGTCGGAAACCTCCGAGGTTTTCAAGAATTTCAAAAACGAAGTTGAGAACCAATTGGGTAAACGAATTAAGATGCTCAGATCGGATCGTGGTGGTGAGTATCTAAGTTCGGAATTCCGTGACTATCTAAAAGCTTGTGGAATTGTTTCGCAATTGACACCTCCTAGGACACCACAATTAAATGGTGTCGCCGAGAGGAGGAACCGGACATTATTGGATATGGTTTGGTGTATGATGAGTCGTACGGATGTACCCGTTAGCTTTTGGGGCTATGCATTGGAAACGGCCGTTAGAATCCTTAACCTCGTACCAACTAAGAAGGTCAAAAAGACACCCTTTGAGATGTGGCATGGAAAGGTTCCATCGCTTTCATATCTAAAGGTTTGGGGTTGTCCTGCCTACGTGAGACGTGAGGTGGAGGACAAATTAAAACCCCGAGCTGAGAGGTGTTTGTTCATTGGATACCCTGCCGGGTCTATAGGATATTTGTTTTACAAACCGTCCGAGAACAAGGTATTTGTTGCTCGGAGGGCCGTCTTTCTTGAAAGGCAGATGCTATCCAAAGACGCTAGTGGGAGAAAGGTAGATCTTGAAGAGATTCAAGAACCCTCCAATGACCAACCTGAAGTTGGCACTAGTTCACAAGTTGATTCTCAGCACGGCGATGCTGGAGAACCTGACACGGATCCTTTACCTCTTAGGAGATCCGGTAGGAGTCGCAACAAGCCAGAGAGATATGGGTTTCTCATGTCTGAGGGCTGCGACCTAGTGGTGGATCATGATGAACCATCATCTTATCGGAACGCCGTGGTGGGCCCTGAGTCCGCTAGGTGGAAAGAGGCTATGGAGTCCGAGATGCAATCTATGTCGGATAACCAAGTCTGGGATTTGGTAGATCCGGTACCCGGGTGTAAACCCGTAGGGTGCAAATGGGTCTTTAAGAGAAAGACCGGCATAGATGGAGAGGTAGACACCTTCATCTCACGCAAACTCATGGTGTAGACTATGATGAAACCTTTTCCCCGGTGGCTATGTTGAAGTCTATCCGGATACTTATGGCAATTGCCGCATTTCATGATTATGAGATTTGGCAAATGGATGTAAAAACCACGTTCCTTAATGGGACACTAAGCGAGGAGGTCTATATGACTCAACCCGAGGGTTTTGTACATGCCAAGCATCCGGATAAAGTCTGCAAGCTTAAGAAGTCCATTTATGGACTTAAGCAAGCATCGCGCAGTTGGAACCTGTGCTTTGATGAGAAAGTCAAAGAGTTTGGCTTTTCGAAAAGCAAGGATGAGCCATGCGTATATGTCAGGGCTAGTGGGAGCATAGTTGTGTTCCTAGTCTTGTATGTCGATGACATACTCCTCATTGGAAACGATGTCCCGACCCTTCAAGGTGTAAAAACTTGGTTAGGGATTTGTTTTTCAATGAAGGATCTAGGAGATGCGACTTATATTCTTGGGATCAAAATCTATAGAGATAGATCCAAGAGGCTTATTGGGCTTAGCCAAAGTACATATGTTGACAAAGTCCTAAAGCGGTTTAGGATGGAAGACTCCAAGAAGGGGTTCATTCCAATGTCACATGGTTTGGTATTGAGTAAGACTCAATCCCCTAGTTCCCCAAAGGAACGGGAAGTAATGAAGCGAGTGCCATATGCTTCGGCTGTCGAGTAGATATCAAGCCAACCCTGGCGAAGCTCATTGGACGGCGGTGAAGAGCATTCTCAAGTATCTTCGGAGGACTAAGGAGATGTTCTTGGTGTACGGAGGTGAGGAAGAGCTTAGAGTAAAGGGTTACTCTGATGCAAGCTTCCAAACAGATAGGGATGACTGCCGATCACAATGGGGGTTTGTGTTCCTATTAAACGGCGGTGCTATATCCTGAAGGAGCTCCAAGCAAGACACCGTGGCCAATTCCACTACTGAGTCGGAATACATTGCGGCTAGTGAAGCTGCTAAGGAGGCCGTATGGATAAGGAAATTTCTGCTTGATCTGGGAGTGGTTCCAAGCATCAGCGACCCTGTTGAGATCTTCTGTGACAACGAGGGTGCCGTTGCTTTAGCAAAGGAACCAAGGTCTCATCGACGCACGAGGCATATTCCGCGGAAATATCATTTTATCCGGGACGTGGTCGAAAATGGAGACATCGTCATCAGCAAAGTACACACGGATAGCAATTTGGCGGATCCGTTCACTAAACCGTTATCGCAAGCCAAGCACGATGCCTACACACGTGCTATTGGGATTAGATTTGCTTGTGACTTGGTTTGAGTTGTTGGTTATTGTATTCGATGTATTTACTATGTTATTGGGAACATTAAGCAATATTGTATTTTTGAATGTATTGATTATTAAATGGTGATTTAATGATACGCGTGTAGCGAATACTTTCTTTAAATCATTATTGTGTTCCAACTTTGCATGTTTTATCACTTCCTTGAATGTTTTACATTCTAAACTGTCCACGATCGGTCATTCTTCAAGGAAGGAAGTATGAACGAAGATCGAGGGAAATGATTGGTCATAGTGTTCAATGGGGATTGAATACAAGGGACACAATATTTCGCCTATACTTTAAAAGAGTTTCAAGTGATTGGACGACCCACACCTGATCTTACTTCATGGTACATGTCAAGAGTAAATCAGGATGATAATATCTTTTATCCTTAGACCGGAGATGCATGTGTTTCACTATTTTGGTTTGCTTTATTCTGATTTCTTTCAAACGTAGTCCGTAACTGTCTATTATAAAGGAGGTATTTGGGTAAAATATTGCCATTATATTGGAGGCAATGTAGTCGAAGGAATTTGTTCCTCTGTAAAGAGAGATATCCCACGGGCCCCTCGATGATTGGTCGCTGACGCCAAAATGCATGGCCATGCTCGAGTTTGCAATGATAGTTGATCAGTTGCAAGTCACCTTTTGGTCACCACCAATCTTGATCGAGAAACATAATCGTGAACGATCGGAGAATGACTTTGTACCATATCTTCTGTTCACTTGGATATCGCGAACAATAAGATAATTGATCACTTATCTATAGGACCATGTCAAACTCTTTTAGTTTATCATGGTACTTGTCAGGGATGACATACCCCATGTTTAGTTGGGAGCAGGGATGCCTTGCTAGAGGCCGCTCCCTGTCTGTGGTGCCCATGGATACGGTGTGTCATGTGCAAGTGGGAGTATGGTGGAATCTGCCCACTGACACACGTAGGCCAGCATCACTGCAAATGAAGCACGGGCCTATTGGGTCACACGCCAAGTTTCAATCTCGACAGCCTACTATAAGAAGAAAGAGTCAAAATGGTCAAATTCCAGTTGACCTACGCTTAACGACCGTGAAGGATGCTCCACGGGTCGTGAAGCTGCTCGTGTCCACGAGTCCTGTTGTGGGCCGCATGGTTCGTGAAACCCTAGGGCTTCACGACCCTACACGGCCCGTGAAGGAGGTGGTGAAGACACGAACCCTCACAATTCTTGCACGGCGCGGCATGAGTCGTGGAGGATAAATGGCCGGCCGTGGCGCATTTATCCTTCACGGCCCGTGAGAGCCCGTGAAGAAGTCGTGAAGGCAGAATTCTAAGTGACACTTGTATTTGGTTGGACCATTTTGTTGGTCCAATGATGGTGTGCCACTTAGCTCCGACTCTGGGCTCTTTGAACACATAGAATGCCTATTAAAGAGGTCCTTTTGGTGCATTCTACTCTCTTGGTTAATTCTTGCAATTACACACATTAGAGTGATACACAAGTGAGTGTTCTAAGTTGAGAGAAGAACAAGACCTTGTGTTGGTGATCTTCTAGTGTTGTTCAAGGGCTGTTCCTAAACCAAATCGTCAAGTGTTGGTGGTTTGGTGGCTTGCTAGTACAAGGAGAAAGAAGGTTAGCTTGGTGTGGACTTCTTTGGTGCTTGAAGCCTTTTGTTTCAAGAGCTCATCCCAAATCTCCAAGTTGTTCCAGAATTATCAAAGTCTTCGAGGGTATGATTTGGTCTCCTTCTTCTCTTTTTTTTGTTTTGGTTGCATGCATATTCTTGCAAGTTTTCACCACCATTCGGAAATCATGGGATCGGTTTTTGTGTGTTTTGTTGCTTCCGTTGCGTGCTTTGATCCCCATGGATTCCCAACACACATATTAGGCTTAGTTACTCTGTAACAATTCATCTCTTTCTTATACTTAACAATTTTCATTTATTCAAGTCATCAATTTCCAGTAAAGGCAATTTTAATTCCATTCATCAAGTCGCGTATACTTCAATTCACATAACTCCAGTGTTATCATCATAAACTCTCTCGTATTTTCACATGTCTACTAGAAATTATCCTACCGAGATAATATTCCAATCCCTCATTCACATTCTTCTATTCATTATGAACTCTGTCTCTATCATATATTCAATTCATCAGTATATAAGCATTCTCTTCTTCTTTTAATACTCATGTCAATCACACATATCATTCTTTACAATCAACACTTCTCACATATTCAGTACAAACATATCATGTACAGTCTTCAGGTCATTGTTCAAATCATTCTTCTCAAAATCTTTACTATAAGGCATAAATCACTCTCTAATCTCATCGCATAACATCATTTATTGATCCAACAATTTCCATATCTCTACGTACCCTAATCTCTTCATATTCATCATTTACCATCATCAATTATCTTTACCCAGTAGAATTAATATCAATAGTTCATAATCTCAATCATATCTTTATCAAAACATCTCTTGGTTAACACCAACTTCTCCCCAACCTCAACAATTAATTCTCTTCCTCTCATAAAAACACATATATATATACATATACAAATACAACATTCTTATGCACATAAACAAATACCATTTGTAAAACAATCTTACAACACATTTCATAACATGCAATTTTAACTACTCTTGAATATTCTTTCCTTAGCATATCATACTCAATTCACATTACTTCAAATATCATCATCATATCATTTCCTGACAGTAGTACCAGATACTTTCACGATAACATGATATCAATTATCTTTACTTCTAAAGAATCATGCTCTTTTAGAAGCATGCACATACATTTAGCACACTTAGGCATCAAGCATCAACAATTAACTCTAAAGTTAATAAACATATGCACAAATATAAAAGTCATCAAAATGTACCCGTCATATCATTGTTGATATCAACATCGTCGTCATTCATCATATCAAAAGTTCTACCTTCTGGCACAGAAGGGTTCTTTCTCTTTCGTCCATCTGCTGACGAGGATCCCCTACCTGCATCCACTCCTGACCCCGACCCTATTTTCCTTTCCTCTGTACATTCACTCGTATGCTGACCCTCTTTCTGACAATTCCAACACACACCCCGAGAGAAACCACATTCCTTGATCTCATGTCCAAACAATCCACATCGAATGCAACGCAAAGTCTGAGGTGTGCAAGGCCCCGTATGTACAAATCTACACCGGCGACACAACAACGAACTCTGTTTAGATCCACTTGTCTTAGATTTCTTATTTCGATTCTTCTGTTTCTGGCTACTCTGCCCAGTCTGCCCACTTTGTCTTTGTGGTTCACTAACACGTCCAATCATTGATTTATGCTGCAAGATACACTCTCTATTCATTCTATCTCTTGCCTTTCCATCAACCTCAGCCGTCATGGCTAGAGTAAATGCCTGTGATAAGGTACTTGCCCATCTGGTAGTACTTCGATATTCTGGAAGCAAAGCTTCCACAAAATGTTGTATCTTTGTTGCCTCATCTGGCACCCACTGTTTCACAAATCGCAGTCTCTCGTTGATATGTTTAATTAAATCATCTACCGTCATGTCTCTTGTCATTCTCAACTCTATAAACTCTTTTCTAATTTTCTCAATCTCAAATGAACTACAATATTGCTTGCATAGTTTCTCTTGAAATTGATTCCAAGTAATACTTTCCTGTTGTGCTTTAGTAAAATGCCCAGTTAATGAATCCCAACATACTATCGCATCACCTTTAAGCATACGAGTCCCAAATTTAACTCTGGATTCATCCTCGCAATTGCACGCATAAAGAGTTCTTACCATCTCTCGCAACCAATTCAAAGTCTCGTTCAGATCAGTACTTCCATAATATCTCGATGGTTTACAATCCAATAATTGCTTGTACGAACAAGGTTGCTTAAATCCCAGTCATCCAAAAGGATAGTCTCCCTGTAAGGTGGAAGGATTGAAAAATAACGGTTGTGTCACTTGAGTTACCGGAGGAAACGGAGCAGTAACCGGTAAAGTAGTAGATTGGGTAACAACAGTTGTTGGTATCTGTGATGACATATTCGGATTAATCCTCTCTCTTTCGAAACCACGAACTATATCTCTGAGTTCCTGAAGTTCATCCTCTAACTTGTGAATATATGCCTCTCGATCATTTTTCGGTTCATAACCTGAAGTACCCACGTGATTCGTCATATCCACAATGTCAATCACTGGAGTCTCAACCACCGTTTGGGTCACAGGAGGATAAGCAGGGGTATCTCTATCAGCCATATCTGTACAATCACATCATCTCACAATTTCATTAGAAAAACCATTAGTACATAACATACTAACTAACAAACAGCTTCACCAATTCACTCTAATTCCCCCACGGAAAGTTTGACCCAACACGAGCCAAGATTTGGGAATGCAACACTCTAGCCGTGCTTGCATCGCCAAACCAAGGCTCTAATACCAACTTGTAATACCGCAAATTCTCAAGCCGTTTTTTTAAACCACTGCGGAAGCGTTAACTGATTTCAAATAAACAAATACAAAGTACAAAGTACTGTTTACAAACATCACGTCAAGTTGTGTTACAAAATATTTACAAACGTGGCTCGTCTCTTCTCAAAACATAATATCAGAGTATTGGTCAAATTTCCCTTCCCCAAAAAACAAAGCTAAACAGCCAGACCTGCAAAAAGCAATCAATTGAGGGGAATTAGCACAAAGCTAAGTGAATGGAAGCTACAAACAAGCATCCCCAATCAACAGGCACAAGCAATCACCAATTGCACAAGCAAACAGATCTCAACAGATCAAACAATCTCCACAAACCAATCTAATCTCTAGAGGAATGGCGGTTCTGCAGAACCTGCAACTGATGCAGGCCAAAGCAAAGGTTTACCGTTAGTTATTTGCTACTTGGTACAGTTAAAGCCCCTTCTACTGCAACAAATGCATAAAAAGTCTAGAACTATGCAACCAATAGCAGATAGCCCAGCCCAAAACATGCGATAGCTGACCCCCAACCATGTACGCATATAATTAACCATGCGTACAGGTCTCGCCACGTGTACACATAATTAACCATGTACACTGGCCACGCAACAATCCAAACAATCCCAATCAACAAGTAACAATCGACTATCAACGAATAACAATCACAGTCTGTCGACACATATCAAGTTACACATTCCATACTGGCAACTTAAACTTAAACAGTTTATCATGGCATCTTAGACTAAACAATCTAGCATGGCATCTTAGACTAAACAGTCTATAATATCATCTCAAAATCATAAATATATCTCAAAACATATAACCATAAGCGTTACCACCAACCCTACTCGTGAGTACACTTCCACTCACCTCAGTTCTCGTTCCCGTCTGCTTAGTTGTCTAATATCACCGAGTCTTTGCAAATCCTGAGAACATAAAAAACCGAAATCAATCTCCATTCATAAATATATATCCACACATATATATATATGTATCAATTATCATCACATTCAATATGTTAAAATTACACATAATACACATACAACATGCTACACAATCGAACTAGTATCAAAAAACGTCAATTTGTGAAATTGCCCGGACGCGTCGCGTCCAGTGCTACGACGCGTCGCGTCGCCCCAATTGTCGGATTTAAGAGTTTCGGATTTCACTTGTCGGATTCTTATAAGTATAGGATTTCAAACTTCCGGATTCCAAGTGTATCGGATTCTCAACAATCGTATTTCATCCTCTATTAGTTTTTTCAATATATATAAAGTATCGGATTTGAAGCATCCGGTTTCCATAACTTTTGGATTCTGGGTATCGGATTTGGCCTTGTCGGTTTTTCAACCAATCAGATTCTTGGAGTATTCTGATTTTATAAGTATCGGTTTTCCTTTCATCATCTTCTTCTAAATCCGATAGCTATTTCATCATCAAAACTCAAAACCCAGAAGTTTAAGCATTCATCAAAACTTATCAAAACATGTTTAAACATATACAAATCATGCATTCATACATTAAAACACCATAAAAACTCAAGAACATGGCAACACCAACACAACCCATTTTAACATGATTTATTCAATTTCAATCATGGTGTCTCACTTTTAAAGTTCATAAAACACATCAAGGAGCACATTATGTTATTCATCAGTCATAAGAACTAACCTTGACTTAAATTAAAAACACACAATAATTCTGAAATCTGATTCTTCTTGTTCTTTCTTTTTCTTCATTTGGCAGAGAATTTCATAAACACACACACACACACACTTTCTTTACTTTTTGGATAATTGAGTAATACCCCTATGAAGCATCCACGTATACGTACATATTTGAATATATGGGCAGGTGGCAACCCCTCCTTTAATTTCTACACATACACACATGTACACAAATACATACATGCATACGTACACTTAGCATACATACAAATACATACATACTTTTCCTTTTCTTTTATATCTTATTCTAGTTGCACCAACATATATATATATTCATATATATATATATACATTTAATTCATAACTTACTTTAATTAATTCTAACAATCACTTAAACAAATTAAACACAATTAAATATAAAATCACATACCATTAACTCGTAAATTACTAACCCCGATTTACGGGTGTTACACCCATCCATTATGCCAAGCAATCACAGAAAACCCAAACACTTCCCCCTCCCATGTACCAGAAATCTATCTATAGGAGTTGTGGTATATGTTGAGGGAAGGAATCACACGCTTGGGACACCAGTGCATAAGAGGCTGAATTGAGAACGTTCGCTTAACTCTCTCAGCTGCCAGACTCCGCAACATACCGAACCCACCTGGAGCAAACCACTACCCTGATAAAACAACGTGTGACGAGGCTCGGGGGCTAGATAATATTTTGGAACTTATTCACGGGCATGGATATAATGGCAAACTTCATCAATCCATCGGTTTAAAAGGACAAATCAGGCCCCACTTTGGCAGACTCTTGTAACTATTATCTTCCGTACTCTCACTTGTATCCACCGGGGTACAGATGGCGGTTCTTACTACTCACTGGTTCTAATAGCCAGTGTTGCATACCATAAGCATCTAGACTACGCCACAATCATTTTTGAGAAGATTGTCTGAATGGTCAATGAGGAGGACAACACCTGACGAAAAGCATTCATATTGTTTTAGCAGTTTGTGACAATACTGCTGGCATAGGACCTGGTAGGCTAGCACACAATTCCTCGTAGACTGGATAATCTGGAAGTTCCTGTGCCATGGATTACTAGATTTTTTCGGATCCGGGACATTCCTAACATTGTGCCTATGCACGTGCCAGCTGCTCTACTTCGCATGTTAGACCAAGAAAGTGAGGCTGTGAAGGAGTATCTGAGAGTTAATAGGATCGTTCTAGTGGCACAACCAGAGCCGGTTGTGCCTGCCCCAGGAGCCGTAGAGCCAGGTGAGGTTCCTAGTAGTCTAGGAGCTCAAGAGCACAGCAGTGCCTCAAGCAGGGGAGAGCAAGAGAGGGAAAATGTAAGTGAGCGAGGTGGTGGAAGTGGTGAGGGAGGTGACATACACGAGAGTAAGGTTGATCACACTGGATTAGCTTTTGACCAATTAAACATCAGTGACTCTAAGGCGACCGCCAACGATAAATCTACGAGTAAGTCCTTAATAGAATAGACGGAAACAGAGTCCAAAGCAACTCCCTCGGCGCTAGAGCAGCAAGCTATCCTTGCTGAGTTAACTAGGACTCGGCAGATGTCTAAGGCACCTGAAAATATCCATCAAAGCTTCTCCGAAATATCTGCAACATTTAAAGTTGATGTATACGGAGATGAAGTGAATAGGGTGAGGGATCTCTAGCCGCAAAGAGCCGGGCAACCACATCCACTACGGGTCTGGACACTGTTCAGGCTGGTATTGAAAAAGATACCAGCATTCCACCAGTGCAAGCACAAACCCCCACCAGTCACTCGGCTCTCACTCAAATGAGAGTCGTTTCATTCGACGGGGACTTAGCATAAACACAGTCGGCGGCTCAATTGGAGTTCGTCGGCTTTGAAATCAGTGGCCCATCTCCCCTGTCCACATCCTTTATTCGCTCACAATCGAGTCTAGCACATTCTCATCAACCGATTAGTATCTTTGCTAGGACATGATCAGCTGCCGCACATCTTAGTGGTGTCGTCGGAACACTCGTAGCGGCATCCCTAGTGGTGTGTCGCGAGGATTGAGTGGAACTCCCACCAATGCCTCCACTATGCCCGCATTGAGTGTGGGCCATAGGGTTTCTCCAACTGCTATGAGAACCGTGCCTCTCCGGGAGCTCAGGGTTACCACCGAACTAAGAATCTACATGGATTAGAAGTTCTCCCGCCTGGAATCCAGTTTAAAAGAATATGTTAATACCCGCCTTCAGTCAGAAATAAGCTCACTTAAATCTCATATTGAACACCTTGAAAATAGACCACCCACCGTCGTTGAGAGAGATTACACAATCGATAAACTCAAGGACCTGCTTCATGCCAAACTCAACACCATTGCCGAACCCATAACTGAACAATCCAACTTACTGGCAGCACTACAATCCCAACAACCTCAAGACCCACCTTCTAGCTCAAACACTTTTCATGAAAACATACTACAAGCACTTAATTCCCTAAACACCCCCGTTTCTGGGATCTCCAAAAGGGTAGAAGTAGTGGAGACCTCCTGCAAAACTCAAGCAGAAACACACAAACGGAGGCATGATGACCGTGAAGATCCAGGTCATCATGAGGGGGAGAAGAGGCAAAGCGTTGGTCGGAGGTATATCGGCGCACAAATCTCTGTTCTACGCATAGAAGCCGCTCCCGCACCAATGCCTCACGAAGGGCATAGTGGCAGTGGTAGTAAGGTGGTGAACAACAACAAGAGATGGATTTTGTGTTTGAAATTAATGAAGGGGCCAAGGCGACAAAGGTAACTAAAATCCTAACAATCCAAATCCCACAAATCAAAACTCCCCAAATCCAAACACAAACACCTGAACCAGAACCTTCCCTCCCTAAAACCTCAACCGAAAAAGCCAAAGGCTAAAGGCCTGCATCAAAGACAGAGGAGGAGGAGTAACCTCTGATAAATATTAGAAAGGTCTTCACAACGATAAATCAGGAGTTACTAGACATCTTTCCTCCATAGAAAGGGCAATTCAACGTTGCACCTATCGATCTAATAAGTCAACAGCAACCGCAACAATCGGAGCAGCAAAAAAGTGAGTGGCCTATACCAGAAACTTATCATGGAGGACCCAAACCATTGGCCACTCATGAGAGAATTATAGCAGAAATGCCAACAATAGAAAATATCAGGCCTAGAGAAGCACTTGCAAAATCTCAGCCTCGATGGCTGACTCAGTGGCTAAATGCTCCATATCTTGAAGACAGAATTCCCTAGATCTATTCAGAGCAGGTCAAAGAGGTTGATGATCTTTATATTCTTAATTCACAAGAACAGGGGAAAGTGGTAAGGTTTGCTGCCACCTTCCATGCAAGTCCTAAAGAATAGGTGGCCTCCAAGTTTCCTATAGCCAAGATTGACTTAGTGTACATGCGTAACTTCCTCAACTACTCAATGGTTCACTTCCATGTTACAAGAGCATATTGGAAGAGGTATACATTTCACGAGGTTGAATTGAGGCATTTGAACTTGGGAGACATCACACATTTGGAAGATGACCTGGCATGCAATACCGGCAAGAACAGAGAAGAGTAGAGAGGTCTGACAGTCATCAGGGACTTTATGAGAAAGAAAATTCTTCTTAGTCGTACTCATGATCTACAGTTGGGTGTTGAGGTTAATCTTCCCAAGATTAATGTGTTAAAGCCTAACCTACACTTCTCCAAAATGATAAAATATCAAAAGTAAGTGATCTTTGAGGACTATGATGAAGACTATGAAGGTGCCTAATGTTTATAATTTCAAATCTAAATGGTGGCAAGGCCTTTCTTAGACTCTTAGAGCTTAACGCGTATTCTGACGGTACTCTACAACGATACATCTCAAAGTACCACAAAACCTTCTTCAAGAACAAAAATGTATAAGAACAAGAGCTCCTAGTGAAAATGTCAAGGGTTGCTGATCTTCTTGAGGAAAAGGTTCAGGAAAGAAAGACAATCCGGAGCTGGGAAAGACTATTGGGTCAAAGAAGTAGATGAAACATCTAGCTCAGCACAAGGTTACAAAAGGGGGAGAATGTTAGACTAAAATATGTTTGTAGGCTTTGTGTTCTTCTATATTGTTAGTATAATATAACTAGACTAGATTAGTATATTGGGCTTGGCCCACAATTGTAATATTATCTAGTGTAGTTATGTTAGGCCCATGAGGCTTTCGCCCCATGTGTCATCCTCTTCATATACCTTGCAAACCTAGTTTGCAAGGTATCCTTTGCATTGTATAATTTCAACAGCTTGTATTCCACATTCAAGAGAATATCAATACATCTTCAAGCTTAAGAAAAGAGTTCATACTTGTGTTATTGTGTTGTTCATCATCTTACATACAAGTATCTTCTAGTTTTCTCATCTTTTATCACATCTTTTGACTTTCACATTAAATGGTAGGTATTAAAGTTTGAGACACACAATAGTAATAGGTGATAACTTTGATACTTTTTCGTGAACTGAACCCATAATATATATACATATATATATAGGATTAAGTTACATATAGAACCCTTCTTATATATAGAACCTAAAGAGGCAATATAAACCATTGGATTTATGAATAGATGGCTAGGAATGCATTTATGAAACACATAATCACAATCAATAATAAGCCTCATTTAGTACACACAAAAACCAGGATATCAACTGCCGCTTTTGAAGCTAAAATCTCGCAACCCATATATTTTGAAAAAATAGACCAAATGCAAAAACGAAATACACATGCCGTTGTATAGGAAATTACGATTCAAGAGATTAGGTCTGAGAAAGAAGTTTTGAAGCGAAGAACACCAGTTACCCAAACAGTAAGAAATCCTTTCATGATTTTGTATTTTTGAAATGCAAAATTAGATGATGAAAACTTAGTTATGATTCAAACTTTTGTAGTGGATAAACCTATGAGGTGAAGTAGGAGATTAAGGGCATCACTTGCGAGATGTATTAAATCTGATGGCAAAGTTATAAACATGTTAGTCTCAGATTGAGTACGCAGCAACAAATGTTTGTAGAAAGGAGGGTTGAATACAAACTTTAGCTTTTTAAAATTAAAGACATACCATTATACTTTTATATAATTCTTATTGATTATGAATCAAGAATTACATGTACTAGAATCGGAAATTCTAAGTCCAATAAAAGATGGCAATCAAATTTGTCTAACACATACACAAACTAACTCTAAAACAACTAATGTTTAAACAGTGTTCAACACATGAACAAGTTTTGTTCTACACAATTGCTAAACTCTACAAATTTTTCTCAACTAATGAGATTGCTTTTTGTGTTGTGTAGAAGTTCTATTTTTGCATGTCCACCATGCATGTATATTTATAGAAGCTTGGGCATCTGGTTGTATGAAGGAAGGAGACAAAGAGTGTGTGGAAATATAATATTTTAATTGTAAAGGTAGTAGGTGAAAAGTAAAGTTACTTTAATCAACTGTTTGATAAAAGTAATTGTACTTTTCTGAAAAAGTGCAACCCACTCACAATATAAAATCTTAAACTTCACACCTTTTGCCTTGTAAGACTGTCTTTCCCTTTTCATGCTTGTACTTTATATAATAGCCATGCTTCTTCCAGATTTGACTTTACCAAGTATGGGATTGCTAGCCATACTTAATTGTGGAAACAAATCTTCGAGATCTTCGTCTGTTTGAGGTATCTTTCTCCTTTTTTCAGAGGATAAGATCAAACCTTTTTGTCGCATACTTGATCCAAAAATTGCTTTTTACTTTTACAAACAATGATCTAAGGCATGATAGAACAACACATGTTCTATCTTTTACATATGACTTTTACAATATGAAATATAGAGTAGATTTGACATTTTGCTCGACTCAGCTAACGGAAAGTACTAGGAACTTTAAATTTCACTACTCAGTTGACAAGATAGATCAATTGATCATTTTTGCTAGGACTCAGTTGATACATATTGCTCAGCTGATCATATAGATGCTCAGTTGATCAATAGTTATCATAGGAGGACATAAGCTCATGTATTTATGTGATCAGTTGATCAAGAGTGCTCAGCTGATCATTTAAAAACATCAGTTTATGTCGGAAGATGACTATAGTTTTAGAAAGACTTACTTAGCTGATGCTGTGGGCCTCAGCTTATCAAATGTTCACTCAGCTGATGGTGTAGCTGAGCAAAGTCCTTGCTCAGCTGATGGTGTAGGCACTCAGCTGATCGAATTTTTTCACTCAGCTGATAGTTCTTTTACCTCAGCTGATGGTCTTCTTCACTTTTTTTCTTCATCTAATACTCCTTAGCTGATGTCTCTTGGCTGATACTTTGAGTAGGGGCCGATACTCAGCTGATGGTCAGCTGATGGTTCCATGCATATTTTTCCAGAATCTGATTCAAACAACACATGTTTGAATACTTTCTAAGTCATACTGAATGTAGGGTTTGGTTATCATCAAATTCTATGTTTTAAGATAGGCAGAGTTGATTATTAGGGTGAAGTGACTATCTCTCCAACAATCTCCCCCTATTTGATGATGACAAAACCTTTTTCTTTTTTAAGAATCAGTTTGACTTCGAATATAAAATATTTAAACTTTTATGTGCATTTGGCTACCTAGCTATCTGTTTTTGGTAGATCTTTTTATTTTGAACCTTGTTCTGTTTTTTATTTCTTTTCTAGTGTTCCATTTTGTTATGTTTTTGTGGAATCTTTTTCTTTGTTATACCATTTTGTTCTGTTTTTGTGGTATCTTTTCATTTTTCCATTTTTATATATTTTTTCATATACTGATTTACATAAACATCACTTGAATAACAAAATAAAGAAAAGTATAAAAGTGTTTACAAAGATTAAACTCTAATATGAACTAGTCTAAACAAAATTTAAAATGTATATACAATCAACTAGAGTGATCAACAATTCTTCAGAGATAGATCAGTCTTCAATCCCACCATTCTTCTTCTTTGACTTCAAAGGATTTGGCAAGAGGATCTGCTTCAGCTAAGACTTCACATTGCGCTTGTATAAGGGCTTAAAATTGATCATTTCCGGTTCTGCCTCTTGTAGATATCCTTAGTCCTAAGAGAAAATTTCTGCTAGCCTTGGGGATCTCAGACTGTCTAAAGAACCTCCATGTGCCTCCTTTGTCTAGGATGAATATGCCCTCAATAGGTATGGATATGAACTTGAAGAGCTCTGGAGTGATGTTAAGTGGCAAGGCTGTGTTGAGACCCTCAAAATCATATAGATATTCATGTTGCGGTAGTACCTCTCTTACCTCAAAAGGTTTAAAGGGCTTGGAGCCTTTCTTATGTAGATTATCAACTGTGTGCACATGCCTATAGTAATCATCTGGAGTGAACGCCTTTTGTGACACAACAAGAGTTATCCAATTTTTAATCTTATGAATAAATTGCACCTCTTTGAGCTTGCTCTTGGAGTTGTAGAGAAGGTACAGTATCTCAACAAATTCTATGAACCCATATATGTGACACCTTTCATATGATACAACATCACAGCTGTTGAAGTTGTTTTGCCTTATAGCTTTGAGGTAGGGTTTACCATCACCTTTGTGGACAATAGCTCTTGTGATAGGAGTTGGCTCAGTTTTATTTCTTAGAATATTTCTTTTTTCTCTAAAGCTTTGTATCCTCTGTTGACTTATATTGTAGGGAGCATATAGGTCATGACTGAAATGGGTTTTGATTGCACCTGCATGGGATCTTGCCTTGAGCATCTCAACTTGAGATTTCTCCTTTGGTAGTTTAAGTTGAGCAGCAGCTTGACTCAGAGCTTTTCCTTGTTCTTGTTGATATGCTAGCTCTTTGGCTTGGTAGATTTCTTCCATTTGAACACCCAATGCTTGAGCCATTTGGGCATTCTCCCTTTCCTCTTGCTATTTAAGGACAAGCTCCCTCTTTCTTTGTTCATCCTCTTCAACTTGCTCTTGTGTCATTTTCCTTTTTCCTTTATCTTTTGGAGCAGAGGTTGAAGGCATTTTGACTTTTGGAGCAGATGGTTTGGGGCTTTGTCTTTTTCTTCTGAGGATGTCTGAAAGTGGAGTATCATCCTCATCATCAGAATCAAACTCTACATTGATTGGTGGAGAGCAACCCTCAACAACTTTTCTTTTAGGCTTAGGCATATTTGCCATTCTTTAAAATCTTTTAGGGAATCTTTGCTCCCCCTCAGAAGGTGCTTTTCTTTTGAGAATAGGAGGAGTTGTTGCTTTGGGTGCTTCCTGCTGCAAGATTTTTGTTGCTGTTTCAGAATAAGCCGCATCTATCTCCTCTGAATCAAGATCATCCTCCCTTGTTGAACTTGAAAATTTCTCTCCCTTTTTGTCATCATCAAAAGGAGGAGGGGAGTCACCTGTTGTTGGTTTTGGGGATGGGGTAGGGGCAGGGGCAAGTTTAGTGGTTGAGGAAGGGGTAGGGGTAAGTTTAGAGAGTTTGATGGAGAGGTCATCCTCAAGATCCCTTAGATCTTTCTAGAGAGAAAGATGGCTCATTCTGCTTTGTTTAGAGAGGGCTTCAGTACCATCAAGGATTGGTTTTAGGAAGGAAGGCATGGGAAGAAGTTGTTCTGGTATGGGGACATAAATGTTTGGGTTGATTGGTCGTAGGGATTATAGTTGGGTTAGAAGGTTTGAGATGGTTTGGTTGAAAGAAGAGATAGTGGATTGAGGTAGGATAGGAAGTTGTGTGTGAGGGGGAAGAATGGTAGATAATTGGTCTAATTTGGTGAGAAGGGGAGTAAGATCAGTGGGGGAGGGGATAGGTGCATGGGAGGGTGGGATTTAGCTTTTAAATGACTCTATGTCTTGAGCAAGTCTAGACAGTCGATTATTGGTTTGGGTTTGGAATGTTTGGAAGGTTTGGGTAAGATTGTCAAGGTTTTGATGGATGGTTTAGAGAAGGGTAAGGTTTTGTGTTTACGTAGAGGTAGAGGGTTGAGAGGTGGAAGGGGTTGAGATTGGTTCATAAAAAGTGGGTAAGGTTTGTGTTCCCTCATCTGAGCCTTGGTGTATAAGCTCAAATTCATTGGGAAAGATTGTGGAGCCACGTACAAGTGGTTGGTTTGTACCACTAGCATTGACATGTTGTGCATGTGTAAGAATAGAATCGATTATAGGGAC
The DNA here is from genome assembly GCA_038502395.1 of Dittrichia graveolens. Classification (NCBI taxonomy): domain Eukaryota; kingdom Viridiplantae; phylum Streptophyta; class Magnoliopsida; order Asterales; family Asteraceae; genus Dittrichia; species Dittrichia graveolens. Next base: position 65,581,199 of record JARJIL010000003.1, read on the forward strand.
AAGATAAGTGGAGTGAGTGTAGGATGCAGTCAATACTAGGGAATCCCTTATTGGATCCACATTATGTTGAGAGAATGTGAATGGTATAGGCTGACTCAATAGGGGTATAGACACAATGTGACCTTGGGATGAGGTCTGTCTTTCAATGAGAACAACCTTTTGGTAGGTTGCCTCAGATTTCGGTTTTAGTCCCATTTTTACAGATGTATCCTGTTGTGAGTATACATCCACTAGCTTAGGGTTAGAAACATCCAATTGCTCCCCCTCAACATGAGGAAGGGTAATTGGTGTTGAGGTCAGAGGTGTGGATGTCATTACCTCAAAGGGCTCGAGATGAGCATCCTCTGTTGACCTTGTATATAGAGGGCTACGAGGAGGAGTAGAACTAGCGAACACTGGAGGTTCACCAGAGCTTGGCTGTTGGATAGGTGTATGGATTTGAGATGAGGATGGGCTATCAAAGGTTTGGACTACCATTTGAATATCCTCGGATGTGGAATCAGTACTGTCCTTACCTTGGCATAGGATGTGCCTGCTCCTATTAATGAGCTCAATGAGTTGCTCAGAGATTTCTTTTTCTTGTTGTTCAACATCATCACCATCACCAACATCATCATCATCATTGTTACCATTATTACTTTCCTCAGCATCACCAGCATCATTACTATCACCACCACTACCATTACCATCACCCTCATTTACATTTTCCTCAGCATCATCGATTAATTCTTGCATTTGAGCAGTAATGGGAGGACCTCTGTTTGCCTTGATAAAATAGAAGACTTTTTCACCCATGGCAGGGAAAGGAATGCTTTCAAGGTGTTCATTCAAACCAACATAATCATTTTCACCTATCACCATCATCGCAATCATACTCAAGAAGTGGATGTAAGGCACTTAAGCTCGGGAAGATTTCTTGTTAGTGATTTGAGTTACTTTATCAACAAGGTTAGAGAAGATGACCTGATCAAAATCTATATTAACCCCAAAGACTTGGGCATACAACACCAATAGCTCGGTTTTGTTGATCAAATGGTGGCTTCCAGATTTTGGACCAAAGCATCTGATCACCACGTTGGCCAGATACGTCCATGGGTGCGATAGCGCAGAGACCTTGATTTGCCCGTGTACAACAGGCTCATTGTAGCCTATTGTTTGCAGAACGGTTTGAACTCAGCTTTGGAGGGGAAATCAGTGTATGGTGGGAAATGAGGAACACCGATGGCTTCCCTCAAGGTTTCAGGAGTGATTTGTAGTTGAAATTTTCCTTGGGCTAGGGTGCAATGGATGGCGTTGTCATTAATGTTGTAAGTAGCGGAATACCAGAGTTCTCCGATGATGGTAGAGAATATATAGTGGGGATCGGCGGTGAGACGTTCAAACAGAGGGTGAGCTCAAAGGAACTGCACCATTGGCTCGTATCCTTGGTTTTCGCGTGAGGCGGGTATGGATGTACATAGAAGAATGTTGTTGGGGGTTATGTTCATGGGTTGGTTAGGTGCAACATTCTCACGGGGATGACTGCAGGATCAGGAATGTAAGTTCCCATTTTGTAGGGATGATGAATAGTGAGAGAAATGAAGAAGTATCGAGAGACAAAAGTTAGGGTAAAGCTTTTTAGAGAGAGAGGGAATTTGGAGAATTTGAACAGGGGTAAAGATGAATGAGAGATGAAGTGGGGTATTTATGAAGTGTAGTTAACAGAGATCGTTAGATACGGACAAAAATTCTAACGGAAAACATATCAATGAGCTATTAAATGAAATATGGCAGACGGAGTAAGTAACTAGGGTTAAAAAATATTAACTGAGTACAAAAGATAAAAATTGATTAAGTGTTGAGCCATCAGCTGAGTATTGTATTGAAATGTATCAGTTGAAAGGCATCAGCTGATAGTGAAAATTTAGGTTTTATGAGTTGACAGAAGTACTTAACTGAGCATTTCTTACTTAGCTGTGGGTGATCAGCTGAGTAAATTTGATCGGATGATAGGCATCAGCTGAGCAAACTTACTTAGTTTACACAGACTCAGTAAGACTTAGAGATTCTTAGATAAGTAAAACATAATATTCAACACTTACCAATTGATATAAACAAAGCTACTACTATTCTAAGCTAGAAATTAAGCATACCTAGTTTGGATATTAGGAAATTGAACCTTGCTTCATCTAATGGTTTTGTAAACAAGTCTGCAAGTTGTATATTAGTGTTGATGTAGTGTAGAGTTACATTTTTCTTTTGCACATTATCTCTGAGAAAATGATGTCTGATATCAATATGCTTTGTCTTTGAATGCATGACTGGATTATTTGAGATGGAAATAGCCCTTGTATTGTCACACAGAATTGGGGTGTCTTCAATCTTCACATCATAGTCAAGTAGTTGATTTTGTAACCATAAAATTTGAGCACAACAACTTCCTGCAGCAATGTATTCTACCTTTGCAGTAGATGTTGATACTGAATTCTGTGTCTTACTAGACCAACTTATCAATATTCCTCCTAGAAGTTGACAACCACCTGAAGTACTTTTTCTGTCTAATATACATCCTGCAAAATCAAAATTAGAATATCAAAATAACTCAAAATCTGGGTCTTTGGGATACCAAAGACCAAGATTAAGAGTTCCTTTGAGATATCTGAATATTCTCTTAACATCAGCAAGATGTGATTCCTTTGGATCTGCTTGATATCTTGCATAGAGACATGTTGAAAACATTATATCTGGTCCACTTGTACTGAGGTATAAAAGTGACCCAATCATTCCTGTATAAGTACTAATGTTCACTGATTTGCCATCAGTGTCCTTTCCTAACTTAATAGAAGTAGACATAGGTGTTTTCATTGAGGAACAATTTTCAAAACCAAACTTTTTAAGTAAATCTTTGACATATTTTGTTTGATGAATGAAAATACTATCAACCTCTTGTTTAATTTGCAAACCAATAAAATAGTTTAATTCACCAATCATGCTCATCTGATAGTTATTAGACATGAGTTTAGAATAGTTTTTGCATAGTTCCAAATTGGTAGACCCAATTATTATGTCATATATATATATCTACTCAAGTATCACATCACCTTTGTACTTCCTTATAAATAAAGTGCTATCAATGCACCCTCTTGTAGAACCTTTGTTAATGAGAAAAGAAAAGAGGGTATCATACCAGGCTCTTGGAGCTTGCTTAAGACCATATAAAGATTTGTTGAGAAAGAATACATGATCAGGTAAGCTTGACTCCTCAAAACTAGGAGGTTGTTTGACATACACCTCTTCTTTCAAATCTCCATTCAGAAATGGACTCTTCATATCCATTTGGAACACTTTGAAGTTCTTGAAGTCATCATAGGCTATGAATAATCTAATAGCTTCCAATCTTGCAATAGGGGCAAAGGTTTCATCAAAATCAATACCTTCTTATTGACAATACCCCTGTGCTACTAGCCTTGCTTTGTTTCCGATGATTTGCCCATTTTCATCTAACTTGTTTCTGAACACCCACTTTGTTCCAATGATGGTTGTATCCTTTGGTTTAGGTACCAAACTACATACATTATTTCTTTTGAATTTTGCCAGTTCTTGATGCATGGCAGCCACCCAGTGGGGATCATTAAGAGCTTCATCAACCTTCTTTGGTTTAATCATTGAGACAAATCCAGAGTAAAACCAGATGTTGCAAGCTTTTGACCTTGTTCTAACTGGATCCTCTATATTTCATATCACCAGATCATGAGGATGGTACTTGTAGTCTTTGAAGGCTTTTTGGATTTCTTGGTGTAACACCCGCAAACCTGGGCTAGTCATTAGCGGGTTGGCGATATGTGTTTAATTGCATTTTAATTGTTTTTGTGTTGGTTTAACTTAATTAATTAATGAGTTAGATATATATATATATATATATATATATATATATATATATGAATGTACTGGATAGTTGAAAGAAAATAATTTACTAAATGGTATGCATGTATGTATGTACGCATGTATGTAAGTATGTCAATTATGTATGCATGCTATTTGGATAAGAGATTAGATCCACCTCCTGCTTTGTAAATTGAAGTTAAACATGTGTACATGTTAACACCTGCTCATATTCCTCATAAGTGTTAAAGTGTATTGTGTGTTTTAGAGAGAAAACCTCTATGGAAGAAAGCTTCAAAGTTAGAAACTTGAAATTGCTGATTGTGATTATTGATTGTTGATAATTGTTGCATGACTATTTGGCCGATACGTGCTCTTTGGATGATATTGAGCTGCGTTTGAGAAGTCAGCTACATGTAGAATTAGCCTTGGATCGTTTATGGGTTGGTTGTATAGTGATAGTCTTACTGGTGCATACGTTGCATCAGAGGGGAATTTTGATTGTTCCAACTTAGTGGAGGGCTATCGGTAAACCTTTGTTTTGGCCGGCATTAGTTGTAGGTTCTGCGCCGAACTGCCTGTCTTCTTGTATATGTGATTACATGCTTTGCTATTGACTGTTGATGTTTGCATTTGTGCTTAGCTTCTACTCACTTAGCTTTGTGCTAATTCCCCTCAGTTGTTGGTTTTTGCAGTTTTGTGTTTATTGGTGTTGTAGAAGAACAAGTTGACCCCACTCTGATATGTATTTTGTTAAAATTGAAACGAGACAGTTTGTTTTAGTAACACCAAGACAATTGTTATTGTTTGTTTAAGAACAGATGTTAGTAAATTTGTAAATGTTTGGTTTGTATGTAAAGAGGCTTGTTTGATTAACCTTCCGCAGCGTGTTTAAAAAAAATGGCTTGATTTATCCGGTGTTACACTTGGGAGTTGGGATTTATTTGGATTTGGGAAGTTGGAGTTATGTGTTGACTATCAGCAGTAGAAATGAGTTCATTTTTGGAGGCTGATATAACTCCATTGTCATAATCTGTGGGTGTCTCTACTGAAGAGGGAATGTGTGATATGGAATTAGAATCCAATGATGTTGAGTCATTTTCTACAAGATTCAGTACAGGTATAGGATTTGATGAGGATGGTTGCATATGGTTAAATATTTGGATAGGAACAGGTTCATCTACATCATGAGCAGTTGGTGGATCATTGAATTCTTCACCTGAAACATGATTAGAGGAACAAGAAGCAACAAAGTCATTTTCATTAAAACTTACATTGATGGATTCTTCTATGACTTTGGTTCTAAGTTTGTATACTCTATATGCTTTGGAAATTACTGAGTAACCTACAAACACTCCTTCATCAGCTTTTAGAGCAAACTTCTGCAATTTTTCCATTTGATTGAGGATGAAGCATTGACATCAAAAAATGTGATGAAAGCTGATGCTTGGCTTCCTTCCCTTGAGCACTTCATATGGAGTTTTGTTGTGCCTCTTGATAATAAGGGATCTGTTCTATGTGAAACATGCACAACTTACAGCCTTAGCCTAAAAATTAAAAGGTTACCCACTTTCACACAACATGGTTCTGGTAGCTTTAATCAATGTTCTATATCTTCTTTCAACTACACCATTCTGTTGTGGGGTTCTTAGAGTAGAGAAGTTTTGAGATATCCCTTTCCCATCACAGAAAGATTCTAGAGTTTGATTTCTAAATTCAGTTATGTGATCACTTCTAAGACTCCTCACTAGATTGCCATTCAACACTTCCATCTTCTTGATAAAGCATATGATTTCTTCAACAGCCTCACTCTTTGCTTTGAGAAAGAAAACCCAAGTGTATCTTCAAAACTCATCAACTAATACAAAAGCATACTTACTTCCGCCAATACTAATAGTTGCAATAGGACCAAAGAGATCCATGTGCAACATATAGAAAGGTTCTGTAATAGAGAAGACCTGCTTGGATGGAAATGACGTCTTATGTTGCTTTCCCTTCTCACAAGCAGTGCAACTTTTAGGCTTAAGATAAGTCAGAGAAGGTAATCCTGACACTAGTTCACTGTTTCACAACCTGTTGATATTTTTGAAATTAAGGTGGGAAAGCCTCTTGTGCCATAGCCAGTTTGTATCCTCATTATTTTTGAAGTACATACATGTTTCCTTTGAACAGTCACCAGAGGACATGTCAAGGGTATACACATCATTGGTTCTCTTGGATCTTAATACTGTATTACCTTCCTTATTTATTATGGAGCCTCCTGGCTTTGTGAAGTGGACTTCATTATCTCCATCACACAATTGACTTATGCTTATGCGATTGTATTTCAGCCCTTTGACATATGATACTTTGGAAAGTTTAAGGTTCCCATTATGAAGTTCATCATAGCCTTTTGTTTGCCCATTATTGTTGTCACCAAAAGTCACCCTTGGACCTTTCTCTTTCTTATAGTTACTGAGCAAGGCCTTGTTGCCTGTCATAGTTCTAGAACATCCACTGTCAAGAAACCATGAACCAACACCCTGCACAAATTGAATGAAAGAAGAGTTAGTGACAAAGGTAGGAATCCACTATTTAATGGATCCCTGAGGAATGCACTTAGCTTTCCACTTCATTTAAGGTTTCTTCTACATAAAAGGAATGACCATCTTATCATTACAAGTCCACTGTCTTGAATTCCCTTCTAAAGAATATTCAAATGCCTTATGCTCTTTACTTCTGCACTTATAACATTTTTGAGTTTTTGTGGCTTTAGAGCATTGAACAACATTATTTGAATGCCTATGAGTTTTCTTATTAGTCTTCTGACAATTATTAGTTATCATTTGACTAACTTGACCATTCAGCTTATGAAGCTTATCCTGTAAATTTCTTAGGTCTTTATTCACAGGTACCTTGGATTGATCTTTGGATTTAGAAAATTTTGACCAATCTTTGGAGTGGCAGAAATGGGAACAATGTAAACATTCTTCTTTTTACTCATAGTTTCTTCTATTGAAAGAGAACTGATTACTTCTGGATCAACTGATTGTTTGGAAAATGAGCTATGATCATTTGACAGGCCATCGGCTAAGCATTTACCATCTACTAACAGTTCAATTCAAAAAGAGGTATTAGCTAATGATTCTTTAGTTTGTGAAATACTAAGATTTAAGTCATCTGTTTTCAAGGTTTGACAACATAATGTCTCTGTGGTCTCAACTAATGATTCCTTTCCTTTACTCACATTCTTTGACATTGTATTCTTAGTAATTTTACATTCTGAAATCTCACAAGAGGATGATTTAACAGAAGGAATAATTGATTCTTTTAAGTGGGAACTTTTGCTTTTAACAAATTTATTTGTGAACACACTTTTGCCTTTAACAGTCTTGTGAAAAGTTTGTGGCAAAATGTCAGCATTGTCTAAGATATTAAGGTTGTTATTAGAATCAACATAGTTAGCAGCCTTAGAGTAATTTTCACCAATAATAGCTTGAACTTGTTTGGGTATCTGATCCTTGACAAACTGAGTGGTCTTTTCAGCAGATACATACCAAGACTTTACTACTTTTTGGAGGTCATTGAACATTTTGGTTGCTTCCCTAGTTTCTTTTACTAAGATCTCATTAAGTATCTTTTGATTTGCAAGCTCCTCATTTAAAATTGTTATCTGCTTAAGTTCCTCATTTTCAAGAATTAATTTTTCCTTGAGTGATTCTACTTCTAGTTTTAGCTTATTCTCTCTTTGAATAGAAAACTGGAAATCAATACACAAGTAATCAAACATAACATTCTTTTCATTTTCATCATAATTAATAAACATTCCAACCTGATACATTGAAGAAGGATCCTAGTTGGTAGTTGAACAAGCTTTTGCAGCCTTCTTCATATCTTCATCAAAGGAATTACCATCATTGTTTTTGGCCATCATGCAGAACTGAGCAGAGATCACCTCATCTTCATATGAGGAAAGATCTTCTTTTGCCCAATCTTCTTCGTCGGCTACCAGAACTTGGCCCTGGGCTTTCTTCTTCTTTTTCTTTTTCTTGTAAAGAACAGCAGCAAGGAGTTTCTTATACTTGGCTTCATAATCAATTTTACCCTCCTGCTTTGGCACAGATGAAGAACCAATGTTACTTTTGGACTTACAGTCACTGGCTATGTGGCCAATCTTGCCATATTTGTAACACTCTGCTGTAGAGGCATCAAAGGTGGATTTGGGCTTGAAAAATTTTGATGGCCTCTTGCTGAACCTCTTGAGACCCTTTCCCTTCTTGAAAGGTTAGAACTTCTTTACTAGCATGGCTAATCCTTCAACCAGCTTCTCCAAACCACTTTCTTCAACACCATTCTCCTAATCACTTTCTCTAGCACTCTCCTCTTCATCTCCTTCTTCATCAGAACAAGAATCTATAGCTACAAAGCTTCTCATCTTTGTATCTCTTGATACAAGGGAAGTTCGTGCAACTTTCACAACCTCTTTCATCTCCTTGGATGACAACTTCATTTGATTGACTGAATTCTCATGGTTGAGTAAGTTACCATAGAGATCAACCAGAGACATTCCCATGATCTTTTCATTATGTCTTAGTATAGTGACAAAGTGATCCCATGTTTCAGGTAGGGAGTCCAGAAACTTGTTCACCAAGACAAAGTTGCTCTTGGATATGTCTGCCCTCTTCAAATCATTTACTAGGCAGTTGAACCTGGTGTACGTCTGTGTAAGACTCTCACGTTTATGAGCAAAGAAGAATTCATACTCCCTGTTGAGGATGAGCTTTTTGTTCTCCTTCACCTCCTCAATCCCTTAATATGCAACTGTGAGAGTATCTAACATCTCTTTAGTAGAAGTACAGTTATGCACTTCATGATAGATCTCACTAGGTAGAGTAGAGACAAGAGCTGATCTAGCCTTAACATCTAGGCTAACCAACCTGTTATCTTCATCTATCCATAGATGCATGGGTTTGGTAATGATTCTTTCTATTGTGGAGGTTTGACCTTCAGATTCTGATAGAATGGATAACACACATGTTGGAACATAAGGACCTTCAGTAACTATTTCAAGCGTTTAGATATCAAGGGTGGATAAAAAGAGATGTGCTCTACTTTTCCACATGGATGTGCAACTTTGACTCATAGCGAAGGAAAATTCTCAATTGCCTAAGCCAGTCAATGAAGTTCACTCCCGTGAGTTTCTCCCTATGTAGGAACATACGAAGCGAATAGTTTGACGTGGTGTTATTATAGTTTGACATCTATAAATAACAAGAATACATGTTTTCGTTAGTTCGACATAATCCTCGTTAAAATCATTTACCCATAAAGTTTTAGAAAAACAATTTATCTTAACAAGGGCTAAGAACCATATTTCTCTCCATTACATGACGGGTTTACCGCGGATCACTTCATGAAGCTATTTAGGCTGGTAAGCATTTTACCAATTGCAATCTCTATTGCAACTCTTAAACACTTGCGGGATCCAATGACATAAAACGGTCGGTTGGAATGTTTGATCCCTACTTACACCAATCCCAAATTAAAATTCTTGGTTGACTCGTGCTTAGCTCGACAATCACACAACGATTTTAGTTTGCAATTGTAAATCATCCAACAAGATACATGGTAGCACACTCGACAATCATTGGCTCGTGCTAAGGTCGACAACCAATAACTCCAAGTCGCTACTCTTACCTTCCACACAGATCCACATGGAATAACTCGTGCTAAGCTCGACAATCATCCCATGCTTCACTAGAATCGGGTGTGTCATCTTATGGATGGTGTGTGATTTACGTATTTAGGAAATGGGCTTTAGTTTCTTGATTAAAGCCAAGTTTTAATATTTGATTAACAAAGTAAGTGACAAAAACGATTTTTCACTTTAAATATAACACCAAGTTTATATTGTCTTGTAAATCGTGTACGCGCGAAAGTTTGTTAACCAATTTAAAAAACTCTTGTGATTTTATTAACTTAGAAAAGTTTTCAAGCATGCAAAGAAACATAAACAACCATCCAAGAAATATAAACCACATCACACGCATACAAAGAGGTTGGTAACGATGCCAAAAACCTATGCGTTCTACCCGCGAGCCAAGCTGGGAGGACTACGTCTACTAGGGACACAAACCTAGACCATGGAGTGCTCCCACTGAATCCGCTGCCTCCATCGGGACTAACCGGATCCGAGGTCTTCAAGACGTCTCCTCTTGACTCTTGATTGTGGTCTTCAAAATAGAAGTACATAAAAGAAAGGAAATGGCATACAAGTCACACGCTTCCTACAAATCTAGTACAAGTACATATGGATAAATGAAACGGCATGCAAGTCGCGATAATAAATTACATAGCAAATGAATAAATAATTAATTACAACACATGTGACACCAAGGTCACCAAATAAATCCAAACAAACCACAAGGCACAACCACAAGGTCTAGGGCGATGGTTACCAACTAAAAGCAAGAAACAACAACTAGAAAGCACGGTATGCCAAAACCGTGACTAAACAAATATTTCGGTAAGAATTTCCAACACAAACACTCAAGGCACAACAAGGAAATTCTTGTACATATGTGTTAGGGCATAAAACCAATTTTTATACCAATATTTTTATAGCCTAGACTCTGATATCACTGTAGGATATCCATGCACGCCAACACCCGTACGCAGCGGAGGCAACGACATATAAAACCGGGGTTTTCGGGTATTAAAACCGACATGCATGTATTCCCCAAGTGGGGATCGTGACTACAAACGAATATAGCAACGGAAACAAAATAAGGAGAAGAAGATATATACCATCTCGCGGCTGGAGCTATCCATCGAGCTAGGAAGATGTTCAAGAACTTGAATCCGAGCTCCTCTATTGATAGTCCACACCAAGTAGCCGAGATTCCGTCTTGCTAACGACCCGAGACACGAACCACACGTTGTCTTCGTGAATTTGGAGCAGCAACAACCCTTAAACAACTTGCCTTCACTTGATACACTTCCTTGCTCTAGTAGAAACCAAGAACCATGTATGTATGTGTGTATATAATGAACATGAAGAAAGAGTTGGAATTGAGATAATACAATGGCCTTATATAAAGTCTGAAAGTAGGTCTAAGGCCATCAGGGTCGGCCAAATAAGCTTGCTCTAAATGGACCAACACAAAGGTCTAATAAAAACAAAGTGTCACTTTGACTTCTGTCTTCACGGGCTCTCATGGGCCGTGAAGCCCTCGTGAAGGCCTCATAGGCCGGGTTCCACCGCACACTCTCGTTGGGCCAACGAGTGGTCCAATAAAAGCATGGCGCCTGCCTTCACGGGCTTTCACGGGCCATGAAGCCCTCGTGAAGGTTGTGCTCCCACGACTACTTGTCCCGGTGGTGAAGCCTCGTGGAGGGTTTCACTTCACTACCTCTTCACGGAATCTACCCTTGGCATGTGACCCAATAGGCCCGTACTTCATCAGCAGTGACGCTAGTGGACGTGTATCAATGAGCATATTCCAACAAGTATTAGACGCATTCTACGATTACCTAAACATAACACCTATCCCTCCAAATCGGATTTTGACCAAATTCCCACTGATAAACATATTTTGCCTCATGTCATGGATCTAGGCTAGAATGGAGATGAACTTACTAGGATGTCTAAGTTCAAAAGCTCTGGATTGGTTCCACAATGGCAAACCCTATATGCCATTATCATGCGGTGTTTAACAAGTGTTACTAAAGGAATAGATGGCGCGAATGCTTTCGCTTTGAAAGTGTTAGTTGGAATGACTAAGCATTTTCATTTTGATTATGTAGAATTTGTTTTTGTTGAAATTTCAAAGGAAGTTCGTGAGAAGGTGATTCCAGGAAAAAGGCGTAATTTCTTACCGTTCCCGTAGTTCTTAAATATGATAATCTAGAGGCTGATGGCTAGAGATACTGATATCTCTAGGCGGGATGATGAGCCAGCTCCACAAATCCAAATGATGATCAAACTATACAAAATTCCTGCTATGCTGATTGTAAATATTTTTGTGATGTCGGTTGAGTTAGTTCAATTGCTGGATATTGATAGTGAAGCTGTCCAGCGGTATGCGATCAAAAATAATATTGTTCTTATGGATCGGCAAGAGCCTGCCGATTCTACTCCAAGAATGCCAGGTCCCAATGGTAGTGAATCTAGGAGTTAGTCTTCTATGGGAGAAGCTAACAGGGATGTGCATAGTGAAAAAATTAATGAGAGGGGTGGAGAAGTTGGTGAAGGTGGTGACATTAGTGAGGGAGGTGCCGTGGACGTTTCTAAAATTGTACATCAAGTTGTTCAATTAGTGAATAGTTCTCAATCAAGCGAAACCGATTCATTTCAACGAGATATGGACAAAATGTTTGAGCATAATAAGGAGGAGACCGAGGAGGAGTTAGGTCCTGATGGTCAAAGAATACATCCAATTTTTCCTTCATATAATGACCAAATGATGGACTTTCAGTTTGATTTTGAAAATATTGATACTCAAGAGCCGTATATGTAACACCTAAGGTTCGGAAATTCCTATAATTAGTAACTTTTCGATATGATGTGTTTTGGTATTGTCTAATTGAGATTAGGATGTGTTTAGAAACTTGAGGGACTCATGTTGTCATTTTGAAACTAGTAAAGTTCAGGGCCATTTGTGACAACTTTCAAATAATTATATATAAATATGCAGATTTGACTTCTTATTGGTCAAACCTTGCATTTTTACTTCTTCTTCCACGAGAGAGAGTTAGAACAGAGTTTCTTTGAGGTTTTTGAGCAAGAACAGCACAGAGCAAGCGATTTCCATCTATTCCTAATTAGACACAAGCTGAGGTAAGGTTTTCCTTTGTTGTTCTTGAAGTTTAAGTTGGGTTTTAAGATTGATTCATGTTGAATCAAGATTAAAGCATGTTTTGATTGTTCCGTTTGGTTTATAAGTTATTTGGGGTGTAAGAAAACACCCCAGTAGTGTTTTTATGAATTGTTAATAAGTATTTTTGAGGTTTCAATCGGATTCACAGCAGATAGTCGGCGAACTTGAGTTGTAAGTAGAAAGGCACGGGCGTGCCTTTAAGGGGTACGGCCGTGCCTCATGGCCGTGACTGCCTCTGTTCTTGAGATCCGGGCGTACCAGGGTAGGGTACGGGCGTGCCTGGGTCCGGTTCAGGGTGTGCCTGACCCGGTACGCCCATGCTTCTTAGGGCCTGCTTTTGGGCCTTGGGCCTAGGGGCACGGGCGTACCCAGTGGGGGTACGAGCATGCTCTGCCCCTGGTCAGTTTGTTTAAGTGCTGAGTTGAGCATATCTTGATACTACAACTGTATATGATTGTAGGGATTACTATTTGACGTATTCGGAGTTTACGTGGCATATCTCTGTGTGATATTTATTGCTGAGGTGAGTTTTCTAAACTCTAATTCATATCTGTGATATGTTTGTGATACATTGCAATGTGATATATTATTGATCAGAGGATCAAAGAGAGAGAGCTGTAGCATGCTACTTCGTGCAGTAGTGCTATGGACAGCGTTTTAGCCTTCTTGGTGGACGCTAAGATGGTGCAGTACTGTGTCCATAAGAACTATTTATGTTGCTATTTATGGTATTGAGATACCTGAGAAAATAATGATATTAGTGTCAGATACGTGATGCTTTATATGGTATGATATGCTAGTGATACATGGCCTAAGCCTGTTAATCGGGACTTTTTGTGATAAAGTTAAGATCAAACGTGTGTAGTGTGTTATGAGTAATATAAGGGCCCATATTATTACAGACACATGATACATGTTAGAACTTGATGGAATCATGAGGAATCTTGTGAATCGGGTGAAGGGTACTTGTAAGAGGTAGTGCACTTGAGATTATAGATGCCTTAGTATGTATAGAACTTCTTTGGATCTGAGGATAAGTGTACTGAGATATTGTATATACTTGAGATTGTTTGATATAGAGGATGGCGTGGTAAAGCCACCTCTTGTTTTAATGCTTTATCTATGCTACCAGGATGGTGAATACTAGAGGTTCATGAGCTACGGATCGTCATGAGGGTGGTTCTAGTAATAGACGGGGGTAGATACCAGTGCAAGTGGTAGGAGGAGGCCACCTGTGGCCCGTAATACTCAAGCAGATGAAATTCCGGAGTTGAATCAGGGGTTTGCTGAAAACTCAACCCAGAGTGACTGTTGCTGAGGAAATTGGCAAAGCTTTAGAGAAGGCTATACCGTTTATTATCACTCAAGTTGTAGATCATTTGAAAGAGACTACATGAGAGGTTGTACGACAGGAAGTAGATCCACTGACCCAAAGAGTTAATCCTCAACCGCAGGTGATTATCAGAGATGCACCGAAGGGGTGTACTTTCAGAGATTTTGCTGCATGCCAGGCACCGTTGTTTAATAGATCCACTGACCCAATTGTTAGCCAGAGGTGGATATCAGAATTAGAAGGAGCATTTCATACTTGTTCGTGTGCTCCAGAAAATAAAGTGAGGTTTGCTACAAACCAGTTGAGAGGTGCTGCCAAAAATTGGTGGGACCTGGAAAAGAAGATGAGGGGCGAGACTCAGATTGAGGCCATGACCTGGGCAAAATTTTAAGAGATTACTATGGAGCAGTTTGTTCCGCAAGTCGAGATTGACCGTATTGTTGATGAATTGCACAAACTGAAGCAGACTACAGAGACCGTTACAGAGACTAATGCCAAGCTTCACAAAAAGGCACGGTTCTGTCCTGCCTATGTAGCCAACGAGAAGATGAAGATGTATCGCTACATGATGGTTTTGAAGCCGAGTATTAGAAAGTTTATTGATTCAAGAAAACATCAAACCTTGAAGTCCATGATGGACGCTGCGCGGGCTAGGGAATTGGAGCTAGAGAGACAGATGAAGGAGAAAAGGCCAGTGGAAGGATCAGCACCACAGAATAAGAGGCTGAGGGTAGATTATGGGGAGAAGAAGGAAGCACCGAGGGTGTGTCAGAGGTGCAAGAAGAGTCATTATGGGAACTGCCTGACAAATGTTGTTCACTGTTTTAAATGTGGCAAGCTAGGCCATATGGGTAAAGATTGTCGCAGTTCGTTGAGCGTGTGTTTTCACTGTTATCAGCCACGCCACCAGAAAGCCAATTGTCCCCAACTGGCTGCATCCAACCATTCAACCGGTTCATGAAATACTCCATCTCTACCACCACTGCGGATTAATGAGAATAAGGAGATAAAGAAAGAGGATACTTCCAAGAGCAAGGGGAGGTACATATCTCGTAAATTATCTACCTGCTTTAGTATTATTTGATTCGGGTGCTACCAAGTCGTTTGTATCTGTTTCTTTCTGTAAAAGTTCAAGCAAGAATATGGTAAACTGAGTCCCCTTCTCGAGGTAGAAATAGCTGATGATAAATCTGTACTCGTGACTAATGTGTATAAAGATAATGTGCTAGAGATAGACTCTGTTAGATTTCCTATTGAGCTTATACGTATGCCTATGAGAGAGTTTCAAGGGGTAGTGGGAATGGATTAGCTTGGGTGTTTACCAAGCAACCATTTTGTGTGGGCAAAAATTGATTCCAGTTCAGACCCCAAGTGGGGAAGAACTATCAATTTTCGGTGATAGAAAAGGTGAGAGAATGTGTTTGTGTTCATTGACTAGAGCTCGGAAATACCTTCAACATGGGTGCATAGCCTTTTTTAGCTCATATTATTGATTCGAAATTAGAAAAGAGACAGGAGAGTGTGGATGATGTAGCAGTAGTACGTGGGATCTGCCTGGTATACCGCCTGATAGGCAAGTAGAGTTCAGAATTGGGTTAGTACCGGGGACTACACTGATTGCCAGAGCTCCGTATAGACTTGCACCGCCAGAGATGCAGGAATTGATGAAACAGTTGCAAGAGTTGTTAGATAAAGGTTTTATTAGACCTAGCAGTTCACCGTGGGGTGCTCCCATTTTGTTTGTAAAGAAGAAAGATGGTACGTTTCGAATGTGTATTGATTATCGTGAACTTAACAAAGTGACTGTGAAGAATAAGAATCCTTTGCCCAAAATAGACGATTTGTTTGATCAATTGCAAGGGGCGTCGTGGTTTTCAAAGATCGATTTAAGTTCGGGTTATCATCAGCTGAAAGTTCAGGAGGAAGATATTCCTAAAACCGCGTTTAGGACGCGGTACGGGCATTTTGAATTTGTGGTTATGCCATTTGGTCTTACAAATGCACCTGCATCATTTATGGATCTTATAAATAGAGTTTGCCATCCAATGTTGGACAAATCTGTGATTGTGTTTATTGATGATATTCTCATTTACTCAAGAAACCCGACAGATCATGAAAGACATTTGAAAGAAGTATTGGAGACACTGCGAAGAGAGAAGCTGTATGCTAAATTCTCCAAGTGTGAATTCTGGATTCAAGAGGTGCAATTCTTGGGTCATCTGATTAATAAGGAAGGAATTAAAGTTGATCCTGCGAAGGTTGATGTAGTAATGAAGTGGGAACCTCCGAGGAACCCTACCGAAATTTGAAGCTTTTTAGGGTTAGCAGGTTATTAAAGGAGATTCATTTAGAATTTTTCAAAGACTGCAGTTCCACTAACCAAGCTAACCAGGAAGAATGTAGAGTTTGTATGGCGAGATGAACAAGAGGTTGCGTTTTCAACAATTAAGCAAAGGTTATGTGAGGCACTTGTTTTTGCTTGCCAGAAGGAATGGAAGACATGATACTGTTTTGTGATGCTTCTTATTTGGGGTTGGGATGTGTTTTGATGCAGAGAGGTTGAGTTATTGCTTATGCTTCTCGACAGCTTAAGCTGAATGAGACTAATTACCCAACTCACGATTTGGTGTTAGCAGCGATGGTTTTTGCATTGAAGATCTGGAGACACTATTTTTATGGAGTAAAGTGTTCTATTTATACTAATCACAAAAGTCTGAAATATTTTGTGGATCAAAAGAATCTTAATATGAGGCAGAGAAGGTGGTTAGAGCTTCTGAAGGATTATGATTGTGAAATACTTTATCACCCGGGGAAAGCCAATGTTGTGGCAGATGCTTTGAGCAGGAAGTCGGGGTCGGTACTTTGGAAGAATGAGTCGTTACGGATGACAGTGACTACGCCATTGTTGGATGTTATAAGAGATGCTCAGCTCGAAGCAATTAAAGAAGAAAACCATAATAAAGAGCGAATTAAAGGGCAAGTAACTAATTTTGTTAAGGATAGTTGTGATCTATTCTTATGTGGTGGACGAGTGTGGGTACCTAATCATGGAGAAGTCAGACAAACTCTTTTTAGTGATGCTCACAGATCTAAATTCTCTATTCACCCGGGGGCGACTAAAATGTATAAAGATTTGAAGGTAGAGTATTGGTGGCCAAGTATGAAGCGAGATGTGGCTATGTATGTGGAGAGGTGTCTTACGTGTTTGCAAGTGAAAGCTGAACACCAGAAACCGCATGGGAAGTTACAACCTTTGGATATACCGGTTTAGAAGTGGGAGAATATTACTATGGATCTAATCACTAAATTACCTAAGACCCCTAGAGGTTACAATGCTATTTGGGTAATTGTGGATAGATTACCTAAGAGTGCACATTTTATTCCCATTAAAAGAGTTACTCATCAGATAAGCTATCAGAGGTGTATATGAAAGAAATAGTATCTCGTCATGGTGTGCTAGTGTCTATTGTGTCGGATAGAGATACTCGATTTACTTCCAGGTTTTGGAATAAATTTAATGGCGAAATGGGGACTAAGCTTCATCTTAGTACCGCATTTCATCTGCAGACTGATGGTCAAAGTGAGAGGACGATTTAAACCCTGGAGGATATGTTACGCGTGTGTATTATTGATTTTGGAGGGAGTTGGGATTCTTATCTACCACTTGCAGAGTTTTCTTATAATAATAGTTATCATTCCAGTTTGGGAATGCCACCTTACGAGATATTGTATTGTAGAAAGTGTCGGACTCCGGTTTGTTGGGGTGAAGTGGGACAGAGAGAGTTGGGAAGTACTGAGGTGGACAGCGTACGACAGAGCAGATTCAGCAGATCAGGGATAGATTACTAGCAGCTCATAGCAGACAAAAGAGTTATGCGGATAAAAGAAGATCACCACTAGAGTTGCAAGTGGGTGATTATGTGCTATTAAAGGTGTCACCATGGAAGGGAGTTATTAGATTCGGAAAGAGAGGTAAACTAGGTCCGAGGTTTATTGGACCATTCAGAGTTAGTGCTCGTGTGGGGAAAGTTGCATACAGATTGGAACTACCAGAAGAGTTATCCAAGATACACAATACCTTTCACGTGTCCCATCTTCGGAAATGTTTAAGAGATGAGTCTGCATTTGTGCCACTGGAGGATGTATGCATTGATGAAAAGTTGAATTATGTCGAGCAACCTGTTGCTATATTGGAAAGAAAAGTTAAGGCTCTACGTAATAAATAGATTGTGTTGGTTAAAGTTCAGTGGAAACACCGAAAAGGGTCGGATTATACTTGGGAACCGGAGGATGAGATGATATGTAACTACCCAAAACACTTCAGCAGTTGATTTCGGGGACGAAATAGTTTTCAAGTGGGGAAGAGTTATAACACCCAAGGTTCGGAAATTCCTATATTAGTAACTTTTCGATATGATGAGTTTTGGTATTGCCTAATTGAGATTAGGAGGTGTTTAGAAGCTTGAGGGACTCATGTTGTCATTTTGAAACTAGTAAAGTTCAGGAGCCATTTGTGACAACTTTCAAAGAATAATATATAAATATGCAGATTTGACTTCTTGTTGGTCAAACCTTGCATTTTATACTTCTGCTTCCACGAGAGAAAGTTAGAACAGAGTTTCTTTGAGGTTTTTGAGCAAGAACAGCATAGAGCTAGTGATTTCCATCTATTCCTAATTAGACACAAGTTGAGGTAAGGTTTTTCTTTGTTGTTCTTGAAGTTTAAGTTGGGTTTTAAGATTGATTCATGGTAAATCAAGATTAAAGCATGTTTTGGTTGTTCCGTTTGGTTTATAAGTTGTTTGGGGTGTAGGAAAACACCACAGTAGTGTTTTTATGAATTGTTAATAAGTATTTTTGAGGTTTCAATCGGATTCACAGCAGACAGTCGGCGAACTGGAGCTGTAAGTAGAAAGGCACGGGCGTGCCTTTGAGGGGTAAGGTGGTGCCTCATGGCTGTGACAGCCTCTGTTCTTGAGGTCCGGGCGTACCTGGGTAGGGTATGGGCGTGCCTGGGTCCGGTTCAGGGTGTGCCTGACCCGGTACGCCCATGCTTGTTAGGGCTTGCTTTTGGGCCTTAGGCCTAGGGGCACTGGCGTACCCAGTGGAGGTATGGGTGTGCCTTGCCCCTGGTCAGTTTGTTTAAGTGCTGAGTTGAGCATATCTTGATACTACAACTGTATATGATTGTAGGGATTACTATTTGACATATTCTGAGTTTACGTGACATATCTCTGTGTGATATTTATTGCTGAGGTGAGTTTTCTAAACTCTAATTCATATCTGTGATATGTGTGTGATACATTGCAATGTGATATATTATTGATCTGAGGATCACAGAGAGATAGCTGTAGCATGCTGCTTTGTGCAGTAGTGCCATGGACAGCGTTTTAGCCTTCTTGGCGGATGCTAAGATGGTGCACTACTGTGTCCATAAGAACTGTTACATCACTCGTATATGTGAATGCGCATGCTTATATGATTTACAGTTTAGTTTTCTCACTAAGCCCTCGTGGCTTATCAGATACTACTTACTGTTGTTTTGCAGGGCGTGATTCCACCAAAGGCAAGGCCCCTGTTTGACAGAGGTTGTTGTGCGAGAGAAAATTTGTATTTTGTAACCTAATGCCCAGTTGTATTTTGTAAAACAAGTCTTTTGTTGTAAATATTGAATACTACTCTTTTATATGAACCAGAGGTTTCAGTGTTAATTGTAGCTTCTGCTTTTGTGTAAACTCTTTTTATTCTAAATACTTCTATTTTAGAGTTTTACTTTATGAGTGTTGAGGGTTCCCCAACCACTATAAGCCGGGAAACCACATCTGCTGTTGGGTCTATGCCTAACATTGAAAAAGACTCTAGCATCCCACCAGTGCATGCACATTGTAACACCGGCTTTGCAAAACGACAAAATTAGATAAAATTTGCATTTTTTCATAAACGAACTCTTTCACGATTAAATAACATTGATTTAAGCAGCGGAAAGTTAAACCAAAAGGTTTACATCAGATATTTACATTCACAACTCTGTATCAATTGTTTGGTGTTACTCTAACATAACGACTGACCATAATATCATTACATTACAAAATAAACATCAAGCAGAAGGCAACCCCGCTCACCAGGCCACCTAATCTTTATCTACAAAAAGGGTCAACGTGGCACCATTAGCTATACACATAGCCAGTGAGTACAAACTTAACATAAGTATCAATAAAGCAAGTCATGTGTCACAGGAATAAGCATACAATGCTATCCTATCATATTGCGGTGTCCCGACAAGATCGGTATAAGTCATTTCTTGTAGGATAGCGAGTCCCGCTCAACAACAATAAACCTAGGAATTAGACATAACCATTCGCGCTGATGGGGGAGCATAAAGCAGTCTACCAAGCATCGTTTACGGAACCATAGGCTCCTTAGGAAATTCAACCACTACTGACTGATTACCCCTCATGATATAAGGCACAGCGGTTCTGCAAAACCTACGATCCGGAATGTTACCTCGAATCACCGTTAATTCCCGAATCACGTGATCAAGGATCCCTGGGATCCAACTACAAAGTTGACCTTAACAATGCTTGAAAATATCCTCGAACTTTTCACATACACATAGCTCATCCAATTCATTCATTAAGCATGCATATTCATTTCTTTCATCAAGGTGGATCCAATCTGGATCCCTAGCTTACATATCATCACTCTTTCACATAGTTGATCCATTCAAAATTAGTATCATACATATCATTCATCTTAACTAGGGGGCTCCAATTCTGGATTCCGCTGGCATGCACTTAACTTACATTCAACAAGTACTTAACATGGCATAGTGCAATAAAGTAGCATGGTAACACTTACGTATTTTCTTTTAAGCATACATGCAACTTTAAACATCTGTATATTACATACAGTTCATTTAGCAAACAAGTGTCCCACTATTAAGACTTATGAAAGTCTTTACTCATCTGAGTAGCTTATCTTACGAATTACTTTAACTCTATTTCAGCTAATTCGGCAAGTTCACGTAGATTCATTATTATTCGTGTTAAGAGTTTACACATATGGGATTCTATTACTACAACCCTTAGAGTAAATATCTAAGGCTTATAATACCCTAGATTAACTTCACATAACTTAGCACAACTTGTGCCTTTGAAACACTTAATTTTTGAAAAGTGAACATTCCTGATTTATACCCGACGCGTCGCGTCTAAGCAACGGATGCGTCGCATCGTGCTATACTGTGCGACAGTCGCATGGCACAAGTAAACCACAAAGTCGCATGGCTTAAGTAAGAGTCGCATTACACATGAAAGTCGTATGGCATACAAAGGTCACACGGCCTGGCAAGTGTCGCATGGTACATACAAATCACAAAGTCGCATGGCCAGCAAGAGTCACATGGCCCATGCGACAGTCTGATGCAAAAGTCGCATGGTTCATGCGACAGTCTGAGGCAAAAGTCGCATGGTTAATCCGACAATCAGACCAAGTTACATGACTCATGTGATTGTTACTTCTGATCACTTTTCAGAACTAACCAGAATCTCAAACTTGTTAATTTTACTTTTAAAACACTTTTAAACCTCACATAACATTCATACAAGCATCATAAACTCATCAAATCCAAATAAGAACACCAAACATGCAAAACCCACTTGTAAAGTAAGCTTCTTATGTTCTTCAATGGTGTTCTTACATGAATATGAACATCCAGCCATAGCACTGCTCATATCTATTACCAATCATGTTTAAACTTCATTATTAACATGGTACTAACCTTTGTTTAATTCAACAACACCAAAACTTCAATCTCTTCTTCTTTAGAAACCCACGAGAGAGTAGAGCAAGTTTGTGTATGTATGTTTTCTACTTTCTTTTGCTAACTTTGACTATCTTTAGTCAATCTAAACACATACATATTTGTATATACTCTTCTCCAGAGGCAACTGCCTCTGGATTTCTTTTTCTTTTTAATTACTTTTTTAATTAATATAGACACATATATATACATATATATTTAAATATGTATATATATGTATATCTATATATATTTACTTTACTTACTAAATTACTAATACACATAACAAAATATACATATATATATTTACACATCATTTAACCATAATTTGATTTAATCACAAACTCATATACATACAACTTGAAATATATATTTACATAATTTACTAACTTACTTACATTTACAAACGATTTACGGCTAGGCCCAAATCGATGATGTTACACACATACCCCCCCTCCCCCAGCCACTCAATTTTCTCTCAAAAGAAAATTGTTTCATTGCCCGGAGAATCAGCACACAATCTATCGGTTCCTCATTCGGAGGGTACTGGTATTGAAACAAGTGACAAACAGCTCCATGTCACGCCTGATCTTTCAAAGCACATTAAAAACCATCAACAAATTGTTGATTTTATTTCAAAACACAAGCAGGACCCTCTTAGCAGTCTATTACAAGATAGATCTGCCAGAATTACCATAGGTGAAGCCCTAATAGGCCATATCCGAAGATTGGTAGGAAATCATGTCATTGTCAACCTAATTCCAGTTGTGAGAGTAGGTGGCCCGTCATGTTCTGAATTCGTTTCTAAAGGTGCTGGTGCTTCAACGGGCAATCTAAGTGATCCCGAACATGTTACCTATCTAAAATAGAATCGGCTAAGGAATTTGTTTCCAAGGCGGATTTTGATGTTGCAATTGAACACCTCAATGTTAGAATCGATGATACCCAAAGGTTGCAGGCTGAAAGGTTGAATGAATTGAAAAAGCAGAATGGTAGGATTAAGGCGAAGTTGGATGAATTAATTGAAAAGAGGGAAAGTGAAATAAAAGAAAACGTGACTGATGCTATGAGTGTTGATGATTTAAATAGTCTTTTGCTTGTGAAATTGATTAGTTGTGCTGATAGTACTTTTGAGGAGTTTGATTTGCTAAAATTGTTGCGAACAGAGGTTGAATCAACGTGCAAAACCGCTACTGGGTCATCAAAAAGGCCTAGGCATGACGATGATGATTCAGACACCGATCGTCCTGAGGGGGAGAAAAGATTATAAACATATTATGATACCCCGGCTGCTCAGAGGATTGGTGCAGTTGCTACCAACTTGGATGAAACTTCATTTAAACAAAAGTACAAAGGCAAGTAGACTGAATTGAAAGTTGTTGAGAAAGGATTTGAATTTGACAACATTGATACTTCAGATGTGGAGGATGAGGATCTAACATTGGCTCTATGGTTAAGTAAGCAAACAGATGAAGGTCAAATGTCACAACAGATTGAAAAGCTTGAACTGGAAAAGAATAATTTGGAAGCCATCTCGTGGAAAATTTAGAACGACACCGGCTGATATCATCAAGCAACAACGAGAAGAAACTCAAATATATGAAATATATAAAGAAGCTGAATAGGAAATTCCTTTGACCGCTCAAATAGATCCGGTTCTTACTGGGTATTTGCCAAATGTTAAAAAGAGATATGTGCTAACCAGAGACGCCTTGAAAAAGAAAGTCAGAAACTGGAGATATCAAGACATACCTGTGGCCTTTCTGGAGGAGAAAATTGTTAACCTTTACACATATCAGATAAAAGAAATGCTCTATATCAACTTGATGGGTGCTAAAAATGTGAATGAAGGTAGAATGAAATTATTTCTTAGCATGCATACTACAAAGAAAGAGGATGTTGAATGAGCACATCAGATCATCAAACTTAATTATGTTATTGTTCAAAGAGTTTTATTCATTGATATGATCTTCTATCAAGTCACAAGGTCTGAGCTTAAAAGTTATTCTATTAGGCACGTAGACCTGAAATTCTTAAGCCCTGGTGAAGTAAGCTTCCTGGTTGAGCAGCTTGAATCGAAACTAGAAAAGAATGTGGAGGAATCTATAAGATATCAAAAGCTCTAGGAGTTTATGAAGTATTGAAGCCAATGGCAGAGGAGACTGACCTACAGTTGGGAGCAGAAGTTGATAAAGAAAATATCAATTTACTGAAACCAAAGACAAATCATTCAAAGCTCGACCAACTGGAGTTGTTTCAGGTGATATGGAATTGTGATAATTTTGAGGGAGATGAGGGTATTGTTCTGTTCAATAGTAAAAATGACAAGTTCTTTACGAGATTTGAGGAGGTTAACGTGTACTCAGATGGATCTCTAAAGATTTGGTCTATTAAAATTAAAGAGTACAACATGATCTTAAAAGAAACCATCGACCAAGCACCAAGAGTCAAACGAACAGAAGTGATCAAACTGTTTGATGCCAAGCGTGAAGAAAGAAAAATGATTAGACAGTGGTAAAGGAAAATTGGACAGAGAAACATGGACTAGATACAAACAAGGGGGAGATTGTTAAAAATAGATTTTGTGCCTATCTGGTTAGTATTGTACTTAGAATGTCACCTTTAATGATATGTATATAAGGTGACATAGGCTTCTATTCTTGTAACTCGTTCATATCTCAAATATAAGAACACACACTTTAAGGTGTAATTAACTCTCTACTTGAATCTTCGTTTGTACTCGTTTTTGCTCTATCAACTTTTGTAACTGTTTGATTGACTTTTACTTATATCTGATCCGACTTTTGGTTATGTTTGATGCGACTTTGAGTTATGTTTGGTCCGACTTTCAGTTTATGCTTACGGTCCGACCTTCAGTTTATGATCGTGGTTTGACTTTTGGGTCCAACTTAAGATGTTTAAGTATGGTCCGACTTAAGACCCCAAATATTTGTATTAATGAGCGAGGGATTAGTACCGGATATTAATTCAATTAGGCTTGTGTTAGGTGATAGCCGATTGACAGATCACCACAAGTAAAATTCAGAAATTTAGAACTGCGTTACTGAGACTACAAACAAGTGAGTACACTACTTACTATCTAGACTGATGATATTTGTGGCTATGATATATGTTATCTCTTACATGATACGATGTGCATGTTGAATGATGTGACCGTTCACTTTAGTTACGGGAATGATGTGACCATTCACATCGGTGACGGAAATGATGAGACCGTTCACTTCGGTGACGGGAAAGAATTGACTGCGCACTTCGGTTACGAGAATGATTGGACCGTTCACTTTGGTGTTGGGAATGACGAGCCCGCCTACGATGGTAGCGGGAATGATTGAGGTTGATTATATGATGACTGGTCTTGTTGTAAGTAATGTGCTCACTAAACCTTGTGCTTAAGGTTGTTCTGTAATTATCTTTTCAGGTGATGACCACGACGGAGCTCCAACTCGTGCTTGATAGCCCATCCTCAACGTTCCTTCCACGACATCTTTAAACTATTTTAAATTCCTGTTACAGCTTATGCAATTGTTGTTATTAATTTCAGTACTTCCACGTAACATTTATTTGAATTGTAATTTAACATCCGTCATTGTTGATTTCCATATCTATTAAACGTTAGTTTGAATCGATTGCTAAAAAAACCGGACATTACAAGTTACAAAACAGTTTCCGCCATCTCCTGGAAAATTCAGAACGACTCCGGCTGATATCATCAAGCAACGACGAAAAGAAACTCAAATACATGTAATATCTATTGAAGCTGAATGGGAAATTCCTTTGACCGCTCGAATAGATCCGGTTCACACTGGGTCTTTGCCGAATGTAAAAAAGAGCTATGTGCTAAGCACAGAGGCCTTGAAAAATAAAGTCAAAAACTAGAGATATCAAGACATACATGTGGCCTTTCTTGAGGAGAAATTTGTTAACATTTACACAAATCAGATAAAAGAAATGCTCGATATCAACTTGATTGGTGCTAAAAATGTGAATGAAGGTAGAATAAAATTATTTCTCAGCATGCATACTGCAAAGAAAGAGGATGTTAAATCTGCACATCATATCATCAAGCTCAATTATGTTACAGTTCAAAGAGTTTTATTCATCGATATGATCTTCTATCAAGTCATAAGGTCTGATCTTAAAAGTTATTCTATTGGGCATGTAGACCTGAAATTCATAGGCCTTGGTGTTGTAAACTTCTTCGTTGAGTAGCTTGAATCCATATTAGAAAAGAATGTGGAGGAATCTACAGGATATCAAAAGCACTGAGAGTTTATGAGGTATAGAAGCCAAAGGGCAGAGGAGACTGATCTACAGTTGGGAGTAGAAGCTTATAAAGAAAAAATCAATGTACTGAAACAAAGGATAAATCATTCGAAGCTCAACCAACTGGAGATGTTTCAGGTGATATGGAGTTGTGATGATGATTTTGAGGTAGATGAGGGATTGTTCTGTTCAATAGTAAAAATGACAAGTTCTTTATGAGATTTGAGGAGGTTAACGTGTACAAAGACGGATCATTAAAAATTTGGTCTACTAAAAATAGAGTACAACATGAGCTTAAAAGAAAACATCGATCAAGCACCAAGAGTCAGATTAATAGAAGTGATAAAACTGTTCGATGCCAAGCGTGATGAAAGAAAAATGATTAGAGACTGGCAAAGAAAAATTGAACAGAGAAACACGGACTAGATACAAACAAGGGGGAGATTGTTAAAAATAGATTTTGTGTTTGTGATCTAGTTAGATTTTGTGCTTATCTAGTTAATATTATACTTAGAATGTCACCTTTAATGATATGTATATAAGGTGACTTAGGCTTTTATTCTTGTAACTCTTTCATATATTAAATATAAGAACACACACTTTAAGGTGTAATTAGCTCATTTGTTTGTACTCGTTTTTGCTCTATCAACTTTTTTAAGTGTTTGGTCTGACTTTTAGTTATGTTTAATCCAAATTTTGGTTATGTTTGATGCAACTTTCAGTTATGTTTGGTCCGACTTTCAATTTATGCATACACTCCGACCTTTATGATCATGGTCCGACTATAGGGTCCAACTTAACATGTTTAAGTGTGGTCCGACTTAAGACCCCAAATATTTGTATTAATGAGCGAGGGATTAGTACCCGATATTAATACAATTAGGCTTGTGTTACGTGAAGGCCGATTGACAGATAACCACAAGTGAAATTCAGAAATATAGAACTGCGTTACTAAGACTGCAAACAAATGAGTACTCTACTTACAATCTAGACTAATGATATTTGTGTCTATGACATATGTTATGTGTTACATGATACGATGTGCATGTTAAATGATGTAACCGTTCACATCGGTGACGGGAATGATGTGACCATTCACATCGGTGACGGGAATGATGAGACCGTTCACTTCGGTGACGGAAATGATGAGACCGTTTACTTCGGTGACGGGAATGATGAGACCCATCACTTCTGTGATGGCAATGATGAGATTGTTCACTTCGTCGATGGGAATGAATTGACGGTGCACTTGGTGACGGGAATGATTGGACCGTTCACTTTTGTGACGGGAATGATTAGACCGCCCACTATGGTAGCTGGAATGATGGAGGTTGATGATGTGATGACTGGTCTTGTTGTAAGTAATGTGCTCGCTAAGCCTTGTGCTTCAGTTGTTCTGTAATTATCTTTTCAGGTGTTGACCAAGACAGAGCTCCAGCTCATGCTTGGTAGCTCATCCTCAACATTGCTTCCACAACGTCTTTAAACTATTTTAACTTCCTGTTACAACTTAAGCAATTATTATTATTAATTCCAGTACTTCCACGTAACATTTACTTGAATTGTAATTTAACATCATTCACTGTTTATTTCCAGATCTATTAAACGTTAGTTTAAATCGATTGCAAAAAAAATAAAATTCGGACGTTACGAGTTACAGAACAATTTCCGCCATCTCTTGGAAAATTTAGAACGACTCCGACTGATATCATCAAGTAACAACGAAAAGAAACTCAAATACATGAAATATCTAATGAAGCTGAATGGGAAATTCCTTTAACCGCTCAAATTGATCCGGTTCACACTGGGTCTTTGCCGAATGGAAAAAAGAGCTATGTGCTAACCAGAGAGGCCTTGAAAAATAAAGTCTGAAACTGGAGATATCAAGGCATACATGTGGCCTTTCTAGAGGAGAAATTTGTAAACATTTGCACAGATCATATGAAAGAAATGCTCGTTATCAACTTGATTCGTGCTAAAAATGTGAATGTAGCTAGAATGAAATTATTTCTCAACATGCATACTACAAAGAAAGAGGATGTTGAATCAGCACATCAGATCATCAAGCTCAATTATGTTATAGTTCAAAGACTTTTATTCATCGATATGATCCGCTATCAAGTCACAAGGTCTGATCTTAAAAGTTATTCTATTGGGCATGTAGACCTGAAATTCTTAATCCTTGGTGACGTAAACTTCCTAGTTGAGCAACTTGAATCCAAATTAGAAAAGAATGTGGAGGAATCTACAGGATATTAAAAGCTCTGGGAGTTTATGAGGTATAGAAGCCAAAGGGAAGAGGAGACAGATCTACACATGGGAAAAGAAGCTGATAAAGAAAGAATCAATGTACTAAAACCAAAGACAAATCATTCAAAGCTCGACCAACTGGAGATGTTTCAGGTGTTATGGAGTTGTGATGATGAGTTCGAGGGAGATGAAGGGATTGTTCTTTTCAATAGTAAAAATGACATGTTCTTTATGAGATTTGAGGAGGTTAACGTGTACTCAGACAGATCTTTAAAGATTTAGTCTGTTAAAATTAAAGAGTACGGCATGAGCTTAAAAGAATGTATCGATTACACCAAGAGTCAGACTAACATACGTGATCAAACTGTTCGATGCTAAGAGTGACGAAAGAAAAACGATTAGATACTGGCAAAGGAAAATTGGACAGAGAAACACGGACCAGATACAAACAAGGGGGAGATTGTTAAAAATAGACATTATGTTTGTTATTTAGTTAGAATTTGTGCTTATCTAGTTAATAATGTACTTAGAATTTCACCTTTAAGGATATGTATATAAGGTGACTTAAGCTTCTATTCTTGTAACTCTTTCATATATCAAATATAAGAACACACACTTTAAGGCGTAATTAGCTCTCTACTTGAATCTTCGTTTGTACTTTTTTTTGCTCTATCAACTTTTGTAAGTGTTTGGTCCGACTTTCAGTTATACATGACCCGACTTTTGGTTATGTTTGATCCGACTTTCAGTTATGTTTGGTCTCACTTTCAGTTTATGTATACGGTCCGACCTTTAGTTTATGATCGTGGTCCGACTTTTGGGTCCAACTTAAGATGTTTGAGTGTGGTCCGACTTAAGACCCGTAATATTTGTATTTATGAGCGAGATATTCGTACCCGATATTAATTCAATTAGTCTTGTGTTAGGTGATGGCCGATTGACAGATAACCACAAGTGAAATTCAAAAATTTAGAATTGCGTTACTGAGACTACAAACATGTGAGTACTCTAGTTACAATCTAGACTGATGATATTTGTGGCTATGACATATGTTATGTGTTACATGATACGATGTGCATGTTAAATGATATGACCGTTCACTTCAGTGACGGAAATGATGTGACCGTTCACATCGGTGACGGGAATAATGAGAACGTTCACTTCGGTGATGGCAATGATGAGCCCGTTCACTTTGGAGACGGGAATGAATTGACGGTGCACTTCGGTGATGGGAATAATTGGATCGTTCACTTTGGTGACGGGAATGATGAGACTGCCTACCATGGTAGCGGGAATGATTGTGGTTGATTATGTGATGACTGGTCTTGTTGTAAGTAGTGTGCTCGCTAAGCCTTGTGCTTAAGGTTAGTCTGTAATTATCTTTTCAGGTGATGACCACGACGGAGCTCTAGCTCGTGCTTGATAGCTCATCCTCAATGTTGATTCGGCGGCATCTTTAAACTATTTTAAGTTCCTATTACACCTTAAGCAATTGTTGTTATTAATTTAAGTACTTACACGTAACATTTATTTGATTTGTAATTTAACATCCGTCAGTGTTTATTTCCAGATCTATCAAATGTTAGTTTGAATCGATTGCAGAAAAAAATCAGATGTTACAATGTACTAACTTATAACATTATCCAAAACATCAACGCGTGAAAGAACAACACAAAACAACGTTTTGCTCATTTCTGACCGGACGCGTCGCGTCTAAGACTCTGACGCGTCGCGTTCGCGCAGACAGTGGAAAATCTGCAGGTTTGCACTATAGTCCCAATTTTGTTTGGTTTTGGTGGTATCTAGAGAACGCAGCGGAAACAAAAACGAGTTAAACAATTTAGATTTTATGACACCAATCACACCACCCAATGGACCACAGTCTAAAACAACAGCAATGCAACTCAAAAGGAAACAAGAGGTAGAAAGTATATGATACATGTAGCTTCTCCTTGTAGCCTTTGAAAGATGCGTAAACAAAATAGTGCACCTCTAAGGGTATCCACACCAAGCTTGGTTTGATTCCCACTTGCTAGAGAACTCGTGTGCCAACAAGAACACCACCACTATAGAACTAACATCACTTGAAGATTTCCAAGTGTGTATTAAGAGAGATATGAACCAACTTAATGTTGCAAGTTCATATGTTTTCGGTTTAATCCTTTCTAGTAATCATTTCAATATATGATTCAACAACCTCATGGCACATACAAACTAGTAATATATATAGAATAAGACCACCAAAATCGTAACTCATATCACTAGTAATTAATTGACATAAAGCCATATTAAACAAGTCCTAAAAGGCTAGTTAAAGAGGATGTTACATAGTGAGGCACGGCCGTGCTAGCCCACGGGCACACCCAAGTCAAGCCTGACTTGGGCTTGTGCTTTCGCATTGAGCATGGCCGTACCTCCACTAGGCACGCCCGTGCTGGCCCCAATGGGTACGCCCTAGGCACGCCGGCCTTGGGCCCGTACCTGGCATAGGGTATGCCCGTACCTTCACAAGGCACGGCCGTGCCTGGCCCAACCAAAACCCATTTTGGCATTTTCTCTCTCTTGTTCAAAGGTGTTGCTGGAATCAATACTTGGTGTGCGACCCGTGTGTGTCAGTGGGCATATTCCAACAAACTCCCACTTGAACATGACACACCAACGAAAGGTAACACCAACATAGAGCGGCCTCTAGCAAGGCATATATGCCCCCAAGTCAGCACAGGGTATGTCGCCCATGACAAGTACCAACCTGTACAAAATGGTCCTATAGATAATTGATTATTCATCCCTTTGTTCACGATATCCGTTGTGAATGCAGGTCATGGAACATCATCAACCCCAAAACATCCACGATTATGTTTCTCGATCTAGAGTAACTATGACGGACAAAACAAGTTAAAAAATTGATCCACTATCAATTCAACTTGAGCACGGCCATGCATTTTGATGTCATCAGTTCAGTCAACGAGGGGCCAGGGATATCACTCTAAAGAGGAACGAATACCATTGCCTACATCGTTCCGTCATAACAACATGTTCTTTCCTGAAAACCTCCCTTATAACAGCCCGTTACGAACTGCGTTAGAAAGCAATCGAAACAAGACCATATTATTAATCAAGAAGCGCATGTATCTGCAGTAGAAGGATAAATAATATTATCATCCTGATTTACTTGTGATCATGCTCATGAAGTAAACTCAGGTGCGGGTCCTCCATATACTTGATGACTATCAAGTACAGGCTAGTGTCGCGTAAACATGTTTTGGAACCACTATGAATACTTTACCAAGCACTTGCCTCGATCTTAATTCACTTCTTCCTTCCAATGAAGAACGACCGACCGTGGAGCATTTAGAATAAATTTATTCATGGAAGTAGTTAAACATGCTAAGATGGAACACAATAAAGGCTAACAAAAGTACCCGCTCTGCGCGCATTGTCAAATCTCCATGTGATAATCGATAGAATCAAAGAACATTATTGCTTTAATGTTCCCAACTCAAAATATATCAAATTCAACTAAACAAACCCAAGCCAAAGCCACTTGTAAACCAAGTGTATGTAAGCCTAGAATGAAAACTCATCACTAGCTCACGACTAAAGCTTAGTAAGTGGATTCACAAAGTGGCATCGATGCGTACTCTAACAATCACCATATCTTCTCTTGACCAAACACTTATAAAGTGTACGCCGGGAAGATCATGGTCCTTTGTTCAAGCCTTTGTGCTCTCATTGTTTCAAAGAACCCAATGGACTTAACGATGCTTCGAACAATTTTTCTCGTCTATGAGCCACTGTACTATTATTGTTTCAAAGAACCCAATAAAGTCACAATGCGCAAGACTATGATTCATATATATATAAGTGATCATACTCTTATTTTCTCAAAAGAGCCCAATAGAGTCAATGATGCTTAAAGAACCATTCTAGTTGATAACATTCCACTTAACAACACAACAATAACAATTCACCAAGAGTAATACATTACTCAAAGTTCCTTGTTACCACCGAACATCAACTTGAAGAACAATGTACCAAGAATTCTTCCAAGTATGTCAAAATTGAGAGAAAAGAAACCATGTGATAAACCAAGTTGCTAATTAAATTAACACACTAGTTCATCATGTTTCAATATCACTCTCTTAGTTTTGTCACTCCGAAAAGTTCACGTTCGTATCTTCCAATTCTTCTTATGAAGCAATAATTTATCAACCCCGGTTTTATGAACCGCCAAGTTAGGATATTATCTTCAACAAGAAGTATGTTACGGATACGCAATTTGAGGAACTCAAGCTCTCCCACTAGCTCTAGCATACATCTAAGTTTAATCTTTCCTTTTCGAAAACTCAAATCTATGATTTTCTCATTAAAGTGAAGATTACAACCTTGCGATATTTATCCAAGTCTACGAGGATACCTTCAATGTACAAGACACTTTCGGACAGTGTTGAAAGACTCTTCCTCAAAATTCCCATGAAGGAATACGATCTTTCATTGCAGTGATAAACACATGTATCCGAGTAACCTTCAACATAACTACTAGGAAAATTTCCTTATGATACCATCCTCATGGTGAATCATAATAGAACATTTATCATTAGTTGGTATTTGAAGTTCAAGTCCATGAATAGACTCTTTGGGCTAGTAAACCATACGAGGATACTAATAATGTATAAGACTCTCGGAGAGTATTAAAACACTTCCTCAAAATTTCTATAAAGGAATAGAATCTTTTCATTTCACTATCATACCTTCATAATCAAGAAAAAGGTAGTGATACACCATAAGTCATCCAACTAGACTTCAACATAACCACCAGGAAAAATCTCTTTTATGATACTGTCCTCATGGTCAATCATATTAGAATTTTTACCACCAGTCGGTATTTGAAGTTGTCTACAACTCAATCCATGCATACCCTTAGGTTTGCACCAAGGTATCGGATCAACCAAGTCCAATACTTAGATATCCTCGTGGATTGCATCCCATTCTCATTACCTCTCTCCTTCTAGTAGACACTAGGCCCACGACTTCCGATAGTTGTTGAATTCAACCAATCCATTATCAAGTTATCTTCCTATAGATATAAAACATATATCTATCCGGCCTTACAACAACTCCTATCAAAAATAGGAAGAGTAACAAATTATGCCAGGTACTCCAACATCGCCATGCTGAGTTCCAATCGTTACAGATTGTATGCTAGTGCCAACATCAGGTTTTACTCCCACTGGCTCCCATAGATATTAGGCTTCCACTTGCTGTTGAGCGACAAAACTTGTCCTAAAAAGTTCGTGAAACAAATATCTCATGCCTAATGAAGTAGCATCTTTAGTCCCTGGATTCTATCACCTCACGTCTACACGTAGGCTGGATAATCTAGGTTTTGAGATAAACAAGCAAAGACACTCTTTCTAGTCTTTTTTCCTAAGATGCATACTAAACCATCTTTGTTGATTTTATATATAGAACATTCCCCGCCATACTTTCAACATCCCAACACATTGGGTATGAATTTACGATCCATCAAGACTCGAACATATCCAAGAATATTCGGTTCCTCCTCTTTGCGACCCATATGCCAATGTGTCCTAGGAGAAATAATTTATGAGATAAATCCCACAATTCTTATGATGGACGCAAGATCATATATTAAGATACTCAACATCTTTACAAGATTTAAGTAACTTAACCTCTCGTCCACAAACCTCGTTAAGGTAATCATTGAACACCTCAAAGGTTTCAAATATACCTATCCCTACTACCACCACGGGTAAAGGTAACGAAGTGCAAGTAGTTATCCCCATGGATTTGCTTGAACGAATTAAACACACAAGTGTGAACTAATTACAACAAGCTCTCAATCCTCTTACATATGCCGATGAAAGATGTACTAATCGTTTAGCCCAATAAACAATTCTCGCACTTAACATTTGATCAATTAACAAATGCATCCAAGATTCAAAACCACACGGAACTTGGTGAAGCGAGTCTTGTTTACATGGCTAAATAATCTTGTCATTAGGATAACTAATCCAAACCATTTTGGATTTAGACACATTACTCATGATTAGTTTATTACTTTTAAGCAAAAGCTTATAAATGCCATGACATGGATAAACATTGAAATAAACCACTAATATATATATATATATATATATCAAGTACAAAGTAATATCCATCGTCAACCAATGCATAATAGACTTAATATTTCTCTCGCCACGCAAGGTAGATAATATATTAATCTAATAAAGTAATAAAATAGCTAGATGAAATGGCGAGATCAAAACTCCCAATCCTCTCAATCGAGACAACGTCCAAGTTTCCCAATCTTGAGCTCTAGCTGTCCATGCCTTTTCAGCTACTTCTTCCTTTTAACACCTACACTTTGTAACAAAACAATTTTGTAACAAACGTGAGTGTTATGGCTAGCATTTCAATAAATCCAGCTAAGAATTAGAAAAGCAATAGAGTTAACCATGAATGTACCTGATGACGAGGAGCTATTCCCTTGCCTCATAGGAAGCTTTAACTCCTCCGAACACTCAGGACAAGCGTGGGGGCGCCAATCTCCATATTTACCGCAGAAATAGCAAACTTCTCCCTTAGGAGTCGTATTCTTTTTCTCGGTTTTACGCTCCTCAAATAACCGGGTGGGAATGAACTTGCGTTTGGCCATGTTAGACTCAAAAGTCTTAAGCATGCCATGCAACTCGTCTAAGGATTCTACCATTTTGTCCTTTTGATAGTTTTTGATAAACTCATCATAAGAGGCGGGCAGGGACTAGAGAATCATATTCACCGCAAGCTCCCTCCCAGTGGGAAATCCTAATATTTCAATTTGGTCAATGTACGCCTTCATATGAAGCACCTGAACACTAACCTTCCCACCTTCCTGCATCCGGCAACTAACAAGGGCTTTGACACACATAAACTGTTCCTCTCTAATCTGATGTTGAAACATGTCCTTCAACCGATTAATCATGTCATACGCACTCATATTCCCGAGTTGGTTTCGCAGCTCGTAGCTTATAGTCGATAACATGAAAGAAGAAACATCTTATGCGTCCTCAATACGCTTTTCAAAGGCGTATCTAGTGGCCCAACTTGTGTTGGCAGCAGGTGGTTTCGGGAGAGGTTCCTCGAGGATGTGCAACTTAGATTCATGGCGAAGGACAAATCGCAATTGCCTATACCAATCCACAAAGTTCACGACTAGGAGTTTCTCCTTTTCTAGGAATGAAGTGAGAGATAATTTCGGTGTTGCGTTGTTAACGTTTGTCATCTACAATTTTTAGAGTACACATTTTAGTGAATTTAGATATAATCCTTGTATAAATAATTACCCAAACAGTTTTCAAAACCAATTATTTAAACAAGGCTAGAAACCATATTTCACTTTACCTTATGACGGGTTTACCGCGGATCACAAAGAAAAGCTATTTAGGCCGGTAACCATCTTACCGATTACAAACACTTTGCAACTTCTAGATCCTTGCGAGATCCATTGACAATCAAAATGTATTTTGGCATGTTTGATCCCTTCTCCCACCAATTCTAACTTGATCCCCTTAAATGACTCGGCTAGAGCTCGACGCCACCTAAGTGTCACAAAAAGAATTGTAAACCGCCCGTCAAGACACATGGTGGAACTCTCGTCAATAATTGGCTCGTGCTAAGCTCGACAACCAATATTGAGAGTTACCACAATCACCTACCACACAGTTCCACTCGGCATGACTCGTGCTAAAGCTCGACAATCATCCAAGTTTCACTAGATTCGGGTGGTGTCGTCTTACGGATGGCGCGTGATTTACATTTTAAAAACGAGATTTTGTTTTTCCGGTTTAAACAATTTTAACCCATTTTGCGAATTAACAAATCAAGTGATAAATACAATTTTTATCCACTTATAATATAATACAAATTTTTATCTACTTATAAATACAAGTGATAAATATAAACCAATTTTATAAATCTTTGTGTTTTATATATTTTGAAAAATTATCTAGCATGTGATATCCTACACATCCATGCAAAATAATAAATATATAAAAAAACCACGCATACACAATAGTTCGGTACCATGACTAAATCCTATGAGTTTTCCCCGCGAGCCACACGGGAAAAACAAGGTCAACTAAGGAATTGAAGATCCAAAGTACCCAATCCGGCCTCCACGTTGCCGAGACATCAACGCCGTGATTCCCGTTGGTTTATTACATACAACATCCACTTCTATACCATTTTACAAATACATAGAAGGAGAAAGGGCATGCAAGCCACAATCCTATGCTACTAATACAAGTACAAAGGGTTGTTTTTCTCTTCTTGAGCTTCTGATTCCTTTGAAAGATTCAGCTTTCGCTCCTGAATAAATAAACGGCATGCAAGCCACACCAAATAATAATAATAAAATTACAACAATACGGCATGCAGGCCACCAAAACCAAATAAACTAACCACCACAACACATAGGTCTAAAGGGCAACTAGTTACCAAACCACAACCAAACACAACCAAAGCAAAACCATGGTGTGCCACAAAACCATGTCAAACATATTTTGATTAAGATTGCCAACAAAACACCCAAGGCACAAAAGGCAATCCTTGTACATATGCATTAATAATTTTAATACACCTTTAAAATTACATATTCATATATACACCATTAAATATATATATATGTTTATTCACTTCATACCAATCCATACAAAATATATAAATTCAACGAATCAAATATAGTGGGGGAAAACTAGATCAAAGGCTAGTCCAATCAACAAATCCGGAATTTAAATAAAATTTTAAAACATGTTTCAAAACAGTTTCTGGCCCAAAATGAGAAAGGCACGGGAGTTCCCATCCATTTCCAGTTACAGTTTAAACAGTTTAACCCTTAAAAAAACTCTTCCGGCACATCCCGTACCCCCACTGGTACGGCCGTGCCCCGGCCGCCGGCTTGCCCCGTACCCCAAGAGGTACGGTAGATTTTGACAGAAAACTCAAAATTCCAGTTTCAGTGCAAAGCCATGTTAGAGATGGCTCTGATACCACTGTTGGGTTTTTGTGGTATCTAGAGAATGCAGCGGAAATAAAAACGAGTATAAACAATTTAGATTTTATGCTACCAATCACACAACCTAATGGACCACACTCTAAAACTATAGCAATGCAACACAAAATAGTGCACCTCTATCGGTATCCACACCAAGCTTGGTTTGATTCCCACTTGCTAGAGAACTTGTGTGCCAACAAGAACATCACCACTATAGAACTAACATCACTTGAAGATTTCCATGTGTCTATTGAGAGAGATATGAACCAACTTAATGTTTCAAGTTCA
This sequence comes from Dittrichia graveolens, assembly GCA_038502395.1. Classification (NCBI taxonomy): domain Eukaryota; kingdom Viridiplantae; phylum Streptophyta; class Magnoliopsida; order Asterales; family Asteraceae; genus Dittrichia; species Dittrichia graveolens. The sequence continues at coordinate 65,618,929 of JARJIL010000003.1, forward strand.
TATGTTTTGGGTTTAATCCTTTCTAGTAATCATTTCAATATTTGATTTCAACAACGTCATGGCACATACAAACTAGTAATATATATAGAATAAGACCACCAAAATCGTAACAAATACCACTAGTAATTAATTGCCATAAAGCCATATTAAACTAGTCTTAAAAGGCTAATTAAAGAGGATGTTACATAGTGATGCACGGCCGTGCTTCACAGGGCACGCCCGTGCCAGCCCACGGGCACACCCAAGTCACGCCTGACTTGGGATCGTGCTTTCGCACCGGGCACGGCCGTACCTCCACTAGGCACGCCCGTGTTGGCCCCAATGGGTACGCCCTAGGCACGCTGGCCTTGGGCCCGTACCTGGCATAGGGCACGCCCGTACCTTCACATGGCACGGCCGTGCCCGGCCTAACCAAAACCCATTTTGGCATTTTCTCTCTCTCTTGTTTAAAGGTGTTGCTGGAATCAATACTTGGCGTGTGACCCAATAGGCATATGCCTCATCAGCAGTGATACCAACTCGTGTGTGTCAGTAGGCATATTCCGACAAATTTGAACCCAATCTCTACCAATTCAACTTTGGTCATTTTCAGTGATTACCAACATCATTTAACACATGTTGGAGCTTTCTAGCATCCATAACACTTATCCAATTAATTAATATAAAAATCCAACTTAAATTAACAAAGAAGTGTCCATTCTGGACAAATCCTGAAATACACCAATTCTAACACTTCCAATGCGTCATTCCTACTTAATATGATATATTGAAGTTATAGGAACATACCAAATCATTAAAAAACAGATCTTGATATCCATTTCCATTTTTTGACCATTTATTGCCTATTTTTGCACTGTTTTAACCCATTCATCAAAACCACTATTCTAATCTATAATTTATGTTCCAATCAATCCATATGATTTATATGAACTTATTAGAACACAAGTGTTGGTCCCAAAGAGGGTAAACAAGCAACCGATACAGTGTAGAAGGGGGGTTGAATACACTTTATTAGTAATTAAACAATTCAATTCAACAATCAAACAATGTATTACAATCTCACTCTTTAATCAAATCAACAGAATGATTTCATGTTACCCTGATTACAAACTCAGCTCTCTCTAAAGACTTTTGAATCACAAACTAATTGATGATTGAACTTCTTGTTAAAACTGATTAACAAGAACAATGCAACTCTCTTGAACTTTGAACACACAAAGTTATCGCAACACACGCGTATACCAAGTATGACGAACACACGTACATTTGCAACTTATGCAGAACTCACTATGTAAAACCTATACGAGGGTTTATACTTATACTTGATTTATCTACGAACAAATCGTGGTTTAAAGATAGAACTTATCTTTTCTATAAAACCGTAACAAACTCCTTAATTAGAACTTATCTAACTAATTTCGCTTGGGATTTTTATCCAACTAATAGATAATTTAAATTAGGTTTAGATATCCTAACTTAAATGTCGTAGATATTAAGAGTTTATAACAAAATTAAAAACTTATTTAAATTCTTGAACTAACTTACGGCGTTGTGCTGACTTACTCAGATTTGACATCGTCAAACTCAGTTCTTCAATCTTCATGTCTTCGGATCTTCATACTAAAAACCTATCTCAGCTTAGAAGTCACTGAGTTATCTAGTACTTACATAGAAAAATCTATAGTTGTTTGTACGCTGACTACTCAGCTTAAGCTAACTAGTCAGTCTACAACAGACTTATATAATTCCTAAGACTTAACCTATCATCTATACATAGCTATGGTTTGTCTCATCAAATCTAACTATTCTAGGCCTGCGACTAACAATCTCCCCCTATTTGATGATGACAAAACATTGAATCAAAATAAGCATAGGTTAAAAGAATTATGTTGAACAACTCTGTAACTAACCAAAGTCAGTTCTGAAATAAGTATTGAACTGACAAACACATAGATTCTGGACTTATCAGAATTCAGTTTTGAACATACAAAACTTAAAGAACTAACTTATCAGTTTATAGTTGAACATATCAATCCCCAGCTTGAACTTACAAAGCTATTTGTTTGAACATATCAAACATAATATTGAACATATCAAATAATTAAATAGTTGAACATATCAAACTTGGATTTTCATTAATGAACATATCATTTACATTTCTATTATGATCAGCTTATGCACACTTAGTGCTTACAAAATATATCAGGTTATTCTAACTTTAAAATCAACAAAGTTTTCACATTTAATCCGATCTATAGGATATCTAGCTTCCATCCACATATCCAAACATTTTAGTTCCTAGATTTCTGCTTCTTTAATAGCACTTTTAAGTGTTTCTTCACCATCTGGCAACACTTTTATTTCAGTTCTTCATATCTCATTTCTCTATTCAGTTGATTTCTGAATGATGAGTTCTTAACTGAATCATCACATAGAATTCTCAAATACAAACTCAGCTCTAGGTTTGCCAAATGAAGATCTGCTGCCTTCAAAAAGCATTTGTTACCTTCCACATCTAGATACAAGAATCCTTCTAAAGGTTGATCTATGTAAGTATTTTCTCTGAATTCAACTCCATCTGAAACTTGTAAACTGATGTCTCTTTTAGCTCGCTAACTTGCTGTGCTACTTCTTGCAGCTTTGCTTCTGTTTATGAAGGTATCTATTTCATCCGCCGGACTCTCACCTAATTGATCGATTTTTATGAATAGTGTCTTAAGCACATCAACTATCTCTAGTCTAATCTGACTCTTTTTCATCTTTTTGATAGTTGTGTCTACAATCTTAAATTCTGAAAAACCCAACTTATACAGACGTCTCATATCTAAACTAATCTCATTTTTGTTGTCTAGTACAAAGTTGATTATCACCAATTCTCACTTTCTGCTCAGTGTAAGAGATTGAATCTGGTGATCAAAATGTGTTCCCTTATAGCAATGCCTTAGATCAACATCTGAGTAGGGAATTGGAGTAGCTCTTGGTCCATGATAGAGCTTCAGCTCTGGCAGACTCAGCTTTAGCTTGTTCTCTCTGCATCTCAGCTTGTCGTTAATGTTCTTTCAGTTCCTCCACTGACATACCCAGTTCCTTAGCCATCTCTTGTAACATTTGTTCAACTAACATGTTACTGGCCTTCTGTGCTGCATCAGCTTCATCACGTGAGTCAGAGTCAGATTCAATAACTTAAGACTGACCTTGTTGCTCTAGCTCAGGTTCGACAATTGATGACTTTCCTCCTCTTAGCTAGAGACTTCATACTTATTCTCTTTTTCCTTTTCCCAGTTTCTACAACCTTGCCTTTCCCTTTATCGACTTGTGAAGCTACAACAGACTCAACTTCAATTTTCTTTATCAAATCAGCTTAAGGGATTTCTGCAGGCTCAGCATGAGAAGTTTCAACACGTGGAATTTGTTGTGGAGCTGATTGAATTGATGGAGTTGTAATTGTTTGGACTGCTAGAGCCTCTTGATCTTTCGCAACTATCCCATGGTCTTGTGACTTTTGTTGAGGAGGCTGATCTACAGTAATTACGAACTAATCATGCGCTTCTTCTTCGATATTTACTTCCTCTATGTGGTCCCCCTCAACCTCATCATTCTTTTTCTTTGATTCTTCCTCCCCTTTTTTGTCATCATAAATAGGGGAGGTTCTCAACTTAAGCACGAAGCTCTCCAACTCTACCATCGACTTGGATAGATCATGTAATTTGCCTAGTAGCTTGGCTTTATCTTTCTTTCTTTTATTGTGAAGAAGCTCAAACTGTGTTTTTAGATATGTCAATATGGTTTGGGAATCTATGGCTTCTGTGTCATCAAAAGAGGCGAATTTGGGCTCCTCTATCCTCTTTTTGAGCTCAAAGCCCTCCTATCCAGTGGAGGAAAGAATTTCCACTGTAGGAGAGACCTTTGAGTATTCCTCCTGAGGTGAGATTGTGGGTCCCATATCCGAAGGTTGGTGCTGACCTCTGGAATCAAGGGGACCAGATTGTGGACCCTGTAATCCTTCTTGGTGTATGGGAGAATCATTGTCTGGTCGTGCAAGAGGGTGTGACAAAAGAAGTGAAGGAGAAGGACCAAAATCATATTATTTAGTGGTAGTGTGGGCTGGGCTGAGTGGTGAAGAGGGGGGTGGATGACCCTGAGATTGGTCAGATTTTCAATGTAACTTTCATGGGTCTGTGAAGCACAGAAGTAGGCTCTCATATGGCTCGAGTAGGTATGGGCTGAATAGACACCATACCCGGTACAGGCTTAATGGGTGAAGTGATCCTTGAGGTTGGCACCTTAAGAGAAGGTGTCTCCCCCTCAGCTTCTGCCGGTGGAGGTGTGAGTGTGACATCAGCTCCAGGGTCAGTTTGATGTATAGGACCACCTTTGGCAGTTTTGTGTGTATAGGTGTGGGATATTAGCTTGGTAGAAGTGGGGTGACCAAGGTTTGTTTTAGATTGGAGAATAGATGGATATGTTCATGATAGGGGAGGGGTTAGACTGAGTTGGGCTAGACTTAGTCTTATTTCCCTGTTTAGATGATGGAGAAATAAAAGAGAGAGAAGGAGATAAGGGATGAGAAGGTATAACTACTGCACATAGTAGTGGAGAGCCAGAGCTTGGAAATAGACTTCTTTGCTCCGAGCTATAAGTGGTGGAGGAAATCCTTTGTGCACGAGGTCTGAGCTGAGTCCTTGGTTGTTCAGCTTGGGAGGACTCAGCCTCAGAATTAATAGCATCACCTTCTTCCTCCTCATCTTCTTCATCCTCCTCAGATGCACTTGACTTAGAAGTATGAAGCTGTGTAAAGAGCCTCATTTGAGCACTCATATCTGGATGCCCAGGGAAGATATCATCCTTGAACATTCGTGAACTAAGGGAAGGAGTTGGAATGGTTTCATATCTACATGCATATTGGGCCCCAAGCCTGTCCTCGAACACCATGAAAGTGGATGAAGGGCACATTTGCATCTCTCACTGTTTTGGTGACTTATGATCTGAGCACCTCAAAGATCAGCTCTGCATAACCTACTTGTCTTCCATAATACATATTTTACAGCAGCTGCATCTCGAAGTCATTGACACTATCAATACCATCAACCTTGTACCCTAGTGAACGTACCACTGTAGATACCATTAAACCCCAACCGGTTTGGAAGTTTGACTTCTTGATTACTCCGGTTACTTGTGGATGACCCAAGAGTGGTAGCACACTCCTAGTTATTTCCCTAGATACAGGTTCATCGTAATGTTAGACCACGGGTAACTGTAATACTTTCCATAGAGCATTTGCATCAACCATCATTCCATGTAGTCCACCTAGGACAGTTCCCCGAATTACCCTGTGATCAGCTTCATAGCGATAGGTATACCAAAATTCTATCAACAATTTTGGAACTAGAATGTCAGGGCTATCAAGAAAAGCATGTGATATGCGTCCTTTGCGAATATAGAAGACCCACTCCTCATATCCGTGACCTTGTTTGGAATATGGAATGTCGATGCACGCTAGTACATTGTTTTGTTTGTACACCGGAAGTACATTGTTCTTGAATGTACCTCCTCGGATCATCTGATCAGTCAGATTAAGAACGTATCCCTCTATTGGTATTGAACTAATTGTGTGAAGTTGCACTTAGCAGTTTTTAGGTTTCACAGTGAGCGATTGATGCTGCACAAAGCAATATTAGGGTTTAGGGAATATAGAGGAAGGTATGAAATTTTGGACTGGTAACCTAATACGGTGAGGAGTCACTCTATTTATACCTTTTCAATGTGAGAGAAAAGTTAACGTTATTAAATGGTAATAAATATAGCCGTTACAGTAAAAATGATTTGTTACAACGGCTCTATTTAATATAAAATTACCGAACTAACACTGTGACATTAATCCTGATCTTACCAAGATTAATGGAATTACTTTTAAGAAAATATCATAAAACTATTTTATAAACGACTTACGTTTATTTAGAAAGAACATACCTTAAAAAATTTGAACTTACCATTATATTGGACTTACCATAATTTTGGACTTACCATTTATGAGGACTGACCTAAATATGTGGAACTGACTACACTTGTGAAAATATTTACTCAGCGTAGGCTTAGTACTAATGTTAGATTGAGCACTCATCTCTAAGTAAGTAAATCAGCTCAGGATTTGACACTTAGTCAAACTTTAGCACTTAGCTGATATTGAATAGAGACCAAAGAATAATGTTACATACCAATTCAAGGGTTGAGCATACCCAGCTTGCTAAGTAGAGTCATGAATCTTGTGGCTTCAATTGGTCAAATGAAGATATCTGCAAGTTGATCTTCAGTTTCAATGAAGACTAATTCTACCTTGCCCTTTTCTACTATGTCTCTGATGAAGTGATGTCTTATCTCAATATGTTTTGTTCTTGAGTGGAAAACTGGATTCTATGTAATGGCAATTGCACTTTGGTTGTCACAGAATATGGGAGTCTTTGAATAATGCAAATCAAAGTCCCCGAGCTGATGTTGCATCCACAATATTTGAGCACAATAGCTCCCTGTTACAACATACTCATCTTCAGCTGTGGTGATTGCCACTGAGTTTTGTTTCTTGCTTGTCCAGCTAACTAATTTTCCACCCAACAGTTGACATCCTCCAGTAGTACTCTTTCTGTCTAGACCATAACCTGCGAAGTCCGAGTCTGAGTACTCTATCAAATAAAATCCTAATCCTTTGGGATACCACAAACCTAAATTAGGTGTCCCCTTCAGATATTTAAGATTCTTTTGATAGCTTGCAAGTGTGATTCCTTTGGATCAACCTGATATCTTACACAGACACATGTAACAAACATTATATCAGGTCTGCTTGCTGTGAGATAGAGTAACGAACCTATCATTCCTCTATATGCAATTTGACATACAGACTTCCCATCAATATCCTTGTGCAGTTTGACATTGTTTAACATTGAAGACTTTGCAGGATGGCTTGAGTCTAGTCCATATTTTATAATCAGATCAAGGACATACTTACTCTGATTAATAAATATCGCATCTTCCTTCTAGTTAATTTGAAGTCCCAAAAAGCAAGTCATCTCACCCATCATGCTCATTCTGTATTGATTAGACATTATCTTAGAGAACCAATCACATAGACTTTGGTTAGATGATCCAAATATGATGTCATCTACATAGATTTGAACCAGAATGATTTGTCCTCTGCTTTTTCTTATAAATAGAGTTTTATCAATGCTTCCTCTAATATAATTGTTTGAAAGCAGGTAGGTGGATAGTGTATCATACCAGGCTCTAGGTGCTTGCTTGAGCCCCTAAAGAGCCTTGTCCAACTTATAGACATAATCTGGATGTTTAGGATCAATAAAGCCAGGAGATTATTTCACATAGACCTCCTCCTATAGTGATCCATTTAGGAATGCATTCTTAACATCCATTTGATATACTTTAAACTTCTTAAAGGATGCATAGGCTAGGAACAATCTTATATCTTCAATTCTTGTAACAAGGGCAAAGGTCTCATCATAATCAACACCTTCTTCTTGTCTATATCCTTGAGCCACTATCCTTGCCTTATTTTTTATCACTACTCCATCCTTGTCCATTTTATTTCTATATACCCATTTAGTGCCTATAACAGTTTTTCCTTTAGTGGCAGGGACAAGGGTCCAGACCTTATTTCATTGAAATTCAGTCAGCTCCCCTTGCATGGCTTTAATCCAATCCTCATCTTTTAGTGCATATTCGGTCTTCTTTAGTTCCATCTGAGATAGAAAACTAGAATAGGCAACATATTTCGCGGTAGCCTTTGATCTAGTTAACACACCATCTTCAATGTTACCAATAACATCATCAAGAGGATGATCTTTTAACACTTTGAAGGTAGTATAGGGAGGTTGTGGTTCTGAGTCTAGATCTAAGTAGTGTCTTTCAGGATGAATAGGACTGACTTCTTCAGTCTGAGTTGGGATTGAGGTATCACTTAGATCCTCAATTTGATTTATACTTGAAGATTCACATAGATTCTCAGGCTGATGATCAGATTCACAAACCCTATCTATGTGATCATCTTCAATGTTGATGGATTCTTTATGTATCAATGTATTGTCTAATTTGGCACCATCTTCATCATCAGAATCATCCATAACATACATGGGATTTGATGTGAGATCTTCTTTGCTCCTTTCAAGCTCATTCATACTAACCGGGTCAGCTTGAGCTTTCTCAGTTTCATTAATACTTGTCTTATCAAATGTGACATGTACTGACTCTTCAATCACCTAACTTATGGAGCTAATCTCTTTGGTTTAGCACATAGCATGTTGAACCAAAGATATGAAAATATCCAACGTTAGGTTTTCTGACATGATACATTTCATAACGTGTTTTACCATGCCTTTTAACTATTATAGATCTGTTCTGTATATAACAGGCTGCACTTACAGCTTCTGCCGAGAAGCTCAGCTTGAGCTTTGCTTCACATAACATGTTTCTGGAAGCTTCAATTAGAGTAATATTTCTCCTTTCAGTAACTCCATTTTGTTGTGGAGTTCTTACAGATGAGAAATTTTGGATAATTCCTTTTTCTTCACAAAAGCCTTCCAGGGTTGAGTTTCTAAAGACAGTCCCATGATCACTCCTGAGCTGCTTGATGAACTTACCTTTATGCAACTCTTCTTGTCTGATGAAAGTGATTAACTCATTTGCAGCTTCGCTTTTGGCTTTTAAGAAGATCACCCAAGTAAATCTTGTGAACTCATCAACAAGCACTAAGGTATACTTTTTGCCACTTAGGCTTGAGGTGCTTATAGGTCCAAATAGGTCCATATGCAACATATTCAATGGTTCTGGAATTGAAAAACTCTGTTTGGACTTGAAGGATCCTTTATGATGTTTTCCCATCTCACAAGCTGAACAAAGTTTTTCTTTGGCAAATTTCATCTTTGGCAGACTAGAGACTAACTCTTTGCTAGACAATTTATTGATATATTTGAAATTCATGTGTGACAGTCTCTTGTGCCACAACCAATTCAGCTTGTGAGTTGAGTTAGAGTACAAGCAGGTTTGTGTTGAAGGGTCTGCTAAGCTAAGATCTAACAGATAGATATCTCTTTCTCTTTTTGCCATTAATATTGGCTTTCCCTTCTTATCATAAATGGTCCCTGCATGTTTTCTGAAGGTGACTTCATTGTCCTCATCCCACAATTGACTGATACTTATCAGATTGTGTTTAAGGCCTTCAACATATGCGACCTTCTTGAATGTGACTGTTCCAGCTGTTATCTTTCCGTAGCCTTTAGTCCTTCCTTGAGAATTATCCCCAAATGTCATCTTGGGTCTTTCAATGTTTTGGAATTCACTTAGAATCCCTTTGCTTCCTGTCATGTGCCTTGAGCATCCACTGTCTAAGTACCACTTGTACGAGCCCTGCACATGATTAACTAAACATATTAGTTTCTTTTAGGAACCCACTGTTTGGTGGGTTCTGAGGATGAGCACTTAGCTGATCCTTTAGTGGCTAACTGATCAGCTTGAGCAGGTTCTGAGTCTTTCTTCGACTGATCATCCTCTATTTTCTTAGGCCTCGGATTGGAACTTACACAATCCTTGGCTTCATGACCTCTATCACCACACTTATAGCATTTTCTTCTGAAAATAGGTGTTTGGGTGATTTCTTTAAGTTTTCCAACATTAAATTTGGATTCAGTTTTAGGGTCATAAGACGTGGATAACTTTTCAATCTTCTTAGATAGTTTGTCTATTTGATTTTCTCTGCTTTAGACTTACCTTTATCAGATTTATGGTTATCCTTATTTGGTGAAGTCTGACTTACAGACATCTTCCAGTTCTTAGAAGTCCTCTTAGAACTGACTTGAGAGTTATGTTTTTTTGACTTAGTATGAGTTATCCTGTCAAAGACATTTGTTCTAATAGGATTGTAATCCAATCTTTTGAAAACTGACTTACAGTTCCTTTTGGATTTAGAGCACTCAGCTTGATGGCTTGCATTAATAACATGGGGCTTTGGGTTGGTCTCACAAACTTATTGGTTTTGACCTGCTTACCATCTTTGTTTCCAAAAATGTTTTTGGTAGAATATCATTAGATTTCACATTTTTATCTTCTAGACTGACTCGATCTTTGATATTCTCATTAGCAGCAGCACTATAATCTCCCCCTAATACTGCTTTTACCTGATTTGGTATCTCCTAGTTGATACATTTCTCTGCTTCTCTTGATAACTTACACCAAGATTCACAGATCTTTCTTAGATTATGAGCTTCATCCTTTGATTCTTGCAACTCTTCACTTAGAAGTTTGTTGATATGAAGCTGACACTCATAATCACTTTGAGTCTTGTTACCAGCATTTATGAGAGTTTCAGAGTGTTTAAGTTCATCTTTTAAGTTTGAAACTTTAGTTTTCAAACTAGATTGAACAATGAGAGAGGGTTTGAAGTCATTCAACAAATAGTTGAACATTAAGCATTTCTGCTCATCAGTGTAAGAGCTAAAGTTATTTACCTTGTACATTGAGGCAGGATCCTAGTTGGTCAGCTTAGCAGCTTTAGCTAGATCCTCGTCAAAGGAGTTTTCTTCTAACTCATAGTCAACCTGTTCCTCTTCATCCTCAATCGCCATCAAACAACTATTTGGCTCATCATCATCATCTGAGGTAGATGATTTAGTGTCCTAGGTTTCAGCAAGAAGACCATTGGTGTTTTCATCTGGCTTGCCTTTGAGCTTCTGATATTTCTATTTGTATTTATCATCTCTGTAGGAATTCTTGTCAACCACTAAAGCTGACTCCCCTTTCTTAGCTCTGCACTGAGCATCTATGTGTCCTATCATCTGACAGTTGTAGCACTTAGCTTTCTTGGGATCAAAAGTAGACCTACCACTTTTTCTCGTGTCAGATTTACCCCTTAGCAATGGTAATGTCATTGAATTGTTTTGGTAACACATACAAGAACTTGAGCACCAACTCAGTTTCATCTTTCTTGACTCCTAACAAGATCAGATCGTTGATCAAGTATTGAAACCTGGTACACAGATCACCCAGGGTTTCATCCTTTTTAGCGAAGAAGGTCTCATAAGAACGACTCGGATTTGTCTTCTTATGTTGCTTGACCAGGTCAGTGCGTTCATAAGTGACACTGAGAGTATCCCACATCTCTTTTACGGTTTGGCACCAACCACAATATGCAAGAGAGGATTTCTCAAAGCATTTGCTATGATGCTCTGTGCTTTGTCATCAAGATTGAACTGTTTGCGATCTTCCTCACTCCAAGACGCTTCAGGCTTGGGAGTTTCTCCAGAGGGAACATTTTTGTCAGTGGCGGTAATGTGGATCATGGGAATGTGTGGGCATCTTGAATCACGGTACTCATCCTGTGATCCACATATTTTAGAAACCGCATGGCTCTGAACTTCCACATAGGATAGTCAGTACCATCAAATATAGGACACGCTTTTGCCACCATTGTTGGAATATGATTTGATTTCTTGTTAGCAGACATCTTGGCCTCTTGATCTTCAACTTATGAAGAAAACTGCTCTGATACTAGTTGTTGGTCCCAAAGAGGGTAAACAAGCAACCGATACAGTGTAGAAGGGGGGTTGAATACACTTTATTAGTAATTAAACAATTTAATTCAACAATCAAACAATGTATAAAAATCTCACACTTTAATCAAGTCAACAGAATGATTTGATATTACACTAATTACAAACTCAACTCTCTCTAAACACTCTTGAATCACAAACTAATTGATGATTGAACTTCTTGTTAAAACTGATTAACAAGAACACTGGAAAACTCACTTGAACTGTGAACACACAAAGTTATCGCAACACACACGTATACCAAGTATGACGAACACACGTACGTTTGCAACTTATGCAGAACTCACTGTGTAAAACATATACGAGGGTTTATACTTATACTTGATTTATCTACGAACAAATCGTGGTTTAAAGATATAACTTATCTTTTCTATAAAACCGTAACAAACTCCTTAATTAGAACTTATCTAACTAATTTTGTTTGAGATTTTTATCCAACTAATAGATAGTTTAAATTAGATTTAGATATCCTAACTTAAATATTGTAGATATTAAGAGTTTATAACAGAATTTAAAACTTATTTAAATTCTTGAACTGACTTCTAATGCTGAGCTGACTTACTCAGCTTTGATATCATCAAACTGAGTTCTTGAATCATCATGTCTTCGAGTCTTCATACTAAAAACCTATCTCAGCTTAGAAGTCACTAAGTTATCTAGTACTTACATAGAAAACTCTATATCTTTTTATACGCTGACTACTCAGCTTAAGCTGACTAGTCAGTCTACAACAGACTTACATAATCCCTAACACTTAACCTATCATCTGTACATAGCTATGGTTTGTCTCATCAAATCTTACAATTCTAAGCCTGGGACTAACAACAAGAAATCAATTCTTGATAGTCAAATGGAGTTTAACCCATTTTTGACCATTTTCACCCATTTGAACCAAATTTCAAAACTTAATCAAGAACACAATTTTAATCCTTGAAATTGATTCCAAAGCACTCGGAAATGATGTAGGAGCTTATTTGGATCATCAATTTTAGTTCTTGATACCATTTTGAGTCTTGACCCATTTAGACCCAAACTACCCCAAAATCAAGAACAAGGAGAAACTAGGGAAGATGATGAACTTACAAGGATTGAAGATGGATTAAGAATAGATTGAAACTTGAATTGATTGCTAGAATTTGTAGCTTGATTAATAAATACTTGTTTATTCTTCATAGAATGGAAAGAACATAAGAAATGTGGTGTTAGTGTGTGTTTTGTGTTATGTGTGTACGTGGGTAAGGTTTAGACCAAGTTGTGGGTTAATAATATCCACAAGTAGGTATCTTGTTCCCCTTTTCAACTTACAACTCATTACGTGATTACTTGTTTCAAATAACGGAGATATATTTGAAATCCTTATCTTAAACCGTTTAATATTTAATAACTATCATTCGTTTTCATCAACTTTTATTTAACACCTCACTTTATAGTTATAATTTATCTTCATCATTCAAATTGCAATTTCTTATTATTGACAAGGTTTCAACCTTACAAGCGTATGGTACAACTTGCCCTTTGAGGATGTTACAAATCTACCACCCTTATTGAGGATTCCGTCCTCGGAATGCTATCATAGTTATAGACATAGTTATAAACTACCAGTATCCTTCTATGAGAAGAAATACCTATAGTTAAACTTAATTATCACTAACTAAACTTCAAATTTTACATAAAACACTCATTTCTCTTATCAGGATATATTTAACTCTCTCAACACGCCAAAACTTATCATCGTCATCAAAAACACTCATTTCTCTTATCACTTGCGGTCTTTGCCTCATCAGTCATCATGTGAATTGCCCTTCTAGTTGCACCTGACAAATTGTCTTTCCTCTGTCCCGAGGATGAAGATCCAGCTCCTCCCTATCATTGGCCTTGTCGTGACCTACACTCCAATAATCGATGTCCGGGATTGAAAATTTTAAAACACATGTTCTCCTTGAAGCGGCATGTTTGAGCATTATGTCCCTTTTGTCCACACTTTGAATACTTTGTGGTTTCCCTTGTACAGTGGCCAAAATGTCTACAACGACACTGAGAATACCATGGAGTATTTGGTTAATTATACCCATGCGCTCCCTGTTGTTGCCAAGATACACATCCTAATTCCTCTGTCTCACATGATTGCTGAAATTTTCTTTTAGAAGTTCCACCAGACTCTTTCTACTGATCTTGATCACTCTTGTACAGACGAGCGATCTCAAAGGCCACATCTAAAGTGGTAGCAAACCGAATGGAAGCTATGTAATCTAGCTGGAATGCCTTGGCAAACTTGTTTATTTTCGCCTATTCATCAGGCATCAAATGAGCAACAAACCGTATCCTATCATAAAATTGGGTAATCAATTCGTCCACAGGTTTATTACCTTTTGTCAAGGCTTTGAATTCATCTTCCATGCGCTCCATAGCTTGAGCGGAACAATACCTACCCCGCAATATCCTTAGAAAATCAAACCAGGTAAAATCCTCCCTAACCGCAACAGGTGTTGAGGCTATTACAGTATCATACCATGTAACAGCCCTGCCTTGAAGCATTTTTCTTGCGTATGCCACTTTTTAGGACTCATCGCTTTCACAGGTTTCAAATGCCAAGTCAATATCTCGTATCCACCTCTCGATCACTACCAGATCCGTAGAACCATCAAAAGTAGGAGGCTTACATGACAGAAAAGCGTTAAGACCCGCGGCCATTCTATGTTCGGGAATAGGAAAAACAGGTGCATGTTCCTCTGTTGTCTTTAAACGTACATCTAGCTCTCGAATATAAGCCTCTCTATCCTAGTTTCCCACCATAATACTCTCTTCGGTCTTTCTGGTCAAATATAATCATAAACATACTTAGTATACATATCATACTAAATCAACATAATAAGCACATAAGCACTTCCATGTCAAAACATAATAACCTATCTCACACCCCATGACCTCCCAAACACTTAAATAATGGTTGGGTCTAGGTTTGAGACTGAATACTCTTTCAAATACCTAATTCACTCAAACCTAAGCTTTGATACCAACTTGTAACACCACCATTTTGAGAACCAGATTTTTGTTTTTAAACATTTATTTAAATACTTTTCCAAACCATTTGGTTATATTTAAATCAAACCTTATATAAAACCTTGTTTCGAGTTAAACAACAGCAAAAGACTAAGTGGCTTTATATTTTACAAATCAAAACATGCCACATGTTACAAATAGTTTTGGTGTTACATTGATCATAAGGCCGACCAAATCGAAATAATATTACAAAACATACTAGAAGCATGCAAGTTTTCCTCTAAATAACTAAAACCAGCAAGCACCTGAGCTCACAAGCCTAGGGATCACCTGCAATCATGGGGAAGAGTATGTGTTAGCTTTTAAAGCTAGTGAATGCAAGATAGCATAAAGGTCAATATAAATACATCATATATCAGCAACAATGATCAGAGCATATCATATCACATATCATTAACAATCATCGGATAGTGCTTTCCTAGCATCTCGCGATCAGTTGGGGTGGTCAGAAGGTAATATATCTTGTAGGGTAGCTAGCCCGGATCAATGCACCAAGCTGGGGCATACATATCAACCGTGCCGGTGGGTGAGCGTAAAGCGTCCACCATTGCGTTATGAAATCAATCGACTCCATTGGGTACACGAATCAGCTGATCCCCACAACCGTTCGTGGAACATTAGGCTTGCAAGGCCCTAAATACCTATCTAAATAACTAAAACCGGCAAGCCTCCGAGCTCACAAGCCTAGGGATCACCTGCAATCATAGGGGAGAGTATCTGTTAGTTTTTTAAAGCTAGGGAATGCAAGATAGCATAAAGGTCAATATAAATACATCATATATCAGCAACAATGATCAGAGCATATCGTATCACATATCATTAACAATCATCGGATAGTGCTATCCTAGCATCTTGCGATCAGCTGGGATATTCAGAAGGTAACATATCTTGTAGGGTAGCTAGCCTGGATAAATGCACCAAACTGTGGTAGACACATCAACCTCGCCGGTGGGTGAGCGAAAAGCGTCCACCATTGCATTATGAAATCAATCGACTCCATTGGGTACACGAATCAGCAGATCCACACAACCGTTCGTGGAGCATTGGGCTTGCAAGGCCCTAAATACCTATCTAGGTACCGTTGATGCTATCAACGACCCGCAGGCCTCAAGGCAATCCTAGACCTCGTGCAAGCCTCGCTAATCGACTAATCAGTCCCAAGTCCGGATCCATTCAGAAACACATAACTGATCCAATCAAATCTCATTGCGCGCACACAATCACATATCATAATTGACCTATTCACAGTCTCATAGCATGTGTACAATACATATCTTACACTTAATGAAATGCATATCAAACTATATCCACTAGTTACGCATGCATAAAATAAGGTATTTTACCTTTCATTAATCATACACTTAATCAAGTGCATATCATAGCATTAAGAAGTTATTTCATATATTAAACAATACCATAGACTATATTTCTTGTTTCACTTCTTCATATCGTTTAATAGTTATTTCACATATGAAAAAAGATTAGTTTACCTTTCATTATTGCTAATATATAATATAGTTATATCCATAACTATGTTATCTGACACTCACCTAGAAAACTACAACAAGTAGATGTAGTGCTCCAGCTCTTCCGGATCGTAGGTTTCATTTATAACACCATTTCTTATGTTTAGACATCAACACACCAAGTACAAATTAGAACAATGTAATAATGGTGTTATTAATCTATTTACTAACTTATAGCAATAGCCAAAACATCAACGCGCGAAAGAACTACACAAAACAACATTTTGGTCATTTCTTACCGAACGCGACGCGTCCAAGATACTGACGCATCGCGTTCGCACAAATAGTGGAAAATATGCACTTTTGCCCAATAGTGCCAATTTGACCCAAATCTCTACCAATTCAATTTTGGTCGTTTTTCAGTGATTACCAACATCATTTATCACATGTTGGAGCTTTCTAGCATCCAAAACACTTATCCAATTAATTCATACAAAAATCCAACTTAAATTAAAATAGAAGTGTCCATTTTGGCCAAATCTTGAAATACACCAATTCTAATACTTCCAATGCATCATTCGTACTTAATATGATATATTGAAACTATAGGAACTTACCAAATCATTAAAAACCAGTTCATGATAGCCTTTTCCATTTTTTCACCATTTACTTCCTACCTTTGCACTTTTTTAACCAATTCAATCAAAACCACCACTCTAATCTACAATTTATGTTTGAATCAATCCATGTGAGTTATATAAACTTATTAGAAACAAAAAATAAGTTTGTGATGGTCAATTGGAGTTGAACCTGTTTTTGACAATTTTCACCCATTTGAACAAATTTTTAAAACTAAATGAAGAACACCATTTTAATCCATGAAATTGATTCCTAAGCACTTAGAAATGAGGTAGGAACTGATTTGGATCATCAATTTCAATTCTTGATACCATTTTGAGTCTTAACCCATTTAGACCTAAAATACCCCAAAATTAGTAACAAGGAGAAACTAGGGAAGATGATGAACTTACAAGGATTGAAGATGGATTAAGAACAGATTGAAACTTGATTTGATTGCTGGAATTTGTAGCTTGATTAATAAATACTTGTTTCTTCTTCAAAGAATGGCAAGAACAGAAGAAATATGGTGTTAGTGTGTGTTTTGTGTTATCTAAGTATGTGGGTAAGGTTTAGACCAACTTGTGGGTTAATAATATCTACAAGTGGTATCTTGTTCCCCTTTTCAACTTAAAACTCATTACCCGATTACCCGTTTCAGCTAACGGAGATATATTTGGAATCTTTATCTTAAACCGTTTAATATTTAATAACAATTGTTTATTTTCATCAACTTTTATTTAACACCTCACTTTATAGTTATAACTTATATTCATCCTTAAAATTGCAATTTCTTATTTTACTCATAAGGTTTCAACCTTACAAGCGTATGGTACAACTAGGCCCAATTTAGGATGTTACACTAGCCATAAAAGACTAGTTAAAGTGGTTGTTACAATGAAGGCACGAGATTGCCGTTGTCTGGGCACAGGCGTGTCGACCCAAATGGGCACACCCAAGTCACGCCTGACTTGGGATCATGCCTAACCTCTGGGCATAGACATGCCTACATAGGGCACGCACATAAGAACCATTTTCTGGTTTTCTCTCTTCTTTGACCAGTGGTGATGCTAGAACCAATACTTGGTGTGTAACCCAATAGGCCCTTGCTTCATCGGCAATGACACCAACTCGTGTGTGTCAGCAGGCATAATACAAAAGACTCCCACTTGCATGTGACTCACCTACGAAAGGTGTCACTGACATAGAGCGGCCTCTAGCAAGGCATATATGCCTTTAAGTCAGCATAGGGTATGTCTTCCAAGACGGATACCAATCCATAAGAATGGTCTTATAGATAAGTGATCATTCGTCCCTTCATTCACGATATCTGGTGTGAATGTGAGACATGGAACACCGTCAACCCCAAAACATCCACAATTATATTCCTCGATTTAGACTAACTATGACAAACAAAACAAGTTGCAAAATCCATCCATTATCAATTCAACTTGAGCACGGCCATGCATTTTCGTGTCATCAACTTAGTCAACGAGGGGCCTAAGGATATCTCTCAAAAGATGAACAAATATCTTTGACTACTTCGTTCCATCATAATAACAAGTCCTTGCTTGAAAATTTTCCTAATAACAACCAGTTACGAACTATGTTAAAAAGCAATCTAAACAAGGTCAACCTATTATGCAAGAGTCACATGTATCTCTAGTAAAAGGACAAACAATATTATCATCCTGATTTACTTGTGACCATGTCCATAACGTAAACTCAAGTGTGGGTCCTCCAATCACTTGATCCATTATCAAGTATCGGCTAGTGTTGCGTAACAATTTATTCAATCCATTATGACTACTCTACCAACCACTAGCCTCGATCTTAATTCACTTCTTCCTTCCAACGAAGAACGACTAATCGTGGAACATTTAGAACAAACAAGTTCATTCAAAGAAGTATTAAACATGCAAAGAAAGAACATAATAATATTTCATGAAAGTAATCTCACCATGCGTATATTAAAATCTCCATTTAATAATCATTACAATAAAAATACGTTATTGCTCAATGTTCTAAAAAATATCAAATACAACTATAATAATCAAACCAAACCACTAGCAAATCTAATGCCTATAGACCTAGCATGAGAATCATGTTTGCCCTATGACAACGGTTTGGCAAGCGAGTCAGTCGAATTCCCCTCAGTCGGTACTCTACTAATCACAATTTCCCCATCCTCAATAATATGACGAATGAAGTGATATTTCCGAGCAATGTGCCTCGTGTATCAATTTGCTCTCGGTCCTTAGCTAGAGCTACTGCACCCTTATTGTCACAAAAGATCTCAATAGGGTCAGCAATGTTAGAATAACTCCAAGATCCTGAATGAATTTCTTCATCCAGACAACTTCCTTAGCAGCCTTGCTAGTAGCAATGTACTCTGACTCCGTGGTCGAATCAGCCACAGTATCTTGCTTGGAACTCCTCCAACTAATAGCACCACCATTTAACAAGAACAAACCCCAATTGAGACCGGCATTCATCCTTGTCCATTTGGAAGCTAGCATCAGAACAACCAGTAACTTTGAGCTCCTCTCATCCCCCGAACACAAAAAAATTCTCGAGTCCTCCGATGATAATTAGGAATGTTTTTAACCGCAACCTAATGACTTTGAACAGGGTTAGCCTTATATCTACTCGTCATGCTCAAGGCATACGAAACATCAGGCATAGTACATAGCATAGCGTACATGATGGATCTCATTGCCAAAGCATATGGGACTCAACTCATCTCGTCTAGTTCTTTTTGAGAACTATGATATTGAGATTTGCTCAATGCCACGTCATGCACCATAGGCAGATTCCCTTTTTTTGAATCCTGCATCTTAAATCTCTTCAAGGCATTATCTATATACGTACTCTGGCTCAAACGAATGTGTCGCTTAGATCTATCTCAATAGATCTTTATCCCTAAAATATATGTTACCTCTCTAGAGTCTTTCATAGAAAAATAACTCCCAAGCAAGGTATTAACCACCTGCAAGGTAGTAACGTCGTTTCCTATAAGTAGTATGTCATCAACATATAAGACAAGCAATACTACAGTGCTCCCACTAGCCCTAACATACACACAAGGCTCATCTTTGCTCTTGGAAAAGCAACACTCTTTGACTTCTCATCAAAGAAAATATTCCAACTTCAAGATGCTCGCTTAAGACCATAAACGGACCTCTTAAGCTTGTAGACCTTATCACGATACTCGGGGTGCATGAAACCATCAGGTTGTGCCATGTGCACCTCCTCTGCGAACTTCTTAGTAAGGAAGGCAGTTTTGACATCCATTTTCCATATTTCGTAATCGTCATATGCAGTGATAGCCATAAGTATCCTAATAGACTTCAACATAACCACTAGAGAAAAGGTTTCCATCATAGTCTACACCATGAGTTTAAGTGAAACCCTTAACTACCGGTCGGGCTTTGAAAGTGTCTACTTTTTCATCCATATCGATCTTTTTCTTGAAGACCCATTTCACCCTACTGGCCTATGGTTGGGTACAAGATCAACCATGTCCAAGACTTGATTATCCTCAATGGAATACATCTCACTATCCATTGCCTCCTTCCACCTAGTAGACTCTGTAACATCTAGAAATGTTTTAATAATTTAATACGAGAAATGTACAAAGTGTTATATGTGTTATAAGTGAATATATGTGATAAGATGTGGTTATAAACTAGAGGGGCTAAAACAATCAGAATATAACTTAAATAGTCAATGAACTCTGTTGGGAAAAATAGGCTTATAAATAAATCCTCTTTTGTTGACACAAAAGTATACAACTTGTTTATATAATTGTATGTATTAACATTAACATATGTGCACATATACATATATATGTATATATATATATATATATTCAATCAAATATATTCTAATCCATAATCTACAAAATAAACTTCATCAAATGGCCAAGCTTCAATCGTCAAGATCCGAGTTCAAGTAGTAGTCGATGTTGAAGCCTCCTACAAATAAACATTCAAAGTCTATGAGCTTACAAAATAAATAATCAAATAAGTTTAAATTTTTATAAAATAACTTTTATAAAAATCTTTATAAAAATTGAGACAATTTTTATAAAAATCACAAGCTTGGAAGTCAAAACATAAATTCCCATTTTAGCAAATACTAAACACAATCTTCTATTGAAATAAGCCAAAACCATATTTAGCAAAAGGAATCTCCCAAAGAGGTAAACTTCCAACATGCTTTGTGCATTTGGTTTCCAAACTACCATTTTCATGATTAAATTCAAACTTAAGAAGTATGGCACTTACCCAACTTTTCTAAAGCTTCTTTTCAGTGCATTTTTATAGTAAAAATGGGTTGTGTGTGATTTTGGTAAAAGCCCAACGTCTATATGCACAAGGCTCAAAAATCTCTAGCAAGGCGACGGTCGATTCCACGGTCGACCGTGGATCGACCGTGGATCGTCTGGACACTTTTTGAGCATCAAACTTTTTCCTTATTTAAAGCAACTCAAGTCTTGTGTTTGACTCATCTCTTGCAATCTGAAAAAACACAGAATACATAAAAATCTTGTGAGCTCATATTCCTTGATAATTCAAATTTTCAAGATCAAGAATCAAGCAAGAGTGAAAGCCTTCAAGGTCATATACTTCATTACATTCATATACATTTGTAATAGTGTGAGGATAATCTCTAGCCTATAGAATTAGAGAGAAGTGAGGATCAACTCTAGCCTTTCCAATTAGAGTGAAGTGAGGTTTATCTTAACCTTGTTTGCAAGAGTGAAGTGTAATTCTTGTAAGCTAAAGAGAGAAGTTGTAAAAGGTTTATCTCTACCTTCAAAGAGAGAAGTTAGTGGAGCAACTCTTGGTGGGTGAGGCCAAGGAGTGGATGTAGAGCAAGGTTGTTAACCCTTGCTTGAACCACTATAAATCATTGTGTCCAAACAACTTCATTGGTGATATCTTTCTTCCTTACACTCTTTAATTACTTGCAAATATTGTTAAAAACATCAAAAAGTGGGCATATAACCTATTCACCCCTCCTCTAGGTTATAACAATTGGTATCAGATAAAGTTGCTCTAGATAATTTTTGAAAAGTCGTTTTAAATCTTCTAAAAATATTTTTTTTCAAAAATTTTTGAGTTGACAAAATGGGACAAAATTATGTAGAGGGGAATTCTATGGTTAGACCTCCACTTCTTGAAGAAGAAGGGTTTTGTTATTGGAAACAAAGATTCATGACTTATTGCAAAGCCAAAGATGTTGATCTTTCGGATATTATTGAAGAAGGGGATTATGTACCAAAAACCTTTGATTCCAAACAAGATGCCTTTGTTCCACTTCCTAAAGAAAAATGGGATCAAGAGGATAAGAAAATGGTTTCTAAAAATTTTGAAGCAAAACTCTTTCTTTACAATGCTTTGCCTAGAAAAGAATTTGAAAGAGTGTTTATGTGTGAAAGTGCAAATGCTATTTTGAAATCTCTTGTCACCACACATCAAGGAAATGCCCAAGTTCTAGATAACAAAATTGAATTACTTGTGCAACAATATGAACAATTTCAAATACTATATGATATGAAAATTGATGAGGCTTTTGCAAAGTTTAATACTATTGTTACTAGTCTCAAGTCACTTGGGACTACTTACTTTAACAAAAAGATTGTATGAAAGTTTCTTAGGGCTCTTTCACCAAAATGGAGGGCAAAGGTGACGGCTATTGAGGAGTCAAAATATTTGAACATACTTCAAATGGATGAGCTAATAGGAAATCTCAAGGTGTATGAAGTGATCATGAAAAAGGATGATGAGATTGCCATGCTAAAGAAAGAGAAGAGCAAGTCCTTTGCACTTAAAGCCAAACATGTCAAAGATTCCTCTAGTGATGAAGGAGATGAAACAAATAGTGATGAGGATGAAGAGTATGCCATGATGGTGAGGAATTTTAAAAAGTTCTTCAAAAGAAAAGGCAAGCATGTGAAAGCTCCATTTGATCCTAAGAAGTACAAGCAAGCCATGGATGCCAAGAAAGAAAAGAAATCATCTAGAGAATGCTATGGATGTGGAGACTCTTCACATCTCATAAGTGATTGTCCAGAGATAGCTTCAAAGAAAAAGGAAAATCACAAAGCCTTCCTAGGAGGTACATGGAGTGATAGTGGTGATGAAAACCAAGAAGAAACAAAAGAAGAAAAATGTCTCATGGCCTTTGAGACAAGTGAGGTACACTCCGATTCTAGCTACTATAGTGACAATAATGGCCATCAATATGATCAATTATGTGATTTTAGCTCAAAAATACTTACTAAAAATGAGGAGTTAAAAAATGAGAATAAAAGTTTGAAAAAGGAATATCAAGTTGAAAAATGAAAATGATGACTTAGTTATAAAGATAAAAGATCTAGAAAACAAAATTGCATCTCATACACATACAAGCATAAAAGATTTGGAGAGTAAGTTAAAAACAAACTTGGATACAACCACACTGTCAAAATTTGAGAATAGTTCAACAAAGTTAGATGAAATGTTAAAGATTCAAAAATCATCAAAAGATAAGGGTGGCATTGGATTCTCTGGGCACTCAAACAACATGCCAATAAGTCACTTAAAAACCATCCAATTTGTGAAAGAAAAAGGGAAAGAAAAAATCCAGGACCTCCACGGTCGACCCACGGTCGATACCGTGCATCGACCGTCGGGTCACTGGAATTTTCAAAAGAACAAAAATGTAAACATTGTCTCTAGCTCTTCAACTTGTATGCCCAAGGTTGCAAGTAATGAGTTAATGAGAAAGTTTTATACTCCCACAACAAAGCATGGACTTGGATTCAAGAAACCCAAATCAAATGTAACTCAAAAACCAAAATACTCTCAATCCATAAACCCTAAGAACACATGGTATCATAAAAGTTTTAGAATCACACAAAGATGGATTAGAATAGGAGTTTTTGATGCTAACCATCCAGGACCCATGAAACATTGGGTACCAAAAGCTTGAATGAAAACTTCATAG
Organism: Dittrichia graveolens; assembly: GCA_038502395.1. Lineage (NCBI taxonomy): Eukaryota > Viridiplantae > Streptophyta > Magnoliopsida > Asterales > Asteraceae > Dittrichia > Dittrichia graveolens. The sequence continues at coordinate 65,642,675 of JARJIL010000003.1, forward strand.
GTGTAGGGCTGCAGTAAAAGTGAGAATATGTCTCATGAATGGATTCTTGATAGTGGTTGTTCAAAACACATGACCGGTAATAGAGAACTCTTCACCTCATACAAGGAGTATGATGGAAGACATGTTGTGTTTGGAAGCAATCTAAGAGGAAAGGTGATTGGTAAAGATAACATTCTTCATGACAATATCAAATTCTTGAATGTTGAGCATGTTAGTGGTTTAGCTTACAATTTAATAAGTATTGGTCAACTATGTGATAAAGATCTAAATGTTAAATTCACTAAACATGAAAGCTTAATATGCAAAGATGATAAAGTTTTAGTAAAAGGTTTTAGGAGAAATGGACTATATACATGTAGACTTGGTGATAATCCTAACACACAAGTATGTCTTGCATCTATAATTGATAATTCAACATTATGGCATAGAAGACTAGGTCATGCCAACATGAGACTACTACAAACGTTGACTAGAAATGAGCTTGTTAGAGACCTACCAAATATTAAATTCGATAATCATTTTTGTGATGCATGTAAAATAGGAAAACAAGTGCATTCATCTCATAAATCTGAAAATGCTATAACTACAAAAAGATGTCTTGAACTATTGCATATGGATCTTTTTGGCTCTTCATCAATTCAAAGTTATGGGGGAAACTTCTACACACTAGTTGTTGTAGATGACTTTTCTAGATATACATGGACACTATTTTTGAAAAACAAAAATGAAGCTTTTGACAAATTTAAGACTCTTGGCAAGAAAATTCAAAACCAATTTAGTTGTACGCTCATTTCAATTCGTACCGACCATGGAAGAGAATTTGACAATGAAGCGCAATTTGGAGCATTTTGTGAAAAACATGGAGTGTCTCATAACTTTTCGGCTCCTCGCACTCCCCAATCAAATGGGGTTGTTGAAAGGAAAGATAGGACTTTACAAGAAATGAGTAGGACAATGCTAAATGAACAATCCATTCCACAAAAGTTTTGGTGTGATGCGGTCTCAACGGCTACAAACATCCTAAATAGAGTCTTGATTAGACCAATGCTAAATTAAACACCATATGAAATCATCAAAGGTAGAAAACCATCCTTCGGACATCTTAAGGTATTTGGTAGTAAATGCTATATCCTTAATACCAAAGACTACTTGACAAAATTTGATCCTAAAGCATATGAGGGTGTCTTCTTAGGATACTCCTTGAATAGTAAAGCCTATAGAGTATTAAACAAATCCACTATGGTTGTGGAGGAATCCCTTAATGTCACATTTGATGAATCTCCACTTCCTCCTAAGACTCAACCCTTAGTAGATGATGACAAATTAGAAGAAGAAGCCATAGAACAACAACTCTCAAAATTAGACATAAATCATCATAGTGTTCAAAACCTAATAATAGATAACAAAACCACAAGTAATGAAAATGAAATTAAAGAAAATAGGAACCATCCAATAACTCAAGTCATAGGAAACTTGAATCAAAGACTCACTAGGTCCCAAGCCCAAAACCTTAATACTTTCTTTGCCTTTGTGTCACACATAGAACCCAAAAATATTAAAGAGGCAATTAAAGATGAAAATTGGGTAATGGAAATGCAAGAAGAGTTAAATCAATTCACTAGAAGCCAAGTTTGGGACTTAGTACCTTTACCTAGTGGTCATACAATAATTGGAACTAAATGGGTTTTTAAAAACAAAGTTGATGAAAATGGAAATATCACTAGAAACAAAGCTAGACTAGTAGCCCAAGGATATAACCAACAAGAAGGGATAGATTATGATGAAACCTTTGCTCCGGTTGCTAGATTAGAATCCATAAGGATTCTACTTGCTTATGCTTGTGCTCAAAATTTTAAACTATATCAAATGGATGTCAAAAGTGCTTTTTTAAACGGGTTTATAAATGAAGAAGTTTATGTATGTCAACCTCCCGGTTTTGAAGACCCCATACATCAATCTTATGTATATAAACTTAGAAAAGCATTGTATGGCCTTAAACAAGCTCCTAGAGCTTGGTATGATAGATTAAAATTATTCATGTTGAAAAATGAATATAATATGGGTAAAGTTGATAATACATTGTTCACAAAGAAAAGAAAAGATGACATCTTGCTTGTACAAATTTATGTGGATGATATCATATTTGGATCAACATGCCAAGACTTGTGTGATGAATTTTCAAAACTTATGCATAATGAATTTGAAAAGAGTATGATGGGTGAATTGAATTACTTTCTTGGACTTCAAATAAAACAATATGAAGATGGTACATTCATAAATCAATCGAAGTATATTAAAGACATGCTTAAGAAATTCGATTTTGAAAATGTGAAACCAATGAGTACACCTATGGCTACAAGCAAACACTTGACACTAGATGAAGAGGGTGAAAGATTTGATAGTACAAGATATCGTGGTATGATCGGGAGCTTGCTTTTATCTAACGGCAAGTCGTCCCAATATTATGTATAGTATATGTGTGTGTGCTCGTTTTCAGGAAAATCCAAAGAAATCACACTATGAGGCCGTCAAACGAATATTCCGATACATTAAAGGAACAATCAACTTGGGATTGTGGTATCCAAAGTGGAGCGGCTTAGATATAATGTGCTATACGGATTCGGATCTCGGTGGATGCTACTTGGATAGAAAAAGTACAAGTGGAGTATGTGCCTTTATTGGATTGGCACTTACCTCATGGTTCTCGAAAAAGCAAACATCCGTTGCCTTGTCAACAACCGAAGCCGAATATGTAGCCGCCGGAAGAGCATGCGCTCAGGTCTTATGGATGCAACAATCTTTATTAGACTATGAGGTACATCTATCCGAAATTCCTATTATGTGTGATAATAAAAGTGCCATTGATCTAAGTAAAAATCCTGTATTGCATTCTAGAACTGAACACATCGAAATTAGACATCACTTTCTACGTGATAATGTGCAAAAAGGCAATATAAGCTTAGAAAAAGTTATGTCATGTGAAAATATTGCTGACATATTCACTAAACCACTAAAAAAGGAAGTATTTGACACATTAAGACTTGGTTTGGGAATGATGGAACATGTACCTTAAGAGATAAACACCTAAAAACTGAAAAACAGCAAAAAAAAATGCTATCCTGTGGCTCCACGGTCGAACCACGGTCGATACCATGTATCGACCGTAGGGGCACTGCCAAAAGTTTGAGAAACACGCGGTCGATACCACGGTCGACCGTGTCTCGACCGTCGGGGCACTGCCAATAGTCTGATAAACACGCGGTCGATACCATGGTCGACCATGTATCGACCGTTACACACCTGACGAATTTTAACCCTACCTTCCCTTTTTTATCTCTCTTTCCTCCCACTTTCATCCTCCTCATCTTACTCATCAAACCCTAGCCACCATTTTACCATTTTACTCTCTAAAAAGCTTAAACAATAATCATTACAAGCAAAAAAATTTCACTTACGGTCGAAGGCACGGTTCTGCTCACGGTCGATCCCCGGTTGAACACGATTTCCCCCTTCCTTCACAGTCGATCCACGGTTTTCTCTCTCTCAAAGGTATAATTTTTTTTCTTTCTTCTTCATCTCCTTAGGATTCTATTTTTTTGCACCAATGAATCATGTGTATCTCAAGATTTTTGTTATTTTTTCATGATTAGGCTTATTTTGGGAAGATTATTTAGTAGTTTTGTTATAAATGGCTTAAGGATGATAAAGTAGGCTTTGTTTGGGTTTGGTTTAACTTTTGTAGTCGTTTTCTTATACATAGGTTTGTTGATATATCTTAAAGTAATAAAATCAGAGCTTTCAAAAAGGACAAACAAAACCAAAAATTTTGAAAATCGTACGGTGGTTGATATCACGGTCGACCGTAACTCGACCGTAGCTATTGTACAAAAATCCAGTCCAACCACGGTCGATCCACGGTCGATACCGTGCATCGACCGTCAGCAATCTGGAAATTTTTGAACTTTTCATCTTTTAGTATTTCAACTATTAATGCTCAAATTCACTTTATTCATGCTTCATATACTCCAACAAACACTTGACATTGCATGATTCATCAAAATTTTCAAAATTTTCTCACACCTAGGACACAACCACATCGTATGGACATATTCTCAAAGAGTTTGCTATATTTTTTTAAGCACACTTTCAAATATGTCTAATCTACATTGAAATATCATATATCTAGTTATAAATTTCCAAAACCAAACTCTTTTTCGTGTCATGACTAGATACATTGAACATGTCGTACACATTAGGCACACACTAGTCCTAATACTATATATTTATACTTAATCATATAATCATTGTCTCTATAGATAATCATGCCACGTGTTCGCACATCGGCTTCAAGAAAACCTAATAACCCTACCCCTCGTCAATCCGCCAATGCTCTAAAGAAACGTGCCATAAAGGAGGGTCGTGTTGTTGCGGTCAATCAACTTGACCAATATAGGACCCAAGCAACCTTTGAGGCTATTGGGTGGACTATTTTCCTTTCTCTCTCAAATGTCATTTATAAAAATCGTCTCTATGAATTTTATGCCTCCTTCATCTATAATGAGGATGATGAAGTCATCACCTTCAACATTGAAGGTAAGGACTTTACCTTCACTCTTGTCCAACTAGGTAGGATTCTACACATCCCATCCTCCGGCCTTAAATACTATCATACCGGTCATAGTCTCACAAACCTTCCACCCGCCTTCACCATTCCTGAAATGATTGGGTCACTTTGCAAACCAAATGTTCCCCACACCACAACCAACCTTTTCGGATGAGATCTTCTTCCCGAATGTGTTGTTTGGAACAAAATCATTGATTCCAATATCTTTCCCAAATCCGGGAATCATTCTGAAATAAGTGCTATTCAAGCTGTTCTTCTTCATGCTCTTAAAACGGGGACCAAGATGAACCTCGCGCACATTCTTGCCAAACGCATGAGTGGTCTCGTGACAAGTCGCAGGGATCTTCCCTATGGCCGTCTTCTATCTCTTCTTTTTACAAATCTACCGGATGTTTCTCGCATTGTCTCAACTCGAGGATCCTCCATGCCCATCGACCTTGCGACACTTCGCAAGATTTCCTCCCATAAAGGGACGAAACGGGCACACTCTTCCTCTTCCGGAGATACGAAAGCCGAGATTGACAAATTCACCTTTGGTGAAGAGGAGGAAGGTGAAGCGGAGAGTTCAATTCCTCCGGATTTCGGCATGGTTGAAGGCACTACCGATGAACGAACTGCGGCACTAAATCGCAATGTGAATGCATTACGGAATGAAACTCGCTCTCTCCGTAAAAAATGAAAGGGGTAAAGGGCATGTTGAGATCAATTATGAATGCTCTTAAATGTAATTCCGGAACCAATGGAGGTGAGCCGTCTCAATCATGAGTCGATGTTTTATGATTACCACATTTGTCTTTCAAACAATTTATTTCTATGTATTCACACAATATGATATTTATGTTGGTCATGTGCTACAATATTTTATGCTATGATGTACGTTTTGTGGTTTGATATGCATGCTTTCCATCTAACATATATTGTGATTAATATTGTCTATGCTCACATCACTCGTGCAAGTCCTCGATAGAATTTTGTATGTACTCTAGCTCATCCAAATCAAGATATGGAGATCTACATTCAAGGGGGAGCTTATGCCCAGGGGGTGTCTCCTTTTTGTTAAGACAAAAAAGGGGGAGAAGATAGAAGAATATATAGAAGATAGTAGAATATATACATATGTGTGTATATATGCAAATGTTAACATGTTAAAGTTACATATACAATTCTTATACAAGTTATAAATATTTGTCTTCAACAAAAAGGGGGAGATTGTTGGGAAAAATAGGCTTATAAATAAATCCTCTTTTGTTGACACAAAAGTATACAACTTGTTTATATAATTGTATGTATTAACATTAACATATGTGCACATATACATATATATATTCAATCAAATATATTCTAATCCATAATCTACAAAATAAACTTCATCATATGGCCAAGCTTCATTCGTCAAGATCCGAGTTCAAGTAGTAGTCGATGTTGAAGCCTCCTACAAATAAACATTCAAAGTCTATGAGCTTACAAAATAAATAATCAAATAAGTTTAAATTTTTATAAAATAACTTTTATAAAAATCTTTATAAAAATTGAGACAATTTTTATAAAAATCACAAGCTTGGAAGTCAAAACATAAATTCCCATTTTGGCAAATACTAAACACAATCTTCTATTGAAATAAGCCAAAACCATATTTAGCAAAAGGAATCTCCCAAAGAGGTAAACTTCCAACATGCTTTGTGCATTTGGTTTCCAAACTACCATTTTCATGATTAAATTCAAACTTAAGAAGTATGGCACTTACCCAACTTTTCTAAAGCTTCTTTTCAGTGCATTTTTATAGTAAAAATGGGTTGTGTGTGGTTTTGGTAAAAGCCCAACGTCTATATGCACAAGGCTCAAAAATCTCCAGCAGTGCGACGGTCGATTCCACGGTCGACCGTGGATCGTCTGGACACTTTTTGAGCATCAAACTTTTTCCTTATTTAAAGCAACTCAAGTCTTGTGTTTGACTCATCTCTTGCAATCTGAAAAAACACAGAATACATAAAAATCTTGTGAGCTCATATTCCTTGATAATTCAATCTTTCAAGATCAAGAATCAAGCAAGAGTGAAAGCCTTCAAGTTCGTATACTTCATTACATTCATATACATTTGTAATAGTGTGAGAATAATCTCTAGCCTATAGAATTAGAGAGAAGTGAGGATCAACTCTAGCCTTTCCAATTAGAGTGAAGCGAGGTTTATCTTAACCTTGTTTGCAAGAGTGAAGTGTAATTCTTGTAAGCTAAAGAGAGAAGTTGTAAAAGGTTTATCTCTACCTTCAAAGAGAGAAGTTAGTGGAGCAACTCTTGGTGGGTGAGGCCAAGGAGTGGATGTAGAGCAAGGTTGTTAACCCTTGCTTGAACCACTATAAATCATTGTGTCCAAACTACTTCATTGGTGATATCTTTCTTCCTTAAACTCTTTAATTATTTGCAAATATTGTTAAAAACTTCAAAAAGTGGGCATATAACCTAATCACCCCCCTCTAGGTTCTAACAAACTCTTTATGCAATTATGATAAACTTGTATATATATATATATTGACTTTCATATGTCAAAGATTTTGCAAGAAGCATATATCACATCCACATACATGTGTGTTGTATGGTGACCAAATTCATCTTCAAATTTTTATCAAAAATCAGTGTTGTTAGGCTTCCAATCATCATCTCCTTGAAAGAAACCTTGAGGTATGGTTTTTTTATGGTTTTGAAGCTTCAAATGCGTCAAAGGTGGAATTAAGAATCAAAGAATGTTTCTTATTGTTATTTGGTTGTTATGGATTGGTTTGGGGTGTACGAAAACACCCCCACAGAGTTAGAAGTGTTAAAAATAGAGTTTTTATGAATTTTGGCCGGAAGAACAGCAAGTTGGAGGACTGTACTAGTTCAAAATAAAGGAGGCATGGGCGTGCCTATAAAGGTCATGGGTGTGCCTAGGGGCTGTAACTACCATTGTTCATAAGGTCTGGGTGTACCAGGGTACGGGCATGCCTTGGGGACCACCGACGTGCTTTCCATATCATATGACTTAAAAGATATAAGTCAGACCCTTATGTGAGATCAATAAGTCAGATGAGGAAGTCGGACCTATAGTCAGGCACGGGCATGCCCCTGTCTTGTTCAGATTTCTAGTAACAGTTTGAGCATGTGTTTAATAGATTTGAATATTTCAGCTTACGAGACGAGTCTTCTAAACTGTTATTCATATGTGCAGTATGTGTGTTATTACATTGGAAAACTAGCATATATTCATTATATGTGTTATTCAACATACTTCTATGTGCAGTAGTGGGTCAAAAATAGTACAGTATTGTGGCTTAGTTTACTGCCCTCGGTCTATATCAGAGGCTGGCATATTTATGATACGTGTATGCTATCTATATGTGACTTTATACATGTGCTTATATGATTGATAGTCTGGGTTACTCACTAAGCTCTTGCAGCTTATCAGATATTATTTGAAATGTTTTGCAGGTTACAGCAAAGAGAAGGGCAAAGCTCCAGTTTGACTACATTTTTATAAAAAATTTAGAAACAATTAACGCCTGGTTTGTAAATGTTAAGTTTTGGTTTTAAACTTGTGTTAGTACATATGTGAGTATCTTTTGATACAACAAATTTTTGAACACTTTACGCTTCCGCTTTTATGAAAAATTTTGAGATAGGAATGTTCAGATGTGGTTTTTACCGCAATTGTTAGTTTATTCAATTGGGGCGTTACAGACTCTTGGCCCGCTACGGCTTCCTAGTAGTTGGTTGGTTCATTATGATCCAACAATAGCTCGTTTCCCTCACATATGAGAAACCTATATATTTGCGGCTCGTTACGAACTCTACAAGATGTACGGAGTGCCAATGATTGTGTGTCAGGCACCTCAATCTCCATTGGTTGAGGTTCCACTTCATCCGGTTCGCCAACCTCGGAAGTAGTACTAGTGTCAACATCAGGCCTCTCATCGGTGTCATGTTGAATCTCTTCAAGATAGACTTGCCTCCCACTGACCTATTCGGATATCAGCTCCCTCTCAAGGAAGACCGCCGTTCGAGCAACAAATACCTTGTTCTCAGAAGGTTTGTAAAACAAATATCCCATACAATCATTTGGGTAACAGATGAAATACACCTTCTAGCTCTGTGTTCATGTTTGTGTTGAGCCTCACGTCTCACGTAGGCCTCTCAACCAAGACTTGAGATAATCAAGCGAAGAATCTCTTCCATGCCACATCTCAAAAGGTGTACTCATGACCTTATTTGTTGGTACAAGCTTTAAGGTCCTAGTAGAGGTTTCCAAAGCATAACCCAAAAACTAATGCGTAGCTTTGTTTGACTCATCATAGGCCGAACCATATCTAATAATGTTCGGTTCCTCTGCTCAACGACCCTATTTAATTGTGGTGTCCATGGTAGAGTAAATTGTGAGATTATTCCACAATCCTTGAGATGATCGCGAAACTCAGAACTAAGATACTCATCGTGCCTATCGGATATGAGAATCTTAATCTACTTGCCCAATTGATTCTACCCTTCATTTTGGTACGTCTTGAACATCTCAAAGGTTTCAGACTTATGCTTAATCAAGTAAACATACCCATATCTACTCAAATCATCAGTAAACGTAACGAAGTACATACAGTTGTTTCTTGTACCACACTTAAACAGACCATACACATCCGTGTGAATGATATCCAACAAGTCTTTGCCCCTCTCACTTACGCCGGTGAAGGATGCTTTAGTCATCTTGCCTAATAAGCAAGAATCGCATACGTCGATTCCAAAATCCCATCCGCTTGGAGTTTAGCGATGTGTTTCTTGTTTATATGGCTATGACAACTATGCCACAATGACAACTTGTCCAAACCAATTTTAGACTTAGAATCAATATTCATGATTGATCTATTACCATTCAAACACAGACTTGTTTCATAAATACCATGACAAGGGTAAGCCTTAAAATAATGAACACCATCTCTTAAAAAGGAATAAACCCATCATTAAAAGTAAAATAAAAACCATTGTTATAAAGTGCATGAAAAGAAATAATGTTTTGAGCCACGCTGGGTGAAAAACAAACATCTCTTAAAATAATATCTAACACCTCTTTTCCGGTTTTAATTTAAAAACATTATCTTAGGAGTTAGCACCAAAAGATTTCAGAGTTTCACAAAAATACAGTTTTTAAACATACACGTGCTAACATTTACAAAAGTAGTGTCAACGTTTGCTTCTTGAAAACCAAGAGCTATCCGACTAAGAACCGCACTCGGGCCTTATCCTTGCTAGAATCTCCATCACCTGCAACATGTAATACTAAAACAAAAGCTAACGCTGAGTGAGCATAGTACGTGAGCATAAACAACATAAAACAGGAGTAAAATCTCCCTAGGATATCTTGCATCCAAACTGTAACAACATGAGTAAAGTCTCCTTAGGATGTCTCGCATCCAAGTTGTATCACCTGCAAATCTGCATAACTGGTACCAGGGTTTATCTACACCTCAGTGTAGAATATCCCCAGCGCTTTTTCATGGGTATAAAGAGCTCAATATACCCCTTTCTACTATCTTGGATACAAAGCTACGCTTGCACGTATTGGGTATCCTCTGTGTCGGGCTTATCTAAACCTCGCGGGTGTAGCCTATCCCAGCTGCTATTGGTATACAGCTCACTGTATACCCTCTCTTTGCTCTTGTGCATAGCTATGCTCATGGCATGACTATACACCTGTACTTGTATCACATATCATATCTGGTCATAACATAACATATCATATCTGGTCATAACATAACATATCATATCATATCACCTTGTGCGCGTATACATATACTAACTTATAAGCACTTACACTACTTTGGTAAACCGCTACACCACTACGTGGCTGTATGCCATAATACTGTTCTTGGTACAAAGTTTCACCTTATCCGTACTCTGTACCCTACTGCTTTATTGAATATCTATAACATTCATATCTTATAACACATATATCATGTCGTTCAAGGTGGGCACACCCTAGGCATGCTAAAGGAATAGTATACACACCTCATTAACGAGGATGGTTCAAACAATAGCTCAAATATCGATTATAAAGGTACCGCATACGTCGACAAATAGTACCTACAAGCAATATATAGAAATTATACAAATTCTAAGTATTGCAAGCTGGGCACACCCTAAGCACACCCTAGGCATGGTTGTGCCTTCCCCTAGGCATGGCTGTGCTCGTCCTTGGCATGGTTGTGCCTTTCCCTCAGGCACGCATAGACTACCTCAGGCATGCCCGTGCCTTCCCCCAGGCATGGTTGTGCCTTCCCTAGGGATGACTGTTATTTTCCCTCTAACACGCCCATGCCTCACCCAAAAAACGCGGGAAGTACCTTATGAACTAGGGTTTGCCACAGGGCGATAGGCATGCCCATACCCTCCATGGGCACGCCCGTGCCTCCCCTGGTCTACGCTAGAAAGTCAGCCAGAACATTGTTTTCTGACCAAATCTCAACCAAAACTCATTCTAAATTATTAAACACTGCAAAGGGGTGTTTTCCTACACCCCTAACAACTATAAACATCAACAAACATAGAAATAACAATCAAGATCAATAATTCACCCCTTTAAATCCTTTCTTTACCCAAAAACACTTAGAATCCGATCATAAACTCATACCTTGCTACAAGGATCACGTTGATGTAGTTGATACTCACTAAATATGTTGTTCTTGATCAAAAGGAATGAGAGTAATTTGCTGCTTCAGAAATGGTTGGAGATAAAAAGACTTAGTTGACTAACCCAAGTAAACTTTCTAACACACATACACATACACACATATATATATATAGTACTTTCCAAGAATTACCAATCAACCCCTGAACTTATCATGTTTCAAATTGACAATTTTAGTCCCTCTAGTTTTATAAATACCTCTGATCTTTAATAACACTTAGCCATAACAACTTTTGAACATTGGGGCGTTACAACTCTTCCCCACTTGGAGTGATTTCGTCCCCGAAATCTACTATGCAACTAACTTGGCATTATCAAGCTGAATGCTACCGTAGCACACTAGCGGTAGTCTTACATTTCCTCCTCTCTGAATGCCATCACAAGGCACTAACAATAGTCTTACATCAAATACTATCCGCTACTGAAGTAGACGGTCTGCAACATTCTTGTAACATCCTCGTATTGGGCCTAGTTATAATTCCTATGTACGTGTATGTAAATTAATTAAAACGATAATAAAGTATGTATATTTATTGTTACGTGTTAGGTGTTATCTGTTATGTGTTTTAAGTAGTTATATGTTGAAATATAAATGTAGTAGTAAAGTAAGTAAGACGAATAATTTGTGAATGGTTTTAAGTGAAGATTTCAGAAATATCCCCGTTAGTTAAAACGGGTAATCGTAGGTCAAGTTGTAAGTTGAAAAGGGGATCAAAATACCCTTTGTGGATGTGATTAAACCCAAAGGCGGTTTGTGCCTTTGTAGTGTCTCGCCTGTATGTGTGTTTGAAGACAAACACATACACAAACATTTGAAGACTCTCTCTTTGCAAGTTCTTGAAGGTTTTCTTGAAGATTTGTTGTGTCAAAATGATTTCTAGCAGATTAGGATTTCTGTAGTCTCCATCATCTTCTTCATCACCTTCTTCACCTTGTTCTTCATTTGGTGAGTAAGTGGGGTTTTGATGTTAACAAGTTGAACCTCAAACTGAGTTCTGAAATTGACTTTAGTTGATTTCTATATCAATTAAAAGTTGTTTGGAACTTATTTGATGAATTAAAATGATGTTTTGATGAAATTCTTAAAAGTTGAATAAAATGGGTTAAATGGATGATTTTAGTTCCAAATCATGTGTGGGTTGTTGTAATTTATAAAAGATATGTTTTTGGGATCATATGAATGTTCTCTAAGGTATACTAATGTTAAAAGTAATTACGAAACTCGATTTTAGAGGTTTGATTGAAGAACAGTCTGAATAGGGGATGTTGTAGCTGACCTATTCTTGAACATGTTTTGCTTGCGGGCGCAAGGCCCTTCCTTGCGGCCGCAAAGGGCCAAAATCCAATAAGCTAGATACTCAAAATCCGACACACTAAGTACAAAATGGAATGTGCTTGCGGGCGCAAGGCCCCACCCTTGCGGCCGTATGCAGTGTCGGAAAGCGATAAGAAATGTCGAAATCCGATAAGAAGTATCGGAATCCGATAGGAAGTGTTGAAATCTGATTGAAAGTATCAGAATCCGATGGAATTTTCAGAATCCGCAAGTAGTGCCGGAATCCGATAGTTTTGTCGGATTTATGGTGCGTACGGGCGCAAGCGTGTTTGCTTGTGGGCGCAAGCATTAGTGCTTGCAACCGCAAGGGGGTGTTCTTTTATGGACAATTCAAAGATTTTCATGTCCTTGATGGTTGGTCTATTGTTCCTTTAAGGGTTCCTAATCTTGCGTGTCCCTCTTATATAGACGATTAACGTAAGTAATAATGTTATAGTGATCTTGTTGCGTTAGCAAGTCCGAAGTGAATTATCTGTAGAATCTAAACTATTTAGGTGAGTGCCTACTTTCATGAGACTTAGTAGAGTAAGGCTTGCATGCTAAGTGATTATGTGAATGTTTTCTACATATCTAACTTTCTTTCGCAGGTATGGTCGAGGAGGTCAGTTTATGTATTGTATGATGTTACGAAGTGTACTAGGTGCATGCTAGTGGGTCCAGCCTGGAACCACTTAGTTAATATGTGATGCTATACATGAAACAATACCTGAAAGATGTTATATGTAAGATGATGGATCCCTGTGGGATCATATGTATGTATGTGTATGTGCACTATCTGCAGACTATCTGACGCATGGTTAAGGTTAGTCGGTTGTAACTGGATCCTTCGGGATTTCACGGTGATTCAGGAGGCATCCTGGATCATAGGTTCTGCAGAACCGCCATGCCTTAACGTGAGTGGTGATCAGTCAGTTGTAGCTGGATTACCTGTGGAGCCTCTAGCTCTGTGAATGATGTTTGGTGGACTGCTTTATGCTCCGCCACTAGCGTAGTTGGTCGTGCCTGATCCCCCGGTCTGAGTTGTTGAGCAGGATTGATTACCCTGCAAGACACGACTCTTACTGATCTTATCAGCACACCGCAATGTGCTAAGTTAGCAATGATTGTTTATGTATGATATGTATGATGTATTGCTTACTTTATTGATGCTTATGATTGTATGTACTTACTAGCTAAGTGTTAGCTAATGATACTATGTTTTCCCTTTTCAGGTAAATATTAGATATCCTGTGAGGCGGGTAGCTTTTGGGATGTAAATTGCCCCTTGTGGGTGGAACACTTCACAATTATAATGTTGTAATGTAAATAGATACTATGGTCGGTTCCTGTACTTGGTAACACCAACGTTCTTTTGATAAGTTGTTAATGTAAATAATAGTTTGTTGTTTTAAAAAGAAAAATTTCTTCTGCTAAAATCTGATTTATCATTAAAGTAACTGTATTCAGAAGCGGTGTTACAATTAGGTATCAGAGCCTAAGTTTTAGCTAATTGGGTACTTGAGAGACTGTTCGATCTTAAGCTCGGGCCCGACCATAAAGAAGTGTTCCTGTAGGGGGATCGAGTGAGAGTGCTATATGTGTACTATTATTGTAAGAAGAATTGTTACTAAGTTAAATAAGTGAGATAGAGTATTAACTACTCTTTCTTTGTCATATAGAAATATTGAAAAGATGTCTGCCAAACGTGGCCATACAGAGCAAGCTATTAAAGAATTGGAGGATGAGGCTTCACATATGCCTCATCAGGATGAAGATCAAACATCTCAGCACAATGCTGGAGAGGGCAGACCTGAGCCAGATCAGGCTGCTTATATCAGGCGTTTGGAGGAAGAGCTACGAGTGACAAAAGAGCTCTTATTGCAGGCCAAACTGAACAACCCCCACAAGACTTGTTCATACAAGAAGTTTCTATCCTGCAAGCCTCCGACATTCCAGGGGAGTGATAACCCCACAATTACTATATTGTGGCTCCGGGAAATGGAGCAAGTGTTTGAGTCGTCTGAATGTGAGCCGGAGTATTGTGTGAAATATGCAATACGTACGTTAAAGGGCCGTGCCATATTCTGGTGGGATACAGTGAAAGCCTCTGTTAGCAAGGAGGTGCTGAGTGCTCTCTCTTGGGAGCAGTTTTCTAAGAAAGTGTTGAAGAAGTATTGTATAGGCTATGACATGGAACGGATGGAGAGGGAGTTCACGGATCTCCAAAAAGGGAACAAACCAATAGAAGAACACATCACCTCATTCAATGACAAGCTGAGGTTTGTTCCCCATTTGATTCCTGACGAGACCACCAAGATAAGGCAGTTTGTGGCAACTTTGCCACTGGAATTTCGCCCTCTTGTATGGGTTGCTGCTAATCTGGAACGGGCTTTTGAAATAGCCCGACAAATGGAGGGAGACCGCTTATATTGCAAGGGCGAATCTGCCGTGCAGGGTCAAAGAGGAAATTTCAACCGTCTAACAAATCGGGTCCTTCCAAGGGACAATCCTCTACAGGCGGGACGACTGATTCCCCTTAGTGTTCTCAATGCCGTACTTACCATTCTGGTGAGTGTTCAAACTCTACCAGGCGGTGCTGGAGGTGCGGGAAAAAGGGCCACGCTACTACGGAGTGTGGTTTTAAAGATGACGTGTGCTATCAGTGCCACAAGCCCGGGTACAAGCTGACAGACTGCCCGTAAAGACAAGGTACAAGAGCAAAGAGGTCTTCTTCTTCTAGAGGCCCGAAAAGAGATGACAAGCCCTACGCAAAAGGCAGGGCTTTCCAGATGACGGCAGACGAGGCCAAAGCAGCAGGGGAAGTTATCACTGGTACTTTTCTTGTCAACTATATCCTTGCTTGTGTTTTATTTGACTCTGGACCTACTCCTTTGTATTTGTGGCGTGTCGTAAAAGATTATAGTTACCTGTTGTTCCCTTGACTGAGCCACTCAGAGGAGAGATCGCTGACGGCAAAGTAATCTCTGTTACAGAGAAAGTCCCAATAGTTGTGATTTATATTGACGGGAGTAGTATCCCAATTTCATTCTTTATTATGCCTACTTCGGGCTTTGATGTCGTGATCGGGATGGATTGGCTCAGCAAGCGCGATGTTGAGATTATCTGTTCCAAAAACATGATCAAGATCCCTCTTTCTGATGGATCTTATGCTGTTGCTCGTGGAGAACGACGGGATTCTGATATTCCTATTGTCTCCATGATTAATGCTCAAAAGTCGATTTCCAAAGGTTGTAACTCTTATCTAGAATATGTTATTGATGCTACGATGGAGAAGCGACCAGTTAAAGATATTCGGGTGGTATTTGACTACCCTGAGGTATTCCCTGAAGAACTTCCGGGTGTGCCTCCGATCAGAGACGTAGAATTCAAAATTGAACATATTCCAGGAGCTACACCTTTGGCTCGGTCTCCGTATCGTCTTGCTCCTTCTGAAATAGGAGAGATGGTGACTCAAATTCAGGAGTTGCTAGACAAAGGTTTCATTCGTTTAAGTTCCTCACCATGGGGAGCTCCTGTATTGTTTGGGAAGAAGGAGGACGGAACAATGCGAATGTGCATAGATTACACGGAGCTTAACAAGCAAACTATAAAGAATAAGTATCCGCTTCCTCGAATAGATGATCTTTTCGATCAATTTCAGGGGGCTACGTGCTTCTCTAAGATTGATCTCCAGTTGGGGTATCACCAAGTACGAGTTCATGAAGAAGATGTTCCGAAGATTGCATTCCGAACTCGTTATGGTCACTACGAATTTCTGGTTATGCCGTTCGGCTTAACCAATACATCTGCCGTCTTCGTGGATCTGATGAATCGGGTTTGTCGTCTGTTTCTTGATAGATCCGTGATCGTGTTTATTGATGACATTCTTTTTTATTTGAAGACGGAAGCTGATCACGAGCTTCATGTTCGTCAGGTTCTCGAGACTCTAAAGCGAGAACAATTGTATGCCAAGTTGTCCAAGTATGAATTTTGGCTTAAGGAAGTTCATTTCCTTGGCCATGTTATATGTCATGATGGTGTCAAAGTAAATCTAGCTAATGTGGAGGCTGTGATGAATTGGGGGGTTCCTCGGACTCCTTCCGAAATTAAAAGCTTCTTTGGCTTGGCTGGCTACTATCGGCGGTTTATCCGCGATTTCTCAAAACTTGCGGGTCCGTTGACCAAACTAACTCGCAAGGATGTTGTTTTTGTCTGGTCGGAAGCTCAAGAGGAAGCTTTTCAGATCCTGAAGCGATTGTTATGTAAAGCTCCGATCCTTACTCTACCTGAGGGTTCGGAGGACTTCATAGTATATTGTGATGCCTCTTACGTGGGTTTGGGTTGCGTCCTGATGCAACGTGATTGAATGATTGCCTACGCTTCTAGGCAGTTGAAATCACACGAACGGAACTACCCAACCCATGATCTGGAGCTTGCTGCTGTTGTGTTTGCACTAAAGTTGTGGAGACATTACCTTTATGGCACGAAGTGTGTGATTTGCACAGATCACAAAAGCCTTCAGTATGTCTTTTCTCATAAAGAACTCAACATGCGGAAACGCCGTTGGTTGGAGTTAATAAAAGACTATGATTGTGAAAGCCGTTACCATCCTGGTAATGCCAATGTTGTAGGGGACGCTTTAAGCCGTAAAGGACCGACAGCAGAAGCTAAGTTTATGAGAATTGTCATTGTGCCAGACTTGATTGCTAAACTGAAGGAAGGTCAGCAGACTGCATTGCAAGAAGAGAATTTGAAAGCTGAGACGATGAAGAAATTAAAGGATCAGCTCACTGAAGATAATCATTGGTTGAAAAATTTTCAATCCAGGATCTGGGTGTACCTTCTATTGGAGATAACCGTGAGCTGATTCTGCAGGAAGCCCATAAGTCCAAACTGTCCATCCATCCGGGAATCACAAAGATGATCTGAAGATGTTATACTGGTGGCCAACTTTGAAGAAAGACATAGCTTCTTTTGTGGAGAGATGTCAGATCTGCGTGCAAGTGAAGATAGAGCATCAGAGACCATATGGTAATCTGGAACAGCTCGATATTCCGGAGTGGAAATGGGATAATATTACGATGGATTTCGTGACCAAGCTACCAAGGACGTCCAGAGGGCACGACATGATCTGGGTTATTGTGGATCGACTGACAAAAAGTGCTCATTTCTTGGCAACAAACAAGTCTGCTGTTTAGCCCAGCTGTATATCGATGAGATAGTATCACGTCACGGTCTTCCATGTTCAATTGTATCTAATCGTGACTCTCGGTTTCTCTTGAATTTCTGGCAGAGTCTGCAACACGAACTTAGCACTCGTGTTCATCTGAGCACAGCCTATCATCTGTAGACTGATGGCCAATCTGAACGTACGATCCAGACATTAGAAGATATGCTTCGTGCCTGTGTACTCGAATTTGGTGGATCATGGGATTCTCATCTCCCATTGATTGAATTTGCTGACAATAATTCATATCATTCCAGCATTGGAATGCCACCATATGAGATGTTATATGGAAGACGCTACCGTACTCCAACTTGTTGGTTGGAACCGGTGAGAAACAGTTTGCTGGACCGGAAAATTGTCCAGATCACATCTAATAAAGTAACTGTTGCTCTTGAAAAGTTTCTCCTTGGAAGGGCGTCATTTGTTTCGCACGCAAGGGGAAGCTAAGTCCATGTTTAATTAGGCCATTCAGAATCGTGCGCAAAGTGAATGATCAGATGGTGACTCTAGAGCTGCCGCCTAAGCTATCTGGAATACACGACACCTTTAACGTGTGCTACTTACGCAAGTGCCACGTTGAAGAAGAGCAGATTATTCAATTGCAAGAATTGAAGGTTAACTCTTCTAAAGGACTTGTAGAAGAACCTGTAGATATTCTTGACACGAAAGTCAATAAGCTACGTAAGAAGATAGTCAAGCTACTTCTTGTAAATGGAAACACAACTTAGGTCAAAACCTGACGTGGGAAACCGAGGACGATATGAAGACAAGATACCCTCACCTGTTTATCAGTAAGTAGATTCCGAGCACGGAATCATCTTAAGGGGTGTAGATTTGTAACATCCTCGTATTGGGCCTAGTTGTAATTCCTATGTACGTGTATGTAAATTAATTAAAATGATAATAAAGTATCTATATTTATTGTTACGTGTTATAAGTTATGTGTTTTAAGTAGTTGTATGTTGAAATATAAAAGTAGTAGTAAAGTAAGTAAGACGAATAATTTGTGAATGGTTTTATGTGAGGATTTCAGAAATATCCCCGTTAGTTAAAACGGGTAATCGTAGGTCAAGTTGTAAGTTGAAAAGGGGAACAAAATACCCCCTTGTGGATGGGATTAAACCCAAAGGCGGTTTGTGCCTTTGTAGTGTCATGCCTATATGTGTGTTTCAACACAAACACATAGACACACATTTGAAGACTCTCTCTTTGCACGTTCTTGAAGGTTTTCTTGAAGATTTCTTGTGTCAAAGTGATTTCTAGCAGATTAGGATTTCTGTAGTCTTCATCATCTTCTTCATCACCTTCTTCACCTTGTTCTTCATTTGGTGAGTAAGTGGGTTATTGATGTTAACAAGTTGAACCTCAAATTGAGTTCTAAAATTGACTTTGGTTGATTTCTATATCAATTACAAGTTGTTTGGAACTCATTTGGTGAATTAAAATGATGTTTTGATGAAATTCTTAAAAGTTGAATAAAATGGGTTAAAATGATGATTTTAGTTCTAAATCATGTGTGGGATGTTGTAATTTATAAAAGATATGTTTCTGGTATCATATGAATGTTCCCTAAGGTATACTAATGTTAAAAGTAATTAAAAAAACTCAATTTTAGAGGTTTGATTGAAGAACAGTCGGAACAGGGGATGTTGTAGCCGACTTGTTCTTGAACAGGTTCTGCTTGCGGGCGCAAGGCCCTTCCTTGCGGTCGCAAGGGGCCAAAATCCAATGAGCTAGATACTCAAAATCCGACACACTAAGTACAAAACCGAAAGTGCTTACGGGCACAAGGCCTCATCCTTGCGGCCGTAAGCAGTGTCGGAATCCGATAAGAAGTGTCGGAATCCGATAGGAAGTATCAAAATCCGATAAGAAGTGTTGAAATCCGATTGAAAGTGTCGTAATCCGCAAGTAGTGTTGGAATCCGATAGTTTTGTCTGATTTGTGGTGCTTACGGGCGCAAGCGTGTTTGCTTGCGGCCGCAAGGGGGTGTTCTTTTGTAGACAATTCAAAGATTGTTATGTCCTTGATGGTTGGTCTATGGTTCCTTTAGGGGTTCCTAATCTTGTTGTGTCCCACTTATATAAACGATTAACGTAAGTAATAATGTTATAGGTGATCTTGTCGCGTTAGCAAGTCCGAAGTGAGTTATCTGTTGAATTTAAACTATTCATGTAGTGCCTGCATTCATGAGACTCACTAGAGTAAGGCTTGCATGCTAAGTGATTATATGAATGTTTTGAACATATCTAACTTGCTTTTTCAGGTATGGTCGAGGAGGTAAGTTTATGTGTTGTATGAATTTACGAAGTGTACTAGGTGCATGCTAGTGGGTCCAGCCTGGAACCACTTAGTTAATATGTGATGCTATACATGAAACAATACCTGAAAGATGTTATATGTAAGATGATGGATCCCTGTGGGATGATATGTATGTATGTGTATGTACAATGTCTGCAGACTATCTGACGCATGGTTAAGGTCAGTCGGTTGTAACTGGATCCTTTGGGATTTCACGGTGATTCAGGAGGCATCCTGGATCATAGGTTCTGCAGAACCGCCGTTCCTTAACATGAGTGGTGATCAGCCGGTTTTAGTTGCATTACATGTGGAGCCTCTGGCTCTATAAACGATGTTTGGTGGACTGCTTTATGCTCCCCCACTAGTGTGGTTGGCCATGCCTGATACCCCAGTCTGAGTTGTTGAGTAGGATTGACTACCCTGCAAGACACGACACTTACTGATCTTATCAGCACACCGCTATGTGCTAAGTTAGCAATGGTTGTTTATGTATGATGTATGACTTACTGTATTGATGCTTATGATTGTATGTACTCACTAGCTAAGTGTTAGCTAATTATACTATGTTTTCCCTTTTTAGGTAAAAATTACATATCATGCGAAGCGGGTAGCTTTTGGGATGTAAATTGCCCCTTGTGGGTGGAACACTTGACAATTATAATGTTGTAATGTAAATAGATACTATGGTCGGTTCCTGTACTTGGTAACACCAACGTTCTTTATATAAGTTGTTAATGTAAATAACAGTTGTTTTTTTAAAAAGAAAAATTTCCGCTGCTAAAATCTGATTTATCATTAAAGTAAGTGTATTCAGAAGCGGTGTTACAATTTTGATCATGCAACACATACCACACATGACATAACACCCATACATCCAAGTGTAATCTGAACAGTTTCTAGGCTTTCACTGTCCCTTTACAAGTTCTATCCATTTACTAAACAACTTCTTAACCTTTCCATCTATTTAAGTCACCATCTTTTCCACATAACTGAACTTCTCCTCTATCATCACATCATGTAGAATGCCCTTTGCTAATTCATCTGCTACATACTTACAAAGGTGGAACATCTATGGTAATTCTAGTCTGTATGTTACTTCACCCCCCCCCCATCTTTGCAATAACCCGGAATGGATTACTAACACACTTACACAAGGGCTAGCTTACCCCTCTTTCCGAATCTGATAATTCTCTGCCATGGTGACATCTATAATAACTGATAATCCGTAACCCGGAACTCTAACAATGATCTCCTATTGTCTGCATATCTTTTCTTTCTATCCTAGGCTGTTTTAAATTGCTCATGTATCTACTGTATATACTCGGTCATCCGTTGTGCTATCTCTACACTGCTCAACTCTTTTTTACCAACTTTACCCCAACAAATAGGGGTCTTACACGTTCTACTACACAACATCTCATATGGTAACATACCAACACTCAAAAGGATAACTGCTATAATAAAAGAATTCTACTAATAATAGACAGATATCCCAACTTCCACTAAAATCAACACCACATGACCTGAGCATGTCCTCCACTATCTATATATATTTATCTCACTCTATCCATCCATCTGAGGGTGGAATATTGTACTAAGGTGTAACAGAACCTCCACGTCTGGCTACTATCTATTCCAAATAAACATTTGTCATTCTTTGGGAAGGATACACTTTCTCTATTGGAACAAAATTTACATTATTGTGTGTTTGTCAATTATTTCTCATATAACATAAAACTCCGAGGAGTTCTAGGTAATCTGACAATCAAATTTTACTATAACTTCCTCACGGGTTCTGTATAGTTTTTGTCTTTCTGCTTAAAATATCTGCTACCACATTAGCTTTAGCTGGACAATTGGTGTTAGTTCAGAATCATGAGTTGGGAGTTGATTTCATGTATCTTTAATTGGTGAGAAACATAAACCATAACCTATTCTTTCCGTACAACCCACCCTCATTAATCGACATCATTATAGACCACCACACCTTCCAGTTCATCTAGCAAGGTTGATACTGGAGCATTACGTCATTCATACTTTAACATATACACCGCTTACTGTGGATCATCATTTGTCTAATATAAATCATCTGTAATGAACACCATGCATACAATTTACACTTGGAGAACTCCGCATACAATTTTTCCCTATATAGTATTTCTAATACACCTCAGTAATGAACACCATGCACTTCTGAAATCGTGGAGTAAATAGCATATCATTAATTAACAAAATCACCAATTTATCAAACATGGGTCAATAAACTATACTCATTAACTTTGTAGTCTATACACAATGATCGTGCCATCTTTTTCTTTTTCACAACTAAACTCAATGCACCTCGCGGTAAGCTACTGGGTCGGATAAAACTTTTATCACGATTAGCATTAAATCAATGGGAAACTAGCAATTGTCTATCTCAATCACATTATTCTCACACATACTATTCTCAATAGTAATCTTATCACCTGCTGCTTCTTGCTCAAGAGGAAATTCTGGTATACTGGGTGGAACACTCAATTGAACATAACGTGAAACAACAACAAGGATCTACTTTGCCAAAGTAGCCATAAGATGTACTTTCACTTACTCATCCCTACCCTTGTTAAAACATAGTAGTGGTGGAGGATTCGCTGTGCTTTTCTCTAAAGCTATCGACTTAGGGAAATAAGGTCAGTATGCCCAACTAGTAAAATGATAACACCTATAGAGCGAACTCTAACAATTTCTAGGCACATGCCTCTACTTCTCACACTTTCATACATATGAGTGAGGAACTACCCTTCCCCGCTGTAGTACAAATATTGATCTCCTGCTTAACGTATTTCCCGGCTTAACCTTTCACTTTTCCTCAATCCCTACCTGGCCAATTAATGTTCTCTCTTTTATACAAAACTCATCTGTCGTGTTACAAGTAACCATACCTAAACTTTTTAGATATCATTTATAAGTATCGAAATGTGTCACTACATTTCATAAGCTCAGTGACAATACACTATGGACAAAATGAGTTATTTCTATCAACCTTCTGGTGATATCATTCACCGCTTCTGCCATTTGTCGTAGGGCTAAAAACTCTTCTGTAATCTTATCTATTCAAGCTGATTGGTGCAAATTGCACCTTTAACACTACTTTATACTGAAGCCTAATCGTTGCCCCCATTTGTGCCTTCTCTTTCCTTGGTAACAACAAAGTCTACTGGTCTTTTGTTGTTCCACACAACAAGTTTAAGTCATAAATGACTTTTCATTCTACTAGACATCCGACTGTCTGGAACGCCCCTTCCGCCTCTGCTAGCCAACGATTATTCACAATTGAATCAATAACCCCCTCTAAGATGAGGTGCTTTACTTGCTGAAAATCTCTATAAGTACAGCCCTGTAACTCTTATAACTGGTATATTCTAACTTCGAATCTCCCAACCTTCTAAACATACATCATTGCAGGCTTGACCACTGCATCTACTCATTTCTATAACATCACTTCCATTCTCTCTTACACTTACTCAACCAACTGGTTGCTTATACTAAAAACGTTCTTCTGTAGGGCTTTACCCAACTCTGTAGCTACCGTCTCCCTTACTGTACTATTCTTACACTCTTGCAATTCCTCTATAGTTGGAATCCCTCTTGTAAAATTACCCATAAGTCTAATGGTTGGAATAGTAATTGCATCTGCTTCAAATCTATCTCTAGCTTCCCGAGATCTACTTACCTCGGGCTATTACGTTAGTCACATACTAACTCTTTTTGAGGATCAGAAAACTTTAACATACAATACTACAACAACTTTCTCTAAACCATCACAGGTATACTAGTCTACATACATAAATCATCATGCTATCAAACACATAATCCGCAGGGTTCATCATGATCTTGTTGAGCTTAAGTATGTACCATGTGTTTATAATAATATGGGCCCTACATTATTATGAACACACTATACCTTACCTATTCTTAACTTAACCAATCACATTCCCGCTTCATAACATTTAACACTTAGCCACATAACTGATGTACATGCATACACAAGCTAACTCATACTCAATCTATAAAACAGATATCAATCATAAACTTCTACTAACCGTATGCTCACCAAGGTTTACTACCCCAGGGATAGCTCCACTTAACCTCAAAACCATGGTTTAACTTTAGACATTACACTCCTGTGTGCCCGAATCCCTTAAACCTTGGCTCTATTACCAAGTTGTAACACCTCTTTACCAGTTTTAATTTAAAAACATTATCTTACGAGTTACCACCAAAAGATATCAGAGTTTCACAAAAATACAGTTTTTAAACATACACGTGCTAACATTTACAAAAGTAGTGTCAACGTTTGCTTCTTGAAAACTAGGAGCTATCTGACTGAGCACCGCACTGGGGCCTTACCCTTGCTGGAACCTGCATCACCTGCAACATGTAATACTGAAACATAAGCTAACGCTTAGTGAGCATATTAACTGAGCGTAAAAACATAAAACATGAGTAAAATCTCCCTAGGATATCTTGCATCCAAACTGTAACAACATGAGTAAAGTCTCCTTAGGATGTCTCGCATCTAAGTTGTATCACCTGCAAATTTGCATAACTGTTACTGTTCCAGGGTTTATCTACATCTCAGTGTAGAATATCCCCAACGCTTTTTCTTGGGTATAAAGAGCTCGATATATCCTTTTCTACTATCTTGGATACAAAGCTACGCTTACACGTACTGGGTATCCTCTATGCTAGCCTTATCTACACCTCGCGAGTGTAGCCTATCCCAGCTGCTATTGGTACACAGCTCACTGTATAGCATGTCTCTGCTCTTACGCAAAGCTATGCTCATGGCATGACTATAGACCCTGTACTTGTATCACATATCATATCTGGTCATAACATAACATATCATATCTGGTCATAACATAACATATCATATCACCTTGTGCACGTATATTGAAGGTATTCGTTTGGCAAAATCATGTAGCAACGGAAGCAATATGTATAACAAAATCAAAGCCAAACAAACGAATACACTCCCATGGACCAAATCTAACAATGAAATTGCAACTAAAAGATAAACAAGATGGGAAGAAAAGTTTATACCTCAATGCAACTCACAAATAAAACCTTTCTTGTCAAGAAGCTAAGAATCCAAATAAGAATCCCTCTAGTGTTGTCCACCCCAAGCTTTCTTGATTCCCAAATGCTAGTTTGTTGATGCAAAAACACCAAAGCAACAATCAAGCATCTATCTTAGACTCTTGTGCAGCAATAAGAACACCAAGAACAAGATGAAGTTTTAGAGAGTTTTCTTGTATCAACCAAGAGCCAAAGAACAAGCCAAAAGTCTCTACAAGAGAAGAGAATTTGTTGCGTCTTTGTCTACCACAATTATTAGATGTTAACACCATTAAACCAAGTGTTTAAAGCTGTTAATTCTGCTATTATATCGAACGTACACTGCCCGTGTTGATCAACATGGCCGTGTAGGCCCAAAGTCTACGGCCCCAAATGGGCTAAGACGGCCCGTGTCTAATAGGCACAACACGGCCCGTGTACACCTACACGGCTCGTGTAGGCCAAAGTACACGACCTTGAACTGGGCCAATACGCCTCGTGTATGTTGGACTAGACATGGCCCGTGTTCAAGCACATGGCCCGTGTATCATCCTGCCAAAACCCATTTTGGCTTTTCTCTCTCTTTTGCTCGATCGTGTTGCCGGAATCAATACTTGGTGTGTGACCCAATAGACTCCCACTTGCACGTGACACGACTATGAAAAATAACACAAACATAGAGCGGCCTCTAGCAAGACATCTATGCTCCCAAGTTAGTATAGGGTATGCCACTCTTGACAAGATCCCTAATCACAAAATGATTGCCCTAAAGATAAATGAACATGTACATCCCATTGTTCGCGATATCCAATGTGAACACAAGGCATGGAATATAGTCAAACTTCAGATCGTTCATGATTATGTTTCTCGATTCTAGATTAGTGGTGACCAACAAATCAAGTTAACATTAATACATCATCAATATAACTTGAGCATGACCATGCATATGAACGTCAGTACTCAATCATCGAGGGGCCCATGGATATTCTCTCTATACATAGAGGAACAAATACCTTTCGACTACATAGTCACGCCACATAGATAATACTCTACCCAATCGTCTTTCTTATAACGACCAGTTACGGACCGCGTTAGAAAATAATCAAAGCAAAGCAGACCTATGCTTTGAGATCACATGTATCTCCAGTTTAAAGATGAAATGTCATTACCATCCCTAGTTACTTGTGACTACAACCATGAAGTAAACTCGGTTGTGGGTCCTCCAATCACTTGAAACCCCTTTCAAGTATAGGCAAGAATCACGTTTTATCAAAACCAATTCTTTACCTCAATCTTAATTCATACTTCCTTCCCACAAAGTATGACCGATTGTGGAGATTTAAAGATTGTAAAACAATTTAGGGAAGAAATTAAACATGCAAAGATAGAACACAAGAAAGACTAAATGTAAGTAACCGCAACACGCGTATATATAGATTCTCTACTATATAAATCGAAACAAACATTAGTGACATTACTTCTTAATGTTCCCAAATACATAACGGTCCAAACAAAAATTAAAACTAAATCTAAACCAAGTCATGAGCAAATATAACACCTATTGCCATAGTGTGAAAATCATGAGAAGCTTGTGACAACGGTTTAGTAAACGGATCCGCTAAATTGCCTTCCGAGGTTACTCTACTAATAGCGACTTCACCACTTTCAATCATCTCTCTAATCAAGTGGTACTTACGAGGTATATGCCTCATTCTCTTGTGAGCTCTCGGTTCCTTCGCTAAAGCCACCACACCCTCATTGTCACAAAAGATCTCAATAGGGTCGGATATGATAGGAACCACTCCAAGGTCTCGGATGAACTTCCTTATCCACACAGCTTCTTTAGCATCTTCACTTGCCGCAATGTATTCTGACTCTGTAGTAGAATCAGCTATTGTGTCTTGCTTTGAACTTTTCCAAGTAATAGCCCCACCATTCAATAGGAACACAAACCCCAATTGTGATCGGCAGTCATCCCTATCAGTTTGGAAGCTAGCATCAGAGTAACCCTTTACTTTGAGCTCTTCCTCACCACCAAAGATTAAGAACATCTCTTTATTCCTCCTAAGATACTTAAGAAAGTTCTTTACCGTAACCCAATGGGCTTGCCCCGGGTTTCCCTGATATCTACTAGTCAGTCTCAAAGCGCATGACACATCATGACGAGTACATAACATGGCGTACATGATTGAGCCCACGGCCGAAGCATATGGTACTCGCTTCATTACTTCTAGTTCCTCTTAAGAACTAGGACATTGAGTCTTACTCAATATCACTCCATGCGACATAGGAAGATTTCCTTTCTTGGAGTCCTCCATCTTGAACCGCTTCAAGACTTTTTCAATGTATATACTTTGCCACAACCCGACAAGTTTTCTAGATCTATATCTATAGATCTTGATACCCAGAATATATGCCGCTTCTCCTAAGTCTTTCTTTGAAAATCATTTTCCAAGCCAAGTTTTGACACTTTGCAAGGTTGGAATATCCTTTCAAATGAGTAGGATATCATCCACATACAAGACTAAGAAAACAACGACGCTCCCACTAGCCCTAACGTATACACATGGCTCGTCTACCCTCGTCGAAAAACCAAACTCTTTGGTTTTCTCATCAAAGAATAGATTCCAACTACGAGATGCTTGTTTAAGTACATAAATGGACTTCTTTAGTCTACACACTCTATTAGGATGCTTCGGATGTACAAAAACCTCAGGCTGCTTCATATACACCACTTCGGAGAACTTCTCATTAAGGAAGGAGGTTTTGACATCCATTTGCCATATTTCGTAATCATGAAATGCGGCGATTGCCAAAAGTATCCTAATAGATTTCAACATGACCACTGGGGAGAAAGTTTCATCAAAATCGACACCATGTGTCTAGGTGAAACCTTTAGCCACCAGCCGGGCTTTGAAAGTGTTAACTTTTCCATCCATGTCGGTCTTTTTCTTGAAGACCCATTTACACCCTATTTGTTTACAACCGGGTGTAGGATCAACCAATTCCCAAACATGGTTATCCTCCATGGATTGCATCTCGTTATCCATTGCCTCCTTCCACTTAGCAAACTCGTAGCCCGCTGCCGCTTCCCGATAGTTGGTGGGCTCATTAAGATCCACCAATAACTCGTCGCCCTCAGATATGAGAAACCCATATCTCTCTAGCTCATGGCGAGTTCTACCGGATGTACGGGGAGGTAATGGATGTACGTTAGCCTCCGCATTGTCATGCTCGGACTCAACCTCACTTGGTTGTTGGCTAGTGCCAACATCAGGTCTTTCATCCGTTGACTCTTGAACTTCTTCAAGATCAATGTTAGTCCCACCTAGCTGATTGGATATTAATTCTCTTTCTAAAAAGACCACCCTCTGAGCAACAAATACTTTGTTCTCGGAAGGTTTATAGAATATATATCCAATACCCGCAGTTGGATATCCGATGAAATACCACTTTTCGGATCGGGGCAATAACTTGTCATCTACCTCACGTCGTACATAAGCTTGACAACCCCAAACCTTTAGATAGGCAAGAACGGGAGGTTTCCCATGCCGCATCTCGAAATGTGTTTTCTCGACCTTCTTCGTTGGAACGAGATTAAGGATTCTTGTTTCCGTTTCAATAGCATAACCCCAAAGGCTTATAGGCACTTGGGTGTGACTCATCATAGACCGAACCATATCTAACAATGTTCGGTTCTTCCTCTCGGTGACACCATTTAATTGTGGCATCCTAGGAGGTGTAAGTTGTGAGATAATTCCACAACCCTTAAGAAGATCATGCAACTCTTGACTAAGACACTCACCACCCCTATCGGATCTAAGTATCTTAATCTTTTTACCCAATTGATTCTCTACTTCATTTTGGAAAGTCTTAAAGACCTCAAAGGTCTCGGACTTTTGTCTAACTAAGTAGACATACCCATACCTACTATAATCATCTATAAAGGTAACGAAGTATCTAGAATTGTCTCTTGTGATGTGCTTAAATGGACCACACACATCGGAATGTATGATGTCCAATAAGTCTTTTCCCTTCCCATTCTCGCCGGAAAAGGGTGCTTTTGTCATCTTGCCTAATAGACAAGATTCTCATACTTCATTTGACTCGTGGTCAAATGATTCCAAGATCCCATCCGCTTGGAGCTTGGCGATACGAGTCATATTTATATGGCCAAGTCGACCATGCCACAAAGACAATTTTTCTAAACCATTTTTAGACGTTGAATCAATATTCATGATTGAATAATTATCCTAACGTATGCATCTACTTCATAAATACCACGACAAGGATGTAGAGCAATCCAATGAATACACAAGTGATTCAAGTAGAGAGAAAAGTATGGAAACACCTTAATGTGTGTGTTTTCTATTCAATATAATATTCAAGGTTACAAGGAAGAAAGACAACACTACTATATACTAAGTACAAAGTAAAACAGAAAAACATTAAATTTTGACTAAACTTAAACATAAATTTAACTCTAACAATCTCCCCCTTGTTTAAGTCTAGCTCATGTTTCTTTGACCCATCTTTCTCTGCCAATGTCTGATCATCTTTCGTTCATCTCGTTTGGCATCGAATAGCTTTATGACTTCTGTTAATCTGACTCTTGGCGCTTGGTCTACTTCATCTTTTAGGCTCATACTATAATCCATAATTTTTAAGGTCCAAATCTTCAAAGATCCATCTGAGTAAGCATTAACTTCTTGAACCTTCAGAAAAACTTTTCTCTTTTGATATTAAACAAGACAATCCCTTCATCTCCCTCGAACTCTTCATCATCACTCCAGATAACTTGAAACGTCTTCAGTTGGTCAATTTTTGAATGTTTTGTGTTTGGCTTTAGCAGATTGATTTTGGCTTTATTAGATTCGGCTCCCAACTGAAGATCTGTATACTCTGCAATCTGACATCGGTGCCTGATGAACTCCCTGAGCTTCTTATAACGAGCTGAATCTTCAGCATTCTTTTCTAGTTTCATTTCAAGCTCCTCTAGCAGAAAGTTAACTTCACTAAGGTTTAAGAATTTTAGGTCCACATGCCCAATTGTATAGCTCTTCATATCCGACCTTGTGACTAAATAGCTAATCATTTCTTTGTAAACACCTCTCTGAACTCCAACATAATTGAGCTTTATGATCTGATATTTTTATTTGACTTCCTCTTTCTTTGCAGTATGCATATTGAGAATCATCTTTGCTTTAACATCTTCTTCATCTTTAGCACCCATCATATTAACATCCAACATTTCTTCTATTTCCTCTGCATAGATGTCAACAAATTTTTCTTCTAGAAAGGCCACTTGTATATCTTGGTATCTCCAGTTTCTGACGGTTTTCTTCAGGGCCTCTCTAGTTAGCACATAGCTTTTCTTTATGATTGGTAAAGAGCCAGTGTGAACCGGATCTATTTGAGTAGTTATAGGAATATTCCATTCTGACTGTTTAGATATTTCTCTGATTTGACTTTCTTTCTGTTGTTGCTTTCTGATGTTTGAAGGAGTGACTCTGAATTGTTTGGGAGATGGCGGAAATTGTTCTGTTACTTCTTTATGTACCTTCATCACACTATCCAAATTGTATCTTTCAAGCCCAGATTCATCAACTATTTTGGAGGAAGGCTTTTCAACCTCTTGCTTGCTCAGCCATAAGGCTTGCGTTAGATCCTCATGCTCTGCCTCAACCTCAGGCACATTTGACTCCTCAAATTCAACCACAGTCTGCTTGCCCTTATATTTTTGTTTGAACGATGTTTCCTCCAATATGGCAGCAACTGCACCGATTCGCTGAGCAGCCGAGGTATCAAAATAAGTTTTCAAACGTTTCTCCCCCTCAGGACGATCGGTGTCTGAATCATCATCGTCATGCCTAGGTCATTTTGATGACCCGGCAGCAGCTTTGCACGTAGACTCCACCTCAGTTCTCAACAATGATAAGATATCTAAATCCGCAGAACTGCTATCACCCTTGCCAATCAGTTTAACCATTAACAAGCTTTTTAATTCATCCACTGACAAGGCATCTGTAACTTTATCTTTTACGTCCATTTCTTTCTGTTCTACTAAATCATCCAATTTCTTCTCAATTCTGGTTAGTCTGTCAAGTTATAATCTTTGAATATCATCAATTCTAACGTGCAAATGTTCAAGAGCAGCATCAAAATCAGCCTTGGAAATGAATTCCTTAGCCGATTCAGATTTAGAAGTTGTAACACCGGGATCACTTAGATTACTCGTTAAGGTTCCAGCATCTCCAGAAACAAATTCTGTAGATGAAGGACCACCCACTTTCACAGCTGGATTGACGTTGGCTGTGGTGGGATTTCCTACTAATCCTCGGATATGGCATGTGAAGGCTTCACCTATAGTAGTTCCAGCTGGTCTATCACTGAATAGACCAGTTATTGCTTCAAGTGTTTCCCTTTGTTTTGATAGAAAATCAAAAATCTATTGATAGTTATTGATGTGCGCATAAACGACAGGTGTGGCATGGAGAGGAGTGCCACTTGTTTCAATAACAGTTTCCTCCAAATGAGGAACCGTTAGATTATGTGCTTTATCTCCGTGTGATGAAACAATATCCTGTAGAGAGGATATTGAGTGGCTTGGAGGGGTTTGTGCATGCTCTGGTGGGAGGCCAGAGTCTTTTTCAATGCCAGGTATAAACCCAACAGTAGATGTGGTTTCCCGGCTAAAAATGGCTGGAGGAATCTCAGCACTCACATATTCTTTTCTTACAGCACTCACTACCTCAGTTTGTTTTTTCCTCTCAGCATCTTCATCTACATTAAGCGCAGTAATATCATCATACATCATTTGTGTATCAATATCCGAAAAATCCATCATTTGGTCATAATCAGGTAAACTAGTATATACTCTTTGACCATCAGTACCTAAATCCTCCTCAATCTGATCTGGAAACATTTTGTCAATATGTTTTTGGAATGAATCTTTGTCACTTTCAGATGTGTCCAGAGCAACTCCCTCTCTAAACTCACCAACACCTTCACTTTCTTCTCCACCCCTCTCGATTATTTTTTCTCTTAACTCTCCCCTGTCAGCTTCTCCCGTAGAAAACTGACTCCTAATATCACTAGCACTCGGGGATCCTAACATTCTTGGGGTAGGATCAACAGGCTCTTGTCGATCCATAAGAACAATATTATTCAATCTCACATACTCCTGGACCACCTCGCTTTCCAGATCTAACAAATATACTAACTCACCAGGCATCACGAATTGTTGAATATCAGGCATTGCCGGGATTTTATATAATTTGATCATCATTTGAATCTGCACTGCTGGTCCACCATCACGCCTCGAGATATCAGTATCTCTGGCTATTACCCATTGAATAATCATAGATAGAAACCGCGGAAACTGTAAGAAGTTACGCCTTTTACCAGGTATCACTTTCTCCCTGGCCACCTTGGCTATTTCAATGAACAATAATTCTGCATAATCAAAATGAAAATGCTTAGCCATTCCAACCAGCACTTTCAATGCAAAGATATTGGCCCCATCTATCCCTTTGGTTACACTTGTCAAACACCGCATGATTATAGCATATAGAGTTTGCCATTGAGGAACCAGTCCTGAACGTTTGAACTTTGATACACCACTAATTCATCTCCTCTCCATCCAAGATCCTTCACATGAGTTAGAATTTGTTTGTTGGTTGGGATTGGATCAAAGTCAAGTTTTGGTGGATAAGAGGTGGATTAGGGTAGTCTTAGTATTCTGCGTATGCTTTCGATACCCATCTGAAATTAAACTTGCTCTATTTGGCCAGCAAGTACAGGAAGGCCTTAAGCACTTTCAGTTAACGATAATGAACTCCATAGTTGTTGTACGTACACCTCCGGGACAAGAGGGAAGGCTTCAGTAGGATTAAAAGTGAATATGTGGTTCAATGGGTGAGATGTTATAAGTTCGGTGATTATTGGGTATTTGATTTTGGTAATGTCTGGTACAAAGTAGGCGTTGTTCAGTTGGTTTGGTAGGTAATTAGTTGGTTTGGTGTGCAATTAAACCTAAACTAAGAACTCCTTTTGGATCAAACAACACAAATAACAACTAAAATCCTTCCTCGTTTGTATCAACATTTCTGATTAAACTCGAACAAAACCGACAGATTCAAAATCATTCAAAAACCAACTCAAAGTTCGAGTATCTTGAAATCGACATACAACCCATTAAAGTACAACTAAAACCGAGTCCAATCATGTTAACAACACATATGATTTGAAGATTAGAGCATCAAGTGTTTCGAGGGATTTTCAGTCAAAAGAATCGATTAAAAACCAATCACACGTTGATGAAAATGAAAACAAAGTATACCTTTCGAATCAGAAAGGTAATGCGACCTTGGATCTGTTGTTTGTTTGCACAAATACACACTTCGAAAATTTTGGATTCTTTGAACTCTCGGATTCTTGAAAAGGTTTGGAAAACCGATAATGAAATCGGATTTTTGTTTTTATAGGAAAAACCGACCCACGAAATCCGAATGGGTAAAATCCGATCCATAAGAAATCCAGAACCCACAAAACCGATAAAACATTCGGTTTTGGTCAAAATCCGATTAAAGTATCAGAATCCGATAAAAGTATCGGAATCCGACAACTTTTATCGGATTTTCAACATTAAAATTTTCAACACATTAAAAATTTGATTTTTCAACTCATTCAACTCCCCTTAAACATTATATTTTATCTTTAAAAATAATTCTTTGAATATGAAGATGAACTTTTTCAAAAGTTTGACAATTTTAATTCAAAAACAAAAAAAAAATAAAACTCCCCCTCAAATTATGCACAAATGTACAATAATTTGAGATGAAGAAAAAAAATGTTTTTGAGTTTTGTGTGTTTTGTACATGTTTTTGATTTTTCATTTAATATATACAAAACCTGATATATTTTCTCCCCCTACAAGTATGAACCCTTACTGATTCATAACTTGTATTTGCTCTGTCTGTCCATTGACCAAATTTGTCCTGCACAACTAGCATATACCGTGTAAGATCTGTTAATTTAAAATGTTATGTTAAACTGTCAAATTCAACATTCCTAATCTTGACACTAAAGCATTAAAATGTGATTCGTCTAACGCTTTGGTGAAAATAACAGCAAGTTGATTATCTGTTTGAATATATTTTAATTCAATTAAACCTTTTTCAGCATAGTCTTTTATAAAATGATATCTAATGTCAATATGTTTCGTTTTAGAATGATGTACCAGATTGCACGTAATTGCAATGGCACTTTGAGAATCACACATTAGAGGGATTTTGTTATATACCAAACCAAAGTCGGAAAACTGAGTCCGAATCCAAAGACATTGAGAACAGC
Organism: Dittrichia graveolens; assembly: GCA_038502395.1. Classification (NCBI taxonomy): domain Eukaryota; kingdom Viridiplantae; phylum Streptophyta; class Magnoliopsida; order Asterales; family Asteraceae; genus Dittrichia; species Dittrichia graveolens. Next base: position 65,677,302 of record JARJIL010000003.1, read on the forward strand.
AGCTAGCAGCAGCAATGTACTCTGCTTCAGCTCTTGATGATGAAACACAGTTCTGCTTCTTGGACCCCAGCAAACCAGTCTGTCTTCCAAAAAATGTGCACTCCCAGATGTGCTCTTTCGGTCTAGCATGCAACCGGCATAATGTGCATCAGAATAGGAATTTAGCCCAAACCCAGAATCCCTTGGATACCACAAACCTAGATCTGGGGTACCCTTAAGATATCTAAATATGCGTTTTACCGCCAGAAGATGAGATTCTTTAGGATTTGCTTGGAATCTGGCACAAAGACATGTAGAATACATAATATCCGGCCTACTAGCCGTTAAATATAGCAATGAACCTATCATTCCTCTGTAAGTTTTCAAATCTACTACTTTTCCTTCTGGATCAGCAAATAGTTTTGTTCGAGAAGCCATGGGTGTTGAGATTGATGAACAGCCAGTCATATCAAATCTCTTTAACAAATCTTTGATATTCTTAGCTTGATTTATAAAAATTCCATGGCTAAATTGTTTAATTTGCAATCCGAGGAAAAAATTAACTTCCCCCATCATGCTCATTTCAAAGCGCTTTTTCATTGTATTTGAAAATTCTTTGCCATATTTAGGATTTGTAGAACCAAATATTATGTCATCGACATATATTTGTACCAACAACTAATCGTTTCCAATCTCCTTTTTGAACAATGTGGTGTCAGTTTTCCCTTTGACGTATCCTTCGTTAAGCAGGTGTTCTCACAGCTCATCGTACCAAGCTCTCGGGGCTTGTTTTAAATCATATTGAGCTTTGTCCAGAATATAGACGTCATTGGGTCTGTTAGGATCTACGAAACCTTCAGTTTGACTAACATACACTTCCTCTTTCAATTTGCCATTGAGGAAGGCAGTCTTCACATCCATTTTATATACAGTGAAGTTTCTGTAGGAAGCATAGGCTAGGAACAGTCGAATTGCTTCTATTCTAGCTATAGGAGCGAAGGTCTCATCATAATCTATCCCTTCCTGTTGATTATACCCCTAAGCCACTAGCCTAGCTTTATTCCTAACCACCACACCATCAGAATCCTTCTTATTCTTAAATACCCACTTCGTTCGAACAATAGATTTGTCTTCAGGTCGTGGAACTAGTCTCCAGACTTTGAGTCGGTCAAACTGATCTAGCTCTTCTTGCATAGCAATAATCTAATGAGGATCAGCTAGAGCTTCCGAAACTCGTGTGGGTTCGACCATGCTTAGAAAACTAGAGTGTTGACATATGTTAGCTATGGCAAATCAAGTTTGAACACCGGAGTTCAAACTTCCTATGATTTGAGTCTCTAGATGACTCTTCAGCCAAACAGGTTCGGGGGATTGAACCTGAATGAAGTCATTAAGATTTTGAAGATCAGTTGAATTAATGTCTTCTACCGCTTGATCATATCTTGGACTATGTTCATTTGCAGGAATATTTGTAGCTTCGAACTCCGAGTTAGCAGAATTTGTAGTCTGTTGAACTATAGATACACTTGGTGGCTCAGTTATTGACATAGACTCCTGCTGAATATCCTGCAAGACAGTAGATGTATTATCATTCTTTTTAAAGAAATCAAACATAAAATCCAAGCTTATATCTTCTGAATGTGCGGATGACTCATCTGTTTTGTTATTTGTAAAAATTGAATGTTTGGATGAGTTCTCCGATTTAAATTGACTAAATCGTTAAACTTAACATTTATGCTTTCGACAATCATGTTAGTTCTCCGATTTAGAATTCTAAAAGCCTTTTTATCCATTAAGTAACCTAAAAAGACTCCTTCATCGGCTTTCGAATCAAACTTCGATAGTTTGTTCGACTCATTCAGCACAAAGCACCTATTACCAAATACATGAAAGTATTTGATATTAGGTACTACTCCATTACATAATTCGTATGGAGTTTTATTAATGCGACGATGAATTAGTGATCTGTTTTGGCTGTAGCATGCAGTATTCATAGCTTCAGCCCAGTAGGATGGTGGTACCTCTGAGTATTGCAACATTGTTCTGGCAGCTTCAACTAAAGTTCTATTTTTTCCTCTCAACAACTCAATTCTGCTCCGGAGTATATGCTGCCGAGAACTGATGATTAATTCCCTCAGAATCTAAATAGGAATCTAAAGTTCTATTTTTGAACTCAGTCCCATTGTCTGTTCGAACACTCTTCACCGGTTGTCCGTTCTGAGTCTTGTGTTTCTTTAGAAATATAATTACTTGTTGTGGTACCTCACTCTTATGACTCACGAACCGGACCCAAGTGTACCGGGAATAATCATCCACCATAACCAAGATATATCTCTTTGCATTTCTTGACTGGACTTTCATTGGTCCGCAGAGATCCATGTGAATCAACTGTAAAAGGTGCGGTAGTTGAAGATATCTGACTTACTTTGTGTGGAACTCTCTTCATTTTGCCCGCTTCGCAGTCCTTACAGAGATGATCTTTTTCAAATTTAAGCTTCGGTAGACCTCTGACCAAGTTACCATTCACCAGCTTGTTTATGTTTTTGAAATTCAAGTGCGACAACTTGCGATGCCATGACCAGTTTAGGTCTGATGATGCTTTAGACAACAGTCATACTGGTGCGCCGGAACCTTTCTCAGACAAGTCAATTGTATACAAGTTTGACCTTTCTGTTGCTATCCAAAATTTCTGCTCCATCTTCAGTTCTTAATGAACAGGAGCTTTTCTTGAAAAGTACTTCCATACCCTTATCACATAATTGTCCTATGCTAAAAAGATTGTGGCCTAAGCCTTCCACATAGGATACTTTTTTCCATCTTCAAATTTCCTGTTTCTATTACCCCATGGCCTAAGATCGGAGAGACTTGGTCATTCCCAAACTTTACATTCCCTGTATACTTGCTCACAAAGTGTTTGAGAAGACCTTTGTTCCCCGTCATATGTTTAGTGCAGCCCGAGTCCATGTACCATAGATGATCTTTCTACACATGGAAAAGAAACTTGTTTGATTTGTTGTGTTAGATGTTTCAGGTGTTTTGACAACATTCAAACTTTCTTTGTTAAGCATTTTTTTACAATCCTTTTCCCAGTTGATTTCTCAATTGATTGGATCACAGGTGAGAAATGCTTGTTTTTGACAACATGCACGCTTTTCATTATTGGTTGATATGACACAACTTCTGTTGAATTTGATGTATATGATAAATTTGAAACATCTTTATGTTGAAATTGGTTAAAAGATGTGAATTTGTTACGAACTACTGGAGTTGGAGAATGTGTTTGATTGTTGTTCATTATGTTCATATGGTCTCTCCACTGTCCTGGACGGACTGGTATCTTTCGGTTACCAGTCCGTTTTAATAACCCTGCTTTTTAATGTTTGTGAATCCATTGGTAAATAATGAATCCATTCTTATTGACGAACCAAAACAGAATTTTATTATCATTTTAATTCTTCCCGTTTTTATTGGATTTTAATTCACTTTTCAATTTATTTTGATGATTTTCACATTTGAACTTACATTGTCCTTCACGACAACCGTCTCCAGCAAAACACATTTTGTTATCAACTACTTTTGCTTTTGAGCTCTCTGTTTTGACTTTCCATGAAAAAAGTAACTCACAATTTTTCTTACAGTATGATTTATGGATCTTACAAAATGTTTTCACTTTTTTCTTGGAATCAGTATAGACTGCATGTGCTTTCTTCTTCTCTATCTCTTTCAGATCTTTCTTCGCAATCCACTTCATTGACGCTTTTGTCTCTCTTTTCTTCACATCTTTGATGTTTGACTTCTTCATGCTGTTGATTGAACCTTCTTTCCCTTTTGATTGAGCTGATTTTGATTCAGACAAGGAATTTTTGTTAGACATGTGAAGTGATTTAATAGATTTTAAAGCATGCACAGTTGATGTCTTTTTGATTTTTGGCATTTTAGGAATCTGCTTTGTGTTTGAAGATGATCCTTTTTCTGTAATATTGTTTGAATCACAAAACTGATTGCATTTATGCGACAAGAACTCTCTGCAAGCCTTCAGACACTATGGATACACAATATCCAGATACCTATCCAATTCAGTTAGCAATCTTTCCACCTTTTCTTCAAGCATCCTCCGTTCGATTCTATTGGAAATAAATTGTGGAATAAGATATTGTGCAATATCAGAATTTTTATCTTTTTCATCAGATATTCCAATCTTTATTTCAGGTGCAGCGGAATTTATTTTCTTGTTAATATTGAATATTGTTTCTTTTAAAACACAATTTTCCACATCAAATTTAATTTTCTGATCGATGCACGCGACTTCAAGCAATTCCTGCCTCCTTTGTAATTCCATGTGTGGAATGTACACTCGAGCATTTCCATCATTTGCTTCTTCAACAACTTTCTTTACTGCAGGTGGGATAGGAATGAAACATTCTTCTAACGCACAACCACCACTCTTCTCTGTGTCTGCGTAAGATGCATTCAGTTCATCATAATTAATAGAGTTTTGCATTTTCTTTGTTGTTTTTCTTTTGAGTTCTTCTTCATGCTTAATTTCTTCCTCTCCGACAAACACCATTTTTGAAGTCCAACCTTGATTCATTCGTTCTAATTGATACAGTTGAGTGCAATTGATCTTTGAGAAGAATTTATTTTCATCATACCCTAACACTTTATATCCGTTCTTGACATTTGGTTCAAGGTGTTTGAAAATACTATGACGTGTAGTTACTTGCTTTTTAACTATATCTTCAAGATGTTGAACTTTCTCATCAAGATTACTTTTCTCCTTCATTATTAAATTTAAGTTTATCTCTGCAGACAGTTTGGCTGCATTCAAGTCATGCACTTTTAACTCTGTTTCTTTTTGGAATTTGTTGAGTGCATTTTCTTTGTCTTTTATTTCTTGTTGAAGTTGTTCTGATTTTTAGAATTGAGTTTTTAAATCAACTTCACTTTTCGTTGCTTGTTCCATTTTTAGATTTATATTCTTTTCATGCAACTTCTAGTTCTTGTTCGTGAGAGATTGATTCTCGGAAGTTAGGTTCTCCACCTGTTGCATAAGAGTTAGTATATACTCAGTAGGAAATTCAGAGTCATCTGTTAATACCATCTCTTCATTCTCAGCAACTAATGGGTTGGTGCCTTCAGTAGCAACCTCTGGTTCAATCTATTCCTCTTCCTCATATTCACTTTCCATGTCTGACTCATCAAATCTAGCCATAAAACCAGTCATTTCCCACGATTTCATCTTCACTCTCCTCATCGGTTTCCTCAAACTAACATTCCTCTACCTTAGACATTAGAACAAATTGTGCATGGACATTGGGATCCTCATCACTATTATCGGTGTTAGACAAGAATTGATCCTCTTCTGCAAGTAATGCCTTCCCACTATTTCTTTGTTTGATGAGGTTGAGTTTTGTCTTGTAATATTCTAAGTCCTTCACCTTGGGATTTTTGCAATCCTTGATGAAATGCCCAGTTCTGCCACAGTTATAACATTTGCGCTCCTGGTTAGTTTCTACTTTTCTTTCATACCTCCTTTCTAATCTCTGACCATCCTTCTTTGGAAATTGGTCATCTCTCCTTCTTGAGTCAGACGTGAACCTCTGTCTATTGTTTGTCTTGTTCTTTAGAAACTTATTCTGCATCATGTTGGTCAAATAGGCCATTGCCTCCATGATCTTTTCATTGCCAACCACATTTTCTTCCTCCGAATGTGAAGTTTCTGTTTCTATAACTTGTTTCATTTTAACAGACATCATTGAGCTCTTAACTCTTTTCTCATTTACCACCAGAGCCAGTGGATCTAGAGTGTCTTTTTGTGCACCTAAACCAACATCATCCTGATATTGATTTAGTTCCTCAAAGATCATATGATGGGTAACCTTGTTGAGGTTCTTTTGATTCATTTGTCTGTAGATCGCCACTTGGGATCTCCATTCAGACCCTAGAGAGTTTAGAAACCTAGTATTCTTCGTTAGATTAGAGTAATCATCGAGTTTCTGGTTTCTGAGGTCATTGAGTAGTTTACAGTAGCGATTGTAAGTTTCAATCAGTGCTTCACCTTCTCTGGCTTTGAAATGATCAAAGGAGTTAACTAGTGTAGTCTCCTTGCTCCATACTCCTGACTTTGTGCCTTCCATCTGACTCTTAATTTCGTCCCATATATCTTTTGCAGTGTTGAGACCAATCACGTTGATGTAAAATTCTGAAGAAAGGCCATGTTTTAGCTAGTACTTTGCTTTCCGATCAGCTGTGGCTCTGTGTTTTTCTTCAGCAGTATACTCAGATGGAAGTTTTTCTCGGTGGATTTCATCCAAAGGTGGATTATGATGAGAATCTGCTTCTTGATCTATCCTAAAAACACCATTTCCTTCCAATATGCTTTTCTTCATTTCCTCACCATATTGCTCATTTTTGTTTATAAAATCCATAAACCGACCTTTCCATACATGATATTCTCCTCTGTACAACACTGGTGACTTCGTGTCTGAACAGAATGAAAGTATTTCACTATAAGTACTCATTATTGCTTTGATGATCTTTTCTTTGTAAGATAATTGATTGAAGAATTCTTTTGTAATCTGAAGTCCGATACTCACAGAAATCCGAAACTCACTTGACTAAAATCCAGGTCTTAAAATCTGATTGCTAACAAAACTTCCAAATCTGTGTCTTAAAAAAAACGAGTGAATTTGAAAACCTAGTCAAAATCCAATAGTGACAATCCGATAGAAGTGAAATCCGATGGATTCAAAATCTGAATGTTTAGAAATCCGATAATGTTTTGAAATCCGGATGTTTCAAAATCCGAGAGATTGAAAAATCGATTTGAAATCCGAATGATCCAAAATCCGAAACATTGAAAAACCGATATGAAAACTGAATGATTCAAAATCCGAAAGATTCAAATCCGATGATTTGAAACCCGAGATAATTCGAACTTTGTAAATCCGATCAATTGTCACACCCCGCTAAAGCGGAAACACGGGGTGTCACAGCACAAGATATCATCACACAAGGTAAATAGACAATAACCATTATATTAAATTAACAAAATAAGTAGTTTGGATAAAACATAAATAAAAGTTACACAACCGAATAATATTTAAAGGACATTGTCTAGTACGATGCGTAAATAAAATAGTTATTGTTTTTATAAAATGTGACGATGAAGATGAAGATGTCACACATCATGCTTCTATGCATAAGGTACCTAACGAGGATCACCTGAAAGCATGGGTAAAAGAGTTGGTGAGCTCATAGGTTTTAATATGCACAAAATAACTTCTAAATGAAAAAAAAAGTTTTAAATAAATGATGGAGGTTTTTGGAATAAAATAAAAGTATGCACGAATGGTAGAAGATGTATTATATTGCCCAATACGTTGCACATGGTAGTAATATACTATGATGATTATTGCTTGAGCCATTATCTAACCTAGCCGACAACCAATTGCCCATGAATAAACCTAACGCCCATATTAAATGACGTTAGTAGTGGTAAAGTACATCTATAGTTCGCCAACCATAAATGGGAGATGTCGGAATCTCCAAATAGCGCTACTTACAAATACCATCGGCTCACTAGCGGAGTTAAGGGATAATGTCTAACGAAGGGCCTTACAACGATAACCCAAGCACATCAAAGAATAATACCATAAGTGCTAAAAATAATATTTGAAATAAATAAGAAGATAGGCAATAAACTTTTCATGAAATGTATACACATGTTTTCACCCCAAAAATAATATGAAATACGGTAAAAAGGGGCTATGATACTCACTCGGTATGCGAAGGTGTTCACTCGTAAGGATTTCTTGTTCCTACCGAAGCTCCTTTCCTAGTATAAGAGGTATGTAGCTCTATTAGACTTATTTTATTTATTATTTTGTATTATTTATTTGTTGTTAACTTATTTATTAAATAGTTAAAGGTTATCTTTATTTTTCCATAAATCATAAGTGTTCACTGGAATTTTCAGTTCTTTACATTGAACTTTAAAAATTAAAAACTGGATTTTGGGAGTCATATTAAGGCTTGATATTTTAATATAATCTTAATACATGTTTCTAGAATGTCCAGTGAAAATATAGGAATTTATAATCCATGTTTAATATTTTTAAGAATTAAAAGTATATAAAATGTCCACTGATTCGTGTCTGGATGACATGTTGTGACTAAAACGTCTGTTTAGGGCTCATACGACCTGGTTTTTACATGATTCACAATGGGAATTAACCATAGTTCAAGGATGAAACTTTTAAAAAAAACTAGACATATTTTAACCCAAGAATGAGTATGTTACACGCGTTTAAAGTGTACCCTTCTAAATCTGTCAGATTTCTAGATTCAACATATGGGTCTTTTTAAATATGTTTGAAGGTTCAAACGTTGATGAAAATTAGTGAATCCAGGTTTAAATGAAAGGTAAAACATTAAACTAAGATTAGAAAAAAAGAATCAACTGATTTTGATGCATAGAACTCCAGATATAATAAAAATAAATGGGGAGTTCTAGTATCAGAATCTGCCAGATTGTTATTCTTTTTGTTTATGGGTCATAACTTTAATATAACATGTTTATATTCATGAATAATCATATTGTATGACTATAAGCTTTGATAATCCATGTGTTCTTACAACAATGGTAGGATGATACACATTTTATGTGTTCCTTACAACATTTGTTAAGATGAAATACATGCATGATCAAAGTCTTATTTTCTTGATTTTTAGTTGATTAAGTTCCATACAACAATGGTAGGATGATGCACATTTCATGTGCTCCTTACAAAATTGGTAGGATGTTTATATTTACATGATATATATATATATATATGTATATATATAAAGGAAATAAGATGAACAACAAAGAAAATAAATAAAAGAAAGAAGAAAGAAGTAAAGTAGAAGAGTAGAAGAGTAGAGATTAGTGTTTTGTGATCATCTTACCAACTTTTGCCTTTGGTTTGGTGTTGGATCTTCACAATATGAACAATTCTTGTTGTTCTTCGGAGATTTTTAGTGGTGAAAGAAGAGAGAAGAGAGAAAAGAGAAGAGATTGAGTGTGGTGGTAAAAGAAATGATGAAGAGTGGAAGGGGGATTATATAGGACATGGGGTAGATCAAGGGGTGGTTTCTTGGGAAGAGAAGGAAATCAAGAGAATTATGAGGGGGGGGTAGGGTGGCCGGCCTTGGGGGGGGGGGGGTTCGTTTATTTATTTATTTATTTTAATAAAGTGTAATTTGTTTAAATAAATTTTGTATAATTGGTGATTTTGTTTAAATCTTTTAATTACAAAGTTTTAATTAATTTTATGAGTTTATATATATATATATGTTTTATATTTAAACTTATTTATATTTATTATGATGTATTTAATTATTTTTATTGATATTATTTTTATTATTGTACATGATTTGTAATTCTTGACTTTTAATAATTCGATTTTTCGAGTTAGGGAATGTTCTAACCATATAAGCGGGTTTTCTATGAAATCTAATATTATTATGGATTTATTTAAATCATAAATACTATTTTTAGTCATACCAGACTTAAAATTTTGAATTTCTAATAGCTAACCTGGGAAATTTGTTGCCGAATGTCACAGTCTCCCCTGATTAAAAGAATTTCGACCCGAAATTAATCGTTGACATCCTGGACTTGCTTTTTGGCGAAGAGGTGTAGATATTTGAGTTTCATATAATCCTCTCGCTCCCAAGTGTATTCAGGCCCGTGCCTTGAGTTCCAACGAATTTTTAAGATGGGGATCTTGCTCCTCCTTAGTCTTTTGACCTCCCGGTCAAGGATTTCGATTGGTTCTTCTACAAAGTGCAACCAGTCATCAACTTGCACATCTTTTAAGGGTAAGACTAAGGTTTCCTCCATTCGGAATTTCTTTAAATTCGACACATGGAACGTGTCATGGATGGCGCTCAGTTCTTGTGGCAGTTTTAGCTTGTAGGCTACCGGTCCAATCCTTTCGATTATATCGAATGGCCCAACGTACCTGGGACTTAATTTGTTCTTTTTTCCCAAAACGCACTATCCCTTTCCAAGGTGATATCTTTAGTAGAACTTTATCGCCAACTTGAAACTCTAGGGGTTTCCTGCGAATGTCGGCGTAGCTCTTTTGTCGGTCCCTAGCGGTTTTGAGCCTTTCCCTGATAATCTTTATCTTATCAGTGGTTTCCTGTACGATGTCTGGTCTGGACAATTGTCGGTCTCCGATTTCCAACCAGCTGAGCGGGGATCTACATTTGCGTCCGTACAATGCTTCATAGGGTGCACACTGGATAGTGGTGTGATAACTATTATTGTATGAAAATTCAACCAGTGGCAAATGCGAGTCCGAGCTCCAACCAAAATCTAACACACAAGTACGTAACATATCTTCCAGCGTTTGAATAGTCCTTTCCGATTGTCCGTCTGTTTGAGGGTGGTTAAAGGTGCTTAAATTGACTCGCGTTCCCAGCGCTTTCTGAAGTGATTGCCAAAATCGGGAAGTGACGCGACTATCCCTATCCGAGATGATAGAGATGGGCACTCCATGACGCATGACAATCTCATTTATGTAGATTCGTGCCAGCTTTTCCATCTTGTAATCTTCACGAATGGGTAGGAAATGTGCTGACTTTGTAAGCCGGTCTACTACTACCCAGATGGAATCGTACCCTTTAGCAGATCGGGGTAACTTAGTCACAAAATCCATATTTATCTGTTCCCATTTCCATTCCGGGATTTCTGGTTGCTGCAGTAATCCAGAGGGTTTCTGGTGTTCTTCATTAATTCTTGCACAAGTCAAACATTTCCCCACGTATAGGGCGACATCCTTCTTCAGTCCGGGCCACCAATAGTATTCTTTTAAATCCTTGTACATTTTATCGGCTCCGGGATGAAAAGAATACTTAAATTTATGTGCATCATCCAATATCGTTAACCTTATGTTATTCGCCTTGGGTATCCAAACCTTCTTTTCGAAGTAACGTACTCCATCAGTTCCAATCTCAAATATGTGCTCCAAATGACGGAGGTTTTCCTCTTTTAGATTTTCTGTTTTTAATGCTTGCTCCTGAGCTTCGAGGATCCTTCCTTTCAGACTGGTTTGCACAACAGCTCCTAATGCTCGTACTTGCGTTGGTTTTACTCTTTCCTTCCTACTCAACGCGTCGTCAACCACATTGGCCTTGCCTGGGTGATATTTGATTTCGCAATCATAATGATTGAGTAGTTCTACCCATCACCTTTGTCTCATATTGAGCATCTTATGATCAAAAATATGCCGGAGACTCTTATGGTCGGTGTAGACGGTACACTTGGTGCCATATAAATAGTGTCTCCATATTTTGAGTGCAAACACTACTGCTCCTAACTCTAAATCATGAGTAGTGTAGTTTTTCTAATGAACCTTCAATTGTCTCGAAGCGTAGGCGATAAATCTATCTTTCTGCATTAAAACACATCCCAACCCTTGGTGTGATGCGTGGCAATAGACCACAAAGTTTTCTGAACCAGTTGGCAATGCCAAGATAGGTGCGTTGCATAGCTTCTGCTTTAAGGTTTGAAAGGCTTCTTCTTGCTTATCTCCCCAAATGAATTTCTTATCCTTCTGAGTCAGGGTCGTTAATGGTTGAGCCACGCGTGAAAAGTTTTTGATGAATCGCCTATAATATCCTGCAAAACCAAGAAATTGTCGAATCTCAGTTGGCGTCTTTGGTGCTTCCCACTTTTTGATTGCCTCGATCTTTGCTAGATCGACATGAATTCCATTTGAATTAACTACGTGACCAAGGAAGTGTACTTCTCGGATCCAAAATTCACACTTGGAGAATTTGGCATACAACTTCTGGTCCTTGAGTAGTGTTAAGATTAATTTCAAATGCTGCTCATGATCTTCTTTGCTTCGCGAATAGATGAGAATGTCGTCTATGAACACTATTGCAAACTTATCTAAATATGGTCTACAGACCCTATTCATTAAGTCCATAAATACTGTTGGAGCATTAGTAAACCCAAAAGGCATAACTAAGAACTCGTAATGTCCATAGCGGGTTCTAAAGGCGGTCTTAGGGAAGTCTTCTTCGCGAACTCTCAATTGGTGATATCCCGAGCGAAGATCGATTTTTTTGAAAAATAGTTGGCGCCTTCAAGTTGGTCGAACAAGTCATCGATTCGAGGAAGAGGGTATTGATTTTTGATGGTCAATATGTTGAGTTCCCTATAGTGGATGCACGTTTGCAGCAATCCATCTTTCTTTTTGACGAATAGGACTAGGGCTCCCCATAGTGAGGTACTTGGTCTAATAATTCCTTTGTCGAGTAGCTCTTAAAGATGTGTAGACAATTCCTATGGAGCCTTTGCTACGGGCGTGGCTCCAGGGATTAAATCAATCCAAATTTGTCTTCTCTAACTAAGGGTAATCCAAGTAATTCATCCGGAAACACCTTGAAGGAATCCCGAACGATTGGAAAATTGTGAATGTGCTTTTCCTAAACCTCCGTTTCTACAACGTGCGCGAAAAATGCGATATAGTCCTTTCCTAAATATTTTTGCATTTTCATGCATGATACCACCTTGACGTTCTTCCTGGTCTTTTTTCCTTATACGACAATCGTTTCGTCTTGTGATAGTGGAATCTGAATGATCTTTGCAGAACAGTATTTCAGCTTGATTTTTGGATAGCCAATACACACCAACAACTATATCAAAGCTCCCTAGTTTGATTGGTATGGTCTAGGTTAAAGTTTTTGCTGGCTAAGTTCAAGGTACACTTAGTGATTATATCTCTAGTCTTGACTTCTTGTCCATTAGCAATTTCCAGGATATAGGCCTCTTTCAATATTTGAAATTTTAGATTGAGCTTTGGCCTAAAAACTAGTGGTACGAAGCTTCTATATATTCTAGAGTGAGATAGCATTGATGCATTATAATTGTTCAGAAGAAACATACTAGTAATCACATTTGGGTCTCTCCTTTGTACAAATTCTACTTAGCTAGGTTATGGTGATCCTAAGATATAAGGTCTAACAACTAACATTCCCGTTCTATCATATAGCAATGCATGTAAAATTTTAAAATCATACATTTCATAATGTGATTTAAGCAACACATGTTCAATCATATAGTTCCCGTTACTACTCATGGTGCCTCTATGTGCTCCCTAAATAAGCAGTTCACTCCCTCCTAATGAAAAGGTCACGATGTCACTCTCCTTGGTAAGGGGACTCTTTTCCTAGCCGTGAGCCTAACACATGCTTCACAGGAAGTTGGTGTTGATTATACACTAGGTCGTGAAACTCGGGGACTCTCCTACTAAGTTTCTATTCTAACCTCCATGGGTAAAGAATATGTAATCTTAGTGCGTCAACCTAATGATGACATTACAGACTTCAATATATATAAAATTGGTTACTAAGTGTGCTAATATATGCAAGTACTTATGATATGCCATGCTTATGCACACACACAATATTCGTACTCTAGAAAGAAAACAAATGAAAAATGTTTCTAAGTATATTTTTATTATAACTAACCTAAGTCCCATATTGTACATAGCTATATTAGACATATGTGATCAAGCTTTGTCTAATTAAGGTATAATCTGTCACACCGCGCTAAAGCGGAAACACGAGGTGTCACAGCACAAGATATCATCGCACAAGGTAAATAGACAATAACAATTATATTAACTTAACAAAAATAAGTAGTTCGGGTAAAACCTAAATAAAGGTTACACAACCGAATAATAATTAAATGACATTGTCTTGTACGATGTGAAAATAAAATAGATATTGTTTTTATAAAACGTGACGATGAAGATGAAGATGCCACACATCACGTTTCTATGCATAAGGTACCTAACGACGATCACCTGAAAGCACGGGTAAAAGAAACACACGGTCAACTACTAGAGTTGGTGAGTTCGTAGGTTTTCTTAATATATGCACAAAATAACTTTTAAATGAGAAAAGTTTAAATAATTGATGGAGGTTTTTGGAATAAAATAAAAGTATGCGCGAATAATAGAAGATGTATTATATTGCCCAATACGTTGCACATGGTAGTAATAGACTATGATGATTGTTGTTTGAGTCATTACCCAACCTAGCCGACAACCATTTGCCCATGATAAACCTAACGCCTATATTAAATGACGTTAGTAGTGGTAAAGTACATCTATAGTTCGTCAACCATAAATGGGAGACGTCGGAATCTCCAAATAGCGCTACTTACAAATACTATCGGCTCACTAACGGAGTTAAGGGATAATGTCCAACCAAGGGCCTTACAACGATAACCCAAACACATCAAAGAATAATACCATAAGTGCTCAAAATAATATTTGAAATATATAAGAAGATAGGCAATAAACTTTTCATGAAATATGTATACATGCTTTCACCCAAAAATAATATAAAATACGGTAAAAAGGGGTTATGATACTCACTCGGTATGCAAATGTGTTTACTCGTAAGGATTTCTTGTTCCTACCGAAGCTCCTTTCCTAATATAAGAGGTATGTAGCTCTATTAGACTCATTTTACTTATTATTTTGTATTATTTATTTGTTGTTAACTTATTTATTAAATGTTTAAGGTTGTCTCTATTTTTCCATAAATCATAAGTGTTCACTGGAATTTTCAGTTCTTTAAGTTGAACTTTAAAAATTAAAAACTGTATTTTAGGAGTCATATTAAGGCTTGATATTTTAATATAATCTTAATACATGTTTCGAGAATGTCCAGTAAAAATATAGGAATTTATAATCCATGTTTAGTATTTTTCATAATTAAACGTGTATAAGATGTCCACTGATCAGTGTCTGGATGACATGTTATTACTAAAACGTCTTTTTAGTGCTCATAAGACCTCGTTTTTACATTATTTAAACTGGGAATTAACCACGACTCAAGGATGAAACATTTAAAAAAAACTAGACGCATTTTGACCCAAGTATGAGTAAGTTACACGCGTTTAAAGTGTACCCTTTTAAATCTGTCAGATTTCCAGATTCAACATATGTGTCTTTTTAAATATGTTTGAAGGATCAAACGTTCATGAAAATTAGTGAATCTAGCTCTAAATGAAATTTAACACTTTAAACTAAGATTATCAAAAAGAATCAACTGATTTTGATACCTAGAACTCCGGATATAACAAAAACAAATGGGGAGTTCTAGCATCAGAATCTGTCAGATTCATTATTCTTTTTGTTTATGGTTCATAACTTTAATATAACATGTTTATATTCATGATTAATCATATTGTATGAGTATAAGCTTTGATAATCCATGTGTTCCTACAACAATGATAGGATGATACACATTTTATGTGTTCCTTACAACATTTGTTAAGATGAAACACATGCATGATCAAAGTCTTATTTTCTTGATTTTTAGTTGATTAAGTTCCATACAACAATGGTAGGATGATGCACATTTCATGTGCTCCTTACAACATTGGTAGGATGTTTATATTTACATGTTTATAGATATATATAAATGAAATAAGATGAACATCAAAGAAAATAAATAAATAAAAGAAGAAAGAAGAAAAGAAGAAATGTAGAAGAGTAGAGATGAGTGTGTTATGATCATCTTACCAACTCTTGCCTTTGATTTGGTGTTGGATCTTCACAAGATGAACAATTCTTCTTGTTCTTGGGAGATTTTTGGTGGTGAAAGAGAAGAGAGAAAAGAGAAGAGATTGAGTGTGGTGGTAAAGGAAATGATGAAGAGAGGAAGGGGGATTATATAGGACATGGAGGAGATCAAGGGGTGGTTTCTTGGGAAGAGAAGGAGGCAAGAGAATTATGAGAGGGGGGGGGGGGGTTTCTTTTATTTATTTATTTATTTTGAATAATTATGTGTAATTTGTTTAAATAAATTTTGTATAATTGGTGATTTTGTTTAAATCTTTTAATTACAGAGTTTTAATTACTTTTATGAGTTTATATATATATGTTTTATATTTTAACTTATTTATATTTATTATGATGTATTTAATTATTTTTATTGATATTATTTTTATTATTGTACATGATTTGTAATTCTTGAATTTTAATAATTCGATTTTTCGAGCTCGGGAAGGTTCTAACAATATAGGCGGAATTTCTATGAAATCTAATATTATTATGGATTTATTTAAATCATAAATACTATTTTTAGTCATACTAGGCTTAAAATTAGAATTTCTAATGGCTAAACTGGGAAATTTGTTGCCGAATGTCACAGTCTCCCGTGATTAAAAGAATTTCGTCCCGAAATTAATCGTTGACGTCCTGGACTTGCTATTTGGCGAAGAGGTGCGGATATTTCAGTTTCATATAATCCTCTCGCTCCCAAGTGTATTCAGGCCCGTGCCTTGAGTTCCAACGAATTTTTAAGATGGGGATCTTGCTTCTCCTTAGTCTTTTGACCTCCCCGTCAAGGATTTCGATTGGTTCTTCTACAAAGTGCAGCCGGTCATCAACTTGCACATCTTTTAAGGGTAAGACTAAGGTTTCCTCCGTTTGGCATTTCTTTAAATTCGACACATGGAACGTGTCATGGATGACGCTCAGTTCTTGTGGCAGTTTTAGCTTGTAGGCTACCGGTCCAATCCTTTCGATTATCTCGAATGACCCAACATACCTGGGACTTAACTTGTTCTTTTTCCCAAAACACACTATCACTTTCCAAAGTGATATCTTTAGTAGAACTTTATCGTCAACTTGAAACTCTAGGGGTTTCCTGCGATTGTCGGCGTAGCTCTTTTGTCGGTCCCTAGCGGTTTTGAGCCTTGCTTTGATAATCTTGATCTTATCAGTGGTTTCCTGTACGACGTCTAGCCTGGACAATTGTCGGTCTCCGATTTCCAACCGGCTGAGCGGGGATCTACATTTGCGTCCGTACAATGCCTCATAGGGTGCACACTGGATACTGGTGTGATAACTATTATTGTATGAAAATTCAACTAGTGGCAAATGCAAGTCCCAGCTCCCACCAAAATCTAACACACAAGCAGGTAACATATCTTCCAGCGTTTGAATAGTCTTTTCCGATTGTCCGTCTATTTGGGGATGGTAAGAGTTGCTTAAATTGACTCGCGTTCCCAGCGCTTTCTGAAGTGATTGCCAAGGTAAATAAACAATAACCATTATATTAAATGGTAGGATGATGCACATTTCATGTGCTCCTTACAACATTGGTAGGATGTTTATATTTACATGATATATATATATATATATATGTATATATATATATAAAGGAAATAAGATGAACAACAAAGAAAATAAATAAAAGAAAGAAGAAAGAAGTAAAGTAGAAGAGCAGAAGAGTAGAGATGAGTGTTTTGTGATCATCTTACCAACCCTTGCCTTTGGTTTGGTGTTGGATCTTCACAATATGACCAATTCTTGTTGTTCTTGGGAGATTTTTGGTGGTGAAAGAAGAGAGAAAAGAGAAGAGATCTAGTGTGGTGGTAAAGGAAATGATGAAGAGAGGAAGGGGGATTATATAGGACATGGGGGAGATCAAGGGGTGGATTCTTGGGAAGAGAAGGAAATCAAGAGAATTATGAGGGGGGTAGGGTGGCCGGCCTTTGGGGGGTTTTCTTTTCTTTTATTTTATTTTTTTAATAAAGTGTAATTTTTTTAAATAAATTTTGTATAATTGGTGATTTTGTTTAAATCTTTTAATTACAAAGTTTTAATTACTTTTATGAGTTTATATATATATATATGTTTTATATTTTAACTTATTTATATTTACTATGATGTATTTAATTATTTTTATTGATATTATTTTTATTATTGTACATGATTTGTAATTCCTGACTTTTAATAATTCGATTTTTCGAGCTCGGGAAGGTTCTAACCATATAGGCGGGTTTTCTATGAAATCTAATATTATTATGGATGTATTTAAATTATAAATACTATTTTTAGTCATACCAGATCAATCAAATCAATCAAATCCGTTGATCAAATCCGACTCCAAAATCCGATACTTGTCAAATCCAAAATTAAACCAAACAACTAAACAATCCGATTGCAAACCCCAAATCCGCAACTTAATCCTTGTATTTCCAAAATCCGCACTATAGACAATTAGAAGGATGGAGAATGGCAAGCTTGACTTGATAATGGGAAACAAGGAGATTGTCCCGGTCAAGGCTCGAGGAGAAGTCGAATTATCTTTTAATTCCGGTTTTTCAATATTATTATTAAACGTATGCTATTCGCCGCTTGTGGCGCGAAACGTTATTTCTTTTCATGCATTACACGACAATTGTTTTGGTTTTTCATTTGACAATGGGGTTATTGTTTGTTTTAAAAATAATATTTGTTATTTTAAAGCTTATCCTTTGTTAGAGTTAAATTTGTGTTTAAGTCTAGTCACAATTTAATGTTTTTTTGTTTTACTTTGTACTTAGTATATATAGTAGTGTTGTCTTTCTTCCTTATAACCTTGAATATTATATTGAATAGAAAACACACACATTAAGGTGTTTCCGTACTTTTCTCTCTACTTGAATCACTTGTGTATTCATTGGATTGCTCTACAATTGGTAACAGAGCCTGATCTTTGCTAAGATAAGGCTCTTGATTGAAGATTTTGAGAGATAACAACAACAATCCGAAGGAATTTGTCAGATTTTGAGGTAGTTTGGTCGACTTTGAGTATAATCTGATTTCTATCAAATTGTGTATGAAAATGGTTGGATTCGCAATCATCATTAGAATTAAAGTGTGTGAGTCCGCGATCAATCACTGCAATAGTTTGTGTCGAATTTGAGATTTTGTATTTTTCGGTTTTTGAGAACAATTGATCTAAAATGTATTCTAGAGGTTGAATTTTGTTGTAAATTTGATTCAGAATTGTAATTCGTGTGTATACGAAACCTCTGGAAGAAAAAATTCGCGAATTTGATCTAAATTCAGATGAAATTGAAGTTTGAAAGTTAGCGGTTACAACAGTTACAAGAACTTTCGGATTTGATATCAAGAACAATCGGATTCTGCAAAATCCGAAGATTTCAATTGGATTCCGATACTTTTCTATCGGATTCTCCCATTATCAAGTCAAGCTTGCCATTCTCCATCCTTCTAATTGTCTATAGCACTTGCACAATATTACAAACGTGAGTGCCACAGCTAGTATCTAATACCCAACTACCAGATGTAGAAGTATGATGAAGTTCAATCATGTATGTACCTGAATAGGAAGTTCCTCCAATTCTCAACCCCTTGAGCTTCTTTAGACCTTCTAGGTACCCCGGGCAGTTACGGCGCCAATGGCCCTTCTTCCTGCAGAAGAATCATTCCGCTTCGTTCGGAGTTTTAGCTTGGGGAACCATCTTCCCCTTACCTTTACCCTCCGAAGCGGGGCTAGACTTGGCAGCGCCAATCTTCCCCTTCCACTTACCCTTAGGGGTATAAGAGGATTTCTTCTTCTTCTGGATTCGCCCCTCCCTTATAGCAAGAACGGGATTTGGAATGGCGGGCTTGTTTTTGGTCATGCTAGATTCCGTTGTCTTAAGCATACCATGAAGCTCCATAATGGATTTATCCATACTATGCATATGATAACTCATAACGAATTGATCATACGCAGTGGCCAGGGACCATAGGATCAAATCCACGGCTACCTCCCTCCTTATGGTAAATCCAAGCCGTTCCATGCGCTCCACGTTTGCTTTCATGTGCAAAACTTGAGCACTCACATTCCCGCCATCGGCCATCTTGATACCAAGTACCATCTTAAGACACTCAAACCTCTCTTGTCTCGCTTGCTGCTGGAACATTTCCTTAAGCTGAGCGATCAAGTCAAAAGCACTCAAATGATCCATTTGCTTTTGGAGCTCCGGGATCATAGTACTTAGGATGAGGCAAGTAATGTCCTTGGTATCCTTGACACGCTTCTCATAAGCGTCTCGGATAGCCCGAGTGGCATTGGCAGCAGGAGGCTCGAGTAGGGCCTCCTCTATGGTAACCATCTTCCCTTCTGGGCGTAAGACAAGTTTAAGTTGCCTAAACCAATCCAAGAAGTTGTTACCATTGAGTTTCTCCTTCTCAAGGAAATCTCTAAGCGAAAAATGGTTGGTGGTGTTGGTGTTTCTTGAAGACGCCATCTAAAATAGCAAAGTAGTTTTAGTTAGTTTGGAAATCCTTGTTAAAATAAGTACCCATAGTTTTAAACAAAACAATTTATTTGTAACAAGGGCTAAGAACCTTATTTCACCTCGCACCATGACTGGTTTGTCGTGGATCATGTGGCGAAGCTATTTAGGCCGGCAACCATTTTACCAATTGTAAGCTCTATTACAACTCTTTGACACTTGTGGGATCCGTTGACATCCATTATGTCGGTTGGCATGTTTGATCCCTATCTTACACCAATCTTAATATATAATTTTTGTTTAGCTCGTGCTTAGCTCGACAACTAACCAAGAATTATATACTAAAATTGTAAATCATTCGACAAGACACACGGGTGGCACTCTCGACCGTTAATTGGCTCGTGCTTAGCTCGACAACCAATCATGCGAGTTACCCCACTCACCTTCCACACAACTACACAAGGAATGACTCGTGCTTAGCTCGACAATCATCCTTTCTTCGTTAGATTCGGGTGGTGTCATCTTCGTTAGATTTTGGTGAATTAACAAAGTAAGTGTCAAAACGATTTTAAGCACCTTTAAATATAATACCATCTTTATATTTTCTTTGTCAATTCTATTCGCACGAGATTGTTAACCATTTTAACAAATGTTGTAATTTCTTTAATTTTATAGGAAAAATTGTCTAGCATGCGAATCCTAATCTATGCATAGGAAAAATAAAATACAACCACGCAAATATATATGTATATATATATAATTCAGTAACATGCCCAAAATTCCTATGCGTTTTCCCCGTGAGCCACAACGGGGAAAACGAGGCCAAAATCTAAGGACAAGATATAGTCTCGTTGGGTGAGCTCCCACTGAATCCAACACCTCCAATAGCATGTTGATTCCTTCTCACCAAGACATCATCACCATGACTCCGGTTGACTATTCCGGTTTTAATTCTATAATATATACAAATACATAGAATATATATAAACGACACGCAGGTCGCATTCCTATGCTCTTTATACAAATACATAGAATAAAAGAAATGGCGTGCAAGCCGCACCAATAAATAAATAAAGAAATATTGTTACAACAATACAGCAAGCAGGCCACCAAAATCAAAATAATCAACCACCACAACACAGGTCTAAGGGCATATCATGTTACCGAATCAAACCAAAACATATCACATAGAAACTTGGTGTGCCACACATAACCATGACACATAAATATATATCTGTATTTTAATTAAGATTGTCAAAACATCAAAGGCACCAAAAAGACAATCCTTGTACATATGCATTAGTGTACCAAACCAGTTTTGAGACACATATTCATATATACATTTATAAGTATATATTTGTGTACACTTCATGCCAAGTTACAACAAATATATAAATATAAAAACTAAAATATTAACAAGACTACGAATAAATCTATTCTACCACAACAAGAGTTTCAATGAAAAACCAATTTTAAGAAAACAGTTTTCTTATCCAAAAACACTTTTATGGTTTTTCTAGACTCAATAGTGCAAAGCCATGTTAAATATGGCTCTGATACCACTAAAGGTATTCGTTTGGCAAAATCAAGTAGCAACGAAAGCAATATATATAACAAAATCAAAGCCAAACAAACGAATACACTCCCATGGAAAAAAATCTAACAATGAAATTGCTACTAAAAGATAAACAAGACGGGAAGAAAAGTTTATACCTCAATGCAAATCACAAAGAAAACCTTTCTTGTCAAGAAGCTAAGAATCCAAATAAGAATCCCTCTAGTGTTGTCCACCCCAAGCTTTCTTGATTCCCAAATGGTAGTTTGTTGATGCAAAAACACCAAAGCAACAATCAAGTATCTATCTTAGACTCTTGTGCACCAATAAGAACACCAAGAACAAGATTAAGTTTTAGAGAGTTTTCTTGTATCAACCAAGAGCCAAAGAACAAGCCAAAAGTCTCTACAAGAGCAGAGAATTCGTTGCCTCTTTGTCTACCACAATTATTAGATGTTAACACCATTAAACCAAGTGTTTAAGGCTATTAATTCTGCTATTACAGCGAACATACACGGCCCGTGTTGATCAAGACGGCAGTGTAGGCCCAAAGTCCACGACCCCAATTGGGCTAAGACGGCCTGTGTCTAATAAGCACAACACGGCCCGTGTACATCAACACAGCCCGTGTAGGCCCAAACTACACGACCTTG
Source organism: Dittrichia graveolens (assembly GCA_038502395.1). Lineage (NCBI taxonomy): Eukaryota > Viridiplantae > Streptophyta > Magnoliopsida > Asterales > Asteraceae > Dittrichia > Dittrichia graveolens. The sequence goes on from JARJIL010000003.1 coordinate 65,699,587, forward strand.
AACTGGGCCAATACGCCTGGTGTATGTTGGACTGGACACGGGCCGTGTTCAAGCACACGGCCCGTGTATCATCCTACCAAAACCCATTTTGGCCTTTCTCTCTCTTTTGCTCGATCGTGTTACCGGAATCAATACTTGGTGTGTGACCCAATAGGCCTATACCTCATCGGTAGTGTAATTAACTCGTTCGTGTCAGCGGGCATATTCCAACATATATATATATATATACTAACTCATAAGCACTTACACTGCTTTGGTAAACCGCTACACCACTACGTGGCTGTATGCCATAATACTGTTCTTGGTACAAAGTTTCACCTCATCCGTACTCTGTACCCTACTACTTTATTGAATATCTATATCATTCAAATCTTATAACATATATATCATGTCATTCGTTTAATGCATACTCATATGCTAAACATGCTAATGGAATAGTATACTCACCTTAGAAACGAGGATGGTTGAGACAATAGCTCAAATATCGATTATAAAGTCATCGCATACGTCGACAAGTAGTACCTACAAGCAATGTATGTAAATTATACAAATTCTAAGTATTGCAAGCTTGGTACACCCTAAGCACACCCTCGGCATGGTTATGCCTTAACTTTGGCATGGTTGTGCTCGTCCTTGGCATGGCTGCGCCTCTCCCTCAGGCACACCCATGCCTTTCTCAGGTACACCCGTGCCTTAGCCAAAAAACACGGGAAGTACCTTATGAATTAGGGTTTGTCACGGGCCGATAGGCATGCCCGTACCCTCCATAGGCACACCTGTGCCTCCGCTGGTCTGCACCAAAAAGTCGACTAGAATACTGTTTTCCGACCAAAACTCAACCAAAACTCATTCTAAATGATTAAACACTGCAAAAGGGGCGTTTTCCTACACCCCTAACAGCTATAAACATAAACAAACACACAAATAATAATCAAGATCAATAATTCACATGACATACTCCCAAGAACATTCTTAAGGAACAAGGAAGGGAAACAGGTCAAAACCAATAAGTTTGTGAGACCAACCCAAAGTCCTCAGGTTATTCACTCAAACCATCAAGCTGAATGTTCCTGATCCAACAGAAACTGTAAGTCTGTTTTCAAAAGATTGGATTACAATCCTGTGAGTACAACTGTTTTTGATAGAATATCTCATGTTAACTCAAAAAGACATAATTCTCAAGCCATATAGAAAAGGATGATCAGTCCAAAACAGACCCAGAATCTGTTCGAGCTGATCAATCAAACTCCAAAGGATCAGCTAAGTGCCCATCGTCAGGACCTACCAAACAGTGGGTTCCAAAAAGAAACTAATATGTTTAGTTGATCATGTGTAGGGCTCCTACAAGTGGTATCTAGATAGTGGATGCTCAAGGCACATAATAGGAAGCAAGGAGATTCTAAGTGAATTCCAAAACAATGAAGGACCCAAGGTGACATTTGGGGATAATTCTCAAGGAAAGACTAAAGGTTATGGAAAGATAATTGCTGGAAAAGTCACTTTCAAAAAGGTAGCATATGTTGAAGGCCTTAAACAAAATCTGATAAGTATCAGTTAACTATGTGATGAGGATTATGAAGTCACCTTCAGAAAGCATGCAGGGACAATTTATGATAAGAAGAAAAGACCAATATTACTGGCATAAATAAAGAAAGATATCTATTTGTTAGATCTCAGCTCCGCAGATCCTTCAACTGAAACCTGCTTGTATTCTGACTTAACTCCCAAGCTGAGTTGGTTATGGCACAAGATACTGTCTCATTTAAACTTCAAATATATTAACAAGTTGTCTAGCAAATAGTTAGTCTTTGGTCTGCCTAAGATCACATTTGCTAAAGACAAACTCTGCTCAGCTTGTTAAATGGGAAAACATCATAAGGGATCCTTCAAGTCCAAACAGAATTTTTCAATTACAGAACCATTTCATATGTTGCATTTGGACCTATTTGGACCTATCAGCACCCCAAGCCTAAATGGAAAAAAGTATACTCTAGTGATTGTTGATGAGTTCACAAGATTCACTTGGGTAATCTTCTTAAAAGCCAAAAGTGAAGCTGCATATGAGTTAATCAGCTTCATGAGACAAGAAGAGTTGAAAAAGGGTAAGTCTCGTAAACAACTCAGAAGTGATCATGGGACTGAATTCAGAAACTCAACCCTTGAAGGCTTTTGTGAAGAGTAAGGAATTATCATGAATTTCTCATCTGTAAGAACTCCACAACAAAATGGAGTTGTTGAAAGGAGAAATATAACTTTAATTGAAGCTGCCAGAACTATGCTATGTGAGGCAAAGCTCAAACTGAGCTTCTGGGCAGAAGCTGTAAGTACAGCCTGCTATACTCAAAATAGATCGATTATAGTTAAAAGACATGGTAAAACATCTTACGAGATGTATCATGGTAGAAAACCCAACATTGGATATTTCCACATTTTTGGTTCAACATACTATGTGCTAAACCAAAGAGATCAGCTACATAAGTTGGAACCCAAAGCTGATCAAGGGATATTTGTTGGATATTCTTCAATCTCCAAAGCTTACATAGTTTTTAATCTTAAAAAGAAGGTAATTGAAGAGTCAGTACATGTTACGTTTGATGAGACAAGTATTGATGAATCCAACAGAGCTCAAGCTGACCCGGTTAGTCTGAGTGAGCTTGAGAGGAGCAAAGAAGATCTCACATCAAATCCCATGTATGTTATGAATGATTCTGATGATGATGATGATGATGATAGTAAATCTGACAAATGTGCATCATCGAAAGAAATTATCAATATTGAAGATAATCAGCCTGAGAGTCTCGGTGAATCATCAGGTACATGTCAGATTGAAGATCTAAGTGATCTTCCAATTCCTACTCAGACTAAAGAAGTAAGTCCTATTCAGCATGAGAGACACTGCTCTAACTCAGACCCAGAACCTCAGTCTCCTACTACAACCTTTAGAGTATTAAAAGATCATTCTCTTGATGATGTCATTGGAAACATTGAAGATGGTGGGTTAACTAGATCTAAGGCAAATGCAAACTATGCTGCCTATGCTAGTTTTCTATCTCAAATGGAACCAAAGAAGACTGAAGAGGCTCTAAAAGATGAAGATTGGATTGAAGCTATGCAAGAGGAGCTGACAGAATTTCAATGAAATAAGGTCTGGACCCTTGTCCCTGCCCCCAAAGGAAAAACAATTATAGGCACTAAGTGGGTCTATAGACATAAAATGGACAAGGATGAAGTAGTGATCAGAAACAAGGCAAGGCTAGTAGCTCAGGGGTATCGACAAGAAGAAGGTATTGATTATGATGAGACCTTTGCCCCTGTTGCAAGGATTGAAGCTATAACGTTGTTTCTAGCCTATGCAGCCTTCAAAAACTTTAAAATGTATCAAATGGATGTTAAAAGTGCATTCGTAAATGGAGCACTACAGGAGGAGGTCTATGTGAAACAACCCCTAGTTTTATTGATGCTAAACATCCAGTTTATGTCTATAAGTTGGACAAGGCTTTGTATGGACACAAGCAAGCTCCAAGAGCCTGGTATGATACACTATCCACCTATTTGGTCTCAAATGATTTTGTCAGAGGAAGTATTGACAAGACTCTTTTCATAAGAAAGAGGAGAGGGCATGTCATTCTGGTTCAAATTTATGTGGATGACATTATCTTTGGTTCAACAAACCAAGCAGTGTGTGATTGGTTCTCCAAGATAATGTCTAATCAATACAGAATGAGCATGATGGGTGAGATGACGTACTTTTTGGGACTTTAAATCTATCAGAAAGAAGATGGTATATTTATTAATCAGAGCAAGTATGTCTTTGATATGATTAAGAAATATGGATTAGACTCAAGCCATCCCGCAAAGTATCTAATGTTATACAATGTCAAGTTACACAAGGACATTGATGGAAAATCTGTATGTCAGACTACATATAGAGGAATGATAGGTTCATTACTCTATTTAACAGCAAGCAGACCTGATATAATATTTGCTACATGTGTTTGTGCACGATATCAGGCTGATCCAAAGGAATTACACTTACTAGCTGTTAAAAGAATACTCAAATATCTGAAGGGAACACCAAATTTAGGTTTGTGGTATCCCAAAGGATCAGGATTTGAGATGATAGGGTACTCCGATTCAGACTTCGCAGGATGTGGTCTTGATAGAAAGAGTACTACTGGAAGATGTCAACTTTTGGGTGGAAAATTAGTTAGCTGGACGAGCAAGAAATAAAACTCAGTGGCAATTTCAACAGCTGAAGCGGAATACGTAGCTGCAGGGAGCTGTTGTGCTCAAATACTGTGGATGCAACATCAGCTTAAGGACTTTGATTTGCATTATTCAAAGACTCCTATATTTTGTGACAATCAAAGTCCTATTGCCATTACACACAACCCAGTGTTTCACTCAAGAACCAAGCATATTGAGATAAGACATCACTTCATCAGAGATATTGTAGAAAAGGGAAAGATAGAGTTAGTCTTCATTGAGACTGAAGATCAACTTGCGGATATCTTCACTAAACCAATGGAAGGCACAAGATTCACAACTCTACTCGGCAAGCTTGGCATGCTCTACCCTTAATTGGTATGTTCCATTCTTTATCTCTGTTTAATTTTTGCTAAGTGCTACATTTGACTAAGTGTCAAAACCTGAGCTAAGTGCTCAATCTGAGCTAAGTGCTAAATCTGAAGCTGAGTGTTTCATCTAAGCTGAACATTCAGGATCAGCTGAGTACTCCATCTAAGCTGAACATTCAGGATTAGCTGAGTGCTTCATCTAAGCTGAACACTAAGGATCAGCTGAGTACTTCGTTCCAAAGTGTGGTAAGTTCCACATGTCTAGGTTAGTCCTAACAAATGGCATGTCCAACAATATGGTAAGTCCAAAATATTTACGGTGTGTCCGGTAAATAACAGTGTGAGGTTGGGTAACTAACAATAAATTTAGCCGTTGTAACAAACTGCGTAGAAGTTTTTTTACGGTAACGGTCATATTTATTACTCTCCGATAACTGTAACTTTTCTCTCACATTGATAAGGTATAAATAAGAGAGATTGTTCATCATATTTCGTTTAAACTTCCAAAATATTCTTCTCTCTTAAACTCTAACGTGCTAATTCAGTAGCCAGTGCTAATTCTTACTACTGCTAAGTGCAATCCAATACGATAAGTTCGATTTCAATGGAGGGATATACTCTAAACTAACTGAACAAATGATCCGTGGTGGAAATTTCATGAACAATGCTCTCCCCACCTACAAACAAAACAACGTCATCGCCTGTACCGACATTCTAAAGTCCAAAATTGGCAGGGGATATGTGGAGTGGGTCTCCTACATTAGCAAGGGACCCCTAGCACATGCATTTCTTTGTGGACCTGTTATGCTCATTCCTCAACTTCTTACGGAATTCTGGTATATGTGTAAACTGGATGCAACTCAATCGGTTATACGGGGCACAGTCCTAAGTGGACAAGTGGCGATAGAAGTAGATGCAATTTGTCTCCGCTGAATTCTTCATCTCCCGATTCATAATCAGTATGAAGCGACGGTTTCTAGGGAAACATCACGAAGCGTTTTACACTTAATGGGTCATTCTTAAGTGATTGGCGTCATAAGGAAATCTGTTTTGCAGACGGCATGGGGATTTATGATATCCACTGTGGTTCGTTTCCTTGGATACAAGGTGGGAGGCCTGGATAATATGAATGAATTTGAAATGCAACTGTTATACAACCTATTCAATGATCAACGAGTGGATTACGCTGAGTTGATCTTTGAGGCATTCAAGTCATTGGTGACCAAGAACATAAGGGACACCATTGTACCCTTCGCAAGATTTATATCCATGGTCATTGAGGACAGGTTAGGTAGAAGATATACTGCTCAATATGAGTCCATTCCTACACCTGTTCTCAGGTACAGAATGTTCGCCCATTTTCCCTGGGCACCCTACAATGAGTGCTCAGATGAGGGTGTATATACAGCTTCCGACTCCCCAGTCAAGTGAAGCTGAAACAGAGGAGGAAGATGCGGAAGAAGTGGGTGACGATGTTGATTCAGAGGCTGAGTCCCCTCACGCTGATCAACCTAGGACTCAGCTCAAACCCAATGCACAAATAATCTCATCCACCACTTCGAGTTCGGAGCAAAGGAATCTGTTTCCTAGCTCTGAGTCTCCACTGCTAGGTGCAGTAGGTATACTTTCGCATCCCTTATCTCTTTCTCTCTCTTTTACTTCTCCATCTCCAAACATAGGAGATAGGACCGAGTCAAGCCCAACTCAGTCCAACCCCTCTCCTCCACCTCAAACATCTCCATCTATCTTACAATCTACAACCAACCTTGGTCAGCCCACTGCTACCAAGGATATATCCTACACCTATACAAGGAAAACTGCCAAAGGTGGTCCTTCATCTCAAAAGGACACTAGAGTTGGTATCACATTGATACATCCACCCGCATGAGCTGAGGGAGAGACACCTTCTCTTAAGGTGCCAACCTCTAGGCTCAGTTCAACCCTTAAGCCTATACCGGGTATGGTGTCTACTCAACCCATACTTACTAGTGCCATGAGAGAGCCTACTTTTGTGCCTTCATAGCCCCATGAAGGTAACATTGAAATACCGAGCAATCCCTAGGGTCAATTACCCCCTTCCTCACCAATAACCCTAGCTCACCCCACTCCCATACCTCACGAACTTGGTCAGTCTTCTCTTCCATTCTTACACACTCTCGCACGAGCTTTCAATGAACCTTTCATACACCAGGAAGGTTTACAGGGTCTCCATTCTTGACCCCTTGATTCCATAGGTCATCACCAACCTTTGAATATGGGACCCACATCCTTACCTACTGAGGAACACTCAACAGCCACTCCTACGGTGGACATACACTCTTCCACTGGACAGGAGGACGTTGAGGTAAGAAGAAGACTTGAGGAGCCCAAGCTGATGACCACTGATGCTCAAGTCATTATGGATTATTTACAAACTCAGTTTGAGCTTCTACACAGGAAGAGGAAAGATGACAAATTCAAGTTGATGCACAAACTAACTGATTTGTCAACTTCAGTAGCCAACTTGGAAAACTTTGTGCTCAAAATTAGACCCTCCCCTATTGATGATGACAAAAAAGGGGGAGGAAGAATCAAAGAAGTATGACGATAAGATTGAGGGGAAGCTTACAGAGGAAGTACAATTTGAACAATCTCATGATCAGTTCATGAGTACTGTAGATCAGCCTTCTCAACAACAACAGGCTCCAACAGTCCAAATTACCACAACTTCACAAGCTCAACCAGAAACTCCACTTGAAGAAACATCTCAAGCTGTTCACACCAACCTTCCTCAAACTAATTTGCCAAAATTTGTTGAAGCTGAGTCCGTACCAACTTCACAAATAGATAAAGGGAAGAGTAAGGTGTTTGAGATGGTAAAAAGAAAGAAAAGAAGTGTTATGCCTCTAGCGAAGAAAAGAAAGGTCATCATTGCTGAGCCTGAGCCAGAGCAATAGGGTAAGTCTCAACTAGTTGAACATGAATCTGACTCAAGTAATGAAGCTGATGTAGCACAGAAAGCCAGTGACATACTTGCTGAGCAAATGTTACAAGAGATGGCTAAAGAACTAGGACTAAGAGTGAAGGAAATAAAAGAGCAGCAACGACAAGCTGAAGTTCAACGAGAAAAGGTCAAAGCTGAGGCTGCTAGAGCTGAAGCTGAAGCTAACTACTCTGGTCCAAGAGCTGCCCCAATTCCCTACTCCGATGTGGATCTAAGGCATTGTTATAAAAGAACACATTTTAATAACAAGATTGAATCAATTACATTGACTAGAAAAGGAGAATTGGTAATCATCAACTTTGTACTAGACAACAAAAAGAAATTGGTCTAGATATGAGATGTCTGTACAAGTTGGGGTTCTCAGACAAAGCTGCAAGAGTTAGAGCTGCAAGCCAGTGAGCTAAAAGAGACATCATTTTACAAGTTCCAGAGGGAGTTGAATTCAGAGAAAACACGTATATCACTCAACCTGTGGAAGGATTCTTGTATCTTGATGTGGAAAGTAATCAATATTTCTTAAAAGTAACAGATCTTCATTTGGCAAATCTGGAATTGATTCTGTACTTGAGAATTCTATGTGATGACTCAATTCAGAACTCAGTATTCAGATATCATCTCAACAAAGAAATAAGATCAAGGAAAACTGAGATGAGAGAACTGCCAGAAGGTGAAGAGATTGTGAATGATGCTATCAAGAAAGCTGCGATTTGGGAACTTAAATGTTATGATATGTGGTTAGAAGTTGGAGATTCTATTGATTAAATAGATTAGTTCTATAAGTTTGTAAGCACTAAGTGTGCAAAATCTAATCATAAAGATTAAGCTAAAATGTAAATGATATGTTCATTAATACAAACTCAAGTTTGATATTTTCAACTGTTTTATTATTTGATATGTTCAAATTACGTTTGATATGTTCAAACAGACAGCTTTGTAAGTTTAAGCTGATGATTGATATGTTCAATTATAAACTGATATGTTCAGTTGTATAAGTTTTGTAAGTTCAGAACTTAAATTACTTCTGATAAGTTCAGAATCTAAGTAGTTGTATATCCAAATACATAGAATACAAGTCTTATAATAGATTTGTAACATAAACATCTCGTAAGTTCAAGATACGTGAATAAGTATGGATTAGTTCAATACTTATTTCAAGAACTAACTTTGGTCAGTTCCAGAGTGGTTCGGCATAATTCTGTTAACCTATACCTAATTTGATTAAATGTTTTGTCATCATCAAATAGGGGGAGATTGTTAGTCTCATGTTTAGAATAGTTAGATTTGATGAGACAAACTATAGATATGTATAGATGATAGGTTAAAAGTTAGGAATTATGTAAGTCTATTATAGACTGACTGGTCAGCTAAAGCTGAGTAGTCAACGTATAAACAGATATAGACTTTTCTATGTAAGTACTAGATAGCCCAGTGACTTCTAAGCTGAGATAGGTTTTAAGAGTGAAGACTTAAAGACTTGAAGATTCAAGAATCCAAGATTCAAGAAGTTAGCTTGACAAGGTCAAGACTGAGTATGTCAGCTTAGCGTCAGAAGTCGGTTCAGAATTTAAGTAAGTTCTAAATTCTGTTATAAACTCTCCATATCTACGACATTTAAATTAGGATATCTAAACCTAATTTAAACTATCTATTAGTTGGATAAAAATCTCAAACGGAATTAATTAGACATGTACTAATTAAGAAGTTTGTTACGGTTTTAAAGAAAAGATAAGTTCTATCTTTAAACTGCGATTTGTTCGTAGATATATCAAGTATAAGTATAAACCTTCTTATGGGTTTTACATATATGTTCTTACGTGTGTACGTGAAAAAACATCGAACAACAACGACGACTGCATAAGTTGCAAAACGTGTGTTCGTGATACTTGATACGCGTGTGCTGCGATAACTTTGTAAGTTCAAAGTTAGAGAGTGTTTTCAAGAGTCCTTGTTAATCAGTTTTAATAAAAAATTTGATCATCAATTAGTTTGTGATTCAAGAGTGTTTAGAGAAAGTTGAGGTTATAATTATTGTAATATCAAATCATCCTGTTGATTTGATTAGAGAGTGATAATAGTTATTGTTCTGTTTGATAATTGAATATACGTTTGATTTATTTGTTTAATTGTTTAAAGTGTATCCAACCCCCCCTTCTACACTGTATCGGTTGATTGTTCACCCTCTTTGGGACCAACAATAAACTCATACCTTGCTACAAGGATCACTTTGATGCAGTTGATACTCACTAAATATGTTGGTCTTGATCAAAAGGAATGAGAGTAATTGGTTGCTAAAGAAATGGCTGAAGATAAAATGACTAAGTTGACTAACCTAAGTCAACTTTCTAACAAACATATATATATATATATACATATAGTACTTTCCACGAATTAACAATCAACTGAACTTATCATCTTTCAAATTAAAAATTTTAGTCCCTCTAGTTTTATAAATACCTTTGCTCTTTACTAACACTTAGCCATAACAACTTTTGAACCTTGGGGTGTTACATAATAGTAAATCCTGAAGAAAAGGCGAGATCCACACTCCCAATCACTACACATGGACCACCTCCTTGTTCCCTTTGATCAGGTCCAACTCTCCAACACCCAGAACCCTACTTCATTTTAGCACCTACACAATATTACAAATGTGAGTGCCACAACCAGTATCTATAACACAGTCGTTACAAGTAGCAGTGTTGTGGACTTCAATCATATACTTACATGAGGTACCAGATCTACTAGTACAAAACTTTTGTTTGGTCACACATAGTCAGAATTATACAGCTACACATTCTAATGTAAATCTAATATAAACGCGTACCAATTAGTCACACATTTTACGATTTTGGTTACTCTTTTTAAATTGATACGGTCACTAGCCCACTTATGTAACTGTATGTACCCTATTGTCACTCGACCTTTCATCACACATACACTAAAAACGCAACTGTGACTATATCATATCGTCACACTTTTTTGTTCTGACGAAATCACATATTTGTTCTAGTGCTCCTTTCAACTTGACTTGCTTGAGCTCCTCAAGGTACTTTGGGCAAGAACGCCGCCAATGCTCTTTTTCCTTGTAGTAGAAGCACTCGGCTTCTGCTTGGTCCTCGGCCTGCGGAACCAGACCTTTCTCCTTTCCCTTCACAGAGGGAGCGGCCATCCTCTTTTTTGTCCCGCCTTCCCTGATTGCTAAGAGGAATGGGTAAAAAGGGTCAAATTCAATCTGACCATAGCTTCATGACCGTAAAGGATGCTCTACGGGTCGTGAAGCACCGTGCGACCACGAGTCCTGTCCGGGCGGCATGGGTTGTGATACCCTTGGACTTCACGGCCCGTGGCGGACCATAAAGGAGGTCGTGAAGGAAGAATTTCAAGTGACACTTGTGCTTTTATTTGTCCATTTTTGTTGGTCCAATGAGGAAATGTTATTTGGTCCAACCTAAGGAGCTTAGGAGGTTGTAGCTTGTCTATATAAGTCTTCTTATTTGCACTTTTATTACTCTTGGCTAATTTGTGAGAGCCATTTGTTTCAAACTACATCCCACCTCTTTGACCAGTCGGTTCTGAGATATCGGATTGGTACATTTCTCTTCTCCTTTGTTCTTTCTTTGGGTTGTTTGTTATTTTGCATAGATAGACCACCATTGGGATTTAGTAGGTTTGGTTTTTGTGTGGTCTTGCTTGCTTCCATTGCCTGCTCTTGTCCTTAGTGAATGCCAACAGTTGTATTAGAGCCACCTTTGCAAAATACTTGCACCTTTGTGGCTTGAGAAACTAGATTTTGTTATTTTTGACTTTGTGTTTAGTAGGTCTTCACGGGTCGTGAAGGCTACATGACCAGCCTCGTGGGGTGCTTGTTGTGAGGGGTTTTTTTAACTATTCCAGAATTCGTGGAGCATACTGTCTTCATGGGACGTGAAGAGTAGTAGCTTGTGAAGGCATTGTGAACAGGTTGTTTTTGGCCTTTTTGAAAAAAAAACGAATTCGGTGTTTAGCACTTGGATTTTGGTTTTTCTAGAATCTAGTTTTTGTCTTTTTAGCCATTTAAAGCCCCATTTAGTGTGCTAGTTCTTATATATGTATGTATTGGGTGGTTTTGGTATAAAATGCACACATGCATACATGTATTAAGTTTATATATTAATATGGATTTCAAAGTGTTTGGAATCCTAATGCATATGTACAAGGTTTGTTCCATTGCACCTTGAGTTTTAGGAACAAACTTAATTAGGAGACTTTTGTGCATGGTTTGGTGTGGCACACCATGCTTGCTTGGTTGTTTGTGTTTGTAAGCTCCAGTAATTGAGTCCATAGACCTTTGTGTGGTGTTTGGTTGTTATTTATTTATTTCATTCATTTGATGGTTTGTACAAAAATTATTTGTAATAATTAATTTCATTCGGTTTGTAAATTTGTAATTTATTGTGGCTTGCATGCCATTGTTATTCCTTGTAATTGTAATAAGATTAGAATACCAATCGTGGCTTGCATGCCATTTCTTTTCATATTGTATGTCATTATGAATAAAAGACTGGAGGCAACCATCCGGAATCTTGGGAGACGTATCGGCAATCACGGATCCAGAGGCCATTTGGAGGCAAAGGGAGTCTTTGGATGTGTCCTTAGTAGACTTTGTACCCTTTGTTGGCTCACGGGGGACCGCTTAAGTTTTAAGGGCTCATTACCAGATTTTTTGTATGTGTGGTTGTTTATTAGTTTTGTTATATTTTCTTGCGTTGTTGTTAGGATCTTCGCATGCCAGAAAATCCTTCAAAATAAAAAAAAAACTAAAGAGTTTTCCTTAATTGGTTAACAAACTCCGCGCGCTCATATGATTAACAAAAGAAAATTAATTGTTTATGTTCAAAAGTGGAAAATTCGTTTTATCACTTATTTGTTAATCAAAACGAAAAGAGGTTTTTTAACCGCAAAAATAAAAGTCTGTTTTTCTCAAAGACGTAAATCCATGCCATCCATAAGATGACGCCACCAGAATCTAGCGAAACATGGATTGGTTTTCAAATTAAGCCAAGCTAATTCTTGCATAGCTGTGTGGAAGGCGAGTGTGGCAACTCGCAAGGTTGGTTGTCGAGCATAAACTGAGCCAACCATTGGGCTAGAGTACCACCGCGTGTCTTGACAGGCGATTTACAATTCCAACATAATACGCCTTAGTAAATGTCGTGCCTATACCGAGTTACCAAAGTGGCTTAAAAAGGAATCGGTGTGGAAGGGATCAAAGATGCCAAACCGATGTTATGAGTATCGTAGGATCCCGCAAGTGTCTAAGAGTTGTAATCTCGGATTGCAATTGGTAACGCATTTACCGATCAAAATAGCTTAATGAAATGATTTGCGGTAAACCCTTCATGTAGTGGAGTGAAATAAGGTTCTTCACCATTGTTTATATAATTAGTGTTAAACTATTGGGTAATTATTTAACAAGGATAAATATGTCGAACTAACCATTTTGTGTGCTTTTCCTTCTTTTAGATGGCACCTACAAGCAACACAGTGAAGAACGTGTCACTCCGTCCATTTGGGAAAAAGAGAAACTCATAGGAGTAAACTTTATGGATTGGCATAGGAAATTGGGAATTGTCGTACGCCATGAAAGTAAGTTGTATGTCCTAGAGGAACCTTTTCTGGAGGCTCCTGCTACCACCGTGACTATGGGTGTTAAGGACGCTTATGAAAAGCACCTTAAGGACACCAATGAGGTCACTTGCCTCATGCTTATGACCATGAGTTCTGAATTACAAAGGCAATTCGAGGACGTTGGTGCGTATGACATGATAACGCAGCTATAAGAAATGTTCCAACAGCAAGTGAGGCAAGAGCTCTATGAGTGTATCAAGGCCCTTCTCGGGTGTGGGATGCAGGAGGGCGGGAACGTGAGCTCCCACTTCCTTCGTATGAAGGTATATGTTGACCATCTCGAGAGGTTGGGATTTCCTATGGGAAAAGGGTTGGCTACGGATATTATCCCCAAATCTTTGCCTCAAGCATATGGTCCGTTCATTGTGAACTACCACATGCATAACATGGATAAGTCCTTGATGAAGTTTCATGGCATAGGCAAAACCATGAACCTCTACTCCGGTCCTAGCCATCCATGAGGGTGGTGCTAAGAGGAAGCAACCCGCTTCCGTCTCCAAGGGAAAAGGAAAGGGGAAGGCGAAGGTAGCAACACCTAAGCACAAACCTAACCCAACCCCGGAGCCGAAGGGAAAAGAAATCTCCCCTATAGCCACATCACCAGAGGAGGCTACCTGCTTTGTAACGTTATGGTTTTGAAAATTCTAAATTAAATTTTTTTTAATCATCGAACGGGATATTAATTATCATTATTAAATGTTTCTAAAACCAACCATTACATATGTCATCTCAAACAACTATGTTACCACACAGTTAAAACGTCAATAAGTCATTTTAAACATTCATTTATAAAAACGACCACAAGTCGGCATAAATTTAACGAAACCATAATTCTATCGCTACCCAGCATCACCCACACTCACTAGGCCTGCACTCCTAAGCTACATGCACGAGTACGAGACATATTTCAAGAAACAGGTGTTAGCTTACGTCTCCTGAGTCAGCATAGGTAGAAAAATCATTCATTAAATATAAAAGTAAGGTTTAAGTTTTATAATAATACCCAACCTGTAACTTAACCCACTCGAATATCAGCGTAAACCCCGCATGGTCAAGTGTCATCCTTAATCATCATTATTTACATCACATAGCATCATTAACATCATAGACATCATTTACACGTCATTATGCATTGGTATACATCATTAGTCATCATCATTACCATCACTCTTAACTGGGGTCTGACCGTCACATATCATCACTATCCAACTATATGTGTGCCTAGCAACTACAAGGGTTCCAAGGTCCGTCCGCACTGGCACCACGTGCGTGCTAAGCGACGGCTAAGTCCCGTAGCCTGTCCGCACTAGTAGAGGTTCATTGCGCATGCTAGATAAGTTTCGTATCGATCAGGGCGCGACTCCCTCACGTACCTTAACCCCCGTCATCCGTCCGCTACAGCTACTCCGACCTAAGTCGTTTAGGTGAAAGTGCAATGAGTGCCCCATCACTAGGCTCTCCTTTCACCAACGTGGTGTAATACGCGTTGTCCTATTCATCATCGATCAAACACCACTCTAGAGTACCAGTACACCATGTGTTATCGAGGTTGTCTAGAAAACCCGACAACTAATCATCGCTGAGCCAGCAACACCTAAAACGCAAACTAACCCTACTAGGCATCAACTCTACATCTTCGGAATATGTCTACCCCCATTAAGTCATCATATTATTGTCATCTTAAATACACTACTTCATCATATTCATTAATAAAGTACATCAAACAACATCATAAATTAATTAATTAAACCATCGCAACCAATCATAATATATTTAATCACACATTATCATCATAAAGGGCATCTCAAAAATCCTTAAGTTTTTTGAAAGCGATTTTGTCTTCATAATCGGTTTTAGAAAATACTAAACTCACCTGAAGTCCAAAGAATAGCTACCAAGCAATGGCGCTGAATGTCTTCTCAATAACCTAATCACAAATATTAAACTCATGTCGGAACTGGAATATTCAAAGAGACATTGTTATACTTTTTAGAGTCATTTTCTAAATTAGGAGAGTCACTCTTCTTTTCATTATTTCTATCTATCAGCCATACCAAATCTCATGTGACATACTAATTTATGCTCTTACCAGTAATACTTAATTCCGTTATAGACTTTGTGCCTTAAACTAGATATTACAATTATGTACACGACCAGATTATATCATATCATTTCAACTTTATAGTGACATCTAGGCATGCATTCACACTTGCTAATTGTAGGTAGCTGCCATGCACTCACATATTATCTTTAGTAATGCGTACTACACACACTTATGACCCTTTAGCGACTAACCACCAAGCTCTCTCATGCTTCCCTTTGTGACACAAATATAAGTGACTCACATACTCTTTTGTGACTAAGCACCATACACACAACAACCCTTGTGTTTGTTGTGAAACCAAGCACACACGTACACTCTTTCATGCATGGATTCATCAAAACACACCCACACATGTGGTATTTGGTTACCACAAACTGCACATATGATTTACCCGTCGAATTACTAAGCATCCACCCATACACCTTTGAATTAATTAAACATACTACTTAATTTAAGTGATTGTTTGGCATGACAATAAAACTACATGTATTGCCACAAGCTACGGCCATGGGAGTTGCTACCAGAATTAGTTTAGCGAGCGAACATGGTTATCAAAAAGATTAAGTTTCTACGTGCTTTTTGATCTAATTATTATCCCTGATTAACCCGCATTAGATCGTCTCTAATTACCCATCTATCAACACAAAGGAAATTCCCGGGTACATACCTTATGGCCAAATGACAGATGAAGAATACGAGGTTGTCAAAAAGTCAAGTTGTTGAGCACATTTTTTATCGTCCTATCCCTCTTCCGGATTGACTTGCAACCGGTGGTTCCTCACCTCGCACACAATGTGCCATGAGTGTCCTCAGTTTACACACACACACTCACTCATGATTTTGAACACGAAACCCTAACTAACATCCATTAAACCAAAAGCTATTAATTAACAAGAGATAGCACACTTACTTTTGAACAATTAGTAGATGATATTCACTCGAAAACCTTCAAAATCTCGTCCTCCTTGCATCTTCTTCTTTTCAGCAGCCTTTGAGCACCCAAGACACACACACACACACACACACACACTTACACATATCTCTCTCCCTCTCTCTAACTCTCAAGGATAGTAACAATCAACAACCATGATACTCTTTCTTTAATTAGTTTAATTGCCTTGACTAAACTTTTAATTCAAATCTTTACAGTTTCTTTACTAACAAATTGGCCACAATTTCTTAAATATTAATGTAGAACCCCAAACGACACCACGGAACAGCATACTAGATATTTAAAGTCAATTGTATCATAAAATACACCGATAATAAATTCTCAAACTTCGGGTCATTACTATTCTCCCCTTCTTAAAAAAGATTCCGTCCCGGAATCTGCTCAATCAAGCAACACATGACTTGTCTTCCATCCCTGGATTCGTTGTTTATCGCACATCCGTTCAATTTTTTCGTTGTTATTAAACCTTTTAATCCATCATTTAATATTCTTGTTTAAGTTCAACGCTTAATAAATCTAAAAACCGCAAAGTTAATTTCCTAACTCCGGATCGAAACCGTTAACACTCAACCGAATCATCAAATCTATGAAAAACGATTCTATCAAATGTAAACATAATCGCCAATCAAAACTCTAAAATCCTGGAATCGAAAAAATTCACAACTCAAAAGTATACTACTCATCATTAGCTATCATATTATAAGCTCGAGTAGCCGCTTTAGCCGGATTTTTATTCTTTCCTTCCGTGGCACCCTAAACCTTGGTTTAGTGTACTCCATACTAATGTGTCCCATCTCACGGTACTTGTATAGTCTTGTCGCTCTTACAATCCACCGCTTTATGCCTCAATTTACCGCATCGACTACAACTCATAGTCTCTATAGTGCATGGCCCACTGTGATTTGAGTGATAAGTAGTACATTAGAACTTTCCTCCTGAGAGTTTTTTTTTTGGCCAGACGACCCTTCCCACGATCTCTTTTGCTCCACCTAACCGCTTGCCTTTTCCTTCGGTTTCAGATCATGTTCAATCCTCATTGCTTCATCTATTACGTTTCCCAAATTAGTTCGCAGCCTCACAGTTGCCTGATATTCATAAAGTAAACCCTCTACATACTGATTCACTGTGGAACCGTCATCATAATAGCACAGTTTTGCAAACTACATTCTTTTTTAAAGAAGGTTAAGTTGTACTTGGCAATGGTCATGCTCCCTTTTTTCAAATTGAGGAACTCTCTCTTAGCCTGCTGTCTGGCCCATAGGTTGCTGAAACAGTTCTGCAGCTTTTCTCTAAACAAATTCCAGGTTAGATTCTTCTTAGTCACCTTAGTCAAAGTGGCTTCAATAGAATCCCACTACTCTAAAGCTTTGTTTTCCAACACGCATATTGCATAGCTGACCCGCTGCTCCTCAGTGAATACCCTAGAATTGAATGTTTGGTCCATCTTCCGAATTCATTGTACGCAATCGAGAGGGTTTGTCCCACCCTAAAACATAGGTGGCTTATAGTTCAAGAACATCTTGAAAGTGCTTCCCACTTGATACTGAGCTGCCCCATTGCCACCACCAAAACTAGTACCATAAGTAGCTAGAAGTTCACTGTCACCTTCCCCTTCAACATGAGTGTTAAGGGTAGTTTTATCTTTCAGAATCCCCGCATCTCACATAGGCTGCTTCAAATGGCTTAGTTCTACACCTTTTTGTTTCAACGCATCATCCGTTTCTTTAAAAACCCTTTCTAGTTCCGCAAATACAGTCCTCGGATATGTCGGCATCCTTTGACTCTCAGCTTCTCCATTACTTTGGAGTCTAAATGACCCCTCATGAGCAACATTATCAGGTCGGTTCATCACTTGTTTCCCGTTGCCCCTTCTTGTCTCAACCATTTTCTACATAAAGAGTTCATGTAAGGGATATACATCTACAATCAGCACAAAGTAAAGAGCTACCTAACAAGCAACTCTCTTGCATATACACCTACCCAGTCATCCTACTCGAGCTAAGCTGTGAGTCTAAGCACCGGTCTTAGTACTCAGATCCCTCACAGCCTAGCTCTGATACCAACTTGTAAAGTTGTGGTTTCCAAAACTCTTAAATTTTTTTAATCATCATAGCGGAATATTAATTATTATCATTAAATGTTAGTAAAACCAACCATTAATTATCATCATTATTCACATCGCATAGCATCATTAACATCATTGACATCATTACGCACCGTTTTACATCATTAATCATCATCATTAACATCACTCTTAACTGGGGTCTGACCGTCACTTATCATCACTATGCAACCATATGCATGCTTAGCAACCACAAGCGTTCCAAGGTCTATCCGCACTGGCCCCACGCGCCTGCTAAGTGATGCCTAAGTTCCGTAGTCCGTCCGCACTGGCAGAGGTTCATTGTGCGTGCCAGGCAAGTTTGGTACCGATCGGGGAGTTACTCCCTCACGTACCCAAACCCCTATGATCCGTCCGCTACAGTGTAACACCGGCATTGCATATACCAAAAATTAGCAAAAATCTGCGCTTTTAATAAACATGAACTCAATCATGATTAAATATCATTACATTAAGCAGCGGAAGTTATTTACAATCAAAACTTTGTATCATCTGTTTGGTTTTACTCTACATACAAGCCGACCATAATGTTTATTACATTATAAAGTGTTTCACCAAAAATCCAACTGAAGGCAACCCAGCTCACTAATCTCAATCTGCAAAAATAGTTAACATGGCACCGTTAGCTATACACATAGCTAGTGAGTACAAACTTAACATAAGAATCATTACAGCAAGTCATGCATTACAGGAATAAGCACACAATGCTATCCTATCACATTGCGGTGTGCTGACAAGATCGGTATAAGTCATTTCTTGTAGGATAGCTAGTCCCACTCAACAACAATATACCGGGGGATCAGACACGACCATCCGCGCTGGTGGAGGAGCATAAAGCAGTCCACCGAGCATCATTTACGGAACTATAGGTTCCCTAGTAATCCCAGCCGTATTCTAGCTGATTACCATCTCAGGTTAAGGCACGGTGGTTCTACAGAACCTAAGATCCGGGATGCACCCCGAATCACCGTTAAGTTCCGAATCACCTGACTAAGGTTCCCTTGAACCCAACTACATGGCATTGTGCTTAAAGTAGCATGGCATTACTTATTCATTTCCTCTCAAGCATATATGCACTTAAAACATCCTTAAACTACATTTAGCTGATAGGTCTTCCGCTACTGAGGCTTACGGAAGTCGGTACTCACCTGAGTAGCTTAGATCAAATAGGTACTTTATTTCTACTTTACTTATCACAGCAAGTTCACCTAGAACATTATGACTTGCATTAATCATCTTTACACATAAAGAATTTCTACTACACAACACAAGAATCCCCAAATCCGGACCTCACACAAATCCGACATAACTGTCGGATTGTGGGAAATCCGATACTTAGGAAATCCGGCATATGAGGAAATCCGATACATCATCGGATTCCGACACACAAAGGAAATCCGACATATTATCGGATTTGATACTTAGACATCTCATGGATTTGACAATTCAATGGAATCCGATATTTTATCAGAATCCGATGGACATGAAGAAATCCCACACTTACGAGGAAATCCGACACTTTGTCGGATTTGGCTAGCAGATTGGAAAACTTGCGGATTCCGACACTTTGAGGTCTCGGAATCCGACACATTCAACACTGAAATTCCGCCAACTTAATTCTTGGCTTATTTCTAGGATTTTATTCCTTAGTTTTACATTTAAAAATTCTGAAACATCATCTTTCCTTCGTATGGACTTCATAAAGTCATCAAAGCCAAGCAAGAACACCAAATAATCAAAACCCACTTGTGAAGTAAGCTCTAAATGTTCTTGTATGGTGTTTTGCATGAATTTGAGTTTTTTTTGTCATATTCTAAACATAAAATTGATTTCAAACATTTTTAAATCTGATAACAAGTAATTGTTTACCTTTGTCTAAATTAGAGAATCACCAATTGCCAAATTCTTCAGGAATCCGAGAGAAAGAGAGAAGTGTTTGTGTGTTTATCTTGCTTTGATATCAACTTTGACTAACCAAGTCAAAGTTGACATGCACACACATATATACATTAATTCACATCTAGAGGCACCACCTCTGGATTTCTTTATATTTATTCTTCTAAATGTATTTACATATATATACATATATACATGTAATTACATACATTTATTTACAATCATATCTTCATTAATATAACGAACTTACAACTTGGACCCCTACATAATCCTTTAATTTACGTATACCTATGACAAGTTACAACTTGGCCCAAATCAACGATGTTACAAATCTACCCCCCCTTAAGAAGATTCCGTCCTCGGAATCTACTCAGTGATAAACAAGTGAGGGTATCCTGTCTTCATCTCGTCCTCGAATTCCCATGTCAGGTTTGGACCTAAGCTGTGCTTCCACTTAACAAGAACCAGCTTCATCATCTTCTTTCGTAGTTTATTGACCTTCGTGTCGAGAATTTCAACGCGTTCTTCTACGAGTCGCTTAGAAGAGTCAACGTTCAGTTCTTGTAACGGAACAATTTGCTCCTCTTCAACATTGCACTTTCATAAGTAACATACGTTAAAGGTATCATGGATTCGAGATAGCTCAGGCGGCAGCTCAAGAGTTACCGTCTCATCATTGACTTTACGCGCGATTTTGAATGGGCCTAAGAAATGTGAACTTATTTTTCCCTTGCGCCCGAAACGAATAACGCCCTTCGAAGGGGAAACCTTCAAGAATACACCATCACCAACCTCAAATGTAGCGGGACGACGTTTGGGATCCGCATACATCTTTTGTCTGTCTTAGGCTGCTTTAAGCTTTTCTAAAGCCACATTCACTTTATCTGAAGTTATCAGGACAATCTCCGGTCCAGCAAACTGTTTCTCTCCGGGCTCCAACCAGCAAGTTGGAGTACGACAACGTCTCCCGTAAAGCATCTCGTATGGTGGCATTCCAATACTGGAATGATATGAATTATTGTAAGCAAATTCAATCAATGGGAGATGAGAATCCCATGATCCACCAAATTCGAGTAGACACGCACGAAGCATATCTTCCGGTGTCTGAATCGTTTGCTCAGATTGTCCATCGTTCTGCGGGTGATAGGCAGTACTTAGATGCACACGGGTGCCTAACTCACGTTGAAAACTTTGCCTGAAGTTAGATACAAATTGAGAGTCACGATCAGAAACAATTGAACAAGGAAGACCGTGACGTGATAATATCTCATCGATATAAAGCTGAGCCAAACGAGTCAACGAAGCAGACTCAGTTGCCAAGAAATGAGCACTTTTGGTTAGTCAGTCAACGATAACCCATATTATATCATGCCCTGTGAACGTCTTCGGCAACTTTGTCACAAAATCCATCGTGATGTGATCCCATTTCCAATTCGGAATTTCAAGCTGTTGCAAATTGCCATAAGGCCTTTGATGCTCTGTCTTGACTTGGCCACAAATTTGACATCACTCCACAAATGAAGTGATGTCCTTTTTCAGAGTTGGTCACCAATACAACCTTTTCAGGTCATAGTAAAATTTGATGATACCCGGATGGATGGATAACTTCGACGTATGAGTTTCTTGCAGAATTAGCTCATGATTACCTCCCACAAGAGGTACCCAAATCCTGGATTGAAAATTCTTCAACCCACGATTATCTTCACCCAACTGGTCTTTCAACTTTTTCATCGTTTCATGTTTCATATTATCTTCTTGCAAACCTAACTGTTGGGTGTCTTTTAACTTTGCAATCAAACCTGATATCACTCTGAGCTTCATGAACTTTGCCTCTGTTGCAGGCCATTTACGGCTCAAAGCATCCGCTACAACGTTGGCTTTACCCGGGTGGTAACGGAATTCACAATCATAGTCTTTGATTAACTCCAACCAACGGCGCTGCCGCATGTTGAGTTCTTTATGAGAAAAGACATACTGTAAACTTTTGTGATCGGTGCATATCACACACTTTGTGCCATAAAGGTAATGCCTCCATAACTTTAGTGCGAAGACAACAACAGCAAGTTCAAGGTTGTGAGTTGGGTAGTTCCTTTCGTGAGACTTCAGAGTCTGAGAGGCATAAGCAATCACTTTTTCTCTCTGCATGAGGACACAACCCAAACCCGCATAAGAGGCATCACAATAGACGGTGAAGTCCTACGAACCGTCAGACAAGGCGAGAATCAGAGCTTCACACAATAATCGCTTTAAGGTCTGAAAAGCTTCTTCTTGAGCTTCCGACCAGACAAACGCAACATCCTTATGGGTCAACTTTGTCAACCGACCCGCAAGTTTAGAAAAATTGTGAATAAATCATCGATAGTAGCCGGCCAAGCCAAGGAAACTTTTTATTTTAGAAGGAGTTCGATGAAACCCCTAATTCATCACAGCTTCCACCTTAGCTGGATGTACTTTGACGCCTTCTTGAAAAATGACATGGCCAAGGAAATGTACTTCCCTAAGCCAAAACTCACATTTAGAAAATTTGGCGTACAATTGTTCCTGTTTGAGAGTTTTGAGAACTTGACGAGGATGGAGCTCGTGATCAGCTTTAGTCTTCGAGTAGACGAGAATAATGAAAACAATCCCGGATCTATCAAGAAATGGACGACAAACGCGATTCATTTGATCTATGAATATAGCAGGAGCATTGGTTAAGACGAACGGCATAACCAAGAATTCGTAATGACCGTAACGAGTTCGAAAGGCGGTTTTCGGAATATCTTCTTCGTGAACTCGTACTTGATGATAACCTGAACGGAGATCGGTTATAGAAAAATACGTAGCTCCTTGCAACTGATCAAAGAGATCATCAATCCGCGGAAGAGGATACTTATTCTTTACAGTTTGCTTATTAAGCTCCCTGTAATCTATACACATTCGTATGGTTCCATGGACACGAAACCTTTCTCAAGTAACTCCTGGATTTTAGTCATCATCTCGCGGATTTCAGAATGAGAGAGACGATATGGAGATCTAGCTACAGGTGTAGCTCCAGGAATAAGCTCGATTTTATATTCAACGTCTCTTACTAGAGGTAAACCCGGATCAGGAAACACTTCAGGGAACTCAGACACTACCTTGATATTTTGAACTGGTCGCTTCCCCATCATAGCATCAATAATATATGCTAAGAAAGAATCACAACTTTTGGGGATAGACTTCTGAGCATTAATGACAGAGATAATAGGAATATCAGACTCCCGTCGTTCTCCTCGAGCTACTGCATAAGACCCATCGGCAAGAGGGATCTTAATCATTTTCTTGGAACAGAGAATCTCATCATCTCGCTTGCTAAGCCAATCCATTCCAATTACGATATCCAAGCCCGCAATAGGCATTATAAAGAATGAGATAGGGATACTACTCCCATCAATATAAATAACGGCGATAGAAACTTTCTCAGTAACCGAGACTACCTTGCCGTCTGCAAGTTCTACATTAAGAGGTTTGTCTAATGGTACAACAGGGAACTGTGGTCTTTTGCGACAAGCAACAGAAACAAAAGAATATGTTGCTCCTAAATCAAATAGCACACTTGTAGGAATATAATTAATAAGGAATGCACCAGTAATGACATCCCCGTTGCCTTTGCCTCCTCTGCCGTCATCTGAAATGCCCTCCCTTTTGCACGAGGTGCATTTTCTTTCTTCTACCCTCTAGAAGAGCCGCCTACTTCAGAAGACCCACCTGCTCCAGAGCTTTGTCGGTCAGGGCACTCCACCATTTTGTGACCGGGCTTACGACACCGGTAACAAACATCATGTTTATAACGGCACTCGCTCACCGAATGCCTCTTCTGCCCACACCTGCTGCATCTTCTAGTTGCTGCGGAACATTCCCCAGCATGATAGGTTCGGCATGAAGAACACCAAGAATTGTCAGGTCTTGGTTTCTTAGAAGAATCAGTCTTTCCACCTCTAGAGGATTGCCCTTTTGAAGAGCCCGATTTGAGAGATGGCTGAAACTTTCTTTTAGTACCCCCCACAGAATAATTCACCCCGACATTGAATCCGATCACCTTCCATTTGTTGAGCCACTTCAAATGCCCGATCCAGTTTTGGAGTTGGCCGCACATGGGCACGAAATTCCAGTGGCAAGGTCGCCACAAACCTTCTTATCTTGGTCACTTCATCCGATATCAGGTGTGAAACAAACCACATCTTATCGGTGAAAAAGGTGATATGTTCTTCTATTGGTTTATCTCCTTTATGGAGATTAGTAAACTCCCTTTCCATCCGCTCCATGTCATACCTGGTGCAGTACTTCTTTAATACCTTCTTAGAAAATTGCTCCCAAGAGAGAGAAATCAATACCTCTTTACTGACCTAGGCCTTCACGGTGTCCCACCAGAAAATGGCGCAACACTTCAGCATATGTACTGCGTATTTCACAAAATACTCTAGCTCGCATTCACAAGATTCAAATTTTTGCTCCATTTCACGTAGCCATTGGATTGTAACAGTGGGGTTATCACTCCCCTCAAAAGTTGGAGGCTTGCACGACAAGAACTTTTTATACAAGCAAGTCTTGCGTGGTTTGCCTAGGGCAGACTGTAACAAGAGCTCCTTAGCTAAACGGAGTTCTTCTTCCAGACGCTTGACGTATACTAACTGGTCTGGGTCAGCTCTTTCGCCACAAGCATTATGCTGAGAGCGTTGATCTTCAGCCTGATGAGGCATGTGAGAAGCCTCATCTTCCATTTCTTTCAGTGCTCGCTCATTATCACCTCGTGCAACAGACATTTTCTATCTTTGAATTTCTATATAACACATAAGAATATGCAACACTTTAGTATGCTTGCTCATCATACTTGACAAGCTATACTATGACAAGTAATATTCATGAAACGCTCATACTTAACCCCCTATAAAGAACACTTTATTATTGTCGGGCCCGAGTTTGAGATTAAATACTCTTGCAAGTACCTAATTTCCTCAAACTTAGGCTCTCATACCTACTTGTAACACAGGCTTTGCGTATACCAAAAATTAGCAAAAATTTGTGTTTTTAATAAACATGAACTCAATCACGATTAAATATCATTACGTTAAGCAATGGAAGTTATTTACAATCAAAACTTTGTATCATTTGTTTGGTGTTACTCTACATACAAGCCGACCATAATGTTTATTACATTATAAAGTGTTTCACCAAAAATCCAACAGAAGGCAACCCGGCTCACCAGGCAACCTAATCTCAATTTACAAAAAAAGTTAACATGGCACCGTTAGCTATACACATAGCTAGTGAGTACAAACTTAACACAAGCATCATTAGAGCAAGTCATGCATTACATGAATAAGCACACAATGCTATCCTATCATATTACGGTGTGCTGACAAGATCGGTATAAGTCATTTCTTGCAGGATAGCTAGTCCCACTTAACAACAATATACCGGGGGATCAGACACGACCATCCGCGTTGGTGGGGGAGCATAAAGCAGTCCACCGAGCATCGTTTATGGAACCATAGGTTCCCTAGTAATCCCGGCCGTATTCTGGCTGATTACCATCTCACATTAAGGCACGGTGCTTCTACAGAACCTAAGATCCGGGATGCACCCCGAATCACCGTTAAGTTCCGAATCACCTGATTAAGGATCCCTGTAAGCCAACTACAGAGTTGACCATAACCATGCAACAGTTGTTCACGAACATTTCACATACACATAGTTGATCCGATCTAGATCAATCATTTGGCATGCACATTCATTTAATTCGCTAAGCATTCATATACATTAAGTTCATCATGATGGATCCAATCTGGATCCCTAGCATTCATATCATTCATGTTAACTAGGCGGCTCCAATTCTGGATTCCGCTGGCATACTCTTAACTTACATTCAACAAGTACATGGCATTGTGCATAAAGTAGCATGGAATTACTTATTCATCTACTCTAAAGCATATATGCACTTAAAACATCATTAAAGTACATTTAGCAGATAGGTCTTCCTCTACTGAGGCTTACAGAAGTCCGTGCTCACCTCAGTAGCTTAGATCAAATAGTTACTTTATTTCATCTTTACTTATCACAACAAGTTCACCTAGAATATTATGACTTACATTAATCATCTTTACACATAAAGAATGACTACTAGACAACACAAGAATCCCCAAATCCGGACCTCACACAAATGCGACAAAACTTTCGGATTGTGGAAAATCCAATACTTAGGAAATCCAGTACTTAGAAAATCCGGCATATGAGGAAATCCGATACATCATCGGATTCCGACACACAAAGGAAATCCGACATATTATCGGATTTGATACTTAGACATCTCATGGATTTGACAATTCAATGGAATCCGATATTCTATCAGAATCCGATGGACATGAAGAAATCCGACACTTACGAGGAAATCCGACACTTTGTCGGATTTGGCTAGCGGATTGGAATACTTGCGGATTCCGACACTTTGAGGTCTCGGAATCCGACACATTCAACACTGAAATTCCGCCACCTTCATTCTTGGCTTATTTCCAGGATTTCATTCATTAGTTTTACATTTAAACATTCTAAAACATCATCTTTCCTTCATATAGACTTCATAAAGTCATCAAACCCAAGCAAGAACACCAAACAATCAAAACCTACTTGTGAAGTAAGCTCTAAATGTTCTTGTATAGTGTTTTGCATGAATTTGAGTTTTTTTGTCATATTCTAAACATAAAATTGATTTGAAACATGTTTAAATCTGATAACAAGCAATTGTTTACCTTTGTCTAAATTTGAGAATCACCAATTGCCAAATTGTTCAAGAATCCGAGAAAAAGAGAGAGACACGAGAGAGAAGTGTTTGTGCGTTTATCTTGCTTTGATATCAACTTTAACTAACCAAGTCAAAGTTGACATGCACATACATATATACATTAATTCACATCTAGAGGCACCGCCTCTAGATTTCTTTATATTTATTCTTCTAAATGTATTTACATATATATACATATATAAATATAATTACATACATTTAATCACAATCATATATTCATTAATATAACTAACTTACAACTTGGACCCCATACATAATCCTTTAATTTACGTATACCTATGACAAGTTACAACTTGGCCCAAATCGAGAATGTTACATACAGCTACTCCCACCGAAGTCGTTTAGGTGAAAGTGCAATAGGTGCCCCATCACTAGGCCCTCCTTTCACCAACGTGGTGTAATGCGCGTTGTCCTCTTCATCGTCGATCAAACACCACTCCAGTGTACGAGTACACCATGTGTTGCCGAGGTTGTCTAGAATACCTGACAACTAATCATCGCCTGAGCTAGCTAGACCCAGAATGCAAACTAACCCTACTAGGCATCAACTCTAAATCTTTGGAGTATGTCTACCTCCCATCAAGCCATCATATTATTTTCATCTTAAATATAATACTTCACATTCATTAATAAAGTACATCAAATAACATCAGAAATAAATTAATTAAAACATCGCAATCAATCATAAAATATATAATCACACATTAACATCTTAAAGGGCATCTCAAAAATCCTTAAGTTTTTTTAAAGCGATTTTATCTTCATACTTGGATTTAGAAAATACTAAACTCACCTGAAGTCCAAAGAATAGCAACCAAGCAGCGGAGCTGAATGTGTACTAAATAACCTAATCACAAATATTAAACTCGTGTTAGAACTGGAATATTCAAAGAGACATTGTTGCACTTTTGAGAGTCACTCTCTAAATTAGGAGAGTCACTCTTCTTTTCATTATTTCTATCTATCAACCATACCAAATCTCATGTGACATACTAATTTATGCTCTTAATAGTAATACTTAATTCCGTTATAGAAATCGTTCCTTAAACTATATATTACAATTATGTACATGACCAGATTATATCATATCATTTTAACTTTATAGTGACATTTAGGCAGGCATTCACCCTTGCTAATTGTAGGTAGCTACCATACACTCACATATTATATTTAGTGATGCCTACTACACACACTTATAACCCTTAAGCGACTAACCACCAAGCACTCTCATGCTTCCCTTTGTGAGACAAATATAAGTGACTCGCATACTCTTTTGTGACTAAGCACCATAAACACTTACAACAACCCTTGTGTTGGTTGTGAAACCAAGCACACACGTACACTCTTTCATGCATGGATTCTTCAAAACACACCCACACATGTGTTATTTGGTTACCACAAACTCCACATATGATCTGCCCGTCGAATTACTAAGCATCCACCCATACACATTTGAACTAATTAAACATACTACCTAATTTAATTGATTGTTTGGCATGGCAATAAAACTTCATGTTTCGCCACAAGCTACGGCCATGGGAGTTGCTACCAGACCAAGTTTAGAGATCGGAAATGGTTATCAAAAAGATAAAGTTTTTACTTTCTTTTTGATCCAATTATTGTCCATGATTAACCCGCACTCGATCGACTCTAATTCCCCATGTATCAACACAAAGGAAATTCCCAGGTACATACCTTATGGTCAAATGGCGGTTGAAGAATACGAGATTGTCAAAAAGTCAAGTTGTTGAACACATTTTTTTATCGTCCTATCCCTCTTCTGGCTTGACTTGCAACCGGTGGTTCCTCACCTCGCACACAATGTGCCATGAGGGTCCTCAGTTTACACACACACACGCACTCATGATTTTGAACAAGAAACCCCAAATAATATCCATTAAACCAAAAGCTATTAATTAACAAGAGATAGCACATTTACTTTTGAACAATTAGTAGTCGATATTCACTCAAAAACCTTCAAAATCTCGTCCTCCTTGCACCTTCTTCTTCTCGGCAGCCTTTGAGAACTCAAGACACACACACATAAACACTTAAACACACACACACACACACTTACAAATTTCTCTCTCCCTCTCTCTAACTCTCAAGGATAGTAACAATCAGCAACCATGATTCTCTTTCTTTAATTAGTTTAATTGCCTTATCTAAACTTTTAATTTAAATCCTTACAATTTCCTTATTAACAAATTGGCCACAATCTCTTTAATATTAATGTAGAACCCCAAACGACGCCACGGAACGGCATACTAGATATTTAAATTCAATCGTCTCATAAAATACACCGATAATAAAATCCTAAAACTTCGGATCGTTACAATTCTCCCCCTCTTAAAAAATATTCCGCCCTAGAATCTGCCCAATCAAGCAACACGTGACTGGCCTTCCATCCCGGGATTCGTTGTTTATCTCACACCCGTTCAATTCTTTCGTTATTATTAAACCTTTTAATCCATCATTTAATATTCTAGTATCGAAACCGTTAACACTCAACCGAATCATCAAATCAATCAAAAACGATTCTATCAAATGTAAACACAATCGCCAATCAAAACTATAAAATCCAGGATTCAAAAAAATTCACAATTCAAAAGTATACTACTCATCATTAGCTATCATATTATAAGCTCGAGTAGCCGCTTTAGCC
The DNA here is from genome assembly GCA_038502395.1 of Dittrichia graveolens. NCBI lineage: Eukaryota > Viridiplantae > Streptophyta > Magnoliopsida > Asterales > Asteraceae > Dittrichia > Dittrichia graveolens. The sequence goes on from JARJIL010000003.1 coordinate 65,729,373, forward strand.
GGTTCCTTATTCTTTCCTTCTGTGGCACCCTGAACCTTGATTTAGTATATTCCATACTAATGTGTCCCATCTCGCGGTACTTGTAAGATATACGCTTGTCGCTCTTACAATCCGCCGCTTTATGCCTCAGTTTCCAGCACCGACGACAACTCATAGTCTCTGTAGTGCATGGTCCACTGTGATTTGAGTGATAAGTAGTACATTAGAACTTTCCGTTCGGTTCTACGTTTTTCTTATCGTTATGATTTCCACCTGAGAGTTTCTTTTTTTAGAGGGCCCAGACGACCCTTCCCACTTTCTCTTTTCCTCCACACAAGCGCTTGCCTTTTCCTTCGGTTTTAGATAATGTTCAATCCACATTGCTTCATCTATTGCGTCTCCCAAATTAGTTTGCAGCCTCACAGTTGCCCGATATTCATAAAGTAAACCCTATACATACTGATTCACTGTGGAAGCATCGTCATAACAACACTGCTTTGCAAACTACATTCTTTCAGAGAAGGTTAAATTGTACTTGACAATCGTCATTATTTTTTTGCGAATTGTTCTGACGCACCACATCTGAAAAAAGAAGCCTAAAGTTCACCTGAAAATCTGTTCTGAAGTAAGTCTTCAGTTATCAAGACATGTCAGAGTACTTGCTTCTTCCTATTATGTAAAGTGTGCAATGAGCGCATCTGAAGGAAATTAAAATGGCAATCTTGTTTTCTATTCCTAACTTTATGAAGAGCAGTACACGTGTAATGAAATTAGATGGTCAGGATTAATTTACTTAGCGTATAAATACCTTCTCATTGTTCGAGAAAAGGTTAAGTGTTTGTTCGCTAATTTATATTCAAGTCTGTTCTTGTTTAGTCTCTACTTGGTGCTCGAGTTTGTTCTTGTGCACTCTTTGATGTTTAGTTATTAATATAATCTTTCTTTAAAAACTTTCATGTGTTTGTTATTAAAAACTATTTCCGCACTTTGATAAATAATCATTGTTAGTGTTGTACTTCGTTGGAAAAAAACAATTGGTATGAGAGCAGGTTCTAATTCAATCTATAAATTAGTGTTTCGTTCAAAATGTCGAAGTTTGAATACATCAAAAATGGCGCCTCTGCCAAACACCCAAATTTTTCTATAGAACATTTTTCAAGTTGGAAGAATCGCATGTTGTTTTATTTGGAAAATATTGATTGCAATTCTTTTACTATTTTAGAGGAAGGTCCTTTTATTCCTCAAACCATCTCCATGGAGACTGGTTCTGCTGAAACTTCCATTCCCTCCTGTCCAAAACCAAGATCTCAATGGACTGAGGAGGTGAAGAAGCTTGTTGTTCTAAATGCTATGATAAGAAAACAGTATTGTTATCGCTTTACCAAATGTGATATTCCATACTGTTTGCAATCTAAAAACTGCCAAGGATATGTGGGAAAGAATATGCATATCTTTTGAAGGAACTATTGAAGTTCGTGAAAACAAGAAGACCAACATCATACGCAAGTATGAAAGCTTCTGTGCTAAAGACTCAGAGTCTCTCACTGAGGTATACATGAGATTTACATGTCTTCTAAATGACATGACTGAAGTTGGAGTTGTAAGAGAACAATTCCAAATCTTAAACAGATTTCTCGACTCCCTTCCATCTGAGTGGGATACCATGTGTATGATCTTGAGAACAAACAACATGCTCAAGGACATGAACATGCGTAAGCTATATAGAATTTTTTTGAATGACGAACAAACCCTCATTCAGATAAATGACTTGAAGAAATCCTTCAAGAAATCTCTGGCTCTCGTTGCTGAAAATCCCCCAAGAGCCAAGTACAGGTGAAGATGAACTTCAGATGAATGATGTTGAGGAGGAAGAAAGATTTGACAATGAATGCTCTGAAAAAGCCTTCATCATGAAAAACTACAAAAGAATTCAAAAATTCATATCTGATGCAAGAAGCAAGTTCGAGAAGAAATTTTCATCCGAGAAAAGGGGCTCGGCTGAAGGGTCTAAGAATGAATGCTTCAAATGTGGGAAGCCCGGTCACTATGTAGAAGATTGCTTTGTCAAGGAAACCTCATCAACTCCAAAGAAAGGTTTTCCATCTAAGGCCGATAAATACAAAGCTAAGTATAAGGCCTTGAAAGCATCCTGTGAAAAGAAGAAGAAAGAAAAGGCCATGATTGCCGATGATCTGAACTGGACAAATTCTAAAACCTCTTCAGATGAAGATGAAAGGGGTGAAGTGAGAGGAAAGTGCCTAGTGGCTGAAGAAATTCTTGGGTCTGCTCATCCTTAAATGTGTCTAATGGCTACTAAAAGCAAGTTCAGCGGTGATCTTGCTGAGGCTGAAAGATTGAGCTCAGCCGAAGGATGGAATCCCACTATGATGTACAAGGTATCTAATTTCAAACATTATTGCATGAATGAAAAGGATGGTATGTTTGCTAATTTGTATTCTGATCTGATAGTTGCTCATAACAATCAAAACAAATCTAAACAAACTATCACCAAGCTCACTTCTGAAATCAACGCTGTAGAAATAGAAAACAAAAAATTTCTTCAAGAATCATATGCTTTAAGAAATCACCTTGAATTTCTAACAAATGAACTCAAACATATAAAACTGGATTTGCAAGATTCAAATGAAAAGGTGAAAGATCGTTATTCGATTATTGATCTTTTGTTGAGTCCTAACAAACGAGCATTTGAAAGCATAAATCATCAGACGGTTATTCAAAGAGAAAGAGTAGCCATAGGACATATTGAACACGCAGCTGATTTCAGCAAGAAGTGTAAAAATGTTGATGAAATGTTTTTCAATGATATAAGCATAAATGACATCAGAAATCAAAATCTTCTTCATAAGAGATTCACTAAATCTGAACATCTGGATCCAAGTTTTTCTGAAAGAACAAATTCTGATATCAGAAATCTTCAACTCCCCGTCGAGTATGATACCTTAGTCAGTAAAACTCCAAAACAAATTACTGAAGTTTCTGTTACATCTTCTTCTTCAGAAACCCAACATGAAATTGTGTCTGAAACAATGAAGGAATTCTCTCTTGAACCACAATCTGAAACCAATTCTAAAACACTCAACTCATCTTCTTCTAAATTCGTTTCTGAAAAATCTTCAGAAAACAAAACGCATGAGTAATATGATTCAAGCTTTCTTCCTCACATCACCGTCTTTTATGACATCATTATTCCGATTACCCCTTCTCATGAAAATTCATCAGTTGAACCTTCAAAACCCATAGCTGAAAGTTCCGAATCACTCCAAACCACCAGTCTCGACAAAACCTTTGCTCTACCTGCATCAAAACTCAAAGAAGTTAAGGACTCCCTTTTTCAAATGGGCCTAAAGTTACGTTTGGTGGAGGAAAATGTGGCAAAACAGATGGATACGGGTATCCGAATCAAGGTTTAGTTAACATAAAAAATGTTGCTCATGTCACAGGGCTCGAACATAACCTTATCAATATCAGCCAGCTATGTGATGCGGATTACGGGGTTCATTTCAAAAAGACAAAGGGGTCTATTTTCAACATGAAAGGAAAAGAAGTCTTACAAGCAAGGAGACAGGGGAACATGTATGTTGTCGATTTCAACTTTGCCTCCTTTGAAAGAGATGCATGCTTTTATTCAGAAGCTGACTCAAAAGTAAACTGGTTATGGCACAAACGGCTATCCCATCTCAACTTCAAAAATATAAGCAAACTCTCAAAGCTTTAGCTAACCAGAGGATTACCGTCAGTTCGGTTTCATAAAGACAAGCTATGTGACGCTTGTGATCAAGGAAAGCAAGAAGTCAGTCTTTAAATCCAAACATTGTAATCAAGTCAACTCCGCTTTTTAGTTGCTTCACATGGATCTCTTTGGCCCTGTGAGCTCACCAAGTATGGGAGGCAAGAAATATACTTTCGTGGTTGTTGATGAATACACCAGATTTACATGGGTATTTTTCCTGCGTAACAAAAGTGATACTGCTGAAATTCTGATGAATTTCATTCGTCATGTTCAAAGACAGTTTGATACTCAAGTCAAACAGCTTCGCAGTGATCATGGAACAGAGTTCAAGAACTCAACTCTTCAAGATTTTTGTGATGAAAATGGTATCAACCAAAAATTTTCAGCTCCATATACCCCTCAGCAAACTGTGGTTGCTGAAAGAAGGAAGAGGACTTTAATTGAAGCAGCCCATACAATGCTTGCTAAAGCATCTCTCAAAGGGCATTTCTGGGCTAAAGTTGTTAATGATGCATGCTACTGTTGGAATATGCCCACGGATACACATGTACTAGCATCAGTACTGATGAGGTACGGGCCTATTGGGTCACACGCCACGGGTAGATTCCGGCAGCACAACATAAACATGAGAGAGTATGAAATTAGGGTTTGTGGCGACCTTCACGGGCCGTGAGGAGGTCGTGAAGAGAAACCCTCCACGAGGCTCACCACCCGGACAAGTAATCGTGGGTGCACTGCCTTCACGAGGGCTTCATGGTCCTTGAGATCCCGTGAAGGCAAGCACCATGCTTTTATTGGACCACTCGTTGGCCCAATGAGAGTGTGCGGTGGAACCCGGCCTATGAGGCCTTCACGAGTTCTTCACGGCCCGTGAAGACAGAAGTCAAAGTGTCACTTTGTTTTTATTGGTCCTTTTTGTTGGCCCAATTAGAGCAAGCTTATGTTGTCGACCCTGGTGGCCTTGGAGCTTCTTCCAGACTTTATAAAAGGCCATTGCATTCTCTCCATTCCAACTCTTGCTTCATGTTATTACATACACGCATATTTGGTTCTTAGGTTCTACTAGAGCAAAGAAAGTGTATTAAGTGAAGGCAAGTTGTTCATGTGTTGCTGCTGTTCCAAAGGGTCGAGATCATAAGTGAGGCTCAAGTTTGAGGGTCGTTAGCAAGACGGAATCTCGGTAACTTGGTGTTGACTATCAATAGAGAAGCTCGGATTTGAGTTCTTCAAGATCTTCCTAGCTCCATGGATAGCTCCAGCCACGCTATGGTATTTTTCTCCTCTCTCTCGTTTGTTTTAGTTGCTATATTCATTTGTAGTCACGATCCCCACTTGGGGAATACACGCATGTCGGTTTTAATACCCGAAAACCCCGGTTTTGATGTCATTGCTTCCGCTGCGTACGGGTGTTGGCGTGCATGGATTTCCTACAGTGGTATCAAAGCCTAGGCTACAAAGATATAGCACGAAAATGGCTCGAAAAACCGTTTTGGAAGATTCGTTTTTCTGTCCAGTAAGCCTTCACGGATCGTGAAGAGTTCTTCACGAGCCATGAAGGCCGCACGACCAGTGTTCATGAGGGGTCTGGTCATGGGAAGTGTTTTCAGGCTTCATGAGTCCTTGTGGCCCATAACAGGTCGTGAAGCTCTTGGGCTTCACGAGCCGTGAGGGGTCGTGAAGACTCTCGTGAACGATATAGTGGTGAAACTTGGTTTTTAGGCTCACGAGCTCTTCTGACCCGTGATCGGTCGTGAGGCCCTTAGGCTCACCAGCCGTGAGGGGTCGTGAAGGTGCTTCTGGGCCGTTTTTGTCCTTAAATAAAATATTCTGGTTTTTCGGGTCATGGAGGAGTTTTTTTTTTGGCAGATTCCGGTTGTAAACCCCTTTAATATTTTGGTACAAATATGGGTATGTAAGGTATATTCTTGGCATGAGATGCATAAATGCATACACATATGTTGTGTATTTATGAATATGGGTGTGAAAATTGGTTTTGTACCCTAATGCATATGTACAAAAATTTCCTACATGTCCCTTGAGTGTTTGTGATGGAAATTCTTACCGAAATATTCCTTTAGTCACGGTTTTGGCACACCATGCTTTGTAGTTGTTGTTTCTTGTTTTTGGTTGGTGACCATCGCCCTAGACCTTGTGGTTGTGCTTTGTGGGTTGTTTGTTCGTTTGGATTTATTTGGTGACCTTGGTGTCACATGTGTTGTAATTAATTATTTTATTCATTTCGTATGCAATTAATCATTTTATTCATTGGTTTTGACGACCACAATCGAGAGTCAAGAGGAGACGTCTTGAAGACCTTGGATCCAATTAGTCTCGATGGATGTAGCGGATTCAGTGGGAGCACTCCATGGTCTAGGTTTGTGTCCTTAGTAGACCTATTTCTCCCGGCTTGGCTCGCGGGTAGGAAGCATAGGTTTGGCATGGTTACCAACCCCTTTGTTAATCAAATATTAAAACTTGGTTTTAATCTAGAAACAAAAGCCCGTTTCCTAAAAACGTAAATCGCACACCATCCGTAACATGACACCACCCAATTCTAGTGAAGCATGGGATGATTGTCGAGCTAAGCACGAGTTATTGCATGTGGATCTGTGTGGAAGGTGAGTGTGGCGACTTGGGGTTATTGGTTGTCGAGCTTAGCACGAGCCAATGATTGTCGAGTGTGCTACCACGTATCTTGTGGGACGATTTACAATTGCAAAGTAAAATCCTTGTGTGATTGTCGAGCTAAGTACGAGTCAACCGAGAATTTTAATTTGGGATTGGTGTAGGTAGGGATCAAACATGCCAACCGACCGATAGTGTCGTTGGATCCCGCAAGTGTGTAAGAGTTGCAATATAGATTGCAATCGGTAAAATGGATACCGGCCTAAATAGCTTCATGAAGTGATCTGCGGTAAACCCGTCATGTAGTGGAGTAAAATATGGTTCTTAGCCCTTGTTAAGATAAATTGTTTTTCTAAAACTTTATGGGTAATTATTTTAACGAGGACTATATCGAACTAACTAAAATGTGTACTCTTGTTATTTATAGATGTCAAACCATAATAACACCACGTCAAACTATTCACTTCGTATGTTCCTACAAAGGGAGAAACTCACGGGAGTGAACTTCGTTGACTAGCTTAGGCAATTGAGAATTGTCCTTCGCTATGAGTCAATGTTGCACATCCTTGAGGAACCTCTTCTAGAGCCACCTGCTACCGACGCGACTTGGTCCGTCCGATACACGTATGAAAAGCGTATTGAGGACACACACGATGTTGCCTGCCTCATGTTGTCAACTATGAGCTCGGACTTGCAAAATCACTTTGAGCACATAAGTGTGTATGATATGATAAACAAGTTAAATGACATGTTCCAACAACAAGTTAGGGAGGAACACTGTGAGTGTGTTAAAAACCTAGTCGGTTGTAGAATGCACTGTTGGATATATGCCCACTAATACACGTATATTTGGATCATTGCTGATAAGGCACGGGCCTATTGGGTCACACGCCAAGCGTTGAATCTCACAGCACAAGTCAAGAGAGTAAATTAGGGTTTCGGTCGACCTTCACGGGCCCTCACGTGTCGTGAAGAGGTCGTGATGTGAAGGTCTTCCTTCACGAGGCTTCATGGGCCAGTCGAGGATCATGGGGGTGATGCCTTCACGACTTCCTCACGGGTCGTGAGAGCCCGTTAAGGCAGAAGTCAAAGTGACACTTTAATCTTATTGGACCTTTTTGTTTGGTCCAATGAGGGCTAGCCATTATGGCTGACCCTAGTGCCACCTGAACTTTCCACCAGCTTATAAAAACCATACCCTTCTCTCTTGTAAGAACCTTTTGCCAATTTAAACAACTTATACATAAAAGAGAGCTTAGTAGTTGTCTTAGAAGCTTTAAGCGTTTGTGTTGGTCATTGCAAGAGTTCACCTGCTGTTCTTGGGACATTGTTCACGTGAGTGCAAGCATTGTGTCTCAAGCTTTAGCTAAGGCGATTCACGAAGAGCTTGGTGTGGATATCAATAAAGGAGCTCGTTTTGGAGTTCAAATATTGCATCTACAACATCACAACCACCAGAGACATCAAGGGCATGGTCTCTTTTTCTGGTTTGCTTTGTTCTTCTTCTTGCTATCATCTTTTGTAGCTAGATCTCACTAAGTGTTTCTTGTGCATGTGTTTTGTAAACCCGAAATAAACTTGTTTTTCCTTCTTGCTTCCACTGTGCTTGGGTTTTTGATGTACATGAGAAACCTTCAGTGGTATCAGAGCCATTACTACAAGATGATAGCACAAAATGGCTCGAAAAATTGATTTTTGGAAGTTTTGGTAAACTGTCCGGTAAGCCTTCACGGGCCGTGGAGTTCTCTTCACGGGTCGTAAAGGCTACACCACCAGTGTAGTTTGGGGTTTCGTCGTGAAATGGTTTTTTGGTGCTTCACGAGTTCTTTCAGGCCGTGAGCGGTCATGAAGCTCTCGGGCTTCACGAGCCGTGAAGGTGCTCGTGAACAGTGTTTTTGACCTTAAAAGAAAATTTTCGTTTTTTCGAGTCTTTGTTGTGTTTCTGTTCTGTTTCAGATGTTTATGGAAATCCCCAAATAATATTTTGATATCACTGTGGGTATGCATGGTATGATCATGGCATTAGATGCATACATGCATACACATATGTGAATGTATATATGAATATAGGTTTTAAAAATTGGTTTTATGCCCTAATGCATACGTACAAGAATTTCCATTGTGCCTTGAGTGTTTGTTTGGGAAATTCGTATCAAAATATTTGCTTGTTGCGGTTTTGGCACACCGTTCTTTTTGTGGTTGTTTGCCTTGTTCTTTGTTGGTAACTTTGGCCTTAGACCTTGTGGTTGTTTGTGGTTGCTCTTTTATTTGGTGACCTAGTGTCACATGGTTTGTAACAGTTACTTATTTATTGATTAATTGTAATTATTATTGCGGTTTGCATGCCATTTTATTTATCCGTGTACTTGTATTAGATGATAGAATTTCCGTGGCTTGCATGCCATTTCATTTCTATTTCATGTACTTGTATTCGTGCAGCATGGAGACCACAATCAAGAATCAAGATGATGTCTTGAAGATAAAAGATCCGGTGATACCTGTTGGAGGTGGTGGGTCAAGTGGGAGCTATGACTTTATTTGTATTGTGTCCCTAGTTGACCATGTTCATCCCGTTGGCTTACGGGTAGAACGCATAGGTTTTTGGCTTGGTTACCAACCCCTTGCTATGCGTGTGTTGTGATTTATTTCTTGCATGGTTGTTTAGGTTTTCGCATGCTGGAAATTTTTTTAAATAAATTAAATCACAAGAGGTTTATAAAATTAATTTATATTTCTGTCGCGCGCGCACACGATTAACAAACCAACTAAAGTGAAAATCGGATTTTGTCACTTAAATATGTTAATCAAAATTAATCGTAAACAAAAGTCCGTTTTTCCATAAAACATAAATCACGCACCATCTGTAAGACGATGCCACCCAAATCTAACAAAACAATGATTGATTTTCAAGCTTAGCACGAGCCAATCTTTGTGAAGTTGTGTCGAAAGTGAGCGTGGTAACTCGCAAACTTGGTTGTCGAGCGTAGCACAAGCTAATTCTTGTTGTGTGTACTTACCGCATGTCTTGACGGACGATTTATAATTTAAAATTAGAATTCTTGGAAGATTGTCGAGCTTAGCATGAGTCTATCAACAATTCTAACTTGGGATTGGTGTAAGAAGGGATCAAACATGCCAAACGACCGGTGCTTGGCGTAGGATCCCGCAAAGACCAAAGAGTTGCAATAATGGATTGCAATTGACAATATGGTTGTCAACCCGAAATAACTTCTTAGTATGATCCGCGGTAAACCCATCATATATGGAAGTGAAGTAGGGTCCTTGGCTTTGTTAAAATAATTAAAATTTATTCTTTAGGTAAGATTGTTTTAACAAACTTAAATATCTAACTAACGAATTCTACTTTGCTATTTTAGATGGCATCTTCAAGTACCACCACCACGAGCAACATTTATCTACGAGTTTTCCTTGAGAAAGAGAAACTCGATGGTAGCAACTTCATAGATCGGTATAGGCAACTTCGGATTTTCCTACGCCATGAAGGGAAATTGCATACCATTGAGGAAACCTTGCCCGAAGACCCTTCGACTACGGCACCTAGGGCCGTCCGAGAGGCGCATGAAAAATGCCTCAAGGACACGGAGGAAATCACGTGCTTTATGCTTGGCACAATGAGCTCCGATTTGCAAAAGTAAATGGATCATTTAAGTGCTTACGACTTGCTTGCTCAGCTAAAGGACATGTTCCAACAGCAAGCGAGGCAAGAAAGGTACAAATGCCTCAAGTCTGTCCTAGGTTGCAAGCTCAAGGATGGCGGGAACGTTAGCGCTCATGTGTTACGAATGAAAGCAAACATGGAGCGCATGGAGAGGCTAGGGTTCACCATAGGGATGGAGATGGCGGTTGATCTAATCCTCCAATCCTTGCCCAATGCATATGACTAATTCACCGTGAGTTATCATAAGCATAGTATGGACAAAACCCTCATGGAGCTTCATGGGATGCTCAAGACCGCGGAGTCAAGCATCTCGAAGCCCAAGGCCACCTCATACAATACCATCTTGGCTATCCGGGAGGGCCGCATCCAAAAGAAGAAGCCGAATCCTTCCCATAAAGGAAAGGGTAAGGGTAAGGTTAGTGTGTTAGTATTAGAAAAATGTAGAAAAGCCCATGAGGCCCATGTAGTAGGCTTAGCTTATAAATAGGCTATTTGTTCCATGGGCGTAATAACCTATTGACATTAAAGCCATATATAAAATATCATTCTTAACATGAAAGTTTTTATAGCTCTCTCTCTCTCTCTCTCAATATTCATCTCACCATTAATTACTTGAAGGTTATTTGATCACTGATTTGATATTTCAATTGGTATCAGAGCCTAACTTGATCTATGTTGGCTCTTGATTCGGTAAATCATCAATTAACAAGCATCATCGAAGAAGCTTACTGTTCAGAAATCGAAGCTATGAAAGTTTGAGTGTTCGTCATATTAAAATTGATTATATTCATATCGAAATCGATTCTATATTCAAAAAAATCATTTATGGTTTGAGTTGGATCAAAATCGAATGAGTGCTTGATGTTTTTCTTGGAATACATCTACGGTTTTTGCTTCATTAGTTCATCTGATTCAATTGGAATGATGGATTAATTAATATACTCTGGATCTACGAGGAATTACGACCAAGAGGGTATAAAAATCTATTGGTTTTTCATTATATTTGATAAGGATTGAAATTTCTATCAAGAACATTTGAAGATGATGAAGAACAGTCGAGGTTTGACTGTTTGATCGAGTGGAATTAATTTTTCGAAGATTTTTAGTGTTTACTATAGAGTTCGAGCACAATTAATATTGCGAAAAAGACTTCGAGCAAGGCAGTTGAAAACAGATCCCGTAAAATCCGGAATTTGTTGCCTATAGAAGGCTTCGAGAGTATCAAAATTTCAAATTCGAATTAAACATATCTCGAATTCGAAGACTATACACTTCGAGCTCGAAATCAACACAAGTTCCAAGTTCGAAACAAGTTATAGGTGACTTCGAATGGATTCTAATCCCCAAGTACACTTCGAATTCAAATTCTACTTCAACACCTTGACTTCGAGCGCATCATTTGTCCCAAATTCACTTCGAATACCAAACACTGACTTCGAGCGTGTCCATTCAGAATAAAATTCGAAACCAACTTGCCTTAATCACATTTCGTATTCGAAGATCATTTACTCTACTGAACACTAATCCATTCAAAGTTGACTTCGAAAACTGAAAACAAACTCAAAGATTGAACACTTCTACTCGAAGACCAAAGAGTGTTGTTCCATTCGAAGTTCATTTCAAAATTGACTTCGAATTCCAAGATTAACCTCACTTCGAATTTCAAGAATAGTCGCTTCGAATTAACTGCTCAATTCGAAGTCACCACTTCAAACTAGTACTTTCAATTCGAATAAACCATCTTCGAACCAAATCAACAAACTTTTTCCAAGTTAACGATCACTTTGAAACTTTCAAGTAATTCAATCAAAATGTCAAGTTCTAATGAGATATTGGCCATTGGCACAGACTCCATACCCCCTGTTCTCTTCCGCAATGACTACCTAGTATGGAAAGGGAGGTTCATGGATTTCTGGAACATAATGAAGTTTATGGTGAAATGATGATCGATTCTTTTCTCAACGTAGAAAAGAAATTATACAGAATCATGGATGCACAACCTGACAACAATCCTCCACTTGTTGGAACAGTGAGAGAGAAAACTCATGATGACTTAACAGCTGCTGAGAAAGAAAGAAAGAAGGCTGATAGGTTGGCTAAGTATTATCTCAAACAAGACTTATCATCTGAGATGTACATGAAGGTTGATAGCTTAGCTACTGCCAAAGAGATCTGGGATGAGATCAAACGTCAATTGCAAAAAACTGAGCAAGGAAAACATATAAAAAGAACACAATTGGTGAACATGTTTCATGAATTTACTGTGGGAGAACGAACTGTTAATTAACACTTACAGTCGTTTCTACAAGCTCCAGAACGAACTCAGGACAAACAAGGTTAAAAGGACGGATTTGGATATCAATTGCGTATTTCTTCGTGCTCTAGGACTAGAATGGAAAAAGCATGTCAAGTTATACAAACACATCAACCGAAACCTTACAATTGTCACATACCATAACATTTTTGAGGACCTTCAGCAATACCAAGATGAGGTCTCAAAAACTTCTCCCAGACTCTCAGCTAATCCTTTAGCTCTAGTTGCTTCAGAACCAACCCCCCGCGAGTCCTCCAGAACTCAAAATTTCAAACAAGTGGCTTTATATGACTCAGAATCTGATGAGTCAGATGGTACAGAAATGGAACAAGTCATCAAGGTCATGTCATTCATAACCAAGGCTTTCAAGAATAGGTACGCTAAACCCAACAATCGCCAAAGGTACACTTCTGTGTCTTGAAGACCATAAAACTATAAGGTGGCTGAGAAACCAAGAATTGCCAAGGAGGAGAGAAAATAAGATTGCAAATGTTACAACTATGGAGGAAACGGTCACTTCATAAAAGACTGCACACAGAAAAAGAAGAAAGACGCCGAGTACTATAAGCAAAAGCTCAGACTGACCAAAAGGAATAATGCAGAAAGGGCCATGTTGGTGGAAGAAGACCAGTTCCTCACTGATACTGATGACAGTGATCTTGAGGAAGAGGCACAAGCTCAATTCTGCCTAATGGCAGACGTTGAAGATGAGTTCAGTGATGATTAAGCCGAGCCAGAGGCACAATATGACAATTCTGATGATAAGGGGTTTGATGGTGCAAATGATAATGATGAGGTACACTCTAACTCCATTGCAGGTTGTGGTATGAACATGGAACATGTTCAGATCATGATATCACGAATGAAAAAGTTAGAGAAAAAAGTACTAAAATCAAAATTAAACAAAGAAAAACTAAAAGAAGTAATCAGAAATCAACAAATGGAATCCCTACATGTTGATAGAGAAATTGAGGAGCTCAAAACAAAAATCATTGAAAACAAAACGAACGCATTGAGCTAACTGCAAACATGAGCACCCAATGACACGACCTAAAAGAAGAGAAGATCAGCGCCGAAAATGACGCAAAATTTATTCTCAACGAAAAGGGTGAACTGTGCTAAAAAATAAAAGAGCTTGAAGATACACTGATCAAACGGGGTCAAACAGAACAAACAATTTTTCTCAACAAATCCAAAGAAAGAAAATACTCAAAATGGACCTATGATGGTCTTGGATTTGAAAACCCACGAATCAATGAGAAAGTGACAGCCAAACAGTTATATGATTTTAACTTAATGAACGCTGACATAACAAACAAAATGGTATTTGTTGGACGAGAAGAAGAGGTTGTGGAAGAAGATTTTAAAAGAAATACTCCACTAAAATCTGAAATTTATTTTAATTATAATGAATTAAATGATTCTATCTCATCTGAGCCTCATAAGCTCATTATGACAGATGAGTCTAACGGTTTCACCTATCCTGATGATCTCAAAAAGTCGCTAGCAGTTCTGGAAGCCCGAATATATATACCACATATGGTGTTACAAAGGCAACTCAAAAAGCTTGTAGCTTATTATTATCAAACCATTATCACTGATGATTTGGAAAGAGAAAATAAATAAATCAGAAAAGGGTCTTTCATGTCACTGTCAAAAGAAAATCTTGACATGCACTTCCACTCCATCTACTTCTCAACCAACACGCAAATATACCAGAGAAGAAAAAGGGAAATCTACGGTGGAAGGATCACGGACTTCAAAGTTTCAACATAAATCAACTGAAACCACCAAACGGCAACCAAATGTCATTCCCAAAGCCAATCTCACACACTCTTCCATGAACAAAACAAAGTTACCATCAAATGTTATCCAAAAGAACATAAAACCATTCACACCTAACCACGTTTTGAATGTTTCAGATGTAAGCAGAAAAGACAACAAGATGAAGAGTGTTTGCACCCATGGAATCACAAGAAAGTTTAAACCCAGAGTTTCTAAGCCTTGTTTTGATCTTACGAATTTCTTTAGTAATTGTAATTCACTTTCCAACAAAAGAAATGAAAGCAAGCACACATTTTTGCACGAGTCATGGGTGTTTGCATGGACGTTGTGAATACAAGTGCGAATATGATAGGCTTCGTAAACAAATGGGAATTAGTGCATGTGAGAGGTGGAGACCACAAGGGTCAAATCAAATAAATGCCTCCTTGATTTCTTCACATGGAATAGTCATTCATCAGTGGGTGAATAAACACGCTTTAAAACTCATGAATTATTGGAACTATGCAAATAGATTAATTACTCATCAAGAGTTAGAAGCGTACAGAAAGGGAGGCTACAAAGAGTTTTTGAAGGCTTGGAATAAAACATAATATAAAACATGGAAATCTCAAATAAATCGTACCAAGTTTCTTTCATCAATGGGAAAATCAAATTCTTCAAAAACATCAAGTTCAAAATCAAAACCATCCGCCATAAAACCCAACCATACTACCACCAAAACGAAACCCATATCTCAAACAGTTGCAAAACCCAAAATGATTCAAATTTGGCAACGAAAAGATGTGGTTCAGGTAGTGGACGTTAAAAACAGAGAAAGTCCACCAATTCTTGAAAGAGGAGAAATCCCTCTAACCATTGAATCAAAAATTGTTCTTGATCCTTTCTAGATTAAAACTTCAAGGTTTAACAAAGAACAACAAATGACTCAATGGAAGACGCCGAAAAGAATACACTGTATTTTTCAAGACGTAGTAAACACCAGTGTTTCATCTAACAAGCAAGGACCCATTTCAAAATGGGGACCTAAACTGTCGTTCTTCTCTGTATGCAGGAACCTACTCTCTGGTACCTGGACTCAGGCTGCCCAAAGCACATGACCAGTGACAAGCGTCTTCTCAACAACTTCGTTCTCAAGTACTTCGGGAATGTTCATTTTGGGAACGACAATGTTGTACCGATACTTGGGTACGGAGATATAGAAAAGAAAAATACCAAAATAAAGAAGATTTCTTATGTAGAAGGACTGGGCCATAATTTGTTTAGCATTGGCCAGTTTTGTCACAAAGATTTGGAGGTTACATTCAAAAAGAATTCATGTTTAGTGACAACAGACATAGGTGATGTACTTCTCGCGGGAACACGAAAGTCTAACTTGTATTCAATTGATCTAAACAACTACAACACGAAGACCTCTGTTTGTCTACTCAGCAAGGCCTCATCCGACCTAACTTGGCAGTGGCACAGGAAATTTTCTCATCTCAACTTCCACAACATTAACAAACTAGTTACTAGAGATCTGGTAAGAGGCCTGCCTAAGTTGAAATTCTCCAAAGATTATCTATGTGTAGACTGTGAAAAAAGGGAAGATGAAACGCACTTCTCACAAGGTCAAGCAAATCTCCAGTACAAAGAAAATAATGGAGCTTCTACACATAGATCTATGCGGTCCGATGAGAGTACAAACACGCAATAGAGAGAAGTATATCCTAGTAATTGTCGATGATTACTCTAGGTATACTTGGGTCAAGTTCTTAAGGTTGAAAGATGAAGCAACTCCTACTATCATCAGCTTCATCAAACAATAGCAGAACAAGTATGAACACAGTGTAGCATCCATTCACACGGATAATGGAACTGAGTTCAAGAACAAATGCTTGTCAGACTACCTTGACCTCGTGGGGATCACTCATCAATTTTCTACCTTGACCTCTGGTTCAGGCTGCTCATACCATGCTTGCTTACTCTCGTCTCCCGCCTTCCTATTGGGCTGAAGCCGTCAGCACTACGTGTTACACACAAAATCGTTCTTTCATACATAAGCGTTTCAATAAAACGCCATATGAATTACCTAATGGCATTGTACCTAATATCAAATATCTTCATATATTTGGTAATAGGTGCTTTGTACTCAATGAAAAGGATAATCTAGGGAAATTCGAAGCCAAGGCTGATGAAGCAATTTTCCTAGGTTATTCACATGAGTCTAAAGTATACAGAGTGTTAAATAAAAGAACTAACTGTGTTATGGAAAGTATAAATGTTACATTTGATGACATGTTGGATGTTAACACATTTAAAAAGAGAAATGAAGTTGCTTCTAGATAAGTCAGTTCAGGACCAGTACTTCACAGAAAAGAAACAAATATAAATCCGTCGTCATCAGAACACAACTTAGATTTCTTATTTGATTTCTTACAGTCCGAATCTAATTTTCAAAATGTTGGTGACATGAATGATGCAGTTTCTCCTTCTACAACTGCAACGGAGGTTGACAACTCGTCTTCGTATCCAACCGTGGATTCTCCGTCTACATCAACTGTCAATCTAGTCATAGTTCCTCATGAGCCGGTTTATGAGGGAACTCCAGTCTATGATTCAGACCCAATTTCAACAGAGGAAGACATTGAACTCTCAAATGGTTTAAATGAGTTCTTTCCTCCGATCCAAAACCCCCGAGGAATAAGATGGACATAATCCCACCCCGTATCTCAAATAATAGGCAATGTTCAAGATGGAGTAAGAACTCGTTCTGCAACAGCAAATGAGTGTCTTTATTCCAGTTTCCTATCCATGATAGAACCCACCAATGTCTCTGATGCTTTACACGATGCACATTGGGTCATTGCAATGCAAGAAGAACTTAACCAGTTCGAAAGACTCAAAGTTTGGAGATTGGTACCACTTCCAGAGGGAAAATCAGTGGTTGGTACCAAGTGGACTTTAAAGAACAAACGGGATTCCCATGGAACAGTGGTTAGAAACAAAGCTAGGCCGGTTGCTAAGGGTTACAACCAACAGAAGGGAATAGATTACAATGAAACATTTGCTCCTGTAGCTAGGATAGAAGCCATTCGACTCTTCTTAGCCTATGTTGCCGATAAAAGCTTCAAGGTTTTTCAAATGGACGTTAAGACATCTTTTTTAAATGGTATCCTCAAGGAGGAGGTCTATGTGTCTCAGCCAGAAGGCTTCGTCAATCCAAAATTCCCACAACATGTTTATATTTTAGACAAAGCCCTATATGGACTAAAACAAGCCCCGAGGGCTTGGTATGATGTCCTATCTGAATATTTGTTGAGTGAGGGATACATCAAGGGAAAAACCGACACCGCTCTGTTCACCAAAGCCAAAGGAAAGGATTTAATCTTAGTAAAAATTTATGTGGATGACATCATTTTTGGTTCCACAAACCCGAAGTATAGTGATGAGTTTGCATAAACCATGCAAAATCGTTTTCAGATGAGTATCATGGGAGAGATGAACTTCTTTCTCGGATTACAAGTGAAATAGCTGAGTCATGGCATCTTCATTAGTCAATCCAAGTACATTAAAGACTTGTTGAAGAAGTATGACATGCTTAGTTGCTCTTCACTATCTACCCCCATGTCTTCAAAAGCTAAACTGTCTGCTGATTTTGACGGAAAAGCAACAGATTTAAAAGGAATCACATCTGCTGGAAGTCAAAAGAATATTCAAGTACCTCAAGGATACTCCTGATCTAGGTCAATGGTATCCAAGAGATTCTAGTTTACAATTATATGCCTATTCAGATGCCGACTATGCTGGTTGCATGCTTGACAGAAAGAGTACATCTGGCAGTGCATGCTTTTTGGGAGATCGGTTAGTGTGTTAGGCTCCTAAGAAATAGAATCGTGTCTCTACTTCAACTGATGCGGCTCAATATGTTGCTATTGCAATGTGCTTTTCTCAAAGTTTGTGGGTTAGGACTCAACTCTCTGACTTTGGCATACACTATAAGAAGATACCTTTATTGTGTGATTCACAATCTGCCATTGCCATCTCATGCAATCCAGTCCACCACTCAAAGACCAAACGCAATGACATATGGTATGACTTTATTAAAGATAATATGGAAAAACGTCTAATAGAACATCAATATGTCAAGACAGATGATCAACTGGCTGATCTGTTTACTAAACCATTAGACGAGTCTCGTTTTAATGATTTAGTATCCAAATTAGGTATGTTGAATTATAAAGTCTGGCCAACAGTCATTTATTGAGTGGGTAGTTCACTTTGTTTGTTTATGTTGCAGATAAACCAAGCACAATTTGAGTGGGAGTGTCAATCATTGGTACAAGCTACGCATGCTTGTAGGGGGAGAAAATCAAATAAAATACCAGAACATTTAGAAAATCAAAGAAACTTCAAAAACATTTAGAAAATCAAAGAAAATACCAAAAACAATCACAAAACAAAGAAAAATATCAAAAATATGTTGTATTTCTTTGAAAATTGAAAAATACAAAAAGATTTTATTATCTTCGAATTCACAAGTCTTATTCGAAGTCAATGGACATCGAACACAAAGCACACAATTACTTCGAAGTCTATGGACTTCGAACACGAAGCATACAATCAAAAGTTGACTTCGAGTGCACGTTAATTCAAATTCGAAGTTAGAGCACTTCGAACTCGAAACCCTTAATTTCAAGTTCACTTCGAGCGCCCTCTTTAGACAATTCGAAGTTAATGGACTTCGAATACGAAGTTATTAAGTCCAAGGCCACTTCGAGCGTGTTTGAAGGAGTCAATTCGAACTTAGTTAACTTCGAATACGAAATCATGAAATCCACGTTGACTTTGAGCGTGTCTACTAGCATCAATTCGAAGCTAGTAGACTTCGAATTCCAAACAGTGTATGCCCTATACACTTCGAGCAGATATGAACAGTGGTCAAATTCATTCTTCTTCGAGTTCGAAGTCTTCACACTTCGAACTTGAAGCTCTTTGGACTCCGAAGTGAACAGTGCTAGATAGAAGACTTCGAGCGCGTTTTCACATTCGAAGCTATTCACACTTCGAGTGTGATTTTTTAAAATCTTACCGTTTGATATTTTTACTATAAATAGGTGGAGTGGGTAAACTTGTTCTTTACGCATTCCTATTTTTACTTTTACGAGAATCTCTGGTTACGATTTTTGCGAAAATTGTTCAAACGTTGCTACCAAAATTTTGAATTTTTGTGATAAACGTGCTCATTTACAAAAGGTATACATCAAATACATGACAATACATGTATACTTCGCATTCAAATGAACAAAAACGAAACTACTACTGCAGAACTCGGAAACTGCCTTTTTGAACTTCCAAGGCATTGTTCGACCATCAAACGATGGTGTTAACATAAATCACACTTGCGATGGGTCTTAGGAACACAAGAAAAATGTTTTCATAAATGAATAACTCACAAAATTTGAAAAGTGTTCTTGGTGTTCTTCGTGTGGTTGAAGATGACCTTGATTTCATTTTTTGGCTAAATCTTCATGTTATGGGCAAAATAGGAAAAATTTCAGTGTTTATTACATGTATTCATTGTAAAACATGTGTCAAAACACATCTTTGTTCATAAAAATTACCACTTCATCAATGAAGGAATTTCGGGTGTTATAAAATTTTAGGTTTTGACCAAAACCTTCTGTCACACCCCGCTAAAGCGGAAACACGAGGTGTCACAGCACAAGATATCATCGCACAAGGTAAATAGACAATAACCATTATATTGACTTAACAAAAATAAATAGTTCGGGTAAAACATAAATAAAAGTTACATAACCGAATAATAATTAAATGACATTGTCTTGTACGATGCGAAAATAAAATAGATATCGTTTTTTTAAAACGTGACGATGAAGATGAAGATGCCACACATCATGTTTGTATGCATAAGGTACCTAACGACGATCACCTGAAAGCACGGGTAAAAGAAAGAAAAGGGTCAACTACTAGAGTTGGTGAGTTCATAGGTTTTTAATATATGCACAAAATATCTTTTAAATGAGAAAGGTTGAAATAATTGATGGAAGTTTTTGAATAAAATCCAAGTATGAAATAATGATAGAAGATGTATTATATTGCCCAATACGTTGCACATGGTAGTAATAGACTATGATGATTGTTGCTTGAGCCATTATCCAACCTAGCCGACAACCAATTGCCCATGATAAACCTAACACCTATATTAAATGACGTTAGTAGCGGTAAAGTACATCTATAGTTCGTCAACCATAAATGGGAGACGTCGGAATCTCCAAATAGCGCTACTTACAAATACCATTGGCTCATTAGCGGAGTTAAGGAATAATGTCCAACGAAAGGGCCTTACAACGATCACCCAAGCATATAAAAGAATAATACCATAAGTGCTCAAAATAATATTTGAAATAAATAAGAAGATAGGCAATAAGCTTTTCATGAAATATATACACATGCTTTCACCCCAAAATAATATGAAATACGGTAAAAAGGGGCTATGATACTCACTCGGATGACATGTTGTTACTAGAATGTCCACTGATCAGGGTCTGGATGACATGTTGTTACTAAAACGTCTGTTTAGGGCTCATACGACCTCTTTTCTACATGTTTCAAACTGGGAAATAACCACGACTCAAAGATTAAACTTTTAAAAAAAACTAGATGTATTTTGACCCAAGAATGAGTAAGTTACACGCGTTTAAAGTGTACCCTTCTAAATCTGCCAGATTTCCAGATTCAACATATGGGTCTTTTTAAATATGTTTGAAGGATCAAACGTTCATGAAAATTAGTGAATCCAGGTTTAAATGAAAGGTAACACTTTAAGCTAAGATTATCAAAAAGAATCAACTGATTTTGATACCTAGAACTCCAGATATAACAAAAACAAGTGGGGAGTTCTAGCATCAGAATCTGCCAGAATGTTATTCTTTTTGCTTATGGGTCATAACTTTAATATGGCATGTTTATATTCATGATTAATCATATTGTATGAGTGTAATCTTTGATAATCCATGTGTTCTTACAAAAATGGTAGGATGATACACATTTTATGTGTTCCTTACAACATTTGTTAACATGAAACACATGCATGATCAAAGTCTTATTTTCTTGATTTTTAGTTGATTAAGTTCCATACAACAATGGTAGGATGATGCACATTTCATGTGTTCCTTACAACATTGGTAGGAAGTTTATATTTACATGATTATAGATATATATATATATATAAAGGAAATAAGATGAACAACAAAGAAAATAAATAAAAGAAAGAAGAAAGAAGAAAGAAGAAGAGAAGAAAGGTAGAAGAGTAGAGATGAGTGTTTTATGATCATCTTACCAACTCTTTTCTTTGATTTTGTGTTTGATCTTCAAAAGATGATCAAGACTTGGATGTTCTTGGGAGAATTTTGTTGGCGAAAGAAGAAGAGAGAAAAGTGAAGAGATGGAGTGTGGTGGTAAAGGAAATGATGAAGAGTAGTAGGAGGCTTATATAGAGCATGGGGGAGATCAAGTGGTGATTCTTGGGAAGAGAACGAGGCAAGAGAAATTTAAGGTGGGCGGGGGGTAGGGTGGCCGGCCATGGAGGGGGGGGATTTTTTTTTAATAATTAAGTGTAATTTGTTTAAATAAATTTTGTATAATTGTTGATTTTGTTTAAATCTTTTAATTACAAAGTTTTTATTACTTTTATGAGTTTATTTTTAAATGTTTTATATTTTAACTTATTTATATTTATTATGATTTATTTAATTATTTTAATTGATATTATTTTTATTATTGTACCTGATTTGTAATTATTGACTCGTAATAATTCGATTTTTCGAGCTCCGGAAGGTTCTAACCATATAGGCGGGATTTCTATGAAATCTAATATTATTATGGATGTATTTAAATCATAAATACTTTTTTTAGTCATACTAGGCTTAAAATACAAATTTCTAATGGCTAACCTGGGAAATTTGTTGCCGAATGTCACAGTCTCCCCTGATTAAAAAATTTCGTCCCGAAATTAATCGTTGACGTCCTGGACTTGCTTTTTGGCGAAGAGGTGCGGATATTTGAGTTTCATATAATCCTCTCACTCCCAAGAGTATTCAGGCCCGTGCCTTGAGTTCCAACGAACTTTTAAGATAGGGATCCTGCTTCTCCTTAGTCTTTTGACCTCCCGGTCAAGGATTTCGATTGGTTCTTCAACAAAGTGCAACCGGTCATCAACTTGCACATCTTTTAAGGGTAAGACTAAGGTTTCCTCCGTTTGGCATTTCTTTAAATTCGACACATGGAACGTGTCATGGATGCCGCTCAGTTCTTGTGGCAGTTTTAGCTTGTAGGCTACCGGTCCAATCCTTTCGATTATCTCGAATGGCCCAACGTACCTGGGACTTAACTTGTTCTTTTTACCAAAACGCACTATCCCTTTCCAAGGTGATATCTTTAGTAGAACTTTATCGCCAACTTGAAACTCTAGGGGTTTCCTGCGATTGTCGGTGTAGCTCTTTTGTCGGTCCCTAGTGGTTTTGAGCCTTTCCCTAATAATCTTTATCTTATCAGTGGTTTCCTGTACGAAGTCTGGTCAGGAAAATTTTCGGTCTCCGATTTCCAACCAGCTGAGCGGGGATCTACATTTGCGTCCGTACAATGCTTCATAAGGTGCACACTGGATACTGGTGTGATAACTATTATTGTATGAAAATTCAACCAGTGCCAAATGCGAGTCCCAGCTCCCACCAAAATCTAACACACAAGCACGTAACATATCTTCCAGCGTTTGAATAGTCCTTTCCGATTGTCCGTCTGTTTGGGGGCGGTAAGAGGTGCTTAAATTGACTCGCGTTCCCAATGCTTTCTGAAGTGATTGCCAAAATCGGGAAGTGAAGCGACTATCCCTATCCGAGATGATAGAGATGGGAACTCCATGACGCATGACGATCTCATTGATATAGATTCGTGCCAGCTTTTCCATCTTGTAATCTTCACGAATGGGTAGGAAATGTGCTGACTTTGTAAGCCGGTCTACTACTACCCAGATGGAATCGTACCCTTTTGCGGATCGGGTTAACTTAGTCACAAAATCCATAGTTATCTGTTCCCATTTCCATTCCGGGATTTCGGGTTGCTGCAGTAATCTAGAGGGTTTCTGGTGTTCTGCCTTAATCCTTGCAGAAGTCAAACATTTCCCCACGTATAGGGCGACATCCTTCTTCATTCCGGGCCACCAATAGTATTCCTTCAAATCCTTGTACATTTTATCGGCTCCGGGATGAATAGAATACTTAGACTTATGTGCCTCATCCAATATCGTTAACCGTATGTTATCCCCTTGGGTATCCAAACCTTCTTTTCGAAGTAACGTACTCCATTAGTTCCAATCTCGAATCTGTGCTCCAAATGACGGAGGGTTTCCTCTTTTAGATTTTCTGCTTTTAATGCTTGCTCCTGAGCTTCAAGGATCCTTCCTTTCAGACTTGTTTGCACAACAGCTCCTAATGCTCGTACTCGCATTGGTTTTACTCTTTCCTTCCTACTCAATGCGTCGGCTACCACATTGGCCTTGCCTGGGTGATATTTGATTTCGCAATCATATTCGTTGAGTAGTTCTAGCCATCGCCTTTGTCTCATATTGAGCATCTTTTGATCAAAAATATGCTGGAGACTCTTATGGTCAGTGTAGACGGTACACTTGGTGCCATATAAATAGTGTCTCCATATTTTGAGTGCAAACACTACCGCTCCTAATTCCAAATCATGAGTAGTGTAGTTTTTCTCATGAACCTTCAATTGTCTTGAAGCGTAGGCGATAACTTTGTCCTTTTGCATTAAAACACATCCCAACCCTTGGTGTGATGCGTCGCAATACACCACAAAGTTTTCTGTTCCAGTTGGCAATGCCAAGATAGGTGCGTTGCATAGCTTCTGCTTTAAGGTTTGAAAGGCTTCTTCTTGCTTATCTCCCCAAATGAATTTCTTATCCTTCTGAGTCAGAGTCGTTAATGGTTGAGCCACGCGTGAAAAGTTTTCGATGAAACGCCTATAATATCCTACCAAACCAAGAAATTTGTCGAATCTCAGTTGGCGTCTTTGGTGCTTCCCACTTTTTGATTGCCTCGATCTTTGTTGGATCGACATGAATTCCATTTGAATTAACTACGTGACCAAGGAAGTGTACTTCTCGGATCCAAAATTCACACTTGGAGAATTTGGCATACAACTTCTGGTCCTTGAGTAGTGTTAAGATTAATTTCAAATGTTGCTCATGATCTTCCTTGTTTCGCGAACTCTTAATTGGTGATATCCCGAGCGAAGATCGATTTTTGAAAAATATTTGGCGCCTTCAAGTTGGTCAAACAGGTCATCGATTCGAGGAAGAGGGTATTGATTTTTTATGGTCAATATGTTGAGTTCCATATAGTCGATGCACATTTGCAGCAATCCATCTTTCTTTTTGACGAATAGGACTAGGGCTCCCCATTGTGAGGTACTTGGTCGAATAATTCCTTTGTCGAGTAGCTCTTGAAGATGTGAAGACATTTCCTACATTTCCAATGGGGCTAACCGATATGGTGCCTTTGCTACGGGCGCGGCTCCAGGGATTAAATCAATCCAAATTTATCTTGTCTAACTGAGGGTAATCCAAGTAATTCATCCAGAAACACGTTGGGAGAATCCCGAACGATTGGAAAATTGTGAATGTGCTTTTCCTAAACCACCGTTTCTACAACGTGCGTGAAGAATGCGATATAGTCCTTTGCTAAATATTTTTGCATTTTCATGCATGATACCACCTTGACGTTCTTCCTGGTCTTTTGTCCTTATACGACAAGCGTTTCGTCTTGTGATTGTGGAATTTGAATGATCTTTGTAGAACAATATTTCAGCTTGATTTTTGGATAGCCAATACATACCAACAACTACATCAAAGCTCCCTAGTTTGATTGGTATGGTCTATAAAGTTTTTGCTGGCTAAGTTCAAGGTACAGTTAGTGATTATATCTCTAGTCTTGAATTCTTGTCCATTAGCAAATTCCATGAAATAAGCCTCTTTCAATATTTGAAATTTTAGATTGAGCTTTAGCCTAAAAACTAGTGGTACGAAGCTTCTATATATTCTAGAGTCATATAGCATTGATGCATTATAATTGTTCAGAAGAAACATACTAGTAATCACATTCGGGTCTCTCCTTTGTACAAATTCTACTTAGCTAGGTTATGGTGATCCTAAGATATAAGGTCTAACAACTAACACTCCCGTTCAATCATATAGCAATCCATGTAAAATTTTAAAATCATACATTTCATAACGTGATTTAAGCAACACATGTTCAATCATATAATTCCCAAAAGTACCAAAATGATTTCCTAAAAGACATCAGTGACAAATCATCAAAATAAACCACCAAGTTTAATAATCGAAAGAAACTCCAAATCTTTCACTAATTCAATCCCCTTAAAAACAACCCTAGCGTACCATCATACTTACTAGCAATCTCACCATCACTATAAAAAATATCCTCCCAAGCACATATATAATTACATCATCTACACGGCCCTCCTTGTTGCAATGGTGGTCCCCACAGTTCTTAACGCTTCACGGTGTTGCGACTCCGAGAGCATAGAAAAATTACATAGGACATGGTGCCAGTGGTCTAAACTAGTATGATGAATACTCAGTTCTAGTGATATGCTTTGTACCCACCTTCCGTCTTTGGGGGTCACCCTTAATGTCCTTACGATAGTTCCCGTTACTACTCAGGGTGCCTCTATGTGCTCCCTAAATCAGCAGTTCTCTCCCTCCTAATGAAAAGGTCACGAGGTCACTCTCGTTGGTAAAGAGACTCTTTTCCTAGCCGTGAGCCAAACATATGCTCCACAGGAAGTTGGTGTTGATAATACACTAGGTCGTGAAACTGGGGGACTCTCCCACTAAGTTTCTATTCTAACCTCCGTGGGTAAAGAATATGTAATCTTAGTGCGTCAACCTAATGATGACATTGCAGACTTCGATATATATAAAATTGGTTACTAAGTGTGCCAATATATGCAAGTACTTATGATATGCCATGCTTATGCACACACACAATAATCGTGCTCCAGAAAGAAAATAAATGAAAATGTTTCTAAGTATATTTTTATTATAACTAACCTAAGTCCCATATCGTACATAGCTAAATTAGACATAGGTGATCAAGCTTTGTCTAATTGAGGTATAACAATGTGGTACTCAACTTAATTATATTATCAATACACTTGATGCATTTTAAACAAAATTATTTTGAAAATCATTTTTATAAACCTTTGGTTATAGTTGGTGTTTTCCCCCCATAAGGAAAACAACATTCTCTATAACCTTAAGCTCTGATACCAAATCTGTCACACCCCGCTAAAACGGAAACACGAGGTGTCACAGCACAAGATATCATCGCACAAGGTAAATAGACAATAATCATTATATTGACTTAACAAAAATAAATAGTTCGGGTAAAACATAAATAAAAGTTACATAACCGAATAATAATTAAATGACATCGTCTTGTACGATGCGAAAATAAAATAGATATTGTTTTTATAAAACGTGACGATGAAGATGAAGATGCCACAAATCATGTTTGTATGCATAAGGTACCTAACGACAATCACCTGAAAGCACGGGTAAAAGAAAGAAAAGGGTCAACTACTAGAGTTGGTGAGTTCATAGGTTTTTAATATATGCACAAAATATCTTTTAAATGAGAAAGGTTTAAATAATTGATGGAAGTTTTTGAATAAAATCCAAGTATTAAATAATGATAGAAGATGTATTATATTGCCCAATACGTTGCACATGGTAGTAATAGACTATGATGATTGTTGCTTGAGCCATTATCCAACCTAGCCGACAACCAATTGCCCATGATAAACCTAACACCTATATTAAATGACGTTAGTAGCGGTAAAGTACATCTATAGTTCGTCAACCATAAATGGGAGACGTCGGAATCTCCAAATAGCGCTACTTACAAATAACATCGGCTCACTAGCGGAGTTAAGAAATAATGTCCAACGAAAGGGCCTTACAACGATCACCCAAGCACATCAAAGAATAATACCATAAGTGCTCAAAATAATATTTGAAATAAAAAAGAAGATAGGCAATAAACTTTTCATGAAATATATACACATGCTTTCACCCCAAAAATAATATGAAATACGGTAAAAAGGGGCTATGATACTCACTCGGTATGCAAAGGTGTTTACTCGTAAGGATTTCTTGTTCCTACCGAAACTCCTTTCCTAATATAAGAGGTATGTAGCTCTATTAGACTTATTTTATTAATTATTTTGTATTATTTATTTGTTGTTAATTTATTTAAATAGTTAAAGGTTGTCTCTATTTTTCCATAAATCATAAGTGTTCACTGGAATTTTCAGTTCTTTAAGTTGAACTTTAAAAATTAAAAACTGTAATTTAGGAGTCATATTAAGGCTTGATATTTTAATATAATCTTAATATATGTTTCTAGAATGTCCAGTAAAATAATAAGAATTTATAATCCATGTTTAGTATTTTTAATAATTAAAAGTGTATAGGATGTCCACTGATCAGGGTCTGGATGACATGTTGTTATTAAAACGTCTGTTTATGGCTCATACGACCTCGTTTCTACATGTTTCAAACTGGGAAATAACCACGACTCAAAGATTAAAATTTTAAAAAAACTAGACGTATTTTGACACAAGAATGAGTAAGTTACACGCGTTTAAAGTGTACCCTTCTAAATCTGCCAGATTTCCAGATTCAACATATGGGTCTTTTTAAATATGTTTGAAGGATCAAACGTTCATGAAAATTAGTGAATCCAGGTTTAAATAAAAGGTAACACTTTAAAATAAGATTATCAAAAAGAATCAACTGATTTTAATACCTAGAACTCCAGATATAACAAAAACAAGTGGGGAGTTCTAGCATCAGAATCTGCCAGAATGTTATTCTTTTTGCTTATGGGTCATAACTTTAATATGGCATGTTTATATTCATGATTAATCATATTGTATGAGTATAATATTTGATAATCCATGTGTTCTTACAACAATGGTAGGATGATACACATTTTATGTGTTCCTTACAACATTTGTTAAGATGAAACACATGCATGATCAAAGTCTTATTTTCTTGATTTTTAGTTGATTAAGTTCCATACAACAATGGTAGGATGATGCACATTTCATGTGTTCCTTACAACATTGGTAGGATGTTTATATTTACATGATTATAGATATATATATATATATATAAAGGAAATAAGATGAACAACAAAGAAAATAAATAAAAGAAAGAAGAAAGAAGAAAGAAGAAGAGAAGAAAGGTAGAAGAGTAGAGATTTTTTTTTTAATAATTAAGTGTAATTTGTTTAAATAAATTTTGTATAATTGTTGCTTTTGTTTAAATCTTTTAATTACAAAGTTTTTATTACTTTTATGAGTTTATTTTTATATGTTTTATATTTTAACTTATTTATATTTATTATCATTTATTTAATTATTTTAATTGATATTATTTTTATTATTGTACCTGATTTGTAATTCTTGACTCGTAATAATTCGATTTTTCGAGCTCTGGAAGGTTCTAACCATATAGGCGGGATTTCTATGAAATCTAATATTATTATGGATGTATTTAAATCATAAATACTATTTTTAGTCATACTAGGCTTAAAATACAAATTTCTAATGGCTAACCTGGGAAATTTGTTGCCGAATGTCACACCTTCACATGTGAATGTTCCACTTTCTAACCCATTTAGCTATTCTTACAGGACTTACTATGGCTATGGAAGACGATTCTGTCTCGTATCGTTCATCGATAGCAAGCCAATCCCATAACCCGGATGACCAACTCCTTCCTCGAAACCAATTTCTTTTGGTGGTCACCCATGATAACAATCACTTCTTCAATCTAAACAATTTTAGAAACCCCAACTTCCCAATTATAACCGAAATACTCCGTATACACCCACTGAACCATGCTCTCACATTTGATCCGTCTACTTCTGGAACACATGCTCCGGAGTTATATGTGCAACAGTTCAAGAATACAGTTCACACCCATACCAATCCCAACACTGGGAGAGTTTCCATTCGTGGTGATGTGGACCACTTCACTCTCAATATTACTGTCAGCCGACTTTGTGAAATCCTTCAACTCCCCACCTCTAGAAGCAGGCCTCCTCTCCTTGACTTTGAGGAGATGCCTGATGAGTCAGCTGCCCTTGCGGGCATTCGTGTAATGGGTTATATCGGGGACTTACAACTTCGCTCCCACTTCAAACAAGCCAACCTTCACCCCATATTCTATACCTTTCTTACCATTCTTCAACGATGCCTCACCCCCAAACATACCCGATATGAATATCCCAACACCAACCAGATCAAATTCGTATATGCTGCGGCTAATCACCTACACATCGATTATGCCTCTTTGCGATTTCTTGATCTTGTGCAGCAAGTTGAAGGAAAATCATCTGATCTTAAGCGTGCAAAGGGCAGATTTCTGCCGTTCCAAAGGTTTCTGCCAATGATGGTCCATTTCGCGATGGACAGAAATGAGGAAATTCCTCGTCGGCCAAATCATGCTTCAATCCGGCCGAAGCAGTTTATGTATGTAAAGGTTCTCACTACGATGCGTTGTACTTGGACTTGTGGGCTATTGAGTCGCCGAGGAATGGTGTGGTAGGTTTCCAGGTCTGTGGCGATGAAGATGGTCAGGAATCGTTGAAAGGCTATAAAGGTTTTCTGGCGAGAGGTGCCCTTTTCCTTGACCATTCGGACGATCTCCTTAAAAATGATGGTGGCGTAGTCCAAGTGGCGGTGGTAAGCAACACCAGCCAACAGTAGTACGGAGTAGTAGGTGCCGCCATCGGTGCCTCGGTGAATACCAGTCAGGGTACGCGAGATGATAGTGGCTAGCGTCTGCTAGAGAGGCGCATGATTTGTTCGTCTGAACTGATGAATTTGGTTCAGTTCTCCCTGATATCCAAGACCTCTGATTAGGTCTAGTACCACATCTACACTTGGATTTTCATCAAAGTCAGCTCTTCCTGGATAGTGATCAGCAGCAGGTTGGTCTAGTAGGTTTCTCAGTCTGACGGCAGAAAGAGTTGTGCGGATATTCTCAATTCGACCCCGGAGGCACTTATGTCCCAAGCGAGGGACACCCTCAGTAAAGGTGTACCACAGTTGCTGCAGATAGATTTCAGGTACGTGGGTGGGTGATGTGTTTGGCTTTTCAGTGATGGCTTGGCGGAGAGGATGGGCACGGATAATTTCAGTTATTTTGGGGATTTTAGTATCTGTGGCTAGATCAAAATATACATTGTTGCTCAGAGTTTCAAGCCCGTCAGCAGCAGGGACTAGGCTTTCCTCGGGAAGGGGTTGGTTAGCAGCCATCTGTCATAGATAAGATAGATCATATTAGCATAAGAGTAAAGACAGATATTTGCTAATGAACATGTGAGCCCATGAATGAATATTTTTATTACAGTTCAATGCACATGTGAATGTTGGGTTTTGACTTTGATTTTAATTTTGTGACTTATGAAATTTGAAGCAAATCAAAAATATTTCTAAGTGTTGAAAGTCGGATAAGCTTAGGTAGTGCGACAGTCGGATGAGTTGAAAGTCGCATGAGTATTAATCTTGAAAGTCGCATGAATTAAACATTTATGTCAAAGTCAAATGGTTTTGGTTTCAGACGAAAGTCGGATGGATTTGTTTCAAGTAAAAGTTGGATGAATTTTTTGCAAGTAAAGGTCGGATGAACTTGTTTCATCCGAAAGTCGGATGGACTTATTTCATACGAAAGTCGGATGGAATTGTTTCATCCGAAAGTCAGATGAACTTGTTTCATCCGAAAGTCGCATGGACTTGTTTCATCCGAAAGTCGGATGGCATAAGACTTAGTCTTTTCAGAGTTGTTTTATTGCAAAGGTCGCATGATGTAAAGTTAGACATTCGAAAGTCGCATAGATCAAACTTCATCCAAAAGTTAGATAGACCAATTTCATCCGACTGTCTGATGAAATTCCATTTCCTTCATCCGACTGTTAAGAGCACCCAATTAGTTCTTATGATGTCCAAAACGATTTTTTGACATAAACTAAGTTTATGGACTCAAAGTTGGTATCAAATGACTCAAAATTTAACCCCAAACAGGTTTGTACTCTCAACCAAGCCTAAACAACTTTATTTTGTGCATATTTGGACTCGAACGTTCTGTTCTTCAAAGCGAAGAACAGTACATAAACCGTCAAAACTAGACATCCAAAAGACTCGATTTTGTGTGACCTAGAGCAAGAAATTAGTGCCTTTGTGTTCGCATATACACAAGAATCACTCTACATTGTTGAAACATTACAAACAATACCATTAATGGTGTTTTGATGCAAGAAACCAAGAAAAACCCACTGTTCGATAAACAGGGGTTGTCAAGCCAAAAAGAAAGGGATTTTAGACATTTAAACCACAGAAGATTCACCCATTCTTGTTTCAATCCTCTTACCTTTCATTTTTGTGTAATTTAAACACAACAGATTTCACTTCAAGTAACTTCGATCGAAAGTAGTTGAGAGGGAAGAAGATGAATAGTGTTTTTGGCTTTTGGAATTCTTGAAAGCGTGAAAGGAAAGGAACCGTCAGATAGGTCTATTTTTAGACTATCCGATGGTCGGATGGACCGAGGGTTTGATCCGACTGTCGGGTCGACCCGGTTTTGTCCATACTTAATTCTTGGACCAATCTATTCTGATTAGGCCCATGACTTAAATTGTAGCATTATTTAGGCCCAAAAATTATTTTTCCTTCTTTTTGTGGTTTTCTACTTCACTTTGGCAAAAGTTATTTTCTTTCTTTTTGAGGTTTTCTACACCATTTTGGGGACATAAAACAAACATCTGACGAAAAATTATCTGTGACGATAAATTATGATTTTCATTCTCCCCTTACACGAATGCACGGAGAACATTCATGTTCACCAGGGAATCCGCAACGCTCCCCCTAGATAGGAGCACCTGTATAACTGCACAGAGAATAAAAGAGCGCGTAAATTTGTTCAAGACATGAAAAATAGTAGAGAATTAGAGTGTGAGATTAAGCATGCGAATCTTGGAAACCAGAAATGAAAATCGGGTTTCGTCCAGTGGTTTAGTGAACAGATCAGCCAGCTGATGATCAGTGGGAACGTACTGGAGCTCAATTAGACCCTTTCCGATGTTGTCTTTCATGAAGTGATACCTGATATCAATATGCTTGGTTTTAGAGTGATGGACAGGATTTGCAGGAAATGGCAATGGCACTCTGAGAATCACACAACAGGGGAATCTTGGAGTAGGTAAGACCAAAGTCCCGTAGCTGAGTTCGCATCCACAGACTCTGAGAGCAGCAACTTGCAGCTGCCGCAAATTCAGCTTCGGCAGTGGATGTAGAGACACAGTTCTGTTTCTTTAAACTCCAGCAAACCAAACGATCGCCCAAGAAGTGTGCACTCCCTGACGTGCTTTTCCTGTCTAACATACACCGGCATAATCCGAGTCGGATACGCAAGCAATTCAAATGATGAGTCGTGGGGATACCACAGACCAAGGTCAGGGGTCCCTTTCAGTTATTTGAGGATACGTTTCACGGCAAGTAAATGTGATTCTTTGGGATTTGCCTGAAAACGAGCACAGAGACAGGTAGAAAACATTATATCCGGTCTACTAGCCGTGAGATACAGTAGAGAGCCGAACATACCCCGATAGGTTTTCAAATCGACTGCCTTTCCCTCAGGATCAGCAAACAATTTGGTTTTAGAAGACATGGGGGTTGATTTGGACGAGTAGTCCGACATTTCATATTTTCTTAATAAATCGTTAATATATTTAGACTGATTCATGAAAATGCCATTGGATATTTGTTTGACTTCTAAGCTGAGGAAGAAATTCATATCTCCCATCATGCTCATTTCAAAATTGCTCGCCATTAATTATGAAAACTCTAGACTGTACTGCGGGTTTGTTGAGCCAAATATAATATCATCTACATATATCTGAACCAAGGTATAGTCATCCCCAATTTTCTTGGTGAAGAGTGTGGTGTCAATTTGTCCCTACGAATATCCTTCACGAACCAGGTAGGCCAAGAGAACATCATACCAAGCCCGTGGAGCCTGTTTGAGTCCATAGAGGGCCTTATCAAGGATGTAAACGTCAGTCGGTCGTTTGGGATTAACAAAGCCTTCCGGTTGAGATGTATAGACTTCCTCCTTAAGAATTCCATTCAGAAATGCCGTTTTGACATCCATCTGATATACCTTGAAGTCCCTGTAAGCAGCATACGCGAGAAAAACTCGGATGGCATCAATACGGGCAATAGGAGCGAAGGTTTCATCGTAGTCAATACCCTCCTGCTGGTTGTATCCTTATGCTACTAGTCTGGCTTTGTTCTGAATTACCACACCGTCGGAATCTTTCTTGTTCTTGAAGACCCATTTGGTGCCAACAATGGTCTTGTCGTGGGGTCGGGGAACCAGTCTCCAAACCTTTAAGCGGGTAAACTGATCTAGCTCTTCTTGCATGGCAAGAATCCAGTCTGGGTCTTGTAGTGCGTCAGCTGTTTGTGTGGGTTCAATCATACTGAGAAAACTGGAGAACTGACACTCATTTGCTGTGGCAGATCTGGTCTAAACGCCAGCATCTTTGTCTCCAATAATTTACGTCTCTGGATGTGCAGCCGTCCATCTGGTGTTATGAGGAAAAGATTATAAGTGACTTCATTAGTGACATCCGGGGGGAAGAATTCATCCAGGCGTTGTTCAATGGATGGTTCACCCTCAGGAGTAGAAGATTTTGGGAGGGACTGAGGAGTTCGATTTTCGTGATCCTCAGTGGTAGCATCGTTGACAGTGTTCACTGTGGAGTTGGATGCAGTGTACCGGTCACCCAGAATAAGGAATGGGTCGGCGGATGAATTAGGAGCCCCTGATGCGGATGTAGTGGCATTTTGTTGAGTGAGTTCAAGGGATTCCTGAACAACATCTGTAGGCCTGTCAACAAGTACACTATTAGTTCCAGAATAATCATTATCTAAGAAATCAAATATATACTTTAAATCAGAAGATTCATTTGCGTGTGTTATATTTGTTTCTTGTCGATTAAGTCCCGGTCCTGAACTGATATGTCCAAAAGCGATCGCATGTGACTCAGGTGATAAAGATGTCGTGGTTAAAATGTCATCAAAAGTCACATTTATACGTTCAATCACAACATTTGTTCATTTATTTAACACTTGAAACGCTTTAGACTCTGAGGAATAACCAAGGAAAATTCTCTCATCAGCTTTGGGGTCAAACTTTCCAAGGTTAGCCTTCTCATGGAGAACAAAGCACTGATTACCAAACACACGAAAGTGTTTAATATTGGGCACTCTGCCATTTGCAAGTTCATAAGGAGTTTTGTTAAAGTGACGGTGCAAAATTGTGCGGTTTTGTGTGTAGCACGCTGTGTTGACAGCTTCTGCCCAATAGGAAGGTGGCAAATCTGCATAGGACAACATGGTTCGAGCTGCTTCTACAAGCGTTCGATTTCTTTGTTCGACTACTCCATTTTGCTGTGGAGTGTATGCTGCGGAAAGCTGATGCATGATTCCCATTGATTCAAGAAAAGAATTCAAGACTTTGTTCTTGAATTTGGTGCCATTGTCGGTTCGAATGGTTCTAACCTTTCCTTGTGATTGATCATTAAATCAATCAATTGGTCATTAAATCAATTAACTACTCAATTAAGCATATTTAAGTTCCTATCTGTCAAGATCTAATCTTTAATGATTGATTAAGTTACCAAATCATTCAATTAACACATGAAAGTCATGATATATCAATTCTAACACATTCATATCTTGATTGTTTAACCCTAGGTTTTGATCAAACACTAGTCAACACTAATTATTGGTCCTAATTAACATTGATTAAAGTCTTATAAATGGATTGGTCCTCCAATTTACATCAACTCAGATTCTAAACAAATCAAAAACAGAATTAAAGCATGCTAGGATCATTGATTAGACTTGAAAGATAAATATAATTCCATTAAAGTGAAAAAGATGTAAAATTAACCAACTTGATAGAGTTTCATCTCCTCTAGGGAGGAAAACAGAAAATCTAGCCTATTACAAGCATAATCAACTTCTGGAAATCAAGATTAAACATTAAAAATAGAAGAGAAGTAGAAAAACAGTAAAAAAGCAAGAATTCCAAGCCTTTAATCTTCAATTGTAGCTTTAATCCTCCAAATTCGACCTCAAGCCTTTTGGGATGTGTTAAGGGATGTATTTAGCAGAGGAATGGTGGAAGAAATTGGGTGGTTAACCCTTTTTCAGATCTGGAAGTTCGTTTAAATAGAACTCTGAAAACAGGGGTGTCGTGCCGCGACGGAGTGTTTTAACCCGATCCCAACTCTTTCAAAATTCAAAGCTGCCGTCACCTTTTCGCGTCGCGCCGCGACAGGTTACTTGGTCGCGCCGCGATGACACTTGGCAAAGAGATGGACTCTATCTGGTTAGCTTTGTCGCGCCGCTACGCACAAGTGCGTCGCGCCGCAATGCCTCCTTTGGCGCCCAGATCCATTTTTTCTTGGGCTGGGCCTATGCTTGTGGGCTTATTCTTCTTTCTTTCTTTTTATTTCTTTTCTTTTGGGCTTCTTCTTTTCATTTCTTCTCTCTTCTTTTTTTGGCACATTTATTTTTCTCGACTTCTTTTTATTTTTTCGACTTTCTTGCGCTTCTTTTATTTTTCTCGCTTATTTGGATATTTCGCCTTTTTAGCCTGCAAAACATAAAAGAAACGGTAAACGTACCTTTTTACAATTAAATGCACATTTTTCCGGCTAAAACCAACCCGATATCACATAATATTTTTATATATTTAGCGCGATATCAGGTGCTCTTTTTCAAACTTCAGTTTGGGCAGGCCGCAAACCAGATCACCGTTGACCAATTTGTTGATATTCTTGAAGTTGAGGTGAGATAGTTTGCGATGCCACATCCATGTAAGTTCCGATGAGGCCTTAGACAGAAGACATACTACTGATAGGGACGACTACTGATCTCAATCGGGGTTCGTGTTCCTATTGAATGGTGGTGCAGTAATCTGGAGGAGCTCAAAGCAAGACAAAGTTGTTGATTCAACAACCGAGTCAGAATATATTGCAGCAAGTGAAGCTGCTAAGGAAGCTGTGTGGATGAAGAAATTCATCCAAGATCTAGGAGTGGTTCCAAGCATCACCGACCCTATTGAGATTTTTTGTGACAATAAGGGTGCGGTGGCATTGGCAAAGGAACCTAGAGCTCACAAGAGGACAAGACACATTCTTCGAAAGTATCACTTCATTAGAGAAGTAATCGAGAATGGTGACATTGCCATTAGCAGAGTACCGATGGATGGGAACCTTGCGGACCCATTTACTAAGTCGTTATCACAAGCCGCTCATGATTCTCACGCTAGAGCTATAGGTGTAAGATTCACTAGCGATTTGGCTCGACCTGTGTATTTGGTTTATTTGAGTTGTATTTGTATTTTGGGAACATTGAAACGGTATTATAGTTATGTTTTTTTGATATATGAATGGAGATTTATATATACGCTTGTTGCGGTCACAATCATCAAGTCCATACCGTGTTCCATCTTAGCATGTTTAAACATTTCATTGAATGTTTATCAATCTAAACCCTTCTGCAATCGGTTATTCTTCATATGGGAGGAAGAATGAAATAAGATTAAAGTAAGTGGGTGACCTCGTGTTCAAAATGGTTGAATAAGGGTGCAACACTCACTTGTTCTTGAAAAGTGTTTCAAGTGACCATAAGACCCACACCTAAGTTTACTTCATGGATCTATAGTCACAAGTATCTCAGGATGATAATATCATTTCATCCTTAGACTTGAGACGCATAGGTTGCCAGAGTATGAATCTGCCTTACTCTAATTATTATCAAACACGGTTCGTAACTGGTTGTTATAAAGGAAATAATTGGGTAAAGTATGAAACATATGATGGGACTATGTGGTCAAAAGGATTTGTTCCTCTAATAAGAGTGTTATCCCTGGCCCCTCGATGATTGGGAGCTGACATCAAATATGCATGGCCGTGCTCAAGTTACATTAATTCTAGATCAGATGCAACTTGTCTATTTGGTCACCACCAATCTATAATCGAGAAACATAATAGTGAACGATCTGGAGATTAACATATGCCATGTCTCGTGTTCCCAAGGATATCACGAACAAAAGGATGTACATGATCACTTATCTATAGAACCTCATAAGCCCTTTAAGGCTATAAGGTTTTGTCGAAGATGACAACTCGCGCCAACTTGGGGGCATTGATGCTTAGATAGAGCCACTCTTTCTCTGTGATTAATATATGACGATGTATCATGTGCAAGTGGGAGTCTGTTGGATATATACCCACTGATACATGTATATTTGGATCACTGCCGATGAGGCACGGGCCTATTCGGTCACACGCCAAGCGTTGAATCAGACAACACAAGTTAAGAGAGTAAATTAGTGTTTTTGTCGACCTTCACGGGCCCTCACGGGTCGTGAAGAGGTCGTGACGTGAAGGACTTCATGAGGCTTCATGGGTCGGTCGAGGATCGTGGGGGTGATGCCTTTACGACTTCCTCACGGGCTGTGAGTGCCCGTGAAGGCAGAAGTCATAGTGACACTTTAATCTTATTGGACCTTTTTGTTTGGTCCAATGAGGGCTAGCCATTATGGCCGACCCTGGTGCCCCCTGAACTTCCTGTTGGAACTCGTGGTGGGCACAAACGCAGCGGAAGCAAACAAGAAAAGTAGCATGCAAGACATAAAATAAAAGCACACACAAAGCCCACAACTAGTTCCAATGGTGGAACACACTACAAAGCAAATTGCAACAAAAGAACAAGAAGAAGGAGTAGAAAGTACCTCCTTACCATGGCTGGAATTCGAGCTCTTCAAATGTGGGATGAACTTGAGGAAACAAAAGGTTTTCTCCTCCATTGCTAGTCCACACCAAGTATGCTTAATCCCATTGTACTAGCAATCCATAGATGAACGTGCACCATGACTCCATCAACTGCAACAGCTCATGTAGATCTCCTCTTGCGCAATGAAAGCCTCACAAAAACACTCAACATCATCTTAGTGTATGTATGTGTTACTATTGCACCAAGAGAGAGCTTGAAGTAGAGAGAAAGATGTTGTGTTCTCTTTATCTCCTTTTCTCAATCACCAGCATCGAAGCTCTAAAACCCGGCCATAAAGCATAGGTTTTGATTGGACCATCAAATGGTCCAATAAAACACAACTGTCACTGCAGCTACCCTCTTCACGACCCCTCTCGGGCTCTCACGGGCCGTGAAGCCTAAGCGCGCCACGAGGGGACCTAGAACTCCACGAGCCGTGCCGCCAGGTCGAGACTCGTGAGGGCATCTCCTTCACGACCCCTCACGACCTCGTCACGGGCCGTAATGCCCAAAGGCCTCACGACTCGTGGCGGCCGTCGAACAATCGTTAGGGCAGCGTGCTTCACGACCCGTGGAGCACCGTTCACGGTCGTGAAGCCCTGAATCAAAACACTTTTGATTCTTTGACTTTCTCCATCCACATAAAAGCTGTCGGGATCAATCCTTGGCGTGTGACCCAATAGGCTCGCGCTTCATTAGCAGTGATACAGGCATACGTGTGTCAGTGGGCAGATCTCCAACAAACTCCAACTTGCACATGACACACCGTACCCTTATGCATCACAGACAGGGAGCGGCCTCTAGCAAGACATCCCTGCCCCCAAATCAACACGAGGTATGTCATCCCTGACAAGTACCTGATCACAATCCAAACGGGTTTGAAAAGGTCCTATAGATAAGTGATCAATCATCCTATTGTTCACGATATCCGGGTGAACACGAGACATGGTACAAAGTCATTCTCCGATCGTTCACGATTCTGTTTCTCGATCAAGATTGGTGGTGACCAAAATATGCAAGTTGCAACTGATCAACTATCATTGCAAGCATGAGCACGGCCGTGCATTTTGGTGTCAACGCCCAATCATCAAGGGGCCCAGGATATCTCTCTAAGCAGAGGAACAAATTCCTTCGACTATATTGCCCCATTACATCGGTAATACCTTCCCCAAAAGCTTCCTTTATAACAACCAGTTACGGACTGCGTTTGAAAGAAATCAGAACAAGGCAGACCAATGTCATGGAAACACATGTATCTCCGGTCTAAGGACGAAATGATATTATCATCCTGAGTTACTCTTGACTTGTACCATGAAGTAAACTCAGGTGTGGGTCGCCAATCACTTGAAACTCTTTTCAAGTATAGGTAAAGTGTTGCGTCTCTTGTATCCAATCACCATTGAATACACGACCATCCCTTTCCCTCAGTCTTCGTTCAAACTTCCTTCCGGCGAAAAGTGACTGACTGTGGACATTTAGAATGTAAAACATTCAGGGAAGTAGTAAACATGCTAAGATGGAACACAATAAAGGCAACTGAGAGTACCCCCTACACGCGTATTAACAAATCCCCATTTGATAATCGATACTAGCAGAAGCACAATGTTGCTTAACGTTCCCAAAATCAGCATATCAAAATTTTAACTAAAACAAACTCAAGCCAAGTCTTTGCAAGCACTAGTATGACAATCATCACTATCTTGCAACTATGGCTTTAGCAAGACGGATCCGCCACCATGCTATCCGTGTGTATTCGTAAGATGACCATATCTCTATCTCAACCAATCTCTACCTTCATTGATTCATCAGAACTCAATAAGATCAAGGATGCTTGAGATAAAGGTTATCTTGCACAAGCCATCGTACTCTCATTGTCTCATAAGATCCCAATAGAGTCAGCGATGCTTTGAAAAGCATACTTATTAACACCATATTTAGTAGGATCACGAACCCCGATAAAGATCGGCAGTTATCCTAAGAAGTATATAAGCAAGCATTTGAATAACAACTTGTTCTATGTTGCTTCTTACTATAGATCAACAAGAACATATTTCAATATTTCTTTAACTCCTTCCATAGGTTTTGTATATCCTATAATCGTTATGGATGCATAACTCTTGATTTAAGCTTTTCCAAGCAAGATCAGGACATTATCTCCAATACGTTGTATGTGCTAGACATATTTAGAATAGGATTACAAAATGCTCCCACTAGCTCTGGCATTCTTCCATGTTTCATCATTGCTATTTGAAAACTCAAACAAATGATTTTCATATCAACGCAAAGATTCTAACATTGAGATGGCAACATAAGTCCACAAGTGGACTACTTAGGGTTTGTAGATTTCATTAGGACACTTATTGATAGTGAAAGACCCTCGAAAATGTTGTCGGCATTTCCTCAGAAATTCCTATTAAGGAATGTAGTCTTCACTTCTATCCAATATAGCCTAAAAGGCACTTATAAAATAAGTATCCGTGTGGACTTCATCATAACCACTGGGAGAATGTTTCTAGATGATACCTTCCTCATGGTCAATAATCGTGAAACCATTCCTACCAGTCGGTATTTGAAGTAGTCTACAAACTTATACATGTTTGGTCTATTTCCTCAAATAACCAATCACACCTCGCGGGTTCACACCCAGGTGTAGGATCAACCAAGTCGAAACCTTGGATATCCATCATGGATAGCATCTCATCTTATCATTTCCTCCTTTCTCCTAGCGGACTCCAAGCCCACTACGCTTTCCCGTAGTTGACGCATTCATCATGAATCATCATTAAGTTGTCTTCCTCAGATATAACGAGTTATATCTTTCTTGTCTTATGACAACTTCTACCATGAGGTAATTATTTTATGCCAGGTTCTCCAGCATTGCCATGCTGAGTTACAATCATTTCTGATTGGGTGCTAGTGTCAACATCAGGTTCTTCCATTCAAGGTATACTTTACTCTCACTGGCATCCATGGATATTAATTTCTTAAGAGACTTTACCTTTGAGCAACTTACAAGTTCTCACAAGGTTTGTCAAGAAAAATATCCCATGGTCTTAGTAGAGTACCTAATGTAGTAAATACCTCTAGATCCTGGGTTCCTCGACCTCACGTCTAAACGTAGGCTAGACAATCCAGACTTTGGAATAGACAAACAAGGATCCTCCTTTTCGTCATATCCTCTAAGACGTTTACATGACCATCTTTGTTGTTTATAAGATTTAGAATTCATGCCCACCATTTGGAGAATGACCCAAAACAATTTTGGACATAAAAGTGTAACCTGTCACTTGTCGGACCATATCAAAATGTCCGGTTCCTCCTTTAGACGACCACATGTAACAATGTGTCTTAAGAGGAATGAATTGTGAGACAATCTCATAATTCTTATGATAGTCAAATAATATATAAAACTAAGGTACTCAACATCTTATCTAGATTCGAGTATCATAGTTGCATTGCCCTCTCTATCATGTACCTCGTTATGGTGAGTTATGAACACCTCTAAGGTTTCAAAAACTACTCCATTAAAAATAGACATACCATCCCTTCTACCATCACCGGTAAAGGTAACAATGTATCTAAAGTTACTCCTTAATGTTTGCTTGAACGGTCAACACACTAAAAGTGTGAACGAAATCCAACAAGCTTTCAATCCTCTCACATACTCAAGTGAAGGATGTTTAAGTCACCTAGCATAACAAACAAGATATGCATTCAACATTTGACCCATGGTCAAAGGGTTCCAAGTTCCTAAACCTCACGGATCTTGGTGAAGCAAGTCTTGTTTATATAGCTAAATCGACTTCTACATAAGGATAACTTATTAGTACATTTATGATCGTTCTATTACTCCTTAAGCAAAAGCTTACTTTAAATGCCACGACATGGATAAACTTTGAAATAAATCACCACTAATTTCAAAAGTCAAAGTAATATCCATCATCAAAAAAGGCGTTTAGATATAATGTTTCTAGCCATACATGGCATAAACATACATCCAATAAAGTAATAGAATAGTTGGAAGGAAAGGCAAGATACAAACTTCCAATCCTCTCAATAGGGATTTCTCTAGGGCAGGCGTGATTTTAGCTCTTTCTCATAAGTGATTTTAGCTCGGCTCATAGGGCAGGCGTGGTGGCGCCAATTTTCCAATCTTTCCGCAGAAGTAGCAAATTACCCCTTGTGGAGTCTTATCTTGAGGCGCAATCTCATTGCCCTCTGACTTCACATATAAGATAGGCTTGGTAAAACCAAACTTTCCGTTTGAGGTCAATTTCTTCTTCTCGGTTTCTTGTTCCTTTATAATGTTAACGGGAGTCGGTGAGGCGAGCCATAATTTGGCCATGCAAGACTTAGTAGTCCACAACATGCCATAATGCTTTATCAAGGATTTCTCCATATTGTGCATGTGATAGTTCACAATGAACCATTTACATCACTTGGGCAGGGACTTTGGAGAATTTTCATTCACCACAAGCTCCCTCCCTATGGCGAATCCATGCCTCTCCTTTAGGTCCACGTACCTCTCTAACTCAAGGATATGGACACTAATTTTCCCATCTTCATGCATCCTTCAACCGATCAAGACCACGATGCACTTTTACATGCATATAGAGGTCTAGGTCGCGTTGGTAGCATTTTGGCTCTAGAAGGGATTTCTCTAAAATGTGCAACTTTGACTCATGGTGGAAGACAATCCTCAACAACCAATCCTAGTCCACAATGTCCACATTGGTGAGTCTCACCTTCTTTAGGAACGAACGGAGTTTTAAGTTGAAGCGGTGTCGTTAACGTTTGCCAATTAAAGATATAAGAATACACGTTTTAGTTAGTTTTGATACAATCCTCGTTACGATAATTATCCATTTAGTTTTAAGAAAAACCAATTATCTTAACAAGGGCTAAGAACCTTATTTCACTTCACTACATGACGGGTTTGCCGCGGATCACTTCATGAAGTTACTTAGGCCGGTAAATGCTTTACCAATTGCAATCCGAGATTACAACGCTTAGACACTTGCGGGATCCATCAACACTCATAGCGTCGGTTTGGCATGTTTGATCCCTTCTCACACCAATTCCTCGTTAAGCCGCTTTGGAAACTCGGTATAGGCACGACAACTACCAAGGCGTATTAAGTTGGAATTGTAAATCGTCCGTCAAGATACACGATGACACCCTTGACAATCATTGGCTCGTGCTAAGCTCGACAACCAATAATTTCAAGTCGCCACACTCACCTTCCACACAGATCCACATGGAACAACTCGTGCTTAGCTCGACAATCATCCCATGCATAACTAGATTCGGGTGGTATCATCTTACGGGTGGCGTGTGATTTACGTTTGAGAAAAACGGGACTTTTGTCTTTCCGGTTTAAAAAAAACTCTTTTCAATTTGATTAACAAACAAGTGACAAAACGCATTTTTCACTTTAATATAAACCAATTTATATTTATTTGTTAATCGTGAGCGCGCGGGGTTTGTTAAACAATTTAACAACTCTTGTGATTTTATTATTTTGAAAAGTTTTCTAGCATGCGAAGATCCTAACAACCACGCAAGAAAATAACAAAATAAATCACAACCACGCACAAAGCAATATCCGGTAACACGCCCCTAAACCCTATGCGCCCTCCCCGTGAGCCAAACGGAGAGAGCAAGGCCAAACTAAGGACACAACCAAATGGCCTCGCTGGAAGTGCTCCCACTGAATCCGTCATCTCCAAATAATCCACCAGATCCAATATAGCCGAGACGTCTCTCCACGACTCTCGAAGGTTGTCTTCGGTCTTCTTTTCACAATTACAAACAATTTGAAAAGAAACGGCGTGCAAGCCGCGATTGCTATTCTAAGCTACTTACAACAAGTACAAAGGAAAGCAATGGCATGCAAGCCATAATAAATTTACAAATTTACAAACCGAATTAAATATTATTACAAACCATTGCGACTAAAAGTCACCAAATGAATGAATACATAAATAAACAACCAAACAACCAACACATAGGTCTAACGGGCAAGGAGTTACCGGACACAACAACAACCACAAACAAAACATGGTGTGCCACAACAAAACCATGCAAAATGTATCTCAATTAAGATTGTTCAAACAAGCAAAGCACTCAAGGCACAAAATGGAACAATCCTTGTACATATGCATTAGTATCCCAAACACTTTGAGAACACATATTCATATATACACAATATAAGTATATGCATGTGTGCATTTTATGCCAAAACCACCCAATACATATAAATATACGAATCAAGACACATAAACGGGGCTTTTCGAATGTCCAAACAACAAGGACAGATTCTGGAAAAACAGAATCACAAGGTGCTAAAACCAAAAATTTATTTCTTTTATAAACAAGGATAAAAACACTGTTCATGAGACCTTCACGGCCCATAAGCCTTCACGGGCCTTCACGGCCCATGAAGCCCATGAGCTCCACGACTCTGACACAGTCAAAACCTTTCATGAGCGACACCACATGAAGCCACTCGTGTAGGCTTCACGACCCGTGAAGCCAAAAGCTCCACGGCCCGTGAAGCTCTTCTCGACAGAAT
Organism: Dittrichia graveolens; assembly: GCA_038502395.1. NCBI lineage: Eukaryota > Viridiplantae > Streptophyta > Magnoliopsida > Asterales > Asteraceae > Dittrichia > Dittrichia graveolens. The sequence continues at coordinate 65,774,095 of JARJIL010000003.1, forward strand.
GTCCATTTTCGGTTTTCAAGCCATCAAAGTGCAATTTCTTTGTAGAGATGGCTCTGATACCACTGTTGGAACTCGTGGTGGGCACAAACGCAGCGGAAGCAAACAAGAAAAGTAGCATGCAATACATAAAATAAAAGCACACACAAAGCCCACAACTAGTTCCAATGGTGGAACACACTACAAAGCAAATTGCAACAAAAGAACAAGAAGAAGGAGTAGAAAGTACCTCCTTACCATGGCAGGAATTCGAGCTCTTCAAATATGGGATGAAGTTGAGGAAACAAAAGGCTTCCACCTCCATTGCTAGTCCACACCAAGTATGCTTAATCCCATTGTACTAGCAATCCATAGATGAACATCCACCATGACTCCATCATCTGGAACAACTCATGTAGATCTCCTCTTACGCCATGAAAGCATCACATAAACACACAAGATCATCTTAGTGTATGTATGTGTTACTATTGCACCAAGAGAGAGCTTGAAGTAGAGAGAAAGATGTTGTGTTCTCTTTATCTCCTTTTCTCAATCACCATGATCTAAGCTCTAAAACCCGGCCATAAAGCATAGGTTTTGATTGGACCATCAAATGGTCCAATAAAACATAACTGTCACTACAGCTACCCTCTTCACGACCCCTCACGGGCTCTCACGGGCCGTGAAGCCTAAGCGCGCCACGAGGGGACCTAGAACTCCACGAGCCGTGCCTCCCGGTCGAGACTCATGAGGGCATCTTCTTCACGACCCCTCACGAACTCGTCACGGGCCGTGAAGCCCAAAGGCCTCACGACTCGTGGCGGCCGTCGAACAATCATTAGGGCAGCCTGCTTCACGACCCGTGGAGCACCCTTCACGGTCGTGAAGCCCTGAATCAAAACACTTTTGATTCTTTGAATTTCTCCAACCACATAAAGCTGTCGGGATCAATCCTTGGCGTGTGACCCAATAGCCTCGCGCTTCATTAGCAGTGATACAGGCATACGTGTGTCAGTGGGCAGATCTCCAACACTTCCCACCAGCTTATAAAAACCCCACTCTTATCTCTTGTAAGAACCTTTTGCCAATTTGAAGAACATACACATAAAAGAGAGCTTAGTAGTTATCTTAGAAGCTTTGAGTGTTTGTGTTGGTCATTGCAAGAGTTCACCTGCTTTTCTTGGGACATTCTTCACGTGAGTTCAAGCATTGTGTCGCAAGCTTTAGCAAAGGCGATTCACGACGAGCTTGGTGTGTATATCAATAGAGGAGCTTGTTTTGGAGTTCAAATATTGCATCTACAACATCACAACCACCAGAGACATCAAGGGTATGGTCTCGTTTTCTGGTTTGCTTTGTTCTTCTTGTTTCTATCATCATTTGAAGCTTGATCTCACTAAGTGTTTCTTGTGCATGTGTTTTGTAAACCCGAAATAAACTTGTTTTTCCTTCTTGCTTCTGTTGTGCTTGGGTTTTTGATGTGCATGAGAAACCTTCATGCAGGCAGGTAGGAGTGTGAGTGCCCACGTCCTTAAGATGAGGGCGTACGTGGACCAAATGGAAAGATTAGGTTTTCCCATTGGGAGGGAGCTTGCTGTGGATGTAGTGCTACAGTCCTTGCTCGCATGATGTGATCAGTTTATTGTGAACTATCACATGCATGACATGTAGAAAACCTTAGGTGAATTGCATGCTATGTTGAAGACTGCGGAGTCCAACATGGCCAAGCATGAATCCACCTGTTCCATACCTACCACAAGTTCAAGGGAACAACAGAAAAAGAAGAAGAAACCGTCACGAAAGGGAAAGGTTCGAGTATCCAAGCCTATTACCCACATTGAATCCGAGGACAAATTTGTGTGCCTCATGAAGAGATTCAAGAAAGAGTAGTTTGCTACTTCTGTGGAAGATTTGGAGATTGGGGCCGTCACGCATGCCCATCGTGCCGAGAGGATATTAAACTTCTAAGGAATGAGAGAGTTAATTTCCCCTCTTAAGGTACATTCATGATTCAAATGCTAATTCTTCTATTTCACTGGGTTGTTCACCCGAGCTAATTAACTCACGTTTGTCACAAATTTATTTTGTTACAAAGTGTAGGTACTATTTAATAGAAGAAAGAAGAGCATGAAGAATTGGATCTCTAAAAGAGGAAACTTGATAGGTTGACCTTTGAAAGAGAATTGGGAATTGATATCTCGCCTATTTAATTATTACTTTGTTTTGATGCTCTGCGAGGCATGTTGAGTTTTTATTGTATGTTCATGAAGACGATGGATGAAAATTTTGAATTTTGGGTTGTAAAACTTTTTCCGCATTACTTATTCATTTTCGAAGTTTATTCATGTCATAGCTTGTGTTTTATTTTGGCCTCAAAGGCGCATCATTCTACATTTGATGACGATGAATTCATACTTGAAATTTGAATCTTGTTGTTGAAAAACTTTTGTTGATCGATAAAAATCAATATTATCCATGTCATGACATACATGTTACAAGTAATAAAAATAATGAATAATTGATTCTAAGTCGAAAGTAGTTTGGATTAGTTGTCTCTATGTCATAATCTACTTAACCACATAAATAAGACAAGTATCGCCTAGATCCATGTGGTTCGGATCTTGGAATGGTTGAACCTCGGGTTGAACATTTGATACTAATCTTATTTATCAGGGTAAGATGATTATGAAACCCTTCACTATGTTTAAAGTGAGAGGGATGCTTGCTTGTGTGATATCGATCACACTTGGTAGATAATCCGTACAAGCACATAACAAAGAGAAACTAATTAAAGAATCAATTGGGACATATATTTAGGATATTTAGATCCAGTTGAGATGCTAAGATACCCTAGTTCTATATCTATGACCACATTATGAATTGCGGGATTGTCTCACAAATTCATTCCTTACATACACACATTCGTACATGGTTTTGCGCTAAAGGAAACCGGATATTAATGAATATGATCTAGTAAATAATGGGTCAAATACGTGTATTCGACTTGTTAGTATACACATTAAAAGTGACGAGCCAATCCCTTAATCTTAATCCAACTTGAAAATCTATTTAGCACCTTATGAGATATTTCTTGAAATAGTTCTTTGCTTGTATATATATCAAAGTTTGAAGTTGCTCAATCTACATTTAGTGGGAGATTGATGAACATATGTGGTGCTAATACATTTAAATAAGTTCTTATAGGTTTTAGATATTTAACCTTGCGAGAACAATTTGTTGCTCTAAAGGAAGATAATAACTAAAACATTCCAGTGGAAGAACGTGAAACTTAAATGATAGACTTGATGTTGGCACTAGCATATGATAAAGTATCGGCATAAGAATGCCGGTTATCCTAACCATGAGTAGTTACTTTCAAGGCTGATAGAGTCATGGAGCCAAAGAGATATGGGTTCCTCACATCTAAGTGGCAATGACTTGATGATGAGTCTTGTTCATGTCACCATCTATCGGAAGGCATAGTGGGCCATGTGTTCACTAAGGTTATGAGAAGTAATTAATCATGAGATGAAATCCATTTTAAGTATGCAAATACTTTGCTTAATTCCATACCAAGGTGCAAACCGAGATAGGGTAAATGGAATTAACATGGATTGTATTATAGACTACTTCAAATACCGATTAGGGGTAAAAGTTTCATGATGGTTATTGTAGAAACTTTTCCTAGTGGTCATGTTGAAGGTCATTTGATACTTGTTGCTATTGTTGCCTTCTTATGGCAATAAAAGATAGTACACGGATATACAAGACCGCGTTCCTTCTGAAGGTATTTGTTTGGCATAATCAAGTTGCAACGAAAGAAAAGTATAAAACAAAAATTCAAAGACAAACCAACGAATACTTCCAAGGACCAAAATCTAACCATGAATTTGAAACTAAATAAATAAACAAGATGGGAAGAAAAGATTATACCTCAATGCAAATCACAAAGTAAAATCTTTCTTGCCAAGAAGATTAGAATCCAAATAAGAGTCCCTCTAGTGTTGTCCACCCCAAGCTTCTTTGATTCCCAAATTCTAGTTAGTTGATGTAAACACCAAAGCAACAATTGAGTATGTAGTTCTTGCTCTCTTGTGCACCAAAATATCACCAAGAAGAAGAAGAACTTAGAGAGAATTCTTGTGTATGAACTAAGAACACAAGAACAAGCCAAAAGTCTATTCTAGAGGAGAGAAAACGTTGCCTCTTTGTCTACCACAATAAGTTGACATAAACACCATTAAACCAAGTGTTTAATGCTATTAATTCTTCTATTACAGCGAACGTACACGGCCCGTGTTCACCAACACGGTCGTGTAGGCCCAAAGTCTACGATCCCAATTGGGCTAAGACGGCCCGTGTCTAATAGGCTAGACACGGCCCGTGTTCATCTACACGGCCATGTCGGCCCAAGCTACACGACCTTGAATTGGGCCAAAACACACCGTGTATGTTGGACTGGACACGGCCCGTGTACCATCCTGCCAAAACCCATTTTGGCCTTTTCCTCTCTTTTGCTTGATCGTGTTGCCGGAATCAAAACTTGGTGTGTGATCCAATAGGTCTATACTTCATCGGTATTGCCATTAACTCGTTCGTGTCAGCGGGCATATACCAATAGACTCCCACTTGCAAGTGACACGACTAAGAAAAATAACACAAACATAGAGCGGCCTCTAGTAAGACATCCATGCTCCCAAGTTAGTATAGGGTATGCCACTCTTGACAAGATCCCCAATCATAAAATGATTGTCCTAAAGATAAATGAACATGTACATCCCTTTGTTCGCGATATCCAATGTGAACACAAGGCATGAAATATAGTCAACCTTCAGATTGTTCACGATTATGTTTCTCGATTCTAGATTAGTGGTGACCAACAAACCAAGTTACATTGATCCATCATCAATATAACTTGAGCACGACCATGCATATGAATGTCAGCACTCAATCATTGACGGGCCCATAGATATCTTCCCTATCCATAGAGGAACAAATACCTTTCGACTACATAGTCCCGCCACATAGATAATTCTCTACCCAATCATCTCCCTTATAACGACTAGTTACGGACCGCGTTAGAAAACGATCAAAGCAAAGCAGACCAATGCTTTGGGATCACATGCATCTCTAGTTTAAGGATAAAATTTCATTATCATCCCGAGTTACTTATGACTACAACCATGAAGTGAACTCGAGTGCGGGTCCTCCAATCACTTGAAACCCCTTTTAAGTATAGGCAAGAATCACGTTTTATCAAAACAAATTCTTTACATGAATCTTAATTCATACTTCCTTCCCACAAAGTATACCCTGCTTGTTGAGATTTAAAGATTGTAAAACAACCTTAGGAAGTAATTAAACATGCAAAGATAGAACACAATAAAGACTAAATGTAAGTAACCGCAACATGCGTATATATAAATCTCTACTATATAAATTGAAACAAATATTAGTTACATTACTGCTTAACGTTCCCAAATAGATAATGGTCCAAACATAAATTAAAACTAATTCTAAACCAAGTCATGAGAAAATCTAACACCTATTGCCATAGTCTGAGAATCATGAGAAGCTTGTCCTAACGGTTTAGTAAACGGATCGGCCAAATTGCCTTCCGAGGTTACTCTACTAAAAGCGACTTCGCCACTTTCAATCATCTCTCTAATCAAGTGGTACTTTCGAGAAATGTGCCTCGTTCCCTTGTGAGCTCTCGGTTCCTTCGCTAAGGCTACCGCACCCTCATTGTCACAAAAGATCTCAATAGGGTCGGATATGCTAGGAACCACTCCAAGATCTCGGATGAACTTCCTTATCCACACAACTTCTTTAGCAGCTTCACTTGCCGCAATGTATTCTAAATCTGTAGTAGAATCAGCCACTGTATCTTGCTTTGAACTTCTCCAAGTAATAGCTCCACCATTTAATAGGAACACAAACCCAGATTGTGATTGGTAGTCATCCCTATCAGTTTGGAAGCTAGCATCTGAGTAACCCTTTACTTTAAGCTCTTCCTCACCACCAAAGATCAAGAACATTTCTTTAGTCCTCCTATGATACTTAAGAATGCTCTTTACCGCAACCCAATGGACTTGCCCCGGGGTTCCCTGATATTTACTAGTCAAGCTCAAAGCGCATGACACATCAGGACGAGTACATAACATGGTGTACATGATCGAGCCCACGGCCGAAGCATATGGTACTCGCTTCATTACTTCTAGTTCCTCTTGAGAACTAGGACATTGAAGATTTCCTTTCTTGGAGTCCTCCATCTTGAACCGCTTCAAGACTTTGTCAATGTATGTACTTTGACTCAACCCAAGAAGTTTTCTAGATCTATCTCTATAGATCTTGATACCAAGAATATACGCTGCTTCTCATAAGTCCTTCATTGAAAAGCATTTTCCAAGCCAAGTTTTACCACTTTGCAAGGTTGGAATATCTTTACCAATGAGTAGGATATCATCCACAAATAAGACTAAGAAAACAACGATGCTCCCACTAACCCTAACGTATACACGTGGCTCGTCTACACTCTTCGAGAAACCAAACTCTTTGATTTTCTCGTCAAAGCGTAGATTCCAACTACGAGATGCTTGCTTAAGTCCATAAATGGACTTCTTTAGTCTACACACTCTATTAGGATGCTTCGGACAAACAAAACCCTCAGGCTACGTCATATACACCACTTCGGAGAGCTTCCCATTAAGGAAGGCGGTTTTGACATCCATTTGCCATATTTCGTAACCATGAAATGCGGCGATTGCCAAAAGTATCCTAATAGATTTCAACATGGCCACTGGGGAAAAAGTTTCATCATAATCGACACCATGTGTCTGGGTAAAACCTTTAGCCACCAGTCGGGCTTTGAAAGTGTTAACTTTTCCATCCATGTTGGTCTTCTTCTTGAAGACCCATTTACACCCTATTGGTTTACAACCGGGTGTAGGATCAACCGGTTCACAAAACTTGTTATCCTCCATGGATTGCATCTCGTTATCCATTGCCTCCTTCCACTTAGCAGACTTGTGGCCCGCTGCCGCTTCCCGATAGTTGGTGGGTTCATTAAGATCCACCAATAGCTCGTCGCCCTCAGTTATGAGAAACCCATATATCTATGGCTCATGGCGAGCTCTACCGGATCTACAGGGAGGTAATGGATGTACGTTAGTCTCCACATTGTCATGCTCAGACTCAACCTCACTAGGTTGTTGGCTAGTGCCAACGTCAGGTCTTTCATCCTTTGACTCTTGAACTTATTCAAGATCAATCTTGGTCCCGCCTTGCTGATTGGATATTAATTCTCTTTCTAAAAAGACCGCCCTCCGAGCAACAAATACTTTATTCTCGGAAGGTTTATAGAATATATATCCTATACCCGCAGCTGGATATCCGATGAGATAACACTTTTCGGATCGGGGCTCTAACTTGTCATCTACCTCACATCGTACGTAGGCTTGACAACCCCAAACTTTTAGATAAGCAAGAACGGGAGGTTTCCCATGCCACATCTCGAGGGTGTTTTCTCGACCTTCTTCGTTGGTACGAGATTAAGGATTCTTGTTGTCGTTTAAAGAGCATAACCCTAAAGGCTTACGGGCACTTGGGTGTGACCCATCATAGACCGAACCATATCTAACAATGTTCGGTTCTTCCTCTCGGCGACTCCATTTAATTGTGGCATCCTAGGAGGTGTAAGTTGTGAGATAATTCCATAACCGTTAACATGATCACGAAACTCTTTACTAAGATACTCTCCTCCCCTATCGGATCTAAGTATCTTAATCTTTTTGCCCAATTGATTCTCTACTTCGTTTTGGAAAGTCTTAAAGACCTCAAAGGTCTCGGACTTTTGTCTAACCAAGTAGACATACCCGTACCTACTATAATTATCTATAAAGGTAACGAAGTATCTAGAATTGTCTCTTGTGATGTGCTTAAACGGACCACACACATTGGAATGTATAATGTCCAATAAGTCTTTACCCCTCTCATTTATGCCGGAAAATGGTGCCTTACTCATCTTGCCTAATAAACAAGATTCACATACTTCATTTGACTTGGTCAAATGATTTCAAGATCCCATCAGCTTGGAGCTTGGCGATAGGAGTCTTGTTTATATGGCCAAGTCGACCATGCCACAAAGTATTTGTCTAAACCATTTTTAGACGTTAAATCAATATTCATGATTGAACGATTATTACTAACGTATGCATCTACATCATAAATACCACGACAAGGATAAGCTTTAAAATAACAAATATTATTTTAAAACAAATGATAACCCAATTCTCAAATGTAAAACCAAAACCATTGTTGTGTAATTCATGAAAAGAAATAATGTTTCTCGCCACAAGCGGCGAATAGCATACGTTTAACAATAATATAGAAAAACCAGAATTAAATGATAATTCGACTTCTCCTCGATCCTTGACCGGGACAATCTCCTTGTTTCCCATTATCATGTCAAGCTCTCCATGCTCCATCCTTCTACTTGTCTTTAGCACCTGCACAATTTTACAAACGTGAGTGCCACAGCCGGTATCTAATACCCAACTACCAGATGTAGAAGTATGATGGAGTTCAATCATGTACGTACCTGATTCGGAAGTTCCTCTGATGCTCAACCCCTTGAGCTTCTTAAGACCTTCTTGCAACCTCGGGCAGTTACGGAACCAATAACCCTTCTTCTCGCAGAAGAAGCATTTCGCTTCATTCGAAGTTTTGGCTTGGGGAACCATCTTCCCCTTGCCTCTACGCTCTGAAGCAGGGTTGGACTTAGCAACGCCAATCTTCCCTTCCCCTTACCCTTAGGGGTATAAGCGGACTTCTTCTTCTTCTAGATTCGCCCTTCCCTTATAGCAAGAACGGGATTTGCAACGGCGGGCTTGTTTTTGGTCATGCTCGACTCCGTTGTCTTGAGCATACCATGTATCTCCATGATAGATTTATCCATACTATGCATATGATAACTCATGATGAATTGATCATACGCGGTGGGTAGGGACCATAGGATCAAATCTACGGCTAGCTCCTTCCCCATGGTAAATCCAAGCCGTTTCATGCGCTCCACGTTTGCTTTCATGCGCAACACGTGCGCACTCACATTCCCACCATCGGCCATCTTGCTACCAAGAACCGTTTTAAGACACTCAAACCTCTCTTGCCTCGCTTGCTACTAGAACATTTCCTTAAGCTGATCGATCAAGTCAAAAGGACTCAAATAATCATTTGATTTTGGAGCTCGGGGATCATAGTACTTAGGATGAGGCCAGTAATGTCCTCGGTATGTTTGACACGCTTCTCATAAGCGTCTCGGATGGCCCGAGTGACATTGGCAGCAGGAGCCTCGGGTAGGGCCTCCTCTATGGTAACTATCTTCCCTTCTTGGCGTAAGACAAGCTTAAGTTGCCTAAACCAATCCAAGAAGTTGTTACCATTGAGTTTCTCCTTTTCAATGAAAACTCTGAGCGAAAAATGGTTGATGGTGTTGGTGTTGCTTGAAGACGCCATCTAAAATAGCAAAGTAGTTTTTGTTAGTTTGGAAATCCTTGTTAAAAATAAGTACCCATAGTTTTAAACAAAACAATTTATTTGTAACAAAGGCTAAGAACCCTATTTCACCTCGCACCGTGACAGGTTTACCGCGGATCACGTGGTGAAGCTATTTAGGCCAGCAACCATAATGATCCCTTCCTTACACCAATCTTAATATATAATTTTTGTTTAGCTCATGCTTAGCTCGACAACTAACAAAGAATTATATACTAAAATTGTAAATCGTCAGACAAGACACACGGGTGGCACTCTCGACCATTAATTGGCTCGTGCTTAGCTCGACAACCAATCATGCGAGTTACCCCACTCACCTTCCACACAACTACACAAGGAATGACTCGTGCTTAGCTCAACAATCATCATTGCTTCGTTTGATTCGGGTGGTATCATCTTACGGATGGTGCGTGATTTACATTCTGAAAAACGGGATTTTGTTTCCGGTTTAAAAACCTTTTTGTGTATTAAGAAAGTAAGTGTCAAAACGATTTTAAGCACTTTTAAATATAATACCATCTTTATATTTTCTTTGTCAATTCTATTCGCGCGCAATTGTTAACCATTTTAACAAACATTGTATTTTATGTAATTTTTATAGAAAATTTTTCTAGCATGTGAATCCTAATCCATGCATAGAAAATAAAATACAACCATGCAAATATATATATATAATTCGGTAACATGCGCAAAAATCCTATGCGTTTTCCCCGTGAGCCACAACGGGGAAAACGAGGCCAAAACCTAAGGACAAGGTATAGTTTCGTTGGGTGAGCTCCCACTGAATGCAACACCTCCAATAGCGTGTTGATTCCTTCTCGCCAAGACGTCATCACCATGTCTCCCGTTGACTTCTCCGATTCTAATTCTATGCTATTTACAAATACATAGAATATATTTAAACGACACGCAAGTCGCATTCCTATACTATTTATACAAATACATGGAATAAAAGAAACGGCTTGCAAGCCACACCAATAAATAAATAGATAAATATTATTACAACAATACAACACGCAGGCCGCCAAAAACCAAATAATCAACCACCACAACACATAGGTCTAAGGGCATATCATGTTACCGAATCAAACCAAACACGTCAGATAGAAACATGGTGTGCCACACATAACCATGATACAAATATATATATTTATATTTAATTTAAGATTGTCAAAACATCAAAGGCACCAAAAAGACAATCCTTGTACATATGCATTAGTGTACCAAACCATTTTTGAGACACATATTCATATATACATTTATAAGTATATATTTGTGTGCACTTCATGCCAAGTTATAACAAATTTATAAATATAAAAACTAAAATATTAACAAGACTACAAATATATCAATTCTAGCCTAACAAGAGTCTTCATGAAAAACCATTTTAAGAAAACAATTTTCCTATGAAATAAAATACTTTTATGGTTTTTTTTAGACTCAATAGTGCAAAGCCATGTTAGATATGGCTCTGATACCACTGAAGGTATTCGTTTGGCATAATCAAGTGGCAATGGAAGCAAAGTATATAACAAAAATTCAAAGCCAAACCAACGAATACTTCCAAGGACCAAAATCTAACCATGAACTTGCAACTAAATAAATAAACAAAATGGGAAGAAAAGATTACACCTCAATGCAAATCACAAAGTAAAACCTTCCTTGCCAAGAAGCTTAGAATCTAAATAATAATCCCTCTAGTGTTGTCCACCCCAAGCTTCTTTGATTCCCAAATGCTAGTTAGTTGATGTAAACACCAAAGCAACAATCAAGTATGTACTTCTTGCTCTCTTGTGCACCAAAAGATCACCAAGAAGAAGAAGAAGAACTTAGAGAGAATTCTTGTGTATGAACTAAGAACAAAAGAACAAGCCAAAAGTCTGGTCTAGAGCAGAGAAAATGTTGCCTCTTTGTCTACCATAATAAGGTAACATAAACACCATTAAACCAAGTGTTTAAGGTTGTTAATTATGTTGTTACAACGAACGTACATGGCCCGTGTTCACCAACACGACCGTGTAGGCCCAAAGTCCACGGCCCCAATTGGGCTAAGACGGCCCATATCTAATAGGCTAGACACGGCCCGTGTTCATCTACACGGCCGTGTCGGCCCAAACTACACGACCTTGAATTATGCCAAAACGTCCCGTGTATGTTAGACTGGATACGGCCTGTGTTCGACCACACGGCCCGTGTACCATCATGCCAAAACCCATTTTGGCCTTTTCCTCTCTTTTGCTTGATCGTGTTGCCGGAATCAAAACTTGGTGTGTGACCCTATAGGCATATACTTCATTGGTAGTGCCATTAACTCGTTCGTGTCAGTGGGTATATACCAACACCTTCATGGAACTATGTATTGAGGAAGTTCTTACCACACTCTCCGACAGTCTTAGATATCTGTAGTATCTAAATTAAGTCTACAAGTGTGGATAAGTCTTTTGGACTTATGCCAACGTCGCAAAAGTAAGATCTTTGCTTTCATGAGAAGATCAAAGTCATGAGTTTTCTAGAAGTATAGATAAGACTTTTACATATGTCAGGGGTAGTGGGAGAATTTGTATTGTATCATGATAATACTTAGTAGATACAAAATTTTGAAATTTTGAATTACAAGAAATACTTGTATATGTTCTTGATGTTTGACGACAAGAAATAATCCTTGGACTAAGTTTTTACTCTAATACTAATTTCTAATAGGATAACTGTTGATCTTGATCGAAGTCTATGGTCCTACTTTGTGGTGGTGATTATTGATTATTAAAAGTTCTTAAGTATCACTAATCCCATTGTGGACTTTTACGACAATGAGGATATGAGTACTTTAGTACTTCGTTATATGATCTCTTTGAGGGATACTTTGAATAGTAGTTTGGTCAAAAGATAATTGTGAGAACAACAAGAATACGAATGGATGTTGCATGGCAGATCCATTGAATAAGTCGTTGTCATAATGACTTGTGATGTATGACATACTAGGTCATGTAGCATTTTTTGTGCATATGATTTGGCTTGAAATATTGTTTTAGTAGTTGATTGTTTTATGTTAGCTTTGGGAACTGCAAGCAGTATCGTAACTTTTGATTGCTTTCGATACATAGTGGGGACTATATATACGTAGATGCGGTTACTTTCATTGGTCATTACCGTGTTCCAACGTAGCATTTTTAACCACTTCCCTGAAAGCTTATGCATTCTAGATTTCCACAGTCAATCATTCTTCATAGGAAGGAAGTTTGAACTATGACTGAGATTAGGGTTTGGTCATGCATTAATCAAGGATTGAATGCAAGTGACGCAAAACTAACCTATGCTTGAAATGAGTTTTAAGTGATTGGAAGACCCACACCTGAGTTCACTTCATGGATTATGGTCACAAGTGACTCAGGATGATAATATCATTTCATCCTTAGACCGGAGATACATGTGTATCCCAAGTACGAGTCTGCTTTATTTTGATTGCTTTCAAACGTGGTTCGTAACTGGCTACTATAAAGGGAGTTTTCAAATAAAGTATGAAGCATGTGGCGGGGCCCCTCGATGATTAGGCGCTGACACCAAATATGCATGGCCGTGATCAAGCTGCAATGATTTCAGATCAGTTGCACCTTGTTATTTGGTCACCACCAATCTAGAATCGAGAAACAAAATCGTGAACGATCTGGAGATTGACATTTATCCATGTCTCGTGTTCATACGGATATCGCGAACAAAGGGACGTTTATGATCACTTATCTATAGGACTTTTTAGCCTTTCTAGGCTACCAGGATTTGTCGAGGATGACGTAACTCGTACCGACTTGGGTGCATGTATGCTTTGCTAGAGCCGCAGCTTGTCTATGATGTTAGTAACGCTGTATCATGTGCAAATGGGAGTCTGTTGGAATATGCCCACTAATACACGTGCACTAGCATCACTGCTGATGAGGTACGGGCCTATTGGGTCACACGCCAAGGGTAGATTCCACCAACACAACACAAACACGAGAGAATATGAAATTAGGGTTTCTGGCGACCTTCACGGGCTGTGAGGAGGTCGTGAATAGAAACCCTCCACGAGGCTTCACCACCCGGACAAGTATTCGTGGGAGCACTGCCTTCACGAGGGCTTCACGGCCCGTGACAGCCCGTGAAGGCAAGCAGCATGCTTTTATTGGACCACTCGTTGGCCCAATGAGAGTGTGTGGTGGAACCCGGCCTATGAGGCCTTCACGAGTGCTTCACGGCCCGTGAGAGCCCGTGAAGACAGAAGTCAAAGTATCACTCTGTTTTTATTGGACCTTTGTCTTGGTCCAATTAGAGCAAGCTTATGTGGCCGACTCTGTTGGCCTTGGAGCTTCTTCCAGACCTTATAAAAGGCCATTGCATTCCCTCCATTCCAACTCTTGCTTCATGTTATAACATACACACATATTTGGTTCTTGGGTTCTACTAGAGCAAAGAAGGTGTATTAAGTGAAGGCAAGTTGTTCATGTGTTGTTGCTGTTCCAAAGGCTCGAGATCATAAGTGAGGCTCAAGTTTGATGGTCATTAGCATGACAGAATCTCGGTAACTTGGTGTGGACTATCAATAGAGGAGCTTGGATTTGAGTTCTTGAAGATCTTCCTAGATGGATGGATAGATCCAGCCACGCGATGGTATTTTTCTCCTCTCTCTCGTTTGTTTTAGTTGCTATATTCGTTTGTAGTCACGATCCCCACTTGGGGAATACATGCATGTCGGTTTTAATATCCGAAAATCCCGGTTTTGATGTCGTTGCTTCCGCTGCATACGGGTGTTGCCGTGCATGGATTTCGTACAACTACATTTAAAACAGGTCCATAATTGTCAAGCGACACAGTAAAACTCCCTATGAGTTACTTCATCTAAAGTCACCTAATGTTGGATACTTCAAGATATTTGGAAGCACATGTTTCATTCTTAACACTAAAGATCAGAAAAGTAAATTTAACCCCAAAGGAGAATAAGGTGTATTTCTAGGTTACTCTGACATTTCTAAAGCTTATCGCGTGTTTCTTCCCAAGAAAAGTTCTGTGGTTAAAACCATAAATGTAACCTTTGATGAATTTGATGTCAAGTCAAGTTCAAATCGTACTGATCAAGTTATTTATGAAGAATTTGATAGTCTTTTACATGAGTCACTCGATGATGATTTAGATGACTATTCCTAAGAGGTAAAAACTGACGACAACATTCCGTCAATAAATGTGGATCAAATCACTGAAGATAGTTGGAGCCAAATAACTCTTCTGCTGATGAGCATCATGAGCAACAAACTAGAGTCACCAAATGGACTCGAGCTCATCCCCTTACAAATGTTATAGGTAATCCACACACGGGCGTACAAACCCGAAATTCTATTACGTCTGCCTTTTGCATGTTCTCTGAATTCATTTCACAAAACGAGCCAAAGAAAGTTGAAGAAGCTCTAAAGGATTCAAACTGGGTGGTCGCAATGCAAGAAGAGCTAAAAGAATTCAAGAGGAACAATGTTTGGAAACTCCTTGCCCCGACTGAAGATAAGTCCATTATTGGCATAAAATGGGTGTTCAGAAACAAGTGTGATGAAACAGGATCAGTGGTTCGAAACAAGGCCAGATTAGTTACTAAGGGTTACTGTCAAGAGGATGGCGTAGATTATGATGAAACATTCGCTCTAGTTGCTCGTCTCGAAGCCATATGCATGTTTCTCGCTTTTGTGGCTTTTAAAGGATTCAAAGTCTTTCAGATGGACGTTAAAAGTGCTTTTCTGAACGGAGAACTACAAGAAGAGGTATTTGTTCAACAACCTCCTGGTTTTGAAAATCACCAATTTCCATATTACGTCTATAGGCTCGATAAGGCTCTCTATGGACTGAAAC